>CM038795.1:44980537-46370537 GCA_021764765.1 Vicia sativa
GCAAGACCAAATCAAATTTCTTGTACAATACTCCACCACTAAGAAAAATTGCACAACTTCCTCAAAGTCTTCTTACCAGTAATAGATGCCCCTTCGGTACTTCATTGCTTCTATGTATCGCTTTGATATCATAGAACCAAGGTTTACTCCGCTTTCTTCATCAACCATCATACAATAGCCAGGTTCGTCTAGACGCTCAATAGTGATGGAAGGTGCTTCATTAGCCCACTTGACTTTGAACATTGAAGACAGAGTGGCTAAAGCATCAGCTAACTGATTTTCCTCTCTAGGAATGTGATGGAAGGTAATCTCATCAAAGTATGGCATCAGCTTCAAGACATGATCTCTGTACGGAATCAACTTTTCATTTCGAGTTTCCCACTCTCCTTTGACTTGGCAAACGACGAGTGCTGAATCTCCATAAACTTCAAGAATTTTGATTCTCAAATCAATGGCCGCTTCTATCCCGAAAATACAAGCTTCATATTCTGCCATATTGTTGGTACAATCAAAACAGATCCTGGCAGTGAAAGGAATATGAAAACCTGTTGGGGAAGTTATGATTGCCCCTATGCCGTGTCCTACTGCATTGGAAGCTCCATCAAACACAAGTGTCCACCGGGATCCTGGTTCGGGTCCTTCCTCTGGTCCGGGAATGTTGCATTCTCTAATAAACATGACATCTTCATCGGGGAAGTCAAACCTCATCGGTTGATAGTCCTCCATAGGCTGGTGGGAGATACTGATACACTTCCTTGATAGCTTTCGAGTTACATATTGAATGTCGTATTCGGATAGTAACATTTGCCAACGCAATCCTTCCAACCAAAGTCGCTTTTCAAGATGTATTTGATAGGATCCATCTGGATATCAACATTGTAGTGTGACACACCATGTATTGTCTCGTGATGTAGCAGCCCATTAAAGCACAACAAGTTTTTTCTAGCAAAGAGTACCGACTTTCACATTCGGTGAACTTCTTACTCAGATAATAGATTGCATGCTCCTTTCTTCCCGTTTCATCATGTTGCCCCAAAACACAACCCATAGATCCTTCGAGTACTGTGAGATACATTATGAGAGGTCTTCCAGGCACAGGCGGTATCAAGATAGGTGGTTCTTGTAAGTACTCCTTGATCTTGTCAAATGCTCGCTGGCAATTATCATTCCATACAATGGCTTGATCCTTCTTCAACAATTTGAACAAAGGTTCACAAGTGGCTGTCAAATGTGATATGAACCGAGAGATGTAATTTAAGCGTCCCAAGAAACCACGAATTTCCTTCTCCGTTCTTGGTGCTGGCATTTCTTGAATAGCTTTCACTTTATCAGATCTACTCGATATCATTGCTTACTATGAATCCAAGTAACTTCCCGGACCGGACTCCGAAAGTACACTTGTTAGGATTCAATCGAAGTTTGTACTTCCTCAATCTTTCAAACAGCTTTTTGAGATGGACAAGGTGCTCTTCTTCAGTCTGAGATTTGGCGATCATATCATCCACATAGACCTCAACTTCTTTATGCATCATATCATGGAAAAGAGCTACCATGGCTTCTTGATAAGTCATGCGTTGCTCTTCTTCAACGAAAGGCATGACTTTGTAATGAAGGTGCCCACGGGGTGGTGAATGTTCTTCTCATGTCTGCAGGATCCATCTTAATCGATTGATCCGGAGAAACCATCCATGAAAGAGAAATCGATGATCGAAAGCGGTGCTATCGACCAAGACATCGATGTGAGGTAAGAGTCGTCCTTTGGCTGGCTCTATTCAAGTCTCTGTAGTCTACACACATTCGAACCTTTCCATCCTTCTTGGGGACAGGTATATGTTACAATCCAATCGATATATCGATATGATTTAGGAAACCGGCGTCGAATCTTCTTTCACTTCATCTCGATCTTCTTAGCCATCTCGGCAAGGCCCTCCTTGGTTTTGCTTCACGGAGAGCACCGGCTTTAGTGGCAACTTGTGTACAACAATGTCGACGAGTCCGGGCATATCCCGACACGACTGTGCAAACACATCGCAAACTCGCAGAAGTGACCAACTCATCTTTTATCTCTTGCCCCCCATGGTTCCAACTTTGACTTCTTTGATCCTCTTCAGTACCCAGATTGATCACATCCACTGGTTCCTGATGAGGTTGAATCATCTTCTCCTCGTGCTCAATTAGACGCGCTAACTCTCTTGTGGAGTTCATAGTCTTCTTCACCTTCATCTTCGGCTTGGTTGATCGGGAAATCGAAGTCAAGAGGAGTTATAGCATGGCTATGTTCAATAAGCTCAGTTTCAGGTGATCTGCATAAACGATTGATTTTATCTTTTAGATATGCATGTTTATTTTAGCAGGAAAAATAGTGAAAAATGTTGTTGTTTTTATTTATTTATTTAAGATGCACTGGAAAGTAGTGAAAACAACAAAAGGGATCTCAAACTGAATAACAAAATGCGCTTTTTATTGAAGATAAAAGTTCAAGCCCTACAAAGCGATCCTTGTGCCTCGCGAGCATGTGATTTTTTTTATTGAAAACAAGAAATTACTTTGAAAACGAAATGATAGGGTAACATCCTTGACGCTCCAATTCTTGAGTGCCACACGGGAGAAGTACGGAACACCATTTGGGAAAGCTCCACTGCATGCTCATCATCTTCAATGGCATTGATAGCCTCCTCGGAGCGGAAACCTTTTGCAACAAAAGTATCCTCTAGACGAGGATAAATCCTTTCCCATCTCTCGAACTTCATAATCCCGAGTATGATTGGTAACCAAGTCCACTTGTCCTTCTTTTCTTCTACATTTATCACTGCATTCCAACCTTCGTGGTTTCCTCCTCAATAAGAGCCTTAACATCTTGCCAACGGGTTATGTTACCTCCGGGTTTTTCAAAAGCCTTGACTCTCCTTTGCACATTCCCCACAATCTCCAAAGCTTGAAATAGGGTCTCATGCACTTCATCTCCTACATCCACATATTTGAATTCAGACACATGGCTAACTAGATAGTCCTCACCACTAACTTCCACAACGGTTGTTTAACAAGAACTTCAGGCTCGATGTAAAGTTGAGGTAACCGCCTTTGCACTATGGATCCAAGGTCTTCCCAACAACAGACTATGTCGAAAGATGTCCATCACTGAAAAGTAATATTGAAAATTTGAGGTCCGATGAGCACGGAAGATCAATCTCCCCATCGCCATCCCGCGATCCGTCAAAGCCTTCACGATTAGAGAACGGGTTTCAAACCGCCTTCTACTCGCAATCGAGCCAATGTCGCTTTGGAATCACGCTCGTAGCTGAGCCTCAGACGACTAAAACCGGCAAGAGTCGTCCCACCACACGTAATGTAAATATGAAGAGCCATATTATGACTACTCCATCTCGGGAAGATCAAGACGGTGAATGACAAACAAAATTATCATTTAAGCTCTAGATTGCAACATCTAATTGATTGATTGTAATATCCTCACCACGTATGAGCTGTCAAGAAACTTCAATAGAGCCATCTTGTGGGCCTCGAACTCTTCAAAAGGGACAAGATTGAGATTTTAGCGGAGCGGCTAAGTTGGTCAACTATTTTGTAGTCACTCCTCTTAATGATCTTTAAATCGCGGCAGAAGATATCCTTAACTCTTCTGCGTTCAAATATGGCTCCATCTTTCGGAGGAACATTTCGACACTTCTGCAGTTGTTCTTGATCATTGTGATGGATAAATTGGCCGCGGCGGCATACTGTGTTGTTATGTTCTCCACGTGGACTTCTAAAACCAATGCTTTTCACGACCACGGTAACGGCGGTAATTGTATTATAAGGGATTGGATGGGTGGTAGACCATCATTGGTTCCACGCCGTGATCTTCTTCTTGGATGGAGACACATGAAGTCTCCTATTATTGATGGGAACCACGTCCACCTTTCGGGCGAAAGGGATCAAATGATGCATCAACCTTGCAAATACTTTTTGGAATTTCTAACGTTGGTTGTCTTGGCAAAACAAACAGTTTCCACTAAATGGATTCTTCAACTCTTCAAAACCTTTTCAAAAGACATTCAACGCGCTACCTCCATAACGGCCATTTTTTAAAGTTCACGATGATGCCCCATGCCTTGGCAATGGATTGTTAGTTATGTTGGGACATTAGTTAACAACTTCCGATCAATCAATTCTTGAAATGCGTAAATAAACAATCCGTGGTATGCCACGGAGAGTTAGCATGGAAAGCACATCCGCATTCTCGTTGAACCATGGTTTGGGAGGTCTGGAAAAGCTTACTTTTGGCACCACGGCTTATCTTGGAAGTGAGTTGTGTATGTCGGGAAGGGTTCCTCTTTTTTGGTAGTGTGCTTCTCGCTGAACCGCACCTTGTTTTGATTTTATGTTGTTGTTGTTGTTGAATTTGACGAGGAACTGGATTTGAATATGGCCGGCATTTGATGGTTGCCGCATGCCGTGAAACCGCATTGCGCCACGTAAGTGGTATGACATGGATGGACTGGACAGAGTGTATTGTGGTGGTCTTTCCTTTCCCTCTCGTTCAAATACCGCATTGGTTTTCCTTTCTTTTGAAACCATTAAACGTCTTCTTTATTGCAGACGGTTTTAAATTTTGTCTTTAGTTTTGTCCTCTTCACCTTACATCACCTTAGAAATGTAGGTGTTTTACCAATGTTCCCAAACAAATCATTCAGTTTTTCAAGTATTTTGCACCCTTTTCACCTCTCTTCGGTGGCATATTCTTTGAACGATTTCTTTCATGTTTTGCTGTACTCGGTTGGGGCCAAAGTAGTGTTGAAATGGTATTGTGAAGAAAGCACTAGATAGATCATCCCAAGAGCGGATGTTTTTTCGAGTTGCATACCAATCTAACGAAGCCCCACGACTATCTTGAAAGCGGCGATCGCCTTGTTTTGGATATGTGCCGTTATTTTGGCGATAACATTCTTAGATGGGTGTCCGGATAGCTACTTTTCAAACCTGCATTTTGGCGGAATGACCACACGGTACAAGACACATATCCGCGGCAAAGCAATAACATTTTTTTTACTTGATGGCAAGTTTTCCACATCTCCGGGCGGCCACGCCCCGGAAAGGAGTTGTTACCCACAGCGTGTTTTTGGTGGTTTTCATATACTTCTTTGCTTTTTCACCTTGGAAAGTTACCACGCATGTGTTTCCTCTTCTTGTTTTGTTGCCACTTTTGGCGGTTAGCGGCAGTTCCTTGATCTCGCTGCGGAAATCACCGGGCCGGTTTGCTGTAATGGATTGTGAACGGAATCATGAGAGTCTCATGTTCTCGGTGATAACGGAGAACGGCGGGCGCGGTTAGATGCGTTGTTAGTCGTATTGTTAGCGTTAGCCGCGTTATGCTGCGTACCGGAGGCGGCGGTGCAGCGGGCGGTTTTTCTTCCTCGGTGCATTCCCACCGATCCATCTTTGTCTTCAACGATATTGTCAATATCGTATCGCATGGCCGTTTTGCGGTTGTGGATAATTGATTTGCTACGTTAGTCTCGTTTTCGCCGGGCTTATGTTTTGAATGGCGAGAGGAAATGAACAGTTTCGTGTTTTCGCAACATGCATGCGATTATGTATGTTTATGCAAAATGATTATGATTGGTATTCTTACGAATCTTTATCGGACCCTACTTAAGCAAACAAGCGACAAATGGATAAGCTTTTTTCTAATCATGGAAGTCACAACATATTAAATGAAAATAAATAGCAAGGTGACGGTGTTAAGGTTTTTACACCATGCTGGAAAATACACAAACATTACAAAGACTATGTTGGCTCTTACTTTTTCCTTTTTTTCAAAACGCTCCACCATGTCTCTGCAAAGATCAATGAAATAACGGCCACTGGGGTTTTTCTAAATCTTGGATGATTCTATCTCCATGGGCTCTATCAATTGTTTTGCATTCAACGGACAGTAGTTATACAAGCTTTGTTTCGCTCCTGGGTAAAATGGTTTTCTCCTCTGTCACCAAAGCTTGTTTCGGCTTCTTCTTGCCATCCTCACATTGATTTCCAACTCTCCATACGATGCTTCCCACCGGACCACAAGATCTTCTCGCGTCCAAGTCCCGGATTTTCCGAGCTATTCTCGGAGTCCATTGCGTTGCAAGCAAGCCTCTTTGAGGAGCGTTGCGTGTGGCAAGCGATTCAATATCTTTTAATGCGGTTAACTCTTGGATTTTAGTGGTAAGAGTTGTTTTAAATCCGACTTTGCTTTGATGGCTCGCTCTTCATCCGCATTTTTCTTTGCTGTTCGGCTAACTTCGATTGAACTCTCTTAGCTCGAGTTGGCATCAAGTTGTCTTTACACAGAACTTTGCTTTCTTTTCTATTTCTACTCCGACTTTTAGAAGCTCATCATCCCTTTCTCGAGGCTGCATCAAATCATCCTTTCTCGGTAACAGTAAGGATAGCTGTTGACCCTCTTTTCTTGCATTTCAGTGATGGTGAGCTTGAGCTTATTAAATTCTTCAATAGGAACATGAGTGGCTTCAAGTTCTGGAGCCTTAACAGAAACCACTGGAGCATACGGGAGCTTGACTTCTTTGACCCTACCCATCACCCACTGCTTATAGGGTTCTTTGGCCACACAATCTCTTTTCCCCAATTCTCTTCCCTTCCTATGGATCCGAGTCCAAGCGCTTCTGATTTGCCTTAATAACTGAGGATTTTCTTTCCCAAAGTCTTCTAAGAGAAGCTCTTCCAACACTGCATCATTCGGCTCAGTTTCCAAAGGATAACCTAACTGTCTTAATGCCAACCTAGGGTTGTAATACACCTTGAGATCCCATCAATGGGACATTGGGAAAATCTCCACAATTAGTAATAATTTCCCCCACATTCCAATTTGGTAGGTACCAAACTATAGCATCAGAAGTGAGGCAAGCCAACGTTTGAGCCCATGACAAATCCTTTAACACATCGTACCATGGACCTCTGGTTGGTAAGTGAGATAAAAACCAGGAGTATAACAGAGGAGTACAGCATAGAACTACACCTCTTTTCTTTTCATGCCTTACATGGAGGTGATAAAGCACATCTGCCACAAGAGCAGGGACTGGATTCTTTCTAGAAACAAACACATTAATAACAGATTCTTCCACGAACTCTTCTTCACCACTGGAAACATAACAATCCCAAAGATGAGTAGAGCAAGAACAGCATAAAAGCATTCATTACCGCTTCGCCAATTCTTTTGCCTTGTTCTCCAATGCCTTTCGAGGATCCTTTAGCTTTGCAAGGGCGCAATCTCTGACCGCGGATACAACACTTGACTAATCGGTCACATGTCACTCTTTCTCCCAAGCTGGTGAAGGGGATACCATCTTTCAGAGGCCATCCTAGCAGAATCTCGAACTCTTCAATGGTCGGAGTCAGTTGAAAGTCTTGAAAAGTGAAACACCGGAGCGGAGAGTCATAATACTGGTACAAGGCAACCATAGCTCGTACATCGACATTTGTGTCCAACAGCTTCAGGATGTGACCATATCTTCTAGTGAAGGTGGTCATATCAGCCTTCTTAACCTTTTCTTTCAGACGTAACAGGACCTCCAACTTCGGCATCTTTACCTTGATCGGATTGGTATGCCTTTTCTCATCCATTTGTTAACCGTTTGCTTATGTGAACCAAGTCCTTAGGAATCCTACAAAATCGGAACAAATAATGTTGATGATTAATTCATGCATGCTGGATGCGATGTAATGTGATGCAAAAAGAAACATGTTAAAGTTTTTTAGAGTGGCCGGGTATTTTTGACATCTACCCAACAATTCCCCCCTGGATGGCTCTTAGGGTTTTTGATACAACAAACACAAATTCTTGTGCATCGCAAAAGATACTTGCAACGCTACAACCCTTCTCTTTTTTTTCTTTAGAGAATTTGGTTTGAGGGAGAGTTACGTATTAACCGAACAGACAAAGCAGGTCTATCGATCTGACAAACGTAACCCTCAATACCGGGATCTGAACGAGGAGCCCAAAATCATTGATCCCAACTTGGGTGTATCATTTTCATCGCAAATAAATTTGTGATTAGATGATATATCCAAGAACGTCTCATTTGAGCATTCTTAAAACCTACAGGTTAGGTTTCCTTAAAGGTCAAAACTAGGGGAAAAATCCCTTCTAACAACACTATCGTCAATGCAAAAATAACTTGCAACCGACGATAATGTCTTCGAAAGAACCTCCCCTAGGTGTGGTCTTCGCACCAACTTACAAGACATTTCCGTCTAGCAAATCAATACTACGCAACCACTCTAATTTATGTGTTCTATAGCCTTGGTAGTGGGCTTTTCCTATAGTCCCATCCATCATTCCCACACACAATAATATATCAACAAGGTAATAATTAAAGCGAAGGAAATAAACGACTGAAATTACACACACAAATAGAGTGATAAAAAGAAAGCGAAAATAAACACACATACGAAGAACTAAACTAGGGTTGACACGCTTAGTCAATCATTCCCCAGTGAAGTCGCCAACTGAAGCAACTCGATTTTCAAAAATCTTTTCAATTCTCGAAAACTAGTGAAATCGCCACCTAATTTTATTTATTCCAAAAGGAAAGGGAAAATATAGATAAAACCCTCAAACAAACGGATAAGACGGTCTACGACCAAAAATTGGAATCGGGAGTCGGTTATGTAAGGGGAAGGTATTAGCACCCCTTACATCCATCGTACTCGATGGGACCCATTTAGTTCTACGTGTGTGTGTATATTCGCTAATCTCTAAGTTATAAAGAAACGAGATTTGATTATTATTATTTTGAGTTTGGCACGGTTTCAGAACCGTGTGCCTACATATTCCCTTGTGCAATGGGAAAGTCAAAACTCTGTAGTTCCTCTTAAAAAGGCTTTAGTTGGTTGCATTGATTTTATCTGAAAAATCGTGCGTTTAGACGTTTCAAATGCTTTGAACTAGGACTTGTTTTGTTTGTTTGAAAAGCTTAAGTCCTCGTTCGCATTAGAAACGACTATTGCACCCTCTTTATCTGAAAAGAGTTTTAATGATCGCGTATGAGCGATAAAAGGAGTTTGAGTGAGTTGAGTTGTTTTTATGTGGGAGACAAGTATTGGACCATAAGCGTTCAACGGCTAACGCCCCAATTACTCGGATGAGTGGACAGAAACATCCGAATCATCTTTTTCTACCCAAAAGCTTTTGTTTGAGAAAAGGTGAAGTGAAACATGGTTCACGTTGATTAACTCAATTAAGACACCAAACATACGGTCGAGGGTCGATACTGGACTGACTACCATATGTTTGGGAGGAGGGAGAAGTAGAGTATTTATGAAATTGTTTTGAAAAGAAACCCGACGTTGGATCGAGGTTTAGAACTTTAATTGTGAAAGTGGTCTGACACGCGTGCTGAGAGAAAATGGAAGCGGGTTATGATTAATCAAGTATATGGACTTAATTAACCTCGTGAGGATAGGTGCTCCTGTCCCCAACCATGAGACCCTGGTGCATGGTAATTGGTGTAGACCAATGTTATTTTCGGGTTATGATCGATTAAAGCAACAAGGGCTTTAACCAATCTCGTGAGGACGGCCATGCCCATCCCCCACCATGAGACCCTTTAAGAAATTGACATATGAGTCAATCAAAGCAGAATCGAATTGATTTTAATTTTGGTTCGTGTGCAGAGTGTACAATGGTGAATAATTGCTGAATGAATAAATAAACAGGCAAAAATATCATACAATACAATCGGAAATTTAAATAATTATTGGAGATGATTTTTTCTGTTTGATGAAAAATCGGCTAATAGTTTAATCGATAAATCATCAAATACAAACTATCAGATCCAATAATCATCTAATACATCGCACAAAAAATATTATTTACGAAAATAAATTAAATGAAAAGATGAGTTTAGAAATAGCCTGGGTGACGCGGATTTGAGCGATGCAACAAGAAAACCAGAGATAGATACTCATGGGCCCAAATAAAGTGCCCAACGAGCCTTCAGACGAATTCGGATGAAGCGCGATGCGTTGTTGATCATGGAAGTAATGATAAGACGGGTATGTCGATGTCGAATAGAGGACAAAAAGAAAGAAAAATAAACTAGAAACTTCCTATTAAAAAAAGGGTATAACTACACTACTACTATTTTTCTTGGTGATTTTTGGGTATATCAAATATATTTTTTATATTGGTTTATGAGCATTATAATAACATTGGGTTAGGAAAAATAACCTTTGTTACTAGCAAATAATGACAATAATGGTTGTGAACAAAAAAACAAAAAAAAAATAATATAATAATAGTGATGCTAATAATATTTGTAATAATACTAGTGTAACAACAGTGATGTTAATAATAATATACACATAACAATAATACTAATAATAATAAAAATAAAAATAATAGTTATAATAAATAATGGTAATAATAATCATAATAATAAAAATAGTAATGATACATTTTAATGATGATAATAATATAAAAAATAATAGTAATAATATAACTATAATATATGATAGAAACAGAATTAAATATAATAGTTAATAAATAATATTAGTAGTGGTAATGATAATACAGTATAATAGTTATAAATAAGATAAAATAAGGTTATTTAAGTTACTAATCCTAATTTTAAGAGAAAAGCAAAAAGGGAAAAGATCAACACAAACGTATTTCACGATCTCTCTCTGTGTCTCTCTCGCACCGATGCATGCATTCCTCTCTCGATTTCTCTCAAACCCAGAAACCGGAAATCCCAAACCTATACGGTTCCGATCTCCCCGCCGCTCTCCGATTGTCGTTCTCTCTCTCGCCACACATGGACGCGATTCGAACCCTAACCTAAACCCCTCGATTTGGGGTTCGCTTCTCTCTCATGTTCTCACCGTTTCCGATTTCCTGATGCGTGTTTGTTTTATTGTTTTACAGATAGTTTTGGCTTTGTGGAACCCTAGCCCATGGCTGTCGGCATCGTACCTTTCGCGGTGGTATCGGGTGAGCTTGTTCCGAACTTTTCTTTCCTCGTCTTCTTTCTCTATGTTCAGAATGTATTTCTGAAAACAAATTTCTGAGGGTGTTTGATGCTTGGAAAATGATGAAGAAAATGTGTTAACCTGTTTTTCTGGGTTTGGAATTCGTTTTCGGTATCCTTGCTTTTCTGAGATTTGGGATTTTTGAAATGGCTTTTTTGTCTCTCCGTATGCTTGCTTGGAATTCCTCCCTTAATCTGGGTCTTTGGCTTGTATATTTGAACTCTTTTGAACTGATGCCCTTTTGTCTTTTCTGATGAATGCCTGTCCTGTCTTTGACTGATGGAAACAGATGCTATGCGTTAAAGTTTTTTCTCTGTTCTCAGAAACTGATGGACTCTTGTGTTAACTGCTGGATTCAAAACTTTTCTCTCTTTTTTCTGATAACTTTTGGTCTCTATATTTCTATACCCTTTGCAACAGATGCTACATTTGATCCTATCCCTCTCTTTTTCTGATATATTCCAAGAACAGATACTATATGGTCTTGGTCCAACCCTGTTACTATCATTAAAACTGGTTTTAACCTTTTTCACCTTGAGTGAAAACATGCTTTAGAAAATAACTCTTCCCTTTCTCATGTTGTTGCTGCCTGTATTGCTTGTATGGCTCAATCTACTCTTTTGGTGTGCTATGCCCTGCTGTTGGCTTTGTGATGCTGATGTCTTGATTATGCTGTCTTAACTATGCTGTCTTGACTATGCTGTCTTGACTATGCTTGCTGCCTTGATTAATGAATATTGCCTGTTAGGATCTAAAAAACTGTTGCCTTATATTATAATTGCTGCCCGTTTAGAATCGTTAGACCGCTAACCATGATGAGTAACCTGAGTTAGGCTTATTTGTGAACCGAATAAATTCGTGATTTGCAAATAAGCTGTTTTCTTTTCACCGATGATTAATCTTGCTCGAGATTATGAGGTTCAGCATTGAACCTGATTCCCGCCAAACACCCGATGATGATCCTTGACAAACAAATTTACAATCTCGCATTTTGTTTCAATTTTATGCTTACTAACCACTTTTCTTTCTTGTGTTTCATGTAACATGTGGAGAAACGGCAACGGTGTCAGAGGGAACGTTAGAGCAGCGCAACGGAACAGATTAGAGGAGTGAAGACCCGAACATCTTTTGTAGCAACTTTGTAGGATTTGTAGAGTTTTAGAATTGTAACTTATAAATTCTGTTGTAACAAGTTTGTAATTTCCATGATAAAATTTGAGCACTTTGAATACTTTGTAATTCAAATTTAATCACGTTAATAAAACAAACTTGTTTATTCCAATTTCAAACTTAATTCCAAATTCCCCACAAAATGCATTGTAACCTTGTAGAAACTCAAGACAAATAAATACAGCCTTGAATAATATCCGTAGCATCTCACTGTACTCAAAAGATGAACAAATCTTAGCTAGAATTCCCTTGACATTTTGCTTAAAGGACTTGCCTTCCAAACAAATATTGTTTCTTTCCGTGAATTTAAATTCTAAGGACAAATGAATCCTTTAAAGTTTAAACTCCGAAAACAAAACGAATAAATATTTTAAATGCCAATTTCAAAACAAATAAAAACCTCCTGACATTCGGAACATACCGAATTAACGACAAAAATGAGAGTTCTCAGAAATCCGGTGTAATTGTTTTCATGAAAATTTTCCTTAAAGAATTCTTTTGTAGCCACCATGATAGAACATCTATGATGAAAACACATCACCAAAGTGAAACAAAGGAGGAAATTTTTGGGGTGCGACAAGGGCATACATTTTTACTTTTTGAAATTCTAGTATCATATATGAGATGTCGAAGGTGATGTCACGACATTGATATCTGTCTTATGAACAACTAACAATACAAAATTTTAAAAGCAGAAAACAATAACGTAGTGAATTATTTACCCAGTTCGCTTCCAACCAACCTACGTTTGGGGGCTTCCAAGCCAAGGATGAAGTCCACTATTAGCAGTATTAATTCAGAGTTAAACTTTTCTGTTTACACTTCTCACTTAATCACTACCCAGTGAGCCTTCTACCTAAGAAACTTATCCTAGATATGAGAACCTTCGCTCACTCCCTAAGTCACACGTGGTGACAATTAACAAGAACAAATAACGAAGACACTCTTCAAAGACACACAATCATTTTTGCTTCAAAGTTTATGGTGATTGACAAAGTACAACTCAACTAACGTCCTACTCAAGTATCAGTTAATACTAAAGAGACTCACAATAAACAACCAACAAAATAACAACCAACAATATAAAATACTAAGCTTAAGTTCTTTTGGAATTGCCAACTCATAAAATAGGTTTTGCAGCCTATTTATAGAGTTACATCAGCTAGGGTTGTTACACTTTTGAGTCTTCAGCGCTTCCTAATCTTTCTCCAAGAAAGCATGATTAAAACTCTCCAATTATATTGCTGAAGATCGTTCCAAAGCTTACTTAATCGAAGCATACAATAACAAACAAAATGACTCATAAAATATCTGAACTTAAAACCAGTTCAGTCAGTTTCACATGTCAGGACGTCTGTTGTGACATCTTCTATTTCAGTAAACTTTACGACATTTTTCTGAGCAGAATGTTTTACCAAAATTGTTTCCAATCAACAGAACCAACACTTTTAATTATTATTTTAGTCAACCTAAAAATGTACAAAATGAAATTAAAAGCTACGATATACCAATACGATGTGATAATTGCAATGTCAATCTATCATTCTTCTATTCTATATAAATCATATTTGTCTTATCTTACGAGATAGAATCGATTATATTGATTAACCTATGTTTTATATAAGTCGTATTTTTATCTAAATGATTATTAATATCGAGATTTTGTTAAAAAAAAATTTTTTTAAGATTTCCTAATTTTTTTTTTTCTTTTTGTAGCTATTTGACACTTCTTTCGTTTAATATATATCATTCTTACCACCGAATTTACACTCTTTTCTCTATATATGTATGAACACATAATTTTTTAAATATTTTTTTACCCTCTTTTCTACTAAATTAAAAAAATAAAATAATAATTATGGGTGTTTTCGATGTGCCATCATATTTGTTTTTATAATGTGGTCCTATGAATCATATGAGTGGACAAACAACGTAATTATTTTTGTCTTACATCGTGTCCAACATTGATATACTATTAATATATATACAAAGTTTATCCACACAAGTTTCATGCATACACCTAATACATTTCGGTGGTAAAATACCTATTTAATCATATATGAAAATATGTAAAATTCTAGTTAATTAAGTTCTTAGTTTAATTTATGTACATTGATATACTATTAATATATATACAAAGTTTATCCACACGACTTTCATGCATACACCTAATACATTTCGGTGGTAAAATATCTATTTAATCATATATGAAAATATGTAAAATTCTAGTTAATTAAGTTCTTAGTTTAATTTATGTACATTGATATACTATTAATATATATACAAAGTTTATCCACACGAGTTTCATGCATACACCTAATACATTTCGGTGGTAAAATATCTATTTAATCATATATGAAAAATGTAAAATTCTAGTTAATTAAGTTCTTAGTTTAATTTATGTACACTGATATACTATTAATATATATACAAAGTTTATCCACACGAGTTTCATGCATACACCTAATACATTTCGGTGGTAAAATATCTATTTAATCATATATGAAAATATGTAAAATTCTAGTTAATTAAGTTCTTAGTTTAATTTATGTTTTAAAATATGTAAATTAAACATTTTTGCTTTACATTTTCACAAGTAGACTGTATTATAAAAATTAACTTTTAAAATAAATATGTTAAAGAAAGAAAAAAGAGAGCATAAAATCATATTTTTTTCTAAGGGAGGCAGTATCCAATTTTGAGAATGTTTATTAAGGGGAGGTTTTTGTTGGTCTTTGGACTTCGATAAAGGTTGGGTTTATATAAGTATTTAGACCATTTTGCAACATTTTTTTTATCAAAAAAAAATTGAACTTTTTTTTTTGGAATAACCAATTTTTTTTTAAAAAATACAAAAATAACCAACTTTTGAAAAAATTTACGCAAATAACCAACTTTCAGGACAAAAATACAAACAGGAGCCATCTGAGATGGCTCAGACCGATTTTAGGAGCAGGCCAGATGGCGCCCCTTCAATGTTTTTCCCTAAAAGCCATCTCAGATGGCTCCTATGTGTAAAACACATGGGAAAAGCCATCTGAGATGGCGCCTAAGGCTTAATTTAAAAAAAAAAAAATCAATTTAAATTAAAGTGCACGACAATGTTGTGAAATAAATATTGTATTATAAATTTTGATTACAGCAAAAAGCGATTACATAAGTTCATTCATGGCGACCCGGGACTCGTAGATGACCACTGGTTCCACATGCGCGTCCTCTCCTAACTCGTCTGATGCGAGGTTTTGGATCTCGCTGTTGTTGGGTCGATGGGACCTGATCATGGGTTGATGGCTGCCCGTAGTGAATGAGATCAGGATCCATGAATGCCTCAAGATTTACATTCCTTGTTGCACCAGCCAGATAAACGTGTCCCCATGTTCTCGTAGCTTGTTGTTGCGGTTGGGGTTAGGTTCCATTTGAGGACTATAGCGTCCTCATCCGTATATGTGATGTGTGGGGTAAAAAGGAAATTGGTGTTAGGAGTCTCGTACCCATATGAATGGCGGGGGGTTTGGTACGACGATGGTTGGTGGAATGTTGGGTTGGTTGGGGAATATTCTTCAGGGAAGCCAGGGTCTGGGGTGAGGTGAGATGTTGATGGACCCATATAGGGAGGTTGGACATATGCACTTTGTTCGGTGTATTGAACTTGGTTGTGTGGCATATGTGAGTATTGGGTGGGTGGGTGATGAGGTTGTTGTTGGGGTTAGGGTTGGGATTGAGTGTTGGTGGTTCTATGTCGTCGGATTGATTGGCGGGAAGTTGATGGTTGTTGGTAGTGTTGTTGGGGTGGTTGTTGGTAGTGTTGGGGTGGTTGTTGGGGTGGTTGTTGGTAGTGTTGGGGTGGTTGTTGTTGTTGTTGGTAGTGTTGGGGTTGTTGTTGGTATTGTTGTTGAGGTTGTTGTTGGCGGTAGCGTTGTCTTCGCTTGTTGTTGTGACTCGAGGTTGCCCCAATCGGTGGGTCGACCAAATAGCGAGGTTGAGAAACATGCATATCTGGAACTGTGACTGACTGGTACCAAGCAATGTATTGACGAGAGTGTTGCATAATCTCGTCATCTTCATAAACGGGACATTGTAAGATATGGTCTGCTCGGTTTTTCCACATCCTACAATACTCCTTGGCAAAATTCCTCCAATTATTGAGTCCCCATTGGGCATCGACCCTTTTTAGATGCCAAGGATCCAAGCATATCGGATCGTGGGGTATGTCTTGGAACATACCAAACTACATCTTCACACGGTCGCTGTGGTGCATTTCCACAATGTTAAACCGTGATAATTGCCCTTCGGTCCAAACCTCTGATCTTCATCATTTGGTACATGGTCCAAAACCAAGCACGGTCTCCATGTAAACTGTTGAAAAAATAATGGAGATTAATAATAATGATAAATAATATACGTTAAATTTAAAATAATTTGAGTTAATAAAAATGACGTACATCGGTTGGGCCAAGGTGGTCTATTAGATTACTAGAGAGAACATTGTGTCTCGATTCTTTCCGTAATCCATGCCCACTACGCTAAACCTAAATGAATTAACATTTAATATATTAGATTTTATATATGTGAAAGATATAAATAAAATTTAATAAATAAGCAATGTACTTACTTTGTTGCGTAGGAAAATCGAACGGTAGGTCGTTGACGGATCGAGTGATTGCATTCTCCACCAACTCCATGTTTGAAGTAAGAAAGTACATCCATTGAAAGTTGATGTGTCTTTCATACAATTTTACACAACGAGGAGTATAGTTGGGCAAGAACAATGGAACCCCAACTATATCTTCCTATCTTATTGACATCTCAAGTAAATTCAAATACATAAAATTGACACTATTCTCGTTTGGGAATAAAAAACTACCAAACATTAACATAATGTAGTTTCTAGTTTTTATTATTTTTGTTCTTCGTGGAGTTTTCATCCAAAACAATGTAATAATAATACTCTAAGAGTTGATAGAAATATACCTTGGCCTCTTGCAGGGACCTTCGACCATATCTCTACCCAACAACTCCTCGTGATAGATTATTAGGTTGTTGGATGGACCATTCACCGCCTTGCCATTGATAGGAAGACCCATCAACATGTACACGTCCTCTAGTGTGACGGTACACTCACCTATAGGTAGATGAAATGTATGTGTCTCGGGTCTCCACCTTTCACACAATGCAAGAATGAACTTTGAATCGATTGTGTAGTTGGAGATTTTAATAACCTCTCCAAAACCGGCATGTTCAAGGTATGGAACGATGAACGGATCGGGAACAACATAATGATGTGAGCGACATCTAAATTTTTTTCGTGTCCTATAGATAATGTGAAAATAAATTGTGTAAGAAAGTGTAAACAATATTTAAAACATAGTAAAAAAAGAATGTAAGAAAAAGAATGGAAACAAAAAAATGAAAGAATACTTACATAGGTTGCAATATTTGCCCTTGTTCCTCGGTGAGATTCTCCTAACGTCAAGAGACTCATGATTGAAATTTCTACTGATGATTTGAGAATGAGAGAATTTTATTAGAGATAGAGGAGGAGTGAAGAGTGGTGATGGAAAAAACACAAATGAGAAACCATATTTATAGGTGATTCAAGAAGAGAGGAATAAATGAGGTGGTTGGGGCCTTGCATGCATGCATGCCACTTGTCATGGAGGAGCCAAGTGGGATGGCGCCTCCCCTTTAAATTTGAACTAAGGAGCCATCCTAGATGGCTTGTGACAGGCTAGGTGGCAGCTAGGTTCAGGCTAGGTGGCAGGTTGCATGCATGCAGGCTAGTGTGTCAGCTACGTGGCAGACCTATTTATAACTAGGCCTACAAAAAGCCAAAGGAGATGGCGCCTCCCTTGTGTTTTTACACATAGGAGCCATTCAACTTGGCTTTTTACAGACCTAGTGATAAATAGGTCTGTCCCCTAGCCACCCTAGACTGCATGTGATTTTTTTTTTCAATTATAAAACCCTAATCGAAATCCCAAATTTCCAACACTAAAATCAAAAACCCTAATCAAATCAAAAACCCAAATTTCCAACACTTAAACACTAATCGAAATGTCATCTGTACCACAATATGTTATCACTGTAAATTTCAATGGTGAGACATACAACAGTGAGGTATCCGGTTTTTTATTCAGAAACACTGAAAATATTCAATTTTGTCTAAATAGCAATGCAAATTTTTCGTATTTCAAAAAAAGACTCGAAAACAAACTTCGTCGAGGTCCGACGTCAAACATTTTCTACCAACATCCTGTTTTTACTGGTGAGAACCAGGTAACATTTTACTAGGTAGTTGTTGAAGACGACGAAGATCTGCAAAACATGGTTTGTAATCATGAATATTCTGGGTACGACTCGATTCAGTTGTACGTCGTGTTCCAGGACACAGAGAAGGTTGATCCTACGGATGAGGAACAAGCTGAGGTGGATGTTGCTGACGAAGAAGATGAAGCAGAGAAGATGCAGTTCAACATCATGGTAAATGAAGAATCAGAGGCCGAGGAAGAAAGCCAACTGCCTCCACATCAGATCTTCACACCACCTCCGTACATGACCTCCCTCAACATGTGCACAGATGACCCTTCATCTGATATATTCTACAACCCTAAAGTGCAGTCAGATGCAAATTTAAAAGTCAAAGACAAATTTCGTTCAAAAGAAGATTGCGTCCGAGCAATAAAAAAGTTCCACATGATAAACAACTATGACTTTCATGTGGATCAAACAACAGCAGAGAGATACAGAATCATCTATACCCACCCTGAGTGTAACTTCCATCTAACTGCATCATATAGATTGCGTAGTGATTCTTGGGTGATAGGTTCTATGACGGAACACACTTGTGTTAATCCCACACAATCACAGGATCACCGAAATTGAGTCATGATCTCATTTGTCAAGAAATCTTACCTCTTGTTAGTCGATCCTTCATTGAAGGTGAAAACAATAATATCCCACATCACTACAACATACAACTATACCCTCGTATAGAAAGGCCCGGTTGGCAAAAAACAAGGCTATCGAGCAAATCTACTGAACCGGAGGTTCGTACAAAGAGTTACCTCGCTACATGAATGCATATGAACGTATGCTCCTGGAATGCTTTATGCTCGGAGACGATGCGGCTTTCCCAAGACGATACCGTGGTCGGACATGGTATATTCGTATACTTTTGGGCTTTTCGACCTTGCATCTGGGTTTGCACACGCAAACCTATCATACGATAGATGAACATGGTATCGGAAATACAGGGCACCCTATCGATGGTCGTAGCACGGGATGGCAACAATAATGTGTTCCCAATCGCCTATGCTCTTGTAGAGGTAGAGACGGAGCAGCTTGAGTTTCTTCCTAAAGCATCTTCGAACACACGTAGCACCACAACATGATCTTTGTCTAATTTTCGATGACATGCCTCAATTGAAAGTCACAACAATCCCGCCAACGGTTGGCACGACCCACCGCTCACATGTTTATTGCGCAAGACATATCGTTCAAAACTTCATGCGCGAGATCAAAGATAAGCGTCTTTGGAAAACTGTTATGAATGCAGCGTACGCGCTAACACAACCAGGTTTTACATATTATCGCAGTTAGATCAGATTGGAAAACCCACGGTGCGTGGTTGATAATGCAGTGGAAAAGTGGACATTATACGACAATGGCGTGCGTTGGGCCACATGACAACAAATCTAGTCGAATCAATGAACGACGCCTTCAAAGGCATAAGAGCACTCCCAATAATCGCATTAGTTAGTACAACATATTTTAGAATGGCCTCCTTGTTTGCGAGAGAGGTGAAAAGTGGAACGGTGGTACAATCCGGACAAGTGTGGAGTGAAAGCTCGAAATTTATTAATGCCGAGAGTGCAAAGCTAGCACTCATCTTGTTACAAGATTCGACCTACATAACCATAACTTCATTGTCAAAGAGATAATCAACCACAATGAGGTTTTGCGAGACAAGAGTCTGAGGTTAAACTACCATCTCGGTGGTAACTGGAAAATTTCAGCCTTCAATGCCCCGCTCTCATGTCATTGGGCGTGCACATGTTCATCGGGATGCACTAGTACTTCTTTCTCCAATTTACAAGTCTCGGACCTTGCTCAACGATACAACAATGCCTTCAACCAGAGCAAAAGCATATTATTGGCTGCGCTAAGGGAAGTAGTTTGGCATAACAACAAATGAGGAGAAATAAAAGGGTCGCCCCAAGAGCAAACGATAACAACGGAAATGGACGACGTTGATAAACTAGAAAGAAAGTGTGGTCTATGTCGTCAATCCGACACAATCAAAAAATTGTCCCCAGTGTACAACCTCAACATCCTAAAATTTGTATTTCATTTATCTGCACTTTTAATATTGTAACAAATCTTCTTCTTTCCATTAATTCGCATTAATTACAAACACCAATACGCAGACAACAAAAATACAAACTACACGATTAAAAGAAACAACAACATGAAAATGACGATCAACAACACAAAAATTATTTAAGACACTACAACCGCAAAACAATCTCATCGAACCATACATCATCGCAATAACGCCGACGTCTGCTTTTGACTTCCTCCAACCAAATTCGAGGTTGACCAATAAGTTCATGGTTGTTCTCTTCCTCTGGATCCTTCTAATTTCATCACCATCTTCTATTTCTCCCTCTAACCAACGCATCAACTCTTTTTTCAGTTTGGCCATGGTAAATATGTGCCAAAATTTCATTTTCATTGGAGGTTTTGAGGCCGAGAAAACAACGTATCCATCTCTGGTATGGATGTATGGAGATGTCATGGAAGAAAAAAAGAGAGAGTAACAGAGAATAAGAGAGAATGTGAGATGAGAAGTTGAAAAAATGTGAAAAATGAAGGAGGGATGGGTGTGTATTTATAAAAAAAAATACATGTAGGAGCCATCTGAAACGGCTCCTACATGTACAAGACAAGGAGGAGGCGCTATCCTGCATGGCTTATTGACATGCAGGAGCCATGTGGGATGACGCCTATGTACAAATTTAAAGAGGAGGAGCCATCTCAGATGGCTCCTACGTGTAATTTTGTCCTGAAAGTTGGTTATTTGCGTAAATTTTTTCAAAAGTTGGTTATTTTTGTATTTTTTTTAAAAAAATTGGTTATTCCAAAAAATGTAGTAGAAGAAATCTACATTATCTTGTTAGACCTCTCAACAAAAAGTAGTAAGAGAAAGAGGAAGAAGTGGAAATTTGCATGATAGATACCTAAGGTAAGTCTTTGGTTTTAACAAGTGGAGAAGAGGTTGAAAATAAAATTTGGATGAATGAAAATAAGTTAGGTATTGAGATTGTAACTCCTTGTGTCGAAGCATGTTGTTCGACATAACTAAGGTATTGTCGAAATTAGTATAGTGTGTCGAAATGTCGAAGTAGATTGTTCGATTGGATTTCAACTCAGACCTATTTTGATAGTGTTAACTGAATTAAATATTTTGGACATTTGTAGTTTTGGGCTTTGACTTAGAGAGTAAGAAAATATAAAATTATAAATATAGGGTAACCTCTACTATAGTAATCACTTCCTGCAGTTGCATAATTGACAAGAAATTCACTGTTTGTGAGCAGAGAGAAACTCTGCAGAAAATATTCATCTTATCCTTATTTTATTCAAACCCTAATTCATTTTTCTTCCCCAATTCATAGTTTCTTTCTTCTTCCCTTAACAATTGTGCTGCAGAATCATCTTGCAATTAAGGTTGGTTGGTTCACTTGAGTGAAGAGTGAAGATCAAGGAATTTCAATTGATTGATTGAATCTTATTCATCAAGATTGATTCGGAATTCTCCATAGGTTTGGTGTAATTCCCAACATTTGGTATCTAGATCACTGTTTGAGCGATTCGTGGGAAGCAAAACTCGATGGCAATGAATCATCTTAATGGACATTTGTTTGCGATTCTCCCAATTCTTAAGGGTCTGAATTATGAGAACTAGTGTAAACAAATGAAAGGTGTTTTCTGTTATCAAGATCTTTTGAAATATGGAGTAGCAAATCTTGAAGAAGGCGCACCAGATGAATAAAAGGTTGCACAAAAAGAATTGAAGAAGAAGAATTATAAAGCTTTCTTTATAATTCATCAATGTGTTGATCTAGATAATTTTGAAAAGTTGAGTGATGTCGAATTAGCGAAAAAAGCATGGGAAATTCTTGAAAAAATATTCGGAGGTGCATAAACGATGAAAAAGGCGAGGTTACAGACTCACAAAAGAATGTATGAATTTCTTAAGATGGAAGAAATTGATAGCATAAGTGATTTCTTCACTAGGGTTACAAAATTGGTAAATCAAATCAAGGTATGTGGAGAAGTGTCGAGAATAAGATCAGTTGTTGCAAAGATCTTGAGGTCACTGGCTACTAAGTTCGACCATATGGTGGTACCCATTGAAGATTCGAAATATTTGTCGGCATTGACATGGGAAGATCTTCAAGGGACACTTGAGTCTCATGAATAAAGAATGGATGGAAGAGTTGTAGGTAAGTCAAAGAGTGATGTGGCACTGCAAGCGTAATCAATAAGAGAAAGGAAGGAAAATGAAAGTGGTTTGACAACAAAGGTAGATGAGGCTACAATGATTCGACTGGTAGAGTAAACCAACAAGAAGGAAATTTGTCGAACTAGAGAAGACCATCATAACAAAGCAACCAAAGAGGTAGTGTTGCAGGTAGAGAAAAAGGCGGTGGTTGAAAATCTAACAAAAGTCAAATTCAAGGTTTTAATTTTCAGAAGTATGATCATTACTCTAGTGATTGTCCTGAAAAACAGAAGAATCAAGGCAATGATGCAAAGTTTGCAAAACATGAATAATAATAAGAAGAAGAGGAGATGTTGATGGCCACAATAAGATATGAAGAGAGATTCAAGGACCAATGGTACTTGGACTCAAGATGGTCATCACATATGTCTGGAAGGAAAGATTTGGTTGTCAACATAAATCCCTTGATGATGAATATGGTAAAAATTTAAAAATAACAATACTCTAGAAGATGAAAGTAATTATGATGTTTTGATTATGGGATAAATGGAAAAATACCACTGATATCTAATGTATTTTTTATACCAGGCATGAAAATTAATCTTCTAAGTATAGGGAAGTTGGTAAAAAAGAAATACAAGATGTTGATCAAAGACAAGATGATGATGTCTCTCAACTCAAGAGGAAGGTTAATATGGAAGGATCCCATTTCTCTAAATGGAACCTTCAAGATTGAACTTAATTTGATTGAGCACAAGTTCCTTGCAACTACAACTAGAAGAGATGAATGGATATGGAATTATCGACTAGGTCATCTCAACTTCAAAGACATCAGAGATCTTAAAAGAAGAAATATGGTTTCAGGATTACCAGAAACTAATATTCTAAATAAAGTGTGTGAAGATTGTGTGCAAGAGAAGTAGGACAAGAACATCTCCAGGAAGGATGAAAGATGAAAGTTAAAGGTAATTCTTGAAATTATATACTTTGATGTATGTGGTCCTATCCACATGGATTTGGTTCGAGGTAAAAAATACTTTATCACATTCATATATAATTTTAGTCAAAAATTATGGATTTACCTGGTCAAGAAGAAAAGTGAAGTGATCGATTTATTTTCCAAATATAAATCTATTATCGAAAGACAGTGTTTGAAAACTCTAGATTTTGAGGATTGATGGGGGTGGAGAATATGTGTCGAAAGACTTCAGTATGTTATGTGAAAAAGAAGGGATTATGCATGTGGTGGTGCCACGCTACACTCTACAACAGAATGGAACTACAGAAAAGAAGAATGAAATTGTGGTATAACATACTCAGATGTCGTACAAAGATGTCGAGACATATGATCTAACATTCACAAACAGGCAAGGTAAATTATAGTACAAGAAACATAAATAACACCAGTGAATTATTTACCTAGTTCAGTGCAACACACCTACATCTGGAGGCTTCCAAGCCAAGGATGAAATCCACTATCAGCAGTATCAATTCAGATCTAAACTCTCCCATTTACAACTCCTCGCTTAATCACTACCCAATTCAATTTCTACCTAAGAACATCTTATATATGAGAAACCCCTTTCACTCCCCCTCAATCACTCACTACGATAAAATAATAACAAAATATAGAAGACACACTTATAATACATCGTAACTAAGTTTTAAAGCAATTTGCTTCTAAGTTAGGACACACCTTGGAGTTGCTTCACAGCTTCCTCCAAGAGTAATACATGTTGCCTCTCACCTAAGGGTTTCGAGGAGCATGGTGACCATCCTTCAAACCAAGTGGTTCACTATATCTGGCCATAATGATTACATCTTTTCTATTTTTGGCTAGCTCTCTAAACTAGGTTACAAGTCCTTATTTTATAACCTATACCCAACTGGATTTGGACCTTCAAGCAACAACATGTCAGCTGTAACAAAACTGTAGAAATATTCTGCTACAATAAAGGTCTTCAACATTTAGTTTCCTAAATGTTCTCCTTGATTTCAGATTGAGTCTCCTTGAATCTTTTAGACCTTTAAATATGCTCTATATATTATTCATAATATTCTCAAAATATTCTACATAATTAAATCAGAACCAAATATCATTATTTAGTTCAGCAGGCGTGATGTCGGATGCTCCTTCATAGGACGTCTGCTTCGACATGATGTTCCAGATGTTGAATAAGTTCAATACAGCTTGTATAACCTGCAGTTCACACATCAGGATATTACAACATCCTCATTGCAGAAGCATGACAACGGATCTGCCATGACAGTAGTTGTGACTTCTTGTTTAACATCAGTTCAGGAAGATGTTAGAACGTCTTCCTTAACATTAGTTGTAGTTTGTTTCTTAGCAGCATGACAAGGATTCTTTCACAACATTAGATCCACTTGTGATAGCATAATATTCCTAGAGTATTTTTTATATTTAAAATCATAAACCAATCCAAAGTTCATGTTGTGCAGAGCATGATGTTGGATGGCTCTTCATAGGACATGTTATACGACATGTTCTTCAATCATTATAAAACAACATATGGAACTTCCTATTCAACATGTTCCAAACATATTAGTTTTACCCAACATAATGTCAATCATAAAATCATAGAATTAACAATCCCCCTTTGCCTTATTTTGGCTAAAACTAATTTACATATCACAGGTGTAACAATCTCTCCCTTAAAACCTACTATAGAGAATTGTAAACTTCTCCCTCTCAATAGCAGCTAGCAACCAATGTTCAGTGCATAGGACAAACATATACTCTCCCCGCTTTTAGCCATAATATGACAAAGGCTTTTAACAAAAGGTAATAACCATAATCTGATTGGTGTTGGGACATTATATCCAACATCTCTTCACAGCAGCCATAACAAGTTACTACCATAGAGCAACACATCAGGATATTAGGAGAAAGTCCTGAAGTCACTTTGTGTACACTCCCCCTCAAACTAAGAGCACATATTCAGACTTGATGTTTTATAGAAAACTTTATAGTGGAAAAAGATGGAAAAAGGGAAAGCTTAAATACCCAAAATATGATATGCGACTAGCGTAAACTAAACGCAACATATTGGGGAGAGACCAGGGTAAGAGGGTTGGTTATATAAAGGGAAGGTATTAGCACCCTATATATCTATAGTTTTCTATATGAACTTTTTTATTCATTTTTTTTGTATGTTTGTGTGTTTTATTTGCTATGCTATTTTGGGAAAATTTCTCCTTTGGGATTCAATAAAGGGTAGGTTAGAAGCAACCTAAGTTTGTTTATTATTATTATGCTCGCAAGGATCATTAGGATCCTCTTCATATATATCCCCTAATGGGAATCAAAACATCTATAGCTCGGATCTAAGGGAACTAGGGTTTGTTTGGTTTGAGGGAGAAAGAAGTATGATCGCCAAGGGTGAGACCTTGTGTCTACGTATTCTCAAAAGGAGGTTGAGAAATCAGAGCAATCGTAGTTTCCACTTATGTGCTAGTGGAATCAAAAATTAAGAGACAATGATAAATGTCATCTTAAAGAAAAATATATCTAATCTATCTCATCACATACATTTTTAAAAATTTGATTGATTAAATATTTCATTGTAAGCATTGGGTGTTTTGCTTGAGTGTACAAGCGTTACCACTTACAAGTTAAGAAAGATGTTTGAAAAAATATTGAATCTTTCATTGTAATCATTGGGTGTTTTGCTTGAGCGTACAAGCGTTTCCACTTACAATTAAGAAAGATGTTTTGTTTGAAAAAGTGTTTGATTTGAAAAGTGTTTGAAAAAGTGTTGATTTGTATGTGATGCTATATATGAGATACTTCTTTCATAGAGATAATACATGTCTAATCTCTAGGAGAATTTTTTTTTTATTGTTAGGGGGATTCTTTTAAGAAGCCCGTGTGTCCTTGTATTGTAAGCCCAAGAGGAGGCTATCCGAGGGACATCGAGCATCCTTGTATTGTGAGCCCAAGAGGAGGATTTTCGAGGGACATTGAAGGTCCTTGTATGAAGCCCAAGAGGAGGCTATAGGGTATGGGTGGCTTTGATTTAGGAGTGAATTCACCGGGAAACCATACTCTTAGGGTTTTATCCTAGTGAAGGTGATTCTTTGTATTGGAAGCCCAATAGGAGGTTGTTAGAGATTTCCATATCTCTTTCTTGTATGATTCCCAAGATATGGCTAAACTCGACAAGGGGGTTCTTTTGTACGAAGCCCAAGGGGAGGCTAACTCAACAGGGGAGTTCTTTTGTATGAAGCACAATAGGAGGCTAACTCAACGAGGGAGTTCTTTTGTACGAAGCCCAAGAGAAGGCTATGGGGAACCTAGTTATTATACTAGTTGTAATGACATAAATAAACATGAACAAGTATATATATATATATATATATATATATATATATATATATATATATATATATATATATATATATATATATATATATATGTTAAAGTGTGTGTGTTTATTCATAGGAGTTTATGAAGTAAATATATAAACAAGTGTATAAAACAAGCAAATAAAACTAGTGAACTTGAATATATACAAAGGAGTGTGTGAATGCAAAATATAAACAAGTGTTTTAAAACAAGCGGCTAAGCTAGTAAACTTGAATATATATACAAGGGAGTGGAACTTACACCTTAAGGGAGGCCCACTTGTTTAAGAGCAGTTTCACCGAGTGGAATTGGTGTATAAACAAGCGAATAAAAACGAACGAGCGAAGTTTGTTATACTTGAATATTTGCAACAAATTTAATTATGTACAAGGAATTGAATATGTACACAAAAGGGTGGATATGTACAAGGAAACTAAATATATACATAGGAGGGTTGGGACTTACACCATATGGGAGGCCCATGATCAATTTGATTTTGAGTTCGAAAAATTTTCGAGGAAAAAACCTAGTTCGGTTTGTATTTACAAAGATTAATCGAATCGATCATGGAAAAGAGGTGTGTAAGTTTAAAATGTTTTTGAAAGTTTGAAATGATTTTGAAAAGTGAAAGATATTCACAAAAGGTTTTGAAAAATCGGAAAGAAAACATTTTTTGAAAAGTATTAAAATACTTTAAAACGTCTATTTTTAACCTAATACAAATATATCAAAAGAAAATATATTTGGATTTTTTTGACATAATCATAAAATAGGTATATTAAATGACAAGTGGGCAAAAAATCATCTCAAAATGAGAAGTTTTGATTGGTTTTTTTGAAAATGTTGAAGTTTGATAAAAAAATGAAGAAAACTAGTGATAAAAATTTGTTTTTGCTGTTGGAGAGGTTGAACCCATGACCTTGGCTTGAAAATGAAAAGTTTTACCACGGAGCCATGTGCTTAACTTATCATCTACACGCCTCCATTTGATTATATATTGAAATCAGTTGTAAAAAAGTTTGAAAAATAGTTGAAAAGTGAAGGTTTTGAAAAGTTGGAAAATAAAAAGGTCTCAGGGGGATTCGAACCATGGACCATGGGCAAGGCAAAGGACTAAGAGTGCGCGTTCTACCCCTGGGGTGGCTATACATTGGTTTATTAAACTAACTTCATTTAATTATATTGAAAAATGAATATTTGAATTTTTGAGAAAAATCAAAAACCGTGCGTAACTTCATATTCTTCCTCCAATCTTCATTGATTCCTATCTCTTTCACTTCTTGATAAAATTAAAATATGTAAAGATCAAACTTGCTCATTTTAAACTCAGGAACACGATGATAGTGATTAATTGCATTTATTTTTAACTTAATAAGACTGATTTTGTAAAAAAATAGATGAACCCTAGTTATGAATTTGATCATGAAATCCTGTTTGGACAATAATTTATGCAATTGATTGAGGGTTATCATTCAGTATGAGTGCATGAACAAGATGGCCAGGAAATATTTGAACTGGAATGCAAGAATCATAGAGTTCAAATTTCGAGCACTTACCTCTTCAAGTTGAAATGTAATTATTTCTTGGAGGTGTTACAGAGCTGGTTTGATGACCTAGATAGCTTTACTGGACCTTATGGAAGGTGTTGACGTGCTTAGTTTGGATTGAAACCTTCTGGAACTTCCTACCTGACCCCTACTGCAGCTCGAGCAAGTTGAACATGGAGATGGTGATTCTGGCTTTATAGAAGTGGTTTGATGTTATGGATCACTTCTATGTGGTATGTCGATGATGTTTGAATGATTAGAAAGTGAAACGCACGAGTGGATTGAGAGTAGGGATGTCAGTTTGGACTGAATGGGGATCTCAGGGAACGCCTGTCGGGTCTCAAAGATGGGGAATTTTCCTGAAGGGATGGGAGAAAAATTCCCGAGAGCATTTTGGGACGGGACGGGAATACTCTCCGCCAGGACCCCGCCCTGCCTATTATTTTAATATAGTTAATTTAATATATATATTTTAGATTAGGTTTTTTAGTCATTTCCTTTATGTTCATTTTGTTGAATTTTATAGCATTTTATAGAAATTTATAAAAAAAATATTATTATTTTGTGTTCCATTAGTATTTTTAATAAAAAATAATAAATGTCAAATACTAGTATTTTTTAATAACATAATAAATATGTGAATTCTTTGTGCTTTTTATTTTTATAGAAAATATAAATATTTTAAAAAAATAAAATATTAATGAATAAATGTAGGATCTATGGGGATCCCCGCGGGGAACGGGGATCCGCGGGGAACGGGGATGGGGATAGAAATTCCCGTGATTGAGATCGGGACGGGACGGAATGAATTTGATGGCGGGGAAAAAGATGGGGAAGTGTCCCCCCGGCCCCGCCCCGCCCCATTGACATCCCTAATTGAGAGATGACAAGTTAAGGCTTAAAAATGTAAGTTTATGGAGTTTGGAGACAATTATGAATTTGGCTTATTTTTGTGATGGCTTGATGATTCTAACAACTTCCTAAGGGTATTTGGAGAGGGTTTGAAGCCAGGGATTGCTCAGAAATTTCAAGGTTTGGAGATTTGCAAATTCTCACATTTTGGAACTTTGAAACTTGGAAAAGAAGAAATAATTGAGAAAGCTTGTTTAGGATTGCTTTGGTGTGATTTATAAGTGATAAATTACTTCTATTTATAGGCCAATAGGTCTAAAGAGCAAGGCAAGGGTAGGATTGGAAGATTTGTGCAAGTTGCCTTAAGTGGTAAGAATGGAATCTTTGCCATAAATGCACATGGCTAATTTCTAAACCATGGTTAAAAATATCAAGTGATTTTATCCTCCTCTAAGCCAAGCTCATCATATATTTCTCTCTTAAATCCTATCTCTTTTGGTGACAAGGCTTCTAGAAGTAAGAAATTGCAAAAAGACTTGAAAAATTTGAAGAAATGGCTTGAAAATTATGGTTATGGACCTTTAAGTTTCAATTCCAAAACCCTAGCTATACAAAGTGTTTTTGCAAGTTCTTTTACATTTTGTAAAGCTTGGAACAATATATACAAATTTCATGCTTTGACTTTTCCTTGAATCAAAATGGATCTAGGTGAAAAATGGTCATGAAAATGGTGAAAAAAGTGTTAAAAACACTTGAAAATTTTTCTTAGTGTTAGAAAATTTTCATGTTTTGACTTTTTCACACATTTTGATTTTTTATGATCATGATGGAATATTTCAAATACTTTGATGATTGAAAAAATTTGAATTTCAAAAAGTTGACCAAAAGTCAAAGTTTGACTGATCTGAACAGTTGATGTTTTGTCAGATGATTCAGAATTTCTCTGATGATCAATCATTGCTTTTGAAATGTTTTGAACCAATAAATTAGGTCAAGATATTGCATTGGTTATTTTGAGATCATGCTCAAAGTAATTAGGTCATTCATTGATCAGAAAGTCAATGATACACCATCCTCGATCAAAACCCTAATTGGTCGATTCAAGATAGATCTTGAGGAAATTATTGGAATTTGAAGATTAAATGTTGATGATTGATATTGATAGATCAATTTAGATGAGTGAATACTCAAACCCTAATCGATCACATCTTGAACAGATGAAAGATTTTTGATCAAAACCTTAATTTGGCTCAAGGAGTACACACACGATCTATCTTGTGCTGAAATTGTTAGTGGTGCAATGATGCATATGTGAATGATGTGAAATGGTATATTAGGTAAAAAATTGGGTATGACAACACAAGCAACACATGATGTTAAACAACATATCACAACATTATGTTCTATCATTATAGAAGCTGCAAGATCAGAACACCAAATGACTTCATATGATAGTAGAAGGAACAATATCAGAACCATTAAATCTCAGGCAGTGGAATTAAACAGCTTCTTGATGGAGTCACACTTCTGTGATACGGTGAACTGACTTTGTAGGATTTTTGTATCCAAATGTGCGGATAGCAAGAGTCGCCACCGACTTTTATTTTTATCCAATTAAGGGAAGGTAAAAGTAACAGAAAAAGACCTTCGTTAGATTCTGAGTTCGGGAGAATGGTTATGAAAAGGGAAGGTATTAGCACCCATTTCCATCCGCAGTTTATTCTACGGGCTCTTAGTTGCTCTTAGATAACCTTTTTTTAAAAAATTGCTTTCTGTGTGTTTGACAAAGATGTTTTGAAAAGGCATTTCGCTTTGACTTTGTAATGACTCATGTAGGAGTGTATACAAAGTGTTCGGAAATGTTTTGTTTTTGAAAGAGAATTTGAACTTTGAAAAAAAGTGTGTAGTGTGAAAAGCATTTGATAGAGCAAGCAACTAAGAGACTTATTTACCCACTCAGAATTGGTCGTTTTTGTACTTCTACGTTCCTTTTAGAATAGCGCTAGCCATACCATTAGTTAGTAGGTAGCTCCATTCGTTGGATGTAAGCGGGACATTCGAAGGGACATCGGATGGTCATAGAAAGCAACTTGTAGGAAGTATCCTAGCACATATCGAAGGGACTATCATCATTTTTCGTAGGCGACAATCGAGGGTCAAGATCATGTATTCGGAGGCGACATCGTGGGTCTTATGATCTTTGTATCGAAGGGACTATGATGATTTGTTTGGAAGGCAACGGTGCTAGAATACCTCTACGTTCGAGGGACATGACCATTTTGAATCAAAAGGCATCGAGAGAGAATTACCCTAAGGGGTGCGTGTGTGATAGAAGTGTGTTGAATTCAGAATATATTATCTTGAAGATTAGTGTGAGCTATGTCCAATTATTATCTTGCCATACACGCCTAATTACTAGCAATTGATAGGGGTGCGGAAAAGTAAAATGCGGAATGTAAAGTGCGGAAAGATAAACCTACGCTATTACATGGCTTTGGGGCAGATACATAATTTAAACTTGCGGAAAATAAAAGCCTAATTTAAACTATTACATCCCATGAGCAGTTACATTATTGGAAAATAAAAACGATAAAAGAAAAACGTCTGAATCGGTGCAACCTGTGAAAGAATAAGAAAATCGGGAAATATGATGAAATTGAAATAAGAGAAAATGTTAGAAAAATGCAATTTTAATATGAGAAAATTAATATATGCTGGAAATAAGATAAATAAGCTAAAATAATTTTTGGGATTTTTGAAAAGATTTAATAATTAAAATGCAATTTATAATGATTTAAATGCAAAATAAAAATAAAATAAATATGCATGCAAAATTATATTTTTAATTTATTAAATTAAATAAACATTTTTAGAATATAATGCAAAAGAAAATTAATTTTGACAATTTTTAATGCGTAAATAAAATCATGAAAACAATTAAAATTGAATGCAAAAATTAAATAATATGAAAAAATATGAAAATAGAGTTTTGGAAAAGTGTAAAAAGGGATTGTCTGAACCAGGAATCGAACTGGAGACATCCCTTTCAAACCTTGAAAACCACATGCTTGACCAACTGAGCTGGCGTGCTGCACTGTTTGGAATCGGATCGATTTAAAAATAACACGCGCCTCGCTTCCTTCGTCCGCCATCCATCGTCTTCAACCTTTTGAATTTTCAAAATCCAAATCGGCCTTTCTTCGACGCTAGGTCCCTGGCTAATATCAAAAATGCAGCACACATAATATAAATACATTCTAAAGCCATGGTTCGATTGGAAACATCATTCCGAATGCAATGGTACTAGTCTCGAGGTCCAATTTTTCCTATTTTGTGAAACCCTAAAACGGCACAGGAAACCCTAGTTATGGTGAAACACGATTCCGGTCATAAAAATCCAATTGGTTTGCCCAGAAAGCTTGCAAGCTTGATTCTAAACACAGACAAACAATCAAAAAGAGTTAATAATGCATGAATATGAGAAATCGAATTTGAGATTTTCAAGAACAAACCAAACACTGATTTCACGATTCTGAATGGATTTGTGCAATGTGAGGGTCTGGATCGACTCAGGAGATGTCAAGCAATGTGTTGGACACCTCAAAAACGATTGAAAACGGCTGGAAGTAGGGTTTGTACTTGCTTGTGCACCACGATTTTTTGAGCTTTGGAATAGGGTTTGTAGAGCAATTTTTTCGTCCTTTCTTGATAGGTATGCATCATATATTTATACTGGATGGATTTGGGATTGAATTTGGAAAGAATCAATCAATATTCAATGGAAATCAAATTTGATATTTCCATGAAAATCAAATCTTCAAAGCTTGATCAATTTCAATCCAATCTTGCCTTTCTTGCTCCAATTTCGAATTTGCTGGCATTTGTGAGTTAATTGACCTTAAGGAAAGAATAAAATCAATCTTTGCCATTAATTTCAATTTTATAATTTATTTTAAGATTTAATTTGCATTTAAATGAATAAATTACAAATTAAATAGAAAAATAAATCAAAAATTCGTGGCTTTGGGCTTGGACACTCCTAATTGCTTGAGGAACAAGTTAGGATGAAGAAAAAGTAGGCCCATTTGCAAAAGATTTGATTTTTTGAAGCATCTCTCTTTGTGCATTCTTCCAAAATTGCCCAACTTGTGAATGGTGTAACTTGCTCAATTTTCCACATTTTTGAGTGTTCTTGGACTTTTTGGAAAGCTCTAAGAGTCCTCTAAACAATGTCTTTGGTCTCATCTCAATTGGAGTTACCATGCTCAAAATGTCTTCAAAACAAAAGTTGACTTTTGTTGACTTTGAAAATGACCTGTAATGTTTTGAGCTATACCTCTCAAATGAAGCATTTTTGGACATTCTTGTGAGACATGAAGTTGTAGAGAATTGAATTTCCTTCAAAACAAGAGGTGGTGGAAAAATTTCGAGAAAGTATGAGAAAGTTATGACGGTCAAAGTTTAGTTGACTTTTCACCTAGAAACCCTAATTTAGAAAGTTTGACTTTTGGGCAAATCTTGAGTTTTCTTGATGAATCATGATCAACCCTTGATCAAATGATGAATGTTACTTCAAAATGAGGATGTTGACCAAAAATCGAAGTTTTGACTGTATGTTGACCCAGTTGACTTTTGTCTAATACAACCGATTTTCAACCATCGAGCAATCCGAGGAAACTTGACTTGTGAGGCTTGAAACTTGACATGGAGAATCTTTGAAGCATATGAGGAGGCATGAAGGCCATTGGAGATGTTGGAAATCCATCTTGACTTGAGAGATACCAAACCCTAGTTTGGGTTGATTGTCTAGGAGAGAGTTTGTCTGATCAACTCTTGAGGAATCCTTGAGTATGGATGTATGAAATCTCTTGAGTAGATGGAGGGCAAATTTTGGGGTATGACAACTTCTCAAACATATTCTCCTTAAAGATGAGATGATCTTTTACTTTAAGAACCAGAAAACAGTCATGAACAAATAAAGTTCAATACCATATCATATCAAGACTCCTTATTCAACAGGGAAATCATACACGTCAGAATCTCCAGACTCACACAACAAACATGAAGAAATTTGCATTCCACAAGCAACCACAAATAACTCTTCTCAAACAAGTGTTCTTCTTCTCCTTAACCATTGCACCATAAAGTATCTTGGCAACTCTAAAAAGCTATTTGAATCTATCATCAAGTACCACCACACTACAAAATATACCTTTAGAGGAAAATAGAGTGTTGCAGACTCAACCCACAAACCACCAAGAGTCTTCCATTCGTAATATACGCAATGAATCACAAACCAGAACACTCCTTACTAACAGAAAAAGCAACCCTTTGCACAAACACATCATACTCCTGTTGAAATAGGTTAACCTAAGACAAACCCTTAACACATTAGTTCTCCTTCAAAGCTATAGGCCTGAAACCAACACAGACAGGTCAAATACACATCCTGTCATGAATAGTCCATCTTCCACTTCTAAGGGCCATTCAAACAACAAAATAAAGTCTCCAAGTTCAAATATCTTTTCAGTAAAGACCTTCTACCTATCACATAAACCAGAAAGTATCTCCCATGGATCTTATCCAGAATAGAACAAGATATCCGCTCTGATACCAATTGAAATTCTGGCATAGCAGACTCAGATATCGTACAAATATGTCGATACATTTGATCTAACATTCACAAACAAGCAAGGTAAGTTACAGTGCAGGAAACATAAGTAACACCAGTAAATTGTTTACCTAATTCGGTGCAACACACCTGCATCTGAAGGCTTCCAAGTCAGGGATGAAATCCACTACCAGCAATATCAATTTAGAGAAAAACTCACCCGTTTACAACTCCTCACTTAATCACTTCCCAATGCAATTTTTACTTAAGAACATCTTAGATATGAGGAACACCTCTCACTCCCCCTTAATCACTCACTGTGATAAAATAATAACAAAATATAGAAGACACACTTCTAATACATCCTAACTAAGTTTTAAAGAAATTTGCTTCTAACTTAGAACACACCTTGGAGTTGCTTCACAACTTCCTCCAAGAGAAATACATGTTGCCTCTCACCTACGGGTTTCGAGGAGCATGGTTACCATCCCACAAACTGGGTGGTTCACTATATCTAGCCCTAATGATTACATCTTTTCTATTTCGGCTAGCTCTCTAAACTAGGTTACAAGTCCTTATTTAAAACTTATACCCAACTGGATTTGGGCATTCAAGCAATAACATGTTAGCTGTAACAAAACTGCAGAAAAATTCTGCTATAATAAAGTTCTTCAACATTTAGTTTCCTAAACGTTCTCCTTGATTTCAGATTGAGTCTCCTTGAATATTTTAGACCTTTAAATATACCTGTAAATATGCTCTATATATTATGCATAATATTCTCCAAATATTTTGCATAATTAAATTAGAACCAAATCTCATTATTTATTTCAACAGGCGTGATGTCGAATGCTCCTTCATAGGACTTCTGCTTCAACATGTTGTTCCAGATGTTGAATAAGTTCAACACATCATGTATAACTGTTTACTGTGGAAAATGATAAGTAACCGCTGGTCCTCCCAAGTCCTAAAACTAAGGGTCACTCGCAAGATCGACCAGTTGATCTTAAGACATGTGCTAAGATATTTTGAAATTATACTGATTCTTTTGAAATCCTTGCCTAAGAAACGGTTTCCTAAGAGTAAGGGAATAAGTACAACGACTTTCCACACAATACTTAAGGTTCGATCGAAAGATAAATCGTGACCGACGGAGACAAAAACCTAAATAACTTGACAAATATGAGTATTCACTATGGTTTTGACCTACTATGGTGACTCGTGACCGACAGAAGGCTATGAATTCAGGTCTGTTCTAAACGAAATAAGGGTAGGCCAATTCTTTTGTTAACTCGAAACTTGTAACAAAGAGAGCATCAACATACACGAAGACACAAAGTGATTGCTGAAAAGTAAATAGAATGCAAGTAAAAGTTTTAAAAAAATGAATGAAATATAAAAGTTTTGCATTGAAATGAAGGTGGTGATTCACGTACATCAAACATTTTCACAACTCTTTCTTCCTAACACTCGGAATTGGGCAGAGTTTTGGCAAGTATTTTGAGTATACAAGTGAACACACGAAATTTACATTGAGATGACTTATTTATAGTGTTTACAAAATAACTTCCTAAAAACAATCTACGGATGATATTTAAAACTTGAAGAAACCGCTTCACAGGATTTCGCCACCTATTTGGCGCTTAAACAGCACACGAAGCTTTTGATAACTACCCACGACTTTGAATTTTGAATCTTCCCGCTTCTGGCTTCTAAGAGTAAACTGCTCCCAGCTTCGACGCTTTCTTTTAACAAGAGAAAAATAATGAAATCTCTCTAAGTTCAGAATCCTCTATAATCGACTAGGCTCAACTTCGACTACTTCTTTCACTATTTAACATTTAGTCGAATCGACCAAATTCTACACTTTATCCATCTGGTCGATGTACCTCTTCTTCGACATCCTTGTCTTAGCATTTTTCTTGGTAATGAATTTCAATCTTCTGAAGAACCTTTATCTTTAAGGATCGACCCTTAGTTCACAAGGACATGAATTTAATATATACCTTTGAATACCTTAAGAAATTTTAGGGTAACAATGCCCTTAGTTCACAATAACTAAGAATATAACCATCGTGATTATGGTTATAACTATGTTGAAAGGCAAGTATTTATCTAAATAATTTTGGGGCGAAGCTGTGTCGACTGCAACATACATTTTGAGCAAATGTTTGATGAAGAAGCTAAAAGGAATCACACCAGGAGAATGTTGGTCTGGTGTCAAGCCTAGCTTGAGTCATCTGAAAATATTCAGATCTATAGAAAATAGACATGTTCCAGATTAATTGAGAAGAAAACTTGATGACAAGTCAAGTCAAATGATCCTAATAGGATATCATTCGACCAGAGGATACAATTTTTTCGACCTAGTGAACAAGCAAGTAGTTATCAATAGGGACGTGATCACAGACATGCTTAAGAAATGGGATTGGAATAAAAATGTAGAGAGATATTCAATAAGAATATTAATTGAAGAACCAACCACTGAAGTCGAAAGAGAATACGTTTGACAAGAAGAAGTTAGAGGTGATGCAGGCCCAAGCAGACCTCAAAGAACAAGATACATGCCCGCAAGGTTGCAGTAATGTGTGATTACATTAGATGATGCATTCGATAATTAAGATGAGATGGTACACTAGGATTTCTATTTAGATGTTGAAACATTCAATGCAATTGAGACATTGAAGGATACGAAGTGGATGAAATTTATAAACGAAGCACTAGAGTTCATCAAAGTCAACAACACTTGGTCCTTTGTCAATTGCCTCAAGGAAAAAAGGAAATCAATGTGAAGTAGGTATAAAAGGTGAAGTTGAATACCAAATTGGAAGTAACATGACACAAGTAAAGAGTTGTGTGAAATGATATCTTCGTAAGGAAGGAATTGACTTTGATGAAGTTTTTGCACCTATTGCTAGGATTGAAACGATCATGTTTTTGTTGGTATAATGAACATGAACAATTGGCACATATGTCAGATGGATGTGAAGTGTGCATTCTTAAATGGCTCCTTAGACAAAGAAGTTTATGTTGCACAACATGTTGGATTTGTGAGACAAGGCAAAGAAAGAAAGGTGTCCAGGCTACATAAAACTCAGTATAGACTCAAACAAGATCCAAGATCTTATAGTAAGAAGATAGATAGTTTCCTAAGGGAGAAGGAATTTGTGAAATACATAACTTAGCCTAGAATATATGTAAGAAGAAGCAAGAGTGAATTGCTTATACTATGTCTCTATGTCGATGACTTGTTGGTAATAGGCAGTTGCAAGAAAAAGATCGAAGACTTCAAAGGTGGTATAAACAAGGAACTCTAAATGTCTAATTTGGGCAACATTTCATACTTCCTTGGCATATTTCTAAAATAGTATTAGATGATTGATGATGATTCAAAGAAAATATGTAAGTGAAATACTCAAGAGATTTGAGTTGGAAGAATACAACTCAACTTTGACACCTGGGGAGTCAGGACTGTAATTGTCGAAAGACTCGAATGAAAATGATGTATGTAACACCATTCTAACCCCAAAGAATATTCATAATTATTTAGTAAATAAATCAGAGTAATTCAACAAAAGGTCGTTGCATTTTATTCATAAAACAACATACATGCAAGACTAACTCCATAACACGGGTTTTCATAAATTAAAAACAATTATATCTTTAGTAACATCAATTTCATACTTTTAAACTTTGCAGCGGAATAATAATCTCAACATAGTTTCATTGTAATTTCTAAAGAAAACATTGTCATACTCCATCATCCATAAGTCATGATTCATAACAACTTAAACAATTAAAAACAACTTATACATCAAAAAAGGAAATAGGCTTCAATTCATACGTTTCCCAAACCCCGATGTTACATATCAGAGCAAAACACCTTCTATTACTCCATAAAGCTATCCTTCTAAGCTTCAACGTACTATTCTTGATCACCTGCGCGTTACCCACGTGGAGGCAACATTCAAGCAAAAAAGGGTGAGTAAATCATAATCATTATAAAGGACATAAGAAATAGACATAATAGAATAAACCAACAAGTATCAAAACACCAACTCAATAAACATCATCATCCAGTACAACAACATATTACAACATCATCGAATCAATAACTATGCAATGCCACATAAGATGTAGTGCAAGGACATAGACTCATGCATGTGGTACCAAATCATTTTATGGACACTGAGCCATCACCCTCCAAAGATCACAATCATAGGATCGATTCCCTCTTGGAACCAAAGAAAATATAGACATCCTAAATCCATACAATGGGAATGAGACCAAATCACTAGACCGACGTCCTAATCATCATCACTGGACCGAAGTCCTAATCACCATCTCTGGACCGAAGTCCTAATCACCATTATTGGACCAAATTCCTAAACTATACCATGAATGCATGATGCACAACAACATAATAAAAATGACCACGGCTAGTCAAAACGCATCATCATTCAGGATTTCATCATAACACCATCATATCATCTTAATCAACATGGTTCATCATATATATACTCATGAGATCAAAACATCACTGTCACACTATCATATCATCATAATCATCATGTCATCATCAAAGAAATCACATCATCATCATAACATCATACAAACATAACATCAACTAATCATCATATCATCTTAGAAAACGAGGCATCAAAGTATTATCAACATACCATCATACAAACAAAACATCAATGTAAGTCAACACTGGGAACCTAACTATATATCAACTTAGTTATTGGGGAAATACTTATTTTATCTCATTTTATTCCATCTAACTAAAGTTTATTACATTAGCTACCCTAGACTTCGAACGGTATCGCAATCAGAGTTATAAAACCCAAGTTATGGCTCTTTTAATAACATTCAACACATCCAATCAAATTCAGACATCGTCGTATCATTAAATCAACATTCATCACTAAACATCACTTAAGTCACAAAAACATTAACAAATCACCTCGGTAAAACCTCATAATCAACATCATGTTTATCACTAAAATAGCACACCATGGTATAACAACATGTAATAAATCAATATCATAAACACATAGATACTGGATTAATGCATAAAAATACTCATATAATTCAATCATAATATAGTTCATCCCGTTAGCTTTCCAACAGTTTGAACGGCGCATTAATCAGAGTTACGGTTCAAAAGTTATGGTCGTTACAAAAATCTGTCAAAAATTGGACTTCCTTGGGGTATGCTCACGTCGACCGCTCGTTGGTACTTTACATCGACCGCTCACCTGTTTGCGCCGACTGTTCCCTTTCTTGCTGTTTGCAACGACTGCTTCCTTGTTTGCGTCGACGCAAACTGCTATATGCTGAATTTTTCTGCACTTTTTCTCCAGTGATTTTTAGCTGTTGAAGGCCTTTCGGAACTCCAAATTTGATTCCGTAAAATGTTTCGGTTTCAGAATTTGAAGTCCTATGATTCTATAAAATTATCAACAGCTTATAACAATTATTTAAAGGTCCTAACACCATATACTCACCAAGGTTTCACTCATTCATTCATTAACCATATAATTTTTCATCAATTTCATCAATCTTCATCCAAGATAATTAACCAAACACAATCCTACAATTATCTAAATCTTAGATCAATTATAATAACAATGATAGACACTCTTACCGTAGATACCAAGCTCTTGATCTTTCTCTTTGCGATCTCTATGATGATTCCCAAATTCCTCGTGCCCTAGCCTCTTCTTTCACTGTTCTTCCAAAAATACGATCGTAACAAGTGAATGCACAAACCCCCAACTTATACCTTTTGTCATTTTTACCCCTTGTACCCTTATTATGTTATTCCATTCTTTCCCTCACTTACTCCACACAACATTACCATTATGTCCTCAACATCTCTACACAAAACATTATCTCTATTTTAATTTAAATAATAATTCTAAATATTATTATTAAATTTAATAAACTCAAAATAATATTTAATTTCTAAATAATTATTAACTAATCAAATACTCTCATATATTTCTTATTCCAACACTGCCCCATAACATACTATCACTAAACACTACTATGCATCATATAAATCACAATAATTCTTGAATAATCACAAATAATTAATTATGATTTTTGTGGTGTTATAGTGTTGACCCAACACAGTACAAAATACTTATTGGGTCATTGAGGTATCTTTATTACACAAGACCCGATATAACATACATTGTAGCTATGGTGAGTAAATTCATGCAAAATCGAAATGTATCACATCTAGAGGTGACGAAGAGGATATTGAGATATCTGAAAGGAACTATCTACTATGGTGTTCTATTTTGTGTAGATGATGAAGGGAAAAAATGAAAGTTAGTGGGTTGCACCAACTCAAGTTAGTGCAGTGATGGTGAGGATTGAGAATCCATAGTTGGCTATGTGTTTGTGCTAGGTGGTGCACCAGTTGCTTGGAGTTCGAGAAAAGAACTAGTAGTAACTCTATTTTCGTGTGAAGTAGAATATATAGATGCTTCTCTTTACATATGTCAAGCAATATGGATGGTGAATCTCGTTGAAGAGGAGATGATCGTGGAGCAATTACCATGAAGATCGGCAACATGCAACTATCAATCTGCCGAATAATGTGATAGCACATGGATGAAGAAAGCACGTGGAATTTAGGTTCCAATATCTTTAAGAGTGGGTGGGAAAAGAGAAGATAAACTTGGAACACTGCAGAACTGATAATCAACGTGAGAACATCATGAGTCATGACGAATGAAGTGCAGGTCGATGTATCCAATAATTTAATATCTATGTTGAATATATATAGCTTATACACAATGAATTAAGGTGTGTGTTAAGATTGTAATTCCTTGTCTCAAAGCATGTCGCTCGACAAAAATAAGGTAATGTCTAAATTAGCCTTGTGTGTGTATCGAAATGTCAAATATGGTTGCTCGACAAGATTTCATAGTCATGGGCTTTGGATTAATGATCAAACAAACCTAAAACTATAAATAGGGAGTAACCCATATTATTATAATCACTTCATGGAGTTCTATAATTGAATAAGAAATTCACAGTTTGTAAGCAGAGAGAAACTTTGTGGAAAATATCCATCTTCTCCTTATTTTGGTAAAACCCTAAGTCACATTTATTCCCCAATTCATAATTTCTTACTTCTTCCCTTAACAATTGTGCAGCAGAATCATCTAGCAACCAAGGTTTCTTGATTCACTTGAGTGAAGATTGGAGAACAAGGAATTTCGATCGATTGATTGAATCTTATTCATCAAGATTAATTCGGAATTCTCTATAGATTTGGTGTAATTCCCAACATTTGGTATCTATAGCACTGGTTGAGTGATTCGTGGGAAGCAAAACTTGATGGCAATGAATCATCTTAATGGACATTATTCGGCGAGTCTCCCAATTCTGAAGGGTCTGAATTGTGAGAACTAGTGTGAATAGATGAAAGGTGTTTTCTGTTATCAAGATCTTTGGGATCGTTTGAAATAATGAGTAACAACGCTTGAAGAAGATGCACCATATAAAGAAAATGCAACACACAAATAACTGAAGAAGAGGAAATATAAAGCTTTCTTTATAATTCATCAATGCGTTGATCCAAATAATTTCAAAAAATTGAGTGATTTCAAACTCACAAAAAATGTATAAATTGCTTCAGATGGAAGAAAGTGAGATCATAATTGATTTCTTCACTATTGTTACAAAACTGGTGAATTAAATCAGGGTCTGTGTAGAAGTGTAGACAACAAGATCCGTTGTTTCAAAGATGTTGAGGTTATTGGCTATTAAGTTCTACCTTATGGTGGTAGCCATAGAAGAGTCGAAAGATTTATTAGCATTGATAAATGAAAAGCTTCAAGGGTCACTTGAATCTCATGAACAAAGAATGGCTGAAAGAGATGTAGGAAAGTGGAAGAGTGATGTGGCTCTACAAATGCAATCAACAAGATAAAAGAAAGGAAAAGGAAAGTGGTATAACGATTGATAGAGTAAACTAACAAGAAGTAAATTTGTCGAACCAGAGAAGACCATCGTACCAAAGTAACCAAAGATGTGGTGTTATAGGTAGGTTAAGAGGTGGTGGTTGAAATCTTGACAAAAGTTGAATTTAGTGTTTCAATTGTCATAAGTATGGTAACTACTCTAGTGATTGTCATGAAAAATAGAAGAACCAAGACAGTTATGCAAAGTTTGTAAAACATGAAGAAGAAGAAGAAGAGATGATGTTGATGGTCACAACAAGAGATAAAGAGAGATTCGATGACCAATGGTAGTTGGACTCAGGGTGCTCATCACACATTTCTGGAAGGAAATATTGGTTTGTCAACATAAATCCCTTGATGAAGGATATGGAGAAATTTGCAAATGACAATATTCTCGCAACTGAAGGTACCGACTGAACATCATCGGATAAAATATCAATGAAGTCGCCATCGAACATTTTTTTATCCCACGAGAGGAAAGGAAAACATCAAGTAAACCTGTGGGGGAGAAATCATGGTCTTACGACCAAGAGATCGGGTAAGGGAGTCTGTTACGCGAGGGGAAGGTATTAGCACCCCACACGCCCGTAGTACTCTACGGTACCCATTTCTACTTTTTATCGCTTAATCGCATGTGAAAGAAAGAAAATAAAGAAAACACGGGGAAAAGAAGGAAGTATTTACAAAATTTTGCTCGATCAAGCCCCGTGACAAGATGCCAACATATTCTCTCTGCATTGGGAAAGTCAGAGCGTCGTAGTTTGGCTTATGTGTTTTGGTGGGTTGCAATTATTTTTATGGGAAGTTTGATTCTTCATCCTCACAATTGCAACTCGTGCTTGGCATTGCAGCTATAAGAAGTCTTATGCTCAGTCGCTCGCACACTTAGAAATTTTTTTGGATTTGAAAGGGAACACCCTTTTTGAAAAGGTCTTAAACACAAAAAAGAGCCAAGAGGCAAAAAAGGTTTGAAGTGAGGTTGATTGCTTTTACCTTTGAAAAAGGAGTCTGAACCATTATTAAGTATTTTGGTTATAAAAAGAAAAGAAACAAGTTTTAGTTTTATTACAAGCAAGGATGCAAAAAGGAACAAGAAAACATGTAAAGAGAGACTAACTAGCTCTACCCTAATGTTATCATGAAAAGTTGGACCAAAGGTTGAGGATGTAATGGTATCTCTACCTATGTTGACATGCAAAGGATGAAAATCCTAATGTCTAGGCTTGAGAGCTATCCTAATCGAGTGATCCTAAGGGAAGCTATCATATATCTGACTTGGTTGTAGAACCAAGGGATGCAAGGGGATGAAGCAAGCAAGTGTTTTGGCAGAAGCACACAAACAATGCAATGCATAAACAAACGCTTCACATATGCGCAAGAGAAGAAGGAAGTCCCATAGCCTACGATGGTAACGAGCATACCAGAGTCAACCAAGAGCTGACCATTCGTTTCCTGAGAAAGGTATCACAACATGATATGAATTATCAAGTGCGGAGAGCATATGAGTGCGAGTATCAAAGAAATAAATGCTAACCCCAAGAGAAGGCGTGGAGAGTCAGAATAGGGGACTCTTGCCACTTTTTATTATTGACTCGATAAGGAAGCAACATGATTCACGTGTGCTGAGCTAACACAGACTAGAACTATGTGGGGGTTGATTGCAAACCCTTTCCACATTCCTATCATATCATCATCACACACAACACCTGTAGATTTCATCGAAGCGGGACTTTGCTTGGTGGTACCTCTTAGCGGTTTGCCTAACCACTCTTGACCTATGCAAGCATAAATTTAAACACACATGACCGAAAGGTGCCTCCCTATGCACAGAAGAGGACTTTAAACAAACCAAACACAATTAGCAAACATAATTTCCCTAAACGGGTCCTTAAATAAACCAGAGGGGTTCTTGAACATGCTCCAACTACGGAAGCCCCATCATGCATCTATATTCCTACTTCTCATGGCAAAAGAAAGCGGTAAAACCCTACTTCTCATGCTCTCTAGAAAAGCGGTAAAAGAATGTGATAAAAAGGTATAGCAAATATCAAACGGATAACAATCCATGAGCAATAGCAAGCTCATAAATACTCTGGAAAATTTCAAGTATTGCAGCCAAGCAATAAAGAAAACCGGTGAGTAATGTGCGGAGGCATCAAACTATGATCGGAATGTGCGTTCGTACACATCCGAGGAAAATAAACTTGCAAAAGATTGCAATCTAGACAATACAGACAAAGGATGCGCATATCACATGCATAATCAGAATATGCGTTCGTACACATCTGAGCTAAACCGATAAACCTGCGAGAAGGTGAAAACCAAGCAAATCAGAAAAATGGTATGCATATCACATGCAATATCAGAATGTGCGTTCGTACACATTTGAAACAATCCAATAACCTACAAGAAATCACAATCCAGACAATGTAAACAAGAGAATGTGTGTTCGTACGCAAATAAGATTGGAATGTGTGTTCGTACACATTCAAATCAAACGATAAACCTGCAAGAAAGGTGAAAACCAAACAAGCAGACAAAGAGTGCGCGTTCGTAGGAAAATGAGATTGGAATGTGCATTCGTACACATTCAAGTCAAACGAGAAACCTGCAAGAAAGGTGAAAACCAAACAAGGAGACAAAGAGTGCGCGTTTGTACGCAAATAGGATCGGAATGTGCGTTCGTACACATTCAAGTCAAACGACAGACCTGCAAGAAAGGTGAAAACCAAACAAGCAGACAAAGAGTGCACACGCATGTGTAAAAGATCAAGATATGCGTCATACACATCCAAATCTCAAACATAAAGACTCAAAGTACCTCACACATGAAATAAAGTGTCAAAATTAACAAAGCAAGTGCTAGAAAGAAAGCACCAAATGCAAAACCGAGTATACACATGATGATACACTAGTATAAGCATATAAGAAGTGAAATAAAATCACAAAAATCAGCTTAGGAAAGCATTTTTCCAAAATCGGAGTGAAAAAGTCAACTTCTTGGAATCGATTAAAAATCGCATGGTTGTTGCAAAAACGTCAATGGATTCAAAAATATGTTTCGTTTTAATTAATTCCGACTGAAAGCGACGTTTTTTGGACCTTAAAGGAACGGGGCAAAGATAGCGTTTTAGGCATGTTGCACTTGAAATTTGGTTTCGAAACCATCGAAAATGGTTTTAGAGCTTGCCAAAAGGTTGGGAACAAGTATCGTTACCTCGGACCTTTGAGGAAACATGAGGTTTGATGAACAAAAATGCCTAAAAAGGCTTATGGAAAGTTAAATTCATGTTTCAATTTAATATCCATTCGAGTTAGCGGAGTAAAGACTAGAAATGCCGATTAGACTTTACGAACTCAAAACGTTGTACTCTTAGGAGAGGAACAAATGTGATACTTGCTCCTAGTTGGCACAGGGGAACGACCTGGCCTAGCGGTGTTGTACCAGGGAATGATTGGTAGTGCAACAAAAACAAAGACTGGAAATGTTGACCAGACTTCACATATAGTATAGGGAACAAATACACTATGCGTATAGGAATGAGTGTGATACTCGAACCTATTCAAGAATTGGTAGTGACTCAACTCTTGTGCAAATGAATTTTCTCATAATAGATGTTGTATTCTGAAGAAGAAAACAAGTGTCGGGCTTACTTTTAAGTAGGCATAGGGGAACGACCTGTCCTAAACATGTTGTACCAGGGAACGACTGGTAGTGCAACAATAAGGAAGATAATAGACATATTGCGCCAGGGAACGACTGGAACGCAACAATAATAAAAAAGCTAAATATGTTACGCCAGGAAACGATTGGAAACGCAATACTAATGAAGAATGGAAACACTGGCCAGAATTCATAGGAAAATGCCACATCAAGGGAATTCATCCACGTTGGGATTTCTAACACACCAGACCTGTCAAAGGAGTACAGGAGTATCACTGGGGACAAACGTTGTTGTTCCTGGATTAAAGTTCCATGCAATGTATGAATTTGCTATGGAGTAATGGAATACAATGATGCATGTTTGCGAAAGATAAAAATGAGTAACTGGTGACCACAGGTGAGATCACGATCAGGTTCAGATTAGGAAACTTCACAGGGGAAGAACACATAAGTGAGCTACCGAAGCAAGAATATCACCGCCGATTCGGAGATCACTGGGGAATTCAATAACAACCTTCCTGGGGATATGATTTCCTGGGGAAGCTAACCATTGCATAGTGACTACACTAGAAAAGTGACCCCCGGGGAAATCAATCAATGCATAGTGACCATTTGGAGAAGATTATCTCTTGAACATCAATTAACTGGGGAATGATCGGAAACACTTGAAGAAGAGCTTCCACTGTTACATCCGTCGAGAATACCAGATCCATAACTTGGCTTCAACTAAGGATGGAAATAAATGCTCAGACATCAATCTGCCGGAAAGCGTATAGTGCGGACTTTGTCGTGTGACATGCTTCCCATTCACTCTAATGGGGATTACCATTCACATGCTTCGACTTGGGAATGCCACGAGACACGACCTCACTAAGGATATCACAAGATACAACCTCATTTCAAAACCAAAACAACTGAGAAGTGGATATTAAATCCATACATGATGCATGCAACTCAAAACAAAACAAGATGCAATGATGTGCAAAAAAAATTAAAATTGTTTGGATGAAAATGAATGCAAAAATATGCATGAAAATGCACATTTTATTCATGAATTATGACATTTTTCATGATTGAAACACTACATGAATATGAATGAAAGGAAAATGTATGGCATAGAAATGCAAGTGAATGATCAATCAACCTATGTCACATCTAATCATAATGAGAGGTATGAATTAAGAGCAAAATAATCAAGAGTTCACATGTTATAATGCAACAAGTAGAACAATCAAGAATGTATCAAACACATGAAAATGTGCATGAAACTAGGCCTCGACACACCTTAACGTTCATGAAATCAAGCCTAAACACATGAATTCGACTCAATTATTTGATACAAGTGTAACCTAATGCATGAACATACAATTGATGATCCAAACAATCAATTACAAATGCACTAAATTCAAAGGAAATGCTTCATGCAAGTGTACGTATGCTCTATGTACAAAATTCCTTCACCTCGACACAATAACATTCACAAATCAAGGTCAATTTAATCAACTCACAAACAAAAATTCAAGAATTGGAATCAACAAACAATATGCAATTAATTTCAATAATCAATTTCAAGAAAAGTCAAAATCAGGAAATCAATTAAAATAAGCACTTATTCGAATAAGTACTTACTTGTTCTTGAAGAATAATCAGAGAATAGGAGGAATAAGCCTTGAATTGTTGAAGAAAATACCAAGATCAATGAGAATTTGAAGAAAATTGGAAGAGGAAGGCTTGAAGGAGCTTAAACCGAGCTCCTAGGAAGAAATTGAAGAAGGAACGGTCGGTCACTAGGCTGGCCGAGAAAGAGGCGGTGGAGGGACGAGAACCAGTGGCGTTCCTGTTGGGAGGAAGAGAGGAATAGCAATCGGTGCGTAAGGGGAGAGGAGGAGCTCCGATCGGAGCTTGATCGTACAGGGAGAGGAGACCGACACGGTAGGAAGGCACGTGGTCGGTGAGGGAGTTGGCCGGGCGATTTTCCGGTGAGGAGGTGGCCAGATTCTGGAGGCGGTAGACCGGTCAGCAAGGGAGGCAAGGTGGTCCGGTAGGGACGTTGAAGGAGGAGGGAAGGTTTGCTTGTGGAAAAAGAAAAGAAAATTCCCTTTTGTGTTCTTGATTTTTGAGAGAGAAAAGAGAGAAAAATTAAGAATTTTTGGGTGAATTATAACAAATGAATTTCCTCCTCTAATTTGTGAGAGGAAAAATATATTTATAGTAGGAAAATTTGGGCTTTGGAGTGCCTTGGATCCACAATTAGTCCAAAATCGCGATTATCCGAATTATTTTCGTCTACAGTTCAAAACAACCAAATGCGTGCGAAATTTGAAGTCGGACTCTAAACATAAAACGTCTGGAACGCGAAATTGCTATCATGAGTCAAAATTTCGACTCAATCGGACAAACGGTCCAGACGATACGAATTTTTTGAAAGTTCAGCACAATTTTCGGGCATCTGACACGTGCAGAATTTTTATTGCGCTCTTCGGAGAGATAGCCTTGAATGAGGGTCTTCTAATCAAAATACGAACTCGGAGCCTCCATGAAAAATGAAGCCAACATAAATTTTGAACTTTTGACACTGGTCCTACCTCGTTTCAATAAAAATGGAGCGAGATATGATTTTTCGAACATCACGTATCAGATGAAAAATGCTTGGTTCGTCTCAAAATTAACTCCAAAGAATAAAAAATTGCTCTTATATGGTGAGGAATAAGCTCTAGACTTGTGATCGAAAGTCAGAGAGGAATTCAATATGGAATTTTAGAAACCGGCCACACTCAGTTTCGATATTCCATCCAGGAGTTATGAAGCCTTTAGTGCACCCAGAACACGGTTCAACACTAAAATTCAGTTTATCCAACTTAAAAGATCAATTTGTTTGGGGACTTTCTTCACACGATTTGATTCCGACTTGTAAACGAAAGTTGTAGATAATATTGAGAGGGACTTTCCAGTCGAAAATCATAGAAAATACCAGACTAGCTGAGAGTTGTGCCTTCCGGAGCACCCGAAACGCACAAAAAACCCATAATTCACTTAATTGAGAAATGAACAATAAAATCGGTTTCTTGACAAAACGGCCTCCGATCTGAACAGATAAATTGAAGAACATATTGATATGATCCCAATGCCTTTAGAGTCAAGCAAAAATGGCCTTCTGACCAGAAAATCTTGCCTCAAGCACATGAACCGAAAAATATCAACTTTTGGCTCGAAATGATGTAAGATAGCCAAAATGCCTAGTTTCTTCCACAATTTGAGATGCTCTGAAGTTGGTAACCACATGATCAATGATATGCATGTATGTTTATGATTATCATGACAGAAATATAAGCCGAAAAATGATAAAATGAAGAGGGTAAATTTTGGGGTACAACAGCCATGACGTGTCAAGCTTTCAACTGGGAGTCAACTACCTTCAACCCATCATTTCCTGGTCTTGTTCACATGGAGATTTCCATGCAGGGTATGAAGTGCGATCATTGTTATGGTTTTCCTGCCCAAGAAGGAGTTGAGGGGCGTCTTCGTAATTTCTTAAGTTTCTATTTTTCTATAAATAGGAGTTTTTAGTTTTAGTTTTTTTTCATCCAACTTAGTCTGCAATACTAAGCCTAAAGTTCATTTTTACAAAAGTGATAATTTATCACATCGAGGGGTTATCACAAACATAATGGTGATTAGGTTGGAGAACTACTTTAAGTTTGTTGTCATTTCTTTTCCAGTCTTTGTACTAGATTCAAAGTCTCTGATTTGGAGCAGGTTTTTATTTAAAAGTATTTGCACTACTTTATTTATTTCTCGCACTTGCTTTAATTCATTTATTTCGTTTTTCCTTTACTTGCTTGTTTATTTTCTGCACTTCTATTTACTTTGAACAAAAGTTTTTAAAATGATTAAGTTTAATATGTTTAATTTAACTTCCATGTGTGGCTAAATCTTTAAAGGTTAGAATGTGAAGATCAAGGTTAAGATAATATTCCTATTGCATCTATATAAATACTTTAAGGGTTGTTTTAACTTTAACATAAGTTTTCTGCACTTAACTTTCATTGGGTAAGATCGAAAGTTGTCCAACTCTCAAAGTTAAACTTGGTTAGTTTCAACCGACCAAAGAAGAATGAAAGCGCTTTGTTTGGTTGATTAGGAATCTTTGATACTTTTAGAAAATTAATTTTAAAACTATTTTCGGACGCGTTTATGGGTTTGAAATCTGGTTCTTGAGCAAAAGTCACGAACCTCTTTTAGTTAAATATTCCAAGTTAAAATCATTTTCAATTGAGCCAAGAATTCACATTTCTTAAAAATAAGTTTATTACTTTAACGCTTTGAGCACCTTCTATAAGTGACAATAGAGGGCATTAATTAAATGATATACTTTGTTCTGAATACGCGAAAGCGACAATTTCTGTTAAATTGATTTTTTTCAAAAGTAGATAATATTACCCTATAAGTAAGTTATCCAGAAGCAATTGTGAATAGTCTGGCCATTTTGAATTATATTCTAGCCTATCTTTTATTTGAATTTCTTTACCTTTATCTATTTACTTTCATTGCACACTCTCTAACACTGATTTAATTTTCCTTGGATAAACACCGTAACAATAGACAATGATAGATTGATATTTGGTCTCTGTGGGAACGATAATCTTTTATATTAATCTGACGTGATTCATACACTTGCGAAACAATGCATCAATTGTATATACCAGGCATGAAAAGTAATATGCTAAATATTATGTAGTTGGTAGAAAATAACTACAAGGTGTTGATCAAAGACAAGATAATGAGAGTTCTCGACTCAAGAGGAAAGTTAATCATGAAGACTCATATGTCTCAAAATAATTATCCAAAACATCAAACATATCCTAGGGCTAATCGTGTGATGATTAAAACTAAAAAGGATTGGAAACCTAAGGTTTTTGATACTTGTCTCATAGCCCGTAATTATTTTAGAAACTCATCTAGATAAGATCAGTATTTTGACAATGGGTATTCTAGATATATGATTACGGTCAAGAAGTATCTAGTGGACATTAAGTCTTATTCCACTAGTTTTGTCACTTTTGGTGATGGAGCCAAAGGTGAAATTAAAGGGATAAGAGATTTAACAATGCATCGACCACAATGAATCCAAAGAGTCTTATTCTAGTACTTTGACATTAAGTCTTATTCCATTAGTTTTGTCACTTTTTTAACAATGCATTCAAAGAGAAAAGGAAATTGTGATTGTCATAATCAGAAGTGACCATGGCATGAAGTTTGAAAATGAAAAAAATCTTAATTTTGTGCTTTTGAAGGTATTGGTCATGAGTTCTCATTTTCCATAACTTCTCAGTAAAATGGAGTTGTAGAATACAAGAACAGAACATTGTAAGAATCAACTAAAGTCATCTTCATGAAGAAAAAAAAAGTTCCTTTTCATTTTTGGGCTGAAGCAATGAATATTGCTTGCTGTATCCACAATCGTTTCACTTTGAGAGCTGGTAGGTCTTCTACTATCAATGAATTGTGGAAAGGGAGGAAACCTACTATTAAATATTTTCATGTGTTTGGGAGTAAATTCTACGTTCTGTCCGATCGAGAATAAAGGAGAAAGATGGATCCCAAAGTTCCCTCTATCAGAATTCAGAAACATCATCCAAAGTAACTTATTATTGGAAATCTTAATGAAGGGATCACCACTAAATCCAGAGATGTGATATCCAATGCTTGCTTTGTCTCAAAGTTTAAATCTAAAAATGTGAAGGAGGGCTTGACTGATGAATTCTAGATCAATGTTATACTCGAAGAACTATGGAAGTTCAAAAGGAATGAAGTGTGGGAACTAGTACCTAGGCCTGAAGGGATAAATGTTATTGACACAAATTAGATTTACAAGAACAAGTTTGATGAAAATGAAATTCTGACCACAAACAAGGCTAGGCTTGTTGCTCAAGGATACACTCAAATTGAAGGGGTTAATTTTGATGAGACTTTTGCACCTGTTTCTCATCTTTGATCCATAAGATTTCTCTTAGGAGTGTCATGTATACTAAAATTCAAGCTATTTAATATGGATGTTAAAAGTTCCTTCTTGAATGGGTAGTTGAATGAAGAAGTGTATGTTAAACAACTCCATGGGTTCATAGATCCTAGTTTTCCAGATCATGTTTACAAACTAAGGAAAACTCTCTATGGATTGAAGTAAGTACATAGAGCTTAGTATGAAAGGTTAACTAATTTTCTTGTCAACAATGGCTACATGAAAGGGGGGAATGGATAAGACCTTGTTTGTTAAATAAGAGCATGATAAACTCATGACATCTCAAATATATGTTGATGACATTTTGTTTGGAGGTATGTCGAACCGGATGGTCCAATATTTTTTCAAGTAGATGCAATATGAATTTAAGATGATTCTTGTTGGTGAATTAACATATTTTCTTGGCCTTCAAGTAAACAAATGGATGATATTATCTTATTTCTTAAAGAAAGTATGCTAAGAATATAGTGAAGAAGTTTAGTCTAGAAAGTGCTAGCCACAAAAGGACATCTTCTGCAACACACATGAAACTAACCAGGGATGAAAAGATGTTGATATAGATCAAAGTTTGTATAGATGTATGATCGGTAACCTATTATATCTTACAACTAGTGGATCTGACATCACTTTTGTTGTAGGAGTTTGTGCTAGATATAAGGTTGAGCCTAAAATGAACCACATTACTCAAGTGAAGAGGATCTTAAAATACATCAATAGTTATATGGATTATGAAATGTTGTATTCTCATAATCCAAATTCCATGCTTGTAGAGTATTGTGATGCAGACTTGACAGGTAATGTTGATGATAGAAAAAGAACTTCTGGAGGTTGTTTCTTCTTGGAAAACAATCTTATCTCTTGGTTAGTAAAAGTAAAATTATGTGTCTCTGTCTACAGCTAAGACTGAGTATAATGTTGTAGGAAGTAGTTGCTCTTAATTAATTTGGATGAAGAAAATACTAAAGGAATACAATGTCAAACAGGATGTCATGACATTATATTATGAAAATCTGAGTGCAATCAATATGTCAAAGAATCCCATTCAACATAGTAGGATAAAGCATATTGACATTCGTCACTGTTTTACTAGGGATCTTTGGAGGAAAAAATTGTTACTCTTGAGCATGTTGCCACTAAAAAGCAATTGGAAGATATATTTACTAAAGCTTTTGATGCAAATCAGTTTGCATAAATTAAGGGGCATATTAGGAATCTACAAGTTTGAAGACTTATAACAATTATTGCATTGGGAGTGTTCAACATATATTTTCTCTCCCCTCGATTTAGTGGTGCACAATAATTTAGGAAAATCATTACAAATCTTCCATAATCACTTCCTATACGTGTCATACCCCAATTTTTGACCTAATATACCATCTTACATTTGCATCATTGCATCACTAACAGTTCAGATAGCATTAATCGGGTTATCATTCACAGGTCAAAATTAGGGTTTCATCAGATTTTTATCTGATTCAAGAGGCAAAAAATTAGGGTTTGAGTTTTTCTCACCTCATTTGATCTATCTTGATCACATCATCAACCTCTGATCATCAGATATCCAATTTTTCTCACTGATCAATCAAGGATCGACCAATTAGGGTTTTGATCAAGCATGAGTATTCTCTGACTTTTTGAGCAAGAAATGACTTTTTTGGATAGAGATTGGTCATTATATCTTAGATACAACATCTTGACCTAATTTCTGGATTCAAAACATCACAGAAGTTCACAAACTTCATCAGTCAATTTTAGAAACATCTGATGAATTTTCATCTGCACTGAAAAGTCAAACTTTGACTTTTGGTCAACTTTTTCAAAACAAAACTTTTTCAAACATCAAAATACTTCAAATGATCCATCATGATCATAAAAAATCAAAGAATTTGAAAAAGTCAACAAAAAGTCAAAAGTTTCAATACTTAGAAAAATTTCTAAGTGTTAAAATTTCTTATTTTTTCCAAACTTCATGCCATTTGTTTACCTAGTTCCATTTTGAATTGGAAAAAACTCAAAACATGAAAGTTGTAGCTCTTGAAACAAGCTTTCCAAAATGTCCAAGAACTCACAAATCCATGGAGTCTAGCTATACTTTTGAAATTGAAACATAAGGCTCCATGAACATGATTTTTCAAGGTCAAAACATCACATTATAGGTCATTTTGAGATTTCTTCATCTAGAAGCATTGCCACCTTGCCAATTCAAGCTTAGAGCTGATAAATATCAGCTAGATATAATTGAGATGAGATAAGATCAATTGGAAGATTTTCACACATGTTAAAAAGAGGAAACTTCCTTTTTACTTTTGAAAAGTCATTCTTACCCCTTAAGGCAACCTTGAATTTCCAATTGCCATGTACTCTTGCCTAACATTTTCAGAACCATTGGCCTATAAATAGATCACCATTTCAAGTTCAAATCACACCAAAGCATTGCAAATCCATGATTTCTCTATACTTCCTTGAAATTCAAGCAACATAGTGCAAAAGTGAGAAAGATTGCAATTTTGAAAATCTGTAAAAACCATGATGAAATTTGGTGTCTAACATAACATATGATCAATATGGAACATGTTTGAATCATAAAATCAACACAAGAACCACTGAAAACCAGAAATCACATTTCAATGATTCAAACTTTCCAAAACTTCCATAGCATTCGAATTTGAAGTTTGGCTTGAGCAAGTTATGTTCTGATCACTCTAACACCTTCCATATACCTCATATACATGATCCAAACCATCAGCAACTAACTGTAACTGCTTAAACATAGAATTCGAAGTTCCATTTTCAGACTGTGCAGGTGGACTTGGCTGGAGCAATTCGAGATGATTCAAAGCAAGCAGACCATCCACATAGCTTCCATATAGGCCGATGATGCTGTAGCAATTGAAAAATAAGTTCTGGAAACGCGCAATCATCATCTTCGATCTCAACTTGAACAGGTTAGAACAAGAACTTGGATATCATGATTCTTTAAACTTAAATGCAAAAACTCTTGGCCAATCTCTTTCTGCACCTAACACGATCATAAGCCCTCAAACAAATTGAAAAATCATCAACTATGCATCATTTAATTTGAAATCTTAGTTTCTAGGGTTCTTCGTGATTCCAGAAATTCAAACATGCTAGACTAAAAATAAATGCAATTAACATACACCATTGTATTCCTTGTTCAAAACCGAGCAATTTTCATATTTATTTCATCAAAATTTCATTGAGAAATGAAGATTGTAGCTTGAATTGGAAAATCTGAGGATCGATGGAGACGAAGAACACTGCGCGCGTGTTCTTGAGTTTGAAATTTCAAAAATTCCAATACTTTGTTTACACGTGTTTTGATCCATAAACACAAACGCGCGTTTGTCCCAGTGGTTGCTAGCTTGCCCGTAGTGCTTTGTGCCACGTAGCCACCCCAATGGTCCCGGGTTCAATCCTTGTGGAGACCATTCTTTTTAAAACTCTTCATATTTTTTCATGTTTTTTTACAAAACTTCACAATTTTTTTTAACCAATCAAAACTCCTCATTTTTAGGTGATTTTTTTTACACTTGTCAATAAATACATCTATTTTTTGATAGTGCAAAAATTTTCAGAAAAAAACTTTCATCTGATTATATTTTAATCGAGCCAAAAACGACGTTCTGAGCACTTTTCAAAACACTTTCAAAGGTGAATTTTTCAAGTTTTCGACTTCCGATTCTTTTCAAAACTTCTCATGAATGAACCTCACATTTCAAAATACTTTCAAAATCATTTTTCAAAACTTTTCATCAAACTTGCATCTTTTTACCATGATCGATCCGATTTAAAACGATAAAACCGAATTCGTTTTCTCTCGAATTTCTCAATCGATCATGGGCCTCCCTCACGGTGTAAGTCCCAATCCTTTTATGTACATAATTATTTCTTTGTACATATTCAATCAATATCCAAGCATGAATAAACTTCGTCTGTTTGTTTTCGTGTCGCTTGTTTATACACCAATTCCATTGGTATTGAAAGGAGCATTATTCCCTGTGAAACTGCTTTCAAACCAATGGGCCTCCCTCACGGTGTAAGTCCCATAACATTCTTTTGTGTACATAATATTTCTTTGTACATATCAAATTCTTTCCAAACACATACAATTTTCATCTGTACATAACACAGATACTTTTTATACTCAAGTACAGACAAACTTCGATCGTTTGTTTCCACTTCACTTGTGTATACACAAACCAACATTCTTTTATGTACATACATATTTTTCCTTGTACATATCAATTTATTTTCATACAAAACTTTTATCTGTACATAATACAGATACCTCTTACAGATAAACTTTGATCATTCGTTTCTGTTTCATCTGTATATACAACTGAATACCATTGGTATTGAAAGGAGCATTATTCCCGATGAAACTGCTTTTAAACCAATGGGCCACCCTTATGGTGTAAGTCCCAACCCTCCTATGTACATACATATTTCTCTGTACATAAAAAAAACTCGTTCGTGTACATATCTACTTCCTTGTACACAATTCAAACTTGTGAATAATCAAGTTACGCTCGTTTTAAACGTTCGTTTCACAGACACTTGTTTATATTTCCTTCATAAACTCTTGTAAATAAACATCACACTTGTTTATATTTCCTTCATAAACTCCTGTGAATACATATCACACACACACACACTTATTTATACAACTGTCTAGTTATAACATAACAATTAGACTAATCAATAGGTTCCCCACAGTAGCCTCCGCTTGGGCTTTATACAAGATAATTCATCACCAGCATGAATTTAGCCTCCGCTTGGGCTTTATACAAGATAACTCATCCCCAGTTGAGTTTAGCCTTCTCTTGGGCTTTATACAAGATAACTCTCCCTACAGAGTTAGCCTTCTCTTGGGCTTTGTACAAAGAAACTCATTCATCTGAGTTTAGCCTCCGCTTAGGCTTCATATAAGACAACACTCCCCTGTTGAGTTAGCCTCCTCTTGGGCTTCGTTCAAAAGAACTCCTCATTGAGTTTAGCCTTCTCTTGGGCATCATACAATGAAAGAGATAGGAAATCTCTTAACAGCCTCCTATTGGGCTTCCAATACAAAGAATCACCCGCGTTAGGATAGAACCCAAAGAGTATAATTTCCCGGTGAAATTGCTCTTATTCTAAAAGGATGGTTTCCCGGTGAAATCCCTTTTAACACAAAGCCAGCCATACCCTATAGCTTCCTCTTGAGCTTCATACAAGGACCCTCGATGACCCTCGATGACCCTCGACGACCCTCGGAATGCCTCCTCTTGGGCTAACAATACAAGGACCCATGGGCTTCTTAAAAGCATCCCTTTAATCCAATCAATTTCTCCTTGAGATTTAGACATCTATCATCTCTATGGAAGAAGTATCTCATCTATCACATCACATACAGTCAAAAACTTTTCAAACTCTTTTCAAACAAAAACATCTCTTAATTGTAAGTGGTAACGCTTGTATACTCAAGCAAAACACCCAATACTTACAATTAAAAGATTCAATCATCTTTTTCAAACATCTTTCTTAAACATGTAAGTGGTAACACTTGTACACTCAAGCAAAACACCTGTAACTTACGATGAAAGATTTTAAATCAGTCAAACATTTTAAAATGTATGTGATGAAATAGATTAGATACATTTTTCATTAAAATGACATTTGTCTGTCTCTTACTAAGATCCCGTTGCTTTCCACTAGCATAAGTGGGAAGTACGACTGCTCTGACTTTCTCAACATCCTTTTGAGAATACGTAGGCACAAGGTCTCATCCTTGCCGAGCAAATTTATTTCTCCCTCAGACCAAACAAACCATAGATCCCTGTAGATCCGAGCTACAAATGCTCTGATTCCCACTAGGGGATATGTATGCAGAAGATCCATAGATCTTTGCGAGCACAATAATAACAAAACCTAGAATCCTACATAATCTATCATTCTTGAAATCCCAAAGGAGAAACTTTCCCAATCATAGAAATAGCAATTAAAACACACAAACATATCAAATATATTCATATATAAAGCTATAGATAACTATATATATTTAGGGTGCTCCATCTATTCCTTTATATAACAATCCCCTTACTCGAATCTCCCCGATGCGTTGCGTCTAGTTTGCGCTAGTCGTTACGCATATCAATATCAATTGAGGGTATTACTTTCCCTTTTCATAATCATTAAATCATCTTTCTTGTGTTGAAAATAATAAAGCTTGATGCTCGCGGCATCTTTATAAACAAATCAAAAGAGTAAATCGTTTCGAGCCAGAGAATCCGAATTCACGTTCGAATCCTCTAGCGCGTCACCTTTTAACGCAAACAATACGCTATCATCTCTTTCCTTACCTACTTAATTGCTCTCATTCTCTCTAATCTCAAAAACATTTCAACATTACCCTTACTAACTCTCATCTCCCAACGTTCTCTCATACCATCAATCTCAATATGTCAAAAGCTTCAGGCTCAACACCTAAAAAAAATTCCAGTGAGAATTCGATGGATGTTATCACTGATTCCATTCCCCTGACCATTGTTACAACACTTGTTCCAACCAAAAATAGGGCTAGAACACCTGTTGCAAAAAAGGAAAAGCCTTCCAATGTAAGTGAATCTTCATCTTCATCTATGTTTGTTCAAATGACTGCTAATGATGATAGGAATACTGAAACCTCTGTTGTTGCCAAGAAACTAAATTTTATGATTAGTATATATCTTGACCCTATTGAAACCCCAAATTGAATGTCATATTGCAACCTCCACAAAAACTCCTACTATGTCAAATGTTGTGGCTGATGTTGATACTCCTAAAAAACATTAATAATCCTAGATCTGATAAATCCCTAGGTCAATCTAGTATGAATGATGTTGATAAAGACTTTGTTGATAAAAGTATTTGTGTTTTAGTCTCTAATATCTTGGCTATTAAACATTAGTCTAATATTGTGCCGGATTCACAACATCCTTGGCCCAACCTGATCATTCTGTTGAAACTACTTAAGAAAAGTTCCATAGTGAGTTTGACAAAGAGTCTATTCCTATTGAGTATTCTTCAAGACCTCAAGAAGATGAGGCTAAAGAGGATCCAGTAGATGGTGAGAAAGAAAAGTTTGTGGAAGGAGAAAATGTCTTTTTGACAAGGAAGACAAAGAGAAAAATGGTGGTGTGAATAATAATCAGTCTACCAATATTGTTAATGTGGATGAATTAGACTCTAATGATGAACCTATAGGTAAAAGACTGGCCCCTGGTATTTCTAGGAGGTTAAAGAGTAGAAAAGGGAAAGTTGTTGAGTCTACTAGAAAGCCTCTCAAGGATCCCAAGAAAAGTCTTGATGTTGGACTTTCTAAGAGGTGGAGTATAGTTGTAACTCCTGCCACCATGAAAAGATATCTAAAGAGGAAGTAAGTCCTCTCAAGTTCTAGTGATTATGACTTTGATGTTGAACATGATGTTTAAGACATCATACCTTTAGCAAGGAAGAACTATTAAGGGAAGAAGGTTTCATCCGATATACCTAAAGTTCCAATTGACAACATCTCTTTTCACTCTATGGAGAATGTTAAGAAGTGGAAATTTGTTTACCAAAGAAGATTGGCTTTAGAAAGGGAACTTGGCAAGGATTTCTTTGAGTGCAAAAAAGTGATGGATCTGATTAAAGAAATTAGGTTGATGAAAATTGTGACTAGTTTTGGCAAGTTTTGTGAGATGCTTGTAGAAGAGTTCATTGTGAATATTTATGAAGATTATGATAACAAAGGGATTAAGGAGTTCAGAAACTTGTATGTAAGAGGAAAATGTATGGAATTTTCTCCATAAATCATTAACAGGTTCATGGGCAGAGGTGGAGAGGAACAAGCTAAAGTGGAGGTGTCTGATAATGTCATTTGCATGGAAATCAGGTAAAGGAATGACTAAGAAAAGGGAAGATGATAGTTGGGCTCTTGAGTGTGAAGTATGCAATACCTCATAGAATTGGAGCTGCTAATTGGCTTCCAACCAATCATACTTTCAACATTACTACAAGGTTGGGTAAGTCCATTTGCATTATAGGGATTAAAACCAAGTTTGAATTTGGGTCCTATGTTTTTTACCAATCTATGAAACATACTACCTCTTTTCATGTCAAGATGCCTATAGAATTTCCCTCCTTAATTTGTGGTGTGATTCTGAATCAGCACCCTAGTATTTTTATCAGCTCAGGTGCTGCCTGCAAGAGATAATCTCCTCTTTCTTTGCATATAGGTTATTTGCAGGGAAACATGTTCTAGAAATTGTCATGACACCTGCTAAGGAAACTACCCCCCACCTATACTTCAAGGACATGTATTATTGTTGAACTTAAGGAAACTTGCAAAATGTGAATGATGATAATGTTGATGTATGTGGTGATGATGAAGAGAGTGATGGAAGTGTTGACATATGATGTGACATCAGTTGTGACATGTTCTTTTGATGTTCTTTTGCTTCTATTTTGTTTGGGGTTTTGTCCACGTTATTTGTTCACATTATGTGATTAAGGGTCTGTATTTTGTATCTCCATTTTCTCTAGAGCATAATTTTTTTGTTGTTTCTAATGAATGCATGGATGTTCTTTTGTCAAAATTATGGCTAAAAAGGGGAAGTAGCAAGTAGTTTGGTAGATGTTTTGTTATCTCTACTCTTGAGGAGGTGTAATACTTGAAGGGGAGTAATATTTATTTCTTTTGTCTAATCTACCAATCGTAGGAGTTCTGTACTAATTTTGTACTACCTGATGTATTGACATCCTGACTGGATAATTTTTTGTTTCTGTGAGATTTTATTTCTCTGTGATCTTGTATTCTATGAGACTGAGTGTTTATCCCTTTCTAATGTGTATGCCTCTAATGTGAATTGGTGTATTTACCAAGTTGTTTTGTCACCGTGATTTACTTTTGAAGTATGTCTTGCTGAAGTTTTGTTTGTATATGCAAATTACGTTCTGCACGTTGTTGTAGCCAAAATTTATCAAAGGGGGGGATTATTAGGTTGGTTGAGGTTTGATTGATTGCATTTTGTTAAAACAAGTGTTTTAGCCAGATGTTGGACAAGATGTCTTGACATGTTAGTACGACAATGTAGCCTAAAATTTGTTTTACTTTTGTGAAGATTTGTTTTTAGCGCAAGATCACTGAAGGTTTGACGGAGATATGATTTATGTGATCTATATTTCAATAAGGATGTATTTCTAATGCATCAAAGATCTGATCTTCTTTGCCTTATTTCACAAGAATGAATGTCAAAATATTTAAGGAAGCATTATATTATTTTCTTGATTGTGTGTAGAAGATTGTATCATATATGTTGATTGTTTTAGCCCGATTTGTTCATCAAGACTAAGTGGATTCAGGCTATTTAAAGGAGGACACTAAACCTAATGTGGAGACAGAGAAGACGCAAATGTGACTCTGTCATTTAGGGTTTAGTTTGTTCTTTGTTCATTGTCCATTGTGAGTCACTCTTGTATCATTTGATGCATGAGTTGGATTGTTAGTTGAGTTGTAATTGTGAATCACTCATAAGTTTTTAAGTAGTTGTTGATTCAGCATATTGAAGTGTGTCTCCTTATTGATTGTTATTATTGTTATCACATGTTGTGTGATTGAAGGAAAGTGAGAGACATCTCATATCTAGGAGAGTCTTAGATATAAATAGCACGGGTAGTGATAATTAGGTGTTAAGTTTGTAAAACCAAAGGTTGTTTAGAACTTTAAACTAATACTATTATAGTGGATTTCCTTCCTGACTTGGATGCCCCAAGAAGTAGGAGACATTGCATCGAACTGGATTAATAATTAACATGTGTTATTTATTTCCTGTCATTTACTTTAAACAATGTAATTGTTTGTGTTATGACAATGTCCTGATCTTGATGTCGTGACATCGTAACGACATTTGTGTCAGTGTCAAAATTTCAAAAATTATTCATAAAATAAATTTAATTATTTCCACTTATCGATTAAATATTTTGAAAATTCTCCAACGCCATCTAATCTAATATATAAGCCTATTGAACATATGAAAACATTTTGGAGTTGAATATTTGTCCATTCTGTTATCTTTCAAAATATTCCAGAGAAACATAGTAGTAAAATCTGAAAACCGACACAAAGCAAAAGTAGATATTCTAAAGCTTTCAGTCTCTTTCTCACTTTTCTGCTTTTCTTCACTCTTACTCATTCTTCTTACACTATCATTCAGCAACCAACCATATTCCTTTTGATCTTTTTCATCTTTTTATGAGACTGAACTCTCTCACCATGTGATGTTCACTCACTACTCATTTGATGACTCTACATTCTCCCACTTATTACTTTACTTCACCAAATTCCATACCTAAAAAAACAAACACTCACACACGCTAGATACTGTATTTTCTATCTTTTTTTCTTCACTCCAGTTGAACTGTTTTACTAGGATCACATTCTGCTTCTGAGGCCATGTCCCATGTTTCATGCTGTTGCTAAATTGGTATGTTCTTTTCTCTATTACAATACATATATTTCATTTCTTACATCATTATTATTATCTGGTGGGTCAATAACTTTACCTTGTGAGGATCAGGATTCATGAATCTGCTCCTGTTCTAACTGTTTTCATTAATATAAATTAATAGCAAATGTCACCTTTTTTCTTCTTTCTGTTGGAAGCAACATAACTAGTTTTCTTTGTATTTGTCGGCTAATTTAAAAGAGGAAGATAAGTTAGTAATGAAACATCGTAGTATGAAAACAAAAAATAATTGAATGTAATCACATGTGCCACGAGTACTGAATACTCGAAAAACGCATATATATTCCTATATTGTTTGCATGTGTCGGTTTGAATTCAAAAAAGAGAATATGTTGTTTATATTGTAAAGTTTGTAGCTCAAAATTTTAATACTCACATACTTCCATGTTAATTTTTATTGTTTGAAGCATTAGAAGGATTCTTATCTCATCTATTTTGGCTTCTGTGCTAGCTTGAGCCTTGAACTTCTCATAAGAAGGGGCTGCATCTAGAAACTGAGTTGTGGAACATGATGGTGAATGAAGGGAAATTGAATATCAATACTCCTCGTATGTCTGTGAGGCGCTCTGTATGTACACCAACATCCTCAACTGAAGTAAAATCTAAGATACTAGAGAATTCAGCACAAGTCCTTTCATGCAACAAGTCTGAAATGATTCAAAATCAGGTAACAGAACCTGTTGTCGTGCCTAAAACAACATCTTTGAGGGACATTTTGAATAAAGTAGATCATGAAAAAGGGAAAGAAGATGAGAAGGTAAAAGATTTGGAAGAGGATGATGATGACGAAGACGGCGATGCTTTTTCGGACGCTGTAGAAACACTGTCTTCAACAGAATCATTATGTGTAAGTGGTTTGGATAATTTGGATGCAAACAAGTGTAGAACATCTTCTAGTGATGATAAACATGCTCAAGACTTCATGATGAACCGTTTTTTACCGGCAGCAAAGGCTATGACTTTACAACCACATCAACATGCTCCAAGAAAACAATCTGTTTTGTTAGAACAGCCTAGCACCAAATTGGTTAGTGAAGAAAATAAAATCTTTGTGAATAATATACTAATCACCGACATTATACCATACTCTGGTCAATATGAAGAGGAGGAATCAGAATCAGAAGAAGAAAGTGACCATGAAACTGATGATCATGCAAATATACCATCTAAGGGTTGTGGATTATTTCCTAGTTCATGCATTAAGAATTCATTGTGCTTATTAAATCCGATTCCCGAGACAAAAACGGAAAACCAGATTCCCATGTGGTCTTCCTATGAGGTTGAAAAACCTAACAAAAGTTCTCATTTTAGCTCCTATAGATCTGGTCCAACCATAAAGAAGGTAAGAACTAAATCCGTCTTACTTTTCTGTACAATTTCTTGCATTCCACGCAATGTTGTCAAATAGCGACGCTATAGCTATAATTTAGCAGAATTTAAACAAATCACTATTGTTCTACAATGCGCTAATTAGTACAAAGTGTTGTTTAATACCAGCTATAGTGACACTATTTAACAGCTGTGTAACGGAATTCGAACAAATCGTTATTTTTTGTGATCAGCAATTGATAATCATGATGCACTGCACTTTTCAATAGTCAATAGTACCTTACCTTATTCCCATTTTGTGAATAGGTATTTTTAGTAACCTGACTTCAACGAATGAATTTTTCCTGCAGGCTTGGGATGCTATTCATAAAAGCAAATCAAGCTCTGGAGCTAGTGAATCAAAGAGGTATAATACTTACTCAGGTGAACCAAATCAGATAAGTAGGCTCGCTTCATTTCGTCGGTCAGGAGCTGCTGGCGTACCTTCTTTTCAAAGTAATTTGCAATCTACGGCTGAGAATAATCAATCTAAAAAACAGGAAAGTTTTCAAGAAGTGCAATCACAAGGATCCAAAAGAAGTTCAAATTCAAGGAATCTTTCAATGGAAAAAACATTGTACTCAGATACTTGTAGTACTAAAGTAAAAATACCAAGCTCAAATTCAGTTATTAAGGCTGAAAGATTAATAACTGATCAAGAAAATAACCAAGAATCTATGTCCTTACATCTTGTGCAAAGTTCATGTGACAAAGATACAGAGATCAACAACAAACAGATTGTCGTAGTGGATGGCGCTGAAAAAACTGATTATAAATGTGTTATGCACCTTCTTTCTCCACCATTGCCGAAGTCACCTTCTGAGTCTTGGCTTTGTCGCGCCTTGCCCTTAGTTTCTTTCAAGAATTCACTCGCATATTCGAGGCGCGGAAAACAACAATCGCATGCTGCTAAAATGATAGGTTACAGTAGAGCATCCAGCTATAGCAAGTGGGAAACAATAGTGAAAACTTCAAATTTGAATCATGATCATGAATGCTGTTCTCAGGTAAACTCATTTATCCTTTTAGTTAAAATAATTGTGAGGTCTCAGAAATAAACAGATCACTCACAAATAATTTTCTTCACAGGAACTAACCATATTTAAGTCTCAGCATTCAAAATCTTAGAGATGGAAGTTCCTCCTATTGGTTTTTGGCATAACAACACAAGAATATATTCTTATTGGTGATCAATAAAAACAAACAAAGTTTCTTTTGGACTTGTGGTACCTTGGATGGATTTAAGATTTCATAAGCTGTCCCCAGAAGTACATATACACTAATGTTGAATGCTGTTATTCTTGCTTCAATGATTCTTATATTGTATAATACGTACATTGTATACATTACATAAGAAAATTCTTTTTCTCATATACTCTTTCCTTTACTTGCTATTTTATAATCTCATGTCCAAGTATGCAATCAGGTTAATCCCGGTAGGTTTTTATCAAAAAAATAAAAATAAAAAATGCAACAACAATATGTAGGTTAGTTAAAAAGGTTTTACAATACGGTGAATGACCGTGAAAATGGCCGCGACAAAACGGTAACGGCAGATGCAAATACCGATACCGTTATTTATTATTTTTACCGTAAAGAACAGATTAATTCACACTCTCTGTTTACCGCAATCAGGATCACAACACATTTTAAATCACGCCGAAAATTGTATCGGTATGCTGATTGATTCAAAGCTTAAAGGCCAGGCTAAGGTTGAACTAGCTATTAATATTCATGGTTTCCCATCATTGAAAATTAAACTACATATAAAAGTATAAATCGTCGTAATTCAACATATAAATAAAATGACTTAACCTTTTTTCATATAAAAAACATTAGGCCATTCGACAAACAGTTACAGACAAATGATACAATCATCAAATCAAACAGTAGGCAGGCAAGCACAGTTTCCTATACATGGTTTGTTCTGTTTTAATGAGGTTTACAATGGGAGAAGTAACACACCTTCAGTGAAGTTGATAGGTTAATGCTTATGCTGATGTTGATAAAATACATTTACGTAAAGATAATTAGGAGGCTAAATGAGCTTGTTAAGATAAAACACGAGCAACAATGTTGCACTTTCTGCCGACTAGATTTAATTATTTTGACTAGATGTAATTGATCAGCACAAAGTGTCAATCTATTAGATTGGCATGCGTGTGAGATAAAGGAAGTTTTAATGTATCTAAAGGATTAGTAACATCTACATATCAGTTCTTAAGTATTTTGAAAATCATAACTATTATATTAGATGATTTAATAGATTTGAATCCTATTAACAAAGGTCTCATTTTTTCATTCAAATCACCTAGAAGTATAATTGTGTATTGACACACACCTATATGTCAACATTCACCGACTTTAAGTAAAGATGTCAATGTAAAGAATCAAACCCTAATATTTAAAGCCCTCAAAATATAAGGGTCTAAATTTTTAAAAATAAATGAGCCATAAAATAAGTAGATCTTTAACACAAAGACCCCTAAATTCTAAATAAATCTCAAAGCCCTAGATTTTCAACAAAATATTTTTTCATAAATTTGATTTTTTAATATTTTTAATAAAAATTTAACTTTTTTATTTTCATACAAAATTAACTTTTTTAATTTTCATTAAAAATTGAACTTTCTTTTTATTTCTCAAAAAAAATATTTTTTTTATTATTTCAGAATTTTCTTTTTCATTTTCAGAAAAATAGATATTTTTATATTTTCGAAAAAAAATCAATTTTTTTCTGCAAAATTAATTTTTTGTATTTACGACAAAATATCGATTTTTTATATTTTAAAAAATAATAATTTTTTCTGAAACATTATTTTTTTGTATTTTTGGCAAATAAATCAATTTTTTTAGGAAAATTCGTTTTTTTTGAAAAAATCGACTTTTTATATTTTTGACGAAAAATCAGTCTTTTTTTTTTTAAAAAAATGAATTTTTATATTTTTGACAAAAACATTGTTTTTTTTGGATTCGACTTTTTTATTTTCGCCTAAAAATAGGGTTTTCCCGAATAAATTAAATTTTTCTATTATCGACAAAAAATCGATTTTTATATTTTCAACAAAAACATGGATTTTTTGGAAAGATCGACTTTTTGTAGTTTCGACAAAAAATCGACTTTTGGTATTTTCGACAAAAAAATGATTTTTTTTTTAAAATCGAATATTTATATTTCCGATAAAAAAATTGTTTTTTTTTAAATGGACTTCTGATATTTTCAACAAAAAAAATATTTTTTTTTGAAAAATCGATTTTTTGTATTTTCGACAAAAACACTTTTTTTTTCCGAAAAAAATCAACTTTTTGTATTTTCTACAAAAATATATTTTTTCCCGGAAAAGTCGTATTTTTATATTTCTGACAAAACACCGATTTTATTTCAGAAAAATCGGCTTTTTGTATTTTCGCCAAAAATTTGATTTTTTCCGAAAAAATCGACATTTAAAATTAGTCTTTTTCAGAAAAGTCGAATTTTAATATTTTCGATAAAGAAATTGTTTGTTTTTCCGGAAAAGTCGATTTTTTATATTTTCGAAAAAAATTGTTTTCTTAAAAGTCGACTTTTTAAATTTTCGATAAAAAATCTGTCTTTTTAAGAAAATTCGACATTTTATATTTTCGATAAAAAAGTTGGTTTTTTTTTTGAAAAAGTCAATTTTTATATTTTCAGAAAAAAAAAACTATTATTCTTTTTTTCGACAAAAAAAATGTTTTTTTTTACGAAAAATCGACTTTCCATATTTTCGGAATAATCTATTTTTTTAATTTTCTAGAAAAATAAAGTGAGTTTTTTATTTGGTAAAAAATATTTTTCAATTGTCAAAATAAAATTAATTTTCTAACCATTTAGTTTCTAACAAATTATTTTTTTTCCCTTTATTTAGGGTCCAAAAATACAAAATATGTGGGGGCTTAAAAATATGGGGCCCAAAAAAAATCCATTTAATAAAGGGCCTAAAAAAAGAGGACCATATAGGGGCCTAATTGTTAGGGCTTTGTATTTTAAAACTTTTTTGACTCCTCTAATTTTAAGGCCAAGGGTACGTGAATTTTTGGACTTAGTAAAATTTGGAGTTTTCAAATTTTGCTGAGTCGACTATTGTCTGACTTGTAAAAGGGTTCCGTGTAACATCCCTATATATATATTCCTATGTATGAGAAGTTAGTGGAATTACAAGTGGATTAGTTGGAATCATGAGGATTTAGTTAGAATCTAACAAGATGGCACATTAGTAATTATTGTTTTGTTAGAGGGTATAAAGGTCTTGTCTCAAGTACATAAGGAGACTTAAGGACTTGTTTGGTTGGTGAAAATTATAACAATACAACAAATCTTGAAGTTCTGGAATCTACACGGAATTTCCTTCTTTTTGGTATATAAATTTCGTGTTCATAGCTTTTGTATTGGAGGAGATAAATGGCTATCGCCCATATGTCCTTTCCAACTTTGGTCATTACATCGTATCGTAAAACGGTTCGTGGGTCAAGTTAAATGATTTCGAAAGTGGCTGTGCAACATGTGTTATAGTAGTACGTCCTGACTATATTGGGTATTCTGCAAGGCCTGATCAGCAAAATTTGTTATAGATTTGGAATGTTCCGTTGCTTTTCTTGCCTCTTTGAGCTGTACAATTATCGGCCATGCATGCATCATGGAAAAAAAGAGCTCAAATTGAGAGAGTTTTTTTTCAAACAAGAGAACACCCTCCCTGGCTTCCCTCGCGTGCTCTCTCTTATTTCTCTCACAAAAACCTCACTCTCTAACGACTTCATTCTTTTTCCACCATAGTTTCTCTCATCTCACCTCATCACTTTCTTCTTTTTTTTTCCTCCATCGCCCTTGCCACCAACAACAAATCCTCTCATCCATTTTTCTTCCTCTAACAACCATCCACTATAACAACTTCCATTCTCATCCGTTCCATCTATTCTCTCCATCTAACAAACTCTTCAACTTCACCAACCCAACTCTCCTTTTCCTCCGGCAACCGTAACAAACTCCACACTCACCCTTAATTATAACTCCCTTTCTTCCTCTAACAGAACCATCACTGACCTTGCACCCTCTCCGTCCATTCACTCTCTCAACTTGTAACAGAACCATGACCTCACTCTTTTCTTTGATACTGTAACAACCGGAACGCTTCCGCTCCTCTCAATCCATACCAAACCCTAACAAAACTTCACTGTAACTAACTCTCGCCGTAACAACCACAACGACCTCCAACAGAAACGGAAGGATAACATAATCGATATATCCTTTATGGATTCATGTATCAACGTTGTTGATTCTGTATCAGAGGTTCAGAATTCGGTTTCGAGAGTGCCTGCTGTACCGATACGCCACAGTCTTCCTTTAACATCAGGGGTTCCGTGTCCTTTGCGGCCTCCCTTGTATAGAAATAATCACATACCTTCGGGAAGCAACATCTTCATCAAGATCAAAGCGCAAAAATCTTTCTCTTGCAAGAGTCTTCAATATAGAGACATCGCTCATCTGGATTTCAAAAAAGGATTTTGCTTCAAGATTTCACTAAGCCTGAGCGGTTGTTAGAGAGAACGAAGGCCGAATTCGAAGTCAACGCGAATTTTCGTGCAGGAAGGTACCTTCCATTTTCGCTTCCGGCGAAGTCTTTATTTTCCGGTGGTCGATCTCGCCGGAGACGGTGATCAGAGAACTCCAGTCCGGCAGCGTCCCTACAAGCCCTATATGTGGCCTCCCGTCAATGGTTAGTTCCGTTTTTTTATTATAACAGTTTTCGTTTTTTTACTTTTTATCTCAGATAATTACAATTTAAGTCCAATTGCCCAATTGACATAACGTTATAACCACGTAACAAAAACCGTGACAGCATGATTTTTTTATTTTTATTAAAATTCTGGATCACATTGTTCATGAATTAGATTTGGGTTACCGAAATTGTGTTTCATACCCGCTCTTGCGGGGCCTTAGTGCCATATAACATAGATTAGTTCAATATGAGATTGTGCTATTACACCCCTGACTTGTGGATGCACAACATTGATTTTTTTTGCAATTTTGCCTAGAATTTTGATTCTGTCGACTTGTAAAAAATATATAAAAATAAGTTTCTGACTTCTTAGAATTTTAGGATATTTTTGATATTTTGTTGTGAATTTTTAATAATTAATTTCCATTAGTTTTTAGTCAATTTTTGATAATATGTGTAGAAACGACTTTTTCTATAACACTTTAAATTTCTTTTGCACACGATGTTCGATACTTGTTCTAAACCTCAATTAACTTCTTGACTAACACGTTGACTTGCTTAGATAGTTTATACCTAGATTTAGAACCCGTAATCGAGTCATGTGATTAGGGTATCATGATAGTTGATCCGTAGAGTGACCATTAATCGTTTTGACTTAGTTTTGCGCATAATTTTGCTTCAACCACAATTTTTCTTGTAGATTTTGTTTGAGATCATTGAACATAGGTTAGTTACTGACTTGTAAAGTTCTATACCTAGTTTAATTCAATACTTACTCAATTTCCAAGTCTTGATTAGTTTGTGTTGTTTAAAAGCATGTTTCTCCTTTGTCACTTGAATTGACTAGTTGTAGGAATTTAATGTCATGTGTTTCTTAGAAACTTTATTAAATTTATCCCAACTTAATTGTAGATAAATGTAAACCTTACCTTTATGTTGTAAGTAGAATTTTAAAGCTAACCTTTAGCGGTGTAATTCTTAGGAACATGTTTGATATTTGTATAGTTCTTCTAGGTTCCTCTTGCATGATTAATGTGCAATATTTTCCTCTACCTTTAGAGATTTTTAGGTAAGTATTATGATGTGTAGTTGCTACCCCTATTAGAAAGTTACCCTTCATGCCCCGATTTCATTGTGAATAATCGCTTTTGCATCTTGCACTTTCTTTAAAGCTTCCTTGTTATTTCTGACACTTTGTTTCATGTGTGAGGTATATCGAGCATTATACTTGTGATTTAGACGTGTAGGATCCATATCTCTTGCTTGCACACATGTGTGTGCGCTCTTTTGTCTGCTTGCATGGTTTTCACCTTTCTTGTAGGTTATCAGATTGATTTGGATGTTTAGAATCTATATCTTGTCCTTACACACATGTGTGTGCGCTCTTTGTCTGCTTTGTCTGGATTGTAATTCCTTGAAGGTTCATTGGATCTACGTCGAATATGTAGAAACACATGTTCTTGATTGTGCATATCGATGCACATCCTTTGTCTGTATTGTCTGGATAGTTTCTTGCAGGTTCATTGGATCTACGTCGAATGTGTATAGACACACGTTCTTGACCGTGCATATCAATGCACATCTGTGTGTATTGTCTGGGTTGCAATCTCTTGTAGGATTATTTGCTTCGGATGTGTATGACACACATTCCGATTATGCTTTTGGTGCCTACGCACATTGCTCACCGGTTTTCTTCGTTGCTTGTCGGCAGTACTTGAAGTTTTTCAGAGTATTTTTTAGCTTGCAGTTTCTTACAAATTGTTATCCGTCTGGTATTTTCTACACCTTTTTATTGCATTCTTTTACCTCTTTTCTAGAGAGCATAAGATGTAGGGTTTTACCGCTTTATTTTTCCATGAGAAGTAGGTCTAGAGATGCATGATGGGGCTTCCGTAGTTGAAGCATGTTCAGGAACCCCTCTGGTTTATTTAAAGACCCGTTTAGGGCAATTCTATTTGCTACTTGTGTATGGTTTGATTTAAAGTCCTATTTCATGCATAGGGAAGCGCTTCAGGTCGTTGTGTTTGTATTTGTGCTTGCATAGGTCATGAGTGGTTAGGTAACCTAGTGTGGAACCGCCAAGAAAATATTCGCTTTAATACTTATTGATATACATATGATGATATATGATGGGCACGTGGAAAAGGGTTTGCAACTGACCCCCGCACAGTTCTAGTCTGTGTCAGCTCAACACACACGAATCGTGTTGCTTCTTTTATCGATTCAATAATAAAAGTGGCAAGAGTTCCCTATTTTGACTCTTCACACTTTCCCGGGGTTTGCATTTATTGCTGAAATCGCATCATTTTCTCTTCACACTTGACAATTCATGTCATGCGGTGATACCATTCACGGGAATCGGAATGTGTCGGCTCCTGGTTGCTTCTGGCCCTCAGCTTACTGTTGTAGGCTATGAGACTTCCTCCTTTTCCCGCGCTTGTGTGACATTTGTTTGTGCATTGCATTTCTTGTGTGCTTCTGCCAAAACACTTGTTTGCTTAATCCCTCTTTATCCCTTGGTCGTTCAACCGAGGTGGATGTTAGGATAGTTTCCTTAGGTTTGCTCGGTTAGGATAGTCTTCAAGCTTAGACTTTTATCCTCAACCATAGGGCCATCTTTGCATGATAACATTAGGGCTAGAACTAGTTAGTTTCCCTTTTGTTTTTCTTCTTTATTTTTGCATCCTTGTATGTAATAAAACTAAAACTTGTTTTCTTTTCTTTTGAAAATCAAAACACTTAATACTGGTTCAAACTCCTTTTTCAAAGGTAAAAACAACCAACCAATGCAAACCTTTTTCACCTATGGGCGCTTTCTTTTTGTGTTTAAAACTCTTTTCAGAAATAAAAAACACAAAACCCACTAAAACAAGTTAGCCGAACTACGACACTCTGACTTTCCCATTGCATGAGGGAATATGTAGGCATCTTGTCATGGGGCTCGATCGAGCAAAATTTGTAAATACTTCCTTCTTTTCCCCATGTTTTCTTTATTTTCCTTTCTTTCATATGCATTTCCCTTAGCATAGCATTATAGCAATTAAGCAGTAAATAGATATAAACGCACCCATTAGACAGAAAATAGAAGTGGATACCGTAGAGTTCTACGGGCGTGTGGGGTACTAATACTTTCTCCTTGCGTAATAGACTCCCTTACCCTATATATCAGTCGCAAGATCGTGTCTTATCCCTTTCAGGTTTTCTCGATGCTTACGTTTTTCTCCTTTTGCTAGATAAAAAATGTTCGATGGCGACTTCATTGATATAGTTATCCGATGATGTTCAGCCAGTTGTTTTAATAAGGTAACATATTTTATAATCGTAATCATGAGGCCAAGAATATATATTGTTCAATGAGTTTGGACAATGTCAAAATACACGCATGTCGTAATGATATCCTATTAAACAAGAAAAACTATGATAAAGATAACGAGTGTTCAAGGTGTGGGGATTCATGCTACAAGAAAAAGAACAATTGTACTAGTGATGATGATGGTATGAAAAAAAAGGTCCTCCTACTGTGGTGGTATGGTATCTGCTAATTATTCCATCGTTCAAAAGACTACATGCTAATGTTAATGACGCAAAGAATATTAGATTGCATGTAGATGAAAGAAAATGTGATGGAAAATTCGCTGTGTAGTTGATTCTTTGCAATTGAATAAAATTGATTTGATGTTTCTAGATATTGGCCACAAGCCAAAAACTCTTAGGCTTGATGTTGTGAATCTTGTTGTTAACTACGACAAAATTCAATATCAATTTGTGGGGCAAAGAATAGTAGCAACTAAAATAAATGGTCAACAATAATAATAATTCTTACACATCAAATATAACAGAATAAGGCGAGAAAAAAGAAAAAGGTTTGTTTACCCAGTTCAATCAAACGATATACTCTGGAGAAGCGAGTAGCTCTCCAATTCACTATACTCAGAAAGTTGTTACAAGAGATTACAGATGAGTTACAAGAAAATAGTCTTCGCCTTCAAGTTACCAAGAAGAACCCTAAAGGTTCTCAAGAATTACTTTATTTTCTACCCAAGTTTTTCCCAACCCCTTCAACCTTCAATGTATGAATAACTCAAACCCAAGGTGTAAAAAAGTGTTTCCCAATTCCCAATAATCTTATATAACCCCAAAGGTTTCCAAAATCTTTGTCTTCTAAGGTTTTTCTTGAGAATAGCGAAAATTTTATATTATGCCTTCAAACCCTTATTCTCTCTTTTGGTGTAAGCTCTAAGATTGTCACACCTGCAAGTATATAAGAGATATATATTTATAATATCAAATATCCAACAAACAAAAACCAAAATCACAATCCAATTATACATGGATCTATGGACCGAACCGAAAGAGCCCAAAACACCCAAAACGAGAAACTGTCAAAAAGTCCGAAAAACCCAGGATTTTTATTCACGTATGTATGCTTACTAATCATGTCCGTACGGTTACTATTCACGTCTGTATGGTCACCGTTCACTGTCCGTACGGTCGTATGGTTTGTCCGATTTTTAGTTTTTCGACTTTCTGAAACTTTTGATTTTTGCGGTATATGCAATCTCCAAAATATATTTTCTTTCTCTTAATCAACAAAGATTTTAAGGTACATTTGGAACAAACTCCTCCTTCACTTTAAACCGTGTTGATATCAATCAACAACGTTGCCTCTCTCTACCAAGTTAAAATTCTAATCAATAACCTTGATCAAATTCAAGCAACCCTTGAATGTTGATCTCGCCAGCTGCATCCACTTGTTTCCAATTACCTTTTTCCACCAAGGTAATTCAACAAGCCTACAAGTATGATTTTTCAACCACCCTTGACTCCAACTGTTTTCAAATGCCTCCCTAAAGGTTTTTCTTCTTTAATTTTACAGCCTTCAGCCACATTAAAAATATAATATCCAAGGCTAGCATAATCGTCCCTTTGAGATGCTACAATAATCCTCCTTACCTTATCATGAGTCAAATGATATTAAGAGATCTCTATAGTCGTTCTCTCACTACTACTAGTATCCATAGTAGGAAACTCCATCTCAAACTGAGTTTTCTCCGTTATAGTTTTTACTAGGTTTCTCCCTAAGTTTTCACTATTCTTCTTCTAAAGAAATTCTCAATCAACCAAGTTGTTTTAACCTCAGCTTTTCCCCAAAAACTCAATAACAAATCAATGGTAACATGCAATTTGATCCCTTGATTTCTGCAAAATTAATCCCTGGCGACTTCTCTTAGAACTTTATCCCCGAGGCATAAGATAATGGTACTCCTAGCCTTATCCACCATCTCGGTCTTCTGTACCTATGTAAGACCTGCATCTATTAATGCTTCACTCTTCAAAGCATAGATACATTTCTCTTGAATTAAAACTGCTTGCATCTTATTTTTCAACAACCCAAAGTCGTTGTTACCATAAAATTTCTCGATCTCCCATCAGCCTATGGTGCTCAATACCTCTTTGTTCCACGCTCATCGCATCACTTGTTGTGAATCTTATTGTTAATTACTAAGAAAGTCAATATTAATTTGAGGGGCAAATAATAGTATCAACCAAAATAAATGGTCTGCAACAATAATAATTCTTACACAGAAAATATAACAGAATAAGGCGAGAAAAAAACGAAGATTTGTTTACCCAGTTCGATCAAATGATCTACTCCGGGGAGAGAGTAACTCTCCAATTCTCTATACTCTAAAATTTGTTACAAGAGATTACATATGAGTTACAAGAAAATAGTCTTCGCCTTCAGGTTCCCAAGAACAACCCTGAAGATGCCCAAGAATTACCCTATTTTCTACCCAAGTGTTTTCCAACCCCTTCAACCTTCAATATATGAATAACTCAAACCCAAGGTGTAAACAAGTGTTTCCCAATTCCCAATGTCCTTAGATAACCCCAAAGGTTTCCAAAACCTTTGTCTTCTAAGGTTTCCCTTAAGAATAGCCAAAATCTTATACTATGCCTTTAAACCCTTATTCTCCCATTTGGTGTAAGCTCTAAAATTGTCGCACCTGCAAACATATAAGAGATACATACTTATAATAGCAAACACCCAAGAAACATAGCCCAAAATCACAATCCAATTATACATGGATCCATGGACCGAACCGATAGAGCCCAAAACGTGAAACTGTCAAAAATATCCGAAAAATCCAAAATCATTATTCATGTATGTATGGTTACTATTCACGTCCATATGGTCACTATTCACTGTTTGTACTGCCGTATGGTTTGTCCGATTTTTGGTTTTTTAACTTTCTGAAACTTCCAATTTTCGCGGTATATGCAATCTCCAAAATATATTTTCTTTCTCTTAATCAACAAAGGTTTTAAGGCACATTTTCATCACTTGACTTGACATTGGTGGAATAAACCTATTTAATAATCTAACTACTAACCATACTTAATGCCTCGTTCTTCTCATTATTTACAACCTATCTTCATGTTTGTGCATGAAGCAGAAATATATGATGTTATTTATGATGATTTCAGGGCCAAAATAACTAGGAAATCATATATATGTTTATATAAGACCATTGATTGAAGATTTAAAATTTTTGTGGGAGGAAGGCCTTGATGATAACGACAATGATGCATATTCGAGTGAACATTTTAAGATGTGTGCCATGTTATTTTGTATAATCTATGATTTTCCTTCATAAGGTAATTTCTCTGGGTACATAGTTATGGGACATAAAGTGTGTCCTATATGTGATATTGATATATGCTCCCACCAACTAAATAATAGAGAGAAGATACTTTACCTTGAGTTTCAAAAATTTCTAATATCCAATCATCCATATTGTAGATTGTAGAAGGCCTTTAATGGTGAGCAAGAAATTGATAGCTCCAAAGCCCTTAGCTAGGTATGAGGTTTATAAACGAATGCAACACATTATTATTATCTTTGGAAAGAAAAAAGGCACATGGAGAAAAATATAGTTCAGTGTTGTTTGATCTTCCATATTGGTCTAGCCTTGATGTAAAATATTATCTTGATGTCATGCACATGAAGAAAATTGTGTGTGATAGTTTGATTGGAATACTTTTCAACATTCAAGGAAATATAAAAGATGGTAAGAGTGCTCGTTTAGATATGGTAGAGATGGGTATAAGACAAGAGTTGGCCTAAAAATAAATAGGTAAAATAACATACACTACAATATTTTTGTTCTACGGAAACGACAAAAAACCATTGTGAAATATGAAACAATCGTTTCCTTTGTCTATGAAAATTATTTTTAGGTCATACCAAACTAAGGCGTTGCCTTAGCATTTTGCAACGAATTGTTTCATTTATTATAGAAAATTTATCCTATATAAATGAGGCCATTATTTACAATTTATCTCTCTCCTTATCTATGTGAGTGAAAACTGTTTGAGAGGAAAGAGTTGTACTAGTGACATGCCACTGTTGTTATTTTCAAAAGTGTGATGCTGTTGAATAATTGAGTTTGGTTCTTGAGATCAACCACTGTATGTAGAAAATAAAAAAGTGTTTGTGGTAGTATTTGTGGTGTATCAAAGTCCTTCAAGAGTACTCTTTAAATGTAAAAGAAACTTATATTAATGAAGGATCTCAATTTAATTGGCTTAAAATCTCATGATTGTCATGTCTTGATGCAACAACTTCTATCATGGTTTTTCATGGCATTTTTTCAAAATTAAAGTAATCATAACTATAACTAAATTGAGTTTATTCTTCAATTCTATTTGTAATAAAATCAAGAACCAAACTCAATTATTCAAGAATATCACACTCTTGAAAATAACAACAATGACATGCCACTAGTACAACTCTTTCCTTTCATGTAGTTTTAACTCACATAGATAAGGAGAGAGATAAGTTGTAAATAAACACCTCATTTATATAGGATACAATTTGGCTAAAAAGGGAAACAATCCATGAGCCAATTAACTCATGTTATTAATTAGGTTCTAATTCTAATCGATTAGGAAATTCAAATAACTGATTATTGTATCCCAAAATGGAAGGTTTTGATATATAGGTCATATCAATCATTAATAGACTATAAAAATTTATTATAGAATAAATTAGGCATCATCTAATTGATTAGGTTCGGGATCTAATCGATTAGATAGTTGAAATAATTGTCCTAATCAAGCAAACAGACCCATAATCAACTAGTTGGGCCTTGAATATTTTTAGGTGATGTTGTTAAGAAATGGATGCCTTAAAATTATCTTGTGTGTGTGTGTGAGTTAACTTATTATCTTAAGAGTTACTCTTCCACTTTTACAAGACTCTGGTCACTCAAAAAGACACGACTAGACGAGCCTACACACTTCCATTCTTTCACAACTTTGAATCTTTCAAGTTCCTTTTCCATATATGTCGATCTTATAAGAACTTCTCTGGAACCTTAAATCTTATACTTGACGAGGCTTGAGAAATCTTCAAGTTAGTCACCATCATTCAAGAGTTGAAAATATATTACAATTGACTTCAAAAAGCATAAGTTTTGTCGTCATCATAACATCAAGAAAGTAACCTACATCAGGATCATCAACTTTATACATGCAAGTACATAGATCTACATTATTCGTCTCTTTTTTTATGACAACATATTTATAAGGAAGGTCATAAAATTGAAAACATGGAGATACAGTTTGGAGTTGGTAAACTCCCCCTCACATGAGTAGGGAGTATACTTTACTCCCTCTGAGAGAATACTTCTCCCCTATTGGCATAATCAAAAAGGTGAAAAACCAAGCATTATAAATAAATCACATGTTTGTTCAAGTAAAAGGAACAAGTTACCTTATAAATAGATGGATACGAATAGTCTATATTAAGGCACAAAAAGCGGGACCTAAGATCCTATTTCTCTCCATGGAAAGTAGCATCCAACTTTGAGATAAAATAGTAGGTAAGTTTTGTATAACTTATCCCTCGTTATTATTTCTCAAACATAACTCAATTGTATTTGAAGCTTTCTAAACAAAGGAGTAATTCTAGAATCTACTTATTTCTTGCTCAGATTCCTCTCAGGAGATAACCATTTCCACTTCAGATATATTTTAGACAACCTTTTTTCATCCTCATTGGGCCTTACATTATTATTGAGCTTTAGGTGTACTGACATAGGCACCAATTTTCTCCACAAATACTTGAAACACAACCAAAGGTTGGTAGAAAATAAATTTAATTTACTAAGAAATTAATAAATCTTTTAATTGATTGTCAGTAAGAGTTTTCTATTTTTCAATCTATATTTAGTGTACTTCCTCAAAATCACAAGATAACTTGAGAAAACTTCCCCTTTTGAGGGAACAACACAAACCAACATTTATTTTCTTTTTATATGAATCATTTGATGTGAGAGTTAGTCCAAATACTTGATTGATAAATGCATTACAAATTATCACGTCAAACTTATAAAAGGTTATATGGTCACAATCGTTGAGCGATACCATCGATGTCAACATCTTTTTTGTATACCCAAGGTACACATATGCTTTACACAAATTTATTAATTTTATAAGGAAGACTCATTCAAAGGTTCAAAGAATTTCCTTTTCATCTTTGTTGTTATAGATTTATTTATATATTCTTTAGGTGAATATATTTGACGAATCCTTCCTATGATCGATGAATTGTAACTCAAGATAGTATTGAAGATCTTGATTTCTATCATATTTTCTCCGCTAATAATTTTGTAGTGTTATATTTATGAGAGTCCTAAAATAAGGGAGACGCAAGGGTTTCCTCCCCATGAGGTGACTCTTGGGTACGGGTGTTCATGGGTACGGGCAGACCCGTGAACCCACTCATCCAACCCAACCCTTTTTTTACCCAACCCAATCATGTACGGGTCCAATCCGAACCAACCCACTCAAACCCAATGGTATTTGGTTTGGGCAACGGGTTTGAAGTTTTAAATCCACGAACCCAACCCATTGACATGTCACTATATTTTTATTTTATTTTATTTATAAATTATCTAGTATAATTCTACTATGCATATATATTTTTAAATCAAAATTGAGATATCAAATTTCTTCATTCAAAGAGATATATTTAACCTTTTAAATTATACTATATATATATATATATATATATATATATATATATATATATATATATATATATATATATATATATATATATATATATATATATATATATATATATATATATATATATTTGACTTGATCTCAATCATAAAAGAATTTTTAGGTATTAAATGATAAATTTTATTTAAATTAAATACTAAAGTTTTATGACTTTTTAAATGTTTTTGTAAAATAAATGTGTTAATAAAATTGATATTTTATTTAAAATTTGAAAATTATATTTAATGGGTTATCCACGAACCCAACCCAACCCATTGATGAGCGAGTTGGTTCGATTCGGATTTAGTATTAGAAATACGGGTTGAAACCCAAACCAAAGATTATTGATTGGGTTGGGTATTGGATTTAATCAAATTAGACCCAACCCAACCCGCGAAACACTCCTACTCTTGGGAGGTACCTTTTTGTAATATGGGGGATTAAACTTATAATAAGACACATGCATATTGCCATTATCCCACCACCTGATTGAAGATTGAGTCATACCACGACTTCCAAAAGAATATATAGTCAACAACCTCTCTCAGTTAAGGGGGGAAATACCACCGCTTAGGGTTTCTAAATTATTAGGCCTAAAGAACACTGTAGATTACTCTCCCATAACAGGAAAAAGACAAATCATTTATACCCTAAGCATGACGCTCACATACAGAGTAACTCGCCTCACATGAGTCGACCCTCTAAAAATACTGTAAATGTTATAATCTCGCCATACAAGGCCTCTCACTTCCGGAGACAAGACCTAACCACCATAAAATATTATAAACCTACTAAGGCCTCTAAGTATCCCCTACCCTTGTAGAGATACCACTTATACCTGTACTTTTTTAATAGTAAAAAAATTGACCTAGAACATTATCTTGATTTGTATCATGTTCTATTTTTTTAATCCTTATCTTTATAATATAGTGTTTTATTTTCCAAGATACCTACAAAATCAACAGCCTCTACTTCTACCTACTAAGAATTAGTTCAACAAAGGTAAAATGTATGAGTTCTTCTATAATCAGGGTCTTTTTGAAAAAAGTTTTAAACATATATTATTTCAAGGTTTTTAAAGACGATGTATATAGAAGAAATTTAGAATATACATTATTAACTTTGTCACACAACTTACATAAAAGTAGATTGTGTTATAAATTCTTTAGTCAAACGAACAACTTAAAGGTAAGATTATGGTTCTTACCAAAAGTCACAAATATAACCTTATTTTCATGTTGTTGCTATAAGAAGAGATTTATCTTCTTGTATGAGTGAAACAAGAGAATATATTTATTTTTTCAGTTGCATGACTAAAGAAACTGTAAATATCATCTTTTGAATTCATATTGTCAATCAAATCTGCATCACAATTTGACTTTTCGACCTTTGGTATCCAAGAAATTTTGGATCCTTTGATGTTATTGGAATACATCTTTTGAGTAAACATATTTCTATTTTTAAGTTCACAATGCTATGTATAAAAATACGAGTGAGTATATTCCTGTTTGTTTTCATGACACTTTTTAATAAAATAAACCAGATCAATATGGCCATCTTTATTACAGTAATTATATTATAGGGTCTTGCATTTAGATATTGGTTAGGTATCGTAAATATTACTAAGGCTTTTACTTTTTCATTAGGTTCATAACCAATACCATCCTTATTGTAAGGCCCCATTTAGTTACCACACAAATATTCAAGTTGTGTCTTCCTCTAGTGAATTTATCAAGTGTATTTTGAAGATAATTAATTTTTTTTTTTTTAAATGCCACATTGATCACATTTGATAGATTCATCTAAGAATTCATGAGAAGAGAATAAGTTGTGAATTATATCATATTGTCTCTCTGTAAAAAATTCTATTTATTCCAATAAATTTTTATTTTTCAATTCTAGGGAAAAAAATGTGTTTTGGGAGGTATAGACAGATTGTTCTAATTTACTTATTTCTTTACTTAGATTTTTACATATGTGAAACAAGTCTTGATAAGAAAAACAAGACTTTACCCCATATTATTCATGGTTTTCCATGAGACACATGTTTTCTTCTTCCTTGCCAAAGGATTCCCCATCATTGTTATCCCAAGTTATATAGTCTCTCTAAAAAATTTACGCAGGTTCTTGGATCTTGTTTGATTTTGATGAAAAATTGGTCTTACGTGTCTTTCCTTTTTATATCGGTGGCATGTGAGAATGAAAAAGTATATTTCTTCATTTTTTTCTTGGAAATTTGAAGTTTGTTTTTCGTGCCTCAAGAACTCCTTAAATTTTTTAAACATAAGTTTCATGTATTTATTATCTCACTTTAATAGTCTTCATCTTCTGATTCATTATCGTTGATGTTAGTAGATTTTAGTGATATACTTTTCCTCTTTTTCTTATCATATTCTCTATTATCAGCAAGTCTCTTTAGCTTTATCTCTTGTTCCTGAAATTTATCAAAAAGAGTGTGTGTCTCCATAGCTTCTAAATCTCTAAATTCACAAATCACGGTGACTTTAAGTTGCCAATTCCGGATTAAGCCTCAAATAATTTTCACAAATAATTCCTCATTTTAAAATATTTTCCCCATAGTTCTTATATGACTCATGATATGAGTAATGCGTGTTTGCATTTGATTCATGTTTTCTTTATGTTTCATTATGAAAAGTTCATATTCACGAGTTAATTTGTCAAACCTTGTCCTCTTTATTTCAATAGTTATTTCATGAGTAATTTTGAGGATGTCTCACATTTCATTTGTAGTCTCGAAGTGAGAAACTCACAAAAATTCATCAAGGCCAAGAGCGGCAATGATGACAGATTTTGGCTTCAAACTACGCTGCACATTTTTTGATCATCTTTGGCCCAATCCTTTTCAGATTTATTTTCTATAAAACCATCAATTTTTTGTGTAGGAATAAATGGAACTTCCTTAACTACCTTCCAATTACCATAATCCATCTCTTATATGAAAATTTTATTTACTCTTTCCAAAAACTATACCCTTCTCCATTAAAGAATAAATGTTTGTTAAGTGAATACCTTGATTCATTTTTCGCTTGAGACTATTAGTCTTTAACAAGAGTTAGAATATGATACCCACTTGTTAGAAAAATTACTCCAAGCACTAAAGGGGGTGAAATGTAGTATTTAAATTTTTTATCAATAAATTATGTTAGAATCTCAAGATAAGAGAGAAATGCAGCGGAAAACAAAAAGTCAAAAAGTAAATATTACTAATCGCCCATCTATGTATTTAAACAACAACAACATTAAATATTTTACCTAACACAACACCAACAAAGACACCTAGCATGACTTGAGATTTTCCATTTTATTCGTAACGTACATGCATGGTTTGTTAGATCTTGTGTTGGGGATCTGCTGCAAAATATGAACGAGAAGAAGATGAAAGCGGTACGATAAAACTTGCACAAAATAAATTCCAAAGTGTGTGTTTACACTAAACTTTAGGTTCAATTCGCCCCCACCAATTTAGGCAAATTTGATGCAAATGGGTTAGCCAGTGTATCCCCTTCAGGATACTTTGGAAACCTTAACATGAATCGCACATTCACATTAAGCATATCGATCAACAATATTTTACCAAATAAATTTTCCTCATTTATTCCCGTGCACTAGAAAAATTAAGAAATGACTTAGATATGATTTTTGACTCTTGAAACATACTATTTTCGTATGAATTTTTACAATGGTTTTGCAGATTTGAGTACTTGAAACTCAAGTAACACCACTACACCAACATGGTCAGTTGATAGTAGGATTTTATAAAATCAATTTAATAATTTCTACTTATCAATTAAATATTTTGGAAATTCTCCAACAATCCCCCACCATTTTCAAAAAATATATAAATCCATTATTCAAAAAATTTCATGGTTTCAGATAAAGGTATCTTACGATTTGAACCATTACTTAGTAAGTTAAGTTTGCACTCATCCCCGAATAGATTGTTAGACAAGCTTTGAATCAATTAATCATTAGAACAAGCGTGTATAACTCACACATGAAATCTCGGTACCATTGATCAAATTATTAATATGACACATTTAATAAGCCTTGTGTCTCATATCCCTTTCATGAGAATTTGAGTCAAGCCCTTGAACTCTATGAAGCGGCACCAATTAATTCTCATATAGATTGACTATATCAGAAATGCACACATAATTATGCATTCCAGCAAACATATGATATATGTATATTAAGAGGAAAACCTCATCCTTCCACATTTATTTTTATGGTCCAAATACTTTCACTCCTTGGGATGTATCTATTGTCAAGTACTTCAATTACTTTAATAGTGTACTTTCATCATTGAAATCAAGACTTAATGTTAATAAGGTGTGAGTTGAGTTTCCATAATTGGTGATTAACTAGATATGGGTTTGTTCCACATCCCTTAACGATGTCTTCCTTGTATTCAGTTATATCCAAAGACATCATATCCTTGTCAATCATTTCGTCAAAGAATTGCAAGATTTTTTAAACTTTAAATATTCAATCTTTCAAATAGTCATGTCTATGATTAATTTAAGTACTTTTGATAGCATTTACAAACTATCATCAAACTATGACACCTTTGTCATATTAGTACATTTATCATATGCAAGATATATTCTATATTATTGATAGTTTCGACAAACTATCATCATGACACTTTTGTCATTTAATTACATTTTGTCATATACACAAATTTAATGTCATTCTTCATTTTCTAATCTTTTTAGTTTGAAATTTTACTTACACTTAAATATATCCAAAATATATTTAATACATTAAACATTTATAGCAATCGACAACCATAATCATACAAATTTGTAACAACTAATTTTATTCAAGAAGTGGGTTCAACCAGGTAATTCATAGACTTCGTATAAATGCTATACAACACAATAGATTTTTTTTATTCTATTAAAATAAACAATTTTCATGCATAACTAACATATGCATAACTAACTCTATGTGCTAAATTCATGTTTCATATTTAACAATGTTCTATGGTATATCCAAATAAAAATCACAATACAAAATAAACAATGAATTCACATCATTAATATTTTCTATAACTTTTTCCAATAGATATTTGTCAAGTTACAAAAGTATACCAAATTACTTATAAAATCAAGATAAACAAAAAATAACACTTTCATATTATGATATACATATAATATGAGATAAATCATTTTAGATTTAAATTTTTTTTAGCATAAGTAAAACATACAATTGAAACATGACATAAGTATTTTTAACATTTTATTTACGCCATTTTATATTACCAATATATTCTAATTTATGATTTTTTTTTCACCAAATTATTTCATCTAGAAATAATTACATTATTAATTATAGTAAATTACATGCACTAAATAATAATATTTAACATGTATTTTACATTCAAGTATACACAATAAATCAAATATATTCTTAATCATTCAAATTCACATACTTGAACAATTTATAAATCATGCATATATAAATCAATGACACATGTCAAACTTAACATAAATATTATTTTCAACAAATTTTACATGAATTTAAAACATCATATAACATATATGTATTTAAAATAATTATGTACCTTTCACCATGGTTGAGAATAACCAAACATGTATGTTTATCTCTCCATTAAAGTTCCAACCACAAAGTAATCACAAAGAATTATAAATCAAAATTTTTAATTCAAAAATTATGAGTTAATTGTGTACCTTTCACTATCGTTGAAAGTTGGTATCATCTTTTTAAAATTGCATACTTTAATATAATTATAAATAAAGTATAGATGAAAATTGAAAATCGAACCTAAAGATTGTTAGATCTTGTGTTGGGGATTTGCTGCAAAATATGAACGAGAAGAAGATGAAAGTGTTACGGTAAAACTTGCACAAAATAAATTCTAAAGCGTGTGTTTACAATAAACTTTAGGTTTGATTCACCCCACCAATTTAGGAAAATTAGATGCAAATGGGTTAGCCGGCGAATCCCTTTTAAAATATTTTAGAAACCTTAACATGAATCACACATTAACATTAAGTATATCGATCAACTATATTTTACCGAATAAAATTTCCTCATTTATTCTCGTGTATTAGAAAAATAAAGAAATGACTAAGATATGATTTTTGACTCTTGAAACATACTACTTTCGTATTCCTTTAAGTCTGCAAATCATCTCTATTTATAGAGAAATTTGTGTTACTTGGTGAAAGAAAACAACCCTTCAATTTATTGGATATTCGTAACATGTATATTTGGTTCCGTTCAGACTTATAACAAATTGTTACAATGGTTTAGTGGAAAACCATCAGAATCCTTGTAGAGTCTTTTGTTTTGAACAAATAAGGATCTGTTTGGTAAAAATAACGGTTGACTGATAAGCTAATTACCTCCGTTTTTTATTATAAGTTATTTTTGACGTAAGAAAAATAATAATTATTGTATGAAAATGAGAAATTATTCATTAGTACTGTAAAGTGACTTATATTGTGGTACAAATTTTTTTCCAAAGCGACTTATAATAAAAAACGGAGGTAGTAGTTTATAGCTGATGACTAATGGCTTATAACTTATAGTTGATAATTGACACCGATAGCTAATAAATTAATTGAAATATTTGATAAACTTAACGGCTCAACTAACTTATAAATGTGAAATAACTTAAAAGATATTTAATATATAAATAATAAAGATAAAAGGAAGAAAAAATAATAAACTATAAGCTATAAACTAAAATATTATTTGAGATAGTGTCTAGAAAATAAACTATAAACTAGCAAAATAAACTATAAATACATGATAAAAAATCATTATAAAAAATATTTAAAAAGACATAAATTATAAGTTATAAGACTTAAGCTTATCAGTCTTCCTAGAAAAACCCTAAATTCAAATTAAGGTTTATAATTTTGTGTATATGATTTTTTAAACGATTTAGACAATACTTGAATACCCGCATAAAGGATAAAATTCATAAAAAGAAAATATCACTACACCAATAAATTGTTTGTAAAAAATTAGGTAAACTATAAAATCAGTCAAGCTCCACTCCACCACTTATAATCCTATTAATTTATTTTTCTTACCAAAATAATTAATGCGTTGGAAAATGAATATTGTAAATAAGCTCATCCTCCTAATCAAATAATACTAGTATGTATTGGCAAGCCAGCAGTTGAGTTACTTTCTTTTACTTTCAATCTCTCACAACTTTATGATCAACTAGCTAGCTAGGTTGTTGTATTTGCATATTATAATTGACATGAATAAATGAATTTACTCTAAGAAAGTGAGAGTTTTGTGTTGATTTCTTTGTTTTCTCTCAAACCATCACTCTTATCATCAGTGTTGCAATTTGTTTGACTTAAACTCAGTTGCAAATCTGGCAACCATTTTTTCTCTTTCTGCATTGTATCTTGATTCATCTGCATTGAGAAAAAAAATCTATGAATGGTTAAGATTTAAGAATGAAAAGAAGAAAAATAAATAAGATTTAATGTTACCTTAATCCGGAATGGGGAATCAAATTCAAGCTTTGATGAAGTATTGAAAGAGCTATGGTACTCATTGATTCTTAATAGATTTTCAGCTGGTCTAAGTGATGTTGTTGTAGTGGAGCCAAAACTAGAAACATTAGTATGTAAATTTTTCTTCCAATATTGATGATTGTTCATGATATCTAATGGAGGCCATCTTTTCTCTTCAAGAAATTGGCTTGGTCTCATTGGAGCAAGTGTGGTATTCAAACTAGTATCCATAACTTGAGAAATCGGCTGGTTTGAAGCTATCGATGATCTTCCATGTTGCGTATGTAAAGCTGTTGAAGAGACAACTTCATTGCTCACATAGCTTGGTCTTAAGGGTTGATGATTTAAGTACCATTGTTGGTTCCTATAAGGTGTTGAAAATATGAATTATATTGTAAAAGATTAAAAAAAAAAAAAAAAAAAGAATTTGAATATGTTAAAATGCTTGTATGGTTGGTTACCTTGAATTGATGGCTTTTGAATGTGAATGCAAGAGAGTGTGGAAATTATAATTGTGCTGGTTGTAATTGGTTTCTAGAACAATTCCACCATTTGCCATCTTGAAATGTTGATGAGGCATCATGGAGTGATGAGCTACATGACCTAGTTCATTTGCTAATCTTTGTGTTGGACTTAGTACTGCAAAATGCAAAGTGAACATGAATTAATTGGCTAAAGTAAACTAACCCTAACCCTAAAATTACACAATACAATTTACACAACTATATTTTACTAAAATTAATAAATCAAAAATTGTTTCATGGTATTTTCATTTATATTATTATTACTCCTAACAAGATAGAGAAAAAAGAAGAGGGTTATTTGCAATAGATGAAAAGAGGTTAATAGGAAAATGAAAGTGCTTTATTTAAAATGGATTTTCAATAAAGAAAATGTGGTTATTATCTTTTTTATGAATGGTGTATTGAATCTAGCAATTGTTTGTCTATGTTTTGTTAAAAATTAAATCGTTGTTTCTTTTATTTATTGCATTTTTTAGTTTTGTAATAGGTTAAAATAACATTCACATTCCTTCTATTTATAATTATTTTTGTTGTTAAAAAAAGTCTAACAAAATTTAAGAAAATCCTTTCTCACCTTGTCCAGCATCATCAAGTTTCTTGCTCCTGTACATCTGAAATAAAAATTGCATAATCATAAAAATGATTTATATACATTAAAACTTTAAAAGAAAAATACTCAATTCAAAGTTTGGTAAAGAATACTATGTACAGTTTTATTGACTAGTTTCAACAAAAAAAACAAGTTATTTGAATATATAAAATAATTTATAAAACTTATCAAAAAAAGTTCAAAAAATCAAATTAAAAAAGTACAAAACATTATCCCCATTGGACACGGATCATAACCTGCAGATAAATTAATAGATTTATATATACATATTTCTTAATTATTCCCTCATCTCATTTCAATATTTTATGTGAAAGAAAAACATATATTAGTGGCAATAAGATTATAGTTGTTCAGTTTTGTTTTTTTCTTATACATGATCCACCTCAAATTTTGTCTCATATACCTGCAAATGACTCTTGACATGAGCAATGCTGAGTCCTCTCACATTCATTAGTTGAAGCACCAGCTTAGGTGTTGCTCCTGCATGCACCAATATTAATCATTTCAACCAAATTTAACCTATTTCATTATTACTAGCTATAGAGCATAAATACTCTTAACCTGCTATAGAGCATAAATACTCTTAACCTGACACCGAAATAGACACTGATACGTCAATACCGATAATAATTTTAAAAATAAATAAATTAAACGTAATCATCAGTGTTGCTTTCGGTGTCGAACACAAAGTATTAACACCAATAATAATTTTAAAAATAAATTAATTAAATGTAATTATCAGTGTTGCTTTCGGTGTCGAACACAAACATACTTTTTTTTAGTGGTATATCGGTGTTCAGGTATTATTAGGGCATGATGTTTTGAATAACAAGATATATATACAATATGTATCTATATACTTACTCTCTTGGCCTCCAAGCCTTTCAACAGCATGCACAAATGAATGATGAAGATCAGGAGTCCACCTTAGCCTAGGCATCTTTGATCTAACATATTGTCTTACACCATTTCTTCTTTCATTTGATCCACTACTTCTATTTTTTGTTGAACTCGAAGTTCCTTCATCATCATCCTTCGCTTTCTCATCGTCACCGCCCTCATCATCATCCTCGTCGTCATCACCATTCACTTCATCGTTCTCAATGTTAGCATTATCTTGATCACTACTTGCTTCTTCATTCAAATCAAAGTTGTTATGCTGTGAAGATCCCATTGAAGTATCCTCACCAACGTGTTCCTCAGTAGTACTCTTCCCACTTCTCTCATTCTCATATCCATCTGACATTTTCTTTAACTATAATCTTCTTCTTTCTCTCCAACTTCAAATATTCTAATTTATTATTGTTTGTATTCAAGTCTGAAACAAAAAGTTGGCAAAATGAACAAGAATTTAATAAAAGTGATGAGAAAAAACAGGCTGTAGAATAGGATATATCTCTACAACACAAAAAGTACTAATCTTTAAAGCTTTTTAAAGATAGACTGAAATGCTAGAATGTCATGGTAATAAAGGAACAGTGTGTGTGATTGTAAAAAAGTATACAGTAATTAACAATGAAAAAAAGTATGTAACAATAAAAAATCATAGTAGAGTAATAGACTAATAGTACTATAGTAGGTTAAAAAAACCAAGAATTTTAATAAAAAGAATGCAACCAACATCTCTACTAATCTTGAAGCTTTGAATCAAATTTCTGACAGATATGTCAGATTCAGATCTACTACATAATGAACCTGTTAGGTACTTTCTCTGAAAGTTACTGAATTATCATCAGAAAGGAATTAACTGTGAGGGTAGAGGAAGATATTCATTTACTTTATGTGTGTGTATATATGTATGTATAAAAGATATGCAAATAAAACCAGGGTGTTATAATTAATAAACATTTCTTGAAATTTTATCCTTATTCAGGCTTTTCATAGGATATCACAGGTTTGTTGGAAAAGAACAAATTAGTCACACCACACATTGGTATCTTCAATCTTAATTATCCTTCTTTCCATTCATATCACCAAAACAGTAAAATAAAGTACTATCATAGTATATATGACGAAGTGAAAGGTTAAGTATATATAAGAAATATATATATTCAAATTAAACACGGTAAATAAACCATCATATGCAGCAGAAAACACATCTTCAATCTCAGCTGGAAAATTATATATGAATATCAAAATGGTTAGAAAATTGATTTGGAAATCATCAATAAGTTGTAGAATAAACTATAAATCTAAAGTTACAAAAGATAGTGAATATTTGATGGATCATTTTATAGTAAGAATGAACACAAAAAGAAAAGAATACTATTCAAGATTATAATCAAGTAATCACAAAAAGAGAAGGTGGAAAGGGAAAAACTCATGAAAGGTACTATACTTTAATTAATAACTTGCTCAAGAATCAAAAGCAAAGAAACAAGAAGCTATATATACTTGGATTGTGATAATTTCTTCTTAAATATACTAACCATTCAAAGATGATGATGTGCCTGTATTATATCTCTTCCAAGCTTATATATTGATGGTGATAAACATAAGAGAGAAGAATTATTCTTGAGAGAATGATCAAGTATGTAATTGTTTAGAATGGATGGAGGAAAGGGAGAGGAGCATGTAAATTTGAAAGCTGGTTTTGGTTTGGAGTGTGTTTTTGGTATATCAACACTTGATCAAAAGAAGAGAAGTTAGAGTCATATAAGTTTAATAAGATATTATAATATAGGAAGACTTTTATGGTTACAAAGGAGAAAATGAAAAAAGAAAAGAAAAATGGAAAATTGATGAGAATGAACAATATTCGGACAGGCTATAATATTAAACTAGTTGTTGTGTTTAAATTGTAATAAAACCTACATAATGGATACAGATATGTTACTGTCCCCTTTTTTGTACTGTTGCAAATCATGTGACAACTCCTCCTACCCTTTTTCTCTCTAGATCTCTCTCTATCCCTAATTGACAGTTGTAAAAATCTACCTTTGTCTGTTTTGCATTCTTGCTCGTGATTATCTTTATTTTTTGACCTCTCCTATGAAGACTTTTCCTTTTCTTCTTTGTCAAACAATAATAGTGTTACATCTAGGCAGTAATATTAAGAATTTGTCTCGTAAAACATGGAGAGAGATTAGCTACCTTTCAAACTCTATGCCTTTGTGACTTTGTTTGTATTTTTTTTAAATTTTCTATAAGTATTATTTTAATTATTTATTTATTTTCTAAAATACACTAAAGGTAACAAAGTTATCTAATTGTAAAGGTAGTTAATCCCAAGCCGTAAAGTATATATAGTTTCAGGCTATAGCAAATGGACACTGTTTCAATATATATATATATATATATATATATATATATATATATATATATATATATATATAATGAAAATGAATAAATTATATGAGAATGTGAGAATAATTATAACTATCAGATTTAGAAAAAAATGTTGAGATTAAACCATATCTTTCATTAAATCATATGTCAAAAATACAAAAAATCGGAGACTTTTAATAGGAAAAAGAAATTAACTATCAATTTTAAAAATATATTTTAATTCAATGGTCTAAATTCATTCTCATATGATAAGTTGAAATTTTTATCCTCGAGACTTTACAATTTTTTTCCTATATAATTTAGTAATTCTTCCTCTATTTTTTCTTTAAATTTATATTCATATGACATCATTCATTTAGTAGTGCCACATCCAAATCAGTGACTACTTTTTGTGACTTCTAGAGCATTTGTACTGGTTAGTATGTTTAGTTATCTCTTCTTTTTTTTTTTTAATGATGTAGTGTCTACTTGTGTTCCAATTTCAAGGAGTGTAGGTTTGCACGATACGATCCTCTTAGAGATTGTAAGCAACAAATCACCCGGGGAATTGTTCTAGTCTGCTCTATTTTGTTCAGGTAAATTTTCCAATTTTAGTCTACCTGAGGTTGATGCATCTCAAATTTTGGCTAGGTCAAGATCCATTTCACTTTTGTGAGATATGATCATATTGAGGTGTCAAGCATGACTTATTTGGATGTGAGGGATATGTTGGCTAAGTTTGGTAAGGAGTCAGTAGATTTTCAATGATTATAGGGTCTTTCAATGTTAGGGGTCTAGGGAGTAGTTTAAAAAAAAAGATACGTGAGTCTATTCAATCTAACCAATTAGACTTCGGAGCTATCCTAGAGGTTAAATTCAGGAAGATGGGGGATAAATTGTGTTATTCTCTCTTGGGAATATTTTATGTAGTTAGAGTTCTAGTCATTCTATCAAGAATAATATGGGATTGCTTTCTATTTTATGTGAAGTTAAAGGTTTAAAACCTTGCTTTCATTCTTTGGGCCTAGGTATCTTGGTGTCTGTATAGAATGTGGTGTCCACTCTAGGAAGTGTATAATGGATAATATGTATTATAAGTGTTCTCTTGCTAATAAAATACTCAAGTCAACCTGTTTGGTTTAGGTGTTTTCTGGGTGATTTTAATTTGGTGATTGGCTCTAAAGAGAGGAATGAGGTAAAAATATCTCTCAGATGTTGGGATTGGCAGATAACCTTGAGTTTGGGGACTTTATTGAAAACATGAGGTTTGTAGACTTGGTTCAGGTGCTTTCTAGGTGACTTTAATTTTGCGCTTAACACTAAAGAGTGAGAGGGGTTAAAAATAGCTCTCAAATATCGAATTGGCAGATAACCTTGAGTTTGGGGGGTTTATTGAAAACATGAGGTTTATGGACTTGCCCATGTTTGGTAGAAGGTTCACTTGGTTTTACTCGAATAGGATGTCGATGAGTGGGTTGGATCGTGTCTTGGTTTCAATTGATTAGGAGGATGATTGGGGCCATGTTATTAGTGTGTCCTACCCAAAGATGCGTCTAACTAGTTTCCTTTAGTGCTTAGGTATTTCTCCCAGCTCTAGGGAACCTAAGTTGTTTTGGTTCAATAACTTTTGGTTGGGAAATACTAAGTGTTCAAAGGTGGTTAGAAATCTTTGAAGACTTTTCTAAGTTCTCTAAGCTTGTCCAAAAACTTCTTAATTTGAAAATTGTCACTTCCCGAAGTGATCATGGTAGTGAGTTTGTAAACCATCAGTTTAAAAACTTTGACAACGAAAATGAGATAACACATTAATTTTCTTGTCTATGTATTCTATCATAAAATAGTGTTTTAGAAGAATTGGCACGAATTATGACAAGTGGAATGAGTTTATCTACATTCATGCACTAAACATATAGAAATATGAAACTATTTCCTTATATATCATGTTGAAAAGGGAAATGTTATTTTTGAATATATGGATACAAAAAATTAGTTAGTTGATACTTTTACAAAAATAGTACCCGCATAGCTTTTTCACAAGATTCGCAGGGTATTGCGAATCTCAGAGTTTTCATGTTATAAATAGATTTAGATTCTATTCCACTTCATTTTGCTATATATTTTGTTGTAAACAAACATCTCTTGTGTAGCAAGTTACTTCTAATCAACTCTATTGGTATGATCAATTCAACTTTTATCTTTAGTTGTGTCATCTTCATAATATGTTTTATATGTCTATATGTTTACTTCTTATATGTCGTTTTACGTTCATAATTTTTATGCTGCTGAATGATTTTTCATCCATTTTAAATGAATCATTTTAATTATGTGCATTTATAACATCTTTTTAAATTGTACATGCATTATTTAATATTCCAGTTATGTATATCTTGATCACTTAGTATTTGTTTTTGCTAATTTGTTTCATGTTGTATTATACATATGTGTTGCATTTGGCATGTATTCAGGGTCATCCCTGAGATTTTGAGTGCCCTGTCAAAATTATGAATTTGGAGCTTTTTTCTTAATTCATAATTTTTTTACCAGATTTATAAGTCATATGTATTAAATAAATAGTCAACTTCATATGTATATATAATAAAAAATATATTTTGGTTTTGGTGCCCCTAAAAAATTGGGGCCCTATGCGACCGCTCCTCCTGAACACCCTCCAGAACCCCCTGCATGTACTGTATCTTATGTATCTGTGATACATTCCCCTTCTATGATGTATATATTTCTTAATTATGTTTAGCTTTGTTTCTCTAGATTATTTTTTGTTTTGCTGGTTATTTTGCGTTTAGCCTCATTGGAATCTATCTCCTTTTGATCATGAGAAAAGAGAGAAATTATATTGTGAGTCTAGGTTTGATATATGCGTTGTATGCTATTTGTGTCAAAATAACACTTTATTTTGATGACAATTTGAAAATATGGAAGTGTAATTTGAATCACAAGACCTAATGATTTGATTCATAAACATGCTTGACTCGAATAAAATTCTGTCAACCTAATTTGGAGCAACTATTTTGTTTCTTCTTTTAATTTAACTCATACTTCTGGCTTATGACCTTAATCAAATGTTATTTTTCTCTCATTTTTTGTGTTTGACCTCCAACACATATATAAATCATTTTCCTCATAACATACAACCAATATATGATTTAGAACTCACAACACACATTTTCTATCAAACTTTCAAAAAGGATTCTGATTTTTGTTTTAGGTTTTGCAACTAAAATCTATTCATTTTCAACCTATTGCATCCTCCAATGTTGTTTGGAATAAGTTATCATCTTAGGGTGTCAGGAGAATCATTTTGTGATTAATATTTTGTGGAGATTTCTTAAAGATTTTAGGGTTGGCATTTGTGTGTGTGTTTATGGTTGAGATCGACAAAAAGAAAATAAGAAAGAGATTCTTCTATCCAAGATTAATTTGGTAGAGCTATGTAAAAGTGTACAAATATAGTTTAAGTTTTTATTATCTTTGTACATTTTAAGGCTCAAGGAACTTGGAGGATTGAGAAAAGGTCGACCCAGAATGACAACTCGGAGTAGTCTCTACGTTATTGTTGCAGCGGTAAAGCGATAAGCAAAGAGTTGATATTATTTTTACCGGGTGATATATACCAATTAGGTTATATCGTATCGTGTCCACAGAGATTGGTTATTGATTCTTCGTTCGACAATTCTACCGTTAATGAGTTTGGGATTAAGAGAAATGAAAATAAAAGACAAAAGGTAAATGAACAAAAAGTATAAAGCATAGATAATTATTCAAACGAATGTCAACTACCCGTCACAGACTTAAATCTACCGCTATGTCACACTCGCCCACGATACTGCGTGTCATCACGCAGCTTTGGCGATTGACCCTAAGTCAGAGGTGCCAGAGATGGATTCCGACCACCTTCTCCAATCGACACAAACATCAAACCTGCAAAAATCAATCAGAACAAAAACTAAAACAACCCAGATCCATTAATTAAGGTGTTGCGATCTTGATGGTGAGGTTTGTTGGGCCTCAAACAACCTGTATCTAGGGTTCCGAAGCTTGCAACCAGTTATGCCCTAACAATGGCACGATGCAATTTAAGCCTCAAAGCTTACGTCTAAAACGTCAAACCTGTTCTAACAAGGGTCCTGAACATAAACAAATGCATCAAACATGTTAAGAATGCATGGAAATTGAAATTTATTTCAAGAAAACCTTACCAATTGGTGCAGCTTCGTGAGGATGATTCTGGGCACGATTTTGCTTGCCTAAGGACTTGAATCATTTGTTGGAAAGCTCAAGAGGATGAATTGATCCTTAGAATTGAATGAAAACGGATGGAGGATTGCTTTTGATCGTGCCCTAGAACTTTGAATTTTTTTTTGAAAGTTTAGGGTTTGTGTAAGAGAGCAGCAATCTGTGTTTTGATGGTCTGAAGTTGTTGTGTATATATAGAAGAAGAAATTACGTCAAGAATTATGTCAAAATATCTTGCATTCATTGGAAAATATTTGAATGAAGAATCAAATGCAATATTTCCAAAAATTGATCAATCTTCATGCCAATCACATCTTGCACAAAATTACCAACTATTTGGGCTTGCTTGGACCTCAAGAATGTTGAATAATAAGCCTTGCATGCCTCACTTCTTATTTTTGTATTTTATTTTATTTAAAATTGAATTTAAATGATTTAATTCAATAATAAATTAAATAAATGATGCAAGGGCGTGCTAATGGACTTATAGGTCATGGACCATCTTAGAAATAATTTTGGATCACAAAAACTTAAGCCCATTTAGAAAAAAATTTGAATTTGCTTAGTATTTCTCTTCATGCACTTCTTCAAATTTCCCAAACTTGCACAAGCTGTATCTTGCTCAATTTTCAACATTTTGAAGTGTTCTTAGACTTTTTAGAAATATCAATATGTCCTCTAAACACTCCTTTTTTTTCATATTCATTGAAGTTTCCATGCTCGTGTACACTTCTTTTGAAAAAGATGACTTTTTGTTGACTTTTAGAAGGACCTATAAAGTCTTGATCCATAACTCTCAAATGAAACATTTTTTGCCAAAGCTTGTGAGACACAAAGTTGTAGAGAATTGAATTATATTCAAAATGAGATTTTGTGGAAAAGTGTCTGATAAAGTATGTGAAAGTTATGCCTGGTCAAAGTTATGTTGATTTTTTATGATGAAACGCTAATTTAGAAACTTTGACTTTTGATCAAATCTTGAGTTTTCTTGATGAATCATGATCAACCCTTGATCAAATGATGAATGTAACTTCAAAATCTTGATGTTGAACAAAAATGATGAAGTTTAACTGTATGTTGACCACAATTGAGTTTTTATCCAATACAAGTGATTTTCAACCATCTGAGCAAATGATTGAGCAAACTTGAGCCATGAGGCTTGAAACTTGACATGGTGATACCTTGAGACATATGAGGAGGTATGATGACCACGTGAGACAATGGAACTCATATTTGACTTGAGAGAACCAAAACCCTAGTTGGGGGTTAATTACTTAGGAGAGAGTTCATCTGGTCAACCCTTGAGAAATTCTTGAGTATGGAGATGTGGATTGACTTGAAAAAATAGGAGGGAAAATTTTAGGGTATAACATAGATCTTTAAGCTACTCCATGTGGGATTCTCTCTCCTTTTATAAGGTCTCTTTAGTTATTTGGTAGCCTAGGAAGATAACTCGTTCTTAATGGAATTTGGTTCCTCTAGGGCTTCCTCTTTGTCAGCCAACATCCCTCATAGGTTAGTGGTTCCTCTAGAGTGCCATGAACTTCCAAATCCTTTTTAAGATCGGCCATTTACTTGTCCTTCTTTTTCCAGCTCTTCTCCTTATTCTGGGACTTGTCCAACTCCTCTTAAAGCTATGAAAAATTTTCTTGAAGAATAGTCCGCTCATATATAATTTATTTGCACTTGTTCTTCCATTTTTCCTCTCCTTGGGGAAGGTTTCTTGGAGAAAATATTTCTCCCTGACTAGCATAAGCCAAAGCAATCAAAGAAGCACCTTAGAAAATGATGTTGGCGGTCTTGACCATTAACTCTAACTTTTCTGTGTCAAAAAGGATTTGGGCATAAGTGGCATCTTGCTCAGTGAAGCGGGTTTGCACCTCTTTGGAAGTTTAAGGCACCTTAGGAGGTATAGAAGATGGAAACGTAGAAGGAATCGCCTCAGAAACTTCAAGAGAGATTCCAGCAACACCGAAGCTAAAAGACTTGGAGTTTTTGCTCCCCCTCTTCGATAGGATTCTTATCTAAGGTTCATTTTTTTCTTATCACCGGCCACAGAAGGTTGGTAGTCACTTGATATATTGTTGTGTACTTCCCCATGGTCAGAGGTAACCGACTACACTTAGAATTCAGGAAAGATCTTAGAAACAACAAAGGATGATCGAAAATGGTAGTTATAAAAAGTTGGATTGTTGTTGCCTCCGTCAAAGCAGGGGCTGGAGAAGGAAAAAGAGTTCGGGGAACAACAATAGTCTTCATGTATTTCTTCCTCTCATAGAGGATCCTAGTGAACACAATAGATTATGTCAACAAAAAAAAGAAAAGAAAAATGATTAATAATTATCCAAGAAATATTAAAATCAAGTATAAAATAAATTTCCTCTCCTCACTAAAAATACCATTTATCTCCTTGTTACCTGTAACATCCAGGACATCCCAGTTATTGATGAGTTGCCTCTGTTGCTTGGAAAGACCTATATCTCTGAGAATTTCACCCTCCACAAAACCTAGGTTTTCCTAAAAGGTCACCATGTCTTTCTTTGTATATACCTCTTATTTAATCAAGTTTTCATCAAAGACGACATAGTTAAGTGACACTCGGTTGAAATGGTTCAAAGTCAAATATTTATTAATTTTCCCTCGACACTTTGAAAAATAGGAGGCAGATACGCCAGCGAGGCAGAACCTCTATCAAGTACCTTGCAAAAAAATGGAGCGGGCTTCTAGAGTCACTATAATAAAGTGGTATTTCCAATTATTCTAGTTATCCATGTAAACGCCAAATATATTAGTTAATTGGCAAAGGGAAAGAAGTATCTTCCCACAAAAGGGATATTTGTAAGTACATGCTACATAAAATAATTTGAATAAGAGATCAAGAGACGACACCTTCTTCAGACACTCGAGTCAATATTGAAACATTATGACAAAGGTTCAGGCATATGAGTGTAATTGAAAAGGAGAGACACTAAAGCAATTCAATAACTCTTCTTCAAACCCGCTTAATGGAAACCTGAACTCTAGTAGGCTGAAGAGACACTCGTAGAAAGGGATGTAACATCTATTAAAAAAGATGAACATCCTTTTACTAACACAAGTGTGTGAGACAGACCAATCAGAATAATGTCTCACTCTTATTTGAGCCTTATCTACCTTCTATACACTATCAAGGACAAAAATTGTGCCCACCAACTCATGATCTACCTAGTGGTAAAACTTGACATTTGTCAGCAAAACGAAGTCTGCAAGTCCCCATTTTACCATTTCTTCATAGTTGTCCTACAAAAGGTAACAATAGTTAAACACTATATGGTTATTCCTAAAGGTAATATGATCCCTAAGAAGTAGAATAATAAGAAGAAGAAAGTGTTGGTACACATGCATTTTCTGTAACACCCCTTCTAATTTACCTGCGATTTATATATTTTTAATCAGAGTTTTAAAATAATTACAAGGCGCCGAATTTTAAATAATTCAAATAACCAAAAACAAAGGAACATGCCTTATTATCAAGAACTTATGAAAGAAAACGAAAACCAAGGATTATATTTTAAATGGAAATATAATATATAAATCCGGAATAATTCAATCAATAATTATTCCCAACATAAACCAAAACAACCATTTTAAATCCATAAAATTCCAATCAATCGCTCCTCGTTACAACTACGAGCATGACACGACACGCGGATTATCTAAATAGCACAACTCTAAAAGCTGTCCTCACCAATTCCCGAGTAGCTAATCTCCTCAATCTAAAATCATTAAAGTAAGGGTGAGATTTCATCAAGATTAAAATGCATTATACATTTCTTTAACACAATAAAACAACCAATTCGTTATTTCACCCTTATTAATATCATCAGAATACAATCCACAAATACAACACACAAATCATTATGCATACAACAATAATCAATGCAATTATAACACTGGAAACCATCCTAACATGTTATAATTACATATGCAATGCAGACTCAAATGCATGTGGTACCAAACGTGAACCAAGTCCACACCCTGTTCCACTTACACCTCGGAAAACAACGTCACTCAATGATTCGCCCATACATCACTGGGTCAAGAATCTAGCCTCACCACCTCTTTCCATTAGGTAAGTTTATTGGCCCTGCAAGTTCAATTCCGCACAATGGGAATGAACCATCAACAATGCTTATGCATGCACATCAGAAGCATGCAACAGTTAAAAATACGAAATATGAACATACAACATTATTCCATTCATGATCAATAACAGCAACAACATATGCTAACAGAGAAATCATGAATATAACATTAATCACAATACAAGGAATCAACATACAGCATTTACACGCAACGAATAACCATGAAATCACAACGTATTCTTACTACGGAAACCATATTAATTCCTCCAGATCTCAATTACTGGTTTTGAAATTATTTTCATTAGGTAGTACTCGTTCTAAGCTTTCCAACGATACCAACTATGCCTAAATCGGAGTTACGATTAAAAAGATATGGCCGAAACCATTTTCAGAAAAATTCATGTTCAGCCCAACACAGTATGCATCGATGCATAAGGCTATGCATCAATGCATAAACATCATGTGTCGACACATAGAACGTATGCATCGATGCATACAGTTAAAAATTTTGCATTTTCTAAAATCTGTTCAGTATGTGTCGATGCATGGCCCTGTTTCCTTTCTATGAATCAATGCATAGCATCCTTGTATCGATGCATAATCCAATTTCCCCACCACACGAGTCGACCCAAAGCTTTTTGTGTCGATACAAGCATTACCTACGCTACTGATTTCCTAGATTTCTACTGCTTGCATCGATGCAAGACTCCTTGTGTCGACCCATGCTGTACTTTTTCATCAAAAACTCAGTTTTATTTTCACCGATAATTGCTCCAATTAATTCATTCATTACCAACAGCCATGGTACAATCATACACAATAACCCTTATGTATTTTCACACCCAATTAACATCAGAATTATGTTTTCCAATTATTCTACAATCATCCTACACCATTGATCATTATTATCATTCCCAATTGAATTATTACGTCGGTTTATAACGGTAGGGCACAAACTAGAATCATAATTTCGAGATTTCTAACGGATCGATTCGTTCTATTGATCATCAAAACCTATAAGTCATAATAATCAGATTCAATCCCCCCTTACCTCGCGATGAATCTTTGAATTCTCGGCGTTTGGCTTTTTCTCCTCTTTTCTCTTCTCTTCTCCAATTTCACGTAGAATGCAATCCTAATTCCTTTTCTCACTTGTTTCCTTTTATTCCTTTATTTATTCCTTTTTATTTTCCAAATAATAGAAATAAATTAATTAGGATTAAGTAGAGCTTTTTACTCCATACACCCTACAATTCAACTTTACACCTCCACACTCCATTTAATTAATTAAATAATTAAATCCTTTAATCCAAAAATATTAATAATTAAACCTTTAATTAAATTAATAATTAAATTCCTAATTATTTAATAATTGAATTAATTTGGGGTGTCACATTTTCCACTTCTTTACACTGCATCACAACTAGATGCACCATGTAACACCCTAAAATCTAGATTTATCTATTTGATTGATTATTTATGATTTATTTTTGATTTCATGTGATGTATGATGATGTGTTGTGGGATAGTAGTGGGATGGAGGTGTCAATTAGAATAGATTATATTTAGATAATTTTAGTTTAATTATTTAGATTTAAATAGTATCATTTATATTATTTACAATTATTTAATAATGAGTTAAAACCAAATAATTGGTGTGTAGAGATAATAAGAGCATGGTGGTAATATATGGTGATAAGTGAGGGAATAAAGGAAATAGCATAGAAAGAGTCCAAGAGTTAAACAAGTAAAAATAGAAAATAGGGAAGCGATAGTCATTATGTGTGATCGTGGGATTGAGAGAACGCGAAGAAAATCTATGGCTCAGAGAACGTGGGATTCGGCATAACTCGAAGAAAAAGAGTCAACTCGTAGAGAAATTAAGGTAAGTGGTTTAAACTTACTTCATTATGATTGATAGAGCTAATGGAGAATGTATGGGGGATGAAGCGTCGCTCCAGTGTCCCAGCTTCTGAACCAACAAATCTAACGCTTCCTCTTTGTCGATCCTATCATGATTCAAGAAAGTCACTCTGATCAGAAGATGAAGCAGACATGCGACGTCATTGAGTGTGATCCTCATCTCGCCATGTGGTAGATGAAACGATGACGTCTCATTGTGCCACCTCTCAATAAAAGCGTTGATCATACCCCAGTTGACTACATTGTATCCACACATGGATAAATCTTTCAACCTTGTAAGCCATAAAAGCTCATCAAACCATGGTTCAGTAAGCGGCACGAGTTTACTGATCTTCCATCTATGGTTAATGACTTGAACGTAGCACGTTCTTGCATATTAAAATTCACAATAAAATTTATAATAGAAATAAAAAATGAAAAATTCATACATGTTCGTCCTAGATATATCTAGCAACATGGTTGGAATAAAGAGGAAGAAGTGATAAATTAGACGGTCCTCCTCCAAAAGCCTAAGGGGCCACATGTGTAGGTTGAGTTGGTGCGGCCTTAGATGCCACTTGTGCGGCCTTGGGTCTTGCCTCATTTGTCTGGGATGATTGAGGAACCGCCTTAGGTTGCGTCTGAGACCGAGGTTGTGATGATGTGGCCCTTGTCGCCATGTACGGATGTGGATCCTGCCTCAAATACCCAAGGTGAGAAAGTGTGTCTACGGGAGGACGGGGTGGCAAAGGATGAACAGGAGAATCCCTCCTGCTGCAGGAGGTCGACGTCGAAGGAGTAGAAACAGACACACCGGAGGGTGAAGCTATAGGTGGTGCATCCGATACTGGTGGTGCAGAGGCAGGAGGAGGCTGGGTAGCCTGACTTTTTTCTCTCCGTACAAAAGCATGTTGTGCAACCCTACCGTGCCTCAATCGTGACGGTCTCTCATCCATATCTCCTGTAGAAGTACGAAAAAAATGTTAAACATAACGTCCAATGTGCAAAACAAGCCTTAAAACATACATAATATAAACCATAACTATACTTGATTTTGTTTTGACAAAACCAAAATTTAATTCGATTCCTACTACGATAATAGCGAAAATGGCGTCCGGTCCGTCAATAAGCTCATAAATAGGGCATTGATCACAAAATTAAGTTTAGAAACACATTTCTAATGAATCCTAATGTTGATAACAAGCTACAATATCATAATTTAAACCCTGATTCATTAATTTGAGTAGAAATTACATAAACTCTAAATATTTGAAAAACAACTTTCTTGAGTCATTGGTGTTGATTTTTCTTGATTGATTGCGTTAGAATGCTATATTTAACCAATGCTTGATATTTTTTATGTTTTTTTTTTTACCAAACATGTAATAAGGGTTTGAGAGAGTTTGAAAGAGTTTTATATGTTGTTTTGAAAATGGTTACTGTAATGGGAAGGGAACAAACAAGGCATCATTGTGTCCAGAAACCGGAAGTATACTTACGGTTTGAAAACAGAAATATACTTACGGTTTACACCTAACCCTTCCAACATAATTCATGTATAGTATGGTGCGAACCGAAAATATACTTTTGATTTTAAAGGATATTTATGAAATTTCACGTGGTGCGTAAGAAGATCATGAGGTAGGTTAAGAAATTTATTAATTTTTTTATAATGATAAAAATTGAAAAGGAATAATTAATATTGTATTAAAGTTTATTAATAATATTAGTAAGAGGTCACATTTAATTTTTTGTAGTTACATATTAGTTGCACGCCCATGTATTTTGTGTGTGTTGGAATTAGGTACACCCATATTATAATTAGGAACAAAATTATGTTATGTACTATGGGGACACGGTCTGCATGCATTATGTTTTAAAGATGAAGACAATTGGATAGAATAGTATACAATGCCCTTTTTTTTTATTTAACCTTTTAAAATTTTAATTAATTTTTTATTATTTGAACTCACTTAGGTCTTAGACTATCACATTTGTTAAAATTTTGGGTTCAACACACATATTTGTAACTCTTAAAATGATGATTTTGGTTCAAATAAATAATGATGATTTTCGTCCTCATAAGTAATATATTTTCTATTGAGAATCAAAATTGAAACAATATGAACCCGCTTGTTCATGTTTAAAATATATAAAAAATAAGAGATTCTTTATTTATAAATTATTTTTATTTTATTTTTTAAAATAGTAAAAGTTTTTTAATTTCATATTTTATAAATTAAAATATTAATTTTGATATCAAGCAACATAAATATATAAGGCTTCCTAGTGATCTGGTCGACTTGCATTTTTTTAATTAATGAAACTTAGAAAACCTGTAACTTCGCTAGATTTTACGATATCCATTGTCATCTCAATTTTGTTTGCTCTTCCATCAGTGCGCTCAAATTCTTTTTTCTGGCTCTAGCTCCACTTACCAGCATTCTGGGATGACTTTGCGATTCTGAAAGCTTTCAATATAGTCATTCATCCTCCTAAAGTCCCTTTTTGTTAGAAAAATCATGTGTACCCCACCCCCTTTAACCTTGTTGAAATATAATGTGGATGAAGCTTATGTTTCTAACCCTATTTTTGTCGAATGTGGTGGTATTTTTAGAGACAATAATGGCTCATTTGTCCTTTATTTTGCCGAACCTCTAAACTGTAATAACTCTTTGCTAACTGAATTTTGTGGAGTGTTTAGAAGTATTGAGATCACTAATAAAAAAGAGTAAAAAAATTCGTGGGTTGAATTGGACTCAAGCTGTGTTGTCAAAGCTTTTGATTTCCCAATGATTGATTTGGTCTCTTGGCAACTTAGACACATGTGTACTCTTTGAATTAGAATCGTAAATAAGATATTAACTGTGCGGATTTTTTTTGTTAACATAGGCAGCATATCTAATGTGTTTAGTTTTTTTATTCTATTTTATTTGATATTAGAAAAGACTATGTAAAAAAAAAAAAAAAGCTAGGTATGCCTTTTTTATATGATCTAAATCATTATGAGTAGATTTTTGGTCTAGTCCCTCCACATTTATGTATCAATCTTTTTTAATACATAGTTTGATTCATCGAAAAAAAGTTTAGATTTTAAAAGAAAAAAATCTATATTTCAATACATATATATTTATATAAGAACTTACATGTCTCTAATACGTTAAGAGGGAAACTACTACATAGTTTTATATTTTAGTCTCTTTTTTAATTTGGCAATTTTAAGGATTGAGTTTTGGATATGTATTTTAGCATGTATAATTCAATTTTTTTTTTGTGCTTGAGTATAAATATTATGCTTTAAGTCAATACACGGAGTTTCTGTTTGAGTATAAATTATTTTTTTTTGTGTTTGAGTATAAATATTATGCTTTAAGTCATGACAAAATTAGAATCTAAAATCATCTTCAAAAACTTAAGTTCTTGAGATTTTGGATGTGTGATTCGAATCACACATTCCCTTGAGTCGAATAAAAACAAGGCAGAGAAGAATCGGGATTTTGTGTAAGCTTGTGATCACAACTTGCCATTGATTATCATGCACTTTGTGAGTCGAATCACAGTTTGTACATGAGTGGAATCACAAGTCCTCTCACCTTTACCAATTTTGAGTCGAATCATGTCAAAACCATAACTCGAATCATAGCCTGTGTGAGTCAAATCTTGCTTTACTCTTGAATCGAATTATAATTGAACATGCCTTTATTTAAATGCAGATCTTGTTCCACCTTATGTTGCTACTTGACTCAAATCCCCAAATGCTCTTGACTCGAATCAAACAAGATATTTTCCCTAATTTATGTGCTTCATCTCTAGCACCTATAAATCTCTCTCTCTCTCTCTCTCTCTCTCTCTCTCTCTCTCTCACACACACACACACACACACACACACACACACACACACACACACACCTTTCAAAAATGTTGTTAATGCTAGAAAACACATTCTTTCATTGGTGATTTGAAAATCCATAAACCACTTGTTCATTCATTTTCAAAGGAGTTCTAAATCTTTATTGAACACTTGCAAAGGATTTCTTTCATCTTTTATGTCATTCTTTTTTCATTGGTACATGGATTCGAATATCATATTTGAATATTCGTTATTGGTTGATGAGATTTATTTTGGTTTTAACGTTTCTTTGAAGATTCGTGTAAGATTTCAAAGGCCTGCAAGAGTGAGTGGTGTTGTGACTTATTATGATGATTCTAGAGAAAAAGGAAGAAGGTTCTTCTCTCCATGTTGACCTTGGTATTACTTTGTGAAATTCTATAGACATAGTAGGAAGTTTTCTCAATCTTCAGACAGACCCACACTCAAGATACCGACGAAATTGTGTGGAAATTATCACAAGCAGAGACTTAGGAGCAGGTTGTTAGGGGTGGAAGATTCAAGAAGCGATCTCGAGTAAAGATTTCGCATAAAATTTAGTTTGTGGAGTTGTGTACAAGTCAAGATCTAGAAAAGAATAAATTTAATTTTCTGTATTTATTTTTACACTAAGTGATTGTAAGAACTCTTGTAATATTGTTACAAATCATATTAGAAGACCAACAAATTTTTAATGGGAAACCATTGGAGAGTGTAATAAGCACAAAATGAGAATGAATGTGCCTAACCACTATAAATTATGGTGTCCTCTCTCTTTATATATCTCTCTCACTCACTAATTTAATTTCTTAGTTGATCACATGATTATGTTGTTTATATGCCTTTCTAGAATTCCATGCTAAAAATATTTTTTGTTGGTAGCGATTTGTTGCATAAGTTTTAGGTTTTGTTAGAATTTGAAATTGAAACTTGTCTTAGCATGGATAAAGTCTGAAGACTTTGATAGTGGAATCTTGTGAGTGATTGAAAATCATTCGATAGCACATCTTAAGTTTGCACTACAATTAGTTTATTGTATGGTGAAATTAATTAGTCTAATCTGATACATTGTAAACTCATTAAGCACATCTATGAATTGTGGATCTACGTGTTTACAAGTATGAAGATAATGATCCTACTGATAACCTTCCTTAAGTTTTGATGACGACAACACCAATGATATTTGAAGTCAATAAAATTGGTGGTAAAAGTTCTCCAACTCTCTGATGATGGTGATTGAACTTAAGAACATATCAAGCCTCATCAAATAGGAGAACCAAGAGTTCATTGAAATTATTATATGATTAATATATATGGCAAAGAATATTAAAAGCCCTAGTTTTTGAAAAAAGGAAGTGTGAAAGTTGGCCTTGTTGTGTCTATCAGTTAGTCTGAGTGAACAAAGTATTGTAAAAATTAAGGTAGTATCTTAAGAATACTAAGGAAACTCTCACACACACACACACTAAAAATATTTTTTTATCAAAATAAACCTTTTAAAAATGCATTAGAAGTTGTGAAATATGAATTAGGAGATGTAGAAATGACTAGCGGGAAAATTTTGTCTTGTCTAACTGATTAAGACTTTAGGCTAATCGATTAGAACAAGTCAAACTTATGCCCCAAGTCATTTAGACATAGCCTTAAAGATTTGCAACGACTCTATATTATAACCTTCCATTTTAAGCATCATAATTGTCATATTTAGACTATTTAATCGATTAGATCAATCGATCTAATAGTCAATGAGGCCCATAGATATTTTCCTTTTTGGATGATCTCAACTACTATATAAAAGGGTAATTTCCTCACTTAAATCATGTCACTTTCCAAAGTTTTCATTTTCTTTGAAATTTATCTCTCTAAATTTTTCTCCTTATCTCAGTAGAACATTTTTCTTCACTTGTGTTTGCATTAGTTCTTTGGAGTCAAACTTTACTTGTTAGAAAAATATTATTTTTTAAGTGATTGTGTTGGTCGTTCATAGTCTTAAGGGTTTATTATAATATTTAAGAGGCTGAGTTTTGGTTCTTGAGATATACCATAAATCTTTTTTATTGGTTTACTAAGATCAGTTGAAAATAGCTTTGTTTTGGTTAAAGAGATCAACCATAAATCTCTAAACAGTCTCAATTGAATAAATTGGGGGTAAAATCGGGTTGGGATAATCTTGTTCAAATTCAAAGGTCATATTGTATTAAGGTTCGTGGGCATAACCAATAAAAATATCTCAAGTCTACAGTAAAAAATCTTAAGATCTCTTGGAGACAGGACTCGGCCAACGTCCGGTAAAACCTCGATAACTCGTTGGTGCTTATATCCTTACTCTCTTTAATTTTATGTAACTTATTTTTTACTTTACTTTTGCTACACTATTACTCAAAAAACTTTACTAACGCGATCCTAATCGAGAAAAGGAAAGTTAATCACATTTTTCAAAAACCACAATTCACCTCCCCCTCATTATGCTCGAGGTCACTTGTTTAACATGAATGTCTCGATATAAGCATAATATCTTTTACGCAAATTTGCTCCCACCATGCAAAATAAACTCGGTTTTTGAAACCGTGTTAAAAACCTTTTCAAACAAATTTTAAATTTTGGAGGTCTATTCACCCCTCTCTAGATCGTTTATAACCCATATTCTAACCCCAACAATTGTATCAAAGTTGATCTTTTGATCAAATCTAACACTACTAGAAAATTCACTTTTTGTGACTGAAAAATTTTGTTCGCTATAGTGACCGAATTATCCACCAAAATTTGAAATTCACGAGTCAGCTTTAAATTGGTCATTAAGTCCATCACTAAATAAATCAACCACCGATTTAGTGACTAAAATTTTGTGACGACCTATTTGGTCACGAAAAAATATTTTTAAATAAAATTTAATTTATATGAAAAAACCATAGAACGAAATTTCGGTCACTAATTTTTGTTGTTGTATTTTTCCTATTTTTAATCCTCTTTATTATGTTATTATCTCTTCAAATTTATTAATTTTTGAAAATTTTAATTCTGTTTTAATTTTTAATAAAAGTTTCATCTTTTTACCATTTTAACAATAAAACATATACTTATATAAAAATAATTTCATTTTATATTTATATTTGCATCAAAGTGAATTTTATTTTCATTATACAATTTTTATGTGGGCATAATAAAATCAAATTTATATGGTGATATTCTAAGTTTTATTAAATTTTTTATTTCTTTGGTATATGTATATATGTTTAAATGTAGAATATAACGAGATATATTATGTAGTCTAGTGGTAAGACTTTGTTAAAATTTAGTGACCGATTTTTAAGTTTTTCCGGCTTCTTATTGAGTCACTAAAAGCAAATTTTCTAGTAGTGTAAGCGACTTAAAAGTTTTGGAATACGGGTGACGACGATCCGAAGAGAGCGTATAATAGAGCACCACATTTAAAAGGAAAATTTTATGCTTATTAGAAAGATAACATGTATATTTACTTAATGTTAGTTGACATGAACCTATGGGTAGCAATTACCGACAAGCCTTTTATCTCTAAAATTGAAGTCTATAATAATATTAAATTCTCAAAATATTGGATTGATGATGAAACCAAAAAGGCCAAAGTATATTACTTTATCTCACCTCATAAGTGTGCACAAACTATTTGGAACACTCTTCAAACCCTTTACGAAGGTACTGGAGATGTTAAAGACTCTAAAATCAATATGTCAACAGAGGAGTATGAAATTTTTCATATAGAACATGGAGAATCTGTGGAATACATGTGGACTCATTTTCAGGATTTAATCAACAAGGTGGACAATTTGGGAAAGACCATTTATAACAAAGGTTGTGCTAACAAAATTTTGTGATCTATGTGTGTAGAATGGCAACCAAATGTAACCGATATAAAAGACCAAATGATCTTAGTTCTTTGGATACCACAATATTGTTTGGAAAGCTAACCGAAGATGAGAATGGACTAAAACGGCTCACTAAAAGTGAAGTAAAGTCAAAGAAATATAAAGTAAAATACGAGAAGTGGGATCTATCTTTGAAAGCTTCTTCATCAAGGACAAAGAAAAATAAGGAAAAAGGTGATAGTTTTGATGAAGACTCTTCTAAAGAAGAAAAGATGGGGTTATTTTTCAAACGTTATAATCAACATACGAGGAAGCATAAGCTCAAGTATTCCAACAAAAATCTGATTAACTTAAAAAAGTCTCATCCGCACAAGAAAGAACATAAGAGAAAATAAGAAGATGTCACATGGTTTAAATACCGAAAATCGTCCACTATAGAGCCATGTGTTTGAGTAACATTAAATGTCATAAAAAAGGCTAGGGAATTCTACAAGATGAAGGGAAAACATGATAAATGTCGTAGAGCCTATGTCACTTGGAAATAAGAAAATGGAAGCTCATCTTCATCTTTCGGGTCAAGTTCTAATGATGAATATGCCAACCTATGTTTGACGGCACATAAGAAAAGTGAAGACTTCGAGGTATATACTTTTAATCGTAAAGTTAAACCAACTTATAAAAAATTGTCGAAAGCATTTAGTGAAATGCATGCAGATGCTCTAGATGCTTTTAATAAAATTTCTCTCCATAGAAAACTTATTTCAAAACTTGAAAATCAGATTAATGATCTTAATAGTGCCTTAGATTTCTTATAGGAGGAACATGCCTCTCTCGTGGATGGGCATTTTAGTACTTATGATACTTTAGTTGAAAAGATAGTAAGATAGATTGTGATACTTGTCCAAATTTTAAAACTTGAAAATGAAAACCTCAAGGGAGAATTGGCACAAGATATTTCTATATCTACTAGTAGTTTTATATCTTCAATTGAAAAATGATTTGGATTTGAGAAAAAGCATCGACTTTCTATAAGAAATAGAAAGAGTATCTCATCTAAAGCTATATGTAATTATTGTGGTACTAAGGGTCACATTAGGCCTCTTTTCCATGTTATTAATGTCAAAATTCCTAATGATACCATGACTTGGATACCAAAGTCTTCCTTAACTAACCCTCGAGGACTCACTAGTTGGGTACCTAAATTACCTGTTTGATTGTTTATAAAAACATCTTGCCTACGCAAAAAGGTTGTAGTCCTAAATAGAAGATGTTCAAGACACATGACGGGAGACACTTTGATGTTTATTAAGTTCGATCATAAATAAAGTAGGCATGTCACGTATAGGAATAACACACGAGGTAAAATTCTAGGAGAATGTGTTGTAGGTAGTCCCTCCATAATAACCATTGAAGGTGTTTTATTAGTTAAAGGGGTTAACCACAATTTACTTAGTGTCAATCAATCATGTAACAAGGGGTATTCTATTGTTTTCAATACCTTAAGTTGCTTGATTGAACATAAGTCAAGTAAAAGTTTAGTATTTAAGGGTTCTATGGTTAATAATATCAATTTTCTTAAATTTGATGATGTGTCAATGTATGGTACTAAATGTTTAGTAACTAAGAATGGAGATTCTTAGTTATGAAATTGAAATTTATGACACATACACTTTGACTTGATGAATAAGATAACATCTAAGGATATAGTAGTTAATCTACCTAAAATAAAATTTTCTAAATATAAACTTTGTGATTCTTGCCAAATAGGAAAGCAAACGAGAGTGTCATTTAAATCTAAAAAGATTATTTCAACTTCAAGATCTCTCGAGCTTCTCCTCTGACTTATTTGGCCTTTTTAGGACAAGAAGTTTAGGAGGTTACTATTACGTGTTTGTAATTGTGAACAAATATTCTAGATTTATTTAGACGTTATGCTTAACCCATAAGGAAGAAATCTTTAAAGCTTTTGTTAAATTTTCTACGAGTGTTCAAAATCTTTTTAATTTGAAAATTTTCACAATCTATGGTGATCATGGTGGTGAATTTGTAAACCAACAATTTGAAATTTTTTGTAATAAAAACGAAATAACTCATAAGTTCTCATGTTCGAGATTTTCACAAAAAATGGTGTTGTTGAGCGTAAAAATCATGTTTCAGAAGAATTGGATCGAACAATAATAAGCAAAATGAGCTTGTTGAAGTAATTTTGGTAGGATGCGATAAATATCGCATGCCATGTCTTAAACAGGGTGTTCATTCAACCAATCCTAAAGAAGAAATCTTATATGTAACTAAAAGGAAGGAAACCTGACATTTCCTATTTTTATGTTTTCGATTGCAAATGCTTTATTTTAAAACAGAAAGGAAAATCATAGGATATTTCTAGGTTAATCATCTTCGAGTAAATCATATAGAGTTTACAATCATAAAGCGTCTTTTGTTGATGAATGCTTAACCCAAAAGATGGAAAGGCATTTGTTTTGATGTTTCACGAGTGATAACGGAAAACATGGTCGATGACAATATTCACAAATAGGACCCTCCTATAAAAATCAAAAAAGAGGACATTTGTAAATACAAAGAGGAAATATAAAAATAGGAAGATAAACAAGATACTACACCCCAACTACCTCGAGATTGGATAGTTGCAAGAGATCATTTATTAAAGCAAGTGTTGGACGACATCAAGAAGGGTGTAAGTACGAGATCATAGGTTAAACATTTATGTTATTATTGTGCTTTCATATCTCATATTGAACCTAAGATGATATTTGATTCCTTACTTGACGAGGGATGGTTACTTTTTATGCAAGAACTCATTCAATTTTAATGCAATAAGGTTTGGGACCTTGTCCCGCATCCATCTCATAAATCTATCATTGGCACTAGATGGATGTTTAGGAACAATCGGATGAGAATTCACTAATTACTATAAATAAATCTAGGCTACTGGGAAAGGGTATAATCAAGTCAAAGAAACAGACTATGAAGACTCATGCTCCTATAACTCGTCTTGAAGCTATTAGACTCTTGTAACTCGTCTTGAAGCTTATTTTCTGGATTTTAAGTTGTATCAAATGGATCTTAAATCACCTTTTATTAATGGATATATAAACAAATAATTATATGTCTCTCAACCTCCTGGATTTGAGGATAACGAAAATCCAGACTATGTTTTAAAACTAAAGAAAACTATCTATGGTCTCAAACAAACTTCTAGAGCATGGTATGAACGCCTTAGTGGATTTTTAATCAAATGAGGATTTAATCATGGTAAAGTGGAAAAAACTGTTTATTAGACACAAAACAAAGCATATTTTTTAGTTCAAATTTACGTCGGTGATATTATATTTGGGTCTAATGATAAATCCCTTAGCAGGAATTTTTCTAGTTTGATGCAGGGAAAATTGAGATGTCTCTAATGGGAGAGCTTATTTATTTTCTAGGATTGAATTTCAAGCAAGTGGAAGATGGAACTTTCATAAGCCAAATTAAGTATTTGTTAGAGTTTCTCAAGAAGTTCGACATGCAAAATTCGAAAAGCATTTCAACCCCTATGGAATTAAATGTACTGATAGACAAAGATAAGAGTGGATTAAAGATCGATATTACTAAATATCGAGGTATAATAGGATCCTTACTCTATTTAACCGCGACCATGTCATATTTTATGTTTAGTGTGTGTATGTGTTCTATATTTCAAGCTTGTCCCAGGGAATTCCACTTGAAGATCATAAAAATAATTTTGAGGTATCTTAACGGAACCTAGCATCAAGGTATTTGGATTCCCAAAGGAAATGAGTGTAGCTTAGTAGGTTTTTCTGATTCTGACTTTGCTAGTTAAAGTTGGATAGGAAAAACATTGTTGGGACTTTTCATTTGTTTAGGAACTGTTTAGTTTCTTTGCACAATAAGAAGTAACACAATGTTCCTATTTCTACCATCGAGACTAAATATGTAGCCATTGGTAATTATTGTCTACAAGTCTCATGGCTAAAGAAACAATTATTGGGTTATGATTTAAAACTCGAGTGTGTTCCAATCAAATGCGATAACACTAGTGCTATAAATCTAACTAAGAATATTGTACTTTATTCGCGTGCTAAAAATATAGAGATCAGACACCAATTCCTTAGGAATCATGTACTTTATATTATGTATTCGAACTTTGATGTTGTATATTCTTCTTAGCTATTCACATCCAGCTCTTTTATATTTTTTTTAAGGGGGAGAAGTTGTAATGTGAGTCTAAATTTGTTGTATGCGTTTTATATTGTTGCGTATTTGCAATGTGCAATGTTTTAGGAGGAGAAAAACTAATAGAAAGGAAAGCATTAATCACACTTTTCTTTTGCTTGAAATCAACTCAATTCCAAATGAAAGCTTGCTAAGCATCAAAAAGAGGGAGAACAAAGTTATATATCTATGATACATTAAGGGTAGGGTGGGAATAGGTCAGGCTAGCCTACAAGGGCCTATTGCCTAGCCTATATGAGGCCAGGTCAGGCCAGACTTATTTCCTAAAAAGGTCAGGTTTAGGCTTTTTCAAAAGTCTATTTAATTAAATAGGTCAGGCTTTAGGCTATTAAAAAGCCCATAAAATATATATATATATATATATATATATATATATATATATATATATATATATATATATATATATATATATATATATATATAGTCTAATTAGGTTGATCTATATATACATATATATTAGATAAAAAGGCTAAATAGAATGACGCATATATGCATATATATTAGAAAAAAATACTAACTAGGTCGGTCTATATATGCATATATAGGACGGCCTATAAGACTTAAGTAATCTAGATTTATTGAAAATCATAATGAGAAACAAGCTTTTAAATAGGCTTCTAGGCCAGGCCAAGCTAAAAAAATGAGCCTATAGTAGGCCACATGCCAGACTCAGGCCTTGTAAGATTATTGTAGGCTAGGCCTAAGCCTTACAAAGCCTAGCCTAGCCTAGCCTATTTCCACCCCTAACTAATGGGGAGACCTTTATATGGTTTGTTGCTTGTCCCTTAAGCTTTACAAGCAATTTAGTTTTATATTTGAGTCTCTTATTTAATTGCACACCTTTAAGGATCATGTTTTGAGATTGATTCAAGTCACGACAAAAATAGAATCTCAAAACATCTTTGAAACCTTGACTTTTTGAGATTTTGGATGTGTGATTCTAATCACACAACCCCTTGTCGAATCAAACAAGACAAAAAAACTCAGGATTTTGTGTAAGCTTGTAAGTCGAATCAAAACTTGCCATCACTACTAGAAAATTTGCTTTGAATGACCGAATTATAGAAGAAAAAACTTAAAAATTGGTCATCAAATCAATAGCGACTATCACTTTTCGGTAGAAAAAGTGCTAGTCGCTAAGCTTTAGCGACGAATTTAGTGACCAAAACTTAGCGGCCAAATTTGTAAATGATTTTAAAAAAAATTAAAAGTTGTCACAAGCAAGAATTTAACTCATCACCTCTGCGAATTTTTAGATGGCCTTACCACTACACCATTTAATAACTTTTGATATAATCTATATTTAAGCATATATATACATGTAGCAAAGTAATAAAAATTTCTAAATAAAGACTTGGGAAGAAATCAAAAGTGATAACGACAGAATTGTGTGAAAATTACCACAAAGAAAGACTTGGGACTAGGTTGTTGGGGCTAGAAGATTCAAAAAGCAATCTCGAGTAAAGATTTATCATAGAGTTCAAATCATGGAGATGTGTACAAGTTAAGATCCAAAAAAGAAGAAATTTAATTTTCAACATTCATTTTTTGAATAAGTCATTTTACGAACTCTTGTAATTTTATTACAAATTATATTGGAAGACCAATGGATTTTCAACAACTAATTATTGGAGAGTGAATTAAGCACAAAGCGAGAACGAATGTGCAAAATAATTATATATTCTAGTTCTCTCTCTATATATATATATATATATATATATATATATATATATATATATATATATATATATATATATATATATATATATATATATATATATATAATCTAATTTAGTAGTTGATCGTATGATTAGGTTATTTCTATGGCTTTCTAGAAGTGCATCCTGACAAGATTTTTTGCTGGTAGCAATTTGTTGCATAAGTTGTAGGCTTTGTTAGAATTATAAATTCAACCTTGTCATAATATGAATTAATTCTGGAAACTTCGATAGTAGAATCTTATGTGTGATTGAAAAACATTTGATAATAAATCGTGTGGAATTGAACAATTTTGCAATAGGTTACTTTGTACTTTCTTGAAATCAAGTAGTTCAATTTGATACATTATAAACTCATTAAGCACATATGTGAATCTCTCAATATAAAATGAACTCTATTTTTTGAATTTGTGGTAAAAACCTTTTCAAACGGTTGTTATTCTCAACCATTTTTTAGAGGGGTCGGGTCAACAACCATACGATTAATTAGTGATCTATTGGTTCAACTAGTGACTCAATAATCCAACGCATTAACCGAATTAATCACCGATCTAAATTTTAAAACACTAGTTTCTCTAACTTGTTTCTCCATACTTCTAACTGAGTTTTGTTTTTTTTAATAAGAGAGAGAGAAATGGAGAGAGAAAAGAAGAAAGATATTTAATTCATATTTATTGACATAAAATGTTTTAACAAGAACATTGCATCAAAATTTATTCCAATACATGCACGTATGTATGGGCCCCGTTCATTGGTCAAAGTTTCAATATGTTCCACCTAAACTAAGACTTTGTTCTCATTTCCATGCCACTGTTTTTCTGTCACTTGTGGAATTTTTCGATTGCTACTTTCTTATATCATTTTCTTCATTTAAATGCCATATGCTTACACAGGCTTCTTTCCTATGTGCATCTAACCATGACGTCTTATTTTTGTATGCTATGTGTAGAATAATATAAGCCATTGGAACAACCTTAATATATAATCCAGAATATGAGGCATTACAAAGTCAATTTTGGTGGGAATTGTGTATAGTTTAGTTTTTGAAGGCACTTTCAATAGTAATTAATGACTGGTGGGAAATTTGTATTTCAGAATTATTGCTTATTTGACAAATTGTTATTTAATTTCTTAATTGCCTACATAAGCATAAGCTATATGACTAGAATCTTGACTCAAATTTTGTAGACTACCCATTGTGTTTGGAAGTAAAAGAAAATAATCATTAGTATGATTAAATAAGTATTATTTAACCTAGCAATTGCTAGATTATTGATCCATTAAGTAAGATTCCACTTTTTGATCACTTACATAAGTCCAAGCTTTTGAATTATTATTAGAAATAAATAAAAAATAAAAAGTGTATAACTAAACCTAGCAAATGATCATTGATTCATTAACTAAGATTTCACTTTTTGACCTATATATAATTTTTATATAATAAAGAGAATTTGTTAGCAATTTTTTTGACAAATTAAGAGCTTTTGTTCTAAAGGAAATCTATGAGAGAGAGATGAGGAATTAGTTGAAAATTTATATCAACTTTATTGACTTCTAATGCACCAAACTCTTTAATTTGTTGAATACCTCAACCATATGATATGTGGCTAAAATTACCGAGTGATGTCTTTGTCAATCCCCAAAATATATGTACTATATTTTTATTAATATTAATTAATATTTATATCATCATTATCATCACAACCATTGAGATTCCACACATTAAATTAACTATAAATAGACAATTTATTTACAAAATACAAAAAGTTATCAAAGTACAAGCTAATTTTGTGGACATTATTTGAAATTTAAATTTTAAAATAATCTAAATCTATATACTGTACATTTTAAATTCTAATAAGAATTCATAATAACTTACTATTATAAGTTGTTTGGACGTTATTTTCAATTAATCTAGCTACCTTACTATTATAGATCATGTGCTCCATGTGAATAGCCATATATTATGCTATTAATTAATTATGCTTCAAAGTTCAATACTAGACAAGTTTGAAATATAGTTTGGTGTATATGAAAATGAGGAATGTGGCACTGTCTGAGACTATTAGAGACCAAACAAGGAAAACATGCTTCTCCCATAATATGTGCTGATCATATTCATATTAATACAGATTTTGAACAGAGTGAAAGTGTCAGACTGAGAGAGTGTGTATGTGTGTGATGACAGATATTCTAAAAATATTTAAATACAGAACTTTGGCAGAGAAAAATTATGTGACAAAAAATGGAAATGGTAGAGCCAATCAATGGATATTAAGAATTGGGAAAACATTAGGCTAGTTTGTCCTTATATATGCATTAGAGTTGACATTGTACCATATTTTAATTTGCATACGAATCTTTCAAAGAATTGGATGTATTTTTAATTGTTTCATGGAGGTGGATGCTCAACCTATATGACATTTTATATAGTATTGGTGATATAAACATATCTACGTGTATAAAAATAATATAAATTCAGTATTATTTGTTTGACTCATAAAGGAGAATCATGTCTCATAATAGTTGTTTTATTCTATTAATATTCCAAGGTATTATCCCTTTTGTTATTTTATAAACAATGAGTGATTTTGGTCTTGTGAGTTGTGAATGAAATCAAATTTTCTATTAATTATTGTGCATATATTCTTACTAAGAATTATAGTATATATATTGGGTGAGAGTGATTATCATTATAATAATCATATACCATATAAGATTATAGGTTAATTTCTTACTCTCTTTAGACTTACTTAGGATGATGCGTTGGTTTGAGAATTCTTCATTGACCGAAGAATGAATATGGAAACAATGAAATAAAATTATTATAATAAGAAAATGAAAGATGCACTATGGATGTAAAACTCAAGTCCAATAGTAATTCAACATTTACATATTATTTTTTTAACTAAATGTAAAACTATTTTACTAGTTATTTATAACTCAATTGATCTCTACTATTTTAGATCTGAAAGATAACTTTGAATAGTTTCTTGATGATGAGAGTTATATTAATTTCTAGTTTGATAATTAGTTATGGATGTTTTCTCTACAAAATTTAACTTGATCTTAAATATTAGGGGGAAGATTTTACACTCATGATCAATGGTACATTTTAGTTTGTATTATGCACATCATTTTGAATGTGTATAACCCGCTCATATAGAACCAATATTTGACATATTTAGATCATAAGATAGATGAAATAGTTTTTTCTTTTTAATTTTAATTTCAACTTTGATCCTTTCTTGTGATCATAGGATAATTAATTAGAGAGGACATTGCCAAAACAATCTCAAAACGGTTCAACGTCAACTCGAATACGATTCTGCGATTTGACTTGACGCCAATTAATTTAAAATTGGTAATGACTAAAAATCGTGAATTGTGAAACCCTGACACAAAATTTATCAATCAAAAATAAAATCAGCACATAAATTAATTCCATAGAAAATAGGAAGATATTAGATATACACACTTTGTTCTAGAGATCGACGAAAGACAAAAGAGAAGGGAGACGTTGACGGGAGCAGTGTCGGAGAGTCTTGGAGCAATTCCGGGGGCTTTGGGGGGTCAACACGAGGATTTTTTTTTTTACTTTGGGGCATTTCCTTTAGGAGCAACCGACTTTTGTGAAAGACACATCACATACTCACCCACAACTTTAAGGTGATTGTTGTGGGGTTCTCTCACTTATAAATGCTCAAGTCTTCATATTACTAATCAATATTAGACTTCTCCACACTACTCACACTTGTAATTCTTTTTTTCAACACTTGTAATTCACAAAATCCCTACAAACTTCAAACATCATCAATGACATGTTCTCATCACAATTTTGAAATTAGAATGTATATAGACATATGACATACAAAAATATACATCATACGTCAGAAATATTTCAGAATTCAAACCAATCAATATAATTTGTATTCGAGGTTAAGGACTCATCAATCCTACCCCTTAAATACCCATTATTAACTAAATTCTCCCCTTACCTGATTCTCCTAACACCAATTGATTCTGGTTTGATGAATATTACTCTTCCTCAAAATATAAACTTCTCCTGTTTAGTCTTCTAGCCTCTAGCCTCCTTTTTCACAAATTTTAGTTTTTCTACGTACCGATAAAAAACCTCCTAAATTCATATTACGTTCCTAATTTATATCATTTGGTTAAATCTTCTTATAATTATAATTTTTCCATCATTATCAATTGTTTTTAACTCCTCTTCCCCTCTATTTCTCATAAATTACACTATGGCCCCAAACCTCTTATTTTCTATTAAATTAAATAAATCTGTTATTACTTTAAATTATTAAAATAGTTTCGAATAATTCTACTAATGTCTATTCACTCTCCACACTCCCTCCATAAAATCACACACCCTTATCACCCATATAAATTCAATTATCATGCATACTAATTAAATTAAAATACAATTAAATCATAATTAATCAAATAAAATAATAACTCAAAGACTAGGGTGTTACAGAACTCCAATAAGATCAAGAAAATAATAAAGCAAGATACAATGAAGAATTCTACCACTCTCAAGTTCAATATCAAGAACCGCAAATGTAAAATAATCAACAAGTATATGAATTTCAAAGGAGAATGGAAGCTCGTGTAGTGGGAATGACAAGATGGACAACTGAACTTTCACCCACCTTATATGTTGCACCCTCACAATTTGCACCGGTATTCATAAACTTTTACAACTAACAACGAGACCACTTGTCTGCTCGAAGCTTAAGAGTACGTTTTGCAAGCATCGAAAACATGGATATATTACTTCAAAGACTAAGGTGAAAAGAAAAATCTTATGCATTTTCTAAAATATCTCTCGAAAACCAAAAATATATTTTCGGTGCACATCTTTTTAAGTTGCACTTACGTAAAATCAGAAATACATTTCCAATACATAAACTAGATTTCTGTTTTCTTCCACCACTTGTTTTGATGGTTTTGCTATGTTATGCAATTACTGTTAACCATTTAATCAAAAACAAAAATGATATAATAGTTCAAATAATATGACTATTAAAATTGATTGACAATATAAAAAAAAAATTGATTATTTGGATGATAATGAACAATCAATTTAAAAAGAAAATTCCAAAATTGAACAAATTATGATTGACAATATAAATCTTTCCTAGTAGATATGGATTATTTTGATAACACATTTATAAAAATTCTATTTTGAATAAATCAAAATAAAATATTTTAGCTCACACTGGTACAATACAGTTCTAATGTAATATTTCATTTAATTAAGAACCGAAAATACATTTTTGATTTATATTAGAAGTGTATTTTTAGAATAAATTTTACAATAAAATAGGACGAATCTCAAAACGAATAAATTATATGCGGGTGAGAGTTACGTACCAAACATATATTTTTAATTTTTATAAGTATTTTTAAAATTTCGTGTGGTGCGCGTGCCGTGGAATAAAAAATCCTCTACATGTTTCCAAGGAAAAAGCCCACGACAAAAACAAGAAAAACCCATAAAACAAAAGGTCGGCCCAATAATGTTGATGAGTTCCAAGATTTGGATTTTCTTTAACTTCATAGCCCCGTTAGACCTATACTCCCCCAAATTATATCAACTATTAAAAGAATTTAAAATAATAAGCATGTTAACTATTAATAATACTTTTTTACTGTAAAAAAAGTATATTTGTCAAAGATTAAAATAATCAAAACTTAATCTTCCAATTAATATTTAAACTTTTATAAGTGTAAAAAAATTTAACGTGAAATGTATTATTGTTAGTTTATAAGCATGTTGATTATATTTATTTGAAGAATAAATTTCATGCTTTTATAAATCAAAATTTTTATTTTTCTTACTCTCAACTATCAACAAAATATTTATTATATTTTATTTAAAAATTACTTTTATTAGAGTCATAAAATTCTAATTTTCAAATGTGAATTTTTTTCTCACAAGCCACTATCATTAAATACATATTTTATTTTAATTAACAATTACTTTTATTTAAGACACAAATTTTATTTTTAAATATTAAATTTTTTTCTTTCTCTATTTTACGAGCCTTTTTATTTTTATAAGATTATTTAACACAATTGAGTTTATATTATCATCATTCATTTTACAATTAAAAAATTATATATATATATATATATATATATATATATATATATATATATATATATATATATATATATATATATATATATATATATATCAAAATTAACGTTATATGATTTTACTATGTCATTGAACTACATCAAAATTAACGTTATATGAAAGTCTATTTTGACGTTAATTTTGGATATCTTGATCGTATAGTAAATCTTTATAGACTAATCTCAAACTTTATAGGTATGATCTATATGATGGTATGTTTCAATCCAACGGTTGATTTTAAAAATATTAATCCGATGTGACGTTTTTAAGTGAGTGTAACTCATGGTATAACTCTTGGTGTAATTTGATATCTCTCTCTCTCTCTCTCTCTCTATATATATATATATATATATATATATATATATATATATATATATATATATATATATATATATATATATATATATATATATATATATATATATATATATATATATATATATATATATATATATATATATATATATATATATATATATAAGAAAGATACTTAAGTGAAAGATCATGGGATGCACCGTCTTTTAAGGGCTATTCTCCCTCTATCGAGGTCGTGTTTGGTTTGGCCAAGTCGATGCAAAAGCTTGTTATCTTATGGCGGGATCTCCCTATTTTATGTAAGCTGCTTATAACCCGAATCTTCTTTGGGTTGTCCTTTCGATGTCCTCTTAGTTCCTAGTGCATGGTCAGTTGGGCCGAGAATGATTCTTAGTTAATGATCGGGTTAACTTTCTAATCAAAGTTGCCTTTTCTAGTTAAGTGTGAGCTCTTCTGAATTTGTCAGAAGCTTCTTAGTGCTTGACTTATATTTAAGGAATGCTTCTGTTTTATTACTAGACCCTTCTAAGGATACAACATTCGTTTTTTTTATTCCACCATTCACCTTGTTGTTGTTATTGCTTCGACCATATCGTCGAGTTTGCGAAGCCTTTTTGTAGTGAAAAAGTTTGAACGGAAAACCCGACTTATTTTTTTCTAGAGTTTTAACGTTGTAATCTTCTGAATTCCTTTTCTTTTAAGAACTAAGATCCTAAAGGTTCCATTTCGTGCTCTCACTGGGAGTTCAAATTTATGCACAAATATCCCCGAGGTTTACACCTTGAACTCACAATGTGAGTTTTTATTTATTTATGCACAAATTTCACATTGAAAGCTTGACATTGTTTATGGAGGGAGACCATGAGGATTCCGGTCTTGAGTTTAGACTAAAAGTTTCCTTTTAACACAAAGAGTCTAGTGGATTTCAGTCTTGAACTCACACTAAGATTTTTTTTATATTTAACACAAAGAGTCTAGTGGGATCCATAATTCGTCACATAGGACACACTTTTAGAAAAATGAGAGTCTGGTGGATTCCATTATCCGTCACTTAGACACGTAGTTAAGCAAAAGGAGAGCCCGATGGGTTCCTTCATTTTGTCCCTATAAAAATCTTGGATTAATTGACACTAAGGCCCTGATGGATTCCGATCTTGATTTCACACTGAGTATTTTCTTTTAACATGGAGAGCGCAATGGGATTCAGCCTGGAGCTCACGATGGGAGTTTTTTATATTTAACACAGAGCGTCTAGTGGATTTCATAGTTCATCGCATATGACACACTGTTAGGCATATTACATATATATGAAATAGATGTATGTATGTGAGTATAGTATAGCTCCTTATTAGTTGGTTTGGCATATTCTCACCCTTAATAGAGATAATGGTTTTAATATTTAATAAGGATTTTTGGAGAAAGATACTTTAAGTGAAAGATCATGGGATGCACCGTCTTTTAAGGGTTATTCTCTCTCTATCGAGGTCGTATTTGGTTTGGCCAAGTCGACACACGAGCTTGTTATTTTATGGCGGGATCTCCATATCTTAATGTAAGTTGGTTATATCCTGAATCTTCTTTGGTTGTCCTTTCGAGGTCCTCTTATTTCCTAGTGCATGGTTAGTTGGGCCGACAATGATTCTTAGTTAATGATCGGGTTAACTTTCTAATCAAAGTTGCCTTTTCTAGTTAAGGGTGAGCTCTTCTAACTTTGTTAGAAGCTTCTTAGTGCTTGACTTATATTTAAAGAATGCTTTTGTTTTATTACTAGACCCTTCTAAGGATACAACATTCGTTTTTTTATTCCAACATTCACCTTGTTGTTGTTATTGCTTCGTCCATATCATCGAGTTGCGAAGCCTTTTTGTAGTGAAAAAGTTTGAATGGAGAACCCGACCTATTTTTTTCCAGATTTTTAACGTTGTAATCTTCTGAATTCCTTTTCTTTTAAGAAAGAAGATCCTAAAGGTTCTATTTCGTGCTCACACTGGGAGTTCAAATTTATGCACAAATATCCCCGAGGTTTCGGCCTTGAGCTCACAATGTGAGATTTTTTGTTTATTTATGCACAAAGTTCACATTGAAAGCTTGACATTGTTTATGGAGGGAGACCATGAGGATTCCGGTCTTGAGTTCAGACTAAGAGTTTTCTTTTAACACAAAGAGTCTTGTGGATTTAAGTCTTGAACTCACACGAAGAGTTTTTATATTTAACACAGTGAGTCTAGTGGGATCCATAATTCGTCACATAGGACACACTTTTAAGAAAAAGGAGAGTTTGGTGGATTCCATTGTCCATCACTTAGACACATAGTTAAGCGAAAGGAGAGCCCGATGGGTTCCTTCATTTGCTCCCTATAAAAATCTTGGATTAATTGACACGAAGATCCTGATGGATTCCGATCTTGATTTCACACTAAGTATTTTCTTTTAACATGGAGAGCGTAATAGGGTTCAGCCTTGAGCTCACGCTGGGAGTTTTTTATATTTAACATAGAGAGTCTAGTAGATTTCATAGTTCATCGCATATGACACACTATTAGGCATATTACATATATATATATATGAAATGTATGTATGTATGTATGTATGTACATATGTATGTAAGTATAGTTAATCCCCTTATTAGTTGGTTTGGCATATTCTCACCCTTAATAGAGATAATGATTTTAATATTTAATGAGGATTTTCGGAGAAAGATACTTTAAGTGAAAGATCATGGGATGCACCACCTTTTAAGAGTTATTCTCCCTCTATCGAGGTCGTATTTGGTTTGGCCAAGTCGATGCACGAGCTTGTTATTTTATGGCGGGATCTCCCTATCTTAATGTAAGTTGCTTATAGCCCGAATCTTCTTTGGGTTGTCCTTTCGAGGTCCTCTTATTTCCGAGTGCATGGTCAGTTGGGTCGAGAATGATTCTTAGTTAATGATCGGGTTAACTTTCTAATCAAAGTTGCCTTTTCTAGTTAAGGGTGAGCTCTTCTGACTTTGTTAGAAGCTTCTTAGTGCTTGAATTATATTTAAGGAATGCTTTTGTTTATTATTAGACCCTTCTAAGGATACAACATTCGTTTTTTTTATTCCACCATTCACCTTGTTGTTGTTATTGCTTCATCCATATCGTCGAGTTTGTGAAGCCTTTTTGTAGTGAAAAAGTTTGAACGGAGAACCTGACCTATGTTTTCCAGCGTTTAAACGTTGTAATCTTCTGAATTCCTTTTCTTTGAAGAACGAAGATCCTAAAGGTTCCATTTAATGCTCACACTGGGAGTTCAAATTTATGCACAAATATCCATGAGGTTTCGGCCTTGAGCTCACCATGTGAGATTTTTTTATTTATGCACAAAGTTCACATTAAAAGCTTGACATTGTTTATGGAGGGAGACCATGAGGATTCCGACCTTGAGTTCAGACTAAAAGTTTTCTTTTAACACAAAGAGTCTAGTGGATTTCAGTCTTGAACTCACACTAAGAGTTTTTTATATTTAACACAGAAAGTCTAGTGGGATCCATAATTTGTCACATAGGACACACTTTTAAGCAAAAGGAGAGTCTGGTGGATTCCATTGTTTGTCACTTAGACACGTAGTTAAGCAAAAGGAGAGCCCGATGGGTTCCTTCATTTGCTCCCTATAAAAATCTTGGATTAATTGACACGGAGATCCTGATGGATTCCGATCTTGATTTCACACTGAGTATTTTCTTTTAACATGGAGAGCTATTGCTGCAGTTATATCGTATCGTGTCCACATAGATTGGTTATTGATTCGTCGTTCTACAATTCTATCGTTAATGAGTTTGGGATTAAATGAGTTGAAAATTAAAGACAAAAAGTAAATGAACAAAAAGTATAAAGGATAGACTGCTTGTCCAGAACAAATGCCCACTACTCGTCACAGACTTAAATCTACCGTCCATGTCATACTCAGCCTACGATACTCCTCTGTGTCATCACATATCTCTCACAATCTAAGTTATTTCTAACCCAAATTGAGAATTCTACCGCATCACCTTGGTATCCATGTATGACATACCTCAACAACACAAAAGTCAACCGCGTCACTCGTAACGACTATCTCTAGCTCGAAACAACCAACACAGAGGCATAAAAATCAGATACTCTAAGTAAATGTCAGCTCTAAACTCATTTCTATCATTCAGAAACTAATAGATAATCATCCTAGGTAAGAATTTAAGTAATCTATGTCTAACAAAGCTCAAATCCCTAATATAGAGTAAAAACCTAAGACAATTACCAACACAGATTCGTAAAGCAAACTTTATACAACGTCAAGGGCGACAAATATACATGTGTTCAGAGTAAATATACAAGCATAACCAACAATAGAGAAATACATAGACAGGAGAAGAGATAAACCACTCATTTACATCAGTTTGTCAACGCCCATCAAAGAGAAATCCACCTCCAATCATCCGTATACAAAGCCTACTGTTGTTTTCTAAGCTATATTATTAAAAACTATAAGGTGATGGAATTTGGGAGCAAAAGTCCAACCCAAAAACCATAAAACACAAAAATGAAATATGAAACTAAATATGAATTCTGTCTCGCAGCTACCGCCCGACGCTCCAATTGCACCGCCCGACGTTGGTCCCTTATTACTTGGCCCACAATGCTCCACTTAAGCATCTGGGGAAAATATCTTCACATCATCCGGCGACCAATATCATCGTCCGGCGCTGCTAGTCTTCCTCGTCCAGCGAGCTGCTGGCGAGCCAAAATCAAGAGTTACTAGATTTTGACAAAGTTGCACCGCTCCTGCATCGCCCGATGAAGCTTCTGGCGCTCACAGTGCCCTGTCATCGCCACCTCACCGCCCGGCGGTGGACACCAGAAAAGAAACTTTTGTTGCTTTCTCCGCACAACTGGGAATGACTTCTCTTTTTGCCTTATTCCATTATTGATCAACAATGGATCTTGGAGCTTTTATTCCTCTTGCTCCAATCATGCAACAAATACCTACAAAATATACACAGAACTAATAAATTGGTACAATATATACATAAAACTCTATAAAACGTATTTACAACAAAAAGCGGGATTATTCAACGATTATTCACAAACAAGAACGGATAAGTGCCACAAAACATATATACAAAATAACTACATTTTGGCATTTATCAACTCTCCCCAACTTGACACATTGTTTGTCCTCAAACAAAGTCAAATAACTCAAAGAAACAAAGAATGATAATCAAAGAATCACGAATCAACAAGTTTTAAAACGGAAAACAAATGTATGGTTCAAACAAAAACGTACACAAGCAAAGTACATACTTACCACAATACTACAACAATAACATATAAACAAAACAAATCCTAAGTAAACAAATCATGCAAAACATTCTAAAATAAAACAAACTCAATCATGAACCACACCTAGCAAAAATTCATCAGTAGATGAATAACACACAAAGGTGAGGGACAAAAAAACACTCATCCACAATCTTGCAAACAAAAGACTAAATTATGCATTCATCCAAAAACGTATTGAAAATACAAATGCAAGAATCACAAGGGCTTTTCAAGGTTGTAATGTGGCTTGGTTAACAAACAAGTGATAAGTCCTAAAGCTAATCGAGACAAAATCTTGCCGAAACCTAAGGGAGTGATCAACTCGAAAAGACTCAAGCATAAAATCTCAAGCAAAATTATTCTCTATCACAAATTGTCAAACCAAAACACCTCACTTATTAACACAACATTATTCATACTCTTTTCTTTTTCTTTTTCTTCAAACTTTTTTTTTCTCCTTTTTTTCTCTTTCTTTTTCTTTTCTCTTAACCTCATACCAACCACAATATAAGTACATAAACATTTCTCTCCCCAACTTGAATTCAACCAACATCATTATGTGAATACTCCCTACTTTCTAAGGTAAGATAAAAATTCATACAACAACATATAGTTGAGGATTCAAGAAACAAAGAAATCAACATCCATAAAAAAAGGTGAATTCAACACTCATAGACAAGCATCAAGTTCAACTAAACATGGATATTAATAAAAGCTCAAAGGGGTTAACAAAGGTTCACACACTCACAAGGTGAATGAATATTTGGCCAAGGTAGTAGTGCTCAAAATCAAACAAAATGCCTTGATCGTTTTCATGCATTCATACAATCAACAAAAAATATAAGATTAAGCATAATAAAATATAGTTAAAACAAGAATGTGGCCTCCAGCATATGTAAACAATGGAAAGCTTTCTCACATTTATGGGTAAAAAGGGAACTAAAGTGATTCAATTCATGAGCAAGTAATGCAAAAAGAATGAATGACATGGTAATTATACAAATGATAAATTTCCTAAACATGTTATGCTATAGAAAACGATAAACGAGTACCTGACATGTACCAACTTTGAAACTATCATTACCATACATCTACGAGTTGAAACGATCAAACTCGGAAAATCACAAAATGCAACCTCAAGCTACCAAACCAAAATTTGAGTCCAAACAACAACAAAAGAATTAGAAAAACAAAATTTATAACATTTACAAGGAACAAAACTCCTCAAGCTAAACACGACAAGCTTGAGAAAAACACAATTAGACAAAACAAAACAAACACAAATTACAATACGAAAACTTGGTGAAAATGAATTAACAAGTTGAAAAGTGAAGATTTGAAATTAAGAGCAAGTCCTATTTCAACTTGTTAAAACACAAGTCACCACACACATAAACAAACGTAAACAAAAACATGCTTGTTTTACGTCGCAAGCTCGACGCCTTTATTGTGTGAGCACTAGTAACCTCCTCTCATCATGCCATAGTATTTCCACACCATGCAAACCTAAAAAAAGTGTCCTGACAACCACACAACAGATGTTGCGAATATGAGATATTTCACAACATCACATGAAAACAATGAAAAACACAAATATGCACAAGTATGGAAGCAAACACACAACATGTACAAGTAACAATATACAAATTCATATAGAAAGTCTATACAACATATACATTAATTACAAAACTCAAAAACAACAGAATTATCGCAATACAGAAACAGTAAAACCAATCCCCGGCAACGACGCCATTTTGTTGTTGCGGTTATAGCAGACAAGCAAAGAGTTGGTATTTATTTTTACCGGGTGATATATACCGGTTAGGTTATATCATATCGTGTCCACAAAGATTCGTTATTGATTCGTCGTTCGACAATTCTATTGTTAATGAGTTTGAGATTAAATGAGTTGAAAATAAAAGACAAAAAGTAAATGAACAACAAGTATAAAGGATAGACAGCTTGTCCAGAACGAATGCACACTACCCGTCACAGACTTAAATCTAACGTCCATGTCATACTCAGCCTACGATACTCCTCTGTGTCATCACATACCTCTCACAATCTAATTTATTTCTAACCCAAATTGAGAATTTTACCGCATCACCTCAGTATCCATGTCTGGCATACCTCAACAACACAAAAGTCAACCGCACCACTCGTAACGACTATCTCTAGCTCGAAATAACCAACACAGAGGCATTAAGATCAGATACTCTAAGTAAATGTCAGCTCTAAATCCATTTCTAGCATTCAGAAACTAACAGATAATCATCCTAGGTAAGAATCTAAGCAATCTATGTCTAGCAAAGCTCAAATCCCTAACATAGAGTAAAAACCTAAGACAATTACCAACACAGATTCGTAAAGCAAACTTTATACAACGCCAAGGGCGAAAAATATACATGTGTTCAGAGTAAATATGCAAACATAACCAACAATAGAGAAATACATAGAGAGGAGAAGAGATAAACCACTCATTTACACGAGTTTGTCAACGCCTATCGAAGAGCAATCCACCTCCTATCATTCGTATGCAAAGTCTACTGTTGTTTTCTAAGCTATACTATCAAAAACTATAAGGTGATGGAATTTGGGAGCAAAAATCCAACCCAAAAACCATAAAACACAAAAATGAAATAAAATGAAACTATATACAAATTTTGTCTCGCAGCCACCGCCCGATGCTCCAATTGCACCGCCCGACGCTGGTCCCTTATTACTTGGCCCACGATGCTCCACGTAAGCATCTAGGAAAAATATCTTCACACAGCCCGACAACTAATATCACTCCCGGGCGCTGCTAGTATTCCTCGCCCAGCGAGCTGCTGGCGAGCCAAAGTCAGGAGTTACTGGATTTTGACAAAGTTGCACCGCTCCTGCACCGTCCAGCGAAGCTTTTGGCGCTCACAGCGCCCTGTCATCGCCACCTCACCGCCCAGCGGTGGACACCAGAGAAGCAACTTTTGTTGCTTTCTCTGCACAACTTGGAATGACTTCTCTTTTTTCCTCATTCCATTATTGATCAACAATGCATCTTGGAGTTTTTATTCCTCTATCTCTAATCATGCAACAAATACCTACAAAATATACACATAACTAATCAATTGGTACAATAAATACATAAAACGCAATAAAACGTATTTACAACAAAAAGCGGAGTTATTCAACGATTATTCACAAACAAGAACGGATAAGTGCCACAACACATATATACAAAATAACTACATGTTGGCACTTATCAAGAGCCAAATGGGGTTCAGCCTTGAGCTCACGCTGAGATTTTTTTATATTTAACACAGAGAGTCTAGTGAGTTTCATAGTTCATCGCATATGACACACTGTTAGGCAAAAGTAGATCCCGATGGATTCAATTATTCGTGAGTTAGACATATAGTTAAGCGAAAGGAGAGTCTGGTGGGTTCCTTCGTTTGCTCCTTATGGAAGTCTTGAGTTAATTTTCAAAAAGAGCATGATGGTTTCGTGCATTTTTTTCATGTGGAAATCATGATTTAATTGACATGAAGAGCTCAATAGATTCAGTCCTTAAGCTCACACTAAGAGCTTCTTTCAATTTTACACGGAGAACCTAGTGGCTTCCGACCTTGATATCACTTACAGTCTTGATGTCGTTGTCAAGTCGTGTGCCTCAGTAATATCAAGACTATATAACCTATTTACAAAACCTTCATAGCTTAGATAAAGACTTTTGTGATGTGTTATATTTTTTTGGTTAAGTAGTTTAGTGGCTAGAATTTCAACTTTTTAAAGATGAAACAAATGAGATGTCGTCGATTCGAATCCACGACCCTACATCTATTGTTCGTACGCAACTACTAGCTGAGTTGTTTGTTTGTAGGGGCGCAAGATAAATTTTCAATATGAGTTAGCTAAAATTTTGCCCCATCAGAATATGGGCGTTCATAAATTCATTCAGGTCAAGATCACCACATACAATATAAACAAACCTTCTGCATCTCCATCATATTCTCTTAGATTTATTAAATAAGATAACCTCCTGCCCTGATGCCACTTTGAATGTTACGCAATAGAATGTATCAACTTCATTTTTCTTCCCACAATATTTGGTTTTTATTATAACATGAGAATAATCTATACATTACCCAAAACCCAGGTTGTTCTCAAAATAAAGTGAGAATGCTTCCAAAGTTAGGAAAGCATAATGTAAGACAATGAGTCCAAGGCAACCTGATCCATCCTGGACATTCTTGGCTGTAAAATCTTCTAGTGACTCAAGAGGCCAGTTATGTTATTTACCACAAATTTAGAATTGTGCTATACTAATAGCAAAAGAAAGATGCTTAAATATTTTAAAAGACCAAACGTCCTATTTGAAACCGAAGTATTACCTAACAAATGTGTTTGGATGAAATATTTTATGAGAAAAAATAATTTTTTTAAATAATTTTAAATAATTTGATCAAAATTTATTGTTGAATAAAAAATACGAAAAATTATTAATATAATATAAATTCATGAATCATTTTATTTAAGACAAATTTAAAGAATTTCAAATGACACCAAAAAGTAAAGAATTTGAGATTCTCCATAATTTAAAAGTAAAATTATTTATTAATATTTTTTAAAATTTGCAAAATAGTCTTCATATTTTATAAAAATTATAAATTTATCTCTAAATTTTTAAAAATTGCAAATAAGTCCCTAAGTAAATTTTAAAATTTATAAGTTGGTCCTTGAAATTTTCAAAAATTGTAAATTTGTCCCTCTTTCATATTTTAAATTTGATCAAAAAATTTAAAAATTTATGAAAATGACTCTAAAAATCTAAGAATGAATCATTTTAACTTTGAATACTCCATCCAAATAAAAAAATTTAAAATTAAATAAATTTCAATTGAATCATTTGAATTGTTTAGAATTTTAATTTTCTCGAAAATTCTATATTACCCGATACAAACACACTTTAATACTTTACAATGGGATTCAAGATTCTCCACTGTCCATGAATTATCTGCAACAAGTAGTTTCATAAGTACTACTACCTATTAATCCACTAATCTTGAATCACCACTTTCTTGCTTACAATTCATATCTCATGCCATTTTTGTAGCAAAATTTTGAATTCTCTCTGGTTGTTCCTTCATCTATTAACCATTTAACCATGCTTTCACTGACAGGAATCTTAGGGTGTTTTCCAACATATCCCTTCAATGGTTTCCCTTCTTCAATATATGTTTTTTATCATACACAACTACGAAACATACATGCTCCTCAAAACCTTGCCTTACGTCTCTGCATGTTGATGACCATGAATTTGTCCTCTGTGAAATCAATAACAGGAAGCATCAGATAGATCTACCTCTCCGAGGTACTTCAAATGGTGTCGATTGTGAGATCAACGATCTTGAGGAAGTCTGTTAATCGATTCAGATTCAGAAAATGAACGATCTATCGAGTGGTTGTATTGGTGCTGTTATCAAGTTCTGTTTTGAGCAAACATGCCGGCCATCAGAACTCAGTTCAGCACTTGCATACTTTGGTTCGGCAATAAGAATTGTCGCTGAACAAATCCGATTTAACCCTTGCACACTGTGGTTCAGCACCAGCGACATTTGCCACTGTGCTCTTTGATCCCGCACCGAAATAGTGGGAGGATTTTTATATCTGTCTGATACGGCCAAATTATGGTCATATTCATATACTCCGGGAATGATCTTCTCTTCTATAGCCACACTTACCTCCAGTAACGCGAAGCAGCAAAGCGGGGATCAAACCAACAAAGGAGGAAGCCAGAGCGTGTGTAAGGGGATGGTTCTGCCATAACAATTTTTTGCAAGTTGCTCCTTCTGTTCATTACAAAAAAAACTGCAAGTTGTTGCTGGAAAAAAAAAATTAAACACAATTAACAACACAAGAATATAACGTGAAAACTCTAAAATCGGAGAAAAATCACGACCGTTGTCTAAATAGACAACCAGAGAATTATTACCATGTGAAAATTTTATAACACATAAACTTCTCTACTCTTACCCCAATCCCCTAGTACACCCACACTCTTACAAAACAAATATTTAAACTAAAAGTCAAATATAAGCTTAAAGTGCTATTGATTGGTATCTAAGAACAAAGAACTTACCTCTAATATATAGTTTTGGTCTCCCATTTGCTTCTCCACACTAAGCAATGTGAGAATTCTCAAATAGCTACTTTTAACCTCCTTTATTAAAGAAATTAGTCTTACAATCAACCCCAACAATCTCCACCTTGATTGTAATGGTCTTCAATATTCATTGTCTACACCGACAATCATAATTCTTATTGTCTATACCGACAAATCAAATTATCATACTCCACCATAAAGAGTATACTACACTTGAAACTAAATCATCCCAAGAATTTTTTTTACGTTGAAACCTTGCTGAAAGATTATGGTGCAAATCCCATGTTGACTTTTAGGAAGTTCTTCAGTCATCGACACATCTAACCACACACCTTGCATCAAAGTCAACCAATGCCCGTGTGTTGTTCTGAATCGCTAGCAATGATTTGTCCTTTTGTATGGTATAGCGAAAATACCATAAGGACACCCCTTATCTTTTAGAAAAGATCACAATCATCTCCCAAAACAAGGGAGACATTGCTAGTGTACTTGCCTCAGAGTCTTTTTCAGATACTGCTCCACCTGGACAATTTCTCTTTAAATGCCCAGACTTTCTACACTTGTGTAATCCTGATTGTATCATCACAACCTTGAATTGTACTTTCCTCAAGCCAAAGTTGATTCTTCCATCAAACTTCATAGCACTTGAACAAGACATAGAAGCTGCGCACACCCTGCAAAACGTGCACCAGGTAGGTTCCCAGGAAAGAAAGGTGAGTCACAACGGACACGCTTAAATACCAAGTATTTTCCTAGCCAGAACCTTCATAAATAGCACTTTCACAATATCACCCCTTCTTCAGCACTGTTGAGAAATAACACAGATGAAAAAAGAAGAAAAAAACTAAACACAACCAACAACACAAGAATATAACATGGAAACTCCAAAACTGGAGAAAAACCACGACCATTGTCTAAATAGACAACCAGAGAATTATTACTATGTGAAAAATTTACAACACATAGACTTCTCTACTCTCACCCCAGTCCCCTAGTACACCCATACTCTTACAAAACAAATATTTAAACTAAAAGTCAAATATAAGCTTAAAGTGCCATTGATTGGTATCCAATAACAAAGAACCTAGGTCCAATATATAGTCTTGGTCTCCCTCTTGCTTCACCACACTAAGCAATGTGGAACTTCTCAAATAGCTACTTTTAACCTCCTTCTTTATTAGAGAAATTAGTCTTACAATCAACCCCAATAGTTGTCAGGTAAAAATACTTCACAAATATAAATATCATCCTGCAACAAAACTATTACGGAATAGACCAAACACCCGCAAAATGTTAGTCGCAACATGCAGCAAAGAGTAAAGCACATCACAAGTTAACCAAATATATTTCACATCACAACATTGTTTCACATCGCATTTTTCAGAGCATAGCAGATAGTCTCATAGTAGAACAGCCAAAAAGCAAAATTTTTGAATAAACAAAAAAAATTGTTTATTAATAAATTTAAAAACAGGTTACTTATTATATTAATTTTGTTATATGAAGCTTAAAAACAGATTATTAACATACTAAAAAACATTTATATATATATATATATATATATATATATATATATATATATATATATTATTAAAAAAAATCTAAGATATTACACACAAATCTAATCATCACTAGAAACATACATTCTATCATTTCAACAAATTTATACACAATAAAATAATATAATTTAAACTAACTCATACAATCCAATATAAAATAACAAATAATTTATTTCATATGTGTATCTTAGTAAATGGATTTGATGAAAAAATTGAAAGCAAATCCGAATCCAATAAAAAAAATTGAGTATTGAGGTTTTGATTTGTGTTTAAAATGAGAGATTTGAGGAGTTGAGAAATTTGGTGAAAAGCTTAGGAAGAGAAATAGAGAATGAAAGATTATAGAATGGAGAAAAAGGAAATTGAAGCAGTTATATATAAAATAATCTTGCGAGGTGAAAATCATCCCGCAACTTTTTGCAGTTAGTTTCAGTAAAGGTCACATGTCACCTGCCACCTTTGACGCATCAGTAATTATACCTTTGAATTTCCCCCCAATTTTTTTAAACACGGTTGCAAAGTATTTTTACCTAGCAACTTTCTTTTCAAAAATTTTAAATTTCTCTCCATCTATTGTGAAATGGAAAAACTTATAATTATTTTTAAAAATAAACTATGTTGCAAGGTGAAAAATGTCCCACAAATACGTTATTTTACGAGGTGGTTATCACCTGACTAATTTGATGTTTTATTGTAGTGATTGGCTCCATTGAACTTCTTATAGGAGCTAAATGTTTAAGGTTAAATTCTAGCTATGTGTATCAATGTATTTTTAACTTATAGTTTGTATGTTTTAAGCTCGTATGTTGTTGGGCAGGTCTAAGAAAGAGATTTTTTCTTTGGTTGTGGAGAAGGTGTGGAAAAAGATCAAAGGTTGGAAAGAGAGATTCCTATCCAGAGCTGGGAAGGAGACCCTCATTAAAGCGGTTGCCCAGGCGATCCCCTGTTATGTCATGAGTTGTTACAAATTGCCGGAAAGTGCGTGTAAAGAATTAGAGAGCATGATAGCTCGATTTTGGTGGGGTTCAAAAGGAGGAAGAAGGAAAATTCACTGGCTAAGTTGGGAAAAGCTCGGTAAAGCTAAAGGCGAAGGTGGTTTGGGTTTCAGAGGCATCAGTGAATTTAATACAAGTCTTTTGGGTAAACAATATTGGAGGCTCCTTTCTGATGAAAAGACGCTTGCTGCAAATTTTTTTAAGGGAAGGTACTTTCCAAATTCGAGTTTCAATGACGCCTCCCTGGGTTACCAACCAAGCTTTGCCTGGAGAAGCATTATGAACGCTAAAGAATTGGTTCTGATCGGAAGTCGCTGGAGGGTCAGAAATGGAGAAAGCATCAGAATCTGGGAAGATGGATGGTTGCCAAACAACCCGAATTTCAAAGTCTTTTCGCATAACATAATTACCTCCATCGAAACAAAAGTCTCAGAATTGATTAATGTCAAGATGGGACATTGGAATATCAGCAAAGTTAGGAACCTTTTTTGTCAAGCTGATGCAGACCAAATTCTCAACATCCCTCTTTCCTTTCGTCAACCAGTGGATAAAATCATCTGGCACTTTGAAAAGAACGGTGAATATTCGGTCAGAAGTGCTTATCACTCTCAAAAAAAGATGGTTGATGCTCGGAACCCAGGTCCCTCATTCTCTGTCTTGAAAAACTTTTGGAAACAGATCTGGAATTTTCCGATTCAGCCGCATATTCGGAATTTCTTGTGGCGACTGGCGAAGAATATACTTCCAACAAGAGCGAATCTTCTGAAAAAAGGCATCCCAGTTGATCCTTGCTGCCCTTTCTGTCAATCTGGAGTTGAAACGGTGCAGCATCTCTTTATGCAGTGTCATTTTGCAAAAGCTACTTGGTTTTCCTCTCCCCTCGGCTATCGAGCTCCTGTTGACACCGACATAATAGACTGGTTGAAGGAAATTATCAAAGACGCCGGAAGCACGCACAGCCACGCCATTTGCTCCGCTATGTGGAGACTCTAGAAAGCAAGGAACGACATTTGCTTTAATTCAAAACGGGCAGACCCAGCCTTGATCGCGGCAGCCGCTTGGGAGTTTGTTTTGGAGGTTCAGAATCCAGTTCTGTTCCAGCAGTACCTGTGAATCAGCACCGGGTAAAGCCTGTTGTCGGCAGGGATCATGTCTTCGCTATTATGCAGGTGGATGCGGGGATCGGTAATGGATGTATTAGCTTTGGTTGCGTGATCAGAAATCATGAAAATGAGATTGTTCTGGCTGCGTCGAAAAAAGAGACAATGGTTTCTACCCCGTTGGTGGCGGAAATTCTGGCCATCCGGTGGAGTCTCCTTCTTGCAAAACAGCTGCATATCAACAATATCCTGGTGCAGACTGACTCCTCTGTTGCTGTTGACTCCATTCATGGCGTTAAAGTCCTAGCAGAAATTGAACACCTTGCTTTAGATTGCTCCACTCTTTTAGATAGTTTTAAGCAAGCTTCTGTAATGTTTCTGGGTAGAAATGGGACTTTAGATGCCCATAAAATGGCTGTTTTAGGGAAAACAGTGGGAAATAGGTGCTGGTTCGGGAAAGTCTCGATCGAAGAATTGTATCACAACTTTGTTCTTTCTTCTGCTTTTTAATGAAACTGCATTTTAAGTCCAAAAAAAAAGCTCGTATAGTAACAAAAGTTTAGTTTGGTAATAATTTTTTAACACGAGTTTATAGTTTATTTTATTAGTTTATAATTTGTTTTTCAGACGCTATTTCATATAGTATTTTAACTTATAGCTTATTATTTTTTCTTTTATTTTTATCTTTTTTATTTTAACTAAAATTTACTTTTTATTCTCTATAATTTATTTTAATTTAAAATAAAATAATTATGCATTAAATGTTTTTTTATGTCATTTTAATTTATCAGCTACTTGAATCATTAATTTTACCAAATACTTTAATTAACTTTTTAGTTATAAGTTACTAGTCATAAACTATAAGCTATATGTCATCACTTAGGATGTCAATTTGCATTTGCTAACGGGGATCCTAGTGGAGATTATCTATTCGAAGCACCGAATTTGGGGATTTTCCCCCACAAGGATGAGGATGGAGGAAAAACTTCTCCCGTGACACTTCGAGATAGGGATTGGGAAAGTAACCTCTGCCCCATGGATTCTCCGACTTCGACCATATTATTTAACTTATATATATATATATATATATATATATATATATAGATATATACGATGGTATGTTTCAATCCAACGGTTGATTTTAAAAAATATTAATTGATGTGAAGTTATTGAGCGAGTGTAACTCATGGTGTAACTCTTCGGATGTAATTTGATCCCTCCTCAATATTATTGTTATATAATTTTACATTAAAAATGTTACTAATGTGTTAAAAAATGAAGAGTCACTAGTGGACTATTTTATTTTTATGTTTTATTGTATAATATATTGTTTTACTACTCAAGTATCTAACTCTAGAAAAATCTAACAATTTAGTCCCTAAAGTCAAAATTCGGAGGGTTTCCTACGGATTTTCTTTCGGATTTACCTGCGGATTTTGACTTTAAGGACTAAATTGTTAGGTTTTTTAAATTGCAAGGTAATCCGCAGGTAAATTCGAAAGAAAATCCACAGGAAAACTGCGGATTTTGACTTTAGAAACTAAAATGTTAGTATTTTGAAATGGCAAGGTTACTTTTACACCAATTTTTTTTCCAATGAGATAAACCAAAAATGGCCTATGACAGGGGCAAAAGTGGTAATAACCCTTGTTCTTATGATAATTACTCTTCAAATTCACTTTACTTCTATTAGTAACATATTTTTCATTCAATTAATAAATTAGTAGTTATGAATTTGCCGCACTCATACATAATCAACCACTTGCTTTGGACAACAGTGGTACTATGGTAGTAAATTTGTGGAAACATGATAGCAACAAGTTTTGTTAATATTTATTATTTTTTATAGAAAAATATTAGCAACTACAAGTGTTTTTTGTTTTTTTAGATATTGATGCAAAATGTATTTTTATTTTTTATTTTAAAAAGAAAGATGCTAAATATATGTGTTTTTTTTTAAAAGGAAAAAATAACGAAACACTAATGTCAAAGTTTTTATCAAAAAATATAGAAATTTTTTAAGATTCGATTTTTTTGGATCTCCGTGGGGATAGGACGGGGATTGCAGATGGGGATGATGAATAAATTTGGGGGTGGAGCGGAGACCGGGGAAGCATCCTCTGAACATTCTCTGTCTCATTGACATCCCTAGTCATCACCCATCAACTATAAGCCATAATCTATTAGGTAACTTATCAGTCAACCACTATTTTTATGAAATATAACATATGTCTCTTTGTTTGGGTTGGTCTTTCAAGACTATTCGGCGGCCCTAATGCTTAGTTTTCACGTAAATTGGGTATTTATCATAAGTAAATTGCATTCAATCTTGGGTCGACTTTCACGATCTGACCCATTAAGGATTATATGGCCTAGACATTTTTGTTAATGGTTTAGACTAAGGCGTACTTCGTTGACTCCGAGTTTGGGTTTCGTATTCGACCTGGTAATTACTTGACCTATCCATTTTACCATGCATTCCCATTTTCCCTAAAAAAGTTGGCAGTGTCTAAATTAAAATGGGTCGGAGGCATATCAAAACACATATTTGCCATCACCCCTTTCTCTTTATCGCAGGGGGCTATTTGGAGGTCCCAATAGCAGTTTGGTTGGAAATAGGGAAAACATTCATTATGACACTATTTACCGTGAAATTTAGTAAACAAACGCTAGTCTTCCAAAATGGTTATTTGCATGATCATTTTGTTGATCCTAGGACATATGTGTATAAATATTTGTGATTTTTCTTGAGTGCTTGGTGTGAAGTGAAATCTATTTTGATTTCTATTAAGTTAAAATGTAAACATTGCATAAATTAAAGGGATTCTGACTAGATCGAAATCTGAGTAAAAAGTAAGGCATAAAGGGTAAAAGATAAAGGGCAGGAAAAGACAATTTAGAGTAAAGTTAAATTTCTTAAAATGTGAAGAAAATGGTGTTGAGGATCATATGTTTCACTTAACTAGATCGTTTCTTGCTTGACACTTTGATACTTTGAGTTTGTGAGTTTTCATAATGATTTTGACACACTTGAATCCTAACACTATAACATATGTTTATACTAATACTTGATTAACTGTCTCCAACAATTTTCTCTTCAAAAGTTGACATGTCTTCAGTGCATGTATTTCGCCTTTGGATTTGTTTTCACGTGTACTTTCGGATAAGACCAAAAAATCATTATGTTACTCTTTCTGTAACAATCCACTATTGTCGAAGACTCATGCCAACCTTTTTGGCGAAATCTTGATTGTATTCTTCGTAGTTAAAGTTCTTAGACAATCACTCTCGAGAAAACACTAAGCCCCTACTTTTGTCTTATGCTTGAAACTTTGGACTTCTTGTGTTTTTCTAAAATCTCCATAATTCACTTAGTTTCCTCTGAAATTTTCTTCTCCTTTACTGAGCTTAATGTGGTTAAAAATCCAAGCTAACAAATTTCCCCCTCCAAAAATGCCACTTTCGACTAACTAGAGATAACAATGTTTTTGAATTTTTTTTCAAAACTGTGGTCGGTAATGTTCTAACATCATGATCACTTTACCAAAACGTCACTTCGAGACATGCGAACCCAAAAAATTTCATCATGGCTCCAATTTTTGAGAAGAATGTGGGCCATGCAAATCAAATGTTTGATCCATCCTCTAGGCAAAAAAAACACATGTCCCGCATTTGGAGCCATTTGTCAAAAAAAGAAACTTGAAAATGTCTTTCTTTCTTCCTTTAAATACCCTGCTTCATTTCTTCTTATTTTTCCTTTCTTCTACTTCTTCTAACACTTCCCATATTATTTCTTTTTTTTAAACTACTTTCTTCTAAAACACAAAGATCCCTTTTACTTTTCTTCTTAGAACGTTCATCATCCCCAACAATGGTTGCTCGTTCAAAATCAAAAACCTCAAGGATTCTGAAGATTCTTTGTCTCTTGCTACCATATTAAGTGCTTCCATTGTTGTCGGAAATCAAGAATATATCCATGAGCCACCAATGCATGGGAGAAATTTTGTATCTGTAAGTCTTAGGTAATATCCCTTTTTCAATTTTTGGTGATATTCATGCGCTTATGGATATGTTACTTGACTCTAAAGAAAATTATGATAAATTGAAGTAATTTTCCCTTCTTACCATTGTACTAAACCCATTGTCATCATGAAAGAATTTGTTGTTGGTACAAAAATCCTTAGTGATGAACCCATTGCTGAAGCAAAGAATCCTAAGAATAAACATATTGTTAATGCAAAGAATCCCATAGATTTGGCCTACATGAATCATATTCTTCGTGTTTTTCGTTCCACCCTTTCAGTTAAGAAAGTTGAAGGTTGCTTTTCTTGGTTAGAAAAGGTCAAAATCAAAAAGTTCAAACCTAGAAAGATATGAGTATTTATGATTTAATCTAGTTGTTGAAGTAGAACGTCGTTATTGCCAAAACATATTTGTCCTCTTTATACTTCTAGGATAGAACCACCAATACATTCCAACTTCCTTGTGGTATGATTACACCTACCCTTTTTGACATAACGATAATTACTAGTATTTGACCGACTGTGGAGATTTTCGACCCAAATGAAACATACGAAGATACCATTAATTTGAACACTAATCGTGCTAGTTTTGGAAACTACATTATTGATCATCATGACACTGCCATCATTGAAGCATCTGACGAGGAAAATATTGCTTTCTTAGCATTGGGTTTGTCGCATTGTATCTTCTCCTATAAGTCTATGAAGGTGACGAAAATATTTTTGACTTTATCTAACCAATTACATGACAGACGAAACATTTGTCTGAGCCAATAGATATTAGGTTCTTTATATAAGACTATATGGTTAGATGTCGAGACCAAAAAACTCTCAAACTTGGAGCCAATTATTTGCTAGTTGGCCCCTACTGGCTACTCAAACTATGGCGAAATGCCATGTTTGAACCATCTTTGAAAATTGACAAACCAAGTGATGATGATGAGGAGATCCAAAATAGGAGGATCGAAGGTGCTCAATTGGACTTAATGACTTCAAATTATAATGGACAAACCTTGCAAGAAGATCTTACATGGTATGTTATGATGTTTGCAAATCGTCATAATTTCACTCCACCTAGGGGTGGCAAAACGGGTTGGACCCTTCGGGTTGGTCCATTTGACCTGCCATTTTTGGAATGGGCTGAGGTTTTTGACTCGGTACCTTAAGTTGGTCCGCCCCGCCTAACCCGCTTAAAAAAGCGGGGCGAGGTGTGTTTTGCCCGCGAGTTTTTTGTTAAATTTTTTTATTTTTTACTTCGGATTAAAAAAACTCTAACTATAAAAATAACAAACACTCTTCTCTTAAGATTATGTTGATTAAATTGTCTTTTAAATTATTATACAGACAAATTAAATTATAAGCTCAATGTTCTTTTTATAACATTCTAATACATGTGTTGATTGGAAAACCTTGAAATAAAAGAACAATTGTATAACATGCAGTTATTAAGTTTTCAATACATTAGCTCACATGTTTTCTTTAGAAATAGATGTAGATTTTGAGTAAAGAATGATTTAATTAGTGTATACGTGTGACAAATTTAGGATTTAACTATTAAGGAATCAATCAATATGAGAGTCTACATGATCTAAACATTGAGAAAGTCGAGTGCTGATATTTTATGCACTGCGATGTTTTATGTAGTGTAATTGTTATTAGGGTTAAATGAGTTTTTGATCCCTATAAATATTGCAGTTTTCATTTTTAGTCCCTCCCTGCCTTTAGGCAACGATTTTTACAAACAAAAAAAAACATTGCCAAAGCCAGCAATAACCGTTGCCAAAATCCAGGAGGGGCTAAAAATGAAACTGCAATATTTATAGGGACCAAAAACTTATTTAACCCTTGTTATTATTGTTTGTCTTGTGTAAAATCTTAATATGGTTCTTTAGTAGTTAGTTTTTAAATAGGATTAGGATGATATGTATCGTTTAGTTTTTATTTTGAAATTTTTTGTTTATTGTGATTGAGTTTATTTCGTTATTTTTTGGTTGTAATTGATCTTTATTTATTTTATTTTTTGAACTATTTGGACTAGCACATGTTGAAGTTCTATTATGCGTTAAAAATATATTTTGTCGATTCTTTGGTAATAATTAAAAAAAATTATAAATTATGTCGTAAATCAAATTTTAAAATAAAATATACATAAATTTGGCGGGCCGGCGGGCCAACCCGCCAACTCGTTAGTAAATGGGGCGGGCTTGACTTTTGAGCTCGGACGCCTAAGTTTGCGCGTCCTATCCCGCTTTTGGACGGGCTTAACTAGGGGGGGCTAAACGGGGTGGGTCCCCCGCTTTGCCACCCCTAACTCCACCCATGACTTTTTTCGCCAATCGAACTCATGGCCCTGAATGGTTCACTCAAGAATTCTCTGCTCCTAATGCTGACTAAGAAGTAGAATCACTTGAAATAAGGGAAGCTTTTCTCATTTCAAAACTAATTTCGACCAGGTTGGGGACCTCTGAGGATAACATAAAAATAATGTGTTATCAGCCCATCCTAGTATCTCGTCAATTCATACTTAACTAACTTTTGCCCAAATCTGGTTTTAGTTGAAAGAATGAGCTTTGCCTCTACAATGTCAGCTTCTCTAAGGCTCAATATATTGAACGCATAGATCGACATGCTTCTAATACTTCCATACTTACACAGCTCTCTCTTATCAACCATCATTTTATTGTACCAAAGAATTTGATACTTGGTGGAGAGCCTATCGCCCAAGAATTTATTGAAGTTTCAAGATTGTCACAACATCTAACAAATGTTTTTTCTTCTCTACAAATGGAGTTTAAGAAAGGTAGAGACAAACATCTAAAATAAATCTAGGATTTCTAACGCTACTTCGAAACTGTGTATAGACCAAATGACCTTAGTCAAACTATTCGTGAAACAACATCCATTTTGAGAGTTTATTAGCAAAACTTTCTAATTTGAAAATTACCCACAAGGTGGATGATAAGTATAAGTTTGCATTCGACTTTCATCCTCCCGGATTACCCCCTTTGCTAGCAGTGAACTAACTTTGGCCTTTTTTACCTTCGTTTCCACGGTGGTTCATGTGTGGGTCACATTTGAATGTTCTTAAGAACAAATGTTTAAAACTTGTTAAACAAGTAGTTATGACTAAACATGATATATACAGTTTCAAAGGTCACATTCATGTCGACATAAAACATGTCAAGATTCTCTCTACAATACATTAAAGTGGGGGAAGTGAAGGATCTTTCAACCAACTTATCATATTATTTTTCATTATTCTATTCTTATGCGTCCTTTGTAGCATTATTTGCAGCGGTTGAATGTAGGAAACAGACCATAGATGATGCTTATGAGGCTGTTACCGCTTCATACAAAAGACCCTGAGAAGGAAAAGCTCCAATCAAAGACAAGGAAATATATGTTTTCTTTTACATTGTATGTAGCTCTTTAATATATGTACTTTCCGTGTGACCCTCTAAGTACCAACAATCAAACTTGTCTCACAAATTTCATAAACAAAAACTTTTGGGATGAAAAGGGAGAGGTCTGGATGCATATGTTCTTCCAGCTTCTCGAGTACTTGGATTGCTGGTCGTACTTAGCTTGTGGTATGATGCTTGTCTCTCACTTAAAATCGATCACAACCAATCAAACCTTCATTTTACTCCATTTGAATTAATTCGAGTTGACATTTGTGAGTTTGTAACCTCACCACCTTCATCTTGTCAGCCCCTGCATATGCCTTTTTCAAGATTTCTCACGCTTTCACATGCTTTTTCAAAGTTGTCACCATTCACACATTAATGGATAAAAAATAACGCTTCAAAATCTTCATTTTTCTCTTCCTTATGTGTTGCTCATTGGCATTCATAGCGCCTTCGACAAGAGGACTTACCTCGTACTTGATCACTTCAAGAACATCTTGGTAGACAAATAACACTTTCATTTGCTTGCATCATTTTTCGTAATTCTTTGCACACTAGATATTTGGTGGATCGAATCTGGCTCTTGATGCCAAATGTTAGAACTTGAAATCACTTGATCGTTGAAAATGAAGGGTTTGAATGCGGAGAGTGAGAAATATAGAGAATTAAAGAGAGGATATAATTGAGGATGAGAATATGAATTTTCATTAACTTTAGATGAGGATACCTCAAAGATATCCATACATCAAATACAAGTGGATTGAAACACAAACAACAAGTCGAATAACAAAAAAAAAAACTAAATTTGTGTTCCTGTAATCGATTATACAAAACTGTAATCAATTACAACTGTTAAAAACTAGAAAAATACAAACATGAAAAACCGATTATTATAAATATATAATCAATTAAATCAATATCAAAATTATTTTTAATTATTTATTTAATTTTTTTTCATATTTGTAACTGGTTACACACAAGGTCATATAGGATGAAAATGGGATGTTGTTGAATATCCAGTACAAAATTTAAATAATAAAAAATGCAAAACGTCTCTAACAACAAGTGTCAATTGTTACATTCGTGACAGCACGAAACAAATTTCTGTTAGTATGTCCCTGCAAAAGATTAATGATTATATATATAGTCCTAATATTAAGAATATCACAATTAAAACCGCGTCCGATTTATTCGGAACAATTGGACACACCTACAACGAATTTTAGAAAACATATTTTCTTACCCCCAAAATTTCCGCGGGTATTGATGAGAGAGAGAAATCAACAAAAAAAAAACTAACCCAACATCCTAAGATAGAGAGAAGGAGAGAGGGGGGAAAAGACAAGAAAAAACAAAAGAGACAAAACCTGATATGATGAAGATGATCGAAGAGAGATTCCTCTAAGATCATCTTAGAAAAAGGCAGCATTACAACAAGAAAAACAAAACCATTGATTATTCATTATTATCATTCTTCGCAATAATAATAATATTAGTGATAATCAATTGATTATTGTTTGTTTAACTTAATCACATTCACGATTAATTGCTGCCTTTTTCCTTGATTCATTCAGGCTTGTTCTCAATCCCCCCTCCTCCCCACCATCACTTGCATTGCATCCTTCTGGATTTCTTGACAAGGAATTCCTTTTCGTCTCGTCGCGGTAATTTGCTTTTTTATGCTTTTGATTTAAGAATCTATAATAGATTGCTTGCTTAGAGGGTTATGCCTTTATTTTGTTAATTGTTTCAGCGCAAACCAAACAAACCACTTTGTTGGAATCCTCTGAGAAGAAGATATACTGAGCTTAGTAATGTATTTGTTGAGGGAAAGGTTGTAAGAAGAAAAATATTTGAAATATGAGAGACCCTGAAGTTGTTGTTATCTTTGGACCCAAGAGATGCATTTGTTTTTGCTTTAGTTTATTAGTTACTTTCATCTCAAAAGCCTGAAGGGTTTCTCTGTACAGATAAACCTGCCAAATTTTGTACATATGATTTCGTATATCATAGCTTCTGGCTTGTAAAGAGCGATAGAAGTTTGCGGGCGCTGGCTGTTGCCTTCCTACTGAAATGGAATGCATGTTTGACCGGTTTGGATTGTGGATCAGAATTTGTGTTGGGTTGATTTCTCTTTGGGGAGTTCAACGGTGTTGGTCTCTGAACGACGAAGGTGATTTTTCACGATTTGTTTTTTTTTACCGTTTACAATGCGTTTGTTGTAATGTTGATTTGTGATTTTTGTTGTGATTGGATTGGAATTGGCAGGAATTGCTTTGTTGGAATTTCGAGTAAGAATAACTTATGATCCTTATGGTGCTCTGGGGAATTGGAATCCTAATGATTCCGACCCTTGCAACTGGTTGGGTGTTTGTTGCGTTGATGGTAAAGTGCAAACACTGTAAGTTCCTTTCGCTTGCTCTTTTCTATTTGGGACGACTAATACACGTAGCGCCTTTTGTCGTCTAAAGAAAGCTTCCATTTTGATTTAGGGAAAAGGCACTGCTGAAAATTTTGTGCTTATAGGATTTTCTGTCTTGTAATTTTTCTTGTAGGGACTTAAATGGGCTATCATTGGAAGGGACATTAACTCCTCATCTTGGGAAGCTTAACCACTTGAAATCTATGTAAGGATTCTTCTTCGCAATCTTCCTCGGGAGTTTAAAATTCCAACAGTTCAGTTTACTTACTCTAGTAACTTATATCTCGTTCCGAGTCTAATCATGTTATGCTCGCTTTGTTACTTTGAAATAGTGTGTTACGCAAGAACAATTTTTCGGGTGCCATTCCAAAAGAACTTGGAGATCTAGACAATCTGGAGTTGTTGGATTTAAGGGAGAATAACTTGATTGGAAATATCCCTGCAGAAACCGGGAGGATGTCGTTAAAACAATTGTAAGTTAACTCTATATATTAGCTTATCTATTTTGTAAGATTTCTCGGCTTACCTTAAATGATGTTTTATTTTTCTGTAGATTGGTTCATGACAATAAATTTGAAGGTAGCGACACTCAAGAGCTCGAGAACATGGGTCTGCCTTCTAAATCGCTAGTTATTGACAACTATTCGTCTCCCCTGGCAAGTTTGTTTCAGTGCAAGAATAGAAAGTTTGCATACTGGTAAGCATAGCATCAGTTTATATGCATCATTCACAGGGATTGTATACTTATCTTAGTTTGTTGCATATTTTTTATGGTTAACGCAATTTATTTTACGTTTTGGTGTATGGTGTGAACAGCGCGTGGTATAGAGATCTCAAGCAATGGAACAAGGCAGAGTTTTTGGCAATTCCAATCAAAGGAGCACTTAAAAGATACCTTAATGCAATGGCTCTGCCACTGTATGTTGACAACATTTTTTTACCGATTTCAATCTCAATATGCACATTTTTCGTTCTTTTGTCGTGTTCAACATTCTTAAATAGTTTGCTCTTATTTGAAAGGTTCAAGCTAGGAAAGACTACCTCTCATGGCTATGAAGAGAATTTCTGTGCCGGTCTTCCTAGTGAGTGGAGAGTTTTGATTGATTTGTGACATGTGAAAAACTGAAAATTATGCTTTTAATTGACCTTAAAAACATATCTTTATTCATGTAGGTTCTGGCGAGTCGGAGATTGACTCAAATTTATCAAATCTAATAAGTTCTACACGTCGTAGGTTGCTTGATCAGTCCAGTAACCTCGCAGCTGCGCCTTATAGTGGTGAACCAGTTATACAGATCAGTTATCTTCCAATGACCTTAAGTAGTGGATCTTTCTCAGCCGTGCTAGATCCCAAGAAGAAACAAAATCAGTCCTTTGCACCACTGGATTCGTCTGCTGGTTCTCAAACAAGTGATTCAGCTAATGGTGCTCCAAGAAAACTCTGGAAATATATTATTATCATCTCTGGTGTCGCTATGTTGGTTATTTTTATTGCGATCATACTCTGCATCTTGCGAAAACGAGCTGCAAAAGCTATAAAGCCCTGGAAGACAGGAATAAGTGGACAGTTGCAAAAGGCATTTGTAACAGGTAATACTGCAATAAGTGAATAATGTCCGGATACCAATGTCAGGTGGATGCGCGCGCGAGTTAGAAATTTCTGTTAACAATTATCTGTACTTATATGAAATGCAGGGGTCCCGAAGTTGAATCGATCAGAGTTGGAGACAGCATGTGAAGATTTCAGCAATATCATTAACAGTTTTGAGAAGTGCACCGTATATAAAGGAACACTGTCCAGTGGAGTCGAGATTGCTGTTGATTCTACTATTGTTACTTCTACTGAGGATTGGTCAAAGAACATGGAGATAGCTTACAGGAGAAAGGTTTTCTTCCTTCTTATGTCTATGGAAATGAAAACACGAGAGTTCCAATTCAATCTATAAAGGGACTCTCGGGTTTCAAACATAACTGTAGCTAATTATTTGCTTACATGCTTTCAGATTGCTGCTCTATCGCGTGTTAACCATAAGAACTTTACCAATCTTATTGGTTACTGTGATGAAGATGAACCATTCACAAGGATGATGGTGTTTGAGTATGCTCCAAACGGAAGCTTATATGAGCATCTACATGGTAACACATTTTTATTTAAGTCTGAAAATTTAAGTCAATTAAACGCCCGGGTTCTTCGTATAATAGAGTCACATTTTGTATGTTCTTTGTTTTTCAGTTAAGGACGTTGAACATCTTGATTGGAGTGCAAGGATGAGGGTTGCTATGGGCACGGCTTATTGTCTTCATTACATGCACCATGATCTGAACCCGCCAGTCTCTCATTCCAACCTTAACTCAGTTTCAATATTGTTAACAGATGACTTTGCTGCTAAGGTAAATACTCATTTCTAGTCTCTTTCGTTCGCTTTTATCTTGTTATACGATATATAACAACTCTCCGTTTCATTGCGCTCTCACAGATTTCAGAGATCAGTTTTGGCACTAATAGATTTCCTAATAGCACAAGTGGAGACGATTCTAAGAAATCTGAGTTGCCACCTCAACAAGGTCCTGAAACCGATGTCTATAACTTTGGCATACTGTTGCTCGAAATCATTTCGGGGAAACTACCTTATTCTGAAGAACAAGGCCATCTTCTGAACTGGGTAAGTTTCGAATTTGCGCCCTTTTCTTAGAATTCTAGGTGCAACTTTATTCTTGTATGCCTCTTAATAAATGAAAATCTTTACCAATATGTCAGGCTTCCGAGTTCTTGAACGATAAGCGAAACATCGGCTGTTTGGTCGATCCAACGCTGGAGTCATTCAAAGACAATGAACTTGATGTGATATGCGAGGTAATAAAAGAATGTGTTCAATCTGATCAAAGGTTAAGGCCAACAATGAAGGAAATAATTTGCAAATTGAGGGAAGTGCTTAATATATCGCCCGAGCAAGCCGTGCCGAGACTTTCTCCACTCTGGTGGGCCGAATTGGAAATCTTATCGGTGGAGGCGACATAAGTTTGTGTTTTGCAAATCAAAGCCTCTCTCTAACCTGAACCAAGCTGACAGAGTATATATATACATATATAGCTTTGTGATGGTATTCGCAACTCAGAAAATTCTTTTCTTCTTTAATTCCATTTGTTCCTTTGGAAGTCCTTATGATTAAAATACCATAGCTATTCTTGTGTACCAAAAGGATGTTTGTTAAGTTATTTTGCTGCAAGTGGGGTGTTGCTGTACATTAATTTGTACTTTTGTTGATGAAGCTTTGTTGTAAGTGGGGTGTTGAACATTTGTACTTTTGTTGATGAATCTTGAAATGTAAAAAATCTTGATATATTATATATTGCTATTGCTATTGCTATTGCTATCATCATCATGGTCCCAGTGAAGCATGCAACTTCTTCTATACATGTTTATTCAAATTCAATCATGAATGAAACTATTACAAACCATGCCTTCTTCAAACCAAGAGTTATATACTTATATAAAAGGAATACAAACAACGTAAGTAAATGTTTCTTTATTAAAATCTATTCACACTAGGTACACTTGAGCTAGATGGTCAATTCTCAATAGGCTCCACATGGAAACTTGTAGGGTCATTCTTCAACCAAACCTACGGTGTATGTTCTTCAATAAGAAATATGGTTCATCCATAGGTCACCCACTTGTAAGTGTGTAGGGTCAGTATAATGAAAGCTTGAGTGAGGTTTTTATTATTTTCACAACCAATCAATCTATTTTATGATTCAAACAAACGTGTCCATGAACATAGCCCTTTATAGAAAGCTTTTGTTTTCCTTTACTTTACAAGCTGGTGGAAGAAAAAGATCTGAATTTCTAACCTGATTTGGTTTTATATACACCACACACACAGACACACACTATGGCATCTTGATTTCTCATCGCTTGCACAAAAGAAACAAAACAAATAAAATGCAGCAGCATACAAGAACTAATGTGCCAAAACAGAACATGTTTATTTTTTTGAGTATATTAAAATTGAATTGGCATACATTTTACAACATTAGGACATACACAACAAAAAAGAACAACAGGACAATCCTGGAGAAAAAAGTGACAGAAATTATAAGTACTATAAATACAAAGCCTATAAAAACATTGAAAACAAAATGCCCTTTTTATCTTATTATAGGTCATTCATTCTTCAGGTATCGAAGTTCAGAGATTCGATACTATCTGAATGTTTGTCAATGGCAGAATCGGAAAATGCGCGATGTTGCAATGTTTCATCTGGTGTAGTTTGACATGAAGAACCTGCAGATTCCTCCATGGTTAAACTATGCAAAGCAGGCTTCAATTCAGAATTTAAAAATCTATCATACTCGTCTTTATCCCCTCCTTTTTTCTTCACTTCCACAACAACCAAAGAAGGTGTTAACTCGAATACCTCAGCAGCGATACTCAACGGCCCTTTTACGCCTTCTCTCGTACCCTCCAAGCTAACCCTGCAATCTTTCTTCCTCACTTTGAAACTAACCAACTGAGCAACTTCCTCCAATTTCGTCATAATCTTTGACACCGATGCCCCAGACACAAACCTTGCTTCGTCGCCCTTTTCCTCAAACAATCCAGAAAGATCAAAACCTTGTGAAAACGATATAATGTCAAAAGCATTCAAACTCGCAGGCCGTGGCAACGAACCAAGCTGACGATTCTTCCTTCTATTCACAACCTCAGTATCCCATTCTGATTCTGATACCGATTCCAATACTTCATCGCGATGTTCATCGATGTTTAGCACCTTCTTATCAACATTACCATCAAGATCAAGAGAATCAATGTCACAAACAACATCATCCTCAACATAAAACTTAATATGCTTAAAACCTATCTTAAACCAACGATTCTCCATAATCTCGGGAATCGAAATCCTAGTTTGAGGTTTAGTATCAAGAAGCCTAGTAAGAAGGTTAACAAGTTCAGGAGAAAACCATCTAGGACACCTAAAGTCACCTTTATAAATCTTCTTATACATGACCATAACATTATTAGGATCATGAAAAGGCAAATAACCAGCCATCAAAACAAACAAAACAACACCACAAGACCAAATATCAACCTTAGCACCATCATAACCTTTTCTAGACAAAACCTCAGGAGCAACATAAGCAGGTGTACCACAAAAAGTATGAAACAACCCATCTTGCTTTATTTCATCCGACACAGCACTCAAACCAAAATCGGAAACTTTAAGGTTACCATTTTCATCTAACAACAAATTTTCAGGTTTTATGTCTCTATGATAAACACCTCTAGCATGACAAAACCCAACCGCACATATCAACTGCTGAAAATACTTCCTAGCAACCTCTTCTTTCAACCTACCTTTAGCAACCTTATTGAAAAGCTCGCCACCTCGTACATATTCCATTACAAAGTAGATCTTTGTCTTTGTCGCCATGACTTCAAAGAGCTGAACGATGTTGGGGTGGCGGACACGGCGGAGAATGGAGATTTCACGTTTGATGTGTGAAACCAAACCACTTTTAAGGATTTTGTCTTTGCTTATGATCTTTATAGCTACTGCTTCACCTGTTTTGAGGTTTTTGGCTAGGTGGACCTTGGCAAAAGTTCCATGGCCAAGGAGTTTTCCTAATTCAAAACGGCCCAAGAGAAGATTTGGATTGTCTTTCTTCTGGAATGAGTTGTTCTTCTTGAGAGATGCTACTCCTGCCATGGATGATGATGATGAAAGGTTCTGTTGGATTGGAGGTTTTTTTTCCTAGTTTCTAGTGATGGACATGAACCTCCATTCAAGTTTTTGATCCTATTGACTTTGATGTATTTATTGTGATGCATAAATTATTGATAAATGATATTTTACATTCATTATGGTTTTTTTATGTGTTGTCTATTTTTTCTTCTCTTATTTTTTTTTATAGTCGGTAAGGTTTTTTTTGTTTTGTTTTGTTTTATATTTGTTTTGTTTTTAATATGTGATTGTTGACTTGAGATCTCATTCCGTATAGGTGAAGTTTTCCCTTGCAATATAAGAAAATACTAGATCTATATCTAGGATATTATTATAGTGGCTATTGAGACTAACTACCATATGAAATGATGTGAGACAGACAAAGTTGGTGAGGTGGCTTTCAAGGTTGAGGTTACATATAAAAGCTATGATGGTGAACAAGGGCTTATAGAGGATTTTAGAGGACTAACTACCATACGGAAATCTTAGTCCCTCGCGCGAGGAATTTAGAGGAGCATGTTCGAAGAGACACTAAATCCATTAAGTAAAGCGCTTAATTATTGGGCTTCAGTCAAGTCCCTTAGTTGAGCCTTAGTTTTGTGTTTTTTATCGCAGTCGGAGGTACGTAGGAGTAAGATTCGCAATCTTGTCAAAATTAATATAAAAAAAAAAACATATTTGTTCTTGCCCAGAACTACGTAGCATTGGATTTCCATCGCACTTGGGGATATGATAGAAAATCAAAATTCAGATAAATAGAAAATGTACTATTGATTGAAATTAAAACTATTATAGAGACGAATCCCTATAATCTTAGAGTAAATGCTCCTCACATAAAAGGTATTCTAACTTTGCCCAACCCAAAAGATTTATATCTAGAAATACACATAATGAATTCTCACTTGTTATCGGTGTCCTTATATAACTCTTATTCCCCTTCTGACATAAGCAGTTATAATTGATTCTCTATTAGGCCTTATATTGTGCTAAAGCCCAAACTAGTATCATATCACTACTGAGGCTACTAAGGTTGAGGTTACATATAAAGGCCATGATGTTGAACAAGGGCTTATATCACCGGCAGGTGCATTGGAAATCAGTGTCTCATAAGCGGCAATTATTTTATGATTGGCGAGGAGTTTGAGTTTATTAAAAGAGTGAGAAACTTACATCAAGGAAATTCTTTATCCGCATATTTACCAAGACTAACAAAGAAGAAAAGAGAAAAAAATAACAACAAAAAACAAATAGGAAGTAAAACGTGGGAGGGATAGTCCCTTAGTCGAGGCGTTTAGAGAGCCTCTCCAAATAGAAATTAAGTCTCTCAAAAGAGACATTTAAGCTAATTATCTTGGGGTGAATTTCATCAAATTTTTAAGACAAAACTTTAAATAATCTCTCAAATAAGACTTCAGTCGAGTCCCTTAAGAAAGACTTTAAGTTGATTATTGTTGTACTCTAAAATTTATCCTATTCATTTTAAACTTTTTGCTTTATAGTTCCATTATCATGAATACACATGCATATCGTTGATTCCTTGGTGATGAAACTCGTTTTTTCAAAAAAATCATTTAAAATGAATTTTCAAAAAAACAGGTGAAATCGCCACCTAATTTTATTTGTTCTAAAAGAAGAACGGGAAAATATAGATAAAACCCACAAAGAAAAGGATAAGACGGTCTATGAGAAAAAAGAGATATAGGTTCGGGAGTTGGTTATGCAAAGGGAAGGTATTAGCACCCCTCACATCCATCGTACTCGATGGTACCCATTTAGTTCAAAGTGTGGTTGTGTGTTAGTGTAAAAATTTACGATCTTCTAAGTTTAAAAATAGAAAGAAAGAGAGGAGAAATGTTTTTATTATTTTTGAGTTTGGCACGGTTTCAGAACCGTGTGCCTACGTATTCCCTCGTGCAATGGGAAAGTCAAAACTCCGTAGTTCTTCTAGAAAATGTTTGTTTGTTGATTGATTTTAAATGAAAAGACAAGTCGTCATTTTTAAAGGAGAAGACTCGTCTAACGTCCACAAGGTGTGATAAAGGATAAAGAACTACGCACCAACATGAGGGAGGGTTTGAGAACACCTCTAGTACTCAAGTGGAGAAGTCGAAAACCTTGGGAATAGAGGAAGAAGCATCTCAATTATAAATGAATCATGTCTAATCTTGAAAAGGGTTTAAAGGTAAATGGTGCTTGGAGCGCACAAAAGAAGTTTGAGTGAGTTGGAATTGATTTTAAATTGTGGATGACAAGTACCAAAACGTTGGGATATCCTCTAACGATTCAATACTCGAGATTGGTGATTGAGGTCAACCGATCATCTCTCATCCAAAATATTTATTATGAAAAGAGTGAGGTGAAACAAAGTTCACTTTTATTAAGTGTATGGAATAAAGTATTTAAGTCATTGGGTTACCCTCTAATGGCCCAAATACTTTACATTTTAATTAAATCGTCGGGATATCCTCTAACGGTTCAATTAAATACCATAGCACCATGTTTTTTATTTTAGAACATGGATTTGAAGTTTCTCAATTTATTGGGTTACCCTCTAATCAATTAGAAACTTCGATTTGTTTTAATCGTTGGGCTAACCTCTAACCATTAAAACAAATCTTATCCAAGTGTTCTTTTTTGTAGAAAATCATTTTTGAAAATAACTCGACGTTGGATCGAGGTTTGAGAAGAAGACTCGACGTTGGATCGAGTTTTATTGAAAGTGTTTTAAATGCTTGGTGAATGGAAAAAGAATAGAATCGAGACAATTGTAAATCACAAGTAAAATCGACAAAGCCCATACAAGGTGGCCAACCTAAGTATAAAAATAATTAAATTACATGTGTACTAGCAAAGTGGGCTAGTCTACTATAACGACTAATTGGAACAATTAATCGAAATAGGCTCACTGTAAGAAGGCCGGATCAGCGTATATGTGTGCATGTGTGGTCATCGACGCTTCGTAGCTTTGTCGACTTACGGGTTTAAAAATGATTTACAAATATTAGTTTAAAAAAGATTTTTTGGTTTTGTGTAAGTGACAGTTAAATTAAATAAAATAAATGTGCACTAGATAATTATTACAAGATTTGTTCTTGGGAGAGGGATACATGAAATATAAATGGGGATTAAACGGTAAAATAAAGTAGAAAGCGGTAAATTAATTACAATGCAACAAGGGGATTGGGATACATTATTCGAATGGGGATAAATTGAAATTAAAGAGGAAACGGTAAATTTAAAATGTTAAAAGTATACAAACAGAAATTAAATACGGTGAAACTTAAATATCGATTATTGTGTCGTCTGTATTTTAAAAGATTAATTAGAATAAACTCTAGAAATTAATTCTAAGAATTTTATATACGAAGGAGATTAGTATAATATAATTCGAACGAATGAATAAATAAAGTATAATAATATAAATAGTATGTGTGTAATATTTACAGTACTAAATATAAGAAATAAAAATGATACTAAGTATAATTGTATTTACAGTATAAAATATAAAATAAAATAGAAATGGAAGTATATTGTATGACATTGTTAAATATTAAATAAAAATAAAAACAGTAATATGTTTATGCTAATGAACAAGAATAGATGCTAATTGAAAGTAATTGTTTCGAATAATCCTTGAATGTCTACACAAACAAAAAACTCGTTAGTAGCATGAGTGGGATAAAAATAAACATGAAATTGCAATAAATCGAAAAAAATGGTTAGTAAACAAAATATGGAATCGAAATGCAATTAAATGAATGTTCATGGACAAACAACGGACTGTAATTGAAACGAAAGAAATCAAGAACAAGATATTATTTACAAAGTCGAAACATGGAGAATTGATTTCTAAACCAACCAAGACAAGCGATTATAATCCGGGCAGCCACTACTCATTCAACTTTACTTGAAATAAAATGACTTTCTTACACAAATTCGCTCAAAGTAAACGGTATATTACCCTCAAAGTTCCTCGGTTAGATGTACACGCAAAATAACGCAGTATCATCATTAAACCTTCATAAGAACTAAATCCGAATATCAACCAATTTATACTTCAATTGAATTTAAAATGATAATAACATAACTTGCGGTGTCCCGACATGTTTCTCGGTTAGATTTACACGCGAGTAACGCGGTCAACCATAAAACCATCATCGAAACTAATCGTGAATATTATTCAAAGACAAAAACTACAAAAAAATAAAAATGAAAAGAAATACGATATCTTAATGATTTCTCGGTTAGTTTCTACGCGAATAAACGCGGAAACAACATCACCTTCATTGAAACCATACAACTTTCGAATCGTAAACTTCAATTAAAATGAGAATAATGCAATATTGTGATATCCCTAATGGTTTCTCGGTTTGTATTAAACGCGGATAAACGCATCATCGATACTAAACCATCATTGAAACCAATACGGAATCCTCTTGTCAGATCTAAACGAAATTAAAAAGGAATGAGCATAACGTATACACGGTATCTCAATATGTTTCTCGGTTAGATTTTCACGCGAGTAACGCGGTATAATCATTAAACCGTCCTTGAAACGAAACAAATAAATGCCAAATGGTTTCTCGGCTAGGTTCCTCGCGAATAAACGCAACATTACCATTTAGCCTTCATCGAAACTCATTACAACTTCCACATCCGTTGAACCGAGGCAGCAGCAAATGTTAAGGTTCAATCAAACACACTAACTTTAATATTTATCTAAAAAAGAAACGGTAATCATAATTTTATCATGACTCAACATAAAATTTCTTTCAAATTTCCAAATAATCGGCACATAATGAGTTATATGAATTGATTGTGATACTTAAACCAAATTATCAATACGAACTTGAACATATAAACCAATTTAACAAATCAAGGTACCAAACTTGTAGCTATTATAATCGTAGTTCCAAATACGAAATCTAAATCCCACAGTTACATTCCTAAATCGTAATTTTAACCCAAACATACAACCCGAAAAGGAAAGGAGGTATACCGAAGTAGCAGAGTTGTACTGATGCAGAGCTAACCGCTGGCTGTTAGACAAACTTTGAGAACGGTTGTTCTGGTTGTTGTTGCTACTGCTGTAGACCGAACAGGGAGGTTGGATGGCAGCAAGGAGGTCACGAAATGGAATGGAGGTGGCTGTCGCGGCAGGGAGTATAACGATGATGAGAAGGTTGAAGAGGGTCGAAATCGCGGTGACTGTTTGGAGATGGAGGAGGTTTGGCTCAGCGAGAGAGAGATATCGAGGGGGGTATGCGAGACAGTGATGTTGAAGGGGGTTTCGCTGTGAACGGAAGGGATTGACGGAGGATTCTGTCAGCGGAGACGGAAGGAGTAAAGCGGCGGAAAGGGTTGATGAAGACAGATGGAAGTTTGGAGATGGTGTTAAGCGGCGACAAGGTGACGATGGAGGTGGCTGTGGATTGAGAGGAGGTTAGGCGGAGGGACGGATGGAAGCAGCGGCGGAAATGGAAAGGATGAAGGGGTGCGTGAACTGAAGGAAAAATGGAGGAGGTAACGACAGGTGTCACGAAGAAGAAGAGAGATTTTTTTTGTTTTCCGCCTCAGCCGTTTTTTACTCTTTTTCAAATTGGCCTCCTCTATTAACAATTATATCAACATATATATACTAAAGAATTAGGTTAAAGTTATTTTTCAAAAATGCCAAAAATGCCCTTAATATAAAATGGGCCACAAAAATGGGTCAAGTAAAAAATTAGCAAGCCCAACAGTACTTTGTTTGATTTTTTTTGAGATAAAAATTTACACTTAAAATTGTTAAAAATAATAAAAGTTCGGACAATAAATTATCCGAAAAAATAAAATGAGTACATTAAAATAAATTACGAGTCTTGTAAATTAAATAAAAATTATTGAAATGGTTAAAATTGAAATAAAATGATAATAAAGAATACCCGATTTTAAAACGTTTACGGTTAAAAACGAGACTCAAAAATGTATCGAAAAATTAGGGAGAGCACATTTTCATGATCTACGCGACACGTAGATTCATAAAGCAGTGAGTAAAAGATAAAAATTTGAAATATTTTTCCCGCTAATTTTTGCACAGTATCGAATCGCCTTTAACAGTCTGTTTATAAAATCGAAATATCGATATCATCGACATAAAAATAATTTAAAATGAATGCAATAAGCAGGCAGAGAGGTAAAAATGCATGAAGTAAGACAACAGGTATTTTATAATTAAAACAATGCAAACATCGATTTAAACTGACTTTTGATCAATTTAAATACGACAAAATTATGCAAATGCAATGTGTGAATGACTGTTTTTTTTATTTTAAATATAATGCGAGTAGAAAAATAGCAGGGTAAAATTTGGGGTGCAACACTTGGTTATGAGGTTAAGAACATCTCAGGTTGTGGAAGAAACTGTGTGTTTCGGCTATTTTGAACTAGAAATTGATATTTCTCAGTTTGTATACTTGATGCATGATTTTTTGGTCAGAAGGTCATCTTGGGTTGGTTCTACAGGCGTTGGAACCATTTCAGAATGTCCTTCATTTTATTTGTTCAGATTGAAGGCCATTTCGTCAAGGAAGGACTTCGATACTTCATTTTTTAATAAAGTGGAATTCGGTTTCTAGTGTGCGCTTCGGATACTCCAGAGTTCATAACTCTCATCTCGTTAGGTATTTTTGGTTGATTTTCGACTGGCAATTTCCTCTCGATATTATCTCCAACTTTCATTCTTAGGTCGGAAGCCAGTTGTGTGAAGAAAGTCTCCGAAAAAATTAATCTTTCAAGTGGAATAAATTGAGTTTTACGGTTGAACCGTGTTTACGGTACACTAAAAAATTCATAACTCCTGGCTGAAATTTCGAAATTGAGCGATTTCGGTGTCTAAACTTCCTTCTTGAAGTCCTCTTCAACTTCCGTTCACAAGCCGAGAGCTAATTCATTGTGGATCAATACCAGAGTTTTATTCTTTGAAGGCGTATTTGAGCCGAACTGAGCATTATTTCATCTGGTGTGCGACGTTCAAAAAATCATATCCCATTCTATTTTTATCGGATCGTGATGGGACTGGTGTCAAAAGTTCACAAATTCCGTTGGCTTCAATCTTCGTTCACATCCTGAGTTCGGATTTTGATCAGAAGATCCTCGTTCGAAGCATTTTCCCCGGGTGGCGTAATTAAAATTCTACATGTGTCAGATGCCCGAAATGTGAGCTGAAACTTCAAAAATTTATATCTCCTTAACCGTTTGTTAGATTGAGTCGAAATTCTGTCTCACGCAATCAATTTTTTGTTCTGGACATTTTTGTGTCGGGCCCGATTTCAAATTCGGCACGGTTCTCGAGGTTTGGCATTGTTCACAAAATTTTGTCGGATAAAGGAAATTTGGGCCTAATCTTGAATCCAAGTCACGCCAAGCCCAAAAACTCCACCTATAAATCAAATTTCACTCTCATAATTTGGGGAGGAAGATTCATTTGTTAAAATTTCACTCTCAATTCACCATTTTCTCTAACTTTTTTCTCTCAACACACAAGAACAAAAGGCCAAAAAAGTCAAAAACCTCTCTTCCCTCCAAGAGCTCAACTGACTGGACCACCATCCTCGACCGGCCAGCCACCGCTCCGACCGGCCAACCTCTGGTGACCGACCGCTCGCCGCCCTCCGCTTCGCGCCGGCCTTCCGCTCTGGCCTCTGCTTCCGATCGGCCTTCCTCCTTCCTCCGGCTTATGATCTCTCTTCCGGCAAACTCCTCCCTTCCTCTCTTGACTTTCGGCCATCCTTCCTTCAATTCCTCTTCAGTTCTCCATTCAAGCTTCAATTCAAGTAATCACTTCTTCCAAATAAGTGCTTATTTTAAGTGATTTTGCAAAATTTCTTATTCTTGAAATTGAATTTAGGAATAGCTTGTACATTAGTTGCTTGATTAATATATTGATTAATTAAATTGGAATTTCATGTTTATGGCTTAATTCTTGAACTCGATTGTGTCGAGGTGTAAAATTAATGAACAGTACACATCCATGAGTTGATTTCTTTGTACATAAAGTGTTTGTGCTATTGTTTGAATTAAAGATAGCACGTTCATGCATTGGTTAATACTTGTATTGAATAATTGAGTTGAATTTGTATGCTATGGCTTGAGTTCTTGAACTCGGAAGTGTGTCGAGGTGTAGTTTAGTGCACATATTCATGAGTTAAATTGTATATTCTTGATTAATTGAATAGGTAGATTAAAACATGGTTAATTCTTGATTTGTGATTGATTTTAACTCATGTTCAAGGTTATGTCGAGATGTGGAATTGGTTGATTATTTGATTTCTTGCATGTGGTTACATGTTGATGTGAAAGTTCATTCATGAAGCATTGCATTTAATACCATTGCATGGATAAATGAGCATTGTTATACATTGTTTCAATTCAAACAATTCCAATTTTGACATGTCAATTGTAGAATCATTTGTGTAAAGTTGTTTGCATGTCATGTAAGTAATTTAATATCAAATTATCTACTCAATTTCAAAACACAAAACAAGTGAGAACTGGAAATTAAATCAGTTCATGATTTTCACCTTTCTCATGCATTTTCATGCACTTTTGTGAACCAAAATCAATTTTGCCTCAAAGGTCCAAGGTAGAAATACTTGTCCTAGACGTTTAGGCATGTTTAAAAACCGATTTTCATGGTTTTGACACCAAATTCCATGCACATCATGCCTAAACATAGTTGCTTCCCCACCGTCTAAAACCTCCAAAAAATGTCACTTCCACTCTGAATTAATTAAAACCGATCATATTTTTGAAACCGTTGGCACGTTTGCACGCGACCATGTGATTTTTAATTTATTCCGACAAGTTGACTTTTTCGCTTAAATTTCAAATAAGTGATTTTCCAAGCCGATTTTTGAGTTTTTATTTCACTTCTTGCATGTTTATGCTAGTATATTAGCTTGTGAGTAATCGCTTTTGAGCTTTGGGCTTTCGATAAACACCTTTCGTTGTTATTTCTAAAACTTCGTTACTTGTGCAAGGTACCTTGAGTTTGTTTTTCGATTGATTTGGATATGTCTGATACATATCCCAATCTTGCACACATGTGTGTGCACCTTTTGTCTACATTGATTGGTGTTTACCTTTTGCAGGTTTCTTCGATTGATTTGGATATGTCCGATGCATATCCTGATCTTGCACACATATGTGTGCACCTTTTGTCTGTATTATGTGGATGGTTATCCCTTGCAGGTTTAGTTGATTGGTTCAGATGTGTATGATACACATTCTGATCGTGCATACGATATGCACCTCTTTGTCTATATTATGTGGATGGTTAAACCTTGCAGGTTTATTGGATTGGTTAAGATGTGTACGATACACATTCTGATCATGCATACGATATGCGCCTCTTTGTCTGTATTATGTGGATGGTTATCCCTTGCAGGTTTAGTTGATTGGTTCAGATGTGTACGATACACATTCTGATCGTGCATACGATATGCGCCTTTTTGTCTATATTATGTGGATGGTTATCCCTTGCAGGTTTATTGGATTGGTTCAGATGTGTACGATACTCATTCTAATCATGCATATGATATGTGTCTCTTTGTCTATATTATGTGGATGGTTATCCCTTGCAGGTTTAGTTGATTGGTTTAGAACGTACGACACATTTCGATCATCGTACAATATGTGCCTCTTTATCTGTATTATGTGGAAGGTTATCCCTTGTAGGTTTAGTTGATTGGTTCAGATATGTACGACATACATTCTAATCATGCATACGATATGTGCCATTTTGTCTGTATTGTCTGGATGGTTATCCTTTGCAGTTTTTATATTGAGTTTTGGATGTGTACGACACACATTCCGATCATGCTTATTGATGCTTCTACGTATTGCTCACCAAATTTCTTTATTGCTTGTCAGTAGTTCACAAAGTTTTCCAGAGTATTTTGCTTGCTTTACCTTTTACGGATTGTTATTCGTTTGATATTCCCTTACCCTTTTACAGCTTTCCTTTACCTCTTTCTTAGATATCATGAGAATTAGGGTGTTTACCGCTTTCTTAGATATCATGAGAAGTAGGAAAAAAGCGTGGGCTCGGAAGTCGCTGTTTAAATACCTATAGCAGGCATTCCGCAAATTGTGTTCTAATTGTGTTTGGTTTGTTTAAAATCCTATAGTGCAAGGAGGTACTTTTCAGTAAGTGTTTACTTTTGTGCTTGCATAGAGGTAGGGTGGTTAGGCAACTTGATATGGCACCACCATTAAGTCTTAATGATGAAAGGCACACGGAAAAGGGTTAGTACCAACCCCCACCCAGTTCAGTTCGTGTTAGCTTAGCTCACGTGAATTGTGAAGCTTCCTTTATCGAATCATATTATATAGTGGTCTGGGTTCCCTATTTGACTTTCCATGCTTTATCATGGGGTTCGCGTTGACACATTTTTACTCGCACTTATATGCTCTTCACACTTGTAATTCATATCAAGGTGTGAATCCCTTTCTCATATGAGAAAACTCTTGGTTGACGCAATTTGTCTCGCTGTGGCTATGGTTTTTCTACGAAAGAAAGCTCCTGGTTGACTCGTTGATTCGCTTCCTTGAGGCTATGGGGTTTCTTTCATCTTTCACGTGCATATGTGTATCATTTGTTTGTTCATTGCATGGTTTGTGCACTTCCGCCAAAGCACTTGCTTGCCTCCTCCCTTTGTATCCCTTGGTTGGTCAACCAAGGGGAGTATTAGGATAGTTTCCCCTAGGACCGATCAGCTAGGGTATCTTTCGAGCTTAGAAATTAGGATTGGCATCCTTGCATGTCAACATAGGTAGAGATTCCCTTTTCATCCTTGACTTAGGGCCACCTTTGCATAGGGATAGAGCTAGATAGTTCCCCTTAGATGTTTTTCTTCCTCTTTTTGCATAATAAAACTAAAACCATTTTCTTTATCAAACCTCAAAACATGTTAATAAACTCAAATCCTTTCGCTAAGGTAAAAACAATCCACCAACTTCAAACCTTTTTATATTTGTACCTTTTTCTATGAAAACCTTTTCGATAAGGGTATTTCTTTTCAAATGCAAGCGAGTTGCTAAGTGTGCGAGCGACCGAGCATAAGACTTACGATAAGCTGCAACACCAAGCATGAATTGCAATCCCAATCGCGAGGATTCGAAATGGAATTTCTCATAAAAAACATTGCAACCCACCAAAAATTTTAAGGAGAACTACGTAGTGCTTTGATCCTTAATTGCACGAATGGGGTACGTAGGCACTAAAGGTTTACAACCGCGGCAAGCACGACTAAAACAAACTTTCTTTTTGTGCATAATACTTTGCATTCATTCATTTTACCTTAGACATAGGTTATAAATAGATACCCAAACCCAATAGGTAGAAAGTAGAAGTGGATACCGTAGAATACTACAGACGTGTGGGATGCTAATACCTTCCCCTCACGTAACTGACTCCCTTACCCGATCTCTTAGTCGTAAGACTATGATTTCTCCCTCTCATGTTTACTCAATGTTTTCCTTTCCTCTCGCGGGATAAAAAATGTTCGATGGTGACTTTATTGATATTATATCCGACGACTTCACTGGGGAATGTCCAGACCTCTTGCTGGTCCATCCAGGAGTCGATCCTAGATTTTCTTTTCTTTTCTATTGGATGTTTATTTGTTTACCAGCTTTATCGCATCATCCTTTGTATGTTTTTCATTGCATCCTATGTGACATTTAACGCTTCCATATATTGTATCTGTTGTTGTGTTGGATCTGTTTCTGGATTGGGTAGGACTCACGTGAGGTAAAAGGCCCCGTACCCAGGCTATGAGAGACATATAGGAACACATAGGACTAGAGTGGAACATGACGGCTACGGATGTAGATCCAGTATTGCGTACATGTCGTACATGCTTCATGGGAGGTTCACAATAGGGTGCTATCGTTTTCACGTAGGTTTTGCGATGGTAGTATTCATGGGCGAACCTGATCTTGGAGTTACCTTTGCCTTACCCAAGCCTTAGTTTCACCCGTGAGTGGGGAGTGTCATTTTTTTCACAATTACTATTGGTGACTTGATACTGATGGTGACTCAGTATTTTTTGTTGGTGATTTTGGTTCTATTATGTGGTATTTTCTGGTTGTTACTCTGTCTGTGGTTTTGGTTTTCTTCCACCAATTCAGAGACAGTACAACAGATGAACATAGTCACGGAAGTTGTAAACCCATGATCAATGCACAATGCACTTGCACCATAGCATGTTTATTTTCCAAAACAAATGTTAGAAAAAGATATGTTTATTTATCTAACCCTGTATGCATATCATTTCCAGGATATTTTATGATCATCATCAGCATCAGGATGGATAACGATGTTCAGGCCAACAGTGAGGCTCTCAAGAAGTCTCGCAGTCTATTCCTTCTGTCAGTTTGATATTTCCGAAGTGAAAGCGATGGGTGCTCGTGTGAAAGGGCCGAATGAGAAAAATTTCAGAGATATTTATGGAAAAATCTTTCCTTTGTTGATGGAGGGTTATGAGTTTCATGCTATGCAATCATTGTTGCAGTTCTATGACAGCAAGCTCCGATGTTTCACTTTTCATGACTACCAGCTTGCGCTAACTCTCGAAGAGTATTCATTTCTCATGGATCGCAACATCACTAGAAGCTTGCAATTTGTCAGGGTACTTGCTACTCCATACTTTGAAGCCATTGCTAAAGTTCTTTATTTGTGTGTTAGTGATGTAAGGACTCATTGGATTTCTAAGGACAGTACAAGCGGGCTTCCTTTGGGTTTTCTTTTGTCCAGGGAGGATGAATTCGCCAGGAGCGAGGATTGGTGGAATTTCAATGTTGTGTTGGCCGCCATGATCTATGGCACTGTTATTTTCCATGTTGTGAAGAAGTTTGTAGACTTTGTTGCTCTGTCAACGGTGGTTATTCGACAAAGAATGGGTACGGAATTTTATTTTATGATAAGTATAGTCATGTTGCTTGCAAAGGAACTATCTCGGTTATTGGTTCAATTTGGAAGGATCTCGCTCCTTAAAGAATCAAAGCCTTTGGGTGGAGATGTTTGTCGAATAGGCTCCCTACTAGTGACTATTTATTTCTTAAGGGAGTTGGTCTTAATTTAAATGATCATCTTTGTGTTTTTTATTCCGAGAAAGAAGAATCGTTAAATCATATTACGTTGGATTGTACGTTTTCAAAGATGGTTTGGAATAATATTTTGAATTGGTGTTGTTTTGATTATGATCCGCGAGGAATTTTATGGAAAAGTTTGAATCTCTGGTTAAATTCTAGCAGTAAGGCTAGTGTGGTTTAGGGAAAAGTTTATGTTGGTTGGTTATCAGTGGTAGCTAGCATCTGGAACCTTAGAAATGAAGTTATATTAAATGAGTAAATTTTAGCTTATCTAATTTAGTCTGAAAGATCAAATTGAAGGTTTGAAAATAGACTAGAATATAAAATATTTCTTTAACCAAGTGTAATTTTAATGAGTTTTGCAAACTTCCGTTGTTTTACCTCGGCCAAGTTTCAGTTGGTTAGGAATTTTCCTCTCCCGAACGTTACTTGTGGCTTTTATAAACAGGTTAGAATACCCATAATACCCTTTTGAATGTATCTCTGACTTATACAAAAAACACTCAATATACAAGTACAATAATCATTTTTTCTTTTTCCATTTTTACTGTTTCAAATCAATGAAATGTACTTAAACCTTAGTAATACTAGAGCTAAAAAAACAACTAACTTGTTTTCATTAGATAACAAAATCAATTTTCATCCATACCTGTTTTCTTCAAAGTTATCATATTTACTTTTGTTGAAGATTGTTCTTTATTTTTATTGGATTCTCGGGCATTATCTAAGTAGAGTGGTTTCCAAGTAGAATGGTTTCCGATATGGTTTATACTCATTGTTTTCATTGTCAATATTTTTATTTTTGATCTTTAAAATCTATTATTTATCAAATTTTATTTATTTTTGTTTTTTTGAATTTTGTCAATCATTTTTGATCTACACAGTGAACATATTAATTTGGTTTTATAGTTCAGAAGAACGACTCCCTAACTAAATCTTATTTTTATCAAAAATCGAACTCGGATAATATCAAAACACTTCGACCTCAAACCTAATTTTTTTTTCAAATTTAGCATTATTTAATTTTTCTCATACTATAGTTACACAAATAGGCCATTATCAAATGAAAATTAATTTGACTCTTTTGTTTTATTTTATTTTTCATAATGTGTAGGCCTTTTAACTATTTAAAGATGTCAATGACAAGAAGAAGTTGTGGACATTAGTTGTGTTAAAACTACACTTAAGTGGAGTGTTTTGTCAAATCAAAAAGAATTCTTGGAGATGCTTCTCATCGATGCAAACTAAGAAATTCTTTTGTGATGCTCTTTCGTTTGTATCTTTCATACCAATTTGGTTTTCTTCAATTTATGTATGTCACTTTTTTCACCATGACTCTAAATAAGATTGCTCGTGATAGTAATTCGATAAAATATTATTTTTAGAATTACATCTAAAAGTTAAAATTTATTTTGATCTCTTAATTATTTTTTAAAAATTATATTAACCAATTAACTCTTTAAAATATTTTATATAAATTTTTTTCGTCTTAAGCGGTCAATTTCTGTTGAAACAAATGATAGAAAAATAGATTTGTGAAGAAGAAGATTAAAGGAATTGAGAAGAGAATGAATGTGAAAATTGAAAATGAAAGTTGATGTTGAATGATTGTGATTATCTTGTTATGCTTACAAAGAAATGCTCCTTATATAGACACATTTCTTAGGCCCAATAGTGTAAACTAGACTGAGGCCCAAAACATCTAAAGGCCAAAGGAATTCGACACACTCTAACATACTTAAGAGTGACGACTTCGACAGCCTAACTAATTAAACCAACACACATAGGCATTCGATTCGATTAGCACACAACATTACAACTATTTTGACACATTAGTTCGACACACTAGTTCGAACTTGAATTATACATATATTCTAACACACCCCCATTAACTCATGTTCTCGAGACTTCTCATCCTGATGCTTCCTTTCAGCTCTTCGAATCTGACTTTCTTCAGAGGTTTGGTGAATATGTCAGCTAGCTGAACTTCAGTTTTGCAGTACTTTATATCGATATTCCCTTTGTTGACTTTATCTCTCAAAAAATGATACCTTCTTTCAATGTGTTTACTTCGACCATGACACACTGGATGATTCGCCAGGTTAATTGTTGATTTGTTGTCGACAAATAGCTTTATATTCTTAGGCTCCATTATCTTGAGTTCTTCAAGTAACATTTCGATCCATGCTGCTTGACATGTTGCATATGATGCAGCTACATATTCTGCTTCACATGATGACAAAGCCACAATGCTTTGTTTCTTCGAGCTCCAAGAGATTGGAGCACCTTCGATCATAAAAATGTAGCCTGCAGTGCTTTTCTTTTTGTCTTGATCTCCACTGAAATTTGAATCAGTATATCCATGAACTTCGACACTTGTGTTGTTCTTCGACTTCTTGGGTAACAACACGCCACGGTCGACAGTTACCTTTATGTATCGTAGCACCCTCTTTACTTCATTGAGATGACATTATTGAGGTTTCTTCATAAATCTGCTCAGCAATCCCACACTTTGGCAGATATCTGGCCTTGTATTGCAAAGATATCTCAAGGATCCAATGATTTGTTTGTACAATGTCGAGTTTACAAACTCATCATTTGATTCCTTCTTCAGCTTTGCTCCTATCTCTAATGGAGTGACAGCTTCGTTATAGTTGCTCATGTTGAATCTTTTCAGAATATCCTGAGCAAACTTAGTCTGATGCAAGAATACTCCTTCTTCAGTATTTTTGAATTCCATCCCTAGGAAATATGAGAGATTCCCTAGATCAGACATTTCAAATTCTTGCATTAGCTTCGACTTGACCTTTACTATCTCAGCTTCGTCATCTCCAGTACTAAGTAAGTCATCTACATAGAGGCACAAAATGTTCGACTGACACTGTCGGCATCTTTTACATACACTCCATATTCAGAGACACACTTTGTGAAACCTGCTTCGATCAGGAAGTTATCTATTCTCTTATTCCAAGCTCGAGGAGCTTGCTTCAAACCATAGAGAGCCTTCTGTAATCTGTACACCTTCGACTCCTGTTCTTTGACGTCGAATCCTGGTGGTTGAGTGATATAGACTTCTTCTTCTAATGGTCCATTCAGGAATGCTGACTTTACATCCAGCTGATGCATCTTCCATCCCCTGTATGTTGCTGTCAAAACAACTATTCGAATTGTTTCCAGCCTAGAAACCGGTGCATATAATTCGTCGAAGTCTATTCCAGGCTTTTGTAGAAAACCTCTAGCCACCAGCCTTGCTTTGTACTTAGCAATTTCTCCATTTGGCCTTCGTTTCACCTTGTATATCCACTTTACATCGATTGACTTCTTATTCGTTCTTTCGACAAGCTCCGAGGTCTTGTTCTTCTCAATGGCTCTGAGTTCTTCTTTCATGGCTTTGCACCAATTCGAATTACTCATTGCTTCATTCAAATCGATTGGTTCTACTTCAGCCATCATCATGGCTTCTTCAACTAAATCGATATCTTCATCAATTACATGATTTGGAAATCTTTCATACCCAGCTAACCTTGTTGATTCAGTTCTTGTTCTTTTCGACCTCCTTTCACTTTGCACTAGTGGTTCTTTATTTCTACTAGTTGAAGCGTTGCCTTGTTCACTTCGATTATTTGAGGGCTCATCTCGTGGATCTTCTTCGAACACAGTTATAACAGTGTCTGATTCCTGTGTTGAACTTCGAATCCAGTCCCAACCTTTGCTTTCGTCGACACGAACATCTCTACTAATTACTAGTTTATCTTTCATTGGAGAATACAACTTGTACGCACCAGTCGAATGATAACCTATGAGAACCATATCTTCACTTTGATCATCCAATTTTCTTCTCAATTGTTCAGATACATGCCTGAAGCACATTGATCCAAAAACTCTAAAATGACTCACACTTGGCTTCGATCCTGTCCAAGCCTCATAAGGTGTTTTTCCAACTATCTTCTTCGTTGGACACCTGTTTAGAATGTGCATTGTTGTTGAAGCTGCTTCAGGCCAAAATCTCTTGGGTATATCTTTAGCTTTCAACATACTTCTTGTCATGTTCAATATACTTCTGTTTTTCCTTTCAGCTATGTCATTGTGTTGAGGTGTATAGGGTGCAATAACCTCATGCTCTATACCTTCCTCATTACAGAATTTGGAAAATTCAATAGACGTGTATTCACCACCACCATCAGTTCTTAACTTCTTCAATTTATAGTCACTTTGCTTTTCAGCGTGCAATTTGAACTTCTTGAACTGTGTGAATACCTCACTTTTCCTTTCAATAATATAAATCCATATATGTCTGGTGAATTCATCAACAAACGTAAGGAAATACATGTTGCCTCCATTTGACTTCACTTCAAATGGTCCACACACATCAGAGTGAACTAGCTCAAACTTGCGCTTGGATTTCATGGGCAAGTCATGTTTGAATGCCTTCCTTGCCTGCTTAGCTTTACAGCATTCCTCACATACTTGCTTTGGTTCCTTCACATAAGGAAAACCAACCACCATCTTATTCTGATTGAGCATGCATAAACTTCTGAAGTTTAGATGCCCATACCTGTGGTGCCATAGCCAGTTCTTGTCTTCTTCTGTAGTCGAAGCAAGACACTTGTGATCCGATGTGTTGAGTTCGACTTTGAACGTCTTGTTTTCTGCCAATGGTGCTTTTATGATTAGCCTCCCATCAGCCTTATAGACTTTCGTCTCATTTCTTTCAAGCTTCATCTTGAAACCTTTTGCAAGTAATTGACCTACACTTATCAAATTACTTGTTATTGTAGGTACATACAATACCTCAGTGATAGTAGCTTTTCCACCATCCTTTCTGACAATCGAAATATCTCATTTGCCTCCAGAATTGATGTGTCTTCCATCAGCAAACTTTATCACCCTTTTTACTGACTCATCTAACTTGGTGAACCAATTTTTGTTGCCAGTCATATGCTTACTACATCCTGAATCCAGATACCACATGTTGGTTTTCTTAGAGTTTGACTGAGAGTTTACCATCATCAGCACATCATATGAATCATTGTCTTCTGCACGTGCATATTGAGCTTCATCACTTTCTTTCGCCCTTCCTACTTTCCTCCTTCAACAGTCTCGAGCGTTGTGACCAAAACCTTGACAATTGTAGCATTGCTTATCTTTCCTGTCAACTTTCTTCCTAGAATTCTTGTTGCTCACACCTTTCTTGCTCGAATCAGCATTCTTGCTTGACTTCTCATCATCTGCAAGATGCTTTCGAAACTTCGATTTTTCAGCTTTCTTGTTGAATCTTGATTGCAATACTTGTTCATCCACCTTTTCTCTTTCTGATTTCTTTGCTTTAATCTCATCTCATGAGCTTCCAATGAAGCTTGAAGTTCTTCTAACTTCATCTCAGATAGAGTCTTGGTCTCTTCAATTGTCACAACAATATAGTCAAAATCTGTAGTTAAAGATCTCAATACCTTTTCTATTTTCTGCAAGTCAATGATGGTTTCTCCACATGCTTTCATTTGATTCGTCAACGTCACAATCTTTGAGAAGTATGCAGAAATCGATTCATCATCCTTCATGTGCATCATCTCGTATTGCTTTTTCAGCGTCTGCAACTTCACCTTCTTCAATTTTTCTCCTCTGTCATACAAGTTCTTTAACTTGTCTCAAGCTTCTTTCGCTGACTCTTCTTCAATGATCTTCTCAAAAACATCAGAATCTACACATTGATGAATCAAGAACAATGCTTTACAATCTTTCTTCCTCTGATCTTTGTGCGCAGCTTTCTGGGTTTCTGTCGCATTTGCTTCCAGCTCCGATACACCATCATTCAAGATTTCAACAACATCTTGAAATCTGAAAATGACCTTCATCTGTGTAACCCATCGTTGATAGTTTTCTCCTTTGAAAACTGGTAGATTCTTTGGAATCGTGTCGCGTTGTTGTTCTTTGCCATTAGATTCTCTCGAATCGCAACCAGCTCCTTGATACCAATTTGTTGTAACAGAAGATAGAAAAATAGATTTGTGAAGAAGAAGATTAAAGGAATTGAGAAGAGAATGAATGTGAAAACTGAAAATGAAAGTTGGTGTTGAATGATTGTGATTATCTTGTTATAATTACAAAGAAATGCTCCTTATATAGACACATTTCTTAGGCCCAATAGTGTAAACTAGACTGAGGTCCAAAACATCTAAAGGCCCAAGAAATTTGACACACTCTAACATACTTAAGAGTGACGACTTCGACAGCCTAACTAATTCGATCAACACACATAGGCATTCGATTTGATTGGCACACAACATTACAACTATTTCGACATACTAGTTCGATACACTAGTTCGAATTTGAATTATACACATATTCTAATAATTTCTGAGTTATTTATTGTTAATTAAACAAAAAAATTAAAATAAAATGTTTAAAAAAATTAAATAACCAATATAATCTTTTTTAAATTAAAGGAACCAAAATAAAATTTAACGTTCATTTACATAATAAAAATATATATTTTGCCTCCAATCTTTGTTGGTACGTTTAATAAATTATAGATTGCTTTTTTTTTTTTTTGTTGTTGTCAGGATGGACTATGGTAATGGTTACCATTGGGTCTTAATGAACATGATCTCTATTACAAGTTGATACACCTTAATCTTATGGCTTGAACTTTATATTATTAGATACAAAATTGTGCTACATTTCGTTCAAGAATTGCAACCGATTTCTATCTAATACCGTAATTTATGAGAAATTAATATCGCACCCCCTGATGATATTTTTGAAATTTTCGATAAATTTTTTGAAAAAAATAAAATAAAATATTTTTTTATATATTAGAAATTTTAAATATATTGAAATTTTCTGTATCAGAATAATTTGTTTTTAAAAAAATATTAGCTTCGTTAAAAAATTCAATATTTTTTGAAACTTTTGGTATTTTTCCCAGAAATTTTAAAAAAATCGATTCTTTTTGAAATTTCTGACTTTTTTTGAAAAAAAATTTAAAAATTTGAAAATATACTGAAATTTCCAGTACTGTGCTGAAAATTTATGGTATTGTACTGAAAATTTCAATTGTTTTCCGGAATTTTCTTTAAAACTCATGGTAAAACTCATGTTTTTTTTTTTAATTTGATGATTATTCACAAGGGTATAATGGTAAAAGTATACACTTAGGAAGGGTGGCATGTATAACTCAGGGGTGAGATGTTATCATTTAACTCAATTTTTATTTACACTAATTGGTATCCTTTAATGTAATTAACTAAATACACCTTTCATTACCCAATGAAAACCGTGACTGTTGCCAAGTGGCAACTATATGTCATTTGTAATGATTTCCCTCTCTCTTTCCTTTTTTGAAAAGATTCTAATTCATTCTCATATGTTGTGTGTAGTTCAAGACAACCATAAACCTACATAACAAAAGGATTGCATTCCTCTAGAATTCGATCAAGAACAACATTAATCTGATCTTGTTCAATGATTAGTTTACCAACTGAAAGTAAGAATCAACAATGTTTTAGTTCAAAGAACAAAATCAGAGGTAAAGTGATTCAACTTCTTGGTTGTTTTGAGTTATGTGCATAATTGGCGCACACAAGCCTCCGTGATTGCATTAAAGTGTTTGTGAACCCTGCCCCAAAATTCATATGATCGTTTGCACGTGTGAATTTGTGATAACACTAATTCAATTATTATGGAGAGTAGCTAAATACATAGATTTTGATCTTGGACAATCCATACTCATCTAAGATCGCATTGTTGATATGATACACATATGTTTTGAAGGTTATAAGTAACTCATATTCATAAGTATTTTTTGTTATAAGAGATTGGGGCATCTAAACTTTATAAGCTTAGGCCATCTGAGTTCTAAGAAGCTGGTACACGGCATTCCGAAGATTGTGAAGCCTAAGAAGTCGTGTGAGGTATGCATGAAAGACAGGCAATCGAGATTGCCATTTATTTCAGAAGTATCCCCAAGAGCATATCATGCTTTGGGAGTAGTGCATTATGATGTGTGTGGACCATTTCCAGAACCATCACTTTAAGGAAACAAGCATTTTGTGTCTTTTGTGGATGAGTTAACTATAATGACGTGGGTAGCACTCATGAAGTTTAAGCATAAGGTATTTACCGAGTTCCAGAAGTTCAAGGTGAAGGCTGAGAAATAAATTGGTTACAAGTTGAAAGTCCTTAGAACTAATGGTGAATGTGAGTATAACTCTACAAAGTTATAGAAGTTCTGTGAGGAGTGTGGAATAGAGCATGAGGTTACTGCTCCATACACTCCTCAGCACAATGGTCTTACTGAAAGAAGAAATAAAACTTTACTTGATATGTCGAGGAGCATGCTGAAAGAAAAAAAGTTGTGTCATGTGACACCCCAAAATAATTCGATAATTAAATAATTATGATTTTTAATTATTAATTTAATTGAGAACATAATTTATTAATATATTGGATTATTGAGATTAATTATGGAAATGTTAGAGGTGTGTTGAGTAAAGTGGGGTGTGAGGAGTAAAAGACTCTACTTACATTAATGAATTTATTTTATTTATGTTAAAAGGAATAAAAAGGAATAAAATAAGAAAAGGAGGAAAAGAGAGTCATTTTTGGAGAAAGCAAGAATACGTGAAGTTGAGAAGAGGAGAAAGAAGGAAAAGACCTAAAGTGTCGAATCAAGAACCCACGAGGTGGGTGATTTCGATTAGTTATTTCATATTATCGGTTTGAGTTTGACCGTATAGATCATAGCATGTTAGGAAATCTTGGTTTAGGAATTTCTAGGTTTCCATGGGTGTATACCTAATTGTGTCGATTGTCGAATATGTATTGAAAACAATTAGAGTGTCAGATGAAAAGAAATGATGAGAATATGTTGTTTGATGTGATAATGATGCCAATAGGATGTGTTTTAGTGTTTTCCATGTTGGGACTCGTATGGGCAAATTTGGGTTTGATTGAAATTGAAGGAATGTCGTGCGCAGAAATGGCTCAACACGTGGGAACCGGTTCCGGGGAGGAACCGGTTCCACATTGAAAATTGGTGGAAAACGGAAAATGCACTCGTGAACCGGTTCTGTATGGGTAGGAACCGGGTTCCCATACATTTTTCCAGAAGCGAAGTTTTGGAACCTTTCAGGAACCGGTTCCTGCATATGTAGGAACCGGGTTCTGCTTTATTTTCTTTGAAAAATGTCAAACTTTGAAAATTCATAACTTTCAAACCGTAAGTCCGTTTGAGCCTTTTGGACGTTATTTCCTAAATTTAATGCTCTATTTTATGAAATGAAAATATTTTCCAAAACTTGAAATTATTTTGAAAATGAGCCAAATTCCGAGATAGGTGACTTTTGACTGACGCATATTGAAGTGGATGTAGCCGAGACCCTGTGTTGATGGATGTATTGGTATTGTGTGGATGTAAAGCATGTTTATGCTGTTGTTAATTGTATGCATGATTGGTTGAAATATCATGTTGATTGGTTTGATTCGCTTATGTTAAGTTGATGTGTACATAGACCGATTGATGTTGCATAGTGATGTGCGTGCATATGCATTGTTTTGGTGGAGTTAATTCTCATTGTGCGAATTTGACTTGGATTGCCGATAACCGATACCAGTGAGGATGGGTGGTTAGGCTGGATTCGTGTCCGGGTGTTTATGGACGAATCGATGATTACTGTATCCGGTTGAGAATGGATCGGTATTGGGTGACTTGGTCACGTGTTGGTACCACATGCATTGAGTCTGCATTTTATTTGCATGGAATTGTAACATGTTAGGATGTCTTCCAGTGTTACCATTCTCGATTGTTAATTGTGCATGATGATTGTATGGTTGTAATGTATTTAATCGAAATTATCTTTGAAATGTGTGGATTAATGTGCTTGTAATATATTGTTGAATTGAGAAGCTTATAATATGCTTTAATTATGAGAAGTCTCACCCTTACTTTACAATTTCGATTAAAGTGAGGAGTTAGTGAGGATGGCTTTAGAGCTTATCATTTAAGTCCGTGTCGGTGTCATGCTCTGATTAGATTGTAACACTGAGGAACGTTAGTTGAGGAATTAGACATTGTTTAATTGTTTCTTTAAATTTTGTTGGGAATAATAATGATTGGATTATTCCGTTTTTGGTTATGATATTTTCCACTGTGTAAGACATGGTCTTAGTTTGACTGAATTATCTGAAAATCTTGATCCTCAGTGTAGCATGGCTACTGTTATTTTGGAGTTTTATTTTATTTAATAATTGTGACATCCCTATTCCGTGTTAACTCTGATGAATTATGACTTAAATCGTTGATATAATTAATATTATTCGGGTATTTTAGAAGGGGTGTTACATGTCACACCTTGTAGGGAGAAGTTGTTTCCACTTCAGCGTATGTGATAAATGGGTGTCCAACGAAGAAGCAAAGTAATGTTACTGGTGGGGTACCACAGCACAGGCATGTATAAAATTTATTATATACTCACCGATAAGGTGGAAGTCAGCAGAGACGTCATTGTGAAAGATTTAAAAGCATGAGATTGGAGAAAGTCCCAATCCAACTATGGTGTAGTTCCAACACGTAATATAGCTTCTCAAGATGAGTCAGAACTTGAAAGTTATGAAGACGATCTAGAGTCAGAAGATGATTCTGGAAACTCTGAAGATGAGTCAGAATATGAAGGTGATTCTGAAGGTGAATTTGATTCTGATCCAGATTTTGATGATGATCCAAAATCTAGTGCTAATCGTGCTTCTAGAAGGGAAACCTTTGAAGACGTAGGTTCACGGGGACAAGCTTTAGAAGGTGATCATGTTTTTGAAGGTGGTACTTCTTAAGGTTTTGGTTCTGTTGAAGATTCAAATCATGTTTAGCGGCCACAAATAATCATACCAATATCTAGAAGGTTCACAGAGTTTGACCCACTGTAAGATATTGATGTAGACTATGAGGGAGAAGTTGTTCAGTGTGCTATGTTAGTGGACTCTGAACTTGTTGGTATTGAAGAAACTCTCAATAAGAAAGTATGGTCGAAGGTCTTGAAAGAAGAACTTGAGGCTATAAAAGAAACAAGACTTGAGATTTAACTAAGCTTCCAAAGGAGAAGAAAGCCATCAACGTCAGATAGGTTTTCAAGGTGAAATTAAAGTCAGGTGGATCAATTGGCAAGCACAAAGCAAGGTTAATGTCTAGAGATTTTCTTCATAAATCTGGGCTAGATTACTTTGAGGTGTTTGTGCATGTAGCTAGACATGAAAAAATCAGATTGGTGATTGTGATAGATGTGAATAGAATTGACCTCTGATGCATTTGGATGTGAAATCTACATTTTTGAATGGACTGTTACAAGAAGAGGTATATGTATCACAACCTCCTAGATTCTTGAAAATTAATCAGGAAGGGATGGTGTACAAGTTGTATAAAGATTCTATGGATTGATGCAAGCTCCAGATCTTGGAACTTGAAGATTGATTCATATTCAAAAAGCAAGGATTTCAGAAGTGTGAGATGGAGTATGGCGTTTATGTGTAACATAATTCTAGAGGCAATATGATTATGGTGTTTCTCTATGTTGATGACATATTGCTAACAGGAAGCAGTCCATAAGAGGTATTCAAGTTCAAGAATGTGTCTTTGAACGAGTTTGAGATGACTGATATTGGAAATATGGTATATTTTTTAGAGATAAAGATTTTGTACTCTGAGAAAGGTATCATTTTACATCAGCTGAAGTATGAACTTGAGCTTCTAAAAATATTTGAGCTAACAAATTGCAAGACTGCAATCACACATGCTAAGACGAATCACAAGTTGAATTCTGATGCTGAGGGTGATAATGTAGATCTTATAAATTTTAAATATTTGGTTGCTCATTGAGGAATATGTGTAACACTAGACCCAAAATTTGTTATGTTGTTGAAATGATGATTAGGTTGATGAATAAACCAAAATGGTCACATTACAAAATTGCTATCAGGATTCTGAAGTATATTAACAAAACTATAAAGTATGGAGTTTTGTTCTCTTTTGGTGTTAAATCAGATGCAGATTTGATATGCTATTCAAACTCTGATTGGTGTGAAGACAGATTTGACAGAAGAAATACTTTTGAATATTTTTTCAAGTATATGGGAAGTCTCATTTCTTGGTGCTCCAAGAAGCAACATGTGGTTGCGTAATTAACTTGTGAAGTTGAATATATTGCAGGTGCTTTGACTACTCGTCAAGCAGTTTAACTAGTGAATTTGTTGCTGGATCAAAAGATCAAAGTGAACAAACCTTTGAAGTTGATGATTGACAACAAATTAGCTAAGCCTTGTCAAGAATCAGATGTTACATGGGAAAAACAAGCACATTGACACGAAGTTCTATTTTTTGAGAAGTCAAGTCCAGAATGGAGTGCTAGCATTTGCGCACTATGACACTCAGAAGTAATTTGCAGGTGTTCTGACAAAATCTGTCAAGACTAAACACTTTATCCGCTTGAGGGATGAAATTGGTGTTATAGAATTTAGTTAGCTGAATATGAATTAAGGGATAATGTTATAAGTAATTCATATTCAAAAGTATTTTTTGTTAGTCACAAGCAAAAGCTTTTGTGGTTGTGTCTCAAAAGTATGTTTAACTTCTAGAGTCCTAATTTATTTTTGTTAATTTAGTTATTAAACATAGTATTTTGTTAGGGCCTACGTGGCAGTTTATTTTGTGTACATAAACAATTTTGTAATTAAGATTTTAATGAGATTTTAATATACAATTTCTTTTTCAACAAATTTGTTGTAGCCTTCTTTCTTGCTCTCTCTCCTTCCATTTTTATTGTTATCTCCAACCTTTGTGCACCCACGTTGAACATAGGAAGGATTTTCAAGTTAACAACATATTCATGAAGCTTATTAAAATCACACCTTTGGTTCCATAGCAAGAAACTGTTATCTTGCTGCTTAATTGAGAGTATTGAACAGAAGGAGTTCGAAGATGACGAGCTTCCAAAGAAAGTATTTATGATCCGTGACGATGACGGTATTTTGAAATAGAGGACGATTCATTGATATCCACCATTGTTGAGTTCAATGAGAACCAGTTCTAAGAAAAAGAGATGAAGAAGAAATATCTATTAGAAGTAGAAATCGAAGGTGATTGTTGAAGCTTAAGAAGTTTGGACCTGAATCTTTGATTCATAGATTCATTCATTACAAAACTTGAATATTCAATTGATTGGTTTCTCAATATATAGTGGGAGTCTTGTAGTTGGCTGAGTTCATGTAACAAAATCCTAGTCAACGTCAACTCCTAACAACTAGAACTAACTAAACTAAGCCAAAACACAGATGCATGTGAGCTTTCATAATAGAAAGTTAGGAAACTAAAACCAGTACTAGTGATAATTTGAGAGGATCAATTTAAAAAAAAATATATAGAAAAGAGAGAGGGGGGATAGATAGAAGTGAATAAAATCAAATCTATATATATGCTATATATATGCATTATATAATTGAAAGAAAGACATAACAGTGTAAAATTAATATAAGAAAAAAGTTTGACTAGTTATATAATCCTGTTAGATATAGGTAGCTAGATTTTAATTAAAGTAGCCCTCAGCTTCCACTATAAGAGACAACAAGCATTTATGATTTAACAATGTAGAAACAAAAGAAAAGGGCATATTGACAACTTGTTAATTTCTTCTCAACAAGATTTATTTTCCAACAATACAAACCTATTGTACGGAAAAATAAATGATTTTGCAAATTAAATTTTCTCTGAACAAGATCTGTATGTTTCAATATTCTTCTTATTAAGGAGGGTAATGTCTTATTACTTGAAAAGTGTATTTTTTCAAAGTGTTATATGAATGAGTTTCAAATATGTTTTCTTTCTACGTCAGGTTGTTGTGTGACATGCAACATATGATAGATCAAAACACATCCATGGGGAACAAAAGAAATCTCGGAGAATCCGAAAAGCTCCAACATAATTAGCATAAAGCAAGTGATTAGTATTTAATTAAAAACTACAGTAACACTATAACAGTACTATTTTGAATTATAGGAGAGAGAGAGAGAGAGAAACGGATCAACACTAGCTATTATTATTATTCTAACAGTCTTATTATATTATAGCTAGTTAATAACTCCAAGCAAACCATTTCCAATCAACAGTGTATACTTTAGGGTTTCTGTTCAACTTCTAGGGTTTCTATACTACAAATGTTTCTGTACATGTTGCTCTATCTCCATCGATCCATATACTTGACCTTTTTATAGCCTTTTTTTATATATAGGCTTTCAATTCAATATATGATCCTTTTCACCTTAATCCTCATATAATCTTGATTTTTCATATACAAATAAATTGCTGATTATAGTTTAAATTTCTAGGATTGAAAAATTTGAAGCCAAATGATAATTCATCAAAATACATAAATAAACAATTAATTATAAGCATAGTATGTTATATGACAATATAATAATTCCTTCTCTTAATAAAACTCACAGCTTATAAAATAAACAAAAAATTTACCATATATAGATATGTATATAGTTCTGGTTCATATCTCAAGAATCCTGTTGGTTGACATAGGTACTTTGTTGAGTTTGAGTTGTGCTACTAGTACTCCCTTTTATTTGGTAACTCTTCTTCTTCTTTTTCTTCTTCTTATAAGGAATCCCTCTTGCCTTTTGCTGACTATCCTTCACCTCACGGAGGAAAACCCGCACGGCTCCTCCGGCGAAGGGGTTAGTCTCCGATGATCCGCCGTTCTCTTCATAGGCGGCTCGGAGGCGTCCGATGAGTGCATCTAGACTTCCCCAAGCTTGCTTGAGAGGACAAGCACATGGTGCAGGAGGGGTAGGTTGGCCAAAGAAGATGCAAGCGTTCAAGTGGACTTTGGTCTTGCCAAATTGATCAAGATAATGGAGAAAATCAAGAACATGGTTGAAGGTACAGTTTGATAGTGGAACAGGTGGATTTTGACTCTTGAGGTATTGACCAAAGGTGTTCCAATCTCGACGTTTTTGAGACTCATACCTGCTAAGTGGCTGTTGTTGTTGGTGGTGGTGATGATCATGATGGTTGGATTTGGATGAAGAGGCTTGAAGTTGAAGAGAAGAGGAAGAAGACATGTTTCGAAGTTGAAAATGGGAATGAATTTTGAAAATGTGAGGTGAAAGAATGAATGTGATGGTGTTGGAGCAGTGGAGATGGAAAGATGAAAATCACGACTTGTGGTCTTTTGAAAGGACTTAACGTGGGGTCTTAATCTAAGTGCTTTTCTTTTCCTTCTTACTCACTTTCCTCGTATTTGTATTTCTTACCTTTTTTATAGATAAATATTTAGGTGGGTCTCGATACTCATCACTCTTTCAATCCTTAAATCTTATTCTGTAAGTGATTCTACGTAATAATTCTTCATAAATGTTAAATCTAATTTTATCTACTCAATTATCAAAGTAATGATTCTTATCAAATCAATAATTTTCTAAAATTTTTTAAGTATTTGAAATTAGATATAGTAAGAATGTTCAATTCAATATATGATATACTTTTAAAAATACTAGTACACCATTGATAATAAGATCATATAGTCCCGCGTATTTTATTAACTTTTATTATTGAGTCTAAGAGTCTGTTTGGTAAGACATATTTTGAAACTTATGTCTTATAGTTTATAGTTTATAAGTTCATATGATATTTTAGATCTGTTTGATAATGGCCTTTTGATCACGAACTTATAGTTTATTTTTCGAATGCTATTTTAAATAGCGTTTTAGCTTATACTTTATTATTTTTCTTTCTGTTTTATCCTTATTATTTTAACAAAAATCCACTTTTATCCTTTTAATTTGAAATAAAGTAATTATATATAAAATATCTTTTATGTCATTTTACATTTATAAGTTAGTTGAACCGCTAAAATTACCAAACACTTTAATTAGCTTATCAGTTATCAGTCTCAACCATTAGCTATAAGCTATAAGCTATCAGTCATCAGTTATAAGCTATAAAATCGCTATTTTTACCAAATAGACCCTAAATATATGACTCTTATGTTGTTTTTATAAGAATCTTTTAAATTTATAAATGATGTAGTTATTATATTTTATTTTTTAAACAACAAAAAGAAATCTTTGTCTTTGAACAGGGCAGAAGCAAAATTTTACATCTAATTAGGAGATTTGTGTTGTCCAGTTCGTGGATTTCATTGTTGTGATGGTAAAGATGAGAACAATAATATTTTCTGTTTGATGTATTATCTTAAGACGTTATATTTATGCACTCTCGAATGCAATAATTTGGAAAGGCATTGAGAGTGATTCACAATTGTTTTTGGCATTCAATGAGTTGGACAATTTGACAAGACCAAAGTACACTTGAATATGGTTGCATCTTCTTTGGACTCTATTCAAGTGGACTTTGGTCTTGTCAAATTGATCAAGATATCTAGTAAATGTCCTCTTGTTTTTTTTCACTACCATAAAGAATATATTTTAAAACAAAATTTTTACCTCACCCAACAAAAAATTTGAAGTATAATTCTATTAAGTGTCATGTTTTATATATATATATATATATATATATATATATATATATATATATATATATACCGTCTATTTTTAAATATAACTGAGAGAAAAACTAATTCAATACATATTTTGAATTCCATTAAATTCATTTATGTTTTTATTTATTTAAAAGTGGTGTCTTACTTTTTTTCATTTTTTATTTATAAAATAAATGATCTATATTCCTTTCGTTTCTATAATAATTGATTAGTCGTATAATCAAATTTTACTATAAAAATACTAGTTAATAAAATTTTAATTTAAACTTAACTTATCTATAACCGCTCTAAACACATACATATCATTAGGGAGAGACCTAGATGTCAAAGACTGTAGGCACACGTCCCTACTATAATTATGAAATATTTTTAGTAATATCTACTGTATTAGTTAATTAGTATTTATTTAATATCTACTCATGTATTAGTTAATTAGTATTTATTTAGGTTGTATTTTAATGTCTACTAATCTACTGTCCATTCCACAATAAAGAAATGAGACATGTTGGGGAGATTTTTATTAATTCATCTTTATGAAATTATGATAGTGCATTTTTACGATTAAAAAAGAATTAATGATCTATAAAGAAATTGTAATTATATTAAAACTTTAAAAATCATTATGATATTTATTTATAAATGATATATTATGTTTTTAATTTGATAAATTTATATATAGAATTTTACTCCACAATCGAAAAATTCTCCGTCCGTCCCTGCACATCATTCTTTGTGATGGATTGCAAGACAGAAAAATATTTAATGTTCTGTTTTGGATGTTATTCTTCTAACACCAACTTTGAAAAAAATATTTTTCCGCTCTTGCAATCTATCTCGCATAACGGTGTTGTTGTTATTGTTGTTGTTTCCACATCTTGCAATGCCATTGTTATATTTTGGAATAACTTTCTTATGACTTCAATTAAAAAAAAAGCATTTCACAATTGATTGTTTTCCTCGATTGACAACATTAAGAAATTTATTGTTAAATATATTGTAAATTGCAAGCTATATAGTTGTTTCACAATACAAGTCATTTCTTTGAATATTGCAGCACACAAAAAAACTGGTGAATAGTAAAAGTTAAAGAAAGAAACAATACATGTTAATATTTTACTATTTAAAATTTTTTGCAATTAATATATTACCTCAGTTCTTTAATAAAATTGAAGGGAAAATCCCTATTTTATTTTATTATTTGTTAAAAAATAAATAACTTTGAAAAAAATATTTTTCTACTCTTACAATTTGTCTCACATAATAGTATTGTTGTTTTCACATTTTCCTATGCAAAACTTATAGGTAACGTAAAATTTTATTTTATTTTTCTATTCTGACAATTTGTTCTCACATAATATCTTATCTTTTACTAGAATTTTATTTTATGTTATGTATCTAAACATTTTATGTTATATCTGAAATTAAATGGGTGCAAAATAATTGAACTAGAAAAGCAATAGGTATGCAATAAAATATGGATTTATTCAAAGTGGTGACGATGAATCAAATTTCTCAAAAATTTGTGCTTGTAGATTGAAACCAAAACAATGTAACAACGTAAACTTTGAATTCTAAAAGTGTTTCATCAATTTGGTTTTTTTGAGAAGTTTTACTTGTGGATAAAGTGTATCTTGTCTTCAACCAATGTTTCAATTTTTATCAACGGGCAACGACATGGTTATTTTAAATGTCAAAGGGGGTAAGGCAAGGAACCCTCATTTCTCTGTTGTTGTTCTGTATTGTCAAAGATGTCCTTAACAGGGGTTTGACTAAATTGGTTGCGGAGAAAACATTCAAGCTTATAAATGCCTCTATGAATGTTAAGGTCCCTTCTCATACGCTATTTGCAAATGACATAATTCTTTTTGCCATGGGCTACTCTTCCTCTTTAGGCTCGATCACAACCCTATTTTCCTTGGATGCCGATTGATCAGGTAAAGTTTGCAATCCAAGTAAATCTTTTAATCTCGCAGGTTCTATGTCCCATGATTGACATTGGATGCATGCTAATATTATTGGATTTTGTCAGGGCCATCTCCCTTTTATTTACTTGGGATTTCCTATTTTAAAAGGTCGGCCTAAAACAAAGTACTTTCAGCCCTCGGCGAACAAAATTAAAAGTAAGTTGGCAGCGTGGAAAACGAGTTTGCTTTCTATAGTGATCAGAGTTCAGTTGGTTCATTCGGTAATCCAAATTATGACGATTTACTTTATAATCATATATTCTTTGTCGACTAGTCTTATCAAATTGGTGGAAGGTTGGTGTAGAAATTTCATTTGGAGCGCCGACATAAATAAAAGGAAGTTGGTAACGGTTGCGTGGAAGTATTGTTGTAAAGAGGTGAAGGATAGGTATTTGGGCATGAGATCTTTGAGGCGTTGAACGAGGCTGCAGATTTGAGACAATGCTGGAGCCCTAATATGGGCCAAGAGGATTGGGCTAAGATTTTGAAGTCTAGAGTCATTAAAAGAGAAAGGTATGTGAAATATCATGTTTTCTCTTCCATCTGGGCAGGGAGCAAATTTTCCAAAGTTATAATGGAAAGCAATTCTTTGTGGTTGGTTGGTAATGGAGAGAGTATTATTCTTTGGAAAGACAATTGGTGTGGCAAATCTCTTAGGGACTTAATCTCGGGGAATTTTCATGAGTCTCTTGGTACGTTTTTGAAGGATTATATTCATGATAATAGAATTGTTCTTCCTACTGAAATTCTTACCTTATGTCTGATTCCTATGCAATTGTGTGATTTTGTTAATGTTAACCAACAAGTGCAAGTTAGGTGATTTGGAAGCCCATTGAGAACGGTTAATTATCTCTCAAAATAACTATTTCATCAGGTTTAATCATCAGTCCTGGGGGAGCCAGCTCTGGAACAATTTCATCCCTCCGACTCAGTTCATTATGTTCTAGTGATTGACTCATGGGAAGTTGTCAACGAACAACAACTTGTTGATTCTCGGCCAGAACCTGCCTTTAATTTGTAGTCTCTGTTATGAAAATGCATAAACTATTCATCATCTTTTTTCTGAATGTGGGAATGCTAGAAACATATGGAATTGGCTAAGCAATAAATTGAATCTAAACTCTTGTATTGATAGCTTGGCAGATTGTATTAATATTATTTATGGTGTGAACTCGGCTCAGTGCCATGTTCTTTTGTGGCGACTATCCTAAATTCCATTTATAGCATGTGGAAGGCAAGGAAATTTTTTAGATTTTAGAATCAGAAATTATAGTGGCAGCATCTCTGTGCTAGTATTCTGTCCTCCACTACCATGTCTGTTAATATGACCCAGAGTAAGGCCAGTACTTCTATTTCAGATTTTTTTATTTTGAAATTTTCAAAGTGGATCTTCATCCTCCTCGAACTCAGTCGATTTTGGAGGTGTTTTGGACTCCTCCCCAACATGGTTGGGTTAAAGTGAATGTTGACGGTGCTTCACCAGGTTTTCATCTCATGGCTGGGTGTGGCGACATTTTTTGCGATGATATTGGAGAACATCTTGGTAGCTTTTGTTGTAACTTGGGGCCTGGTAATGTGTTATATGTGGAGTTAATGGGAGCAATTTTTGCCATGGAAAAGGCTATTAGGAAAAATTGGTTTAATCTCTGGTTGGAATCTGATTCCTTCCTTGTGGTGTCAACTTTTAGTAATTCTTATGTTTTTCCTTGGAAAATTCGTAGCAGATGAGACTCTTGTTTATATAAGTTGTGCAATTTCAATTTTTTTGCTTCCAACATATTTCGGGAAGGTAATCGTTGTGTCGGTAGTTTAGCTAACTTAGGTTTAGAGATTTCAAATTTTACTTGGTGGAATGAAGACCATACTGATGTTTTGTTGGATTTTAACATAGACAAATTAGGATTACCTAATTACATAATTAGATAGGTTTTAGGTCAGATTTTTGCCCCCTCATTTTTGTACCTACTTTCATTTTTATTTTATGGATCTTGCCCTTTTGGCTAATAAAATTAAAAAAAATATTGTGTCTAATTTGATTATTCTGTGTAAACAATGTAATTTAATTATTCTGTGTAAACAATATAATTTGATATTATGTGTAAGCAATGTAATTTTTATGGCTCTAGTTTTGAAAATATAAAAAATGATGAAGCTAGGAATTAAACCAATGACCATTTAAACTATTCCCTTGATTTATCAGAAAATTAGGGGTAAAGTGGAGAGTTTTTATGACTCCATTCATTACCTCGTTTGTGTAACCGGGGTAAAATATCCTTCGTGTATGAGGTAAAATTTGTTTTTATAGTAGTGTTTCAAGAATTGAAATATGCTCTTTATAAAGTGGTTGTTGAGTCGGGACCTATCGATGTTTCGGTTCGGTTGTTACTTATTTCTTGTTACACTTTACAAGTGGATAAACCTCATAATAGGCAAGACCGTAAGTTTGGGAATCAAACACATTTGGAGTGCTTAGCTACTTAGAGGGACGCTGATTATTTTGCCAAATTAGTTGACAGTGTGTTGTGCATCCCGGATCAAGATAGTTTGAGTCATGGGGGATTTATACTGAGGAGAAAATGCAAAGATGATCACTAACGTCAAGCAATGCCTTTGCAAGGTTATAGTTGGCCCCTTTATAATGTTTATGAAAGTGTTGCGGTCATCAAGAGTTCCCTCTACATTGCACATATGATGAATATTTTAGGAGACTAAACACTTGTAGAAACCACCTCCTTCTATATTGACTACCTTGTTTTGAAGTTCATCTTGTGACTAAAGTTGATATTATCTTTAAGTGCATTAAATTTTTACTCAAAGGAACTTCATATGATAGAGATTGTTTGCGAGCACAACATTTATTTGACACACACTACTATGGAAAAAACCTTTTGTAAAATAATATAACAACGACTTCCTTATTAATCATGGTAATATCTCATTTTTTGGCGCTTTTTTGTATTTACTAAAAGATATTTCACTACGGTCATTGTTAAACTTCGAAGTGAAATATACCCAGAGTTACAGGATTTGAATCCCAACTCCTTGAATTTCTAATTTTATCGCCACAATAACAAAACATCCTTGTATATCACAACGATTCTTTTAGTCAACAACAGTGTAAAGTTCAATCATTTCATCACGGTTCATCTTATCAATCGTGATGACAAGTGATATTTATTTATATATAAGGAAAATTATCTCTCGCTCGGTACTTAACAATTATTTCTCTCAAAAGAAAACCCTAACACATTTCACTCTTCTCTCTCAAAACATAACCCTAACATCCATGTCACTCATAACACATCGATAACCTTCAGATTCCTCTTCGCCAAATTAATACAACTATGTCCACTACTATAAAAAACACTTTTAACCTCAGACACGAAATATGTTTAACCTCGGCTAAAGAACAGATGTAATGAAGGGCGTCATGAAAAGTATCAACTTAACACCTTGATTTTTAAAGCACTGGGTGGAAAATTCTTATGCACATGGATTTGAAGCCCAATCACTTCACTTTTAATATTTTCAAAACTAGCGCATCAAACCTCTCGATAACACTAAGGGGTGAGATTGATATATATAATTTTAATCTCGTTAAAACTACATAATATTAATAAATTAATTGTTTACACATAATATTTTGTGTGTGTGTGTCTATATATATATATATATAACGAATTTGGAATCTGATTTATCGTCATCACTGTTGGTGAAGATCAGATGTTAGATCCTTGTTTCATTAAAATGTCAGACAAGAAAAAATGTTGGGGGCAATATATTCCAGATCCCTTTCACATTTGTTTATATCTGATGTAAAACAAGAAAATGGTTAGTTAATGAATAAATATATGATTATAGAATAACACCGTAAAAACATTGATTATTCAAGAACACAAATCTTAAACACGATTTATTTTCTGCTCTTACAATCCATCGTATAAAAGTTTTCCGAGTTTTTTACGCTTCAAATTCTTCATGTTATGGTTCATTAACAACTATTGATATTCATAATGCTTTTATAATGGATGTCTGTTATATTTCACACGAAACACTAATGGAATTGTCTTGAGGTTGATACTCATGAAATGGACGACACATATTTGTTTAAGAACGGTGATAAATATCCTCAATAACCATGCCTAAATTATTCCCTCAGTTTCTTTCAAAAACTGAGGTAAAAGGTGTATAAGCTTTTTTCTTAACATTACATTATTTACACAGAATATTAAATTACATTAATATAACAAATGCAATGTTATAATAGTAGTTGTTCTTGGAGAACAACATATTTTTGCTTTAATCCAAATCCTGTAAGATACATTTTGTGTACGTATGACTCAATAATTTTTTATAAAAAACCAAATCAACCCAAACCGCATAGGTTTGGTTTGGTTTGGTTTCTAAAATTCAACCGAACCAAACCAAAACTCATTTTTTTCTCTTACAGTTCGAATGATTTTTTACGTCAAAACTGTTCAAACCATACTGTGAACACCCCTAATTGCACCCCTACCGGTTACAACTAACTTAAATTACACTCACAATAAAATCAAAATCAAAGTCATTAGAAGACTTATAATACCAAACAAAGAACTCAAATATTAACATAATATAAACATAACCCACTCTTCTACTTTGTTAAATATCTTTTAAAAAAAAAAAGTATTTAGAAGAATCGCCAAAATATGTATTTATACTAATATGATATAATTATTTTATATTTTATAAGCAACTACAAATACTATGATATATATATATATATATATATATATATATATATATATATATATATATATATATATATATATATATATATATATATATATATATATATATATATATATATATATATATATATATAATATATTTTTTTCTAATAACTATTGGTAAATTTTAGAGAAACAATATCAATAATAAACAAATTTAATGTTATAAGTTTCTTCTATCCTTAACAAGAAACTTATAAATGTGCTAAATTAATAAATTTCATTTTATATTCCATAATATATAAAAAATTAATTATGATGTTTTTCCTAAAGGTTTATCTTCTCTATATATGTGATCAACTTCAACGTAGGCAATGAGTAGTTCTCTATGTGGTGGAGTTATTTAGTTTGTTAGTTGGTGTTGTTTTGCAAAGCCGGGAGATGTCTGGAAGTGGATCCCTATTTCATGAGAGGTTTCTCCATACGGCCAGTTTTAGGCTTTTTACATTATCGGGTGATTCGAGATTTGTCTAGGGTATGGAAGAGTTGGGGGTCTTCTAAAGTGGTGGTATTTTATGGGCAGTTACTTCAAGATAGATTGTCGAACACACAAAATCTTGCTACACGTCAAATTGTTTCGGCAAAAAATTGAGTGGGGTATGCATTTTTTTAGGGAATTTAGAGTTGGTGAATCACATGTTTGTCCACTGTGAGGTGGTTTCCTCTCTCTTGTATAAAGTATTTAGGTGGGTGAGTAATGATTACTCCTCTCATGTATTCGATCTTAAAGGTTATCGAGGTTATCCAAGGGTTTTGTACGAGTAAGATGCCCCTCTTAGGTCTAGTTTTGATTTGACATCCAGTAGTTTGGGTGATTTGAAAAATATGGAATAAAGTTATTTTTGGCCAGTAAAGAAGAGCGGTAAGTCAATGGATGACTTTTATTATAGATTTAAATTGGAAATGGATTGATGCACACGCTCTAGGATATGACTTCACATTGCTTTGACTGGGACAAGACTCGCTCTAATGCCTATCTTTTTAGAGGTGTGATGTGTGGCCAACTGTCCTTCTATGGTGTTTCAGGTTGTCGTGTTTATCCCACTCATCTTCCTCTTTATGGGAGTGTTGTCTTTAGTGTTTCTGAGTAGGGCTTTTCCCTCTTGTTGTTTGTTTTTCTCAACCATTTTGTCTAGTTGACGCTCTTGTTTGATTTGTATTCTTGATACTTCTCATATATATATATATATATATATATATATATATATATATATGGTGGATCAAATTATATCCGAAGAGTTACACCATGAATTACACTCGCTCAAAAATGTCACATCAGATTAATATTTTTTTAAATCAACCGTTGGATTGAAACATACCATCATATAGATCATATCTATAAATTTTGAGATTAATCTATAAGGGTTTACTATACGATCAAGATATTCAAAGATTAACATCAAAATGGACTTCCATATAACGTTAATTTTGATGTAATTCAATGACATAGTAAACCATTATAGAGTAATCTGAAAATTTATAGGTATGATCTATATGATGATATGTTTCAATCCAACGGTTGACTTTATGGGAGTGTTGTGTTTAGTATCTCTAAGTAGGGCTTTTCCCACTTGTTGTTTGTTTTTCTGGACCATTTTCTCTAGTTGACGCTCTTGTTTGATTTGTATTCTTAACACTTCTAATTTATATATATATATATATATATATATATATATATATATATATATATATATATATATATATATATATATATATATATATATATATATATATATATATATATATATATATATATATATATATGAGAATGAATCTACACCATTGGATTTGAAAAGAAATGATTGGGATTAAAATATATTTTTAAAATTTAATTAATGATTTTTCTTTCCTATTAATGACATATGATTTAATAAAATTAATAATTTAATCTCAATCGTTCTTTTCAAATCGGATGATTCTTATTCATTCTCACATTTTCATATAACATATTCATTCTCATATGATATATATATATATATATATATATATATATATATATATATATATATATATATATATATATATATATATATATATATATATATATATATATATATATATTGCTTTGTTATTCGATAAAACAAAATAAAATAAATATTAAGCGTGTTAAACAGAGTATAAAAATTACAAATTGCGAGTATTTTTTAAATAAAATAGTTAGTCGTTATATAGAAATAGGATTTTCTGACAAATTAATATTTTTAAATGTTTGGAGATTGTCGACTCAAATGAGATCTCATGTTTGCTTTCCAACTATTTTGAGGAGACTTTTTCCACTTTTGTCACTCTTATATTTTGAATGATTTTTTCTTTCTTTTTGACATAAATTTTAAATATATAGAGAGAGAGGGAGGAGGGATCAAATTACACCCAAAGAGTTACCCCATGAGTTACACTCGCGCAAAAATGTCACTTCAGATTAATATTTTTTAAAATTAACCATTGGATTGAAACATATCATCATATAGATCATATGTATAAAGTTTGAGATTAATCTATAAAGTCTTACTATACGATCAAGATATCCAAAAATTAATGTCAAAATGGACTTTCATATAACGTTAATTTTGATGTAGTTAAATGACATAGTAAATCATTATAGATTAATCTCAAACAGGTATGATTTATATGATAATGTGTTTCAATCCAACGATTGATTTTAAAAAATATTAATCTGAAGTGACTGAGCGAGTGTAACCCATGATGTAACTCTTTAAGTGTAAAAAATAGAATGTTCTGTTTTATTTCATGTGATTTCTATTATATATATATACATGATTTCACGTACTAAAAAATACAAAAATATATGCATTAAAGTCTAACTTATATTTGGCCTATAATAATAAAATTTATTTATACAATCAATATCAATATCAAATTTGGTCTATAATAAAAAACATATTAATATTATTGATATCAATTTCTATATGAAGAGATACAATTGATTTTTGCCTTGATTTACTTGATATGCATTAATTGTATAATATATTTCTAATAATATAATTTAATTGAGTTATTATTAATAATTGAGTTATTATTAATATATCCTTTTATTTCAAAATGACTTTATTGTTGAAATTTGAAATCTTAGCATCGCTTAAGTCATTAAATATATTAAATTATTATCAATATAACTATAAAAAAATATAATATAAAATAATATAAATATTTTCTTTCCATAATTCTAATATTCACTTAATTTTTTTGTTTAGTAAAAACTTTATTAATTTATATAATTACAAATTATATAAATTCTTCCATTATTAATTTTTTATCAGATTTAAATTTCAAATATATCGATTATTATTATTTATTTTTAATATAGTTTTTTAGTCTAACTTTTTTGTTTTATCATAATACAATTTCCTCAAGAGAAGTAAGAAAAATATTAACACACCCATTAACACAAAAATATAATCATTTGGTCTCATTTGGTCTCACTTAGCATGCCTAAGTGAGAAAAAAAATATAAACCTCACCAATTACAATAAACAAAATAGAAAAGCTCAATTCAAAATTTAGGGTTCAATAATAAATAATTATAAATGCTCGCTAGTCGTGATTTGAGATCTTACCCAAGTTGAAACTAGAAGAAAGCTTATGTATCAGTCATTTGATATTAGAATTAAAAAAGGTAGAACAAAATCTATGTAACTGTCATTTGATATTAGAATTAAGAAATATTCCATTTTTTTTATAATTATTTCTAATAGGATTTTTTCTTAATAATTAATTTTTAAATTAAATAGTGAAATATAAATTATATTTTAATCCTAATAAATTTAGGATATTGGGCGAATTCCCTTAAATAAGGTGAATTCGTAAGTTCACAAATTCACCTTATTTTTTTAAAATCATGAATTATTTCGTAAGTTAACTTATGATGTTGGGGGTATTTTTGGTATTCCATCAAGGATAAAGAAGAACCCCACTAAGTGGAGAAAGAAATTCTCTTATTAAATAGATCATATAATTAAATCAACGGAATTAGTGTAACCCGACCAAAACCAATAAACTGTGAGTTTTTGCAAACCACAATAGTTAATATTTTCTTCTCTCGTTTTAATAGTCAAAACGAGATGTTTTATAGTTTTTTTTTTTATAAAACTAACTAATCTTTAAAACAAAAAATATATTCTAAATATTAAATTTCAAAAAGTTATAGAAAATAGAAATCTATTTCATAATTTGTTCACAAGATAAAATTTTAAAAAAATTGAAAAGTCATAACAAATCTATTGATATATAATACTTTAATCATTTTTAGATGAACTTTTTGAGACCATATCATCCATTTAACGTGTGTATATATATATATATATATATATATATATATATATATATATATATATATATATATATATATATATATATATATATATATATAAAGTGCTCGCACTAATTTTGTTTTTCGAATAGGCATTTAATGGTTTTCATAGGACCCTATCTTCGATTTTGTCTAGTCATATTGGAACCAATTCATTTATTTGTATGGAATTAGGTAATATTATTATTATTATTATTTATATAAGGATTATATTATATAAAAGAATATATTAAGTAGATCAGATTTAAACAATAAAAAATTTATAAAATCTTATAAAATTATTCTATATTTTTGTATATATTAAAATAGTTGAAATATATATATATATATATATATATATATATATATATATATATATATATATATATATATATATATATATATATATTAGAAAAGTGCTAAAATAGATAATTCTATCTTTAGTAGTTTTAATGATTTATGATTTTTAAAATTAATATAAGTTTAAGTATTTTAAAAAGTACTCTTTCAAAATATTTTTAAAAAACCCGTGTCTCTCATATAGGCATCTTCAAGAAAAGTTAACTGGTTGATTATTGGTGGCTTCTCTGTCTTTTTAAGACTATTTTGAAAGCTTACTTGAATAAGTAAAAAAAGTATGAAGAAGCAGAGATACCTTGGACCTCTGTTTAGAAATTTTCAGCTCTAAAAATGTCAGGTTTGAGGATACTTTTTCTTTTTTATGATAAGAGGTTTGAGAAAACTTGTCCATTTATGAATTGACAAATGGATATGATCGCGTCTGACCCCGGCCCCAACATCGAAGCTGTAACCTTTTTATTAAAAAGTGACATTAATATTTACACCAGCTTATCGTTCAAGGTTAAGTTTTCAATCTTTTTAGTTTACCTTAATAATCCACTTTTTCAATATTATACTTTAATAATTACCTTGTTGTTATATTAGTAATGTTTTTGGTTAAATTACAATTTTGTCCCCTATTTTATTAGAGTATAATTAGCGTGTACATAATATTTGTAATTATAATATATATTGAAACATAGGAATGATATAGATGTAGATGATTCTTGGCCATCATTATTAATTATTGTAATTAACGAATTGATTAATTCATTTTTTATTTTAAATATTTTTTACTCTTTATATTTTATACACCGGACATGTTATATGGGCATTTAAAATTCTTTAAATGCTTAAAATAATCAAATTTTTTAATACGGCGTGTAATTTTGTAATTAAATATTAAAATAATTGATTTTTTTTATATGTGATAAACATCTATCAATAATATGAGAATGATTTACGAATGTTATATGGACATGTTATATAGTCGAGTAATGTTATTTTTACATCCAATACTATTTTTTTTTTTTTTTTTTGGAAATAAAGATTATATTATAACCAAAAAACATGTACAAAACACGGCAACCCATAGGATTCAGCCAACACATCACCATCTAGCCAACTCAACCTAAGGCATCAACAGGTGAGCAATTCTAACTCTATATTTGGGATACATCCACACTCTATTGACAATATTATCTATAATGGTTCTAACAGTATCTCTATTGTGATGTTCATTTCTATACACAATTCTATTCCTATCCCACCAAATCTCGTAAATTGTCTCAGCTATAGCAACCTTCACAATTTTACTCCGCCAGTTTTTGTTGTTACATATTTTCAACAGCCAGATATATTCCTGGTCCCACCCTTTGACATCATGTTTAACATTCAGCCACAGAAGTACTTTTTCCCAAACGTCTTTCGTGTACCTGCATTGAAAGAACAGGTGCTGCAAACTCTCTTGGCAGTCGCAAAAGCTACAATTCGGCGGCAGTTGTATCCCAATCTTCAAGAGCCTATCCTTGGTGGCCATTCTTCTTAGACATGCCAGCCACAGAAGGAAGACAGCTCTCGGTCTAGCATTGTTCTTACATATAAGACCCTCCCACCTAGCTTTGGGCAAATGCTGTAACAGGTCCCTATATCCACTTCTCATACTGAACTTAATTCTTTTGTCTTGTTCATGCCATTGCTCTAATCTAGCAGCTTCCGGCCTTATTTTCATAATGCTCTTAAGAATCCACGATCCATTCTCTTTCCAACCCATCTGCATTATATCCTCCTTCTTTATAAAGTATGTGTGAATCCACCTCACCCACAAACTGTCAGCTTTGTTGCACAGGTTCCATAGCAGCCGGCATAAACAAAGTTTGTTCCAGACATACAAATTAACAATGCCAAATCCCCCCTACTTCTTTGGAGCACACACCAATTCCCAAGCAACAGGAGACTTTCTCGACGGATTCCCTTTACCAATCCAAACAAAGGATCTACTCATAGCGGCCAGTTTCTTGATCACACCCTTCGGAAGAGGTAGGCAGCTCATCCAGTAATTTACACACCCAAAGACCACACTATTAACCAGTTGAATTCGACCCGCAAAGCTGAGAAGATGGGAGCTCCAGTGTCTCATACAGCCACCAATTTTTTCTGCCAGACTAGAACACTGAGTGTGAGACAAACGCTTATGGCTGAGAGGAATGCCAAGGTATCTAAAGGGAAGAACCCCTTTGCTAAAGCCTGTAATATTCTGTAACTCCTCCTACTCGCTATCAGTAAGACCACCACAGTAAATCTGACACTTATTACTATTAATCTTCAGCCCTGTAGCCCTAGAGAATTGGTGAAATTTCTCCATCATAAGCGTGACAGAGATGTTGTCCCCTCTAGAGAATAGAAGAAGATCATCAGCAAAACTAAGCTCCACAAGCTGCAACTTTTCACATTTACTGTGGTAGTTGAAATCCGGAACTTGCATAAGCATGTTCAACAATCTGTGCAGATACTTCATTATGATCACAAACAGAAGAGGGGATATAGGGTCCGCATGTCTAAGACCTCGATAAGCTTTCATAGATTTAGTCACCCTGCCATTAATGTTAAACTGGTACGACACAGACGAGACTGCAAGCATCACCCAACGAATGAACTTTCTAGGGAAACCCAACTCGGCTAAAATAGTTTGCATAGCTTTCCAATCAACGGAATCATAAGCCTTCCTGATATCCATTTGGACCATGCAGCGGGGCACACCACCTCTCATAGAATAACCTTTTATGATTTCAAAGGCAATCAGAATATGATCATGAATTTTTTGGCCTGACACAAATGCAGCTTGGTTTCTACTGATGATGCTCTCTAGCACCTTACTCATTCTGCTTGCCATAACTTTAGAAATGATTTTATATACAGTAGTACAGCATGAAATCGGTCGAAAATCCTTAATCCTGTGAGCATTATCAATTTTAGGAATAAGAGTAACAAGAGTTTTGTTAAGTCTACAATCCAGTTCCTCCTTTTCAAAGAAGCCTAGCACAGTACTCCTAACCTCTCCCTTCACCAATTGCCACGAGTGTTTGAAGAACTTGGATCCGAATCCATCAATTCCAGGAGCTGTTTTATCACCTATGCTACTAATGGCATAAAAAATTTCTTTGTCACAGACAGGACTAACAAGCATTTTCCTCTGCTCTCTACTCAACTGGTGTCCACTCCTCAAAGCAACAATATCCACCCCGTGAAGGTTAGAGTCAGCAGTTCCCATGAGACCTTTGTAAAAGTCCAGAACCTCATTTTCGATATCTTCATAGCTTTCACACACCACATGTAACACCCGTAATTAAATAAGTGATTTAATTTAAGATTATGAAGTATGTTCCGATTTATTTAGTAATTAAGTAAATTGTAGGTGAAATTGTTAACATAATAATCGGGTAAAAATAGTTAGAATAAAAATAATATTAGAAATTATTCTATTATTTGGAATTAATAAAATAAATGTAGAATATAAATTAATTAAGAATATAGAGTATTTTTCGAGTAAGATAGTGTATAAGCTAATGTCGTCGGTAGAATTACTAAACTAATAATCGGGTCGAAATTAGTTGAAAAATGAAAATTATATTAGAACTATTTTATTAAGTAGAATTATTAGAATTAATATAAATATTAGTTAGTAGGGTAAATTAGTATTTTAGAGAGAAGATTTAATAAAAACCAAATAATAAGGAGTACTATATATTAAATAACCTAGAAAAACAAGGGTAATTTTGTTGCTTGCAAAATCAAAGAAGAGAGAGTCCCCAGCCGCATAGCAGTGAGAACTAGGAGAGAGAGGAAGATAGTGAAAATCAAGATTTCTAGGAAGGATTTTCTGTCCAATAAGTTGTTGTTTCCGATCGAGTTTTCGAGTTCCCGTCAATCCACAGGTAAGGGGTGGGATTCGGGTTTTATAATCGATTGTAGGATAATTTTTATGTGGGGTTTAGGGCTGCGTAATTATACTGCTAATCGCATTTTCAGTGATGAATTTTGTGTGCTGGAATGAATTATATTGCCTTGGGTTTAAATATGTGTTGTCTGTGATTAATATATGGGTAATTCGTGATAATCATCTGCATCGAATCGATACTGTGGCTGGGCAAAGGATGAATTTTGGCATGAAAAGGACTAAGGGAGGCGACCGCCCCTAGGTATAGAGAGAATGGAGACGGCCGCCTTACAGGGAAGCTTGGAGGGGGAAACACGTGTGGGCCCCACCAGCCAAGGGAGGCGGGCGCCTCAGGCCTGGGGTGGGCGCCTCACATGTTCTCTTTTTTTGAATTTGGTAGCACGTGGGGGAAGCTGGTGAGATGTGTTTAGGCAACCTGTAGTGTAAGCCATCCTATGTAGAAGTGATAATATTATGTAAGAATAACTTTGACAGGTGTATAATTCTAGTAGAGCTGGAATTAATAGGTTGGTAAAATACTAGCAGCAAGTGATTTAGCAACAACTAAAATGAATATAATTGCAGAATGATAAAAAACAAATGCACAAACTTAATTCCATAGCAGTAGAGATGGTAATAAACAGTGTAGATCAGTCCCGTAAATTAATTCATTAAATGCAGAAAAATAATGGGAGCAGTCGAACTGTGTAGTAGGATTTACTTGGTTAATAATAATGTTGCAGGAACTTAAAACAAAGCAGAAAAATACACTGACAGTCAAATTAAGCGGAGAAAATAGTTTGTCGGAATCGAGCGAAATTTTACGGGATAGTTCGGGTATACGGGTAGTTAATTAAATTAGTGTCATTTTGTTGAATTTCGCATTTGTTGATTGATTGTCGATACAGCCGGAATGTGTTGTTTATGTACGAATTTGGATGATCTAAGAACCGTATAATTGTGTGGCAAAAAGCTAAAGATAAGCTGTTGAATAAAATTTACCGTTGCATATTGTTGAAATTGCTAATTGGTTGTTGATGTTGAAGTTGTTGATTAAGTTGATGCCGTTAGTGCATGATTTTCAATTGGCGTTATTTAAGTTGTTGTTGGGATTTCATCGTTGCATGACACATAGCATGTGCATATTAAGTTGGCCTGGATTGGCACCACGTTGTAAGTTGAAGGCGTATGCCTTGTTGAATGCCTCGATAACCTGGCATATTTTACGTTGGGAGTTTTGCTCCAATGGATCCACATGCATCTGCATTTGTCGAGTCGCATTTGAGTCGCATTTTAAGTTGTTGTTGATTGTATGTTGTTTTGTGTGGATATCACATGTTGTGGATTAAAGTAGTAATTATTATATGTTTCTTTACCTAGCATATGAATTATCGTACTTTCGCTTATATTATTCGATATCTCACCCTTTTCTTTTGTTGGCCGTTACCTTTATATTGGTAACGTGCAGGTAATGGAGAGTAGGAGCATTTAGTAGCTTATGGTGTCGTCGCTCTGATACGTAGCACTCGGGGGGAAACGAACGCTTTGTTTTATTTACGTTTATGCAGTTGATTCCATTGAACAAAATTGTGGTTTGATTAATGTTTATGATCTTCCGTTGTTTTCAAAGATGCTATGTCGAATTTAATTAATTATGTTGAGATTTCCGCTACGGTTATTTAATTAAGGATGAATTGTCAAAGTTTAGTTTATGGTGAAATTATCCGTATTTATTTATGTGTTACGTATCCGCCAAGGTGTAAAAGGTTTAATGTTATTTTCGAGTTGAATAAATGTAATGCCTCAAGTTCTTAGTTTAATTTTCCGCACTCTGATTTTATAATAAACGTTGGGTAGAATGGGGTGTTACACCACACCATTATCTTTAATTAGAGAGTTGATCATCTTCTGCCTATTTTTAGCTTTCAATGCGGCATGGAAGTAGCTGTTATTACCATCCCCATGTCTAATCCATTCAATTTTCGACTTTTGTCTATTAATTTGTTCCTCCCACTCATTCAGCTTCAGCAGCTCCTCAGTGCACTTCTTCTCCTGAACAATCAGTTGGGGATTCATTCTGTCCTGGGCCAACAGATTCTGAGTCACACTCAGGTTGTCTCTCATTTGCTTGATCCTGCTCGAGATGTGAAGAAAAGGCATGTGCAAGTTTTGAATCACCTGCTTGATTCTCATGAGTTTGTTCCACATCTGCAGCTTCTCATGGCAGTAGATAGGAGCATTCCAGTTTTCACAGATAGCTTTATTATATCCTTCCAACTCAGTGACAACATTCAGAAACTTAAATCTCGCCTTCGTTCTTGTTGCAATCTCCTCTCCTCTAATGCAGATAATGGAGTGGTCAGAAACCCCCGGTTCCAGAAGAAACACATGTTTATCATTGTTTTTCTGAATCCAATCAATGTTACCGATGGCCCTATCAATGCAAGAGTATATCGCACCTACAACATGCTTGTTGTACCACGTGAATTTACCTCCAGCATTGTCCAGATTAAAGAGTCCAACCTGATCCATCATGTTTCTGAGGTCACAGAATTCAGCTTCTTTAACTGGTTTGCCACCCATTCTGTCTTGATAGCCCAACACATTGTTGAAATCACCAAGCACAACCCAAGGACCTTGGAGAGACTTGCCAATATTACTAATATATCGCCACAACACTCTCCTATGCTCAATTTTATTAGAAGCATACACTGCAGTAACCCACTCAACAAAGTTGTCATCAGAATTATACACACCACAATGAATCAGCTGCTCCGTCGTGGCTATCAACTTCACTTTACACTGACTGCCTTGCCACATGAACCATATTCGGCCATTAACATGATTCCTGTAGTTATCATACACAAGCCAGTTACCACCCATCTTGTTCCTATTCTTTTCAGCATTATCCTTCTTTATTCTGGTTTCAAGCAAAATAGCAATCATAGGTTGCAGCTTAAAGAGACGGGAGCTAATCTCTTTTTGCTTAGCTGCACTGTTTAGCCCCCTTACATTCCAGGATATGATCATAGGACCCCTGGAGGGGGCACCTTAGTGTCATTCCAAACACCTAAGGTATTGAAGCCATTGCTACTAAAAATCTGCTTTAAGTTGTCCACCTGAATTCTGCCAGAAACTCTATTACTTTTAGGCATATCAGTCCAAATACCTCCTTCTTCTACTGTGTCTGTCTGATTGCCTTGGTTTTCAGGCCTGCTAGTAGAGGCCTCAATAGTTTTCCTTGCACCTACTGCTAACACATTATTCTCAGCCCTGTTGTCACTGCTACTTGTGGTACTATCAACATTCTGCTGGTTACCTTTTGATGCCTCCTTGAGCAGCCCAGAAGCTTCACTAGCTATGGCACTGTGCTCACCTATATCCTTTTCATTCCTTTGTTGCCATATTTTAATGGTTGTTCTCTTTTCTGAAGTGCATACATGTCCCACCTTCTGACACTTTTCACAGTACTGGGGTTTCCATTCATATTCAACTCTCTGCACTTTATCACTCCCATCAAAGTTGATCACAATCTCCTCTTGCAATTTCTGAGTCACGTCCACTTCTACCAGAATACGAGCATAGGTGACTCTGAGCTTCTCTGCAGTGCATTCATCTATGAATAGGGGGTTCCCTATCACACTACCTATCTTACCAAGACTCGTTACCCCCCACATGTGTGTTGGGAGTTTCGGAAATTTCACCCAAATTGGAACTGTTCGTAACATGTCTCTCTCCATAGAGAAATCAGGTCGCCACTCCAATAACACCATTGGCATGTTACTGATTGAGTAAGGCCCCTTTAGAAGAACTTCCTCACGATCTTTGTAAGACTTGAATTTCAGAATGAAGTAACCATCATCGTTATAGAACATATCCGGAAGCTTGACAAAATTCCATTCCTTAATCATGAAATTCTTGACTGCGTTCATGCTCAAATCTCCACTGATAGCATACATGATGAGTGAGGTCTCCCAGTATTGAATTTCAGATTCTACATCTTCCTGAACTATCTTCACAACCGGTTTACCTTCCACAATATTTGGGGCTACGAATGCAAGCGCCTTACCATTAGCTGTTCTCCGATTACCTTTGATAACATCTACCCAGAGCTTAGGTGCAGCATTTTTCTCTGGATCGTCTTTGTACCCAGACTTTTCATCACATTTGGGAATTCTGTCTACCCTAGAAATAGAGTTTTCTCCTTCGCCATCTTGACGCACAACCTCCTTTTCCATCGCCACCAGAATTGGTTCCACCACATCCTCAACAACTATCTCAGTCACAGCCGTTTGTTTCACCTGGATAGGAATCTCCGTCGCTGTGGTGACCTTGTTAGGTGGTCGCCCACGGCGTTTCTTCGACGCCGATCCTCTCATCTAGTTAGGTTTACATCCAATACTATTCACTGTATTTATACGGTGAATAGTGCTTTTTAAATAAAAATATATATTTATAAATAATAAAATATTATTATTATAATAATAGATATTTTTTTAATAAAATATTTTTTAAATTTGTTTAGATTAAGAGACATCGATATAAAATTGTTTTATTAATCAACTTCATAATTTTATTAACCAATATTTTATAGTACTAATAGTTTTTAAATCTAAGCATTTATTAACCAACTTCATAATTTCATTAACCAAAATTTTACACGGAATTAACCAACTTTATTTTGTTATTAAAAATTATTTTTAATATCTGAATGTTTATTAACTAATTTTGTAATTTCATTAATCAATATTTTAGATTTTATTAATCAACTTTGTTTGACTACTAAACATTATTTTTGATATCTTGACGTTTATTAACCTATTTCATCACTTTATTAACCAATTAATTATATTTCATTAACCAACTTTATTTTACTGTAAAAAAAATTAATTTTTTATATAAAAAATATTATTATAATAATATTTTACGGTTCATAAATATATTATTTTATTTTTTAAACACTATTCACCGTATAAATATGTATAAATACGTTGAATAATGTTTGGTGTAGGGATGGCAAAAAAAAAACCATACCCACAGATAAAATTCATCATGGGCACAGGTTAGATAGCTTAACGGGTATCAACTGATATTATAAACAGATATTTAATTATCCGTTTACTTACGGCCACAAATACGGATTTGATGGTATCCATACCCACGGATATTCATATCCGTTAATAGTGATTAAAATTACCTAAATATCCTTTTAAAATTAGTATAGTTGAATATATTTTTAACATCCTTGAAACTTCAATGATATCACTCACATGTATATCATTTAATTCAGTTTGCTACATTCATGTTATTTCTATTTTGAAAAGTATTATAGAATAAATTCTACTAAGTGGTAGCTTAATTATCAACTATGGAGTTTATGACATTTGTACTAAATCTTATGTAAAATTTATGCATTCTGTTAACATTTTCTCACATACTTTTCTATTAATAAAAAGATAAATTTTCTATTCAATATATAAAAAAATAGTAAATTTCAATTAAAAAAAGTATCCATGGGTATCCGTAAATACCCGCGGATATTTAAATTTTCACGGATATCCACCCGACAGATATCCACACGGGTATGTGGCGGGTATGGATATCATATGGACATGTTATTTAGTATTTTTAAAGAGTGTCTCATGGACACTCGTTGACATGACCCTAATAATATTTATTCAAACCTTAATATTCTACTATGGTTATATGGTATTATCCTTTAGTTTCGTAGCAAACACGATCCAATGTCCATATTTTTTCTTTCATCATCATGAACACACAAAATCTGCTCTTATCAGTAACAACGCCTTTATAGTTGGCACCAACACAATGGTTGTTCTCAACACACACCAGTCACTCAAACTCATAAGCACCAACTAACATGCCTGACATCTTCAGATGAATTCTCTGTTCATTGGATATGACCTCAACGACTTCATCGACGACACTACAAAGTGTCTTGTAAAAACAAATCCAAATTTCTCATATTGAACTAGGTAATATCAACTTAGCGTGCATGTTATTTTCACTCCAGTTGATCCTAGTATTATCACTGTCTTATGCAATGTGAAAACATCTCAACAAGCATGGGAAGTCCTACAAAAAATGTTTGCAAGTAAGACTCGTGCTCACATTATGCACCTAAAAGAAAGACTCCAAAAATAACTAAAGGAGCCAACCCTATTTCTGAATATCTCAACAATATCAAATCAATTATAGACAAGTTACCCAATATCAACTAACTGGTGGATGACATTAATATCTTCATTCACACACTCAATGGTCTTAGAACTGGATAAAATGAGATTATAATTGCGGCCCGCACTCAAGAAAATAGAATCAACTTTAAAAATCTTCATGATCTACTCACAAATTTTGAAACTCGTTAGAGATGGTAATTTGGTCCATACCATATGGGTACCCACAAAAAAATGCCCTCAATTGATAGGTAAAAACCCGCAAAATGGGTACGGATACAGGTACGAACAATTATCCATTAAATAAGTGGTATGGGTGCATGCACGTGTATCTTGTAACACCCCCAAATTCATTAGATAATTTATTTAATTATATGATTAATTTATATTGAGTATTTGTGACTTATTTATGGTGTTTAAGTGATGTCTTGACGGTCATGATGCTTGATATGATGCTTTGTGTGATGTATGATGGGATAGTGGTGAGTTATGAGATAATGTGAAATGTTTAGAATTTAAATAATTAGTTTGGAATTATTAAGATTTAATAGTAATTATTTAGAATTATTTTGATAAAATAAATAGAATAAATATAAGGTGTGGAAGTAATAAGGGCAAAGTAGTAAATTGTGAGAGGTTAAGTGAAGACAAAGGTGGAAAGACCTATTAGGGATTCAGGGGTAAGTTTGACATAAGAATATTGGGATGGAGAAAACATTCAGTCGTACAATCGTAGAAATTGGAAGAACGGGAAAGGAGGTTAAGGCACAGAGAGAACAAAGGGATTTTTTGTAGAACACGAAGAACAAGAATCAATTGCTAAGAGAATATAAGGTAAGGGGTGTTTATCATTGTTATTATAATCGATGTAAGGTTTAGATAAAGGTTTATCATTGTTAATGGTGTTATCATGATGTTTTGATGGTAAATTGATGAAATTGAGATGTTGTTATATAATGAATTGATGCATGAAACGTATGCTATGGTGTGTTGTTGTTATATGATGAAACTATGAGTAATTGTGACCAATTGAGACATGTAATGTGATGAAATTATAGGAATTTGGAATAGGTGCAGTGCTGAAATTGCAATAGGAAAACCATGTTCACGCAGCAACGCCGGACGGTGGACTTACATCGACGGGTGATGGAGTCTCGCTCCAGCAGCCCCGGGCGAGCAAGGGGAGATGGGAAGGGGTTGAAAACATAGCCCCTAGATTTTGTATGGGGTTAATCTATCGTTGGAGCGTCAACGGGAGACATTGAGGAGAGAGGGGCAGCGTCGGGCGAGCAAGATGCAATGCCGGGTGGTGGAGACTAGAAAGGAAGGTATGTGTTGTCGCTCCCACGTTTCCGGATGATCATTGGGCGATTGAAAACATTAGCATTTTAAAAAGCGTCATAACTTGAGTTTTAGAACTCCGGTTGACGCGTCGTTCTAAGTGTTAGGAAGCTAACACGATGAACTATAATTAGGTGGAATAAAATGAGTAATATGACGTATGTTTCCACTACCTACCAAGTTCAGCGCCAATCACCAATAAACCAACCAATGATTAGTTCATAGAGTGATGTTTTGTGAATGTGTGTTTGTGATAGTTGTTATTTAATGCTATTACCATGTGTTTAATGAGAGTTATAATTTCTATGAAGGTGTGAGTATGACACGAGGATTTGATGATGTGATGTTTTTCTTTGGTGTTGTATTTTAACTACTATATTTACTCCTTATTTCTTTTATAATTATCATGATTTACTCACCTTTTCTGCTTGGAAATGTTTCCTCTATACGTGAGTAACTTGTAGGTAATCAGGAATAGACATATAAGCTTAAAGATAACTTTATGGAGTCTTTTACTTGCTTTATTGCAAATAAAGAGGGTTTTGCTCTGATATGTAACATCAGGGTCTTGGGATCGTTTGATTTAAATATAATATTCTTGTTGACATGATTCAGTTGAGAATACATTGTTTTGTTTTAAGATGTTTTGAAGTTCAAACTTATGAACAGGGGAAGAAACTGGATAAAATCATTGAGAGAAATCAATGAAATCACCACCGAACGTTTTTTATCCTGCATAGGGAAAGGTAAATATCTACTAAATCTGAAAGGGAGAAATCACGGTCTTACGACCGAGAGATCGGATAAGAGAGTTGGTTATGCGAGGGGAAGGTATTAGCATCTAATACATTTGTAGTACTCTACAGGATGCACTTCTATAATCTATCTAATGGGTGTGTTTCTATATCTAAATCTTAAAACTAAAAGATAAAAGGGGAAACATGAATGCAAAAAGAAAACACAGGTAAAAGAAGGAAATATTTACAAAGTTTTGCTCGGTAGAGCCCCGTGACCAGAAACATTTTGGTGGGTTGCAATATTTTTTATGAACGATGCGTGAGAAGCATGTCCTTTGTGAAATAGTTTTAAACTGAAAAAGATCCTGGAGGAAAAAAGGTTTGCATTAGTTGATTGCTTTTACCTTGAAAAGAAGAATTTTTTATTTAAACCGTGCTAAAGTCTATCACATGAAAGGTCTCAGGTGAATGAGTCAAATTCCTCGCGTCCGAGAAACTCTACACGTGCTTAAGGCTCGTGACGCACGATTCACATCCTCAATTATTAGGTGTTTTATGATTTCAAAAAAATAAAAGAAAAGGTTTTAGTTTTATTGCAAGTATGGAAAGAAATAAGAAAACACCTAAGGGAAACTATCTAGTTCTACCCCTATTGTTATCATACAATGATCAAGGTTAATAATAAAGGGAAATCTCTACCTATGTTAGCATGCCTAGATAACTATCCTTATGTCTATCTCGAGCGCTAAACCTAAGGGAGCCGAGAGAAACCTAAGGGAAACTAATATCTAAGAAAGAAAATAAATAATCAGGTTCTATTAGAGAAAGCACGCATATCATGAGTAGTGCACACTATCTCAAGTCAAAGCCTAACTAAGATATAAATGATCGAGGTAGGAAAAAAGCGGTAAAAGCATGGGGAAGCTTTAGCCAAGGTGATATTTCAACCGAGGTAAACAAGCGAGAAATGGATACGGGAAGCTTTAGCCAAGGTAATATTTCAACTAAGGCAAATAAGTGGAAATGGGGCACCTCTTTTCTAGGCCTTTAGCAGAAATATAAACACACAGCAGAATGCCTCTTTTCGAGGTCTTTAAACAAACCACAAACACAATTAGCACACAAATGCGGGATACCTGCTACAGATTTTTAAATAATGAATTTGAGCGCACGCTCTTATTGGTTTTCTACTTCTCAGGGTCTCTAGAAAGAGATAAAATGCCGAAAGATATACCAGAAGCAGTGTAATACTAAACGAATAAAAGTGTTTGTAGCAAGAAAGCAAAGCGGAACTACTCTATGAAATCTCAAGTAAGCTAGCACCAACAAATGCAATAGTCAGAAATAGGTCGACCAATATAATCCACAATGTGATATCATGCAATATGTGCGCGTATCGGACGCATCCTCATAATAATCAGAACACCTGCACAAAGGTACATATCCAGACAAATAACAAAATATATGTTTCTCGCATCATGAGAAAACACAAAGCCAATGTATCTAAAGCGCAAGCAAAACCACGAGCGAAGTGGTTACCACGGGTGAAGTGGTATATCGGTTTACCAAGATTAGGTAACCCACAAGACTATCCTCAATGTACCTTTCACAAGTCAACAAACACGTCAAAAATAATAAGGAGGCGGTAATATAGTTGCACATTCCCATTACAAGTCAAAATAGGATCCAAACATGCAGAAATGAAATGCAAACATGTGTTGCAACATGGAAATAGAAAACCGGGCAGCCACGCACACATAATGCAAAACACATCGTAAACGATATCAAAATTGAGCTAAATTTATCACAATAGTTCTCAATTGAAATGCTAAACATAAGTAGACATCAAGAGAAATTAGTAACCAAAAATCCGCACTAAAACGACCTAAAACGCATTATTTACAAAAATCGGTGCAGGAAAACACCATCACGGAATCGGCTCAAAGTCGTATGGTAAGTTACAAATGTACCAACGGATTCAAAAATACGGTCAATTTTAATTAATTCCACTCGGAATTAAGACTTTTAGGAAGTTTTCATCGGTTGGACAGTAGTGAATCAGTGAAAAATAATTGTCTGAAACCAGCTAAAAAGTACACCAATGGCTCCAAAATTATCAACAAAGTCAAGTTTCATTAATCACAAGTTTGAAAACTCACTACGATTAGGAAATTAGCTCAAAAATGAGATTATGTCAAGTGTTAGCAAAATTTCTAGAATTGTGACATTTTCCAATTAACTTAAGTTTTCATGTGTTTAAAGGAGTTTGTAAAGTGTCTTAACTCGAATAGAGAGTGTTATAACTCATGAAATAGTAAAATGTTAGTAAGATTATGCACATTAACACAAACTACCATGAGCATTGTCCATTAATTATGTACATCCTTATGCTCCAAAACATGGCCAAACGGTGCAATTAAACCATAAATCAAGTATTGACACAATGTCCGAATTTAACACTTTTTACTCCAACATGAACCAACATTTACGAAGTTAAATCAGAAACTATGTTAAGACATTATTAAGTATTCAACAATCATCAATAAAAATCAAGAGGCTAAGGTACGCAACAATTCAATTCAATCTTAATAAATTCCAATAATTCTTAATGTCTCATGAATCAAAAATCAAGAACATGTGCAAGTGTAATCAATTCATGAATACACCAAAATTATTCAACATAATTGGAATCAACACCTCCAACCATCAATTATTTAATGAAATTCAAAATTCAACTCCAAACTACAACTCCACTTCTTGAATCCAACATTAAAACATAACCTCAACACAACTCGAAATCAACAAAGTAACGGTTGAAATTCAAGATTTACAATAATTATTCAATTATTCAACCAACACCACATTTATCTATTGACACCAATTCAAGAATTAAATTAATCAATAAAAAATATGTTGAACTCATGGAACTTTAATCAAAATCAATTCATGAACATGAGAATTTATCAATTAATTCAATTCCTAATTCAATTCCAAAATTAAGTCAAATAAGCACTTATTTCCAAAATCAATTAATTGCATAAGAACTTATTCAAAGATCAAAGAAACTTAGCGGTGGAAAATTGAAGAGGAGAAGGATGAAGAGTTGGTCGGAACTTCGAACTCGACGGAGGAACAACGTTGGAAAAACAAAATCAAGACGGAGGGAGCTAGCACCGACGAAGGGAGGTGCCGAGGCGGAGGGGGCTTCGAAGCGGTGGGAGTACCGAAGGAGCTGCTATACCAGAGAAGTAGGAGGAAAAAATGAGAAAAAAAATTCTGGCACGGTAGTTTTGGAATTTCAGTGGGGTTGTTGGTGGTTTGTGGTGCTTGTGCAACTTTGAACTTGAGAGAATAAAGAGAGAGTTTGAGAGTATTTTTTGTTGAGTGGAAAATTATGAGAGCTCCCCCTTGTAAAATTTGAATTTTTTGTTTAAGTATTCCCTCCAAAATGGGCCTTATAAGGAACTTGGACTCAAATTGGCTTTACCCAAATAAAAAACGTCTAACTCATGAAATCATCGGCAACCCCTTTCAACCCCTTTATTCCAGTCAGAAGTTAGGAATTTTTTAGTGCACACGAAAACCCCTTTCAACCAGAAAATTTTGCTTAATGCTCTTGAAAGATCAAATTTTTTGGGCCTTTTCTGCACAAAATTAGGCTTCAACCCGAAGATGAAAAGTGTAGGTAATAGCAAGACGAACCCTCTGTTCAAAAATAAGCTAAAAATACCAAACAAACCGAGAGTTATGAATTTATGAGCACCGAAAACTGAATAACCTGCAGATAAAACAACTCTGTTTCACGGAGATTAAATTATTTGGAGGTTTTCCTCGATGAATCGGCTTATGGCCCGAACACGACAAATAAAGATAATACCAAGATGGTCTCAATGCTTGAGGAACCACTTCAAATCAGTACTTCAGTCGAAAGTTGTGAATTTATGAATTTGAACCATCAAATCGCTATCTCTAATCTGAACTGTTGTAAATAACTAAAATGCTTGGATTTCTCTACCATTTCAAACGTGTTAAGACACACGAGACCTTGCCATGATGATGACTCGGTTAAACACTAATTGAGATATTCGAGGAGATGCATGATGAAATTAAGCTCAGAGAAACAAAATTTTGCTTACGTTATTGCCTGACAGAATAATTGCTCTTTTTCATAAATTTTCACAGAGAATTACCTCAAACCCATGGTTAATGCATGAATGACTTGTATGAAATGAACCTAAAAATTAAGTGTAAGTCAATTGTTTATTTAAAATGAAGAGGATAAATTTTGGAGTACAGCAACAAGGAAATGTGATGATACTTGAGTTTTCTTAAGTTTTATATGATGATGTTTTGAGATACTAAATTCCGCTGCGAAGTGTTGAAGTTTTTTTATTATATTCGTGAAGTAGATAAATGCTTTATTTATGAGAGCATGTGTTACGGATCAGGATATGCTTTACATGTATGATGTCTTATAAGAAGAATGTGACACTCTTGTTGGTGAAATACTTTGATTAATTGCATATAATATTCGTGGGGTTTAGAAGGATGTTACATACCTTACCTTACATAGTTATATAATTCATTTATATTATTATATTTAAATGCACATTTATCAGTTTTTGAAAAATATATCACTATTAAACTACTATGCATTTTAATAAAAGTGTTTATTTATTTCTTAGCTTAACAATGTCATCCATACTTTTTTTAATATTGTTAAAAAACTTATAATTATATGATATTTTATAATTAATTGATTTAATTTTACTACAAACGCATGTAAATGAGTACAAATATGTGTATTGAGGTACCTATAGAGTGTGAGTACGAGTATGAATATTGGTGCCCAAGCGGGTTGGGGCTCGGGTACGAGGATATTTTCAAATAGCAGGTATGAGGACGGGTATTATAGTATCCTACCCAAATCTTTCTCATTGCAATCCATCGTCTCCAAAGAGATGAAATCACGATTGACAAGCAAACTCTCTCCTCAATCTCCACTTCCAATGTTGCATTTGAAACTATCGGTGAAATTATCAGATAGAATATCAATGAAGTCGCCATCGAACATTTTTTATCCCACGAGAGGAGAGGAAAATATCGAGTAAACCTGAGAAAGAGAAATCATGGTCTTACGACCAAAAGATCAGGTAAGGGAGTCAGTTACGCGAGGGGAAGGTATTAGCACCCCACACACATGTAGTACTCTACGGTATCCACTTCTACTTTCTATCTATTGGGTGGGGGTATCTATTTATAACCTATGTCTAAGGAAAAATGAATGAATGCAAAGTATTATGTACAAAAAGAAAGTTTTTTTAGTCGTGCTTGCCGCAGTTGCGAACCGTTAGTACCTACGTACCTCGTTCGTGCAATTAGGGATCAAAGCACTATGTAGTACTCATCAAAAAATTTGGTGGATTGCGATGATTTTTATGAGAAATTCCATTTCGCATCCTTACGATTGCAATTTGTGCTTGGCATTGCAACTTATCGAAAGTCTCATGCTTGTCCACTCGAACACTTAGCAACTCGCTTGGACATGAAAAGAAACACCCTTGTCAAAAAGGTTTTCATAGAAAAAGGTCCGAAGACAAAATGATTTGGAGTTGGTAGATTATTTTTATCTTAGCGAAAGGATTTAAGTTTATTAACATGTTTTGAGACTTGATAAAGAAACTCTTTTAGTTTTAATATGTAAAGAAAAACGTCTAAGGGGAACTTATCTAGCTCTATTCCTAATGTAATCATACAAAGATGGCCCTAAGTCAAGGATGAAAAGGGAATCTCTACCTATGTTGACATGCATGGATGACCATCCTGATGTCTAAGCTCGAAAGATGCCATAGTCGAGCGGTCCTAGGGGAAACTATCCTAATATCTACCTTGGTTGACCAACCAAGGGATACAAAGGGAGGAGGCAAGCAAGTGCTTTGGAAAAAGCACACAAACAATGCAATACACAAACAAATGATACACAGAAGCGCAAGGATAAAGAATAAAGAAAGACCACAGCCAAGTGTGGAAATCATATGAGTGCGAGTATGAGTGCATAACGATGCAAACTCTAGACAAAGCGTGGAGGGTCAGAATAGGGAACCATTTCCACTATATATATGACTCGATAAAGGAAGCTTCACGATTCGCATGAGCTGGGATGACATGGACTGAACTGGGAGGGGGTTGGTTGCTAACCCTTTTCGCATGCCTTTCTCATTAGGGCTTAATGATGGTGCCATAATAGGTTTCCTAACCACCATACCTCTATGCAAGCACAAATAGTAAAAACTTACTGAAAAGTATCTACTCATAGGAAGGGTCTTAAACACACCAAACACAAATAGCACACAATATGCAGAATGCTTGCTACAGGTCTTTAAACAACAACTTTCGAGCCCACGCTTTTTTCCTACTTCTCATGATATCTAAGAAAGCGGTAAACACCCTACTTTTCTCATGATATCTAAGAAAGCGGTAAAAGAAAGTTGTAAATGACACGACTTCCTATAAATTAACTTAAAAGGCGTGGTTCCGATGGGTGTCTTGTACGCCGTCCTATAAGCCCACAATGCTTCATGTAGTTTAGATGACCAATCTTTCCTAGATGTGGCAACAGTTCTTTCCAATATTTGCTTGATCTCTCTGTTGGAGATTTCCACTTGTCCACTTGTCTGCGGATGTTAAGGTGTTGCAACACGGTGTCGAACTCCATATTTAGCTAAGAGTTTATCAAAGATTTTCGAGACGAAATGAGATCCGCCATCGTTGATGACTAGTCTTGGTACACCAAATCTCGGAAAAATTATGTTCTTAAACAGTCTAATCACTACTTGCGCATCGTTTGTTGGAGAGGCTACGACCTCTATCCATTTAGATACGTAATCTATTGCAACTAATATGTAATTGTTGCCAAAGGAATATGGGAAAGGTACCATAAAATCAATTCCCCACACGTCAAAAACCTCTACTTCTAGAATACCCTTCTGAGGCATCTCGTCTCGCCTAGTTATGTTACCAGCGTGCTGACACCGGTCACATTTTATGATGGCAACATGGACATCCTTTCATAGGTTGGGCCAATAAAGGTCGGCTTGTACAATTTTCGCACAAGTCTTAGATGTACTAGCGTGTCCACCATAAGGGGCTTCATGATAGTGAGCGATTACATCTTCTATTTCACTTTCTGGAACGCAGCGACAAAAGATACCGTCAGGTCCACGTTTAAATAGTAAGGGCTCGTCCCAATAATAATGTTTGTGGTCGTGAAAGAACTTCTTCTTTTGTTGATAGGTTAGATCGGGTGGAAGGACTGTCGCTTCCAAATAGTTGACGAAGTCAGCATACCAAGGCAATAAGGTCTGAGCAGATACTGTAATACGGTGTATCGCAAATGTGCGGATAGCAAGAGTCGCCACCGACTTTTCTTTTATCCAATTAAGGGAACGTGAAAAGAACAGGAAAAGACCTTCGTTAGATTCTGAGTAAGGGAGAAGGTTATGAAAAGGGAAGGTATTAGCACCCCTTTTCATCCGTAGTTATCTACGGGCTCTTAGTTGCTCTTAGATCATTTTCAAAAAAGTGCTTTCTGTGTGTTTGACAAAAGTGTTTTGAAAAAAAAGGCATTTCGCTTTGACTTTGTAATGATTCATGTAGGAATGTAACACAATGGTGTTTCGGATCGAAGAACTGGAATAGGACATGCATCATATCTTCTTCAAAACCGGAGATAACCAAGTCAAGTAGATAACCATGTCTTTTGATGAACTGGGCATTATCAAGAATTTCTGAAACCAATTCTTTTAGCTGAGAAGGTATACCCATGAAGTTGATTCGGATAGTCTTTCTAGAAGCCATAATCCCTATAAAACAGAGCAAAGATAAATCCCTAGGTCCTTGAAATAGTTAGAAATGATATGCAATGTGATGATGTCATGATGTCATGTTTAGCACACACAAATAATTCACACAATGAGCCTAGGTTTAAGGCTTGCAAGAGGTATAGGTGATTACCCCACCAAAAGTTTGAGTTGGTTCATCCTGTCCTATAATAGTAACCAGGTTCTAGGAATCTCATATCATTGATCTTTCTCGTAGGCGTTTATTTTAATACGACTACCAAGTGGTCGACCGAAAATATCCCAAAAGTCTGATCTTAATGAGCGTAGCATCGAGTATCAACCAACCTTAGTCTGCACCAAAGTCGGCCATCTCACTACCTTCTAATGGCCAAGATGGGTCAATTAAGGTTCTAAAAGTTTAGTTAGTGCTGATGACACCACGCAGAAGCCAAATACTATCCTCAACTTGCTAATGAAGAGTATCAAGACATCTAAAGTGTCACACTAACGTAGCCATCATGTTGACCGTTTCAATATACGTCTAACGATCGCAACGATTTATTTCTACTTCCCTAAAAGGAAACCCGGATCCGGGTGTAGGATCCCCCACAAGTATAATACCCAAGCAACCCTTAAAAGTAAAGCAAGCAAGTCAAGCAGAAAGCAGTAAAAGTGATCTAAAAATCCCTAAGGCATTCTCTCTTTTAGAGTGTCTCCCCGGCAGAGTCGCCAGTTCTGTAATACGGTGAACTGACTTTGAGATTTTTGTATCGCAAATGTGCGGATAGCAAGAGTCGCCACCGACTTTTCTTTTATCCAATTAAGGGAACGTGAAAAGAACAGGAAAAGACCTTCGTTAGATTCTGAGTAAGGGAGAAGGTTATGAAAAGGAAGGTATTAACACCCCTTTTCATCCGTAGTTATCTACGGGCTCTTAGTTGCTCTTAGATCATTTTCAAAAAAGTGCTTTCTGTGTGTTTGACAAAAATGTTTTGAAAAAAAAAGGCATTTCGCTTTGACTTTGTAATGATTCATGTAGGAATGTATACAAAGTGTTCGGAAATGTTTCGTTTTTGAAAAGAGTTTTGAACTTTGAAAAAAGTGTGTGGTGTGAAAAGTATTTTGATAGAGCAAGCAACTAAAAGTCTTATTACCTACTCAGAATGGTCGTTTTTGTGTTATTTTAAATTCCTTTAGAATAGTGTTATCCGTACCATTAGTTAGTAGGTAACCCTATTCGTTAGATGTAGAAGGGACATTCGAAGGGACATCGTATGGTCATAGAAGGCAACTTGTAGGAAGTATCCTAGCACATTCGAGAGGACTATCATCATTTTTTGTAGGCGACAATCGAGGGTCAAGATCATGTATTCGTAGGCGACATCGTGGGTCTATGATCTTTGTATCGAAGGGACTATGATGATTTGTTTTGAAGGCAACGGTGCTAGAATACCTCTACGTTCGAGGGACTTGACCATTTGTATTCGTAAGGCAACGAGAGAGAATTACCCTAAGGGGTGCATGTGTGAAAAGAGTGTATCAAATTCAGATACGTTATCTTGAAATTATGAGTGATCTATGTCCAATTTTATCTTGCCATACACGCCTAGTTACTAACAGTTTATAGGGTGCGGAAAGTAAATTGCGGAAATGTAAAGTGCGGAAAGATAAAGTCCTACACTATTACATGGCTTTGGGACAGATACATAATATGAGTGCGGAAAAATAAAAGTCCTAATTAAACTATTACATCCCATAGGCAATTACATAATTGGAAGAGAAAAGCGAGAAAAATCGTCCGAAACGTTACAACCTGTGAACAAATACATAATCGGAAAACTGAAGAAAATTGCCTAAGAGGAAAATGTTAGTAAAAACAAATATTTTTGAATGAGGAAAAAGGTGTTATGTTAGTAATGACATTAATATGATAAGATAAATTTTTGGTAATTTTTGGAATCAATTTGATAATTTAAAAACAATTAAAAGTCATTTAAATGATTAATTAGTAATTAAATTAAATATGCTTGCAAAAATAATAATTTTTATATTAAAAATTAAATAAGTATTTTTCTGATGATAATGCAAAAAATAAATATTTTTTGAGTTTTTTAGATGCATGATAAAATTAATTAAAGATAAATTAAATTAGATGAAAAATATTAAGAAAATAAGAAAATAAAAAAAAGTTAGTTTTGTAAAGAGTAAAAATAAGATGGTCTTGCCAGGGATCGAACTGGTGACCATTGAGGGAATCTCCTCATCCACTTGCCTTTACCACTCAGCCAGTGTGCACTTGGTGTTTGGAAAATACAAAGAATGGATTAAGTATGTAAACGTGTCATGAGTTTGTGAAGTTCAACGCACAGTCAGCAAGTGGACCCCAGGTTGAACGGATGAGCGAATCGGAGCGAGCCAAACTGCCACGCATGCCATGCCGGATTCAAACGAAGTCAACGACGCCGGAGCCCTAGCTCCAATCGTCTTCTCCGGCGGCTTCGATTTCCAAACCTGCAAAATAAGAGAAATAAATGGCAAAGGGATACCCTACCCCCCTAAATCGATGGTTGCGAGTTCAATGGCGATGCTAGTTTCGATTGAAAATGTCTGTAGCTACCAGTTCGAATCTCAACAGCTTTCAAACCCTAAACATGGCAAACCGAGTTTCCAACGTTCAAACTGTAAAACGATGGCCCAGATTTATCCTATAGCATCTCATGAACACATTAGAGTGGTTAGTTTCGATTAAAACACACAGATAATAAAAATGAAAAATCAAGAAAAATATGAATATGTATGATTATGTATGGCTCGATTCAAGCAACTTTGGCCATGGCTTTTGATGTATACTTACTCAAACTTACCCTAGGAACACAATGGAATGATTGAGAGAGGCTGAAATTGGCTGGAACTTGGAATTCGATTTTCACAACTTTGAAGAATTTTTTGAGAAAAATAAGGGTTGTTGTAGGGCTAGGGTTTCGTCATTTGCTTTGTCCAATAAGCTGAGGATTTATAGAGTGAGGAATGAGAGCAAAAAGAAAGAAAAAGATCTCCTCATGAATGCAAAAATAATTTCCTTTCAAATAAAATCAAATCTTTGAAAATTTGATTTTCTCTTCCATACGTAAGCTAGCACGAATTTGGCAAGTCTTGTGGGTTATCTTGGACCTCAAGTTTGATAAAAATCCAATCCATTTGAAAATATATCTTGTTTTCATATTTTATATAATTTAAATTTGAATTTAATGCTTTTAAATTCAAAAATAAATCAAAAAAATAGTATGTGGTCATGGCAAAACATCAATAGGTCACAAATAATATTATGAACAAGTTTGGATCATAAAATTATAGGCCCATTTGGAAAAAATTGGATTTTGACAAATATCTCTCTTTGTGTAATTGTCCAAAAATGTCCAACTTGTACAAGGTGTATTTTGCTCAATTTTCCATATTTTTGAGTGTTCTTGGACTTTTTAGAAAGCTCTAGGTATCCTCTAAACAACCTCTTTGGTTTCATCTCAATTGGAGTTTCCATGCTCAATAAAACTTCAAAACAAAAAGTTGACTTTTTGTTGACTTTGAAAAGGACCTGTAATGTTTTGATCCATATCTTCGAAATGAAGCATTTTTTGAACATTCTTGTGAGACATGAAGTTGTAGAGAATTGAATTTCCTTCAAAATGAGAGATGGTGGAAAAATTTCTGAGAAAGTATGAAGAAGTTATGCTCAGTCAAAGTTCAGTTGACTTTTCATTGAAAAACCCTAATTTGGAAAGTTTGACTTTTGTGCAAATCTTGAGTTTTCTTGATGAATCATGATCAAACCTTGATAAAATGATGAATGTGACTTCAAAATGAGAATGTTAAACAAAAATCAGGAAGTTTGACTGTATGTTGACCACAGTTGACTTTTTGTCCAATACAACTGATTTTCAACCATCTGAGCAATTGTCTGAGGAAATTTGACTTGTGAGGCTTGAAACTTGACATGGAGAATCTTTGAAGCATATGAGGAGGCATGATGACCATTGGAGATGTTGGAAATCCATCTGAATCTGAGAATTGCCAAACCCTAGCTTGGGTTGATTGTCTAGGAGAGGGTTTGTCTGATCAACCCTTGAGGAACCCTTGAGTATGGATGTATGAAATGTCTTGAGAAGTAGGAGGGAAAATTTTGGGGTATGACAGATACTATTTACTTTACTTCCTTTGTCTTACTCTTACTGTGAAGTTCAGAGCGCGGTTGGAATTGGCTTTCAAATTCCATAAGGGCTGCTAAGTGTTCGTATGAAAAATCATCATTAATAGGTGTGATGTCTAGGTTAAGGTTCTCTATTCTGGATAGATGGTCAGCCACAAGATTCTCGGAACCAGGTTTATCTTTGATCTCTAAATCAAACTCTTGTAAGAGCAAGATCCACCTTAATAGTCTTGGTTTGGTATCTTGTTTAGCTAGTAGGTATCTGATAGTTGCGTGATCTGTATAGATATTAATCTTTGCGCCTACTAGATAAGAATGGAATTTGTCCAACGCAAAAACTATGGCTAAAAGTTCCTTCTTAGTAGTGGCGTAATTTATTTGTGCAGAGTCCAATGTTCTACTTGCGTAATATATAGCATGGAGTTTCTTATCTCTCCTCTGTCCTAGGCCTGCATCTACGGCATAATCACTTGCATCATACATTATCTCGAATGGTAAACTCCAATCAGGTGGTTGTATAATGGATGCGGATATAAGAGTTTTTTAACAGTTTAAACGCCTTCAGGCAGTCATCATCAAATATGAATTCAGGTTCTTTCATCAGGAGGTTTGTTAGGGGTTTGGATATCTTTGAGAAATTTTTTATGAAACATTGGTAAAAACTGGCGTGGCCTAAGAAACTTCGTATTTCTTGCACGGTTTTTGGTGGTTGGAGATTTTCTATTACTTCAATTTTTGCTCTGTCCACTTCGATACCTCTTTCGGAAACTATGTGTCTAAGAACAATTCCTTGTTTTACCATAAAATGGCATTTCTCCCAATTTAAAACCAGGTTTACTTGCACACATCTTTCCAGTACCTTTTCTAGATTTGATAAACATCCCTCAAAACTTTTCCCGCATACAGAAAAATCATCCATAAAGACTTCCATGATATCGTCTATGAAATCGACAAAGATGGACATCATACACCTTTGGAACGTTGTTGGCGCATTAAATAATCCAAACGACATTCGTCTATAAGCGAGCATACCATAAGGGCATGTGAATGTTGTCTTTTCTTGGTTGTCGGGATGAATAGGGATTTGGAAGAATCCTGAATAACCATCCAAATAATAGTAGTAGGAATGCTTAGCCAATTGCTCAAGCATTTGGTCAATGAACGGTAAAGGGAAATGGTCTTTACGAGTAGCTTTATTTAATTTCCTATAGTCAATACAAATTCTGGCTCCACTCACGACTCTCTCGGCTATATGTTCTTCGGCCTTGTTTGTCGTGACTGTGATTCCTCCCTTTTTAGGTACGCAGTGGACTGGAGTCACCCACTAACTATCAGAGATCGGGTATATGATTCCTGCACTCAGAAGCTTGGTTACTTCGTCCTTTACTACAGTGCTCATGATCGGAAGGATTCTTCTCTGATTCTCCCTCGATGTCTTACAATCATCTTCCAGCATGATGCGATGCATACAAATGGAATGACTTATCCCTTTAAGATCAACAATGTTATATCCTAAGGCTAACAGATATTTTCGTAAAACATGTAACAGTTTCTCTGTCTCAAGTTGTCCTAAGTCTGCGTTTATTATTACTGGTTTCCTGGATTCAACGTCTAGGAATTTGTATCTTAAGGTTTTGGCTTATACTTTAAGTTCCAAGTCTGGTTTCTTCGGACAGGGCATATGATCTGGTGTCAGTGCTAGACATTTACTCAAATTGTCATCACGATATTTAGGACACCAATTGTCATCCTCGAAGATTAGGGGCATTGGAATCTTCATAGTTTCGGAATCGAGTTCCTTTACTGACTCCATCTCCTTGACACATTCATCTATTACGTCCAAAAGATAACAGGTGTCATCGATAGCTGGAGCTTGTAGGAATTCTGTTAAGATAAATTCGACCTTTTCTTCTCCAAATTTGAAAGTCAGTTTCCCTTTCTTAACATCTATTATGGCACCGACGGTGGCTAAAAATGGCCTTCCCAAAATAATTGGGGTGGCACTGTCCTCTCTAATGTCCATAGTTATGAAATTCGTAGGAATGTAGAATTGACCTATTTGTACTGGTACTTTTTCAAGGATTCCTACTGGGTATTTGACCAAACGATCCGCGAGTTGTACTGACATCATGGTTGGTCTTAACTCTCCCATGTCGAACTTCTTAGATATTGACAGGGGCACTACACTAATACTAGCTCCCAAGTCGCATAGAGCTTTGTTTATGATAAACTTGCCTATATTACAGGGAATAGAGAAGCTTATGGGATCCTTCAGCTTCTGCGGCATTTTATTCTGAATAATAGCGCTGCACTCAGCAGTGAGTGTGACCGTCTCGTTATCCTCTATCTTTTTCTTGTTAGACAAGATTTCCTTAAGGAATTTAGCATACGAGGGCATTTGAGTGATGGCTTCTGCGAAAGGTATGGTGATATTTAATTGTTTCAGAAGTTCCACGAATTTCTTGAATTGCCCCGCACTTTTAGATTGAGTAAGTATTTAAGGATAAGGGATCGGGGGTTTGTAAGGTGGCGGAGGAACATAAGGTTTTTCTTTTTCCATTGGTTTTTGATCACCTACTCTCTCTTTCTCCTTCAGCTCGCTTTCCTTCTCAGCTGCTTTTCCAGAGCTTTGGACATGGTCGGGCTTCTAGTTCTCAGATCTTCTGGTCTATCATAATCAGTTCCACTTTGGAATATAAAAGCATGGGCCTCTCCTTTCGGATTAGGTTGAGGTTGAACAGGAAATGTACTGGCAAGTGCAGCTGTAGGTGCTTGTTATTGGGCCACTTGTGAAATCTGAGTTTCTAGCATCTTGTTGTGTGTGGCTAAAGCATCTACCTTATTCACAAGATGTTTGATTTTCTCATTGGTGTGAATATTTTGGTTTAGGAACTCCTTATTGGTTTGAGCTTGAGTAGCTATAAATTTTTCCATCATCAGCTCAAGATTGGACTTCCTAGGCATGTTAGGTGCGGTTGCAGGTGCCTTTTGATATCCAGGTGGTACAACTGGTGCTTGTCTAGATGCATACAACGTATTGGGGTTCTTATACGAGAAATTCGGATGATTCTTCCATCCATGGTTGTATGTGTTTGTCATACCCCAAAATTTGCCCTCCTACTTCTCAAGACATTTTATACATCCATACTCAAGGATTCCTCAAGGGTTGACCAGACAAGCCCTCTCCTAGACAATCAACCCAAACTAGGGTTTGGCTATCCTCAGATCCAGATGGACTTCCAACATCTCCAATGGTCATCATGCCTCCTCATATGCTTCAAAGACTCTCCATGTCAAGTTTCAAGCCTCACAAGTCAAATTTCCTCAGACAATTGCTCAGATGGTTGAAAATCAATTGTATTGGACAAAAAGTTAACTGTGGTTAACATACAGTCAAACTTTATGATTTTTGGTCAACATCCTCATTTTGAAGTCACATTCATCATTTGATAAAGGGTTGATCATGATTCATCAAGAAAACTCAAGATTTGCACAAAAGTCAAACTTTCCAAATTAGGGTTTTTTAGTGAAAAGTCAACTGAACTTTGACTGAGCATAACTTCTTCATACTTTCTCAGAAATTTTTCCACCACCTCTTATTTTGAAGGAAATTCAATTCTCTACAACTTCATGTTTCACAAGAATGTTCAAAAAAATGCTTCATTTGGGAGGTATGGATCAAAACGTTACAGGTCCTTTTCAAAGTCAACAAAAAGTCAACTTTTTGTTTTGAAGTTTTATTGAGCATGGAAATTCCAATTGAGATGAAACCAAATAGGTTGGTTAGAGGACACTTAGAGCTTTCTAAAAAGTCCAAGAACACTCAAAAAGGTGGAAAATTGAGTAAAATACACCTTGTACAAGTTGGGCATTTTTGAAGAGGTGCACAAAGAGAAATACTTGTAAAAATCCAAAATTCTGCAAATGGGCCTAGTTTTTCTTGGTTTAAACTTGTTCCTTATCTTATTTGGAACCTTCAAGCCGAATGCCACGAATTTTGTCTTTATTTTTCTATTTAATTTGGATTTTATACATTTAAAATCAAATTAAATTAAAAAATAAGGAATAAAATCAAAATTAAATGCAAAATTGATTTTTCTCTCATACTTGAGATCCAAGTAACTCACACAAGCTGACAAATTTCGAAATTTGCATTGATTTGGCAAGAAATTGAAGAAATTGGATCAAATAAGGAAGATTTGATTTTGTACAAAATCAAATAATTTTTGCATTGATCGATGATTATTTGTTCCTCAAATCAGCCCAAAACCCATCTACTATAAATATACAATGCATACAACATGAACAAGAACAGAAAAATTTCTTGGAGGAACCCTAACCTAAGTCAAAAAAACCGTGTCTTTCAAGCAACTTGCAGCCATAGTTCCAGCTCGATTCAATTGGTTTTAAGCATTCCTTTGCATTCCTTGGAGTCCCTGGAGTCGATTCAGACATTTACATCTCTCAAAAATATCAAGAATCAAGCAATCCCGATTTCGGTTTGTCAAACTTTTTCCAAAATCGATTTTTAATTCTCATGCGTTTTTAACATGTTTTGATGTTTGTTTTGTGTTTAGAATGATGTTTAGAAACTTTCTGCATAGTTTAATTGCATTTTAGTGGCCTGAATCAAAATCCACCATAGCTAGGGTTCCATGGTTCGACTTGGGATCTCACGAAATAGGTAAAATTGGACCAAACCAACGCTACCAGGATGATCAGGGGACAAAAAGGAATCGAACCATGGCTTTGAATTTCATTTATATTGCTTGTACTGGATTTTTGATGTTTGCAGAGGCCTTAGCGTCGAACTCAGCCGACGCTAACTTTTCAAAATTTCAAATGAAGAAGATGAAGATCTTCGCGCGTGTTCTTGGTTCCCAAAAATCAAGTTTGCTTAAAACGATTCTGTTTCAATGTTTTGACACCAAACGCGCGTTGGCTCAGTGGTTAAGGCAAGGAAGCGTGACGTGTTACCAGAGGGACACCGGTTCGATTCCCAGCCATGGCAATTATTTTTACAAGTTTGAAAACTAACTTATATTTTTTCTATTTTCTATTTTCTTTTAATATTTTCATTCTATTTAATTTATCTCTAATATTTTTTATCATGCATCTAAAAAACACCAAAAATATTTATTTTTTGCATAATCATCAGAAAAATGTTTATTTAATTTTTAGCGTAGGACTTTATCTTTCCGCACTTTACTTTCCGCAATTTACTTTCTGCACCCTATAAACTGCTAGTAATTAGGCGTGTATGGCAAGATAAAATTGGACATAGATCACTCATAATGCCAAGATAAAAATATCTGAATCAACACACTCTTTTCACACATGCACCCCTTAGGGTAATTCTCTCTCGTTGTCTTACGAATACAAATGGTCAAGTCCCTCGAACGTAGAGGTATTCTAGCACCAGTGCCTTCAAAACAAATCATCATAGTCCCTTCGATACAAAGATCATAGACCCACGATGTCGCCTACGAATACATGATCTTGACCCTCGATTGTCGCCTACGAAAAATGATGATAACCCCTTCGAATATGCTAGGATACTTCCTACAAGTTGCCTTCTATGACCATCCGATGTCCCTTCGAATGTCCCGCTTACATCCAACGAATAGGGTTACCTACCAACTAATGGTACGGATAGCACTATTCTAAAGGAACGTAAAATAACACGAAAACGACGATTCTGAGTAGGTAATAAGACTTTTAGTTGCTTGCTCAATCAAAATACTTTTCACACCTCACACTTTTGTCAAAGTTCAAACTCTTTTCAAAACGAAACATTTCCAAACACTTTGTATACATTCCTACATGAATCATTAAAAAGTCAAAGCGAAATGCCTTTTTCAAAACATTTTTTTTATCAAACACACAGAAAGCACTTTTTAAATGATCTAAGAGCAACTAAGAGCCCGTAGAAAACTACGGATGGAAAGGGGTGCTAATACCTTCCCTTTTCATAACCTTCTCCCTTACTCAGAATCTAACGAAGGTCTTTTCCTGTTCTTTTCACCTTCCCTTAATTGGATAAAAGAAAAGTCGGTGGCGACTCTTGCTATCCGCACATTTGCGATACAAAAATCTCAAAGTCAGATCACCGTATTACAGTGTTTGAGAAGGGATTTCCTTGAGCATAATGCACTTGGTCGGTGGGAGTTCCTGCTAAGACTCAGCATTCGGCGACAGCATGTCCAGGTACTCTGCATATCTCGCAGTTGGAAGTCATGGCGGCCACAGTGGTTAGAGGTATTGCGGTTAAGCTATCTATTTTCTTGGCGAGGGCATATACTTTAGCATGGACGCTATCGAGACTGCTAATCTCGTACATCCCTCCTTTTGTTTGTGCCTTCTCTCCAGAAGTCTTCTCTATTTGACCTCTCTCGCTTCCTCACTGGTAGTGGTTCTGGGCCATACTCTCTATGAGTGCATAAGATGCAACATGGGATTTATCCATAAGAGCGCCACCCGCCGTGGCGTCTATTGTCAATCTCGTGTTATATAGGAGACCATTATAGAAGGTATGGATTATTAACCATGCTTCTAACCCATGATGTGGACAAAGCCTCAACATATCTTTATATCTTTCCCAAGCGTCAAAAAGAGACTCGTTGTCTTTTTGTTGAAAATCGTTTATTTGGGATCTTAGCATAGCTGTCTTACTTGGTGGAAAATATCGAGCAAGTAAGACCTTCTTCAACTCATCCCAAGAGGTAACTGAGTTAGTTGGTAGAGATTGGAGCCAAGCTCGGGCTGTGTCTCTTAATGAAAAAGGGAAAAGACGAATTCTTATCGCCTCTTGACTGACCCCATTAGCTTTAATTGTATATGCATATTGCAGAAACATGGATAAATGTAAATTAGGGTCGTCCATTTATCCACCAGAAAACTGGTTCTCTTGTACAGCGGATAACAGGGAGGGTTTGAGTTCGAAATTATTAGCCTCTATGGCTGTAGCAATGATGCTATTGTGTGGTTCCCCTGTGAAGGAATAACATATGATTTGAGCGGACGCGGTTGATCACCCATGTCTAGTTCTTCAGCTGGTTCGTAAAAAATTGTAGATTGAGAAGAAAGTTGATTAGTACGAGGTACTCGTACGTGGAGTCTTCTAATGATAGATTGCTCGGGTTCAGGAATTGGTAGCACTAAGTCTTCGCTTCTAGAGTGAGTACTTAGCATACAATCAGGAATGGTGCCTTAGTCTCTACTGCGTAACTTTAAGAGTTACGATATCAACTTGTTAGTCCCCGACAACAGCGCCAAAAACTTGATCGCGACTTTATCGTCTTATAGAATCTAGACTGCAAGTATGCAACCTTATCGCTTGTAGTTTTAAAGATTATCGAATCCACAGGGACTAAATGTTGACCTACCGTTATCTTAGGCTGCTACGTAAATCTAAGGCTAACAACATAATTAAAGTTTGGTTTAGGGAAACTAAATGATTAAGATCTAGTTTAGATTCAGAATAGGAGTATCGGTATGTAATGGTCGGGCTTAGGGATTTAGCGACCTTTCGACTTAAATTAAATTATATTATCAAACGTGTTTCAGTAGGAAGTACTTGTTTAAAAATCCTATTCTCACACTCTCGTGTTTATTGATTCAGATCCTATGATCAAACCTAAGTGAGTGCTCTCGCTGTTTTAATTAGAGTTTAAAAATAATTTTTGAAAATAAATAAAACCTAATCAACTTAAAAGCGCTCTCGCTGTATTTTAAGTTGATGCTCAATTATTAATGTCCAGTTAGAATCTCAAACTCTCGCTTTATTGACTCTAACTTCTAATCTGTGTTTTACTCTCGTAACAAAACAGTTGCATTAATTACTAATAATTGAAACCGGAAAATCGATCTTTTTAAAAACAGAATAAGTTGAGTGAAGTTGCTAAACCCCGTTGACTACGTGACCCTACATACCGATAACTAAATTTAGCCTAACATGTTTAATGATTTAAATATAGCGCAACAGTAATAAACATACAATTCAGATAAACTAGGCATTTCAAATAAATCGGGCATAAATAAATAAATAGACAATTTAATAAACATAAAAATAATATTAATTAAATAAACCTGAAAATAAAAGGTTGAATATTTGGGAGGTTCAGGTGTCTCCCACAAGTTGGTGAGATCGCCTTTAATTGCTTAATAATCCAAATGCAGTGCAGAAAATAAATCGGCAGAGTAACGGTAAAGAATTTGGAAGAAAAAAGAGATGTTTAGCGTGACATGATGCAGCCTATATATAGGCGTCTGAGAGCTAGGGTTACGTAGTTGGGTGAGGGAATTTCTCCTCCTAAATATCCTCCGCAGCAATCTCTAAGGAGCCATCCTTGGCATGTAACGACCGTTACACTTGCTTACTTAGGAAACTTCATCAACCCTAGCCGTAACGATCGCCACAACCTCTAGGGCTTGCGTGTAAGTGGGCTGGGCCTTACTTCTTGTGGTCTAAAACTTCCGTGTTTTCTTATTCACACCCCCATTTCATGCTATGCATACACACTTCAATAAATATTCTCTTTTTGTGGATTTTTAGTGTGATTTGTCTGACTTTTCTCGACTTTTCTCGCATACGCCTTATAATTGGTAAAAACCTGGAAACATAAGAAATACCGGCATAATACGAATAAAAGAATAATTTATTTAATTAAAATGCGGATAAAAAGCATATAAATTGGCTTAAATAATCGGTACATTTTCGTGTTATCACCAAAACCCGCACTTCAAGACTTCCTGCTTAATCATAATTGAAAGATACTTTTACTTAACCATGAATTCTAGAGACTCCAAATTCTTTTAACAATAGAGTATGTTATTAACCTTTATGTTTATAAGTGTGCTTCTTAGTTAATCAAATACACAAGGGGTTTACACTTTGAGAAATATATAGATTATGTAGCTCTTATGTGTAAAAGAATGAATTTTTCATTTATACAAATTATCTTTATTTATTGTGCCTTGTTATTTTGTTGATCTATTTGGTCATATTCACATATTATTTCTCTTAACTCTCCTAGTCATATGTGAATATGTATCACTTTGATTTCTTTGCTCTTAAATACATTAACCATTATGATTAGATTTCTTATTTTTGTGTGTTTCTCTCATCTGTGTTTTCTGGGTAATACAATTTTCTCTCAACCTTCATTGTATGTTATGGTATCACATTCTTGTGAAATCAGTCACACACACACATTTTATTCTTCTTTCAATCTTCTTCTTCTTTTATAGACCTGTTGAAGATTGAGTACATATAGCCATTGAAGATTGAAACTACCCATAGTACAAGTAGCCTTTGGAGGTCTTTAGCTAGAATACATAAAGTGAAGTTTCAACACAGCTAGCATAAAGACATTGAGATGAGCATAGTATAGTTTGCAGAACAACTAAAGAGACGGGATCCTGACAATGTTACTTTCTTGATTAGACATAAACTAGTTATACATTGTCACGAGATCTTCTTAAGATAACTTCTGATTGGAGACTTCTTGTAGACGTTTGTTGAAGCTTGAATAGAGTCATTGTTATCTATTATACTTAACTTCATATATTATAGGCTTCTTATAAAATTAGTTAAAGCTTGATCAAAAGTTAGAGTATGTCTTTATAACTTGGTAAGAATGAGACTACAAAGTCTTGAGTTTATAGGTTTTGAGCTTGCCTTTATCAAAGTTTTAATCAGAACTGATCTGGATGGATACTTTCATAGTTGTTGACTTAATTTGGACAATAATCCTTCAAAGCAGGGAGTTCATAATTGTTAATGAATCTTATTCAGAAGTTGCAGAGTCATTCCCTATGGCAATGTCTTCTTGCTTCAAATAATTCTAGTCTTTAGACATTGCTGGTCTTTGGTATCCAAGAAGCTTTAGTAAAACATCTAAGAGACTTGGGTTTGACTTCTTAAGAGTATGAAAATTTGGTTTTGGTCCTTCAGATTCAGAACAACTTTGCATCACTTTTAATGATTCTTCTAAGTGATTACCTTGATTTATATCAAGGTTAATTTTTTTTGGTCTTCTACACTTGAACAACCATTAGTAAATTGTTATCATCAAAACCCTATTGCTTTTTAAATAAATTGTTATCATCAAAACCTTTCAAGGGTATGAACAAATCTTGTTCCAACACTAGTATCCACGTGACTTTGGAACCAATCAATATTTCTTAGGACCCTGTATATCCTCGAATATATAGTTCCTCCATCTTGCTTGTTTGACCAAGTATAATAGTCCTTTTTGCTATCCATTTCAAACATCCATGTATTACTCATTATCTCTGTTAAATCAATGTATTCTTTTTCTGTCATCAAGTTCCCTCTTACTCTATTTGTTGCTTTCACTACATTGTTGAAGTCTCCAATAAGGCACCATGGACCCTGTTGATGTTAATGTATTCTCTCAATATATTTCCAAAGAATTTTCCTCTGATCAAGTTGATTCATGTCATAAATAGAGGATATTCAATGCTTGAATTTATCATTCACATCATACATTGCACACTGTATAATTTGAATTTTACTTTTAATGTGCCTTATGTCAACCTTATTCTCATCTCATTCCATATAAATCCTTCCATTACCATGCTTATTATAGTTGTCCAAATACAAACCCCCGAGCTTTAATTTTTCTCTAACAACTTTAACTTTCGTATATTTCACCTTGGTATCAATCAACATAGTAATATATGGCCTAAGATCTAGGAGATGAGAGATAATCTCCTTAATCTTGCCTATTTTATTTAGCCCCCTTACATTCCAAGCAATGATCATGATACTGAGTCTTGAATCACTAAGGGATCACTGAAAATACTTAGTGCCTCAAACCCATATTCATAAATTGGACTTGTATTGGTGGTTCACTTATCATGATTTCTTTGCCTCTATCCTACTAGTTTTGCTCACTTATTTGCATTCATCCCTCACTTTTATTGATGTTGTAGCTACATTATGCATGTTCTCATTGTCAAATTTTGAGGGTATCATTCACTTGCTGCTCTTGTAGTTGAGTTTCTTAGGGTATCCAATGTTTGGATGTTAGTAGTTTCTTCTCACACCGGTGGCCTACTTTTTGATATTTTTCACAAAATAGAGGTTTCGATTAGTACTCCACTATTTGTTTCATTCTCCGACCCTCAATATCTTTGATGTTTATTTCCTTTACAGGCTCTTGTGGAATGTCAATTTCCACCAAAGTTCTAGCATATGAATTTCAGTATTTGTTTATAGTGCATTCACCTATTACCAATGGTGTAGCAAAGGAACTTCCTATCTTGCTTAAACTATTTTCTCCCTATAGATGCACTAGAAGTTAGGGTAGTTTTCCCATATTAGTATCGTGCGTAACATATCTTTCTTCATGTTGAAATCCTACTTCCACCCCTCGACAACATAGGCATGTTACACATTATGTATGGCCATTTCATCATAAATGCTTCCCTATATTCATTGTGGTACATATCCGACAATTTAACGTAGTTTCAGACTCTCATCATGTATTACTTTGCAATGTCCATGCTCAAATCTCCTCCTAGCACATATATAATCAAAGATGAGTCCTATAATTGTGCCTCTTTCTTGATGCCCCCTTCGTCAATTTTAATTTCAACTTATCCGTTTACCACTTCGGGAACCATAAATTCCATCACCATCTTATTGTTTGGGTTTCGATTGTCACTCAAAGCATTCATCCAAAGTTTCATCATTTGCTTTTTATCTTCTTATTGTTCTGCTACTAGGGGTTCCTTTTTGCCGCTTAAACCTTCAGATTCATCATTATTTTTTGTGCTTTCGCCATCCTTTGTGCTCTTAGGTTCTTCTTCATTGTTTTTGCCTTTTGGTTCCACCGAATTAGCTCGATTTACCGATGACGACGACAACAAAATTTGCGGTCGTCCTAGTCCCCTTTTCACCATTCTATTCTTTTAAGATGAGTATTGACAGACAAATTTCGACAGGGGAAGATAGCGTTAAAGAGTGTTCGACCATAAGGACACATGTGCATGAAGAGAATCAAAGGGTGTCGACTGAGTCGAAGCAACATCCTTCAGACATTAACAAAACTTCATCTCGACGAGAAAGCATCGACAGAAAAAGAAGAAGATATCTACAAGTATGGATGTTGAAGGAAAACAACAAGCAATAGCTAGAATAGTTATCAACGTACAAGGCCAGCAAGAGATATGAGAGCAATTTTTTCCACAAAGTCCAACGTGGGCTAGTAACCGTCGACGATTACATAGTTAGAATTTCCTATTTAAGCAAATGTTTGTATTCATTTTAGAGGTGACATTCTTTCATATTTAATAGCATAACACTCAAAGTATCAAAATCTAAGAGAGAAATGAGTTCAGTGTTTCACAATGTATGAATGACTTTCACTTCTTAACTTTAAGCAATTTAGAGTTTTCTTTTTACAAATTCTTTCTTGTCTTGTTTATTTACTTTGCAACTTTTTGCATACCAACACCTATTTCAAACCAAAATCACACTAAAACACAAGGATTCCTAGCACTACAATAATTGGTCCCACAAGTAAACTTTAACAAGAAGCTAGCAGTTATTTTGCGGAGAAACAATGAGAAATGTTAATGTTTTATGTTTGTATATTTCTCTATTAATGAAGATTAACTTTTAAAATAAGATGATATTTGGATTTGTTTACTTAAAAAAATAAGTTATCATATCAGTGGGATGATCGATGAATTGAATCAAATAAGATTTATTTTTTGAAGAAAGTGGTTAATATTTTAAAATGGTATAAAATTGAAGTATTTAATTTAAAATAAAAATTATTTTTTAAATTAAAAAATTATTTTTTATTTTCACCACCGGTTCTAACCTCTTCCAAATTCACCGCAATCATCACTAAATCAACCAACTATTAATAAATTAAATGAGATCTTTTAAATTATTTTATTGTACTAAGTTAGTCCTTTAAAACTTTTTTTACAACTTAGTCCTTTGAATTAATAAATATATGCACAGTTACATTTTTTTTTCCCCTTTTACCAAAAACCCAAAATATATTAAGTTACAAAAAAATACATATATTAGCATAGTAAATATATAAAGTACCATCTAGAAAAACATAAAATCAAATTCTAATTCAACGAAAAAACTTAAAAACCAAATTATCACCAATAAAACTTAAAAGATCAACCTATTATAATAAAACAACTTAAAAATCTTGAAATATTTATGCCTAAATTAAAATATCTTAAGATAAAATCAAACGAACGAAAAGATCAAGGTTTTTACTTACAGCCAAAAATGTAAATAAAAATTAATTAAAAAATCAACAAGATATTCCGTGGGTAGAATACTAGAATTAATATAAATATCTCTAATTATTTGAGAAATCACTATTGACTTATTTCCTCTGCCCATCGACTTGTCTTCGCAGCTGTTCATCCTCAACGAGCGAACTCCGTTTCAACTCAGGTAAAGCCTCTTTCACTTCGATCTCTGTCTCTCCTTCATGCATGTTGTTCGATCATCATTTCTCACCTTATCTCTCTTAATTTGCATGCTTTGACTTGTTTTGAATTTTTTCGATCGGTGTTTGCGATCTGAATTGCGTTTGAATTAACCTGATTTTCTTGATACATTGTAGATCTGGTGATTTTGTTGTGTAATCATGCAAATTTGTTTGAAAACTAGTGAGATTGTGGTGTTTTAGTTGTGTGATTCTGGATCTGTTATGATTATATGAGATTGCTTTTGATGCTTTGATGTCTATTTGCTTTAAAGGTTGGTGATGTTTATTTGTTGGAGTTTTTGCTATTTGCATGTATTGCTGGTGGATTTCTTCGATTTGAATTGTGATTTTTTTCCTCTTATTTGTTTATATTGATTTAGTTTGAACTGTGATTTCCAATTTTCTTTCCTGATGATTCTGCGCGTATTTGTTGTAATCTATACCAAGATATGATGTTTGAGGATTTTTCTCTTTGCATGAACACTGAGGTATTGAAAGATCTCTTATTGAAAGATCAATTTTGAGGCTTTGGAATTGTTTAACTTGGATCGGCAAAGCTTTGTCCACTATAAAGGCTTTTGCGATTTTGGTCGGTATAAGTATTGCGAAATTGATTGCGGTCGTCGAGGTGTTAATTAACCACAATGAACGATGAATAACGATATTGGCACCTTTTAATACTGTTTTGTTGCGTCGTTTTTGCGGTAACGGGCACTATCTACTATCTGTTGCTTGTAGGATTATGCTATGCATTGCATTTTCACTGGTTTCAAATTCTGGTAAATTGTATGTACTGTGATTTTACAAGGTTTTTCTTGTGGGTTTTAGTTTTATTTTATTTTATCAAGTAATCTAAATGTTGGAATTTCACTCCTTGAAAGTGAATAAGTGGTAAGCTGTGGGTTTGAATTTGCGTCCCTAGAATCTGATGTCCATGCTTGTGGGTTTTAGTTTAACATTTCAAATGTTCGAAAATGTGTTTCAGAAAATGGCTTCAGCAGCTCCCGCAAGAGGAAGTGCAGCAGCTACGGCTAGCATGAGGAGAAGGAAGGCACCCGGTGGTGGGGCTTCTGGAGGAGCTGCGGGAACCATGCTTCAATTTTACACTGATGATGCCCCTGGACTCAAGATCTCCCCAAATGTGGTTCTTGTTATGAGCATTGGGTTTATAGCATTTGTTGCTATCCTTCACGTGATTGGCAAGTTGTATTTGCGTAAGGAGGCTTAGAGAATACAAGTTGAAGTTAGGTTCATTTTGGAAATTTCAATATATGCACAATGTTATGAATTTAGATTATCCTTTGCTATCCGACCATCCTTTTGGCAATATATATTTTTTATGGTACAGCCCTTGGTTTTTATTTTATTGGTTGATTGAAAAACATCATGTTTTATATGTTTGATCCACTTATTTAAAAGTAAAAACAGGAAGGTAAGTTGTTGGAAGCTTGTAGGCAGATACATTAGCCACACATAATTTGATCATCAAACTATGTAGCATGAGTATTTGATGACAAAACTAATACATTTAGAGTTTTAGACTGTGTTTGAAGAGGATTTTATCGAGGTAATAAAATTTCTTAATGGAATTAAGATGAGTTAAATTTAATTTCACTATTTGGGTAAAATAGGTAAAGTATTTCTAAAATCCATGAGTTTACAAATCATTTTACTCTTGGCAAAACGAGGGATTTTAAAATCCCGAAGATTTGAGAGAGTACAAACCTATCTTTATGGTAGAATGCTTGTATAAGATTACAGTCAAACTAGTTGCAGCAAGACTGAAGTTTATGATTGACATGATTATTTCCAAAAACCAGTCTACTTTTGTTACAGGGAGTCAGATCAATGATACCATTTTTTAATTAGCTGTGGAGGGCCTTATAAGGTTGGTAGAGAAGTCAATTGAGTTAGGAGAATTTCATTGCTTTTATTTGAATGAGGAGGTAAAGTTTACAGATGACACCATCATAGTATCAGAGAGTATAGAGAGCGTTGTTTGAAATTTATAAGTGGGTTTAGAGAATTTATATGCTAAATGCAGTACCCAGTACTATTCTAATATATCTCATCAATCTATAAGTCTCTAATTAAATCTTGAAATAGGAAAATAATCAATGGGCTAATAAAAAAGAATAGAGGATTTAGTGTAAAGAATGTTGAGGCCTTTAGCAAGGCTCTTATGTGTAAGTGGAAATGGAGAGTTTTAATGGAGAAAGAAGCCTTATGGACAAGAATTTTGAAACATAGATATGGGAACATATAGCTCAAGCTTCTTACTAATGATGAAAGTGTAGAAAGGAGTAGAGAATCCATCTGGTGGAGACCTCAAAGCATTATATAATAATTTGGGATTGGATAGAGCCATGTTCAAAGACAATATCTCTTGCAGGCTTGGGAAAGGATGCAACATACCTTTTATGGAAAAACAAGTAGCTAAGGAGTCAATCTGTCATGGAGGCATTCTTTGACCTATTCATGCTGAGAAGCCAAATAGTAATGTGGTGGACATGAGGAGTTGTATAAACATAGAGAATGTATATGGAGAATTTAAGAATACCCCTTGTACTCTACTAATCAAATTTTCTTATAAAAAAAAAAAATCACAACAATTGTGGCCTTTTCTTATACTTTCAGTAGCGGTTGTTTGATTTTCTTGACCAAATTGTGGTTTAAAAGAATAGACAACAACCATTTAGCTCATGTTTTCAAAATAGAGCTAAATTGTTGCCTAAGATTTAAGGCCACGCTTTTTTTTTTTTAAGCCACATTTTCGAGTTGTTGTCTAAACTAAAAAATGTTTAGTAAAATACAATTTAATGTGGTTTATTTCAGATTAATTTTTGGATATCAAAATGTTTAAATTAATATAAAAAATTATTTATAAGAATATTATAAAGACATGATAAATTAATAAGTTTGATATAAAATATAATGTGTAATATATTAAAATTAGTAATATTTTAGAATGAAATTTATCAATTATATTTAAAGTATATAAAATAGTATTCAAAAATAGATTAAATTAAATTAATAAATTGTATTAAAAATTTAAAAAATTATAATAATAAATTAATATAATATATCATACTGATATAAAAAATATTTAATGTATGTATGCCGTTTGACAGATTTTGAAAATTCAATGCAAAAATTGACAGGATTCGAATTATTTTGATAAAATAACATCTAAATATATTAAATAATATTTTATGTTAAATTTATTTATAGCATGTTTGTGTAGCTGCAGCATAAGAAAAAGCACGGCGAAAAATTACGGTACCGCAGAAACTTAGATTTATAGTTTTCATGATAAGTTAGAATATTTTTCAATTTTAATTTGGATAAGTTAGAATTTGAATACCCCTGTCGTACATCATAATTAATAAATGACTGCTCATTTGTTTATTTGTCTTACTCTTATGTAGTAAAGTAGTATAATTATAATTTTAATATTAAACTTGAACATAATCGATTTGTTATTGAAATTAATTTGAGAGAAAGTATAAAACTAACATAAAAACAATAGAAACATGTGTGACAAGATTAATTATATATCATACCTCAAAAAATGAAAGCTCATATGTTCCAGAACTATCTAAAAAAGGAAACAAGTATGTAGAATTAGTTCTAAAATAATAATTTAGGTTGTTACACTAACAATTATCTATGAATAGACACAATAGTTGGCTAAAAAAAGAATTAGTTCAAAACACTTGTAATATAGCGAATTTATAGAACAAATGTTAAGATTTTGTAATCACTACCTTAAAATAGAGAGATTTAAATAAAATAAAATAAAGAGAAGTAAAAAAAATATTCTTTCATGAAACCTGAAATTCTTTTCGTCATAATTCAACTCAACTTATCAATTGATATTTAAATTAATTCATCAATGACGGAAGAAACAACAACGTTATTGAATTTAAAAAACAAACTCAAAGAAATAAAGGAGCATCAAGATAATCAAAAAGAGCAACAAGATCAAATAAAGGAACAACAAAGTAATATAGAAGCAAGGTTAACAACAATGGAGAATTCAATAAAACATATGGAAGAAATTATGAATAAGTTGGTACATGCGGCCAAAGTTGGTGGCATTAAAACAAAAGGCAATGGAGGAACAAAGATGAAGAATGGAAAGGTTCAAATGCCTACTTTAGAAGATGTTGAATCATCAGCCGAGGATTGGATTTTATGGCCTGCACGTGCTATTGGATGTTGTAATTAGATAGTTGGTACATGTATATGTATTGAATATTGTTAGAATAAAAAATTACGATACAATTTCAAATTCGAATGTAATGGTGTCTGATAAAATTAATAAATCATAGTAAGTTTTTTAACTATTGAAGGAAAGAGGTGCGAAAATAGTAACTTATAATAACACTCCAAATTACTAAATTTTTCATGTACCAAGGGCGCCTTGTTTCGGTGCTAACAAAGAGAATTTTTGAGATTTAATGTTCAAATTAATTATTCTTTTATTCGGTAGATAAAAAGAAAAAGATGTTTTGGAATAAATAATTCCCTGAAAACCCATTTCATCTATGTTCTGGTCATTTTTATTCACATGCATGTGAAGAGTAATGGACGCAAGATGACATTGCACCATAGAAGTATATGTATGAAACTCATAAACGAATTTGTATTTGATGTGAATCATCACCAGTACAAAAAATACTTCTTAGAGACACTGGGTGTCACTTGACTTAACAGTTTAAAGCGGTGACAATTTTGTAATATTTTCAAGTTTCTTTAAGTCGGATTCTTATACAAATGACATTACACAACCAAACACTTTTGTCCTCGACTCTTGCTTTCTAATGACGATGTTGCTCATCTTTCTCTTCCCTATATTCCTTCAAGTCTAAACCCTAAGTTTCTTTGAATCGGTCTCTTCCACACGAACTTTCCAATGCCAATTGAAAAATCAAAGAAGAACTCTAACCATACAAGTTTCAATCCCAAATTCTAACCCCTAATTGCAGTCCCTATTTGAAATAGAAGAAGAGAAGATGTGATGATCTATCAACTTGCTCTGACAGGATCCAAGGTAACCACCATCTTTTTATTCGCAACATCGCTTTTTATTGTTCCTATCGTTCAGGGTTTTACCCATGTAATTTTTTCTTCTAATTTCTAAATGATTACTAGTATAGTGACTCAGAAAGTGTCATAATTTATTCCTCTCTTAAAACCCTAATTGTCTTTTTTAAATAAAAAAACAATCTGCTTAATTTGCTGAGTTACAGGTCTGAACCTAATTTTTTTCAAAGTACATTTAGATTTAAAAAGAAATAAGGGGATATTTTCCCATGAGTATTGTTAATTTATTCATGGGTGGTTTTAAAAACGTGAAACTTTGAGATAAAATAAGGTGAATAATGATTAGTGTTGTTTGTACATGCAGGGCTAATGACAATGGTAAGGAGTCAAAGTGACAAATCAACAATGTTGAAGATGTTTTCAAAGCTCTTGAAGAAACTGAGTTCATTGAGTTTGTCAACCCTCTAAAAGTAATCCTTGAAGTTCATTTTCTTTCATACTATGAATGATATAACTACTCTGTTTTTTTTAAATCACTTTTGTACAATGTTTTTCCATGACTACTTTGTATTTTGAAATCAATTTTGTACAATGTTAGTCTAAATTAATGAAAAAGTACTATGTTTTTTCATGACAAGTTTAAATAAATGTGAGCTTTGTGAATTGGTCTTTAAGATTTTAAATTAAAGAAATGTTTGCATGCCTTGAAATTTTACTGCATCTTTGTGAATAGCCCTATGAAATTATGAATCCATATAATTATGTTCTATCACAAATTTGTATATTGTTCTCATGAGTATGAGTTTCGTTTAGCAAAAATCCCTTATGAATTTCTAAAAAAATTCAATGACTAAATTACTAAATTTATCCCCTTTTCTTTATCTTTTGCATGTGAATAATGTTCTTTTTATGAGGTGCTTTGGAGTAGTGTCAGCGTGCTTCCATTCAAAAGCTCCCTTCCTCTTGGATTATTAGGCCATGCAGGTAAATAATTCTATTTGTTTATCTTGATAATTTTGAGTTTTAGCCTAAATATAATTTTTCTTCTAAATATAAGTTTTGCTAACTTATGCTTTTCTTATGTCTATCTTTGTACATTTTACATGTAACTGTTCTAATGTGTTTTGATGATTTATAAATTGGGAACTTGTTTATCATTCAAGTCCTCTTTTATAGAAGAAGTGCCTAAAATATTGAATCTCATTAGACCCATTTCAAATTTTATCTCTTTCTTTTCTTGGATTGTTTTGTTTTGAAAAAAAAAATCATTCATTTTTGTTCTTTCTCTTAGCATTGTAAAAGTGAGAAAATCGCAAATACAAAAGTGATTTTATTCACCCGTTCTCTAAAACAAGAAATGTCTCAATGATAAGTGGTAGTGAAAGAGAAACCCGTGAAAGAATATTAAATCATAGATGGTTTATCATCACTCTTTCATTGCAATTACTCACTAACTAATCTGCTCTTGGAGTAAGAATTTTGTTTTCAATCAGTATGAGGCTAATTATTGTTAGTTAGAAGTCTATTTCAATATAATTTTAATGAAGAACTCTAGTTAATGCTTTTGAACATATTCAATATTGTGTTTAAATGTTTATCATGAAATTAGAGGCTTCTAGTATTTGGACATCTCTGAATATATGTAGATGAAATATACTTTAAATTTTTATATCAATGTGGTTAGAGTTGTGACACCCCAAATAATTCGATAATTAAATAATTATGATTTTTAATTATTAATTTAATTGAGAATATAATTTATTAATATATTGGAATTATTGGGATTAATTATGGAATTATTAGAGGTGTGTTGAGTAAAGTGAGGGTGTGAGGAGTAAAAGACTCTACTCACATTATTTATTTTATTTATGTTAGAGGAATAAAAGGAATAAAAGAAGGGAAAAGAGGAAAAAGAGTCATTTTGGAGAAAACACACATACGTGAAGTTGAGAAGAGGAAAAGGAAGGAAGAAAACCTAAGGTGTCAGAATTCGAAGAACCCACAAGGTAAGGGGTGATTTCGATTATTTAATTCATATTATCGGTTTAGATATTCAATAGTATGGATCATAGTATGTTAGGAATCCCGGTTTAGAATTTCTAGGGTTCCGTAGAATTGTTCCTATTGTGTCGGATTATAGATTGAAAACAATTAGAGTGTCAGATAATGAATAGGAATGATGGAATATTGTTGTTTGAGGTTATAATGGTGTTAAACGGATGCATTTTGGTGTTTCCCATGTTGCAATTCGTATGGGTATGTTTGGGTTTGGTTGAGAATGGATGAATGTTGTCAAAAGTGCAGAATTTGACTCTGCAACATGTGGGAACCGGTTCCCAGTGGGGAGGAACCGGGTTCCACTGTGAAAATTTGTAAAAACAGGCAAAAATGCACTCAAGAACCGGTTCCTGTATGGGTAGGAACCGGGTTCCCATACAATTTTCCAGAAGCGAGATTTTGAAACTTCTCAGGAACCGGTTCCTGTATATGTAGGAACCGGGTTCTGCTGTATTTTTTTTGAAAATTGTCAAACTTTGAAAATTCATAACTTTCAAACCGTAAGTCCGTTTTGAGTGCCGTTTTGGACGTTATTTCTTAAATTTAATGCTCTATTTTATAAAATGAAAAGATTTTCTAAAACTTGAAATTATTTTGAAAATGAGTCGAATTTCCGAAGTAAGTGATTATGGATTGACGCACATGGGAGTGTATGTGACAGTGAAACTGTGATGAATGGATGTATTCGTATTGTGTGGATGAAAAGCATGTTTATGTTGCTAATGATGGTGTGGATGATCGTTGAGATATCATGTTTTTGGTTTTGATTCAGTTATGATAAATTGATGTATTTCATAGACTGATTTGATGTTGCATGCTAGTGACGTGCGTGCATATGCATTGTTTTGGTGAAGTTAATTCCCATTGTGCGGAATTTGACTTGGATTGCCGTTAGCCGATACCCGGGTGAGGATGGGTGGTTAGGCTGGATTCGTGTCCGGGTGGTTATGGACGAATCGATGGTTACTGTATCCGGTTGATGATGGACCAGTGTTGGGTGACTTGATCACGTGTTGGTACCACATGCATTGTGTCTACATTTGTGTTGCATGAGATTGTAACATGTTAGGATGTCTTCCAGTGTTGAAATTCTTTTGTTGTCGATTGAATGCATAATGACTTGTATGATTGTGAGTGCGTGTTGAATCTGAACTTATGCTAAATGGGTGAAATAATATGCTTGTGATATATTGTTGATTGAGAAGCTTATAATATGTTTTAATTATGAGAAGTCTCACCCTTACTTTAACAATTTCAGATTAAAGTTAGCAGCTCAGGAGTTGGTGAGGATGGCTCTAGAGCTTGTCTTTTAAGTCCGCGTGTCAGTGTCATGCTCTAATTAGGTTGTAACACTGGGGAACGTTTAGTTGAGGAATTAGTTATTATTCAATTGTTTCTTTGAATCTCATTGAGAATAATTATGGTTTATTTAGTTTTGGTTTTGGTATTTTCCGCTGTGTAAGACATGGTCTTAAATTGATTGAATAATTCGAATAATGATCCTCAGTGTAGCATGGCTACTGTTTATTTGGAGGTTTTATTTTATTTCATAATTGTGGCATCCCTTGTTCCGTGTTAACTCTGATGAATTATGACTTTAATCATTGATATAATTAATATATTCGGGGTAATTTAGAAGGGGTGTTACAATAGTGGTATCAGAGCATAGTCGGTCTTGTCTTGTGTTGTTATCCCTTTAGTATGCGACTAGTGTAAGATAACACTGTCGATACTTGTGTGCTGATGAGGTTGTTTTGTAATGTTACAGAACAATGGCTGGAAGAGGTAACGGAAGGAATGATGATGCTATTGTTGAGGCTTTGGGAATGTTAGCTGGAGTGCTCGGAGGGAATCAACAGGGCGTGATTGGTGCCGTGCACAATTGGGAATTTTCAGAGGAATAATCCTCCATTGTTCAAGGGTGCACATGATCCCGAGGGTGCTCAAAAGTGGTTGAAGGAGATCGAGAGGATCTTCAGAGTGATTGACTGTGCTGAAGGGCTGAAGGTAAGGTACGAAACTCACATGTTAGCAGAGGAAGTCATGACCGTGGGTTGCTACCCGAAATGGAAGAAGATGGTATTGCGACTTGGGGTGTTCGAAGGGCTTTTCTGAGGAGGTACTTTCCTGAGGACATCAGAGGCAAGAAGGAGATTGAGTTTCTAGAACTCAAGCAGGGTAACAAGACTGTCAGTGAGTACGCTTCGAAGTTTACTGAGTTAGCGAAGTATTATGCTCATTATACTAACGATGCAGATGGAGAATTTTCCAAATGTATCAAGTTTGAGAATGGTCTTCGTGATGAGATTAAGCAGGGTATTCGGTATCAGCGTATCCGAAGATTTTCCGATCCGTTGGCGGATTTTAGAGGAGGATCTTGCTAGCACTAAGTCGAATGCTCGAGGGTATGTTGATAGGAAAGGTAAGCAACAGATGGATCATGGTAAGCCTTATGATAGGAGTAATCAGAGATCCGGTGGTTGGAAGAAGTCTGGTGGAGGAGATTCTGGTTCTTCCATTAAGTGCTACAAGTGTGGTGAGACAGGACATCGTATGGTGGACTGTAAGAGTAATGATAAGAAGTGTTTCAAGTGTGGGAAACTCGGCCATGTGGCCAATGATTGCAGAGTGAGAATGGTGACTTGTTACAACTATGGTGAAGAGGGTCATACTCGTCCTCAGTGCACAAAACCCAAGAAGGAGCAAGCTGGTGGTAAAGTGTTCTCATTGTCTGGATCAGATACTAAGCCAGATGATCGGCTGATTAAAGGTACATGTTTGATTAATGACATACCTTTGATTGCGATTATTGATACTGGAGCTACGCATTCTTTTATTGCTTTGGATTGTGCTAAAGATTGAATTTGGAAATTTCTAATATGGATGGAAGTATGGTTATTGATACTCTGCGTCGGGTTCGACTACTTCATATGTTTGTAGGAATTGTCCTATTGTGATTTTGGTAGGGTTTCGGTATGGGTTTAGTGTGCCTACCGCTAGAACAACTTGATATCATCCTTGGAATGAACGTTGAAATTCAACCGAGTTCATATCAGCTTTCTGAAGACGGTTATTTTCCGAAGAGGTTGGTGTCGAAGGCGTGACTATGTCGGTTAAGCAGATGAACCTAGCGTGAAAGAGGGTCTTGTGGTGTTTATGTTGTATTCGCAATAGAAGCGGAGGAAAAGCAAAGAGTGATGGATTGCGGTGGTGAATGAATTTCGAGGTGTTTCGGAAGACGTTAGTGAATTGACACGAGAGAGGTCAAATTTACTATAGATTTGATTCCGGAACTAGTCCGGTGTCGATGGCGCCTTATCGCATGTCGGCATCCGAGTTAATGAGCGAAGAAGCAGTTGGAGGAGTTACTTGAGAAGAAGTTCATTCGTCCGGTTGTTCGCGTTAAAGGTGACGCCGAGGATGCGAACGTGAATTGATTCTCGGCTCGGCGATTGAAATCTTTTGATTTGTTTATAAAGATGCCATGCATCAAGCTTTATTATTTTCAACACAAGAAAGATGATTTAATGATTATGAAAAGGGAAAGTGAAATACCCTCAATTGATATTGGTATGCGTGACTAGCGCAAACTAGACATAACGCATTGGGAGATTCGAGTAAGGGGGATTGTTATATAAAGGGAATAGATGGAGCACCCTAAATATTTGTAGTTATCTACTTTATATATGAATATGTTTGATATGTTTGTGTGTTTTAATTGCTATTTCTATGATTGGGAAAGTTTCTCCTTTGGGATTTTAAGAAAATGAGATTATGTGGGATTCTAGGTTTTGTTATTATTGTGCTCGCAAAGATCGTGGATCTTCGCATACATATCCCTAGTGGGAATCGAGCATTTGTAGCTCGGATCTACAAGGTTCTATGGTTTGTTTGGTGCGAGGGAGATAGAAATTTGCTCGGCAAGGATGAGACCTTGTGCCACGTATTCTCAAAAGGATGTTGAGAAAGTCGAGCAATCGTAGTTCCCACTTATGCTAGTGGAAAGCAACGGATGTTAGTAAAAGACGACAAATGTCATCTTAATGAAAAATGTATCTAATCTATTTCATCACATACATTTTGAAAAGTTTGACCGATTAAAATATTTCATCGTAAGTTACGGTGTTTTGCTTGAGTGTACAAGCGTTACCACTTACATGTTTAAGAAAGATGTTTGAAAAGGTGATTGAATCTTTTAGCGTAAGTATTGGGTGTTTTGCTTGAGTGTACAAGCGTTACCACTTCGTTAATAGATGTTTTTGTTTGAAAAGAGTTTAAAAAGTTTGAAAAGTTTTGAAAAGTTTTTGGTATGTGATGTAATGGATGAGATACTTCTTCCATAGAGATGATAGATGTCTAAATCTCAAGGAAAATTGATTGGATTAAAGGGATGCTTTTAAGAAGCCCGTGGGTCCTTATTGTTAGTCAAGAGGAGGCATTCCGAGGGTCATCGAGGGTCCTTGTATGAAGCTCAAGAGAAGCTATAGGGTATGGTGGCTTTGGCTTGAAAGGGATTTCACCGAGAAACCATCCTTTTCGAATAAGAGCAATTTCACCGAAATTTTACTGGGAATTTGAAAGTGATTTCACCGGAAACCATCCTTCGTGGTTCTATCTTAGCTGGTGATTCTTTGTATTGGAAGCCCAATAGAGGTGTTAAGAGATTTCCTATCTCTTTCATTGTATGATGAGAAGGCTAAACTCAATGAGGAGTTCTTTTGAAAGCCCAAGAGGAGGGCGACTCAGGGAGTGTTTGTCTTATATGAAGCCTAAGCGGAGGCTAACTCTGGGAGAGTTTCTTTGTACAAAGCCAAGAGAAGGCTAAACTCGTTGGAGATAAAATATCTTGTATGAAGCCCAATGAGGGACCCATCTGAGGATGGATTGTCTTGTATGAAGCCCAGCGAGGCTATACTCACCGAGGATGAGTTATCTTGTATGAAGCCCAAGGCTATACTCCGAGGATGAGTTATCTTGTATGAAGCCCAAGGAGGCTATCTGGGGAACCTATTGATTAGTCTAATTGTTATGTTATAACTAGACAGTTTGTATAAACAATGTGCGTGTGTGATATGTATTCACAGAGTTTATGAAGGAAATATAAATAATGCATGATGTTTATTTACAGTTTATGAAATATAAACAAGTGTCGTGAAACGAACGTTTAAAACAGTGACTTGATTATTTACAAGTTTGAATTGTGTACAAGGAAGTGAATATGTACGAACAGTATTTATATACGAACAAAGGTGGATGTGCATAGGAGGTTTGGGACTTACCAAAGAGAAGCCCATTGATTTGAAATAGTTTCCATGTAACATGAAAGACTATTTTGTTTGTGTATACAGATGAATGTATGAAAAGAATATGTACAGTTTATACTGTTTGAGTATAAAAGAAATATCGTAGTATATACGGATGAAACTTTGTAAAAAGTATTTGACAAAAGTTTGATATGTACAAAGAAATATTATGTACATAAAAGAATGTTATGGGACTTACACCGTGATGGAGGCCCATTGGTCAAAAAGAAATTTCGCTCAGAAGAAACCTTCCTTTAGAACCAATGGATTCAGCGTATAAACAAACGAATGAAAACGAAAGAAATTTGTTTACGTTTGAATATTAATAATGATGATTTGAGTATGTACAAGTAAAATTAAATATGTACATAAAGGATTGGGACTTACACCGTAAGGGAGGCCCATGATCGATCGAGAAATTCGAGAGGAAACGAAATCAGTTTTATCGTTTTAAATCGGAATGATCATGGTAAAAAGATGTAAGTTTGATGAAATGTTTTGAAAAATGATTTTGAAATGTTTTGAAATGTGAAGTTCATTTATGAAAAGTTTTGAAAAAAAATCGGAAGTCGAAAACTTGAAAAATTCACCTTAAAAGGAGGTTTGAAAAGTGTTCAGAACGTCGTTTTCGGCTCGATTAAAATTTAATCAGATGAAAGTTTTTTCTGAAAATTTTTGCACTATCACAAAATAGATGTATTTATTGACAAGTGTTTAAAAAATCATCTCAAAATGAGAAGTTTTGATTGGTCAAAAAAGTTGTGAAAGTTTGATAAAAAAAACATGAAAAAATGGAAAGTTTGTAAAAAGAATGGTAAAAAATGGTCCTGATGGGTGTTGAACCCATGACCATTGAGTGGGACGCGTGGCAAGAAGAACTTAAAGGCAAGCATACTACCACTAGACCAAACGTGCATCTGTGTTCAGTGGACTAACACACGTGTTAACATAAGAGAGGATTATTTGAATATTTGAAAATGAAGAACACCAAGAACACGCGCGCAGCCTGGGTTTTTCGTTTGATCTTCAGAAATCCAATTTCAACCTAGAACCTTTGTTTCTCAACGAAATGGCATGATGTAAAAATCAAACTTGATCGATTTTGCACCACGAACATGAATATGCTTGTTAATTTCATTTATTTTAAGCCCAGAATAATTTAGGTTTTGAAGAACACGACAAACCCTAAACTGAAAATCTTAAATTAAATGATGTGTAGTTGATGATTGTTTGATTTTTTTGAGGGTTAATGCTCGTTAGGTATGCAGAAAAAGAATGGCCAAGAGCTTTTTTCAATTGATGCACAAAATCATGGAGTTTGAAGTTCAGTCACATACCTGTTGAAGCTGAGATCGAAATGTGTTTTAGAGTATTTCCAGTTGTGATTTCTCGATCATTTGAGCACCAACGACCTTCAAGGATTGTGTATGAGTGGTCTGCTTGCTCTGGAATTGCTTCAATCTCTCCAACCAAGTCAACCTATAGTCATTTCAAAAGGAAACTCGAAATCGAGGTTAATGTATTTATAGGTTGTTGTTCTTGTTTTGGATCACATACAGGATGTATAGTGATGCTTTTTGAATGGTTAGAACATAGTTTGATCAAGCCTAGCTTCAGTTTCGAATTCCATGGCAGTTTTGGAAGTTTGAAAAAATGGAAATGGAATTCTGGTTTTTAGCTTAGTTTAGTTTGATTTTAAGCTTTGAACAAGTTTGATAGTGATTATGCAACATGTTTGACACCAAAGAACTTCATGATTTTCACTGATTTTGTAAATTGCAAGTTTTTCAAAAGTTTATCATGTTTCTTGATTTGGAAGAAAGAAATGAGAAAGCATGATTCTTGCAATGCTTTGGTGTTGTTTTCTCTTGGATTTGTGATCCTTTTATAGGCAAGAGGTTCTGAAAATGTTAGGCAAGAAGGACAAGCCATTTGGTGATTCATGGATTGCTTAAGGGGCAAGAATGGTATTTCAAAAGCAAAAGGAACCTTCCTTTTTTACCATGTGCTATTTTTTTTACAATCTTGATCCAATCTTCAATTCTTATCTTCAAGCTGATATTTATCAGTCCATTAGTCAAGTTGGCAAGGTTAGAAAGCTTCTAGATGAAGAAAACTCAAAATGACCTATAATTTGATGTTTTGAACTTTGAAAATCAAGTTTCATGGAGCCTTATGTTTCAATTTCAAAGACATAGCTAGACTCCATGGATTTGAGAGTTCTTGGACATTTTGGAAATATTTTTCCACAAGCTACAACTTTCATGTTTTGAGTTTTTTCAAATTCAAATTGGAACTAGGTGAAAAAATGGCTTGAAGTTTGAAAAAAGTAAGAAATTTCAACACTTAGAAAAATTTCTAAGTATAAAAACTTTTGACTTTTTGTTGACTTTTTCAAATTCTTGATTTTTTATGATCATGATGGATCATTTGAAGTATTTTGATGATGGAAAAAGTTTTGTTTTGAAAAATTTGACCAAAAGTCAAAGTTTGACTTTTCTGTGCAGATGAAATTTCATCAGATGTTTCGGCTGATGATGAATCAACCTCGTGATGTTTTGAATCTAGAAATTAGGTCAAGATGTTGTATCTAAGATATAATGACCAATCTCTATCCAAAAAAGTCATTTCTTGTTCAAAAAGTCAGAGAATTCTCATGCCCGATCAAAACCCTAATTGGTCGATCCTCGATTGATCTGTGAGAAAATTTGATATCTGAGGATTGGAGGTTGATGATTTGATCAAGATAGATCAAATAAGATGAGAAAATCTCAAACCCTAATTGGTTAGCTCTTGAATCAGATGAAAATCTGATGAAACCCTAATTTTGACCTGTGAGTGTTATACCCGATTAATCTTTATCGAATTAGTTATGCGATGATGCAAATGTAAGGTGGTATATTAGGTCAAAATTTGGGGTATGACACCAGTGTTTCTCTGTGGGGTGCTCCGGTGTTGTTACTTAAGAAGAAAGAAGGTTCAATGAGATTATGTGTTGACTACAGACAGCTGAATAAAGTTACAATCAAGAATCGGTATCCTTTGCCGAGGATTGATGATTTGATGGATCAACTCGTTGGAGCTTGTGTATTTAGTAAGATTGATCGAGATCCGGATATCATGATTCGTGTGAAGTCGGAGGATATTGACGCATTAGAACGAGGTATGGGCATTATGAATATTCTGTTATGTCGTTTGGAGTTACTAATGCACCTGGTGTTTTCATGGAGTATATGAATAGGATATTTCATCCGTATCTTGACAAGTTCGTAGTGGTATCAAAGAAATGACACGATGGGGAAAAATTTATGAGGATGACTCGATCTGTTTGAGAAAAGAGAATCCTATCTGTTGGGAAACAAGTAATATGTCTCGCTGGGGAAAGAATGATTCACAGAAAATGTGAACATCTGTTTCGTTTTGGGAAACAAAAAGATTACCTTCTGTCAGCTTTGTGACAATGTTTAAGGTAAGTGAAAAAGATATTACCAATTATCAGCCTTGTGATATAGTATGGTAATGGGTTTTGAAGATATTACCAATTATCAGCGAAGTGATAACTATAACAAGGTAAATCTTGAGAAATGAGTTGTTGCGTATTCAGCTTTGTGAATAACAGACGGTGTTCTATCCAGAATGACGGAAAGAAAGAAGTTAATCAAGACATTGTTCCCAACGAGGATAATCTCGGTGGCGAATGTGATAGAGAGAAGAAAATGTATTTCTGCTTAGGGACTTTCTTGGGGAAAAAGGATGACATATCCTTTCGTTTGGGAATACTCGTTGGGGAAAAAGGAAAATCATCTTTTACGTTTGGAGATATTCTCTGGGAATGACTTGTACTCGTATGAGTAAGTATGATTTATACCGTGATTTGGAAGCAAACATTTTGAGAGATGCAAAATGCAATGAATGATGCTATTATGTATGAATGTCATGAATGTTATATGCATGCTAACAATACTTGACAAAGACACTAAAGAGGTATTTGGGAAAAGGACACGATTCGAACAAATACTTGGTGAAAATTGCGACAATGGTGCAGATATTCACTAATGAAGAATTTGAGTTGCATGTTTTAAACTTTCCGAGAAAGGTATTTCATTGGCAACTTGGTCGGGGATTCTTTTTGGATAAGAATACCGTCCTTTGATGATTCTTGAGGAAGGCTACAGTGAGTTGTTTTATCCTTCGGAGATTGAAACACTTGTGGAGTAACTGTTGAAGTTATTTCCGTGTCCATAGTTCAAAGGAAAATTTTTTTTTGCTTTTGTTTCAAATTTTTTGAAGTAAAACTTCATTTAAAACATTTTAGTTTCAAAAAGTGATTTTCACAATAAAAGCGTTATTTTGCAAAACAGAATAAAGTAGGAATTGCAAACAAAAGGCACAAAGCTCAAGTTTTATTGATAGAATGGTAATCAGCCAAATGCGTGATCCCATGAACTGTTTACAAAAGTTGGAAATGATAATTTATTGGGAAAAGGCTACATTGAAAGCAAATAACCACTACTATCCCTAACAACTTTGAATTCCAACTGTGCTTGTTGCTTCAAAAGAATTGATTGAAGATCCGTTGATGGAAGATTCTTCATGTGGACAACATTCAAACTAACTGCAGTTACTTTGTCATTTTGTATCCTTGTTTTTGCCTAGATCGCTGTCATACCCCAAAATTTGCCCTCCATCTACTCAAGAGATTTCATACATCCATACTCAAGGATTCCTCAAGAGTTGATCAGACAAACTCTCTCCTAGACAATCAACCCAAACTAGGGTTTGGTATCTCTCAAGTCAAGATGGATTTCCAACATCTCCAATGGCCTTCATGCCTCCTCATATGCTTCAAAGATTCTCCATGTCAAGTTTCAAGCCTCACAAGTCAAGTTTCCTCGAATAATTGTTCGGATGGTTGAAAATCGTGTATTGGACAAAAAGTCAACTGTGGTCAACATACATCAAAACTTCGATTTTTGGTCAACATCCTCATTTTGAGTTACATTCATCATTTGATCAAGGGTTGATCATGATTCATCAAGAAAACTCAAGATTTGCCCAAAAGTCAAACTTTCTAAATTAGGGTTTCTAGATGAAAAGTCAATGAACTTTGTTGGTCATAACTTTCTCATACTTTCTCGAAATTTTTCCACCACCTCTTGTTTTGAAGGAAATTCAATTATCTACAACTTCATGTCTCACAAGAATGTCCAAAAAATGCTTCATTTGAGAGGTATAGCTCAAAACATTACAGGTCATTTTCAAAGTCAACAAAAAGTCAACTTTTTGTTTTGAAGATATTTTGAGCATGGTAACTCCAATTGAGATGAGACCAAAGACATTGGTTAGAGGGCTCCTAGAGCTTTCCAAAAAGTCCAAGAACACTCAAAAATGTGGAAAATTGAGCAAGTTACACCATCTACAAGTTGGGCAATTTTGGAAGAATGCACAAAGAGAGATACTTCAAAAAATCAAATCTTTTGCAAATGGGCCTACTTTTTCTTCATCCTAACTTGTTCCTCAAGCAATTAGGAGTGTCCAAGCCCAAAGCCACGAATTTTTGATTTATTTTTCTATTTAATTTGTAATTTATTCATTTAAATGCAAATTAAATCTTAAAATAAATTATAAAATTGAAATTAATAGCAAAGATTGATTTTATTCTTTCCTTAAGGTCCAATTAACTCACAAATGCCAGCAAATTCGAAATTGGAGCAAGAAAGGCAAGATTGGATTGAAATTGATCAAGCTTTAAAGATTTGATTTTCATGGAAATATCAAATTTGATTTCCATTGAATATTGATTGATTCTTTCCAAATTCAATCCCAAATCCATCCAGTATAAATACATGATGCATACCTATCAAGAAAGAACGAAAAAATTGCTCTACAAACCCTATTCCAAAGCTCAAAAAACCGTGGTGCACAAGCAAGTGGGAACCCTACTTCCAGCCGTTTTCAATCGTTTTTGAGGTGTCCAACACATTGCTTGACATCTCCTGAATCGATCCAGATACTTACTTCATCAAAAACCATCCAGAATCAAAGAATCCGAGATCGGTTTGTTCAAGAAAATTTCAAAATCGTATTTTAATTCTCATGCATTTTTAACATGTTTTGTGGTTTGTTTTGTGTTTAGATGGAAGTTTGCAAGCTTTCTGCATAGTTTGATTGAGTTTCCATGGCCGGGATCGATACTTGCCATAACTAGGGTTTCCTGTGCCGTTTTAGGGGTTCACAAAATAGGAAAAATTGGACCATGAGACCATGACCAATGAATTCGGAACGATGCCTGGAATCGAATCATGTATTTACAATGCATTTATATTACTTGTGCTTGATTTTCCATGTAGCCAGGGCCTTTAGCGTCGAAGAAAAGCCGACGCAAGCTTTTGAAAATTCAAAACGAAAGAGATGAAGTCTGGCGCGAAGGAGGAGGCAATGGCAAAGCAACGCGTGTATTCCACTTACTCCAATTTCCAAACAGTAGCGCGTGTTGGCTCAGTTGGTCAGCGTGTTGATTTTCAGAGTTTGAGGCCAATGACTCCAGTTCGATCCCTGGCCATGACATTCTTTTTACAAGTTTGCAAACTTGTATTTTCTAACATATTTTCCTATTTTCCATTTATTTTAATACTTTGCATTTTATTTGAATTCTTTTCACAATTTTATTTTGCATTAAAAAATTATCAAAAACATTTTTTCTTTTTGCATTTATTTTCTAAAAACCTTTATTTAATTTAATAAATTAAAAAATATAATTTTTGCATGCATATTTATTTTATTTTCATTTTAGCATTTAAATCATTATAAATTGCATTTTAATTATTAAATCTTTTCCAAAAAATCCCAAAAAATTATTTTAGCTTATTTATCTTATTTCCAGCATATATTAATTTTTCCATATCAAAACTTGCATTTTTCTAACATTTTTTCTCTTATTCAATTCATATTGCATTTTCCGATTTTCTTATTCTTTCACAGGTTGTACCGATTCAGACGATTCTTCCGTTTTTATTTTACTTTTCAATAATGTAACTGTTCATGGGATGTAATAGTTTAATTTAGGGTTTTATTTTCCGCAAGTTAAATTATGTATCTGCCCCAAAGCCATGTAATAGCGTAGGTTTATTTTCCGCACCTTTACATTCCGCATTTTACTTTCCGCACCCTTACCAATTGCTAGTAACTAGGCATGTATGGCAAGATAATAATTGGACATAGCTCACACTAACTTTCAAGATAAAATATCCGAATTTGACACACTTCTTTCACACACGCACCCCTTAGGGTAATTCTCTCTCGATGCCTTTCGATTTAAAATGGTCATGTCCCTCGAACGTAGAGGTATTCTAGCACCGTTGCCTTCCAAACAAATCATCATAGTCCCTTCGATACAAAGATCATAAGACCCACGATGTCGCTTCCGAATACATGATCTTGACCTCGATTGTCGCCTACGAAAATGATGATAGTCCTCGAATGTGCTAGGATACTTCCTACAAGTTGCCTTCTATGACCATCCGATGTCCCTTCGAATGTCCGCTTACATCCAACGAATGGAGCTACCTACTAACTAATGGTATGGCTAGCTATTCTAAAGGAATGTAAATGAAACGACCAATTCTGAGTGGGTAAATAAGTCTTTTAGTTGCTTGCTCTATCAAATACTTTTCACACCACACACTTTTTTTTCAAGGTTCAAATTCTTTTCAAAAAAACATTTCCGAACACTTTGTATACACTCCTACATGAGTCATTACAAAGTCAAAGCGAAATGCCTTTTCAAAACATTTTTTGTCAAACACACAGAAAGCAATTTTTAAAAGTTATCTAAGAGCAACTAAGAGCCCGTAGAATAAACTGCGGATGGAAAGGGGTGCTAATACCTTCCCTTTTCATAACCATTCTCCCGAACTCAGAATCTAACGAAGGTCTTTTTCTGTTACTTTTACCTTTCCTTAATTGGATAAAAATAAAAGTCGGTGGCGACTCTTGCTATCCGCACATTTGGATACAAAAAATCCTACGAAGTCAGTTCACCGTATCACAATCGCCTTTTCAGGTTTTCGATCTATCAGGATAATTTCTGTTTATTGTCTCTAATTTTTGCCTGGATCGCCTTTTCAGGTTTTCAATCCTTTGAGACGCTCATTTTGCCTAAGCCCTTTTCGGGTTTCGACTTACCGAGCGTTCTTTGTTTTTAGACAAAATATTTTTATTGTCGGCATTCACAGGATACGGAGTTCATCGCGTCCATGGTTGTGAGAGTCATACCGCCGAGGCTTCTTTTGACGATGTATGGGCCTTCGTAATTAGGAGTCCATTTGCCCCTAGAATCGGTTGAAAAGACGAATCTTTTTAAGCGAGGTCGCCTTTCGAATTCACGAGGTCGGACCTTTTGTCGAAAGTTTTCTTCATTCTTCTTTGATACAATTATGCGTGACACAGCGGCGGTCGCGCTTTTCTTCAATTAAGTTTAGTTGGTCGTTATGCTTTGACACCATTCGACCTCGGATAGCTTAGTTTCCATGAGAACTCTCATTGATGGGATCTCAACTTCTACGGGAGCACTGCTTCCATCCGTATACTAGAGAAAAGGAGTTGCCCTGTTGAAGTGCGTCAAGTCGATACCCATGCGAGCAAATGGCGCATTCGTGTCGGTCTTTGTAAGTGATAACCATTTTACATCGATCTTTTGATGTTCTTGTTAGTCGCTTCGCGGTTCATCTTTGGCCGGTAAAGAGGCGAGTTATGATGCTCAATCTTGAATTCCTCACAGTTCCTTCATCATTTTGTTGTTCAAGTTAGATCCATTGTCGTAATGATCTTGCTTGGAACTCCGTGTCGGCAAATGAGGTTGTTCTTGATGAACCTCACAACCACTTGTCTTGTGACATTGGCGTGAATCTTCTTGACCCATTTGGTGAAGTAATCAATAGCTACTAGAATGAAGCGATGTCCGTTTGGATTCAATCATTCCAATCATGTCGATGCCCCACATGGAGAAAGGCCACGGAGAGGAGAGACGAGTAGAGTCGGTGGCACATGGATCTTATCTGCGTAGATCGGCACTTGTGACATCTTTTGACGTGTTTGCAATCGGATTCCATCGTTATCCAATAGTATCCTGCTCTCAAGATTTTTCTAGACATTGTATGCCCATTTGAATGGGTTCAAAGGACCCTTCATGCACTTCATGGATGATGTGTCGCTTCACTGCGTCGATGCATCTCGTAGAACCATGTCGAAGTTTCTTTTGTATAGAACATCTTCATTGAGGAAGAAATTCTGGAAAGCCTCTTAGAGTTTTCTTATCCTTGTACGATGCCCGAGTGGGTACTCTCGTGTTTGAAGGAAACGTTTGATGTCGTGGAACCACGGCATCGTCAAGCCTTCAAAGACATATGCAGGTCTTTCAAGGCGTCGATGCGAATTCTAGGCATATCATTCCAATCATTGACTTTGAACATGGAAGATAGGGTAGCCCGCCATCCGATTTTGATCTCGAGGGATATGATGCGTTCAACTTTGTTGAAGAAAGTCAACAACGTCTTGCATAATCTCGAAGGAATTAGACCAAGATGATGAGTTTCATACTTGTCTTTGATTTGATTGGTCACGAGGTGAATCTCCATATATGTCAAGGATCTTAATCCTCAAGTCGATGGCTTCTTCGATACCCATGATGCATGCTTCATATTCTGCTATGTTGTTAGTACAGTCAAATAGCAATCTGCGAAAGCGGGATATGAGAACCCTCGGGAGTAATGATGACGCCCAATTCCATTGCCAAAAACATTTACTGACTCCATCAAGACTAGGCCCCATCTAGATTCTGGATCTGGTCCTTCTCCGAGTAGCGGTTCGTCACAATCTTTCATCTTCAAGTACATAACATCCTCGTCTGGGAAATCAAACTTGAGAGATTGGTATTCATTGAGCGGTTGATAAGCTAAGTGATCGGCGAGAATGCTTCCTTTAAGCTTTACGGCGCGTCTTGGATGTCATATTCAGATAGTAGCATTTGCCATCGAGCAATTCTTCCCGTTAAGGCAGGCTTTTCAAAAACGTACTTGATTGGATCCATTTTGGAAATTAACCAAGTCGTGTGATTGATCGTGTATTGGCGGAGACGTTTCGAAGCCCATACCAAAGCGCAACATGTTTTCTCGAGCATGGAGTAACGAGTTTCACAGTCTGTGAATTTCTTACTCAGGTAGTAGATGGCATGCTCCTTCTTACGGTATCATCTGTTGTCCAATCGCACCCATGGACTCTTCTAGTGCGGTAAGGTATAAGATTAATGGTCTTCCTTCAATTGGAGGGATCGATTGGTGGTTCGGCGGTATTCCTTGATCTTGTCGAATGCTTTTTGGCAACCTTACACACACAACCTTCGATCTTTGCGGAGAAGTTTGAATATCGCCCAGTGCGTCATCGAGAGATAAACGGAGATGTAATTCAAACGTCAGAAATCCTCTTACTTGCTTTTATGTATGTGGCGTAGGCATTTCCTGAATATCCTTGACTTTGTCAGGGTCAACTTCAATTCCTCTTTGACTGACGATGAAACCTAGAAGTTTTCCTGATCTTACCCCAAAGGTGCATTTGTTAGGATTCAGGCGGAGCTAAAACTTCCTTAGTCGTTGAAACAACTTTAAGAGATAGTCTATATGCTCTTCTTCAGTGTCAGACTTTGCTATCATGTCGTCCACGTAGACCTCAAACTCTTTGTGCATCATGTCATGGAAGAGAGTAGTCGTTGCCCTCTGGTAAGTTGTGCCTGCATTCTTTAATCCAAACGGCATTACCTTGTAGAAAAAAGTGCCCCATGGCGTGATGAAAGATGTCTTCTCCATGAAGGAAAAGACGTTGAATTTGGTAGTACTATCCACTAGCATGTCGATATGCGGTAGTGGAAAGTCGTCTTTTGGACTAGCTTTATTCAGATCCCGGTAGTCAACACACATTCTGACCTTTCCATCTTTCTTGGATACAGGTACTATGTTGGCTAGCCATTGAGGATACTCAGAAGTGACAAGGAAACCAGCGTCGAGCTGCTTTTGAACTTCCTTTTTAATTTTCTCAGCCATTTTAGGATGAACTCTCCTCAGTTTTTGCTTAACTGGCGGACATTCTGGTCTTAACGGCAAGTGATGCTCCACGATGCTGGTATCCAAACCCGGCATGTCCTGGTAGGACCAAGCAAACACATCAACGTATTCTTTGAGAAGACTTATCAGTTTGCCTTTGACACTGCTGTTGAGTGAAGCTCCAATATTGACTTCTTTTGTATCTTCCTCAGAACCCAAGTTAATTGCTTCTAGAGGTTCTTTGTGAGGCTGAATGATCCTTTCCTCGTGCTTTAGCAGTCGAGAAATTTCACCTGGGATCTCTTCTTCAACTTCCTCTTCGGCGAATTCACAGGGGATTTCAAAGTTGAGAAAGAGCGTAGAGTTATTGCTTTCAATGGATTTGTCCATTTGTTTAATCTGCATTTTTGATTTATGTTTGATTAAAAAAAGTTTTTATCATCATTTTTTTTTGAAAGTTAATGTGAAAATGTCGCAGATTAATTTTTCATTATGATTTTTTTTGAAGATTTTTTTTATCATTGTGTTTTTTAGGATTATCATTTCCAGAAAAGGGTAAAAATAAAAATAAACACAGAGTGTGGAAACAAAACAACGCGTTTTATTTATGTTTCACAATATGAACAGGGCCCTAAAATACAAACTCATTCGTCTTGGGCAAGACAAAGAGAAATTATTTAAAAAGCTAAACCCTATAAAACATCTCTTCGCTTTGGGCGAAGCGAAAGTTCAAAACAAAAAACAAAGATAAACTACTTAGAGCTATGAACATTAGTCCTAACTTCAACAGGTTTCCAGTAGTGACGAACTCCTTGGAAGTCGAGGTACTCGGGTAATTTTCCGCTTGGTTTAACCCTCGAGTAAACTTTGATTCTTTGGTGGCGAGGCTTTGAAGACTACGGACGATGGCCTTTGCCTTTGGTGTTGCTAAGCGATCTTCTTGATTAAGATCGGGAAGTATGAGAGATAGCCTTTGTACTTCTGTTGATCTTTGTGTTGAATATCGGGATGTTCCTTCCAGTCCTCGGAGTGAAGAGACTCGTTGTCGTGACACTTTCCGCATCGTATCCCGAATCATACTCTTGATCTTGGATCATGTTGATGTAGTGGTAACTAGGATCTGGCTTGGTGAAATCTACAGACGTGTTGAAACAGAGATCTTCATTTGGGACCTCGATCTATTGATTAGTTTGAGAAGACGAGTATTCCTCTTCTGATTGACTAGGGTAGTCAAAGTCATCACCCCATCCTGTGGGTTGGATATCTTCGATCCGGATTTTCGAGCTTTCTGGCGCAGAGTATTTCACCATGTAGTCGTATTTGCCACTTGGTTCTCCCAAGGTATCCCAAATTTCAGTAGGGACTGGTGGATTTTCACGTTGCTGCAGGGACATGTCTTTGAATTGATCAGTCGGTGCATATGATTCCTCTTGAGACACATATTCAGGGCTATTCAAATAAGTGCTCCACTCTTCAGATTCAGATGGATCGTCTTCCTCTTCTTCAATGGTTACGACATTAACCTCTTGCGGAACAGGGTTTAAAAGACCTCCACTGTGAAATAATTCCTTGATCGGGGAAAGTGTTTCATCTTTCTGTTTTTCTTTGGAGGATACGGGTGTGAACCCAAGTCCGGCTTTTGTTCCGTTGTTGACAGGTTTGATAACTTGTCCCCATTCTCGAGTATTGCCATCTTTCACCATTTGTGCTGTTTCTTTAAACGAAGAGATAGATGATCTGTTTTTAGTAGATTCATCTTAGCATTTTACGGGAGATGCGGCTTCAATGTCATTAGCGGTGATGAAGGGCGGATAGATGACTTACAAGTAAAGCTTGTTCACCGCTGATGGTCACCAACTTTCCATTTACTGTGAATTTTAATTTCTGATGGAGAGTAGAAGTTACTGCCCCTGCTTCGTGGATCCAAGGTCTTCCTAGTAAGAAAATGTATATAGCTGGTACGTCCATGACTTGGAAAGTAATTTGAAAAGTGTGCGGGCCGATTGTCATCGGGAGATCAACTTCCCCAATAACTGACTTCCTTGATCCATCGAAAGCTCTCACTATTATATCGTTGAACTTCATTGGCGTTCCTTTGTAAGCTAAACGAGCGAGCATCGTTTTTGGCATTACGTTTAAAGATGAACCTGTATCCACCAATACATTGGATAGGGAATCTGACTGGCAAATCATTGAGATGTGCAAGGCCAAGTTGTGATCTTTCCCTTCTTCCGGAAGTTCTTCGTCACTAAAACTCGGATTATTGCGGTGTTATGTTGGAGACGATCCTCCAATTGGTGCGTAGTCACATCGTGATCCACATAAGCCTGGTCTAGTACTCTCATCAAAGCTTCGGTGAGCTTGAGTTAAGGAGTAAAGGCAGATTGAAATTTTTGAAGGAGTCGCATCAATTGGTCTACGACTCGATATTCGCTCTTCTTGATTAGTTTCAGTATCTCGTCAAAGTCTGAGTTGATGTTGGTTCCATCAGTAGAACCAATGTTTGTGCTTGGGTTAGCAATGGGTATCGTTGCAGGACTCTCAGCAGATATGCTAACTGGGTTTTGTTTAACAACAGGAATTGTAGGCGATCTTGGTGCTAATGGAGCGTGTACTCGTCCACTTCGCGTTACTCGTCCGATTTCAGTTATATTGACATTAAGTGTGGCGGGGTTTCTCCTTTCCATCTTCTATCAAGGTTGCATTGTCTTGGTAAGGAATTGCTTTGGTAGAACTATGCGAACAGACCGGTGGGGAAATCACCAAAGGAGATGTTGGAATGTTGGAACCAGCACGCGATCTCCACATGCTCGGGTATGTTGAAACAAGGGATCACAACGTTTACTTGATTTTCGAGTTGATATCCGAGACTAAAAGCTCATGCGGAAAATGCCCTATTGTATTTACGTCATGGTCATCTCTATTTCGTAAATTTGTAGGTCACCAATGTCTAATAAATGTTGAATATCTCTCTTATGGTGGGACATCCATGGATATTCTTGGAGCGGATATAGCAAGTTGCATAATTGTGCTTAGTGAAGGTACTCATTTCTTGTATGCTTCATGGAGATGCACAAGTTTCCTTTGACTAAGTTTACATCGTGACAAGGTACTGCGTATTCCTTAGCATTAGATTCACCGAGTGTCCACTATGGTGGGAAGTGGATTGGCTTGCACATTCGGACTTGTGTTTACGAAGGAAAGAAGATTAGCCTTCACTAATCTCCTCGCCTTCAATGCTATGCAATGCTCAAGGTCATGGCCGGTGCCCTTGGTGAAAAGGGCAAGATCGTCGACTTTGTACCACCATGGTAGTTTTTCGTGGACCGAGGTGGTAACCTTATCGTATTAGATTCCTTTATCGTAGGTAAAGTTACGTATGCGTCATGGGAATTGGGTCGAACCGAGTGACCGAGGCGTCTGTTTTGATTGTGCTGCGAGCTTTGACGAGGCTGTTGAGTTTGTTGATTTTGTTGAAATTGCGGAGCAATTCCACGTGTTTGAGTTGGGTTGAGGGAGGGTGGCTATACCATCGTTGTTGAATGACATTCTTGCGTGGTTTCCTCGGGACACCATTCCTACGTCATGTTCTTTTCTCCTTGGGAAGCGGTTCCAATTTTCTTGGTATTACTAGAAGATCCTACTTCCTTGGTTAGGCGTCTGTCAGAACCCCTTCTTCTAGTCGCATTCCATGCTTACCATTTCGTTGAAGTCTCGGGAGCGCTAGCGATCATTCTCTCATAATAGAATGAGCCTAGAGTATTCAAGAATACCTTAGTCATCTCTTTCTCTTCCAAGGGCGGGTTGACTTGGGCAATTTCCCTCCATCGTTAGCGATATTCCTTGAATGTCTCTCTTTCCTTTTGAGACATGGAGCGGAGTTGATCCCTATCGAGCGATATCCAAGTTGAATTTGTATTCTTTGGATAAAGGCTTTGCCTAGGTCGTTGAATGTTTGGATATTCGTCTGTCTAAACCCATATACCACTTGATGCACGTGAGGCGTCACGAAGTAATGGATCAGAATCGATGATCCTCATTGTACATAGACATTTTCTGGCATACATCGTGAGATGACTTTGGGACGGGAGTTTCCTTTGTACTTTTCAAAGTCGGGACTTTGAATTTTGGTATTCTTCGCGAGGAACTAAGCACGATCCGGCGTTTTTCCAAACAATTCTTTCCCTCGAATCGTTTTATCTCGTTGCATTTTGAAGAGTTGTTCTGGAGATTCTCCATGGAACCACGCGTCGTGTTATTTCTGGAGTGTGATGAACTTCCGTCGTGGTAGCGTGCACTCCGGTGAGTTCAATATGATCGGTTGAGAAACCGACATTGTTACTTGTGGAAAAGTTATTCCACGTTGTGGAGTGAACGTAGCATTTTTTTGCAGTAGGTATTTCAAGCGAGGTTGTTTGAGAAGTCGGTTGGCGAACTCAATGGGTTAAAAGGCATTCCCATGGATAGCCCTCGGCATCAAAGGTGAACTCTTGGCGTGACGTGGCCGGAGTAGTAGTATCCTCTGTTCTGCTTGGTTTTGACTTCTCGATGCTTCTTGTTGACTTTGCGCTGTGGCAAGCGAGTTGACCAAAGATGTGAGTCTCTCCACTTCTTCTTGTAGTGTAGTTACCGTACTACGGAGTTCAACATTTTTTTGTTCAAAATTCTCCATTACTTTTCTTCTTTTTGATCAAGTATCGTACGTTCGAGTTGGCTGCGGACGCAGTCGAGAAACTCTAAGATGCGACAGCTTGACAATTTTTTTCTATCTGGAAAAATGACAGTTCAAAACTGTGAATGATTAGACTCTAGATGATAGACTTAAATGCAAAGTATGGTGCATGAATATGATTGTAAAAAAAAAGAAATTTCCAAAGAATTTACGCTAAACGAGATATTTCTGGCAAATATTTGGATGGAAAACACAAATTTTATTGATTAATGAAGGAAGATTACAACAATTGTTTTTTTTGTTGGAGCATTGCTCACACAAATGATAAAATAAATGATAAAATTACAAACTAAATTAAACTAATTAAACGTCTTCGTCGGATGACGATCCAAAGGCTTGATGTAGCTTCAGCTTCAGGATTTCCTTCCCACAGTGAGCTTTTAGTTTGGCTTTCTCGGCTTTTAGCTTGCTAATGACTCTCTTCCACTCGTTGGGAGCGGGCTTGCTGGTAGTCATTTCCTCGAGCTTTCTTTTCCTTTCCTTGACGTATTTCTGGATGGCGTTATCCTTCTGGCGAATCTTCTCATCTTTCTCCATGAGCCATTCATCCTGGAAGTAGAGCGTCTTTTCATGATCTTTGACTTGCTTCTTGAGCTTCTCATTCTCAAGGTTAGTCTTAAGGAATTTGCTTTCCAAAGCTTCTTTCTCAAACCTTATCTTGGTCAAGGCTTCTTGGTATTCTCCCACAGCTTTGACGGGAAAATTTGTCGATTTGGAAGCGACTGAGAACATGGGATCCTCATAAGCGTAAGGCATTCAAAATTCCTTCGCTCTTTTCTTTATCCAAGAAGTGTAGGTTTCCATGGCTACACAATTCTTTGCTTTCCCTTTTTCTTTCCTTCGGATGTGATGCCAAGCTTTGATCATCCTAGCCTTCAATCCTTGGGAATCCTCTCCTTCATGGTAGAAGTAGCTTTCTACTGTAAAACCGGAAGGTTTACCAGAATTTGCATATTCGAGCTGACGTTTTGCTAGGAATGGGTTGTAGTTGATTCCCCCTCTCGTACCAATGAGAGGTACGTTGGCAAATTCTCCACAGCTCTCAATGATTTCCATCTCATTGTTTGCCAAGGTATACCAATGGATATCGTCGTTTGTAAGAGACATGAGTCTTCTGGACCAATGCCACTCGTCTTTGTTTTCGCGGAAGATAGGAGATTTAGGAAGGTGTGAGACAATCCATTTGAAAAATAGAGGTACACAACACACGATAGTTCCGTCTCCTTGACGATTCCTATGATGAATAGAGACGTAAGTATCACCAAGCAGGGTAGGAACAGGATTTCCAATCAGAAAGACCCTTATGGCGTTAATATCAACGAAATTTGGGACGTTGGGAAACAACACCAATCCATAGAGGAGTAGAGCTAAAATAGCTTCAAAGGCTACCATACTACCAGCTTCAGAGAACTTGAGAGCCTTCTCCATTAGGAACTTTGAAGTTAGTCCTAAGAGTTTTCCTCTGGTAGTTAGGTTTTTGTCTATCTCAGATTTCTTTAAATGAGTCATTGTTGCAATGACTTGTGACTTAGGAATGGCTTCCAAACCATTGAAAGGCACTTTGTCTGATACTGAGATTCCTAGGATATGCGCATACTCTTCCAAAGTAGGCATCAACTGATAATCAGGGAAAGTGAAACAGCGATAGACTGGATCGTAGAATTGAACGAAGGTTTTGAGAAGTCCTTCATCGACGTTAGCGTTCAGAAGAGTTAAAAAGAGTTCTATAGCGTTTTTGAAATCCGAGGATCTTCTACCAAGGATGCTAACTCTTTCAACTTTCCTACGCCAGAATCCTAAAGCGTATCTTTTGGTGAATCTTCCTCGGCGTCCATCACTCTAACCTAAAATATTTTACAAAGAAAAATCTCTAAATTCTTTGGAAATGGAAAGAAAATGAAGTTTTTTTTTTTTTTTTGAATGAATGAATGAATGAATGCATGAATGCAAACATGGTTAGTAGTTATACACACAAGCGTCAAGTCACGAGCATGAAGCCAACGATAAGAATCAACATGGTTAAGTTCTATGGGCTTATTCATCGTGAAACGGGTTCTCTCGATAATACATGCTCAACACTCCCTTCAAAACATTATTGGATTTGTTGAATACTCGATGGTCCAATAATATTTTCAAGAGAAACTCGCGATCGTAGTATCGCATGACAATTACTCTAGGCTTACACCGAATAATCTCGCACTACATCCTAATGGCGTGATGGTTTATGTGTTCTACATCCACTCGACTTCTTAAGTTCCTCAAGCAGTGTCTTTGCAATTACTTGCTAAACACAATACCCCAAGACAACCTCCACTACGGGAAATATTAACCGAGAGCATTGAGCGCTCACGTATTAATATCTCCACCTAGATCTTAAAAATGTTTCTTAAATCTGGGTTAGGATTTATTTCCATCAAGTGAAATCGCAAAACACACAATAAAGAAAAACAGATATATGCAAAATATGAAAAGCTTATCCCCTTTCTTTTGAAAACAAAAAAGCTTGGTGCTCTCGTAGTAACGTTTTCTTTTTGAAAATCAAAGTTTCACAGTCTCCAGAGTCGCCATTTTTCCTGTTCGCGTTAAAAGGTGACGCGTCTGAGGATGCGAACGTGAATTCGGATTCTCTGGCTCGAAACGATTTAAATCTTTTGATTTGTTTATAAAGATGCCCCGAGCATCAAGCTTTATTATTTTCAACACAAGAAAGATGATTTAATGATTATGAAAAAGGGGAAAGCTAAAATACCCTCAATTGATATTGGTATGCGTAACGACTAGCGCAAACTAGACATAACGCATTGGGGAGATTCTGAGTAAGGGGGATTGTTATATAAAGGGAATAGATGGAGCACCCTAAATATATGTAGTTATCTACAACTTTATATATGAATATGTTTGATATGTTTGTGTGTTTTAATTGCTATTTCTATGATTGGGAAAGTTTCTCCTTTGGGATTTTAAAACGATGATTATGTGGGATTCTAGGTTTTGTTATTATTGTGCTCGCAAAGATCGTGGATCTTCGCATACATATCCCTAGTGGGAATCGAGCATTTGTAGCTCGGATCTACAAGGTTCTATGGTTTGTTTGGTGAGGAGATAGAAATTTGCTCGGCAAGGATGAGACCTTGTGCCTACGTATTCTCAAAAGGATGTTGAGAAAGTCGAGCAATCGTAGTTCCACTTATGCTAGTGGAAAGCAACGGATGTTAGTAAGAAGACGGATAAATGTCATCTTAATGAAAATGTATCTAATCTATTTCATCACATACATTTTGAAAAGTTTGACTGATTAAAATATTTCATCGTAAGTTACAGGTGTTTTGCTTGAGTGTACAAGCGTTACCACTTACATGTTTAAGAAAGATGTTTGAAAAAGGTGATTGAATCTTTTAACTGTAAGTATTGGGTGTTTTGCTTGAGTGTACAAGCGTTACCACTTACTGTTAATAGATGTTTTTTTGTTTGAAAAGAGTTTAAAAAAGTTTGAAAAGTTTTGAAAAGTTTTTGACTGTATGTGATGTAATGGATGAGATACTTCTTCCATAGAGATGATAGATGTCTAAATCTCAAGGAGAAATTGATTGGATTAAAGGGATGCTTTTAAGAAGCCTGTGGGTCCTTGTATTGTTAGCCCAAGAGGAGGCATTCCGAGGGTCATCGAGGGTCCTTGTATGAAGCTTAAGAGGAAGCTATAGGGTATGGTGGCTTTGGCTTGAAAGGGATTTCACCGAAACCATCCTTTTGAATAAGAGCAATTTCACCGGAAATTTTACTCTGGGAATTTGAAAGTGATTTCACCGGAAACCATCCTTTCGTGGTTCTATCTTAGCTGGTGATTCTTTGTATTGGAAGCCCAATAGGAGGTGTTAAGAGATTTCCTATCTCTTTCATTGTATGATGCCCAAGAGAAGGCTAAACTCAATGAGGAGTTCTTTTGAACGAAGCCCAAGAGGAGGTCGACTCAACAGGAGTGTTTGTCTTATATGAAGCCTAAGCGGAGGCTAACTCGGGAGAGTTTCTTTGTACAAAGCCCAAGAGAAGGCTAAACTCATTGGAGATAAAAATATCTTGTATGAAGCCCAAGTGACCCATCTTGGGGATGGATTGTCTTGTATGAAGCCCAAACGGAGGCTATACTCAACTGAGGATGAGTTATCTTGTATGAAGCCCAAGCGGAGGCTATACTCAACTGAGGATGAGTTATCTTGTATGAAGCCCAAGCGGAGGCTATACTGTGGGGAACCTATTGATTAGTCTAATTGTTATGTTATAACTAGATAGTTTGTATAAACAGGTGTGCGTGTGTGATATGTATTCACAGGAGTTTATGAAGGAAATATAAACAATGCATGATGTTTATTTACAACAGTTTATGAAATATAAACAAGTGTCGTGAAAAACGTTTAAAGCAGCAACTTGATTATTTACAAGTTTGAATTGTGTACAAGGAAGTGAATATGTACACGAACGAGTATTTATGTACAGACAAAGGTGGATGTACATAGGAGGTTTGGGACTTACACTGTAAGAGAAGCCCATTGATTTGAAAATAGTTTCACAGGGAATAATGCTCCTTTCAATATCAATGGTATTCGGTGTATCTGATGAAACGGATGATCAAGTTTATCCGTGTTGGAGTATTTGTAAAAGTATCCGTGTTATACGATGGAAGTTTTGTATGAAAAGTATTTGATATGTACACGTAAAATATGTACACAAAAGACTATTTTGTTTGAGTATATACAAGTGATGTGAAAACAAACGATCAAGTTTATACTTGAGTATAAAAGAAATATCTATTATGTATGATGAAACTTTGTAAAAAGTATTTGACAAAGTTTGATATGTACAAAGAAATATTATGTACATAAAAGAATGTTATGGGACTTACACGTGATGGAGGCCCATTGGTCAAAAAGAAATTTCGGAAGAAACCTTCCTTTAGAACCAATGGATTCGTATAAACAAACGAATGAAAACGAAAGAAATTTGTTTACGCTTGAATATTAACAATGATGATTTGAGTATGTACAAGTAAAATTAAATATGTACATAAAGGATTGGGACTTACAGTAAGGGAGGCCCATGATCGATCGAGAAATTCGAGAGGAAACGAAATCGCTTTATCGCTTTAAATCGGATCGATCATGGTAAAAGATGTAAGTTTGATGAAATGTTTTGAAAATGATTTTGAAATATTTTGAAATGTGAAGTTCATTTATGAAAAGTTTTGAAAAAATCGAAGTCGAAAACTTGAAAAATTCACCTTAAAAGGAGGTTTGAAAAGTGTTCGTAACGTCGTTTCTCGATTAAAATTTAATCGATGAAAGTTTTTCTGAAAATTTTGCACTATCACAAAATAGATGTATTTATTGACAAGTGTTTAAAAATCATCTCAAAATGAGAAGTTTTGATTGGTCAAAAAAGTTGTGAAAGTTTGATAAAAAAAAACATGAAAAAATGGAAAGTTTGTAAAAAGAATGGTAAAAAATGGTCCTGATGGGTGTTGAACCCATGACCATTGAGTGGGACGCGTGGCAAGAAGAACTTAAAGGAAAGCATACTACCACTAGACCAAAGCATGCATCAGTGGACTAACACACGTGTTAACATAAGAGAGGATTATTTGAATATTTGAAAATGAAGAACACCAAGAACACGCGCGCAGCCTGGGTTTTTCGTTTGATCTTCAGAAATCCAATTTCAACCTAGAATCTTTGTTTCTCAACGAAATGGCATGATGTAAAAATCAAACTTGATCGATTTTGCACCACGAACATGAATATGCTTGTTAATTTCATTTATTTTAAGCCCAGAATAATTTAGGTTTTGAAGAACACGACGAACCCTAAACTGAAAATCTTAAATTAAATGATGTGTAGTTGATGATTGTTTGATTTTTTTGAGGGTTAATGCTCGTTAGGTATGCAGAAAAAGAATGGCCAAGAGCTTTTTTCAATTGATGAATAAAATCATGGAGTTTGAAGTTCAGTCACATACCTGTTGAAGCTGAGATCGAAATGTGTTTTAGAGTATTTCCAGTTGTGATTTCTCGATCATTTGAGCACCAACGACCTTCAAGGATTGTGTATGAGTGGTCTGCTTGCTCTGGAATTGCTTCAATCTCTCCAACCAAGTCAACCTATAGTCATTTCAAAAGGAAACTCGAAATCGAGGTTAATGTATTTATAGGTTGTTGTTCTTGTTTTGGATCACATACAGGATGTATAGTGATGCTTTTTGAATGGTTAGAACATAGTTTGATCAAGCCTAGCTTCAGTTTCGAATTCCATGGCAGTTTTGGAAGTTTGAAAAAATGGAAATGGAATTCTGGTTTTTAGCTTAGTTTAGTTTGATTTTAAGCTTTGAACAAGTTTGATAGTGATTATGCAACATGTTTGACACCAAAGAACTTCATGATTTTCACTGATTTTGTAAATTGCAAGTTTTCAAAAGTTTATCATGTTTCTTGATTTGGAAGAAAGAAATGAGAAAGCATGATTCTTGCAATGCTTTGGTGTTGTTTTCTCTTGGATTTGTGATCCTTTTATAGGCAAGAGGTTCTGAAAATGTTAGGCAAGAAGGACAAGCCATTTGGTGATTCATGGATTGCTTAAGGGGCAAGAATGGTATTTCAAAAGCAAAAGGAACCTTCCTTTTTTACCATGTGCTATTTTTTTTACAATCTTGATCCAATCTTCAATTCTTATCTTCAAGCTGATATTTATCAGTCCATTAGTCAAGTTGGCAAGGTTAGAAAGCTTCTAGATGAAGAAAACTCAAAATGACCTATAATTTGATGTTTTGAACTTTGAAAATCAAGTTTCATGGAGCCTTATGTTTCAATTTCAAAGACATAGCTAGACTCCATGGATTTGAGAGTTCTTGGACATTTTGGAAATATTTTTCCACAAGCTACAACTTTCATGTTTTGAGTTTTTTCAAATTCAAATTGGAACTAGGTGAAAAAATGGCTTGAAGTTTGAAAAAAGTAAGAAATTTCAACACTTAGAAAAATTTCTAAGTATAAAAACTTTTGACTTTTTGTTGACTTTTTCAAATTCTTGATTTTTTATGATCATGATGGATCATTTGAAGTATTTTGATGATGGAAAAAGTTTTGTTTTGAAAAATTTGACCAAAAGTCAAAGTTTGACTTTTCTGTGCAGATGAAATTTCATCAGATGTTTCTGAAAACGACTGATGAATTCTGTGAACCTCTGTGATGTTTTGAATCTAGAAATTAGGTCAAGATGTTGTATCTAAGATATAATGACCAATCTCTATCCAAAAAAGTCATTTCTTGTTCAAAAAGTCAGAGAATTCTCATGCCCGATCAAAACCCTAATTGGTCGATCCTCGATTGATCTGTGAGAAAATTTGATATCTGAGGATTGGAGGTTGATGATTTGATCAAGATAGATCAAATAAGATGAGAAAATCTCAAACCCTAATTGGTTAGCTCTTGAATCAGATGAAAATCTGATGAAACCCTAATTTTGACCTGTGAGTGTTATACCCGATTAATGCTGTCTGAACTGTTAGTTATGCGATGATGCAAATGTAAGGTGGTATATTAGGTCAAAATTTGGGGTATGACACCAGTGTTTCGCTGTGGGGTGCTCCGGTGTTGTTACTTAAGAAGAAAGAAGGTTCAATGAGATTATGTGTTGACTACAGACAGCTGAATAAAGTTACAATCAAGAATCGGTATCCTTTGCCGAGGATTGATGATTTGATGGATCAACTCGTTGGAGCTTGTGTATTTAGTAAGATTGATCTGAGATCTGGATATCATCAGATTCGTGTGAAGTCGGAGGATATTCAGAAAACTGCATTTAGAACGAGGTATGGGCATTATGAATATTCTGTTATGTCGTTTGGAGTTACTAATGCACCTGGTGTTTTCATGGAGTATATGAATAGGATATTTCATCCGTATCTTGACAAGTTCGTAGTGGTGTTCATTGATGATATTTTAATCTATTCGAAAAGTGATGAAGAGCATGCAGAACATCTCAGAGTTGTATTGGAATTGTTGAAAGAGAAGAAGCTTTATGCGAAGTTGTCCAAGTGTGAATTCTGGTTAGAGGAAGTAAGTTTTCTTGGCCATGTAATTTCCAAGAATGGAATTGTTGTGGATCCTACGAAGGTAGAAGCAGTATCTTAGTGGGAAGCGCCGAAGAATGCTTCTGAGATCCGTAGTTTTCTGGGTCTTGCAGGTTATTACAGGAAGTTTATTGAAGGATTTTCCAAACTAGCGTTGCCATTGACTAAGTTGACCAGAAAGGGACAGGTGTTTGTTTGGGATGTTGAAGGTGAGAAAGGATTCCATGAGCTGAAGAGGAGGTTGACTAGTGCTCCGATCTTGATTTTGCCGAATCCGGCTGAGTCTTTTGTAGTGTATTGTGATGCATCATTGATGGGATTAGGTGGTGTGTTGATGCAAGATAAGCAGGTTGTGGCTTATGCTTCGAGACAACTGAAGGTGCATGAAAGGAATTATCCGACTCATGATTTGGAGTTGGCAGCTGTCGTATTTGTTTTGAAGTTGTGGAGGCATTATTTATATGGTTCTCGGTTTGAGGTGTTCAGTGATCATAAGAGTCTGAAGTATCTCTTTGATCAGAAAGAGTTGAACATGAGACAGAGGAGATGGTTGGAATTTCTAAAGGATTACGATTTCAGTTTGAATTACCATCCTGGTAAGGCAAACGTTGTTGCGGATGCTTTGAGTAGGAATTCCTTGCATATGTCGATGTTAATGGTCCGTGAATTAGATTTGGTTGAGCAGTTCAGGGATTTAAGTTTGGTTTGTGAAACTACTCCGAATAGTGTGAAATTGGGTATGTTGAAGCTGACTAGTGGTATTTTGGAAGAAGGACATCGTAGCGGGTTGAGTATTCATCCCGGTGCTACTAAAATGTATCATGATTTGAAGAAGTTGTTTTGGTGGCCTGGAATGAAAAAGGAAATTGCTGAGTTTGTGTATGCTTGTTTGGTTTGTCAGAAATCAAAAATCGAGCACCAAAAACCATCAGGATTGATGGAACCGTTGTTTGTTCCGAAATGGAAATGGGATGGAATCTCTATGGATTTTGTGTCTGGTTTGCCAAGGACGGCGAAGAATTGTGATTCTATCTGGGTTATTGTGGATCGGTTGACAGAATCTGCTCACTTTATTCCGATAAGGATGGATTATCCGATGGAGAGGTTGGCAGAATTGTATGTTGAAAAGATTGTGAGTCTACATGGTATTCCTTCTAGTATTGTGTCGAATCGAGATCCGAGGTTTACATCTAAGTTCTGGGCGGGATTGTAGGAAGCTTTGGGTACTAAGTTACGTTTGAGTTCCGCTTATCATCCTCAGACAGATGGTCAGACGGAGAGAACGATTCAGTCGTTGGAGGATTTGTTAAGAGCTTGTGTGTTGGAGAAAGGTGGAGCTTGGGATAGTTATATACCATTGATTGAGTTTACCTACAACAATAGATTTCACTCGAGCATTGGGATGGCTCCGTTCGAGGCATTGTATGGTATGAGGTGTCGGACACCATTGTGTTGGTATGAAACTGGAGAGAGTGCTGTGATTGGACCGGAAATTGTCCAACAGACTTCGGAAAAGATTAAGATGATTCAGGAGAAGATGAGGACTTCTCAGAGTCGTCAGAAGAGTTATCACGATAAGAGGAGGAAAGATCTTGAGTTTAGTGAAGGAGAACATGTGTTTATGCGGGTTACTCCGATGACTGGTATTGGTCGAGCCTTGAAGTCAAAGAAGTTGACTCCGCGTTTTATTGGCCGTTTCAGATTACCAAGAGAATTGGGAAGGTTGCATATCAGATTGCTTTGCCGCCGTCACTTGCAAATTTGCATGACGTTTTCCATGTATCTCATCTAAGGAAGTACATTGCTGATCCGTCTCATGAGATTCGGGTAGACGATATACAGGTACGAGAGAATTTGACTGTGGAAGCAGTACCTGCAAGGATAGAGGATCGGAAGTTGAAACAGTTGCGAGGCAAAGAGATCGCATTGGTAAGAGTGGCTTGGGGAGAACCAGCAGATGGGAATGTCACATGGGAACTGGAGAGTCAGATGAAGGACTCATATCCCGAACTTTTCGCCTAAGGTATGTTTTCGAGGACGAAAACTCTTTTAGTTGGGGAGAGTTGTGACACCCCAAATAATTCGATAATTAAATAATTATGATTTTTAATTATTAATTTAATTGAGAATATAATTTATTAATATATTGGAATTATTGGGATTAATTATGGAATTATTAGAGGTGTGTTGAGTAAAGTGAGGGTGTGAGGAGTAAAAGACTCTACTCACATTATTTATTTTATTTATGTTAGAGGAATAAAAGGAATAAAAGAAGGGAAAAGAGGAAAAAGAGTTATTTTGGAGAAAACACACATACGTGAAGTTGAGAAGAGGAAAAGGAAGGAAGAAAACCTAAGGTGTCAGAATTCGAAGAACCCACAAGGTAAGGGGTGATTTCGATTATTTAATTCATATTATCAGTTTAGATATTCAATAGTATGGATCATAGTATGTTAGGAATCCCGCTTTAGAATTTCTAGGGTTCCGTAGAATTGTTCCTATTGTGTCGGATTATAGATTGAAAACAATTAGAGTGTCAGATAATGAATAGGAATGATGGAATATTGTTGTTTGAGGTTATAATGGTGTTAAACGGACGCATTTTGGTGTTTCACATGTTGCAATTCGTATGGGTATGTTTGGGTTTGGTTGAGAATGAATGAATGCTGTCAAAAGTGCAGAATTTGACTCTGCAACACGTGGGAACCGGTTCCCAGTGGGAGGAATCGGGTTCCACTGTGAAAATTTGTAAAAATAGGCAAAAATGCACTCAGGAACCGGTTCCTGTATGGGTAGGAACCGGGTTCCCATACAATTTTCCAGAAGCGAGATTTTGAAAATTCTGAACCGTTCATATGTAGGAACCGGGTTCTGCTGTATTTTTTTTGAAAATTGTCAAACTTTGAAAATTCATAACTTTCAAACCGTAAGTCCGTTTTGAGTGCCGTTTTGGACGTTATTTCTTAAATTTAATGCTCTATTTTATAAAATGAAAATATTTTCTAAAACTTGAAATTATTTTGAAAATGAGTCGAATTTCCGAAGTAAGTGATTATGGATTGACGCACATGGGAGTGTATGTGAAACGTGATGAATGGATGTATTCGTATTGTGTGGATGAAAAGCATGTTTATGTTGCTAATGATGGTGTGCATGATCGTTGAGATATCATGTTTTTGGTTTTGATTCAGTTATGATAAATTGATGTATTTCATAGACTGATTTGATGTTGCATGCTAGTGACGTGCGTGCATATGCATTGTTTTGGTGAAGTCAATTCCCATTGTGCGGAATTTGACTTGGATTGCCGTTAACCGATACCCGGGTGAGGATGGGTGGTTAGGATGGATTCGTGTCCGGGTGGTTATGGACGAATCGATGGTTACTGTATCCGGTTGATGATGGATCAGTGTTGGGTGACTTGGTCACGTGTTGGTACCACATGCATTGTGTCTGCATTTGTGTTGCATGGGATTGTAACATGTTAGGATGTCTTTCAGTGTTGCAATTCTTTTTTTGTCGATTGAATGCATAATGACTTGTATGATTGTGAGTGCGTGTTGAATCTGAACTTATGCTAAATGGGTGAAATAATATGCTTGTGATATATTGTTGATTGAGAAGCTTATAATATGTTTTAATTATGAGAAGTCTCACTCTTACTTTAACAATTTCAGATTAAAGTTAGCAGCTCAGGAGTTGGTGAGGATGGCTCTAGAGCTTGTCTTTTAAGTCCGCATGTCAGTGTCATGCTCTGATTAGGTTGTAACACTGGGGAACGTTTAGTTGAGGAATTAGTTATTATTCAATTGTTTCTTTGAATCTCATTGAGAACAATTATGGTTTATTTAGTTTTGGTTTTGGTATTTTCCGCTGTGTAAGACATGGTCTTAAATTGATTGAATTATTTGAATAATGATCCTCAGTGTAGCATGGCTACTATTTATTTGGAGGTTTTATTTTATTTCATAATTGTGGCATCCCTTGTTCCGTGTTAACTCTGATGAATTATGACTTTAATCATTGATATAATTAATATATTCGGAGTAATTTAGAAGGGGTGTTACAAGAGTCATGATATGAATCTTTCTTATTAACAACAATAATTTTTCTTAATGAAATTATTCTAACTAATGACTAATAATTAGAATACATTCCATTCCATGTGAAAGAATCATTCATTCTGTTGAAGTATTAACAATTGTTTTTAAACTACTTTTTTGAAAATCTATTACAGATCCCTTATATTAAAACAAATACATGAGGCACTTAGATGCTAAATTAATTGTATTAATATTAAATATTCGAAAGTAATATAATGTATGTTTCATACAAATAAATATTCAAGAGAGCAATAAAAGTTTAACAATTTCTATTTACAGTTATATCATCAAGAGGTACAATTTTTTTCTCGTTCATAACTATAAGGGCATAGATCACATGGACATGAAAAGGTACTTCTGTGACTCTCCAAAGATATGTTTCCTCAAAATCATGTAAGTCTTATATTTTATAGACTCTTTCATGCAACTTTTTTCACTGTTTTGACAAGGTACTTCTTACTGAAACTAGTCCAAGAAAGCGCATATAGAGTTCAACTATATTCATTTCACATTGAGAATGAAGGCTTAGCTTAATTAATTCAATGTTTAGTTGATATTATGGTTTTATTATTTTTTGGTTGGTAGCATTTAGGACTAAGTTTTAACATTAAACATTCTGTTGAAAAAGTAATAGTCGACGTTTGGATAACTATTTAGATTATTTTCCATTTAGTTATTTTAATCATACGAGTATATATTATTTATTTATGTTGGAAGATATTTTTTTCATTAATTATTTATTTTGTTTTTAAATTGATTTCATGTACACTATTGAGAATATGTTTTTTATATTTGGTGTGTATAATTGTGCAGATTGCATTTGAGACAAAAAAAAAAGAATATTTTATAATTAATAAGATAATTTGCACAGTAACTAATTATTTTAACTAAAATTAAATAGTATCTGTTAGGTCGGTTAAATTTTTACCTGACTTAAGATTTTATTTGTTAAGTCGGTTCAAAGTCCGACTTGACATGTCATGACTTCTTACAACGCCTACTATTAAGTCAGTTACAGAACCGGCCTAAGAAGACGTTTTTAACCGACTTAACAAGTGTTTTTTGTACTAGTGCATTATATATGTGCATGAGTAGCATGGTGAGCTAGCATATATGAAACTCTAAAAATACAATAGTTATGGCATGGTAATGGATTAACTATCATGAATGTAAAAGTACAATGAACTTTAAAATCATATTTCTATCATGGTATCATTCACCCAGCCGATTCCCTCCACTCTTTAACTACCCTAACTAATTTTAGTTACATTCTCATCAATCTTGAGCCACATGAATATTTCATCTTCTTTGAGTTGCCACCACTTGGAAGCATGATCCAAATTTATCTTTGTGATCAACGCATCTGAGTCGTCTTCCTCACATCAATTCAGACTGAGACTGTTGATCAAGTTTCAAGAGAATAACTATATGTTATGTAATTAACAAGGGGATGGTGTCATTTTCGCTCAAATAGTGCACAAAATAGTAGTGAACCCTCGTATTCCACAAAAGTTCAAGACTGTGCAAGATCAAGCTGAAGGAAAACTTTCAGATGAGTATGAAGCATTGATATTGCAAGATTAAGCTATATTCATATGCCTTCACTCCACTATTTAAGAACCAGTTTTACTCTATGTTATATTCTACAAACATGCATTCAAAGTTTGAGACAAGATCCATGTTGTGAAACACAATACCTTTTATCAAATTATAAACTTGTTTCTTTATAATCAAGAAACAATTAGGATAGAAAAGATGGAAAACAAGAAGAACAACAAGGATTGGTTATAACTGTTATTCTTTACTTTCTCTTAAATCAAGATTACAAGTACACAAGAATAACAAACATGCCTAATTCGAAATACTAACAACCTTAGCATTTACCACCCACATACTAAAACACACTTCGACTACAGTATGTAGGTCTTCGACACCAGCGTGTGAACATACTTCGAAGACATGCATAAATCTTGTTGAACTAGAATCTACTCTTTGACCTAATATAGTTTGATCCAATATCTCACAAATCTCCACCTTGGAACCAACTATATTTCATCAAACACCAAACTAGCTTTCTTCATGCAGCTTTATCAACTGCATACAATGGAAAAACATACAACTGGGCAATGTCTTGTTGATCATATCTGCAACATTGTGATATGTCAAAACCTTCAACGCTTGGACATCTCCACGCTCAATTAACCCTCTGAAGAAGTGCAGCCTCATTTCTCATGATAGGCTGAATTCTTCGACAGGTGTATTGCACTTTGACTATCACATTTAACAGTGGTAACTTGCCTTTGAAATTTCAGCTCCTTAGCAAAACCTTCAAGCCATAATGCTTCTTTCACAACTTCAGTTAAAGCAATATATTTCGCTTCTGAAGTGTTGCTTGCCAACTAATTTTTGTACTGAAAACATATCGAGAAATAGATTTTATGGAATCCATACAACCTGCATAATCAGAGTCGACATATCCTTCAATTACTGATTTAGTATCTTCACCCAAGGCTCCACCATAAATTAAGACTATGTATAGAGACTCATTCATGTACCTTAGAATCCATTTCAATGCTTGTCAACGAGCCTTTCTAAGATTTGCCATGTACCTGCTTACAAGACTTACTACATATGCTATGACGGGTTTAGTTCAGACCATAACATACATCAAAGAACCTACTATGTTAGCATATGAGATACCATTCATATAAACTTTTTCGATCTCAGTATTGGGACACTGATCTATACTTAGCTTGAATTGAGGATTTGTTGGAGTCACAACAAGATTTGAATTCGACATACCAAACTTGTCAAGAATCTTCCGTAGGTATGCCTCTTGAGATAATCATAATTTCAACTACTTATTATCTCTTCGGATGTCAATCCCAAAAATCCTGGATACAACTCCCAAATCCTTTATTTCAAACTCCTTATTGCGAGTCTTTACCCTTATTACCAGGTTGAAATCTGAAGTAAACACAGTGGTCAAAATGGCTTCTAATGAAACTTATGCGTGCCATGAACTTGTCGAATTTCATATTCCTTTATCGAGGATATTGTTTCAGCTTATATAAAGATCTATTCAACTTTCACACATAATATTCCTTTCCCTTTTCAACATACCTTTAAGGTTGCCTCATCAAGATTGTTTAATCAGATCACCATATAAGAATGCAATCTTCACATACATTTGTTCGAGTTCAAGGTCGAACTGTACCATGATGGAAAACAACATTTGAACGAACATGTGCTTCACAATAGGAGAAAATACATCATTGAAGTTTACACCTTCTTTCTCAGTGAAACCCCTTAGAACCAACCTTGCCTTATATCTTTTCGACGACACTTCTTCCATTCCTTCCTTAACTTTGATAATCTATTTACAGCTGACTAACCTGGCTCCAACAGGTTTCTTGACCAGTTCCCAAATGTTGTTATCATGAAGAGATTTCATCTCATCAACCATGGCCTTCATCCATTCAGTCTTATTTCGAATCCTCGTAACTTCCTTATAGTCTCTAGATTCTTGATCTAGAACCTCACTTATAGAGATTAAGGCATAAGCTATAAGATTTGCATACCCAGGTCTCTGAGGTGATTTGATGACTCTTCGTGTCCTATCTCTTGCCAATAGGTAATCATTGACAGTTTCCTCAACTTCCTCATCATCTTCTGCTTCTTCTTCGATTTCATCAAGGGTACGCCCTTCAGCGTTAACATGCTCACCTCGACATGTATCTCTACTTGTTCCAGCTCTTCATCAGATATTTCTGCACTTCGATCAACATCATCAGTTTACTTGAAAGCCATTTCAGCTTCATTAAAAATTACATCTCGATTGGTGACACACCTCTTGTGACCTGGCTCTAGGAACCATAGCCTATAAGCTTTGACTCCTTTAGGGAATCCCATAAACATGTATTTCAGAGCTCTAGGTTCGACCCTGTCTTGCCTAATATGACCATAGGCTACATATCCTAATACTCTCAGTTTGTCGAGATCTCGTGGATATTCCGACCAAACTTATTCAGGTGTCTTTATATCTAATGCAGTCGAAGAACATCTTTTTATCAAATATGTTGTTGTTGAAAGATGGAAACTTGTTTCTTTATGATCAAGAAATAATTAGGGTAAAAAAGATGGAAAAACAAGACGAAGAACAAGTTTTGGTTATAACTATTATTCTTTACTTTATCTTAAATCAAGATTACAAGTACACAAGAAGAACAAATAACCCTCTCACGCTAAATTAGGATTTGCAGTATGCAATGATGAAAGACTATTATGTTATTTTTAATAAATCTAACATACTAAACTAATAGGCTTTTCACAAAGACCCATTATAAGCTAATTGAGGGTACAAGTTATCTTAAACAATTGGATATAAAAAACAAGCCCAATTCGAAATACTAACCCTTGTATTTCAACACCCACATACTAGAACACACTTTGACTACAGTATGTACGTCTTTGACACCAGCATGTGAACATACTTCGCCGGCATGCATAAATCTTGTCGAACCATGAGCTATTATCCAACTCAATAGAGTTTTGATCAAATATCTCACAATCCATAAGTATTTAAATGCACAGATGGTTGCGTTAGGAAACTTTGTGTTGAGTTGAAATCCATCATGAAAGGTAACAAGTCTTTCACTAAATATGTTATATGTGTTAAAGCTTTTGCAAATTCGTTTTTAACTCATCTTGCATTACCATAATCAAATGCTCGTCAACTAAGACATCTTTTTTATTTTTAGGTTAAACTTGAGACACAAACCCTAAGCGATGACAAAAATTACTTACCTTAAAGAGAGTAGTTACTCCTTTGGTATTGTCCCCAAGAATGTTGTAGATGGGATGATCCTCAAAGTTCTCCACTCCAAGGGTATATCATACTATTTATTTTAACATTCATCTTTCTTCTTTTCAATATCGTCATCTTCCTCCTCCTTGGATTTCACTGATTTTGGTTGATTAATTCCTTCTTCTTTGTCCTTGAGTATGTCTTATGTAGATGCACATGTACCGTGAAAAGAAATATCTTTCACGAAATACTTCGGTAAGACTCATCAAAAGTAACATGAAATGACTATTCAACAATAAGTAATCTCTTATTATATACTCTATAAGCTTTACTTGATTTAGAGTATCCAAGGAAGATACTTTTATTGCCTTTCATGTCAATTTTTTCAATGTTATTCTTACCATTGTTTAAAATAAAACATTTGCATCTGAATACATGAAGATGTGATAAATTTGGTTTTCTACCTTTTAATAGTTCATATCGTATTTTGTCTAGTACATGTTGTATAAGTATCCTATTTAAAACATAAAACAATGTGCCAATAGCATCGGCACAAAAATAATTAGGTAGACAACTATCATTGAGCATTATTCTTGCAAACTCCTCAAAAATATGATTTTTGTGCTCCACAAAACCATTTTGTTGTGGAGTTAGAGGAGATAAAAAGTTATCTTCAATACCATATTTATCACAATAATTCCTCAAAGAGGTGGTTTTTAAATTCTCCTTCATGATCTCTTCGGATATAAACAATTTTTTAATTTAATTTGTGTTGGGATAACGATGCAAAACGTGTGAAAGCAAAAAATGTCTCATATTTACTACGCAAAAATATGGTCCAACAAAATCTAGAGTAATTTTCTACAATAACAACACCTTAATAATTTCCACTGTTAATTCTCTATTTTATGGTTGACATTAATTTTAGTAAAATAAATTGGGCAGAAATATGTTAAATATGATGTTCTAACACGCAGAGTAAACATGTTGAACAAGGACTTATATATTATGAGGAAACTGTCCGCGTTAAAAAGTGACGCGCGAGGGAATCGAATCGGAATTCGGATTCTCTAGCTCGAAACGATTTACTCTTTTGATTTGTTTATAAAGATGCCGCGAGCATCAAGCTTTATTATTTCCAACACAAGAAAAATGATATGAAAAAGGGGAAAGCTGCAATACCCTCAATTGATATGATATGCATTACGACTAGCGTGAACTAGACGCAACGCATTGGGGAGATTCCGGGCAATGGGGTTTGTTATATAAAGGGAATAGATGTGGCACCCTAAATATATATAGTTATCTATAGCTTTATATATGAATAGTTTGATATGTTTGTGTGTTTTAATTTGCTATGCTATTCTTGGGAAAGTTTCTCCTTTGGATTTTAAGAAGGGTAGATTATGTGGGATCCTAGGTTTTGTTATTATTGTGCTTGCAAAGATCATTGGGATCTTCTGCATACATATCCCTTAATGGGAATCAGAGCATTTGTAGCTCGGATCTAAAAGGAGCTATGGTTTGTTTGGTTTGAGGGAGAAAGAAGTATGCTCGCCAAGGATGAGACCTTGTGCCTACGTATTCTCAAAGGGAGGTTGAGAAAGTCAGAGCAATCGTAGTTCCCACTTATGCTAGTGGAAGCAAAGGGATGTTATTAAGAGACAAAGACGAATGTCATCTTAATGAAAAATGTATCTAATATATTTCATCACATACATTTTGAAGGGTTGATTGATTGATTAAATCTTTCATCGTAAGTTATAGGTGTTTTGCTTGAGTGTACAAGCGTTACCACTTACGAGTTAAGAAAGATGTTTGAAAGATGATTGAATCTTTAATTGTAAGTATTGGGTGTTTTGCTTGAGTGTACAAGCGTTACCACTTACAGATTAAAAGATGTTTTTGTTTGAAAAGTGTTTGAAAAAGAGTTTGATTGTATGTGATGTGATAGATGAGATATTTCTTCCATAGAGATGATAAATGTCTAAATCTCGAGGAGAAATTGATTATGGATTAGGGGGATGCTTTTAAGAAGCCCGTGGGTCCTTGCATTGTAAGCGAAGAGAAGGCATTCCGAGGGTCATCGATGGTCCTTGTATTGTTAGCCCAAGAGAAGGCTAAACTAAACGAGGAGTTCTTTTGAACGAAACCCAAGAGGAGGCTGACTCAGCAGGGGAGTGTTGTCTTATATGAAGCCTAAGCAGAGACTAAACTCAATATGTGAGTTTTCTTATATGAAGCCTAAGAGAAGGCTAACTCAATAAATAATTTATCTTGTACAAAGCCCAAGAGGAGGCTAAAGGGAACCTAGTTGTTAGGATAATTGTTATGTTATAACTGAACAGTTATATGAACAAGTGTGTGATGTATATTCACAGGAGTTTATGAAGGAAATATAAACAAGTGTATAAAACAAGCGTTTAAAGCAGGTGTAACTTGAATATATACAAGGTTTTAGATGTGTACAAGGAAATGAATATGTACACGAAGGGGTGTTTATGTACAAGGAAATGAATATGTACATAGGAGGGTTGGGACTTACACCGTGAGGGAGGCCCATTGGTTTTAAGAGCAGTTTCACCGGGAATAATGCTTCTCTTAATACCAATGGAATAGGTGTATAAACAAGCGGATGAAAATAAACGAAAGAAGTTTGTTTATGCGTGGATATTTACAAAGTTGATTGGATATGTACAAGAAATTAAATATGTACATAAAAAGGTTTTGGGACTTACACCGTGAGGGAGGCCCATGATCAATTAAGAAATTCGAGGAAAAAACTGGTTTGGCTTTATCTTCAACTCTAATCGATCATGGAAAAAGGAGTGTAAGTTTGATGAAATGTTTTGAAAAGGAAAAGTGAAGTATATTCATAAGAAGTTTTGAAAAAGATTTGAGTTTGAAAGTTGGAAAGAAAACATCTTTGAAAAGTATTTAGAAATACTTAAAATGTTTCATTTTTTGACTTAATAGAAATATAATCAAAAGAAAATATTTTTGGATTTTTTTGACATAATCATAAAATAGGTATATTAAATGACAAGTGTGCAAAAAATCATCTCAAAATTAGAAGTTTTGATTAGTTTTTGAAAATGTTTAAGTTTGCTAGAAACTTGAGAAAAAAAGAGTTTTTTTGGTCCTAAGGAGGTTAGAACCTTGGACATTTGGTTTAGAAAATGAAGATTTTCCATTGAGCCACTTTCTAGACTTGTCATTTAATTACCTTGCTTAGAAGGAGTTTTGAAAAAAGAAAGTTTTGAAAAAAAGTCCAGAAGTTGGACTTCTGAAGGGATCAGAAGCTAGCTTGCTTCTGGATGGGTTAGAAGCATGGTTTGCTTCTGGAGGCAGAAGGCTTGGCTTGTTTCTGGAGCGCCTTGGCTTGAAACTTCTGGGGCGTGAGAAGGCTTGCATGGTGCTTTTGGAGCGTGCTAGCTTGCAGAGCGTGTTGAGAAAGCTTGCTTCTGGGGATAGAAGCATTAAAAGCTTGAAGCTTCTAGAGATAGAAGTACTAGAAGTACTTCTGGAGAGAGTGTAAATAGAGAGCTTCTAGGGGTAGAAGCTTCAGAAGCACTTTTGGAGGCTGAGCCTCAGAAGGACTTCTGGAAGAACAAGCTTCAGAAGCTTGTATTTCCTTTTATTAAAAAAAGGTTCCAGGGGGATTCGAACCCTGGACCTATGGCATGGCAAGGACATGAAAAGCGCGCTGACTAGCACTGGGGTGGCTATACATCCGTTTATTTATTTTCTTCCATGTTATTATATTATAAACGAATTATTTGAGTTTGAAAAACAAACAGAAAATGCGCGCAATGTTCATCATCTTCTTCAATCTTCCTCAACCTATGGATTCTTCATTTCTCAATGAAAATGAAAGATGTAAACATCAAAGTTGCTCGTTTTGAACCCAGGAATATGATGGTGATGTTTAATTTTATTTATTTTGAACTTAAGATGATTAATTTTGAACGAGGACAGATGAACCCTAATTCTAAGAATCAATATGAAATCGTGTATGGATCATGATTTGTGAAATTGATTGAGGGTTAATGATCAGTATGAGTGCAGAAACAAGATGGCCAAGCAATTTTTAAACTGGAATGCATGTATCATAGAGTTCAAAGTCTGAGCAACTTACCTCTTCGAACTGAAATCGAATTCTTAGTTAGAGTGTTTCCAGTTATGTTTTGAGGATTGCTATAGCTTCACTGGACCTTATGGAAGGTGTGGAAGTGCTTAATTTGATTTGAAATGGTCTGGATCGTTCCATCCAAGTCCAACTGCAGCCACTTAGAGTGAGTTTCAATTTTGATGTTGGAGATGTTACAGGTCAGGGATGAGTACTTGGATCACTCATATGAAGTGTATGGAAGGTATTTGAAGTGATAAATCAAGGCTAGCTCGATCAAATTGAGATATGGCAAGTTAAGGCACAATTTGCAAGCTTATGGATTTAGGAGCATGATTCTGAGTTTGGACAGCTTTTCTGGTGGTTTTAAGTCTTAGAAAACTTCTAATTGATGTTTAGAACATGTTAGAAACTTAAATTCACTCAGATTTTGCAAGGTTTGAAGATTGCAAAACTTCCCTCTTTGAACTTTGAAACTTGGAAATTAAGAAAGAAAGAAGGAAAGCTTGATTATGATAGCTTTGGTGTGATTTGAAAATGAAGAAATGACCTCTATTTATAGGCCAAGAAATCTGAATGACAAGGCATGGCTATCATTGAGAGAGCCTTGCAACTTGCTTAAGTGGTAAGAAGGAATCTTTTGCATTTAATGCAAAAGTTACTTTTCTAACCACGGTTAGAAATTTCTCTTTGATTCAATCCTCTTCTCAATCATACAAAACTGGTATTTATCAGTTATAATCTACCCCTAGCTGATGACAAGGCTTCTAGAAGAGAGATTTATGAAAAATGACTTATAATTTTGAAGCATGAACTTGGAATTCCATGGTTTTGGAGCTCTATGTTTCAAAATCAAAAGCATAGCTAGACAAAGTGTTTTTGCAAGTTCTTGGACTTTTTGGAAAGCTTGTAACAAGGGCTACAACATTCATGTTTTGAGTTTTTTCTGAATCCAAATGGATCTAGGTGAAAAATGGCCTAGAAAGTGAGGAAAAACCATGTTTCTTAACACTTGAAAATTTTTCTAAGTGTTAGAAAAATTTCAAATCTTGACTTTTTGTTGACTTTTTCACATTTCTTGATTTTTTATGATCATGATGGATTATTTGAAATGTTTTTTATGATTGAAAAAGTTTATATTTGAAAAAGTTGACCAAAAGTCAAAGTTTGACTTTTTTTGAGCAGATGAATTATCATCAGATGGTTCAGAATTTGTCTGATGAAGAAACATGGATTTTGCAATGTTTTGAATCAAGAAATTAGGTCAAGATGCTGCATTGAAGATGTTAAGATCAATCTGCAAGCAAATAGGTCATTCATTGAGCAGAAAGTCAATGATTCTCTATCTTCGATCAAAACCCTAATTGGTCGATTCAAGGTAGATCATGAGAAAAAGTTGTGAATTTAAAGATCAAATGTTGATGATTGATTAAGATAGATCAATTGAGGTGAGTGTAGACTCAAACCCTAATTGATCATATCTTGAACAAATGAAATTTTGATATAACCCTAATTTGACTCTAGGAGCACACACACAATCTATCCTATTCTGAAACTGTTAGTGATGCAATGATGCACATGTGAGTGATATAAGGTGGTATCTTAGGTCAAAAATTGGGGTATGACAGAAACATGTTGAGGTGAGCAACATGTCGAATAAGATGTCTTATGCTGAGTCATTCGACATCGTGATTGGTACAACTGTTTCTCGTTGATTCTGTTAAGTTCTTACAAAGGTAGAATATTTGAGATATTATGTTATCCTGATATTAAGGACTGGAAGATTCATGCTAAAATCAAGAAGAATATTGACTTTCTAATTATGGAGATAAATTAGGAAAGTCACGATTAAATTCCTATTTTCTTGCAGCTGATTATGTGGATTTGTAGCAACTTATATGCTGTAATTTGAAGCCCAAATATAGTTGAAAAACATATAAATAAAAGATGTGTAACCTAGAAAAGGCACCAGCCGAAAATATAAGGTTTCTATTATTATGGCTGAGTCTGTAAGCCACTCTCTAGGAGAGTTGGTATGTGTGAGCCTCTTGAATATCATATTGATATGATAGTAGGGCTGATTCGTGATGGATTTGGTGTGTCTACCCTTGCACCAAATTGATTTTATATTTGGAATGAATTGGTTGGAGTTTAACTATGTTCATATCAACTATTATAATAAGGTTGTGAGGTTCCTTAAGTTTGGTGATAGTGGATAGTTGATGTCTTTGTCTGCTAAGGCCTTAGCAAGTGGAGGAACTCTTAGAAGATGAAGCCTTAATGTTTTCAATGTTTGCATCATTGCAAGTTGATCGTGAAACTACAAGTGTTGAATTATCTGTTGTCTGTGAATTCTCAGAGGTGTTTCTAGATGACATCAGTGATTTTTCTCTAGAGTACGGGGTAGAATTTTCTATAGAGTTAGTACTAGGTACAAGTCCAGTGTCGGTGGCTCCTTATAAGATGTCACCTTTAAAGTTAGATGAATTGAAGATTCTCTTGGAGTTGATTTGAACATTATTCATTACACTCATTCATCTAATATTTAATATAGTGGTGATGAAAATGTTAATATGTTGTATCTTGTTGACATCAATGTTAAAATGATAAAAATGATGTTGATAATGACACTACTTTAAAAATACCTTTGACTTCGTTTGGATATAAGGTATTACATTGATTTTGTAAGAACCTGAATATTTTGGTCCTTCTTAGACTAAAATATTTCATCTCTTTTTATTTATTAAAATAATTTATATTTGGACGTTAAAATATTTATTTTTATCAAACTAATATTTTGTTGATTTTATTCTAAAAGACTCCATTTAATTTTAGTTTAAGTAGAAATGAGGTCAATATATTTAAAAAAAAATTGTAGTTAACAACTAATCATGAAAATTAATATATAATTTATGTTTTAAATGTTTCTATCTAATTTTAGTTTTGGTGAGATTAGTTTTATAAATTTCACTTTAAAAATTGTTTATCAAATATTAGTCTAAACAAATTTAAATGGGCCAGGTTAAATTTACTGGGCTTTAATATTTTGGTCCATTCCCTATTATCATACGGATCCAAGTGAAAAGGGAAAGTTGAGTTGTTCATTTTTCTATTTTTATTATTACACATATTTGTAGGAAACAATAGTTATACAAATTTATTCGTTAATTTAGGCCGCACAACTAATTTTTTCACTACTTTTAATTTCCTTCCTATTGATATTAAAGGTAATTTTGTATATAAAAAAAAAAGGCTTGATTTGCCTCTCCGTAGGTGTAGATATTTTTTAAGTGGATTTTGGTATATTGTCTTTTATAAATAAATAAAAAATGGACTCTATGAAGTTTAGTTTTTCCACGGAAAAATTTGGTTCTATTTGTGTAAAATTTTGTTTAAAATTTTTCTAATCTCAACTTTTGTTTGAAACCATATTACTATTTTGTCTTCAAATATTTATTAGACTTTGTATTAAGAAGTCATACGTTAATTTTTATCTCAAGATTTCATCCTCCATGTGCATTATTACATAGCAAATATTGTGAATTTAATTATTGTGTTTCAATATTAAAGCAATTAGATACTTAAATTTTATCTTTGATATTTGAAATTTAATTAATTTATTAATATTAATGGTTAGTAAAAAAAAAACAGTAGTTAATTCGTATTCTCCTTTTAAAAATAATATCCTATTATAAAATAAATATATATAATAATATATGTTTTATGTCCTAAATCAAAATAGCATGTACTTAATTAATTGAATTAAACAGTATATCAACTGTTAATTTAATTTTTTTAAAATGAAAAAGATATAATTTGATTTTGAATTGTATAATTGACTCAATTTCAAGTCTATTTTTATATCACATGGTAAACTTAAAATAAAATAACTCTGGAATATAAGACTGGTGGTAAATATAACATGTTATTTATTCTTATGAAATTAGACTATGATTGATTATCATAAATGAAATATATAGATTTACACCATGAGTTACACTCGCTCAAAAACGTCACTTCGGATTAATATTTTTTAAAGTCAACCGTTGGATTGAAACATACCATCATATAGATCATACTTATAAAGTTTGAGATTAATCTATAATGATTTACTATGTCATTGAACTACATCAAAATTAACGTTATATGAAAGTCCATTTTGACGTTAATCTTTGAACATCTTGATCGTATAGTAAATCATTATAGATTAATCTCAAACTTTATAGGTATGATCTATATGATGGTATGTTTCAATCCAACGGTTGATTTTAAAAAATATTAATCCGAAGTGACGTTTTTGAGCGAGTTTAACTCATGGTGTAACTCTTCGGGTGTAATTTGATCTCTCCTCTAGTTACACCAACTGTTACACCAGTTATTAGTCGTTGATATTGTTTTGATCTAATGGTTATTAAGTGAGTAGCTAATGCTCATATCATACATTCAAATAGTCTCATCTTAATTAGGTAATAAATCAATTCTATTTTATAAAATCATAAAATCATACTTTTATAAAATAAAATCTTTTTTCTCACTTTTTCTAATCACTCATGTAATTCTTCATATCTATTTTTTTTAAAACAATGTAAATCAAAATATAATTTTAAAAAATAATCATAATTATAATAAAAAACGGTTTTTATTATTTTAAAATAATAATTATTTAAAATAATTTTTTTTTCTTTTTACTTAACGTAAGTTGATAAACTCTTAATTAGAGTACAAAATAACACTCAAATTGGCTATAAAAATTAAATAAATAACTAACGAGTATATATAAATTTTGTTGTGAAATTAAAATAATTAAAATGAAAAAGTAAAATAATATTTATAAATAAGTGAAAATTTATCGATTTCATTATCCACTTTATATTTATTTTTCAATTTACAACTTAATTACTATGCACTCATTATTTGAGTTTTTTTTTCTGTTTATTTACATAATTTTTTAATATTATTTTATATTCTATTTAAAATCTTATCAAATATTCTAGTTTATCATAAGTGAGGAGAATATAATTTATTAAAATAAATAAAAATAGATAGTAAAATTTGTTTAAAAATAAATTTATTTGTCACTAAAGGTGAAACGTATAATAAAAGATTGTAAAAATGGTTTAAGAAATATTAATAAGAATTCATCAACTTAGTATAAGTAAAAAGAAAAGATTTTTATTTTAAAATTCTTTTTAAAAAATAATAAGAACTATTTTTTTAATGAATTATGACTTTTTTTTTTTAAATTATATTTAGACTATCATTGTTTGTAGAAAAAAAGTTATATGAAGAATTACATGAGGATTAAAAAAAAAACTTATTTTATAAAAGTATGATTTTATGATTTTATAAAATAGAATTGATTTATTACCTAAATAAGATGATGCTATTTGAATGTGTGATATGAGCATTAACTAGTCATTTGATAACCATTAGATCAAAACAAAATCAACGATTAATAATGAGTGTAACAGTTTGTGTAACTAGTTGGTATAATTTGATTCCTCCTCTCTCTCTCTCTCTCTCTATATATATATATATATATATATATATATATATATATATATATATATATATATATATATATATATATATATATATATATATATATATATAGAGAGAGAGAGAGAGAGAGAGAGAGAGATATCAAATTACACTTGAAGAGTTACACCATGAGTTACACTCGCTTAAAAACGTCACCTCGGATTAATATTTTTTAAAATTAACCGTTGGATTGAAACATATCATCATATAGATCATGCCTATAAAGTCTGAGAATAATCTATAATGATTTACTATGTCATTGAACTACATCAAAATTAATGTTATATGAAAGTCTATTTTGACGTTAATATTTGGATATCTTGATCGTATAGTAAAACTTTATAGATTAATCTCAAACTTTATAGGTATAATCTATATGATGATATGTTTCAATCCAACGGTCGATTTTAAAAAATATTAATCCGAAGTGACGTTTTTGAACGAGTGTAATCGTGGTGTAACTCTTCGAGTGTAATTTGAGCCCATATCTGTCTCTCATTCCAAGAATAATAATTCAATTAGTTTGCATTCAAATTTTCTTTTCCCGCTCGTGCCTTTCATTCCTTCTTCTTCCTCGCTGCAACGTTGTAACACTGCAAGTGTAATATGGTATCAGCAGAATAAAACCCTAATCACCAAATTTCTTCCTGCTTCTGCAACCTCTGCATTCTTTCCCCTTTCTATGGCTTCTGATGTTGAAACCGATTCACCCAAACATTCACCCAAAAATTCCCCCAAAAATTCCCCCAAAATTCAAGATCCTTCCCTAAACCCTAGAAATGCTTACTACCTTCACCCAAGTGAAATCCTGGGGCCACCATTGTTGCACATTCACTTGACGACAATAACTACCATTGCTGGAGCAAATCGATGAAGCGCGCTCTCACATCCAAGAACAAGATTTCCTTTATCAATGGTAATCTCCCAAAACCCTCTTCATCCAACCCTGACTATAAGCTTTGGGATCGCATAAACAACATGGTCGTGTCCTGGATCAATCGTACGCTCTCTCCTCACATAGCACAAAGCACGATTTGCTTAGATCCTGCATACAAATTATGGGAGGATCTACGCGAAAGATTCACAAAGGGAAACCATTTTCGCTTCTCATATCTCCTTCGTGAGCTACATTCAATACAACAAGGTGAACACTCCTTATCCACCTATTTCACTTATCTAAAAATTATATGGGATGAACTTGAAGATTTGTGTCCCACCCCTTCTTACTCTTGCAAAATCCCCTATTCTTGCGATCTATCCAAGGTTGTGCGTAGCTACAAACAAATGGAATACGTTACATGCTTCTTGAAAGGATTAAACGACACTTACCACAACATTCACACACAAATTCTGCTTCTTGAGCCTCTACCTCCCATCGTCAAGGTCTAATCCCTCATCACACAACAAAAAGTTACATCCACAACCAATTCCACCATTCTCTACGCCAGCAGCAACAACAACAAGGGCAAAGCTCGTTCAACATTTAAAAATTCCATGTTTTGCACAAACTGCAGCAAAACCAACCACACAGTGGAAACATGCTACTTCAAGCATGGTTTTTCACCAGGATATCGTAGCAAGAACCCCAAAAACAGTTTTGATTCGCAACAAGCCATACACAATGACAATAAAACTCAACTTTCAAAGGAATATTACCAACAACAGATGTTGCTCCTTCAACAATCAAATCAACATCAACAACAATCCAAAGATGACAAAGCTATTATTTTAGGTATGGAAAACACAGGTAGTATACTTAACACACCATCCATATGGATTCTTTATTTTGGTGCTTCTCACCATGTCTGTTCACATATAACATGTTTTTTTTATCTAGTTAACATTCATCTTGTCTCTATATCATTGCCTAATGGCACATGCTTAACTGCTAAATTTTCTGGCTCTTTCATCATAAATTAACATCTTCACTTAAAACGTTATTTTACATCCCAAAATTTAAATTTAGTCTCATTTTAATTTCAAAACTTTGCCAAAACTCCAACTATAGCATCACTTTCTTACACAATTCTTGTTATCTCCAGGATGTGTCTACCAAGCAGTAGATTGGTCATGTAACACACCATAACAATCTGTACATTCTCCATAAAACCTCTACTATCAACCTTGACATCATATGTAATAACATTAGTTCTAAGGATTCTGTACAAGAAAATAAATCTCTATAGCACCATCGTTTGGGCCACCCATATAATGAAGTGTTACAACAAATGTCCAAAACCTTTTCTATTATCAAATTCAATAAAACTTCTGCTTGCCATACATGCCATTTAGCTAAACAATGCAAACTTCATTTCCATATAAGTAACTCTACATCTCTTGCTTTGATTTAGTTCACATGGATATTTGGGGGCCTCTTGTCATTCCCTCTTTAGATAGATTCAAATATTTCTTAACTATTATGGATGATTTTTCTAGATACACATGGATATTCTTAATGCACAATAAATCTGAAACAAGAACACACATTCAAAATTTTATTAATTACTGCAAAACTCAATGCTCTTGCACCATTAAAATGCTTAGAAGTGATAATGGTCCTGAATTCCTTATGACTTCTTACTATAACTCTCTAGGTATTCTGCATCAGAAAAGTTGTGTTGAGACACCTCAACAAAACTCTCTTGTTGAAAGAAAGCATAGGCCTCTGCTTCAAGTTACCATGTCTTTAGTTTTCCATGCCAATTTATCTAAAGACTTCTGGCCTTTTTCCTTATTCCATGCCACATACCTTATAAATTGTATTTGCAGCCATGTCTTAAACAATAACACACCTCATGAACTCCTTTTCAAAACACCAGCTTCATACACTAACCTTAAGACTTTTTACTGTTTAGCCTATGTTTCCACCCTCACCAGAAATCGTGACAAATTGGACCCTAGAGTTGTCAAGTGCATCTTCTTAGGATTTACTTTAGGCATGAAAGGTTTTTTACTCTTAAACCTAGAGACTAGAAGCCTGATCACATCAAGAAACACAATATGCCATGAGTATATATATATCCCTACATCCCTTACCGACCACAAAATACCACAACTGACCATACTACCTCTATAGAGCCCTCTATAATCCCCTTTCTCTTTGATCTACACAACAACTATGACAGTCCCTCCCACACTGCTCCTAACCAACACACCCCATATAATGTAGATCACAATCCCACTACTATTGATAATAACATACCTACTAATGAAATTGTCACTATCCATGAAACTGATAATGACATCTCTAATCATGATACTGACAACTCTACTCATGATGATGCCATTTCTAAACATGATAACAATCTTAACATTAACACTGGTGATAGTAATAACTCTAGAGATGATAGTCCTAATAATTTTCACTCTAATACTGATTATGATATCCTTCATATAAGACAGTAAACTAGAATCAAATCTTCCACTGTTTATTTGCAAGAATTTGTCTGTAATTCTCTTAATACATATAACATCTCTAAATAAATTTCATACAAATATCTATCACCTGCATAACATATATATATTTCTGCTATTAATATTGCATCTGAACCTAAGTCATACAAAGAAGCCATTACTCAACCTCATTGGATACAAGTAATGAATGCTGAGATAAAAGCTCTAAATGACAACAACACTTGGATTATCACAAATTTACCCCCAGGTAAGAAAACCATAGGATGCAAATGGTTATTCAAAACAAAATTCAAATCTGATGGCACAATAGAGAGACACGAGGCAAGGTTAGTTGCACAAGGCTTTAAGCAAATCGAAGGTATTGACTTCTTTCACACTTTTTCTCCTATTGCAAAGTTAACCATTGTAAGAATTCTCCTTGCCCTTGCCTCTTCCTTAAAAAATTTTCTTCACCAGTTGGATGTTCACAATGCTTTTTTTACATGGGGAATTGGACGAAGAAGTCTACATGACCTTACCAAAAGGCATTCAAACTTCTTCTCCAAACCAAGTTTGTAAACTCCTCAAATATATCTATGGATTAAAACACTCCAGTAGACAATGGTTTGAAAAGTTATCTAATGTACTACTCAATAACAATTTCAAACAATGTGCTTTCGATCACTCTCTATTTATACACAAATATCCACAACACTTTACATTCCTCCTCATTTATGTTGATGACATCTTAATTGCAGGTAACAACATGGATATCATTAACAACAACAAACAATTATTACAACATCACTTCCACATTAAAGATCTTGGTGTCCTCAAATTCTTCTTGGGCCTGGAAATAGCTCGCACAACTTTAGGCATCCACATCAATCAACACAAGTATACACTTGACCTTCTTGTTTCCACGTGATTACTCAATTGCAAACCGACCAACACACTAATGGCTCGTGATACAAGACTCTCATCAACAAATGGAACAACTCTACAAGATCCTACAATTTACAGAAGACCGATAGGACATCTTATCTATCTTCTCAACACCCGCCCAGACATTGCTTATGCAGTTCAACAACTAAGTCAGCACATGAGCTCCCCTACCAACATTCACTACAACTATGCCATACGAGTCCTACGCTACCTCAAATCTTCCCTTGGCCAAGGACTCCTCTTTCCCAGCACATCACCTCTTCATATCAAGGTTTTCTCTGACTCAGACTGGGCAACCTTTTCAGACATGCGCAAATCCATAACAGGCTTCTGCATATTCCTTGGCACGACCCTTGTCTCTTGGAAATCCAAAAAGCAACCAACAGTCTCCCGAAGCTCCACCAAAGCAGAATACAAATTAATGGCCTCTACAATTTATGAAGTCCAATGGCTGACCAATCTCCTCAATGACCTTAACATCCCTCTCAAGAAACCAGCCAACCTCCTCAATGACACTTGTTTTCCACATTGCTAGCAACTCCTCCTTCCAAGAACGGACAAAGAATATTGATTTGGACTATCATCTTGTTCGCAAAAAACTACAACATAAATTATTCCATGTCCTACCGATTACCTCTTCACAACAACTCGCCGACGTCTTCACAAAACCTTTGGATAGCACTCCCTTCAAATAAAATTTAACTAAGCTTGACTTGCATTCCATTTACCCCTAAACTTATGAGGGGGGTATTGGAACCAAATTAATTAGCCTTTTGGGCCCATATCTATCTAGGCCCTTTATCTCTTCTTTGGGCTTATATATATATATATATATATATATATATATATATATATATATATATATATATATATATATATATATATATATATATATATATATATATATATATATATATATATATATATATATATCATGTACTCTTGTATCTCATTCCAAGAATAATAATTCAATTCTTTTGTATTCAAATTTTCTTTTCCCGCCCGTGTCTTTCATACCTTCTTCCTCGCTGCAACGCTGTAACAGTGCAAGTTTAATAGTGTGCGCGCGCATTCTCATTTATTTATTTGTTTTATGTATTAAAGTAAAATTATAGTTTTAATGTTTATGAAAAGTATAGCTTGTTAAAAAATAATTCTGTTGGCTTGTTATAAAAATTAGTTTGAGAAGATGCCTAAAACTAACATAAAAATAGTAAACTTGCATAGTAAAATTTTGTTTTATATAGAATATCATACGCAAAATGCAAATTTATTCGATCTAAAAGTATCTACAATAGGAAAACAAGTATATGGAATTCGTTACATAACAATAATTTAGGTTGTTACACCAATAAATAACCAACTAAAAGAAAAATTAGTTTAAAAAACTTATATAATAGCGGATCTAAAAAGAACAAATGCCTAAGTTTTACGATTAGTATCCTGAGAGAGAAATGTTTAAAAATATAGAGAGAAATACAAAATTCTTCTTTAGCGAAACCACAAATATTATTTTTTGTGATAATTAAGTTCAATTTATCAATAGATAATTAGATTGTTTCATCAATGGCAGAAGAAAGAACAACATTATTGAATTTAAAAGACAGCCTCAAAGAGATCAAGGATCAACAAGATAATCAAAAGGAGCAACAAGATCAAATAAAGGAACAACAAAGTAATATAGAAGCAAGATTAGTAGCAATGGAGAATTCAATGAAACACATGGAAGAAATTATGAACAAGTTAGAACGTGCAGCCAAAACTGGTGGCATAAAAAGTAAAGCCAGTGGAGGGACAAATATGAAGAATGGAAAGATTCAAATGCCTACTTTAGAAGATACTGAATCAACAGTAGAGAATTGTCTTTTATGGCCTGCCCGTGCTATGGGATGTTGTAATTAGATATCTTGTATATGCATTATATCTTTCACTATTTGGAAATTGTTAGATTAAAAGATTAAATATTTTAAAGATTGAAAGTTTACTGTATGAGATTTTATTTTCTTATGATTGAATTATCTATCATTTCTTATAAAGTAATCACTATTTTTATAAATTTTAAGGAGAGTTTGATTTGGCATATATTTGAGTTGACAGAGCTTATTAATTTATCAAGATGAATTTTCTGATTAATATTAATTTAAATAATGAATTACTCTGTTTTTCCCTCTTAATTTGTTCAAAGTCTCCTTTCTTCAAATTTTAATAATAAAATTTTAAAAAATACATTAATTTATCTTAAGTATGATGGGTTACAAGGAGACAATCATATTGAATTAAGGTCAAAAAAAAATTGAGAGAGAATAAAACAAGATTTCTAATTATAAAGTGATCAATCTTAACTTTTTTTAAACAATACAAGACTTCTAATTCGCATTTGTAACATAATAAAAATAATATAAACTTTAATCACCGTACTTTAATTTATATGTTTTTCAACTCCTATTTTTAACTTTGATTTTTATTAAGGAATTATAGAATAAAAAGTTACTGATTCAATTTAAAAATTAAATTTAATGGTGTCTAAAATGTTAAAATCAATACACCTTAAAATTTTCAAGTTGGTAATTTTTTTTAAAGAAGGGGTGCCTAAAGTGTTAACTAATGATACTCAGGCTTAATGAAAAATAATATTATATTTGTTACGTGGGAACTTTGTTTGAAAAAACTGTATGATAAATTTTCTTTTAATTAAAAGTCATAATAAAAAGAAACAACAGCTTCATTTTTTTTTCATAAACATTTTTTAAATATATAAAGTTGGTGGTCAAGAAATAATTATTACAGACTCGTGGTTGGAGATCCAACCCAATACCTTATAAAATAATCTAAAATAATTGACAAGTCACTCTTTCACAACTATAAGGAGAAATTTGTCAAACTTGTGATATCATATAAAGTTTCAAACTTTCTTCTTGGTGCCATTTTAATTATCATATTACAGTACTTATTAAGAAGTTGAAGTTTAGCTAAGCCCAACAACTTAGCACCTAAACCTTCATGTATTTAATTTGTACTAGTCAAAAAGTATATATGTGCATGTTATCTCTGCAAGATGTTATACCTTAATTTTTATCTTTGAGATCCCTCATCATTTTGCATCTTTGCAATACATCTAAGATCATAACTTTGGGGTTCCCTTGACCTCTGCCTTCCATCTCTTCTTTAGGCTTGCCTTCGTGGGATCACCAAACACCTTATTTGTGTATCTTGTTTATACATGCTTTATGCGTTACTAATTACTAATCAAAATACAAAAATATGTGTCTTGCTTTCTTTTGGTTTGTTTTGCAAGGACAAGTGTGAAACAAGTGGATCAAACAAATTCCCACAGCCAGGATTTCATCTCATCAAATTCAAAGTGTGTCCAACATTGATTCTCAAGGACTCGTGCATTAGGGATTGACCTTTAATATTAGGTCATATCATCTTCAAACATCATTCAATCTCAAGGATCAAGAATTCCCCAAGGGTTGGTTACTTATTCCTCAAGATAGGTCTATGGTTCATGTGTTTATTTCCATAACTTAGAACATGTCTTAGATCAAGTTTTATACCATGTATTCTAAATATGTCTTACACCATGTGTTTTAAACATGTCTTAGACCATATCTACCGAACATGTCTTAGACCCTGTCTTTCGAACATGTCTTAGACGATGTCTTCCGAACATGTCTTATGGCATTTCATAAATTTTGAGGCAACTTGGTTAACAATAGATTACTATACTTCCATACAATTCTCAACTTTTGTAGTATCAGAATATTATACACATAACCTGGTTACAAACACTTTCAAACATTTAACAACTTCTGAACTGTCTTATAATAGTGGATCAAACATTGTCGAAGCACTCGTTGAAATTCTTTCAGATAGTCCATGACTTTTGAAGCGAACGCTCAGTAACATAACATTTTTGTTAAGCTTCCAGACAATTCACAACTTTTGAAGCAACAAAGTTTGATTACCATATTTTCATAAAGTTCACCACTTCTGAAAAATAGGTTTTTCAACAAAAAATTTCCTTACTTTCAAAAAGTTCACATCTTCTTTGAACAGTGGAAATCTTAGAGCTTTATTTAACCATATTTTCACGAAGTTCGCTCCTTCTGAACAATAGATATATCAACACATTATTTCCTTACTTTTAGTTAGTTCACAAATTTTTGAACAGTAATATTATCACAGTTTATATAACCATATTTTCACAAAGTTTCTCCTTCTGAACAATATGTATATCAATGTCTATTAAAGCCTTTAACTTAGTCAGCACCTTCTTAGCAAATCATAGTTTCAGTTCATGATTTGTTTTTAGATAGATCACAACTTCTAACAAATACATGTTCATAGATGGTTAGCTCACCAGAGCTTTATTCATGCATCTTGATCTTCTGGTTACTTTCTAGATGCTTTGGCTCATTAGAGCATTCTTCGGGCATATTAATCTTGAACTTGATCTTCTAGTTGTCATGTGGTAATATTCTGATAGCCATTTAATATGTCTTTATAGAAAGTAGTGAACTTTTGCAAAGTTCTTGAGTCAAACATCAAACAAAATATTAGCAGTAAATGCATTATATCATAATTGAGTTTGAAATATGAGATTAAGTATTATCAAAATCATATACTCTTTATCCCCCTTTGTCAGAAATAAAAAAGGATTTAACAGACAAAATGAATTTTCATTGGAATTAGACATGTTTGGGATGAACTTTAAAAATGAATATTAAGATATGTTAACACACATTATACTACAATGAGACTATGAATATTAACACAAAGCAAAGTTTTACTCACTGAACGAGAAGGGAGTACAAACATGATACATTCAAGGGAAAAAGAAAAATGAAGTGCATTAAAAAGAACAACATTAGAAACACAACATAGGCAACGACTCTGATGGCCATTCAACCAGCTACACCTCAAGAACTTCACACCTAACATGTAAGAGAGCATTGGCTGGACCAACATGACAAACTTCTCTAACGATTCCATCCTTATAAAAAATGGCAGAAATGTCACTTCCAAAAGGAATAAAGGACTGATGTTGATTCATAGAAGCAATAATCGATCCCGATAGATAGTTAAATATGGTCTGGGGAAGATTGACCTGAACGTAATGCACAAGGAAGTAGGTGAGGATTCTGTCATCATAAGACAAGTAGTTCAAGTTCAATTTTCTTGGCTGAACGTTAGTTAGCAATAGCTGAAACCAGACTTTAGCAAATGCATAACGTCTCATCAACCCTACGTGATTTTTCTCTAACTCAAACAACAATCCTACATCATTAGGGATTGTCAGTCATTAGTATATTTTAATTATTTTTATTAAGTCATCAACTATCAATTGAATTGAATATGTATGAACACCCTCTAAAATTCTTTTGCATATTTTAAAATACACACTACACAAGAATAAAACAGTAACTAACTAATCATAATTTTTAATTCCAATGGCATTGATTTTTGAAAGTTTCATGATATCCCTCTAAAAATTTCATTTACGTGGATATTCATTTTAAATCTTGATTTTGAAATATTTCTAATTAATTTGGTTAAATTTAAAATATTATTACACCTATTCAATATATTACATCTATTACAAATAATTTAAATAATAATAATAATTATTATTATTATTATTCATTACTAAGTTACTATACATAAAATTAATAATAGTTATTGTATTTATTTCAATTTATTTAATATATATATATATATATATATATATATATATATATATATATATATATATATATATATATATATATATATATATATATATATATATATATATATATATATATATATATATATATATATATATATATATATATATATATAGTTGTTTTGTGTGAATATTATTTTAGAGCAATAAATATAATGATTTAAAAAATTTATTTGATGTTTTGTTTAAAAAAAACAAATACCTTAATATTATTTTGATGCTTTTGAACTTGTAATACAAACGCATGGGTTCTAGAATTGTTTGATAATTTTCTTATATGATTAATATATAGTAGCACATAAATACGTTAATAATTTTTTTTAATGTTATGGGTCATTATCAACACAATAATTTTTAATTTTAATTAATGATGACCTTTATTTGAGAAGTAAAATCTTTATTTTTAAATATTATTTATAAACAATATTCAAATTATTTTTATGAAATTTCAAATTTAATGAAAAATTTCTTTTTGAATAGAATGTTTTAATTTGTTGTTTTAAAATTTAATGGATTAGAATTAAAGAAAGTGTAACGGCCACTTTTAGATTTGTTTTAAATTTTTTTTTAAAATATAATAATTATTAAATAGACTAATATATATATAATGATTTACAAAATTTATTTGATGTTTTGTCTTAAAAGAAAAACAAATACCTTAATATTATTTTGATGCTTTTGAACATGTAATACATTACGCATGGGTTCTAAAATTGTTTGATAATTTTCTTAGATGATTAATATATAGTAGGATATAGATAGGATTATAAATTTCTAATCTTACAGATCATTATCAACACAATATTTTTTAATTTTAATTAACGACGATCATTATTTAAGAAGTAAAATATTTATTTTTAAATACTATTTATAAAAAAAAAATCAAACTATTTTTATGAAATTTCAAATTTAATGAAAATTTTCTTTTTCAATTGAATGTTTTAATTTGTTGTTTTAAAATTTGATGGATTAAAATTAGAGAAAGTGTAACGGCCACTTTTAAATTTCCACTTTTAGATTTGTTATAAATTTTAAAAATAAATAAATATAGTAATTATTAAATAAATTAATATTAATGTATAAATAAATAAGTAAATAAATTGTGATAAATATAATAATAATAATAATTAATAATAATAATTAAATAAATTGTGATAAATATTATATTGTCATTGAATTTTATCAAATGTTACTCTCTCATCTTCTGCTAAAACTGCCATTATATTACTGCTATCTGATAACAACCGGCTTGTTTCTATTAATTAATCTGATTAATAGTTCTACATATTATTAGAACTGACTAGTAATATATTCTCACTCCATACTTCATGTTGCTAATATATTTACTTAATTACATCAGTCTATCTAAGGTTGCATAATCTTGTAATTATAATAAGAATCATAGAAGAAAATACACATGCTTCAGAATAAATAAAAAAAGCAAACAGGACATCAAGTGGCCTCCACATGACCCTTGGGGCGTCCACCCCTCTATATATGACCCTTGGGGCGTTCACCCCATATATGTGGCCCTGACCACTCTTCTTCTTCGTTCTGGTGCGCCCACCCCTCAATGGTGTGGCCCCCTTTTCCCAATTTTCTTTCCTTCTTCTTCTGCTATGTTATATCCAGTTCTAGTTCTACAATTTCTTTCTCAAAATAAATTAACCACTTCAACTCATAATCGATTAATTTCATACAAACCACCTATATGTTCCAGTGATTTAATTCAATAGCATCAATGTAACGTCCGAATTTAATTAATTAGTTAATTAAATTATTGAAGGATTTAATTATTGGATATAGACAAAGTTTGAGAACTTAACCGGAATAATTGGATTTATCAGAATTATTATAAGAGGCATTTTTGGATTAATACGTTGTTTGAGTTGATAAACTGATAAGTAGATAGTTAGTCGGCTTAACCAGGAGAAAATATTATTGGTAAATAATAATAGTTGTATTAGAAATAATATTGGTATTAGTAGAATTATTAATTAAATTAGTTGAGTTAAGTCGAATTTGTGAGTGAATCGTTAAATTAATGGTCGGATGAAAATTAGTCAGAAGAAGCACATTATTAGGCTTTAATTATTATTTTAGAATTATTAAATTAAATGTAGAAGATTAATTAATTAGAAGGATGAATTAGTATTTTAAGGGTATTAATTAATAAACCCAATTTATAATAGTGACCCACTACTAGTATTATTATTATTATTTAGTAACTTGTAGTAACCATATAAAAAGGAAAAATAAAAACAAGTAGTAGAGAAAAAGAGGAAAGAAGAACAAGTCACGTAGCAGGGAAGGAAAAAGGAGAGAAAAGAGGAAATAGGGTTCCTAACAGTGTCATGTGGCTGTCTGAGATTGGTGTTTTCCGGTCGATTTCTCGAACTCCCTTCGATCCAAAGGTAAGGGGTGGGGTTCGATTTATATAATCGATTGTATGATAGTTTTTATGTGGGGTTTAGGGTTATATAATTACACTGCTAATTGTGTTTTCTGCGATGAATTTATGTTGCTGGAATGTGTGATATTGTTTCCTGTGTTGAATTTGTTCTGCTATAATGTGTCCCTGTGTTGTATTGTTGTTCCTGTGTAAATTGGTTGCGATGATGAAGGGAAAAAATAACATTTTGATACATAAAGGAGGCGACTGCCCCTTAAATCCAAAGGGAAGGAGACGATCGCCATGTATGGCTAGAAGAAGATGGAGACGGGTGTCCTCTTAGGATTGCTAGCAGTACAATAGGACAGTATAACATGATGATAGTTAGTAAATTGAGTAAGGATTGCTAGCAAAATGAAAAGGTGAAATGGTGTAGCGAATAATACCCTAGCGAATGTATAACAATAGCGTAAGAGTAACTTAGCGAATGTAATTGAGCGATGAATTAGTGTAGTAAAATGATCCATCAAATGTAGAAGAATAATTGGTAGTGGCTGAATTAATACTAGAATTTCCGTGATTGAGTAGTAATGTTGCATGAGGTAAAAATACTGCAGAAAATTAGAGTGTCAGTCAATTTAAGCGGAAAAATTAGTTTCTCGGAATTGGACGAAATTTTGCAGAGTAGTTCGGAGATACGGATAGTTAAATAAAATTATTTCGTTTCGTTGAATTTTGCGTCGGCTGCTGGACTTGCAAGTACGGTCGGAACAAGTTGTATGTTCCCGAATTGGACAATCTTTTGGATTGTAGGCTTAAATGGCCAAAGTTGAAAGTTGAAGTTGATTATGTGAATTATAAGTTGCATTGTTGTTGATGTTGTTAATTGTTGTTGAAGTTGAATTTGATCGTGTTAATTATAAATTGTATTGTTGTTGATATTGCTAATTGTTGTTGAAGTTGTAAATTGTGGTTGAAGTTGAAGTTGATTATGTTAATTATAAGTTGCATTGTTGTTGACGTTGTTAATTGTGGTTGAAGTCGAAGTTGATCGTGTTGATTAAGTTGATGCAGTTAATGCATGATTAAGTTGTTGTTGTTTTAAGTTGTTGTTGATGTTGTGGTCGTTGTATCATACATAGCATGTGCATTATTAAGTTGGCCTGGATTGACACCACGTTGAAAGTTGAAGGCTTATGCCTTGTTGAATGCCTGGATAACCTGGCATGATTTTAAGTTGGGAGTTTACTCCAAATGGATCCACATGCATTTTGAATAGTCGAGTCTCATTCGAGTTGCATTTCGAAGTTGTTGTTGATTATTACGTTGTTTTGTGGGATGTCGTATTTTGTTGATTGAAATAGTAATTATTGTATGATTCTTTACCTAACATATGAATTATCATACTTTTGCTTATATTTTTCAATATCTCACCCTTTCTATTTTGTGGCCGTTACCTTTATATTGGTAACATACAGGTATCTCAGTCGAAGATTTAGTTGTTGTTAGTTCAAGTTGGATAGTCGCTCTGATACGTAACACTCGGGGATGAACGCTAGTTGTTTAGTTGTTTTGGATTTGTTGTTGAATAACCATGTTGATACATGAAAAGTAACTGTTGATCTTAAAATGGTTTTAAAGTTGAAAAGTTGTTATAACTTCCAAATTGAGTAATGTAGTTCCGCTAACTTTATATTAATAAAGTTAAACTCATGTTGTTTAAGTTCATCCGAACTTATGTGTTATGTATCTGTGATAGCATGTTGTTGTTAAGTTGAATTGTAATACTCCAATTGGTTGTTGAAAAGAATTTTGTAACTCTGATTTTCCTAATAATTACTGGGGTAGAATTGGGGTGTTACAATCAACACACAATTTTCTCAGTTTCGATATTAACATCGTTAGCAATTTTCACAGAACGGCCAAAATCATAGAATCATAATAAAATCAAACAATTATTCTACAACGCAATTCTACACAAACAGAGATAATTCTATATAATTCAATCCTCACATACGATTCATCATAAATCCGGTTATAGAGTTAGACCCCCACCCTTACCTTAGATTTAACGGTCACTCTAACTCCGATCGAATTCCTAATTTTCCAGTTCCGGCTTGCACTTCTCGTATCCTCTCCTTCCAAACCCTTGTGCTTCCAATTCCTTGTTTTAATTATGCTTCTACGTAACCTAATTCTCATGCCTCTACTTCCTTTTTTTTAATACTACTAATTCAATTAAATCTTTGTCTCAATGGACTTAATTCTACACCTCCCTTTCTACTACTTCTAACACCAAAATAGGCTCACATAAAATAATTCTACTAATCCAACCTTATTACTAATATTATTTCCAATAATATTCTACAGCTAAAATTAATTTATCAATAATTAATATCGATAAATTCCAACTTCCGTTAATCCAATTAAATAATTAAGCTATAATTTAATTAAATAATTAATTAAATTTTCGGGCGTTACAACTCTCCCCCACTTAGAATATTTTCGTCCTCAAAAATCTAATCGGCACAACCACTCTCAATGTTAATTCCGCATCTAACTCCTTGATCCTTAAATCTCGCTTGGAAACACTTCAACCACTACTTTCTCGATATAAACACAACTTACCATAATTAAAATCCAATGCACACATGCAATTCTCTTCAACTCAATCGACATCAATAATAGTAATTAATGAAGTTCTATCCCAGCATCGTTCCTTCCAGTCATCTCAACTTATTACTACAACATAAACAATGGTTAGAAATAATTAACAATACTCGATTGTTAGACGACTCGGCAACTTGGCCGGACCGAATGACCTGCTCTGATACCACTAATGTAACACCCCATTTCTACCCAACAATTATAACTAAAATCAGAGTTTCAAAATTTCAACACGCAAATAGGATGTCACATTTTCAACTTAAAACAATAGCATAATAGTCACATTTAACACATAGATACATAACACGTCACATTCGGATGAACGATAACCACCTGTTTATTCTCAAAACATAAACCAACTTTTTTATTAAAAAAATAATGCAGCGGATTCTCAACATAAACTCGAAAATAACCATAGCATCTGGCTCAACATAAAATAATCTTAAAACAAAATAAACTTTTCAAAAGAAACAACTTTAATTCAACTTAATAGCAACAAAACAAAACAACGTGTTCATCCCCCTGAGTGCTACGTATCAGAGCTACAATCCGACTCGAACTAACTGTAACTAAATCTTCATTCTTATTATCTGCACGTTACCCACGTAGAGGCAACATCACAACAGAAGGGGTGAGATATCTACCAATATAAACAAGTGTATGATAAATAATATGCTAGAATTAAATCACACAAAAATATCACTTCACAGTTAACAGCATCACAAATCACTTCACATCGCAACAATCATATTTATGCCAACTCAAATAAGACACAACAGTGCATATGCATGTGGTACCAATCAGGGCTTCAGCCCTCGTCGCTAATTGCCAATTAATAGAGGCATCAAACAAGGCATAAGCCTTCAACACAGTTGCCAATCCAGGTCGTCGCTAAAATTTGTAATGTATGCAACTCGATAATGCACATCACACAACATAAACAACAAATCCACATCGCCAGGCATAAGCCTATTCACCAATATCTTTACCAGTAATTAGAGGTAAACATCGTCATTAAAACATCCAGTAACTTTGCATAACACAATAAAATATGGCAACATACACGTCGTAGATAAATCACAAGGTAAACAAAAACACAACGTATTCAACATAATTTCACCAAAAAGACCAATCACAATTACCTACTAATATATACGAACAACCCCTACAAATTTTGGTCAATTTCGAACAACTAATTATACCACTTAATTTACTAATTCGGCTAATTCAGTACTGGTTTTATGCACTATTATTACTACCAAATAATACATTGTTCCGGTCTAATTACATTACTGATACACTTAATTACCTGCATCCAAAATTATATTGTCATTGAATTTTATCATCTGCTCCTCTCTCATATTCTGCTAAAACTGCCATTATATTACTGCTACATGATAACAACCGACTTGTTTCTATTAATTAATCCAACTAATACTTCTACATTTTATTACACATGACTATTAATATATTCCCATACCATACTTCATGTTGCTAATATATTTACTTAATTACATCAGTCTACCTAAGGTTGCATAATCTTGTAATTAAAATAAGAGTCATAGAAGATAATACACATGTATTAGAACAAACAAAAAAGCAAACAGTAAAGCAGGTGGCCCCCAAATGACATAAGGGGCGCCCACCCCCTTCCATATGACTCTTGGGCCGTCCACTGTAACACCCTATTCCCAAATACTAGTAAATATAATAAAATACGCATCATATATCAGAGTGCTCCACAATGGGATGTCACATGATTCAAATCCTCATGAAGTTTCAAAATATATTTTATTTCAAAATAATTATTCATTCAGTGGAAGACAATTCAATTCGGTTTTCATGGCATTCTAGCCTCAACATCAATTCAAATCCACAATACACAGGATACAACTAAAAGAATATATCAATTTCCCAAATTCCGTGTTACGTATTAGAGCAAGACTCTTTATATTCGACAAGCACACTAGAGACTCCAAGCTATCATCACACTTCTACGAACTATTCTCGATCACCTGCACGTTACCAATATAAAGGCAACGGTGAACAAATAGAAAATGTGAGATATCGAAAAATATAAGCAAAAGTATGATAACTGATATATTAGATCTAGAATCATACAATGTTCACTGCTTCAACCAACTACAACATAACAATCAACAAAACAACATATTAAATAACACCCCTTATAATAACTTTTATCATCAATTTAATTTATACATATCAACACTTTTCCATCACCACTTAAATCATCATAATTCATCACAATCGTCATAAATCATTATCACCACATAAATCATCACAATTCATCACAATCGTCATAAATCATTATAACCACATAAATCATTACAATTCATCACAATCGTCATAAATCATCATAAGACAACACATAACCAATGAACTCAAACAAACATAACCGACACAATATGACTCGACTATGTATGCATGTGGTACCAACACATTTTGTTCATAATTAGGAACATTGGCTAAAGCCCTCGTCATTTTGGCAAAAGCCCTCGTCATTTTTGGCTAAAGCCCTCGTCATTTTTGGCTAACTCCCTCGTCATTTATGCAATGTATGCGACTTGACAAAAGACAACACATACACACAACAACACATCAACATCGTCATAATCATCAAAGTGGCATAAGCTCTCGTCATTTTATTTACCAAACATCGGAGGTAAAACATCGTCATTAACATCATCACGAAATCAACAACAATTAATAACAACATAAACTCATCATTTAGGCATAATCCCTCAACATTTTGTTTACCAAACTCCAAGGTAAAACGATCAACAAAAACATATTTTGCATTATGCAAATCACCAACAACAACTCGTCAATCTCCAAAATCATGCATTCAATTAAAAGAAGCATATCAACAATATTCATAATTTAATTAATTCTGGCTACAGATTAATATTCACCAAAATATACTCGTCTTTTATTTACCAAACATCGGAGGTAAAACATCGTCATTAACATCATCACATTTTGCATTATGCAAATCATCAACAACAAAATCATGCTTCAAACCGGTGAAAGTGAGAAACATCCAAAAATGAGCAAATTCCTCAAAACAGCCTGCATGAGCCGACTCATGGGTCCTTAGGTCGGCTCATGAGTGAAAATTAGGGTTTGGTAGCGCTCGGGAAGGAGCACGCCTTCTCCATGCGTCGACTCATAGCGTGTTCTAGAAGTTTCTACTTCTAGACCATCAGAAGTTCTGCACCATCAGAACTTCTGCCCATCAGAACTTCTGCACCATCAGAAGTTTTGGACCATCGGTTATGCACCATCGAACTCGCGCAGTAACTTCACCATCGAAGTTACGAACCATCGAAGTTCGCACCATCGAATACGCCCATCGAACTTCGCACCATCGAAGTTCGGACCATCGGTTTTGCACCATCAGAACTTCTTCCCATCAAAACTTCTGCACCATCAGAAGTTCTGGACCATCAAAAGTTCTGCACCATCAGAGCATCTGCCCATTAGAACTTCTGCACCATCAGAAGTTCTGGACCATCGGAAGTTCTGCACCATTAGAACTTCTGCACCATCAAAAGTTCTGGACCATCAGAAGTTCTGCACCGTCAGAACTTCTTGCCATCAGAACTTCTGCACCACCAGAACTTCTGCACCATCAGAACTTCTGCACCATCAGAACTTTTGTCCATCAGAACTTCTGCACCATCAGAAGTTCTGGACATCAATTATACCCAACAAAACTAGTCTGTTATTTATTCTGTTATGGCTATTTGTTTTCTACATACCACATGCTAAATTCACTATTATAATTATTATTATGACTCCAACTATACTACTAGCACATGTATTTATCATACTTAAAAGGTTCCTAGAAGTAATGCCAAAACAACTACCTAAATTGTCCCCTTACAACTTCATCTCCTTCATCATTTCCTTATTTTTCCAGCACTATGTGTTTTAACAATTCAACCCAGAATTAACTTACTTTCCCAAAATACAACTTCTATCTACCAATATAGTTACACACATAATCACACCAACACAGTACTAGCAACAACAAAAATTAACAGACAGTAATATTTTCAATACTGATCTATCAATTTCATCACAAAACATTGTATCTACAGTGAATTTATACACCCAAAATCCCACATAAAAATCATCATACAATTGATTATATAAATCGAACCCCACCCCTTACCTTTGGATTGGAGAGAGCTCGAAAAACTTGATCGAAAACAACCACTCTCGGACTGCAATTTGAGCTTTTCTCCTCAACTTCTAGCAAACCCTTATTCCCAATTTTTCCTCTTCTTTCTTCTCTCTTGCTACTGTATGTGGTGTTCTACTTTCCTTTCTCTCTAAAGTTCTATTTCTATCTTTCTTCCTCTCCTTTTATAGTACAAAACAATTAACACACCACTACCTACTACATGTACTTGTTTTATTATAAAAACTCCAACTTCACCACAACCACACACTTAACCTACTACTAAGTGCATTGGTTTATTTTAATAATTAATGGATTGTACGCTATAAATTCTAGATTTGCAACTTAAGATAATACACTTAACTAAATTAATTCTTCAACTAACCAAATAAAATCCAACTTTAATTTAATAATCCAATAATTAAATCCTTATATAATTTAATTAAATAATTAATTAAATTGGGGGCGTTACATCCACCCCCTATATATGACCCTTGGGGCGTTCACCCCCATATATGTGGTTGTGGCCCCCGCCCCCAATTTTCTTTCCTTCTTCTTCTGCTATGTTATATCCAGTTTCGGTTCTACAATTTCTTTCCCAAAATAAATTAACCATTTCAATTCATAATCGATTAATTTCATACAAACCACCTACATGTTCCAGTGATTTAATTCAATAGCAGCAACACACAATTTTCTCAGTTTCGGTATAACATCAACTTAGCAATTTTTACAAAACGACCAAAATCACAGAATCGTAATAAAATCAAACAATTATTTTACAATGCAATTCTACACAAACAGGGATAATTCTATACAATTCAATCCCCACATACGATTCATCATAAACCCGATTATAGAGTTAGAACCCCACCCTTACCTTAGATTTAACGTTCTCTCTAACTCCGATTGAATTCCTAATTTTTCGGTTGTGGCTTGCACTTCTCGTATCCTCTCCTTCCAAACCCTTGTGCTTCCAATTCCTTGTTCTTGTTATGATTCTACGTAACCTAATTCTCATGCCTCTACTTCCTTTTTATAATACTACTAATTCAATTAAATCTTTGTCTTAATGGACTTAATTTTACACCTCCCTTTCTACTACTTCTAACACCAAAATAGGCCCACATAAAATAATTCTACTAATCCAACCCTATTTCTAATATTATATCCAATAATATTCTACAAATAAAATTAATTCATCGATAATTAATACTGATAAATTCCAACTTCCGTTAATCCAATTAAATAATTTGGCTATAATTTAATTAATAATTAATTAAATTTTCGGGCTTTACACTAGACATATATGGGATTGAGAGGTATGAAATTTACATTTATATTACAGTTATTAATTATGTTATGAATATTATTATTATTTCTAACAATGAATTTTTTTTAGTAGGATCGCGATACACTGAAAGTCATATGCCATGGGAGGAAGATCCCCCTCTCGGGCCATGGTTTGATGATCTTCTACACATTACAGTGTTACATCATTTGGCCATCTATGGATATAGCATGGTTAACTGGGGGATGATCAACACTTTTGTAGAGAGGTGGCACGAGGAGACGTCTTCGTTTCATCTACCACATGGCGAGATGACGATCCTACTCGATGACGTCACATGTCTGCTTCACCTGCCGATCAAAGGGAGGTTTCTGGATCACCAGAAGTTTGAGAAAGAAAAGGCCATTACTTTGTTGGTTGATAGGTTAGAAGTTACCGTGGAGAAGTCCCTAGAGGAGGTTGATAAGACACGTGGTTGCCACGTGAGATATAGTTGGCTGAAGAAGGTTTTTACAAATGAGCTTGTGTTTGCTACATTAGTTTATGGTGATCCCGAGCAGGTTACCCTTCATAGGGGTTATTCCATGAGAGTATACCTCTTGTATCTTGTTGGCGCACATATATTTGTGGACATCAGTGCCACTTACACTGACATCATATACCTTAGGTTCTTTTCTGATTTTGATGCGGTCAGTGGGTGGAACTAGGGGGCTACTTGCTCGGTTTACTTGTATACAAAATTAGCTGAGGGGACTAAGTGGAGGACACGACAGATCACCGTCAGCAGGTCTCTGTTGACGGTATACATTATTTCTCTTAGCTTCGTTTTTTAATATTTTGAATTTGAAACTAACTGGTTTAATTTTGATATTTCAGGGATGAATCCTACAGAACTTCCCCCGCATTTCTGGATGGACACTTGTTAAGGGTTATACTGAGGATATGTCGCGTGCTTGCACGTATGAGCTGCTTAGAGGTAACCAGGCGACATCGCCGTATCGAGTTTACCTGGACCGGATAGTGCATGAGGAAATTCACTTTTGTGCTTATGCCGACGACCGCAAGATGATACTATTTGATGAAGTTTCTCTATTTACAAGTTGGTTGGCCTGCGCTACTCGGAAGACTGATGCTTATATGCCCGAGCGAATGATGCGTCAGTTCGGGTATACCCAGACAATTCCTCGACATCCTTCTGTATCTGCCCCTCCGACAGTGAAAAGAAGGGAAATGGATGAGATTTTTGATGATTTTGAGAATCATCTCATACCTGAGGAAGTTAGGAGTACCGTGGCTCCAGACGACTGGAGTTACGCGTACGGTTACATGTTGTGGTTCTTCAAGATTTCTCATTCATACATGATATAGGATGATCCAGGGAATCCACCCAGGCCCGTTCATCAAGAGATCTTGGAGGAGGAGCAGACGAGGAGGGATCATGCCCAAGACGTGTTGCTTAGGTGCCTCTGTATCATGGAGCTTGTTATGGATGATATTGATAGAGGGTTGTTTCTTGACGAATACGATGTCAGAGGCGTTTCGGAGGCCATCATGGCGGAGGCTGAGGGTGTCCTGCTATACAGGAAACAGCGGGGGGACGTCTCGAGGGTGACAAGTCGACTCATCGTCCTTCATACACAGTAGTTTAGTTTGATTGTATTTTAACTTTAGTTTTTTATTTCGTATTGTATCGAATTTGTATTTTAAATACCATTATTATGAAATGCATTTTGGATAACAGTTTTGGGCTATTATTCGATTTAAAAATTGCAGGTCTTTATTTCGATTTATAAATTTAATAGTTTGTTAAATTGGTTATTTCTTTAGTTCTATTTTTCTGCTAACTGTCGTTCTCAAAATCGGATGTATACTTCTGGTATGGAATCAGAGTTATACCTCTAATTTTCACTTAAATATTTTAAAAAATGATGCGCACCAGAAATATATTTCCAATTTTTAATAAATATTTTCAAAAATACATAAGATTTAATTCCACCTGATGGTGTGAAATAAGAAATTCACTATTTAATAGCTAAACTAACTAGTAACGCGGACAATATAACTAAGTAAAATATTTTCATTTTGAAAATTATATCCGTCAAAACTGCTCATATTTATTTCACTGGCAAGACATGATCTATAACATCAATATTTTATTGTGATTTTGAAAGAAGTTGATTCCATCTCCTTCCTTGTTGTCCTTTCATGTATATCTTATTTGTAAGATGCGTAAGTAGCTCATGTGAATGTCATGTGAATCTGTTATCTCTGTCTTCCCTTGCAATTATTCATTTATTACATTGTATAATTCAAAAACAAGTTGAACTTCCAAGAGACTTGACATGGAATCTTACTTGACAATGATGACACCAACTTACATACAAAACTCAAGAAATGTGTTAGTCATTAATGATATGTTTCCCTTTAGTTTTTGAAGCATTGAAGGCCGCAGTGCAAGAAATTGTTGGACAACTTGGACTACCTTAAAAAAAGAGTATTAATAAATGTAAGTAGAGGTGTAAAAAAACTCTAAATAACAAAACTTAAACAATTATTTATGCCCGCTATTTGGTTTTTTTCTTATTAGATAAATATTTTTTTAGGATGCGTTAATTTTAAGGCTCTTCATATTTTAATTTTTTAAAGAGTTGTTTTCATAAGGTTATATATAGAAAAAGAAACCGAATCATAAAATAGAAGATTATACCAAGATTCACTCAAAAATAAGCAAACTTAAATTTAAAGAAAGACTTAACACACATGTATAGAAGAAAGTGAGTGAGTGGTATCAATCAAAGATAGACTTAAATTAGTCATGATAAAATGTGAGAAACTACAAAATTTCATTTAGAGCTGTGAGAAACTACAAAATTTCATTTAGAGCTCCTTTACCATTAGAGCTAAGTGATTGGTTATAATTATTATTAACTTTGTATATATAGCAACTTCACATCTCTTTTCAATTAATGAAACTATTTGATATTCTTTATTCCTTTTTTTGTTCTATGTTGTCTCTTACACAATTTCTCTCTGAATTTTATTCTCTCAGCTTGTGGTCTTATCCATCCGTGTAAATTTTCTAAATTATTTTTGAAAATCAAAAATATATTTTCGATACGCACCACCATCTGATAAAATTTACATCAAACTGAAACTTAATTTTTGGTTCTGTACCGTAACTCTATTTTCGGTTTAATTTATAACATAAAACCAAAAAACATCATTGCATTGACTAACATAGAGAGATACATATAATTTAGAACATAAACATAGCAAATATATTTAGTAGTTAAACATAAATCAAACATTACAAATCAATATCCGGGTGGATGTTGCAACATCCTCATAATGCCATCGACGGTTCTTGATAAAATCGCATCTAACTCGATTGGAACTTTCTCCCGAAAACTTCGATAAGTCGACCACATAGCTCGTAAATCAACGTCGTTCTTCAGTTCACAGTTCATGAACTAAAGATTCCCTTCATTGTCGATCGATGACGAGCGGTACTCGATTTTCTCTACCTTTCGACCGTCGTTGTAAGGTACAAGTTCCTGTAATGTTTCACACACCTCTTCAATTGGGGTGTACACATTGATTTTGAATTCATGAGACGATATGTCGTCGGGAAAATGAACAACTCCAACAACCCATGTGATGTCTAATTTCATGTCCATATCTGGTTTTATGTGTTGTGGTAGGGAGAAATATAAGAGGAGAGATATTTTTATAGTAGAAGGATGTAAACATGGACCATAGAAATTCTATCATTGTTTCAATGGTAAAACAAGAGGTTAAATTCCGCTTTGTAACTTAACCAAAATCGGAAGTAAACTTCTGGTAAATGGCCTGGGGTTGAAAAACCAGAAACATAACAAAAACAACAAGTATTCTCACAAAATCTCATATATTCAATTTTTTGCATTTGTTCAAATTACAAAAATGAGTATATTTCTACATCATAATACAGTAACAAAATTAAGTTAACATTAAAATGCTACCTAACTACTTGAAAGAGCCGAGAAAAGTGTCGCCGGATAAATCCACTAGTGGCACCCCTTTTGACTTTTCCCTATTTTTTATTTTTATTTCCCTCAACTTGTTGTATTCTTGCATCCTTTCCATGATTTCGTCAGGCCATGTCTCCGATGGTTTTGTGAAATGAAGCGTCCACTCTGGTGATGTCGGTGGTATAGGGCATCCCGGTTTCAAGTAGACTTGAACAAAATTTTGTGGATTTGAAATCCACCCAACACAAATGATATAATCAATGGGATTTGGTGTAGGAGCAATGCGCAAAGGAAAATAAGTTTCCGAAAAACCGTATCTTGTCAGATTAATACACACCTTGTCATATGCACTTTCTATGAGATGACCCATTTCAGAGAAGCACATCCATTTATCCTCTGGTGCAAATCCAACCTTAACAGGTACAAGTGTGTGATATATTTCTTCAACCTTCTCTTTACTCCCTAGCACACGTGTGTACAACTCTCTGTGTTCCATCAACTCTGTGAGTAGGGTCTCTCGCACAGTATTGTAATACTCTTCAAGGCTACCAAGCAAACAAGAAACAGCTCGGAAACCACAATTACCATCACCACCCACATTGACGATCCGTTCAACATACTTGTGCATGAAAACCAACATGTGATCAATGAATAGTATTTTTGATGGAGTCGATGTAAGTGGTGGTTTGCTAATACGGGCACCTTTGGAAGCACTTTTTTGAGATTTCAGTGTAGGTGAATCGAGAAATATTTTGTCAACATGTTCAAAATATGAAGGACTACGCGTAGTAGAATTGTCACCTAGTGCAGGTTTTAACTTCTTCGGTGCACCTTTAGTTTTTACCAGTTGGGAGGGTGTTTCAAATCCTTGGTCTCCGGAAACGAAATCTTTCTCAATTCTTCTTTGATGTGGAGTTTGGTGGCGTCATCGGCTCTCAAAAATCTTGCTTGTATCGCTTCCCATTCGGTAAAGATGGAGATATTTGACTTGTCGCTTTTCATTTTCCCGTTATCGTCAAAACTAAGTCTGACTAGAGACCTTGTTCATACGTATCGGGATATTACCACTCATCTTCTTGGATATGACACAAGCCCAAGGAAGACCATATGTTTTCATAATAGTGCACCCACATTTGAAGCTCTTTAGTCCTCATGAAAAATATAATTAAGCGTTGCGCGATAGATGTTACCGACCAATTGAGAATATAGCATATTGTCTTTGAACCTGTTTTCCAACACTGTGATTAGGGCTGCGCAACGGACGGATACGGATCGATCCGCATCCGTTTAACCGGATATCCATTTAAACGGATAGGAAAATACTCGATCCGTTATTCGATCCGTTTTGAACGGATTGGATACGGATACATCCGCTGACTAACGGATAAATCCGGCGGATATCCGTCATCCATCAGAAATATAATTTTGTGATTGAAATTGAGACTACTTTAGAGATTTTATTAGAAAAGTTTGTGATATTTTTTATAATTTTTTTAAAATATATTTTTATAAGTTTTTAAAGATGATTTATGAAAATAATTTATAACATGTATAAAAATAATTTAAAATAATTTTCTCTTTTAATATAAATAAATTACCTAAAATGAAAGTGAAAGCGGATAAAATGAATATATGTGGATAAAATGAATATATGGTTTAAAATTGAACGGATGACGGATATTCGCGGATATCCGACGGATATATCCAAATTATCCGTTTTCTACGAATAGAAAACATTATCATCCGTTATCCAATCCGTTTACCAACGGATTGGGTCGATCCGATCCATAAAAGCGGATATCCGTATCCGCGAATGAAATGAGCAGCCCTAACTGTGATACTATGACCAAATGTAGTTTGTATCTCATTATGCTGATTCAGTATCATATGGCTCATAGCTTCCCAACCCGTAATCAAATCACCCTTGCTATTTGCCAACCAATTCTTGAGACAAGCATGCGCAGATTCAACTCGGTTTGATGTTGTATGACCGAGGTGCATAACTTAATCAGTCCATACACAAACAAACTTCTCCTTCACTTGATCAAGTATTATGCTCTCAACATATTTCAACAGATTAAGATATTTCAGACAAACAGCTCGGAATTGTAAAACAGCATCAACATACATCTCTTTTGTAGATGCATTTATAATAACATTACATGCAACCATGATTTTATCCACAATAACATCCGACTTGACCAGCTTTACATCTTTACCAGCTACCTGTTTTTCCCTGACAACAGGTTTAACATGACTTCTCATATTTTTTGTAATATGGTACCTACTAAGTAATGCAGAAGAAGTCAAAAATATGGTTGCAACGATATTCTTTAACGCCATATCTCATCGGTAACAATTACTTTTGGCATATCCTATTGGTCATTCAACATTGACCTACACACCTCTAAAGCCCATTGAAAGTTGTCTTCCTTTTCGCACTCTAGAAATGCAAAACCAACAGAGTACGTCTTCTCAGACGACGTAACACCAACAATTTCCAACAACGGTATCCTGTACTTATTGGTTATGTACGTCGAATCCATTACGAGCACGGTAGGAAATGTGTTGAACAATTTAACGGAATCAGGATGGGTCCAATAAATGTCTCTAATAGTTAATCCATCATCACCCCATCGGTGCCTACAAACGTAGTTGTTCTCATCTATAACTTTCAAAAGGTGTTGCATTTCGGTTCGATCCTCCCGAAGGGCTAACTTTGTTTGATATCGCTTATTATACACTTGTTTGATATTTGAGGTGCTTCCCGATCTTTTGCGCTTCAAAGTTGCAAGAATGTTTTTGGGAGGTACCAAATTCAAAGTCATGTCGGAAACATAAGTCTTCTCATCCGGATGTAGTCGACATGTTATTGGATGACCAGCCAACTTTGGAGTTAAATCATGATCGTATTCACTGCTATTCACATTAAATTTCCACTTATTGTTGGCCATGAGATAACCACGCAACTGAAACAGATACTCATATTTTCTTGTACTGGTTTCCTCGCGTTTCAAATTTTGAATACGAGCCACATATTTTCTGCTCCTTTCGCAAGTCAAAATAACAAACGCATTTCTTCTATCAGTGCCTTTATCAGACCTTGCTATTGTAACACCCCAATTCCTACCCGGTAATTATAAATAAATCAGAGTATAAAATTTCCAAAACAGCAATTGGGATATCACATTTTCAACTTAAAAATACAACTTGTAATTTCATTTAAAATAGATACATAACACTTTTTAATCAAAAAGATGAACTCAACAACCTGTTTAATCTTTAAACCTGTTTAATCTTTAAACATTGAAATTCCTGGCAGCAGATACGTGATGTCACAGAGAATGTTATGACACAGTATCTGACACTATGTTAACAATTCACACAAGAAATACGAAGCAAGAAAGAACACAATAAGTTGTTCACCATTCGGTTCAACAAACCTACATTTGGGGGCTACCAAGCCATGGAGGAAATTCACTATTAGTAGAATTAATTCAGGAATAAACCACTAGTTTATCTCCTTCACTTAAAACCTACCCAATGCAACTTCAACCTAAGTCCTACTTAGATCTGAGTACCCACTCACTCCCCCTCAATCACAGCAGTGATATCAACCTATTGACTAATTGAATTGTAAAGACACACTTCAATAAAATATCTTGATCTTGCTTCAAAGCTTCAATCAAGAGACAAACACTCGTGCTTTAAAGCTTTGAGTGATAAACTACCCTTACAAAGAAATCCTAGTCCAATGCACTTATCAAATGATAGTTGCTTGGCTCACAAGAGAAACTAGAATTACACAATACCAATGTTACAAATCCTAACAGACACAAACACAAGTCGTTATCTCTTCAATACATTCAAAGGGCGCAGACTTGTAGTGGTTCTTTTCCTTTTATAGAAGCATCCCGAAACTTCGGTTTTTCCATAAAGATAGTTAGGGTTCACTTAATTTAATCCTAAAACATGGTCTTTTCAACAACCAATTTAGGTTTAATTAAGTTTAACCTAGCAGCCACGTGAGCATGCTTTCTAATAACATAAAACAATATTTAGCAACTCAACAAACTTCCCGAAAAATCTCAGAACAAACAGATTCAGAAGAATGTCACATGAATGTCATAACATATGACATCACTGCTTTCTAAATTTCCAGACACTTTAGCTTCCGCTGAAATGTCTTTTAACATCCTTAGCAGGTAGGATTTATCTTCAATCTCTGAATGTCATAACATCTATCATGACATTGCTAAATCCTAGTTTTACCAAAATTAATGCCAACATAAAAACACTAACAAACATAAATAAACTTTTATAATAACTATACAGCGAATTCACAACGTTAAACTTTTGAGAATAAATCATAGCATCTTCATCAAAACTCAAACAACTTTAAAACAATCAAACTTCTTGGTAAAACAACTTAAACTTCAACAACAGACTGATTAATCAACGATAAAATAAAACATGTGTATTCCATCAACATAATAAAATCCAACAGTAAATAAAACAAGTGTTTATCCCCCCGAGTGCTACGTATCAGAGCGACAACACCGACTCGAACTAACATCAACTAGATATTTATTCTTCATTACCTGCACGTTACCCACGTAGAGGTAACATCACAACATAAGGGGTGAGATATCTAACAATCTAATAAGTAGTATGGTAAATAATATATTAGAATTCAGATAATGTAAATCACCGCTTCACAACTTATTCACACAACCAACAATCCCAAACATAATCATCAACATAACGACAACAATTTATCGACTCAACAACATTTATCACAACATATTCGTCAACGTAACACAACAGCAAATTCACCATCATAACAACTCAAATATGCAATGTGTGATGCAATAACTTATTCAAATGCACATGCATGTGGTACCATTGGAGCAGAACTCCCATCGTGTTTTCCATCAAGGCCAAGGCATAAGTCTTCAGCATCATCGTGTTTGCCATCAAGGGCAAGGCATAAGCCTTTGTCGCTAATTTTGTCAATCCAGGCCAACGTGGTGCCAATCCAGGCCATCGCAAAGATGCAAATGTATGTGACTCAATGAATGCAACAATCACATACGCAACAACAAAAATTAACATCGCAATTAACATCGTAATTAACATCGCAATTAACATCGTAATTAATATCGCAATTAACATCGTATATCACCATTGTTACCAATAAATAAAGGTAACTCATCGTCACTAACTTTCCCTGCAATATCGCATTATCAACAAAATTTATCACAACATCATAACATCACAACACATCACAAGGAAAAACAATAACACAAAGTAACACAACCAATTTCATCACAGCCTGCAACTTCGCAATTATTAACAACATCATCACAAGCAAACAACAACAACAATTCAATGAAAACAACACAACACAATTTATCACCTGCAAATTCACAATTTACGGTAAGTGTATAACACAACGAATCAACCAAAATAAGCTACAAACAAACCACGTAATTGCTCGGACAACTTCGACTATTTTCGGTTAATTAATTATCGACTAAAATTTTTATTATTTTAATACTCTGCACTACTATTTATCCAACACACACTGTTGTCATTGCTAATTTAATCAACTAAGGCCTCCACTGCTATTTAATACTAGCCCTGTTATTTTTTACTACTACTAAAATAATACAATTTCTGGTATAAATTTCATTTATACTGTTAACTTAATTAAGACATTATAACTACTCTACGATTCCTTTAACCAATTTTATTACCAATTTATTCTTCATATATATATATATATATATATATATATATATATATATATATATATATATATATATATATATATATATATATATATATATATATATATATATATAATTAACATGCAACACTAATATATATTTTGATTTGTAAAACAGACAAGTAATATTAAAATATTACTTAACTAAGCACTTAATAATTAAACAATATAGTAAGACACAAAAAAGGTGTGTCGTATAGGTGGACACCTTTCATTCTCCAGCCGTGCTTGTTTTCTATAAGTGTATATGCATACACTAAAATAAAGGTACACGTAGCCATAAACTTAATATAATAAACAAAAAGAAGGAAATAGGCAAAGGTTTTTAAAAAAATAGGATATTACAGCAAAGTGTCGTTCGACACTTCTTCATTACTATGCATGTCGTTCAGCATGTCATCCTTCATTATATGTGTCGTTCGACACACTCCTCTTATTAGGGTGTGCAGTTCAGTAACCGGTTTCTTCCCTACAAAACATTTTAATTTTTTCTGCAATTTTCCAATTATACTACCATTCCTTTTACGGTTAATTATCAAATAAAATTTTTTCATTCACAACATCAATTAAATAACTAATTCGAACACAATTTCAACACAGAAAAATCACTACTTTCACAAACAGAACAACTACGAATGCATGGTAAATTTTCTCATTACCCTAATTCCCACATAAAATTCACCATACAACCCATTAGAAAATTAGAACCCCACCATTACCTTGGATTGAAGGTAGCCCTATGGAGTTCTGATTGAAAATACGCTTTGGTTCAGGTTGAAATCTCTCACGTGGTAAGTTTTCCTCAAACACTTGTTTTCATCCAAAATTTCTCCGCCTCTCTCTACTGTAACTTCCATTCCTTTTTGTTTCTAAAAGCCTAATATTTCTCTACTACTACTACTACTGCTTATATAGAAAACTCTAATATTTTATTCTTTTATTAAATCAAATATTTTAAACTAATTTTCTTAATGGGCTAACTAAATGCACCTTCAATTCTACTTGTACCACCAACTAACCCAATATAATTATTCTACTAATTATAACAATATATTATTACTATTATGAATATATTATTAATAAACCACTTATACTACCAATAAATCAACCCAACAAATAATACTACTTATTTTAATAATAATAATAATAATAATAATAATACTAATATATTACTCAACTATCAATTTAGTCGCTCACTAACATATTAATCCAGTAATGCCTCTTATAATAATTCTGACAATTCTCGACTCCGACTAATTCCAACAAATAAATCCTTAATAATTCATTTAACTAATTAAACGAATTTTGGGGCGTTATAGCTATCACACTACCAAATCCAAGCCTCGTTGCCTATAAACGAATCAACTGCAATATATCATCCCGTAATTCAAATTCTTCAACATTTTCAAAATGTTCACGAACATCGACCACCTTAATTACGAGAGTCGGAGCTACGACCGGCTAAACAACTTCATTCACGTCGGATTTAGGAGTGTTATTAGGGTGCACCACACCTATGTTACATAAAAACATAATTGTACACCAGTCACAGTGAAAGCTGCTGGAAAATTTAGCAAAGACAAAATCGGAAATAGACTTTTGGTTTAGTTCAACCAGAAATGAGAAGTATACATCCGGTTTGTACGTAACCTTATTTTCAGCAAAAAGTTACACCTTAATGTAGTGAATGAGGGATAAAAGGAATGAAGTTTACCTGAAATTGTTCTTTGTTGTGCTATTCCTGATATGATGAACCACAAAAATGAGGATTTGGAGTGGAAAATGGATTGGCAATGGATATGGTTTTTGAGAGGTTTGAAGGAGAAAGAGTGTAAAAATGGTGATCATCATGGTTGTTGTTTTAAGCAATCAGTCTCGTGACAAAACCAGAAATATACTTCTGGTTTCATACAAAATATCCAGGTGGTATACAATTCAATGTTCCCGCTTCCATAGTCGGAGATATACTTCAGGTTCCATACCAGAAGTGCATCTCCGGTTCAATTTTTAATTAAATTCAGGGGTCACACCATATTTTGTTTGATTTGTTCAAAATAGGGTGCGAACCAGAAATAAATTTCCTATTTTGTGAAGTATGAAATTCTGGTGCAACAGCAGCAGACTCAGATGTCTTGACATCTGATCTGATATTATAAAACAGACAAGGTAGAGTAAAAGAATACAGTAGTGCAGGAAACAAAAGAACACACAAAATTATTCAACTAGTTTGGTTCAAACCAACCTACATCTGGGGCATACCAAGCTAGGAATGAAGTCCACTATCAATAGTACTAATTCAGAGTTAAACTCCCCATTTACACACTTCACTTAATCCCTACCCAATGACCCTTCTACCTAAGAAACTCATCCTAGATATGAGTACCTCCGCTCAATCCATATCATCATGATGATATCTAACAGTCAACATCTTAGCCACTGCATTCAACAACTTAGTTTCCAACAACTCTTCAAACATAGAAAAGTAGAAGATACACTTCTATCATAAACTAACTAAGTCTTAAATCCACTTGCTTCTAACTTAGGACGCACCTTAGAATTTCTTCACAGCTTCTTCTAAGAACACAACTCATCTCATTGTTTCACAGCTTCTGAGTGAGTACAACTATCCTCTGGCCTACAGACTTCGAGGTACAAATCAGTTACCATGCCACAATCTGGGTGGTTCACTTACATGGCTAAACCTAAAGATTACATCTTTCTAAAATCGGCTAGCTTCCTAAAACTAGGTTACAAACTGCTTATTTATAACCTCCCACCCAACTGGATTTGGGCCTTTATATAACAGCTTGAAGCTGTAACAAACTGCAGTAACAAACTTCTGCAGAAAAACAAACAAGCAGATAAATTCTGCTACAATCAAGGTCCTTTCTGATTTTTCTCCTTAGTTTCTGGACCTCCACAAATTCCTTCACAAACACGTCACATATGATGCATAATATTCCCAGAATATTCTGCATAATTAAAAATAGAACTGTAACAAACTTTGACAGTTCAGTAGCATAATGTCTGATGTCTGATGTCTCGACATCTCATTTGACATGTTTTTCCAGTTGTTGATTTTAATCAACACAACATGTTTAGGCATTCTAATAGGATTACAGCAAGTTAAATATCTGATTGTACATTACATTATTGTTGCTCTTATTTATTTTACAAAATTAAGCCAACTCTTAAAATTGAGGAACTTACAAAGGATATTTTCGGGTTTCCATAGGATGCGTCCCACCCTTATAGGGTGGATTAAGAAATTCACTTTCATATTCTCCCTATTACAGCAGTTCACCCTATTTTTGTAAAGATAAACAATGATCTCACAATTTAAAGAATGAAAATAAATAACTTTTCACAAAATAAACAAACCATAAATCTTTCTTTCCTTATTAACAATTTAAAATTTAAAATGAATCTGAAAAATATTTAAGGAAAAATATCTTTTTTAGTCCCTTAACTTTACCTCGGGTCCATTTTAGTCCCTTAATTTTTAAAAAGACCAATGTAGTCCTTTATATCTTCAAACGGCGTCATTTAAGTCTTTTCCGTCTAATTTAACAAACGACGTCTATTTTTGAACGCTGGCATCTAACATGGCATTTTTTTATACATGTGGCATATACGCGTGGCATATGGTCATCATAAAGGTCCTCAAAATTCCAATGAAAAAATATAAATTTTTGACTTAGCAAAGAATCAAACCCAAGTTTCCTTGTTTCCTTTACAACATAGTGTACCATTATGCTAGTTTGCAATTAATGCTTAATATTTCAACTCTTTTATATATTAACATTCTTTTGTTTTTATACAACAGTAAAAGAATAAATTGAAAATCAAGAATACTCTCTCTCCATATTGTATCAACCTCAGATCTAGAGATTGTAGGAATTTGAAAACGATAGAGATGTTTTTCTTCTTCATCTAAAAATAACACATGCATTTAAAAACTACCAATCCTATTCACTGGAAGAATGAAGTTCTCTTTCAAGATTTACTAGTTGCATTATGCTTGTGTCATATGCTTCATATAGAGTGTTTCAATTCAAGACTCAGAAGAATTTTGAACATACTTCAAATGTTACAGAAAATATTTCTAATCATGTTATGTAGTTAAATTGAAGATACAAGAAGAAAGACAAGTGATAACTAACACTCAGTGTTTTCCATGCTTTTCCTTTCATCACTTTCAATCTTAATTCAAACCTTTTGCTTCAGTGTAGGTTGATATAACTAACACTCCTGGTGCAATGATATCAGGCTGAAAAACATAGAATTTTAGTTGCATTAAACATAGAACTTGGATACAATTGACATAACTTGATTACTAAAAAGAAGTATTTTAAATAATATGTAAGTAAACTTTTAGTTGCAGAGGTGTCCTTGTCTTCCTCTTCCAGAAGGTCTGTAAATCCAGAGCATCCAAAATTTTGTTATCACCTAGTGGAATTTCACCCTTGACGAACCGAAACGAAATTGAAACGAAATTGAAACGAAACTAAAAAACTAATAAGTGACATTTTCTGGGTTTACTTAACGAAAACGAAAAAAATCATATTTTTTGGGTTTACATATCCAAAACGAAATCAAAATCAAAATTAAAATTGTACATACAAACCGAAACTGAGCATTCTGTTAAAGATCCAACTGATTTTATTTTTCCTTAGCTTCATCAAAATATGACCACAACCATTGTAGCTTGGCCTGGGTTTAAAATCGTTTGATTCAATTCGAATCTTGAGATGACGAATTTGTTCAAGTTTTGACACAAGACGGTTATTAAGCTCGTTGAGGGTTGTCTCTTTTCTTCGTCTAGATGATTTGCATGAAGATTTGGTGGAGAAGGTTCCGCGAGGTAGTTCTGATATAGCAACTAAAATTGTTGACGGAAATTTCTCTTGGGGTTTATATTCTAGGGTTTTAATATTTGGGTTTTTGGATTTATGGGAAGATGATGAACATTCAAGTATTTCTGGATTTTTGGATTTTCTATGTTTGGTTAGGTTAAATTAAGATTACAATAATTATGTTTAATATATAAATTATATCAAAAAAGGCAAAGCGGATAAGTGGTAAGGTAATGTGCTTTGTAACCCTTGTGACCAAGGTTGAAGTCATGGTGAAAGCATATTTTTGAATTTTTCTTGGAATTTTGGTGAGCTTGAACATGAACATATGTCACATCATGCTTCAAATCAGCCACGTGAAAAAAGAAAACAGAACATCACTAACGGAAGCAAACACAGAACATCACTAACGGAAACAAACAGAAGGATAGTAAAGATAAGGGACGAAAAAAATGTATTTTGTGTTAATTTATGTAGATGACTAGATGTTTAAGTGTTTTTTTAAATCACATTTCTTTTTAAAGATTGTGATGCACTGATATTTTACACTTAAAATGTACTATCTTTAAGCTCTAAATGAAAGATAAATATCTCTCAATGTTTGTACCTATTAGTACATTTGTAAAGGTGTTGAAAGTATTATTTTGTTGAACTCTAAATAAATACAGAAAAAAAGAGTGTTGATAATATTCTTCATAAAGATAGAGATAGCTGTTAAACCCATAAATTATGTCCAAAAGATGCCCAAAAACATGAAAACACCTTAGCTTTATTGTATTCGCCATGCATTAATATATTCCCTCTCGCATGCTTTTCTTAATCTAATGAAATATACTACTTGATCTCTGTATATATGATAAATTATGGGCACTGTTGTATATACTTCGATTAGTGTAACGAAGAAGCGTGAACTTTCCACTACGCTGCTAATGGCAGCATCGGGTTTGGCAGCGGAGTGCCGTTATTGTTATGGGACTTTGTCGGGCAAATTGTTGTTCTTCATCTATGTTGACTTATAAATCATAATTAACCACAACACAAGTGTCTCCTTTTGATGAGAAGAAATATAAGAGCACTCACGTTTATTATATTCGTTTTGGTATTTTTAAATGAATCCATTCAATTTTTGAAGTTATTTGACACTACCAAATTATTTAAATGATTTAATTATATTTTAAAATATGTATATAATTTTATCAATGAATTTAAAATAGGTTTCACTAGTCTCCTCAATATACTCTTAATTTTGATGATTTTTGAAATAAAAACAGTTCCGAGAGGTAATTAGAGTTAATCGAAAACAGGAGGTTGTGCATTGCAACGATGAATTTGAGTTTCTGGTATCGTGGGAGATGGTTGACCTACAAAATCAACACTCCAACGATCAAGTCAGTATGAGAGTAAGATGACTGAATGAAATGTGAATTTGAATTGTACTTGAAAAATAATGGACTTCCTCCTTATTTAGTAGTGTGGTTATAACAACTTGCTAATCTTTATAGGTGGGATGCAGATATTCGTTGGATGGTCATGGATTTGGATCACCTACACTAACCCAACATAGCACACATGCTTCATGAGTGATGTGGTGGATCGATGTATTCTCTGAGTCACAACTATTGGTCCTTATGGTTATCGCATAACTGTTGCCCTCAAGCCTTGTCTCTGCCATGTAGAACAAAGGCTTTGTTGTGTTTGTCTTTTCTTATTGTTCGTATCCCGATTAGAAAGGAAAGTCATATGTGATATCGTAGTCATTGGGAACTCACGCCTTAAATGCACATCATGCTTTAGATGTTTTTTATATGCTCTATCATAATGACCTTCGGAAGCTAGAGTACTTCAATGTTTTTATGTAATATAGACTGTTGATCGTGCCTACTTTTGGTAAGATGTTACATGATCTTTGTGGAATCACTTATACTGTTTCTTGGGACATTATCTTTTTTCTTTTCGTCATCTGTATTTCTACAACATACTATTTCTCACCTGATGGAAGCAATGCTTATCATGAGTCTAAAATCGAAAGAGGATACTTCTGTCTCTTGGGTAGGTTCTGCAATTTCGAAAATTATTTCTATCTTTATCTGTGAAAGTAATTTTGAAAGGGTTTTCCTTGACATGGGTCCTTCTTGTAACTGGGGTGCACTGATCCTTGAGGAAGATAAAAAGGTTTATAGTGAATATGACGAGTGCAGTATTACTTCTTATGAGTGCACCTTTCTGATTCTAGGTCTCAACATTGTAAATCATGTGAGTTCATACATAATAGGGGTGAATGGTGGAAGTTTGAAATTCGTTAATTTAAAAGATAATCATTTGATAAATTGGAGTTTGAAAAAATCTTTTATAAAAATGTTTGAATGAATATGTAGAGGAAATTCAAAGTAAAGAAAATTATCAAAAATAAAGGAGGTAAAGGAAGACAAATGACACAAGAGGATTATATAGGTTCAGTCAAGGATGCTTAATCATGTCCCCAAAAATTGATCTTGAAAGTATCCATTATGATTGAGAGATTTAAGAAGGTTATGCCAACTGTAACACCTCAATTCTACCCCGGTAATTATCATGAAAATTAAGTTATAAAATTCTTTTTCGACAAACAATTGGAGTATTACAATTTAACTTAAACAACATCACGCTATCATAGGCACATAACACATAAACTAGGATGAACCGAAACAACATGAATCAACTTTATTATTATTAAGCAGCGGAACCACGTTAATCAACTTGGATGGCTTAGCATCTTTTTCAACTTAAAACCAATTTAAAATCAACAAATACTTTTCATATATCTACATAGTTATTCAACAACAAAATCAAAACAACTAGCATTCATCCCCCCGAGTGTTACGTATCAGAGCGACAACCCGACTCGAACTAACATCAACTAAATCTTCGTTCTTCATTATCTACATGTTACCCACGTAGAGGCAACATCACAACAAAAGAGGTGAGATATCAACCAATATAAGCAGGTGTATGATAAACGATATATTATGATAAAGTATATAAAGTTACCCCTTCCAAACAACATAATCCAACACCAATCAACAACACAATAACAACTTAATTACATAACACAACAACAACTTAATTATACCACACAACAACAACTTGATTATACAATAACTTATGCGACTCAACATAATGCATATGCATGTGGTACCATTTGGAGCAAAACTCTCAACTTAAAATCCTCCAGTTTATTGAGGCATCAACAAGGCATAACCCTTCAACTTTCAACGTGGTGCCATCAAGGCCAACTTAATAATACAATGTATGTCATGCGACATCAACTTTAACAACAAATTCACAACAACACACAACAACGACAACATAACAACAAGTCAACCGCAATTCAACATTGGCCATAAGCCTACAACAATATTTCATCAACTACAAAGCGACTCATCAACGTTGGTCATATGACCTACAACTCAATCTGTTCATAAATCAGAACAATTCAACGCTATTTAACATTGGCCATAGGCCTAAAACTTCATCAACGTATCAACAACAATTTATTAACAACAACAATTCAAGCAAACAACTACGACAAAGACTACACAACTTAACAGCTACAAATCTACGCCCAAAACATTTTATTTACCACTGTTATTTAATTACTAAGCTTTACCTACTAAATCATTTAATTCATTCAACTACTTAATTTTCCATTACTAAAATACCTGCTATATTCAACATTCCCGACACAATTCTCATGCATCAACCAACCAAAAATAACTACAACTGTTTACGAATTACTTCTACAAAATTGCAACTAATTTCGGTTAAACAAATTTACCGGTTAAACTACTAAATTTACTAATCAGTACTATTTTCATCGGCCTCTATTATTACTACTAATTCTCACTGTTTCCATTTATTTGTTTTACTGACGCTAGTACTCAATTACTACCAAGTTATATCTCTGTTATTAACCACACAGCTCTATTAACCTTGTTGCTCCTTAACATGTTTTATGCTACTAAAATTTTCTCACATTCATTGATGCTATTATATTCCTCTGCTACCAAAACTAACATGTGTTATATATTGCCAATACAATTTCATCTGATCACCTGTTAATTTAATCCTTCTACTACACTACATGCATTTGATTAACTGAAGTGCAAGGTATTTGTTAATTACCTATAAGAACCACTAGCAGAACACAGTGACATATAAACAGACAAGGAAACAATTAAAAAGGAATACAAAATAATGGGGTGTCGAACGACATTCCCTGCATATATACCCCTATCGTTCGGCAGGCTTAATTTTCCCCATCACAACATGTGTCGATCGGCACATGCCTTGCCCATACTCCCTGCCGTTTGACAGGGCTTCGTGAGAGGGATAGTTTGTTTTTCTTCGACTTAGCTTTCTACTTCCAGGTGCCTGCATATTTCTTTGATCCCAAATATTTTTCACACCATGGCATTATACACAGATACTACCTTACCAATTAATTCAATCTTTACTTATATTCAGGGCCAATCCAACAACCACAATCCACACAATAACAACAATTGACGCCTCAACAATTATTTTCACAAAATCAACATGGAAACCACAATCACACGACAACAATTAACCCATGGCAAGAATTCATAAACCTTAACCCCACATACAATTTATCATAAACCCGGTTATAGAGATAGAACCCCACCATTACCTTGGATTGACGGTATCCCTAATTCCAGTTGAATCCTTGCTCGTCATAGCTTCAAACCTCGTTCTCTTGATCTCTTCTTTTTTTTCTGCAACTTTTTCCACGACCCATTCTTTCCCTCTTCTCGTACGACAATTTCTTTTCTTCACAAACCCTTGTTCTCTTCATGTATTGATACTTCTTTTTATTTTCTTTTTTTTATTCCAACTATCAATATAATAATAATAATAATATTATTTGATCTAACGGGCCAACTAATTAACACCTACAATATTTGTTATTTCTTACACACAAATAAACTCAACTAAATAAATAATATTCTACTTAACCATTATTATTTCAAATAATAATTTCTTCTGACTAATCCGACTAATTACTCAACTATCAATTTAACCGCTCAACTAACATATTAATCCAATAATGCCTCTTATAATAATTCCGATAATTCCCGACTTCGACTAATTCCAACAAATAAATCCTTAATAATTTATTTAAATAATTAAATGAATTTCTGGGTGTTACACCAACAAACCCTGTTATATAAGAAAATAAAGTTCCACGCTAAATTTTAAGCAAACAATAGACACAATTTGAAGTGGTTAGTCTTCTTATCAAATGGAGATTTTGAACAAGTTGATTTCGAACCAATATAGAGTTTTGAGTTGAATATCCTTCAAACCGAACTAGGTTTTTATATTGATTAGGCATAAAGGGAATCAAGATTTATACAAGGATGACATCTAGTGATATTTTATATCGGTTTGAACTTAGAAACCAAATGAGATTTTACACCAGGTTGATCTCAAATTAATAGAGCTTTTAACTGGGCCTAGCTCAAGAACCGTTGTGGAAATTTTTACTAGTTGTTCTTCACGAACAAAAAGAGAGTATTCTTAATGGTGGAGCCCACAAACCAAACGAAGACTAAAAATAATGCTCCAAATACAATTAAGAGCATTTAAATGGCTTAGCTCCCAACAAAAATGATAAATTCATAAGGAAGGATAATTTTTTGAAGAGAAAAACTACTCTTGGAAAATTTACAATTATACTTGAGCCAGAATAACATCCTCAATGAGACTCAAACACACTCTCAAAGTAGTATGGTTAAAATATGTAAGAAAATAAGGACGATATGGATAGGTTATGGAGAAATGAAAAGTGAAGTTTTTTACATTTTGTGGATGTTGAAAAATGATATAGAATCTCTCTTTACAGGCCAAGACATGGTTTAAATTTGAAAATAAGCCATGGGCCAAATTAATGACCTAATTGATTAGGTTGTGCAAATAATTGATTGTTGTGGCCCAAAATAAAAGGTTTAGATATAAAGTCGTTGTCATTCATTAAGAGACTTCCATAATCCATTATAGACTCGATTAGGAATCATATAATTGATTAGACATATAATTTAATTGATTAGAATTCGAAAATGTTTTCCTTATCAAGCTGGTAGTCCTCAAATCAACTGGTTAGACCCCAAAAACATTTTTTTGTTATTGTAATTAAAAATGAGAGACTTCTGAATGATTTTAGTGTGTTTGTGTGTGATTTAAAAATAATAATTTTAGAAATGACCTTGTGTCTTTACAAGAGATTGGTCACTTAAACGTACATGATCAAGTGAGGTTTTAGGTCATTAATTTGGCCAATGGATTGTTTTCAAATGAGGTCGGGTAAGGCAGGTCCATGTACACAATTGAGCGAGCTAGAAAATGAGGGCGGGCGTAGTGGGTCCTCAGACATTGCACCTTTTAAGCCTAAAAGTGAAAAATATATGGTAATGCTTACGCTCACAAAAAATGAAGTTAAGTAGGATAGACACATTAAATGGTACGGATCTAAAACCTTAACATATTCCATAAAAGTTTGGGAAAAAAAGTTATCATTGGTGCCTTAAATTATCGAGTAATCCTTTATATAAGTTTCAGGGTTAAGGGTGTTTTTAACCCATATTTTGTGAGTTAATACATGCTTTAATCTTTTTCTTATGTAGATGTTAATTTGCTTTTTATTTGTTATTTTATTACACTTTAGTTGTTTTTATAGTAATTTGCTTTAAGCATAATAGGTTCTCCCTTTTACGTTTTAATGTGTTTTATGCTTAAATTAAGATTAGCTCTATCGAGTTGAGGTATGACTGTTGTAGTCTGTAGCTGGGAGCGCAGAGTGAATAAAGGAGGTGGAGTTAGCTAAGGGAATACAATAATGAAGTTAGGTGTTTTATAGGTGAAATTCCTGGCAGCAGATACGTGATGTCACAGAGAATGTTATGACACAGTATCTGACACTATGTTAACAATTCACACAAAGAAATACAAAGAAAGAACACAATAAATTGTTCACCCGTTCGGTTCAACAAACCTACATCCTGGGGCTACCAAGCCGTGGAGGAAATTCACTATTAGTAGAATTAATTCAGAATAAACCACCGTTTATCTCCTTCACTTAAAACCTACCCAATGCAACTTCAACCTAAGTCCTACTTAGATCCGAGTACCCACTCACTCCCCTCAATCACAAAGCAGTTGATATCAACCTATTGACTAATTGAATTGTGAAGACACACTTCAATAAAATATCTTGATCTTGCTTCAAAGCTTTAATCAAGAGACAAACACTCGTGCTTTAAAGCTTTGAGTGATAAACTACCCTTACAGAAATCCTAGTCCAATGCACTTATCAATTGATAGTTGCTTGACTCACAAGAGAAACTAAAATTACACAATATCAATGTTACAAATCCTAACAAGACACAAATACAAGTGCTATCTCTTCAATACATTCAAAGGCAACACTTGTAAGTGGTTGATTTTATAGAAGCATCCGAAACTTCTTTGGGCTTCCATAAAGATAGCTAGGTTCACTTAATTTAATCCTAAAAACATGGTCTTTTCAACAACCAATTTAGGTTTAATTAAGATTAACCTAGCAGCCACGTGAGCATGCTTTCTAATAATAGAAAAACAATATTTAACAGCTCAACAAACTTCCTGAAAAATCTCAAGAACAAACAGTTCTGCAGCAGAATGTCACTGAATGTCATAACATCGTTATGACATCGTATTCTCAAAATTTCCAAGACAACTTTAGCTTCCAGCTGTGTCTTTTAACATCCTTAGCAGGTAGGATTTATCTTAAATCTCTGAATGTCATGACATCTATCATGACATTGCTAAAGCCTAGTTTTACCAAAAATAATGTCAACTTAAAACACTAACAAACTCCCCCTTTGGCACATTTTTGGCTAAAACTACTTAACCTATCAGAGTACATATGCAGCAGAAGACAAACTAGTTCTAAGCTTAACTAAACTAGAACCTAGAGATAAGATAAATTCTACCCATACAAAAATCCCACAATTCCCACAATTGCCCACATATAAAATTTAAACAGGCCTTACAAGTTCCCAAAATTCCCAGCCACTGTCACACACAGTGATTCTTCTCCCCCTTTTTAGCCATAAAGGGCCAAAGGAAACAATACAATTGCCCCAAACAATCAACATATAATTAAGTACCAGCATTATTTCAGGGGTACATTTTTGTCAGGACATTACAAATCTGTCAATAAAGGATTACAAACATTCAAACAAAATTGGGAAAAGGAAACAACACAAGAACAAGAAAAAAAATAACAAGAAAATTGACAAAACAACAGCAACAGGGGCAAGGAGCAACATCTCAAGTGCTTTCTTCTTTAGAAGAAGCACTGTGGAAGGAAGCATCTTCAGAACCTTCTTCAGCATCAGCCATCTGAATATCATCATCTTCAGCATCACCAATAGCATCACTATCAGCTTTCCCTTCATCCTCAACCTCTGTGTCCTGCTCTAGTTGAGAGATTAGCTCTTCCAGACTTTGCTTTCTTTCTTCAAGCTCCTTGCAAGTTGCTCTTAGCACAGCAATGATATTTGCCTTCTGAGAATTTTCTTTGACAGTTGATGTCTCAGCAGATGTCATGACAATGTTTGGGACATGCTTCCCTTGGAACAGTTTGTAGTGGAATCCAAGAGCAGGGGCTCTCTTGCAGACCGAATCTCTGTCACCAAGAATGTCTGGATACTAATCAATTATAATTCCACACAGCATGGAGGGAAAGGCTATTGGTCCTTTGATAGCATAGCTGTCAGCATGCTTGAGGGTCTGATCAAAAATGTAGGATCCATAGTCAAATGCAGCCTGAGTACCTACTGCATATATGAATCTTCCCAATCCATTTGAAATGGTGGATTTGTGATTGGTTGGGACCCAGTTTGCAGCACCAATCTTATGCAGTATGGCAAATTTGACACTCAACTTGCTTGCTGAGAGTTTTCCCTTTAGAGGCCATTGTCTTACTTGATTGGCAGTGATGGTTTGACAAATCTTGTTGTCAGTTTCCTCCAGCTCTGGCTGAGTATTATCAGATCTACCTAGGAATCTGCTGATCACATTTGGAGAAAACCTGACTTTCCTCCCTCTCACATACACAGTCTGGTAGTTATCAGAATTCCTATCCCCACAGTCATTTGAGAGATTGACAATAAACTCTCTCACCAAAGCTTCATAACAGTTTGAGAGCTTCTCCACTGTTTTCATCAGTCCTGCCTCCTTAATCAGGTCAACAATCTCCTTGCACTCTAAAGCACTCTTGTTCAACTCTCTTTCTAGTGCAACCTCTTTTAAACATACTTCCATCGTCCAAGACTTTCGGGATGATGGAATGAGATGTTATCAATTGCCACCGTGCACCTTGGGAGTTTTCCAAGAGTTGGCTTCTTTCTTGAATGTATGTCAGTGACATTCTCCTCAACATCAAACTCAGAGTCATGATCAGACTCCACAGGTTCAGGTTCCTTCCTCTTTTTCACAATAGGTGTTCTCTTTGGTCTAGAGTCACCAGAATGCTTTTACTCTACATTTCTCTAGAGGTTCCTGGGATACTTTTCGTCTTATGCACATCTTCCACACCCTTTCTTTGCTGTGAGACTGCCAGTTTTCCCTTCCTTTTCATCATTCTTTTTGCAATGCTTGGATTGACATTGGAAATAAGATCATTGTCTGAGAACATCTCATCTAAATCAATGACTGGAGGTTCAGTTGAATGATTAGATTCTTGAACTGGTGACTCTTCCAAAATGCTGTCAGGAATGTAGTCATCAGGGACTTTACCAGAGGCACACTTTGCTGGTGATTCTTCAAGAATACTATCAGAAATATAGTCAGCAGAGGCTTTATACGAGCAACATTTTGCTGGGGACTCCTCAAGAATATTGTCAGATATCTCATCTTCCTTATCAGCAGAGATTTTATTACAAGCATCATCAACACCTGCTTCAGACTCTTTAACAGAAAGGTCTTCATTATTCTTGGCAGGGGAAGTATCATGATCACCAGATGTCTTGACATTCTCAGTGACATCCGGATCAACTGCTAAACTAGGGCTAGCAGACTGACAGTTTAGGGGAATTGAAACCCCAGGAACAAATTGGTCTTCATTGAGGATCCTGGTTACCAATCTAGCAATGGTTATATGCACAGCCCTAGACTCCTCTGTGTTTACCATTTCTGAGGGAACAGAAGAGGATGGTACAGAAGTCTTACCCATGGGAGATGCTTGAGTTCTTCTTGCATTCCTTGTGCGCAATTTCTTGACCTTTGGTCAGCTATTGACGCAATGGTGTAACCCTCGAGCTTGACTTGCATGGCTTCATTGTTTGCTCTAACTTCACCATGGGAGAGATGGAGATCCGATTCTTGAGATGATGAGGATGATGAAGACATTTTTCACGATGGTTGTTGAGAGGATGAAAGCGAAAACGGCAAAGGGTTTCAAAGTTTCTTTTGAGAGAAGAAAGGATGGTACTACTTTCAAAAGAAGAAACTATTATATCGGGATGTCTCTTCCTATTCTTGGACTTTTTAAAATAAGGAAGGAAATACCTAAATAACCCTCTAAAACAAAGTTGAAATAAACACTCATTTTCATCCTTTGTTGTAGGCTCAGTTAATTGCTACAACTCCACATATTGACAAGTACCAACTTGCCCTTGACATTTCAAACCGACTAGCCTCAAGAGCTTTAGTAAATAATAAGACAATGTCATGACATCCTGTATGACATTGTGGTCATCGATCCGCTTCATCGGATCATCGAGAATAATTTTACCACCGCTACGTATTCATTCTCAACATTGTATAGGAACACACAATTTTGCTTCTTGCTGATCCAAGAAGCAAGATTGTTTCTTAATAAGAAACATCCATCAAGAGAGCCTTTACACAAGCTTTGACCAAACCTTGTTTTCTTGGACAACTTCAAATGTGTAGGAGCAGGAGTCCTAGTGTGGCTGCCATTATTCAGTCCAAGTTTCTTGACACAATTCCTTGCATACTTATTTTGTGGAAGAAGTGTAGTGCCTTCCATCACTGTGTCTGACATTCCTTTAGATACTATGTCATTATCATAGATGGATGCCACCATGATCTTTTCTCCTCTGACAAAGAGGGTTTCATCCAAGACTCCTCTCCTGTATCCTTTGATGAAGATTGGGTTATCCTTTCATGCGGATCCTAGTACTTTGCTTTAGTACTTTAAAAGTGGTCGATGTCCGGACAATGAGTGTGACATTCGATTTCGCCTGATCTTATGCTTACCACGATCCTCCCTTGACTATGAGAGATCTTGGTATCCTTCGACTCCTCTATGGAACTGATCCTTTTCATTCCTCGAGGTGTGGATGACCGATTCTTGCTGCCACAACTTTACTTCCTCTTCATCTTTGGTAGAACACATGTGAGTGGTGTTCTCGATTCCACATGTGTAGCTTGTCCTTTGATCGACTCCTCTCATAATCACTACCTGTTCATCGTTGATTACAAGACATTCAACCTTAGTGAAGTTGATTGTGAATCCCATATCACATAGCTGACTTATGCTAATGAGATTTGCATTCAGACCTTTTACTAGCAAAGACTCCATTTAGATTTGGAACTCCAGCCCAATTTGAGTTTTCAACACCTTTGATTTCTCCTTTAGCTCCATCTCCAAAAGTAACAAAGCTGGTAGAAGGATGCTTAACATCATTGAGAAGATTCCTGTCTCCAGTCATGTGCTTGGAACACCCACTATCAAAGTACCAATCTTTCTTGGTAGACACACTAAGAGAAGTGTTAGCTACCATAGCAACAATCTTCTTCTTCCACTGTTGAGAGTATGATACCCTGTTGGATTTAGGCTTCACATAAGACCCTTGATTAGGATATCCATGAAGTCTGTAGCAGAAAGATTTTATGTGACCAAACCTTCCACAATAATGACATCTCCATCTTTGAAACTGTTTGTTCATGTTTCTATGATTTTGATGTTGCTCCCAATATTGTGACATCTGTTTTGACATTGGTCTATTAGGTCTGTTCTTCCTTTTGTTAAAGACAAACTTCTTAGTCTCCATATACCCCGAGGCACTATTCCCGACTTGTGGTATGACATCTTCTTTGTCATTGACTTCCGTGTTTGTTCCATTCACGCTATTTGCAAATCTCTTTGCGTCACATGCCCCGAGCCGACACATTTCTGTTTTGGGTTGTGACACCTTTGACATTGTTTTCCTATGTCTCTTCTTCTTAATCTCACCAACAGTTGCTTTTCACCACATATCCTAGACCATGCTTATTTCCGCATTTTGTCCAAGTGAAGAATTTCTTCCAACTTATCGCAGGATGTCAACATTTTGATGAGACATCTGATCAAGTTTGGAATTCAGATACTAATATCACTATTGAGGTGATTTATAGTAGTTGTGTTTTCCTCTTCTCACCTCCAACTTCACATTCTACTTCAACTTCTCAATCGCTTTTTTCCTCATTTTGTGACATGCTTCTCCATTTTTATACACACTTCTGTAGTTTTCAAAGAAGCTCTTCAAATGTCACTTCCTCATCACTAGAATCCATATCGAGTTGTACACTCCAGAGAAGCGTGACAAGTTTGGCACCTTCTTCCTCGATTCACTTCGAATCACCATCGGACAAGTGATGACCATTCCTTTCTTTTATTTCTTTAGAAAGGTGGGACATTCTTCTAATATGTCCAAATCCTTCACATTCATGACATTGGATTTTACTACCTTGACTTCCTTTTTCCGACTTGGATCTTCTGGAGTCATAAGATCCGCTAATGTCGATGGAATGTCCTTGACATTTGACCTTGACTTTGGATCAATCCTCCCGATCGGTTTGTTGAACTGTCTTCCAAGCATGGCTATAGCTTGGATATCTTCTCTTCATCTTCCACCTTGCATCCTCTTCGATTGGATACAAGTGCTATGCTCTTGTTTTTCCTCAAGTTCACGATTCCCATCTCAAAAGTCATAAGAGATCCAATAAGTTCTTCAACCTTCAAGGTGCTGATGTCTTAAGCCTCCTCTATTGCAGTGACTTTCATTGCAAATCTCTTAGGCAAGGATTTGAGAATCTTTCTCACCAGCTTCTCTTCTGACATATTTTCACCAAGTGCTCCTGAGGCATTGGCAATTTCCAAGATATTCATGTGAAATTCATGAATTTCCAAGATATTCATCTGAAGTCTTGACATCTTCACCTTGGATGTCCCCTCATGAGTAGTTCTGAGAGTGTCCCAAACATCCTTGGCCAGCTCACATTGATGAACCAATCTGAAGGTGTTCCTGTCAATACCATTGAACAGAGCATTCAATGCTTTAGAGTTCCCTAGGGCTAGCTCTTCTTCCTCTTTGCTCCATTCCTCCTCAGGTTTCAAGACAGTAGTCCCATCTTTCTCAAGCTTGGTGGGATGTTTCCATCCTTTATCACCAGCTCTCCAAGCTTTAATGTCCACTGATCTTAAGAAGGCAACCATACGAGGCTTCCAGTAATCATAATTAGACCCATCCAGAATAGGTGGTCTTCCTCCAAATCCTCCTTCTTTATCCATTACGCGAAACTATTATCCCTAGATCTCACCGGAAATAAAGCGGTGCTGCTCGATGCCAATTGAAATTCTGGCAGCAGATACGTGATGTCACGAGAATGTTATGACACGATTCGACACTATGTTAACAATTCACACAAGAAATGAAGCAAAGAACACAATAAATTGTTCACCCCGGTTCAACAAACCTACATCCGGGGCTACCAAGCCGTGGAGGAAATTCACTATTAGTAGAATTAATTCGGAATAAACCACCGTTTATCTCCTTCACTTAAAACCTACCCAATGCAACTTCAACCTAAGTCCTACTTAGATCGAGTACCCACTCACCCCTCAATCACGGTGATATCAACCTATTGACTAATTGAATTGTGAAGACACACTTCAATAAAATATCTTGATCTTGCTTCAAAGCTTTAATCAAGAGACAAACACTCGTGCTTTAAAGCTTTGAGTGATAAACTACCCTTACAGCAAATCCTAGTCCAATGCACTTATCAATTGATAGTTGTTTGGCTCACAAGAGAAACTAGAATTACACAATATCAACTGTTACAAATCCTAACAGTACACAAATACAAGCTGTTATCTCTTCAATACATTCAAAGGGCGCAACACAGTTGTAAGGGTTGATTTCCTTTTATAGAAGCAGTCCTGAAACTTCAGTTTTGGGCTTCCATAAAGATAGCTAGGGTTCACTTAATTTAATCCTAAAAACATGGTCTTTTCAACAACCAATTTAGGTTTAATTAAGATTAACCTAGCAGCCACGTGAGCATGCTTTCTAATAATGAAAAACAATATTTAGCACTCAACAAACTCGAAAAATCTCAGAACAAACAGATTCGATGAATGTCACATCAATGTCATAACATCTGTTATGACATCGATTTTCGTAGAATTTCCAGACTTTAGCTTCCAGTTCGAAATGTCTTTTAACATCCTTAGCAGGTAGGATTTATCTTCAATCTCTGAATGTCATGACATCTATCATGACATTGCTAAAGCCTAGTTTTACCAAAAATAATGCCAACTTAAAACACTAACAATAGGGAAGACATGTAAGAATGGAAGCATTAAAGGGAATCTTTGTTTTGTTTGAAAGAAATTTCATTTGAATAAAAAGGATAAGGCTTGGAGGCACCAGATGATAAAATATAGTACAATAGTACTCTACAAAATCTACAAGCGTCGCCTTCACCCTACTGTGGCAGTCTGCCACAAGACACCTTATCCCCCACCAATGTTCATTTGTACTTGATTACTTGTTGGCTAAGCAGAATAAATAGAGTGGTGGAGTTGATTATTACATAGGCTTGATGTTATTTCTTCATATTAGGCCCATAACATCACAAGAAACTCTAACTCAAGTCTATAAATAGGACCTTAATGAGAATGAGAAAAAGAGGAGTTCAACGATTCTAAGAGAAACACTGAAGATCATAGAGTGAGGATAGTGGAAAGTATAAAGAGTTGTCTTCTTATCACCCAATATTGTACCAGTTGTTGAGTTCTAACACGATTCGACTCATCTCTTGACTATTACCCATCTCAAGAAGTCCTCGAGTATCTCTTAGGTTTATATATATTTTTCATTGTTTGTTTAATGATGTTGCTTCTAAGAACTATGCTTGTAGTTTGTACTCAGTTCATAATGAGATAAACCTTTTATAGTTGACCAATGTGAAGTTAATATTAAGTTGTTTTTATGTTAAATGATGTGTGGTTTAGTGTCTCATTTTATTATGTGATAACTTGTTTATAAATATATTTTTGTGCTTGATCAACTAAGGAAAAGATATAAGCTTGTTGTTGTTAGAGATATAACAACAAGTGGATTTCATAATAAAAGTAGTTGAAATGATTAGGATAGAGATATTCATTCACCTAGTTCACTTAGAGATAAAGAACGGTAACTATTAAGAATACAAACAGACGTATGATAGGGTTATAAGTGAAACTTAGAGATTTGTTCTCTCGCCCTTTTATGCATGCTTTGATGTTGTAGAAATACACCTCAAGACCACTCCGACATTGCGTGGCGCGACACAACACATCATGAACACATATTTACTTCTATAATATTAATGGAGAATATATCAACTCGTCCACTCTTAATATATTTTCACTTTCTCTTTGCACTGTTTTAGACTTGTTCCAAAGAGATAACTGAACTTGTGACAATCAAATATTATTTCTCTCTTTGCTCATGCTTAATCTTAAAATATAGTATCTTGCAAAGTCAACTTTAGATCCAATTTCACTCATTATGGATACGATACTCTTATTTTATCACTTATTGCAATTCAAACATACATGTATACTTGCATGTGACACCTAATCAAGAAACATGTGTTACATGTGACCCCTTGTGTGGTACATATAATGGAACTTTAGTCTGTTGAGGAGATACATCCTCTTCATCTTCATATTCTTTCTTATTTTCAGCAATATCATCAATGATGATATTTTTTAACTTCATCATTGTCTTGGTACGTTTTTTATATACCCCGTATACTCTACTATTGGTAGAATAACCCATGAATATCCCTTCATTGATCCATCTTTCTTATTTACTCATAATCTCCCAAGGTGTATCGCTTTCTACTAAAGACATGAAAGTAGTTAACATTGGGTGTTCTTCCTTTCCAAAGCTCATATTGAGTTTCTTTAGTTCTAGATTTTATGGTCACGTGACTGTGAATGTGAAAAGTTGTGCTCATAACTTCAACACTAAAATAGTAAGGTAGATTATTGGCATGCAACATGACTCTAACTGAATCTTGGAATTATTTTTCCTCTCAATATTCTGCTGAGGTGTGATAGGTGCAGAAAATTCATGACCAATCCTTTCATAGGTACAAAAGCTAAGAGAATTTAAACTTTTCAAACTCTTTGTTATGGTCACTTCTTATACTTATTATTCCACTCCCTTTTCTCTTTGGAGATGTTGACATAGCTCTTTGAAGACATCAAAAGTGTCATAATTTTCTTTAATAATTTTTACCCAAGTATATCTTGAGAAATCATCCACACACAAAGACATATATTTTCCCTCCCAAGCTTTTTACTTGCATTGGCCCCATCAGATCCATATGAAGTAACTATAAAACTTTTGAGGTGGTAAAATGTTGGAGCTTCTTATGGGGCATATTATTTTTATTGCCTAACTGGAAGTCTCCATAGATGTTTCCTTCTTCAATCTTGAGATTTGGTAAACCCCTAGTGGCTTCTTCAGATATGATCTTCTTCATGTGCCAAAGAATAAACACACACATTGTCTGCATCATAGACATGGAGGAATTGGATAATGATTATCACTTCAAATATATAACATATATCTTAACATGTGAGATATGCAAAGGAATAAATTTACTCATGTCCATCCTTACGATCAACCAAAGGAAAGGACACCACTGCACGACATGATAAAGTTGAGTATGCCTTCAACTTTACATAAGATGGTCAAACATTCAATTGTCTTCTTAAAGATAAATAAATTTAACTATTGGATGATTATAAGATTCCCTCCTTCGAGGAGATCAAATGGTAAAAGATATTATAAATGTCATGATGTAAGAGTAGTCACATTATTGTTTGACATTGTTCACTTGTTTTGATGTTTTTTTCTAATTTGAATGTATGTGATATTGTTTATTTACATATTTGTAATTTTCTTATCATTTAATATTTTTACGTTTGTACTTTATTCGCATTTGAGTTATATTACAGTCGCTTCAGATATTTGTTGTTGTACCATTAAGATTCCTCATTACTCAATAAAATAAGAGTGTTTGATCCTTGATAATGTTCATTTTTTAGCCTAGCAAATTTCCTTTTTTTGTCATTTCAGCAAACGTAGCTTGAATCACAAGTTAGAGTTCTTAAATCAAAATTTTGAGTTATTTAATTCAAATCAAATGTTAAGTGTGATTCAAATAATGAACCATGTGAAGTTTGGGGTTTTATTATGGATTCTCTGACCCGGATTACAAAATAAGCCTAACTCGAATCACATAATCTTGTGACTCAGATCAAGTAATAACCGTGATTTAAATAAACTGTTTCCATAAAGCTAAATTTGGGCTTTGCTCAAAATGAATCAAATCAGGACTTGAACTTGACTTGAATCACAATATCTTGTGATTTTAATCATGATTTCTTTTTTACTCTAACCATAGCTTCACAAAACCAAATTTTCATCTTAGATTTAAATAGTTGTTTCTTTGACCCAAGAAAAATGAGTGAAACCCATTTTTGAGAAAAGTGTCAATTTGTCTTCTCTTCTTTAGTGTGTCTATTCCTAGCACCAATCTTTCTCTTTTTTTCTAGAACAAATTCTTGAGTGTTAATCCACGTTAGATTCACTTCTTTTTGTTGCATCTTGTTCTTGTGCAATTTGTTGTTGTTTGAATAAACTAGAGAGAGAGAGAGTTGATTAATATTGTAGTGTTGTTCATAATTTATTAAGCTCGTGATGTCAATCAAGAATCAAGACCTGTTAATCTAGAAATTAGAGATAACTTTATGAGTGCGTTCTTCTTTCACACACATCTAATTCCTTGACTAACACCTTATGAATTAGAGTGTATGTGAGATATCTTGGCATTGTTCTCCATCTTCATCTTTAGCAATTTTATATTGTAGTGGACCTTCATCTCTAAATATTGAGTGTTCAGGGAGACTAGTGGTACATTAGGGTATCTAATGTTTTCGTGTAGAGTTTGCTGTTTGAAATAGGTGCATGTATCATTTCTTTAATGTTGTTTGATATTTATTATTATCAATTAAGGAGAGAGTTTCATTATACTCCATTAAAGACTTTTGCGAGATCAATTATCAACTGCCCGTAAAAAGGAGTTGGAAGTTTTTCATCTTTGGTGGAGTTGGAGAAAGATTGCTCGCAGACAAGGTTAGGAGTTGTTGAATCAATGCTTAGCTAATGAAAATCACTTAAACAAGAAATTATTAGGATCAAGTGGATTTCCATACACGAATACTTTGAGCGGATTATTGTAGATAGCAAGAATATTGGATCAAGATCTTTAGAGGTATTGTTTTTGTTAGTAGTTTGAGTGTCTACATCAATAGAAGGAATTATCGTGTGATAGTTCGTTGTAATCAAAATATTTGTATCAAACTTATTGAAATAGTGGAAGATCGTGAGTATTTTCTAGTGATTTTTAACACCATTGGATAATGAAGTAGGCAAAGTAGGAACGAATGTTGAACCACTATATATATCTATGTGTATCTTTTATTATTCCCTTATCTCCTTATAATTTTTTTAGTATTCATTAACATTGCTATTGTGTTAGTGCATTATTGCATTGTTTGCATGGCATATAAGTTAGATTGTGCTTATAGAGATTTAGTGTATAAGCTTAGGCCTGTGGTGTATCAATCTTTATTGATTATCATAAAGTCAATTATATATGTTCTGTAAGAACATATATGTAAAGAGTTTTTAAATCATTTTATTTAAAGCGACTTTGGTTATCTTGTGATTGACTTGCATTAGAAGAAATCAAACTCTTAGTGATATCATGTATTATTTCACTTGATTTAATTCATTGAAATTAGGGGTGGAAAAGCGGGAGGTCCGCCCTGTTTAAGCCCGACCAAAACGGGGTGGGGCGGGTGGGCTAACTTAGGCGTCCGAGCTCAAAAGTCAAGTCTGTCTCGTTTACTAACGAGTTGGCGGGCCGGTTCGCCAATTTTATTTTTTTTTACAATTTGATTTACTATATAATTTATAAATTTTTTAATTATTACCAAAGAATCGACAAAATAATTTTTTAACGCATAATAAAACTTCAACATGTGTTAGTCCAAACAGTTCATAAAATAAAATAAATAAACACCAATTACAACAAAAAAAACGAAATAAACTCAATCATAAAAAATAAAAAATATCAAAATAAAAACTAAACGATACATATCATCTTAATCCTATTTAAAAACTAACTACTAAATAACCATATTAAGATTTTACACAAGACAAATAATGATAACAATTACACGGCATAAAATATCGTAATGCATAAAATAGTAGTGTATAAAATATCAACACTTGACTTTCTCAATGTTTACATCATGTAGACTCTTATATTGACTGACTCCTTAATAGTTAAATCCTAAATTTGTCACACGTATACACTAATCAAATTATTATTTTCTTAAAATCAACATCTATTTATAAAGAAAACATGCGAGTTAATGTATTGAAAGCTTAATAATTTTGCATGTCATATAATTTTTCTTTTATTTCAACATTTTCCAATCAACACATGTATTAGAAAGTTACAAAAAGAACATTGTGCTTATAATTCAATTTGTCTGTATAATAATTTAAAATACAATTTAATCAACATAATCCTAAGAGAAGAGTGTTAATTTTATAGTTAAAGTTGTTTTAATTCAAAGTAAAAAATAAAAAATTTAACAAAAATCCCACGGGCAAAACCTATCCCCAACTGTCTCGGCCCGCTTTTTTAAGCGGGTTAGGCAGAGCGAACCAACTTAAAATACCAAGTCAAAAACCTCAGCCCAGTCCATAAAAAATAGCGGGTCAAACAGACCGACCCGACGAGCCAGATCTATTTTGCCACCCCTAATTAAAATACTTTCAAACTCTCTTATTATTGTGTTTTTCTTTTTCGCACTTCTTAAAATCTATTATTTCGGTTATGGAACCTAAAAGTTTTTAAAATTGTATTTTAAAAAATAAGTCTATTTTTTCTAATAACATTTTAACTTATAACTTATAGCTTCTATTTTTTTTCTACTATCCTTTATAACTTATTTTATTTTAATTTAAAATAAAATAATTAAATATTAAATATTTTTTATGTCATTTTAATTTATAAGTTAATTGAACCATTAATTTTATCAAGGCTAAATTATTCTCAGAGTCCTTTAAGTTATTTAATTGTAATAGATTGATCCTTTGTGTTGTTTTCGGTACATGTGAGTCATTTACATTAACTAACGCTTGTATAGTTGACCTTTATATTACTTTATTTTGTTATATTAATTTTATTTTAACTTTTAAAATTTATATTAAATCCACTTTTGGTCCAAAAATTATGAAAAAATTCCTAAAAATATTTCTTCTCATTTTACACATCGTGTAATTTTTTGAGAATTTTATTTTTTATTTTACTATTTTTCTTTCATTTTTTCCTTTTCGTGCATTTTAATTAGTTTAAAAATACTTTTATGTACTAAAATATCCTGAAAATTTTATGATATGATTCAATGATGATCTCTGGCCTATGTTAAATGACATATCCGTACTATTAGTGCCACTTCAAACTTGTTGGAAACGAGTTTGGAGAAATAGTCAACGATGCAAACGTTAGTTAACATAAAGGACCCACATGTAGCGAAAACAACATAAATGGCTAATTTGTTACAATTAAATAACTTAAAAGACTCTGGAGGTAATTTTGTCTTTTATCAAATACTTCAATTATTTATTAACTATAAATCATCATCTATCAACTATAAATTATAAATTATTAATCATCAACCATCTGTCATAAACTATAAACTATCAATTAAATTATCAATCAATCGTTATTTTTATCAATTAAAATCTAATTGCAGTTTGGACAAAAAATATAACGTTTAAAATTTAAATTTAAATTCTTTCAAACAATTTTATTTTAAAAACTAAAACGCATTAATCACTTAAGTTTAATCATTTCTTTAATATAATTTTCATTATAAAAAATTTATTAATAGGCACACAAAAAAATCTTGACAGTTACTGTACTTTGTAAAATCAATTGTTAGACACAACCAAAAACACCGTAATCATTGATTATTGGGTTTTGTTATGATACATCACTTCTTTTACAAAAGTTTACTTAGAGTATATTCAATGAACTTTTAATTACTATTTAACAATATATTCTTTCTAAAAATAAATAATAGGTGTATTTTGACAAATACATAGAAAATACTAATTTAGTATTCATTTATTTTTTAAATGAATATTTTAATAGGTGCATTTAATTGTTCTTTAGTTAAACACTGTTAAAATATTTTTTATAAAAAAATAGTGAGTGTATTATAATAAAATGTTTTATTAATTAATTAGAATCTCAGTTATTATGTTATAAAAGATAGTAGTAAATTAAAAATATCACATAGTATATCAAATGATTAATGATTATTTTTGGATGAAGTGAAACTCAAAACCCAAGCCAACTATAGATTCTAATCAAACAACTCTTACAAGTCAAACCTTTTTTCAAAAGTTTAACCTCTATATTTATTTAACAATTCTTACAGACTCAGCGAAAAAGATGGCTGATCATATTTTATTTTATTTATGAAGAATTTGATGAGAATTGACTCAAGTTATTATTTTTATCAATTAAATGCATACTTGCATAAAAAATTATGAGCAAAATGTCAAATAAGTCCTCACTGAGAATAGCCTCCCATGAACACATAGTGCAACTACTGATTATTTTTGTTTTTGAAAACAATGTGCATTACAATGTAATATTCATGGGACCCTTTTGATTAACTAAAAACCTACCCATATTATGAACATTTAATGGCAAAACACCAAATGATAGCATGTATTCTCTTATTAAAGACTCATCACTTTCTATCACTGTCATTTTCCTTTTATCTAACATTTTCTAATTTTGTATTATTTGTATTTTCCTGACAAAATGCCAAATTTATGCTAAGGTTTAAAGTATAGGGTCCATGGCCCATGCCAACACACAGTCTATGGCTACTCATTATAGCAATTATCAATTATTAAAAAATAAAGGATACTAAAGTGTGACACGCATTTGTCATTTGTATTTATGAACATCTATGAATGAACATACCTCTAAAATTCACCCTTTCACCATTGTAACAAACTCTATACATATAGTAATAGTACTATCCTTTCACAAAAATATTATTTGATTAAAATTAATGCTCCAGCTATACATGCACCCCACATGAAAACAAATTTGTGGATCATGCTTTTTTGGGTGCAATGTAGATCAAACTTAATCCTTGAAATTGAAATATCATAAAACATCATTATCTTCTTGTTTTCTTCTTCATAGGCATCACTTTCTCGCCTATCATATTGTTTACTCCATGAACAGAAATTGTGTACATAAATCTTCTAAAACATGTGTTATTCTTTTGAAAATTTCAAAACAAGTTGACTCCGTGCATATACTCTTTCTATTTCAAGATTTTGGTGATTTTAGCTTTTTTTATTTATTTTGTAAAACATCCATAATCATGTACAAAAGTAATTTGACTATTAAGATGTTATTAAATCGTTAGGGTAATATGTCAATTCATGATATTGATTTGCTATATAAATATAAATGAAAATATACTAAACATAAAATATATTTATATATTATATTTATATATTCTAATATACTTGTCGGATGTTGAGATTAAATAAAAAAATTATTAAAGAATTGTCGTTGAAGGTTCTTAGTGAAAATATCAACTATTTGATATTGTGAATAAACATGTAACACATGAACTTGTTCATAGGTAACTTTATCACACATATATTTAATATCTATCGAGTGTGCTTAGTACGTTGATGTTGAACAAGATTGTCAGAGAGATATATGACGCTTACGTTATCATAATAGACTAACGTGACCTTTGAGACAAAGGCAATGTAGTTCCAAAAGAAGATTTCTAAGTCAACATGACTCAAATACTACATTAGCGACTCCACAATATCCGACTTCAATACTAAAATGAGAAAATGTATGTTGTCATTTGATAGACAAAGAGATAAGGTTGTCCCCAAGATATACTCAAGTGAACCTTCTATTGTCTAGACATCCACCTCAGTCTGTATCAGTATATATGATTAGCTAATAAATGGAGGAAGGAAATAGATGTAGACTAAAATCAAGAGTACCCTAAACGAATGATGCGCTTCAAAATTGTCGTATGTTGCGTTTTTGGATCATGCATAAAAAAACACTTGTTGTGATATCGAGTCTTGTAAAAGTCAAGTATTGAAGTGCTCCAACAAGACTATGATACTTAGTGAAATAATTATATGAATTTCGAAAAGATCCACTTAACTTGACTTAGGTGTCCACCGATGTAGCATATTGTTTGCAAGAAGACATACTCGCGCGCTCAATAGTTTCCTCGACATATTTCTTGTGACAGAAAGACCTTTTATGTATATAGTAAAAAAATCGAGAAAACAACTAAGGACCTAAATCCTTCATAGAGAATTCAGAGTTGAGTTTATTCATGATGAATTGGTGATAAGAATCCGAAGAGACAACCATAATGATGTCATCTACATATAGAATGATATAACCTATATCATTACCTTAGAGGTAGATGAATAAGGCATGATTGAAGATGTTATGAGAAAAATTCAAGGTAGAAACATAGTTAGTAAACCACTTTATACCAAGCACATGGTGCTTGTTTAAGTACATGAAGTGGCTTTCTGAGCAAGCATGCATAATTAGGATGTTAAGAATTGTGGAAACTTGGTGGCTTATGCATGTAGATAATTTCATCAAGATTACCAATTAAAATGTGTTCTTGAGATCTAATTGAGGAAGACACCATGATTTTGATAAAACAACACTGAGTACCTTTCGGATAATAGCTAGTTTGACTACGAGAGTGAAAGTCAAACCACAATTGATACCATTTTGTTGACTGACACCATCATTTACAAGACGAGCTTGTACCTCTAAAATGACTCGTCAGAATTCTTTTTATGTCTAATAATCCACAAAGTTTGAATAATATTAGCATTGGTCGGATGAAACACTAATTCTCATGTCTTATTTTTCTTTCATGGCCTAAAATACACATGGTGTTGAGCGAGGTTGTAATTAAGGTCTATAGGTAGATAAAATGAAGGGTAACAAAGACAACCAAAAACTTTAATGTGAAAGTATGACTTGTCTTTTTGGTAAAGAAAATTAGTGGGAGTTTGTAGGGAAAACTTTTTGTTGGAGAGGATGTTGAGGAGGTAAGTGCTCATTTGTAGTGTATGATATCAAAAAATAAGATGGGAGAGAGGCTTGAGCTAAAAGGGTGCGAATGATATTATTGATGATGTTAATTTTTCTATCTACTTTTATGTTTTGAGGAGAAGTGCAGGGAGAAGAAAATCAAATTGTTATTCCATTTACTTCATAAAATTTATGAAAATTGTCATGCTCTTTTTTGTTATTACATTAAAAAACATTTGATTTCTCTTTCAAGTTTTATTTTAATATGAGGACAATATGATTCATTAGAAATACTGCATATCGTTGATCTTTGCTAGAGCCAAAATGTTCGATAACTTCACTGCTAAGACTTCTAATGTGGACATTTCCAGCTTTACGTTACTCTTTTTTTATGTTTGCATAAAACCTCGACCCACTCCTATCCTTGTTGACGTTCTTTGGCTTCCTCCCCTTAATGGATGGACAAAATGCAACATCGATGAGGTTGCTCATGGTTCTCCTGTGCTTTCAGCCTGTGGCGGTATATTTCAGGATTACAAAGCCACACATATGCACAATTTCAGTATTTTCTTAGGAGAAGGATCCTCGGTCTTTGCGGAGTTTATGACTGCCTTCATAGCTATTGAGAAAGCCAAGGAGTTAAGGCTTGATAAGCTTTGGATTGAATCTGATTATGTGCGTGTGATAAAAGCGTTTTCAAATCATAACTTAGTTTTGTGAAAAATCGAATCTCGTTGACTTACTTGTTGGACGTACACCCTTTCTATTGACCTCATGATCACAAATAAGAAAAGTCAATTTTTGCATGAATTTTCTAACGAATATAGGCCTAAAGTCCAAAACTACAAACTGGTATAATTTTATTCATAAAACATTAATTTCGATTTCGATTACTTACTAGACAAGATTAATATACCTGACTAAGACTTTATAAGAGATTTTGATTTGGTCCCACTCATGTCTCTTGTAATATTTTTTTTTGTTTTAATATATTTGGGCTTATTAAAAAAAAAACTCACTAAATGTTTTTCAACCGGTTAAATTCTTAAAATATCTGAAACACTAGTGTATATATTCAGTTCATGTTTCAAGCAATAGTGCGTTTTGGTTTAACCATTTTGACTATAATTCTGAAAAGGCAAAAAAAAAAGTGAGTGGCTCCCACGTTTCAAATCCCAAAACCAGTAAACAACAGTCAAATTACTTGACAAAGGCTATATCAGTAATTTGAACACACAGACTAACCCCTACAACACTTCCCAGATACACTAGGCATTACACTCAAATAAAAGGGCATTATAGTATTTTCAATGGTCCCCTTCCTATGTTGTTGTCTGAGACAATGATTTTCCGTTCAAGAATGGCTTGCATAGTTGGCAATGTCCCTCTTCTCCTTTACCTTACCAATCCCATGGATCCGTACTCTCCCTTCTGTTCACTCTCTTTGTTCCTTCTCTTTGGCAGTTAGTTAAGCCGCTCCAATCCACACACCCACCTACTTTCTCTATCTAATTACTCTAAAAATCTCATCTTTTTCTTTCTTTATCTCTCTTCATTCCTTCATTTATTGCTTCACTTTGCATTCATTCAATCAAAAGTCCACACTTTCATTGGTTTCAGAAGGAGTTATTAAGAGATAGAATAAAAGGTCTTTTTTTTTTTTAAGGTTTGGAAGATGCCTCTGGTGAGGTTGCAGGTGAGAAATGAGTTTGGTTTGGGGGGGCCTGAACTCTATAGAGATGCTAATAGAGATGACCCTAAAGCTGTTCTTGATGGTGTTGCTGTTGCTGGACTTGTTGGGATCTTGAGACAACTTGGTGATCTTGCTGAGTATGTGTTTTTTTTTTTTTTTTTTCAATTTGAATTTTGATTCTTTCTGTTTTTTTTTTTCTCTAATGGTAGTTGGAAATTTTTACCTTTCTTAGTAGTTGTTTGGGAAATGGCTCTGATTAATTTCAGTTTTCTTAGTCTTAAATTGATTGGAGGTTGTGGATTGGTGAAAAAGTTGATTTTGGTAGTGACTTAATGTGGCTCTTTGGCTTAGTTTTGTTCAGAAAGAGCTCCTTTTTCTTAGGTTTTTGGGCCAAATTTCAGTTGGTGAACTAAAAATTTCTTTGACTTTTTGTTGAGCTTTCCTATTGGGTGGATTTCAACTTTGTAGTTGTAGACAATTATAAGTTGCATACAGCTATACCTTGGTTATAGTAGTACTTTAGATAATCACTCAAATTATTTTGGCTTCTCAACGCTCTGAGTGGTTCACTAGGTGCAAGTTGCTCCAATTATTATGACTTAATAGGAATGAGTTTGTCTAAAAATGCTTTCTTGCTCTAAAATTTTGATTCATTATTTCTTCCATTTTGCACTTAAGAAAAGCATCGGTTGAATGCATGCGGGATTATGTGCATTCTTTCTTGAATCCTTATTCCTTGATGCCTTGCTGGAATCCATTTTAACAAGTATTTCTTAGGAGGAGATTGCACAATGTTGGGTAAAGGTTAATCTTTGTTTGGCTTGATATAAATCCTGGTTCAGGAGGGTCTGTGTTTTCTGTCTTAAATCAAATGATGCATTGATATCAGAATATGATTATTCTTGAAAAAGGTTGTGCGCATTGAAATTTTTTTAGGCCTATATAGAATAAAATTGTGCATTGAATTGTTGTAGAGTTGGTGTAATTACATGTCGTACCGAGTTTATAATGAAATAGTTCCTGATGAATGTGACATTTTCTTTATGCTTCCTAAGACCTTGTTCTTGTTATTAATGATATTTAATCTATGTAGTTTAGTTTTCTTTCTGTTATTTTTGTTCATGTTGAAATTCACTAATGAAACTTTTTTGAAAATGTAGTTTTGCAGCAGAGGTTTTTCATGGTCTGCAGGAGCAAGTGATGGCAACGGCTTCTAGGAGTCATAGATTGACGATTCGTGTTCAAAACATTGAAGCTTCCCTACCTCCCTTGGAGAAAGCTGTATTGGCACAAACAAGTCACATACATTTTGCCTACACAGCCGGTATAGTTATTTTAAGCAATGATCCCATCCTGCCTGTGAATTTACTCAGACAATATAGTATAGGAGCTCTTAATGAGAACTAGTTTCCTTTCAGGCTGCGAATGGCATCCACGCATAAAAACTGCTCGAAATCATTTCATATACAATGACTTGCCTCCTTTTATTATGGATTCATATGAAGAATGTCGTGACCCGCCACGAATGCACTTGCTTGATAAGTATGTTGGATTTCTTTCGATTCTATGTTGTTTTTCTGTTTGAGAGTATTTAGATTAGTTAAATACTAAAGCATAAACATTTGATTAGTTTTCAATTTAATCCTGCTTATATTAAGTGTTCTGTACTGGTTATTAAAATATTTCTGCGTGTCAATCAGATTCGATACTGGTGGCCCAGGATCTTGCTTCAGGAGATATTCAGATCCAACCTTCTTCAAGAAAGTATCTGCAGTTTCAGAAGAACGGTACTCTGAGAAGACCGAAAAGGCTAGGAAATCCCGTAAAAGCAAGGTACAATGGCGATCCATGCATTTCAGTAGGAAGATTGTTTTTAACCAAGTTTTGTTCCCAAAAGAAGCATACATTTATTAGTTTTGGAAAAATAAAATATTTTTGCTTATATGAAAAATGTTTGACAGAAGAGACGGTCATCACGGAGGAACAGCGAACTTTTGAGGGGCGAACAGATGCATGTAAATAGTGGCAGGTATACTTTTCTGTGTCTACTGTATAAGTACTTATGGTATGCATATTATATACTTAAAATCGACACTTACATAGTGTACTGACTACGCAGAGTGCAATTTATTTCTCCCTCAATCAATGACCGAAGTCCCTCGCAAACAGCCTCTACAATAGACATGACAATGAAATCGGATTTGGAAGATCGTTCAAATTCTTTTGATTCAAAGTCCGGTGCTGGCTACATTGAATGTGTTTTCCATCCAAGCAATTCTATGCAACCTGATGAAGTGGATTGCGAGGAACCATCCTCTTCAAGATTGACACAGAATACCGAGACTGTTACCTCAGTATCTCCTCCTAATCCTATGGATGATAATATTTCACACGATTCATTGGAAAAGCAAGTTGCATCTTCTTCATCTGGTGTTACTTGGGATGAAAAGGAAGAGATATTGGAATCCAATAGTCAAGCCCATGAGACGGATAAAACTCCAGAGAGGCTTGTGGAAAAGCAAAACTCAGATATGCATGTTAATGAGACTGTTAGCGTAGCAAATATAGGTTACAATGATATCCTATTTAATGAAGAAAGAAACCTGAAACCAGTCTTGAGAGAGATTCAAACAGATGATATCGATAGTGAGCCTGATAATGATAATTTCATGGACGCTCTTAACTCAATTGAATCAGAATCTGAAGTTGATTTTGACTATGAAACAAAACGAGAGGTGCAGCAAAAAGCCTCGCACGCCACTCGTGAAATGGTTGAAAATGGAGGGACTGAAACTCCTTCTAATTTATTCGACAACGATATTCCTGACCTGCTACAAGAAAATCCTCCTTTCGTGTCCGAGTCACATGCTTCTAATTTGGGATCAGCTACTACACCAAATATTCTTGATATTGAAAAGGTGACCAGAGACACTGTTTACTCTAACAACGAAGCAATCAATGATTTGCCTGACTCGCCGAAAGAAATTCCTCATCTTACATCAGAACCACATGCATCTGATTTGGACCCTGCGAGTCTATCTAATGATCCTTACCGCAAGGAAACATTCGGGAATTTTCCAGACACGCTACCAGAAATTCCTCCTATCACATCAGAGCCACATGAATCTAATTTGGGATGTTCGAGTCCATCATCAGATGTTTCTGCCAGCAAACAAATATCCAAGAGTGAAGCTCGTTCTCATTCCCCCGAGAGTCCCGTCTCTGAAAGGGATCCTCAAACCTCCATTGACTCTCTTACTGTGAATGATACAATGTCAGCACCAATTAGTATTGATACATCATTTTCCGGCTCAAAATTACCAGATGAAAAAGCTGGGAAGATCAATAACATCTTCAAATATGAAGACACACATAAAGAGTCTTTCAGCGATAATTCGGTTAGGTTCTGGACTAATGGTGGATTATTAGGACTTGAGCCATCAAAACCTCCTGACTTCGCCATGCCAAGTTCCTTAAACCAAGGGTCTTTGATATCGAATAATGAGACGAACGGTGGTTCACTTGGCAATTCAATGCAAAAAAGCAATGGTTCAACTTACAAAGAGGGACATGAATCATCAGAAAAGGTTACTCAACAGCTTCTGAAGGAATCAAGTTCTAGATGTGACGATCAGGCTTGTACATCTGAAAATACTTCCCGGGGATCTCAGCAGAGTAATGGTCACACTAAGAGGAATATTTTGGCAGAAGGTAATGTAACTGCGCCTGGAACTGTTCTCTCAACAGCAGCTGACACAAAGGATTGTGCTGAAACGAACCAGAGAAATGGTGAAAACTCGTCACAGGTGTTTGGACTTGGTCATAGATTATTAATAAAAAGCTTCAACCGCAAAGTTTCGTTTGACGAAAAATCTGGACCTTATAGTTCTTTGAAATCTGTTATATTGGAACAAAGTGAACAAAATGGCATTGTAAGACAGCCACATCCCGAGACAACCTTCAAGGAGAAAGTTAGTTTCAGATATCCTATAGATTCACTCCCTCCTTCACCGCCACTCGAACATATGAAAATATCTTTCCAACCTCTCAGTGGACTTGAAACCTCCAAGCTAAAACTGCAATTTCCTGATGGAAGTAATCATCATGAAAGTATAACAGATATGTTTCCTTCGTTCCAATTGGTACCGGAATCTTCCATTCCTATGGACGATTCAGGCTCTCACTCCGACGGTGACGACACCTTCTGTAGATCATCTCCTTGTGCATCATATGATTGTCATACCCCTCGCTCGGACTATGACTCTGATCAGTGGGAGTCCGATGAAACTCCCGAAAGCAGTGACCATGGCATACATGATTCTCCTCACAGAAGCTCATCAACTGAATCTATCTTAAGTACCAAAGAACATGGCCGAATGTCCAATAATGATGCTGACGTAAAAAACGATCATACGAATCGCATGGAATCCTCGTTATCCGGGCCTTTACTTGATTTTCCATGTTTTGACAACGTAAATTCCGTACTTGAGAAAGAAAGTAATCAACATCATGAACACAATAATGATGCTACGACACATAATTATGCAGAGCCTACTCGACCACCACCACCTCCTCCGGTTCCTCCAACACAATGGAGAGTCACAAAACCGCAGTTGGACAAGTCAAATGAGATACAAAATTCTATATCCGAAGATGCTGAGCGAATCAATGATCAAAGTTTTCCAGAATCTACTATCTTCCAGCAACCTAGGCATGCCGAGGTTGAGCAAATACAGCATAATCAAGATGGTCACGAGTCTTATGACGCTGTTATACATAAATTGAAGGAAAAGGTACTCATTTGGTCTTAATACCTCTTTATTTCTCAGACATTGCATTCATTTTACCATGACGGATAATGGAATCTATCAAAGTATTCATCTTGTTATGTCTTTTCGAGCAGTTAGGTCTACCGAAGTTGAATAGTCAGAAGGAAGTAAATCAGTTGAGAATGGGACATGAGACAGATGAAAGAGAAGATTTCCTTTATCAAATCAGAACCAAAGTAAGTAATCATTGTATAATCTCTGATAAACCAACAAACATTCATTTTCGTCTTCTAAATCGTCAAATTTTAAAACTTTCTATATCAACTCGATATCTCAAGTGACATTAACTTAGCATTATGTTGCAAAGTTACAAATCTAACTTCTACATTGCTTTATCATAATCGGTTCAGTCCTTCAACCTGAGGCCTACAGTAACAGGAAAGTCGAATACTTCAACGGGTCCCACTGCAAACGTCCAAGTTACAGCAATTTTGGAGAAAGCAAATGCAATCCGTCAGGTATTCATCGTTTTTCTTTCTTCCTACTGTTTATGGCGTTTGCATTTCATATCTAACTTTGCATCCATAAATCAACAAACACGCAGGTTGTCGCAAGTGACGATGGCGAAGACGACGATGATAACTGGAGTGATACATGAATTTTTATTATTTTTATTATTTTTTTAAATTCTTTTAATTTTCATACATGAGTAGAGTCATATGTTTCTTTTAGCCTCTTGAAGTGAAGTTGCATTGCATGGGGCTTTGTTGTATGTATGCATGCATGTGTGAATAAATCATGTTTATTTTTGTTATTAATAGTGCAGCAGCGGTTAGTTTTGCTTAATCTTCATTACCTTAATATGAATTAATGTCTTTATGAGCTGTTTTTGATTTGGATCTTTATGTAGAACTGCTGAAAAAATTTCTGAATTTTATTTCAGAAGTAAGGAGATTACGATAACTGATAACTAAACTCTGTTTAAATAGACTATAAGAAAACAATGTTAATAACTCAGTTTAATACAAACTCCAAGAGTGTCGTGACATTGTATTACTAAGGCTATCTTTAGATTGATGGAACGTGACGGAATGCGATGAAATGAAGTGGGATAGAATAGAATAAAATTTGGATCGGTAAAAAAAATGAATGGAATGAAGTGGAGCATGATGGAATTGTTAGAATGTATAATTCATGTTCATTCGATTTGGCCGAATTGTGTGATTGTGTCGAATTAGTTCTAGTGTGTGTCGAATTAGCTAGTGTGTCGATTTACATAGAATCAAAGTGTTAGACTTTATTCGAAGTAATCGAATACAACATGTTGTTGTAGTGTGTCGATAACTGGATTGGGCCTAAGCTCGATTTTTAATTGGGCCTGGACAATGTATGCCTATTTAAGGGGTTTTCCTTGTAATAAGTAGAGTAACAATCAATAACAAACTTTTACAAATTCTTTTAAAAACTCTCTCCTCTCTCTATCATTCTTCTTCTTCATCTATTATCAAACAATCTTTCTTGAAAATCCTTTGTTCCAACAAATTGGTATCAAAGAGCTCGGTTGTGATTCAGAGAGAACATATGGCAAACGAAACAACAACGTCTTCGCAGATTCCAGCAAATCTACCAGTTTTCAAAGGTGAAAACTATCAACGGTGGGTTGCATAGATGAAGGTTATCTTCAGATATCAAGATGTTGTGGAAATCTTGAATGATGGAGTATCGAAGCTGGAAGCAGATGCGACAAATGCTTAGAAAGCTGCGCACAAAGATCAGAGGAAGAAAGATTGTAAAGCGCTGTTCTTGACTCATCAGTGTGTGGACTCTGATATATTTGAGAAGATAATTGAAGAAGAATCAGCGAAAGATGCGTGGGACAAGTTAAAGAACTTGTATGGAGGAGGTGAGAAATTGATGAAGGTAAAATTGCAGACATTGAGGAAGCAGTACGAGATGATTCAGATTAAAGATGATGAATCAGTCTCTGCATACTTCTCAAGGATTGTGACACTGACAAACCAGATGAAGGCATGTGGTGAAACGGTCACAGATTTGCAGAAAATAGAGAAGGTACTGAGATCTCTAACTGCAAATTTTGACTACATTGTAGTGACAATTGAAGAGGCCAAGACTCTATTTGACATGAAGTTAGAAGAACTTAAAGCTTCATTGGAGGCTCATGAGATGAGATTGAAGCAGAGAAACTCAGAAAGAGAAAAGGTGGTTGAACAAGCATTGAAATCAAGATTCAGCAAGAAAGTTGAGAAGTCGAAGCAGCGAAAGCATCTTGCAGGTGATGAGAAGTCAAGCAAGAATGCTGATTCGAACAGGAAATGTGTGGACAACAAGTACTCTGGGAAGAAAGTTGACATGAAAGAGGTGCAATGTTACAATTGTCAAGGCTTTGGTCATTATGCTCGAGACTGTCGAAGAAAGAAAGCGGCAAGAGCGAAAGAAAGTGACGAAGCCCAATATGCGCGAGCAGGAGATAATGACTCAGATGATGTGCTGATGATCACAAACACTCGGTCGAACGCTGAGAAAACTAACATGTGGTATATGGATTCAAGATGCAACAACCACATGACTGACAATAAAGACTGATTCACTAAGTTAGATGAGTTAGTAAAAAAGGTGATAAAGTTTGCTGATGGAAGACAAATCAACTCTGGAGGTCAATGAGACATCTCGATTGTCAAGAAATATGATGGAAAAGCTACCATCATTGAAGTACTGTATGTACTCTCAATGACAAGTAATTTGATAAGTATAGGTCAATTACTTGCAAAAGGCTTCAAAATGTCGCTTGAAAAGAATCAGATGAAAGTTTGTAGGGATGATGGGAGGCTAATAATGAAAGCATCATTGGCAGAAAATAAAACGTTCAAGGTTGAACTTAACACATCAGATCATAAGTGTCATGCTTCAACTGCGGAAGAAGACAAGAACTGGACATGGCATCACATGTATGGACATCTAAACTTCAGGAGTTCAAGCATGCTCAACCAGAAGAGGATGATGTTTGGATTGCCTTATGTGAAGGAACCAAAGCAAGTATGCGAGGAATGTTGCAAAGCTAAGCAGGCGAGGAAGGCATTCAAACATGACTTGCCCATGAAATTCAAGCGGAAGATGGAACTAGTTCACTCTGATGTGTGTGAACCATTTGAAGTAAAGTCAAATGGAGGCAACATGTATTTCCTTACTTTTATTTATGAATTCACCAGACATATGTGGATGTACCCTATTGAAAGGAAGAGTGAGGTACTCACACAGTTCAAGAAGTTCAAGTTGCATGCTGAAAAACAAAGTGGCTGCATATTGAAGAAGTTAAGAACTGATGGTGGTAGTGAATATATGTCTGCTGAATTTTCCAGATTTTGTAATGAGATACGCCTCAGCACAATGGCATAGATCATGGGATTATTGCATCATATACGCCTCAGCACAATGGCATAGATGAAAGGAAAAATAGGAGTATACTGAACATGACTAGAAGCATGTTGAAAGCTAAAGATGTGCCTAAGAGATTTTGGGCTGAAGCAGCATCAACAGCAGTATATATTCTAAATAGGTGTCCAACAAAGAAGATAATAGGAAGAACACCTTATGAGGCTTGGACAAGTTCGAAGCCAAGTGTAAGTCATCTTAGAGTTTTTGGATCAATGTGCTTCAGGCATGTATCTGAACAATTTAGAAGGAAACTGGATAATCGAACTGAAGTCATGGTTCTCATAGGTTATCATTCGGCTGGTGCATACAAGTTGTATTCTCCAATCGAAGATAAACTAGTAATCGGCAAAGACGTTCTGGTAGATGAAAGCAAATGATGGGACTGGAGTCAAAGTTCAGGTTAATAGGAATCAAACACAATCATAACTGTGTTCGAAGAAGATCAACATGATGAGCCCACTACTAGTCGAAGTGAACAAGGCAACGCTTCGACTAGTCGAAATGAAGAACCACCTGAACAAAATGAAAGGAGGTCAACAAGAACAAGAATCGAATCAACAAGGCTAGCTGGGTATGAAAGATTTCCAGATCAAGCAATTGATGGTGATGGTGACCTACTCGAATAAGCTATAATGATGGCTGAAGCAGAACCAATCAACTTAGGTGAAGCCATGAGAAATTCGAATTGGTGTGAAACCATGAAAGAAGAACTCAGAGCCATTGAGAAGAACAAGACCTGAGAGCTTGTTGAAAGAACTAATAAGAAGACAATTGATGTAAAGTGGATATACAAGGTGAAACGAAGGCCAAGTGGCGAGATTGCGAAGTATAAGGAAAGGATAGTGGCTAAAGGCTTTCTACAAAAGTATGGTATAGACTTCGATGAAGTATATGCACCAATTGCAAGGCTAGAATTATTGTTTCGACAGCAACATATAGGGGATGGAAAATGCATCAGCTGGATGTAAAATCAGCATTCCTGAATGAACCACTAGAAGAAGAAGTCTATGCCACTCAACCTCCAGGATTCGACGTCAAAGGGCAGGAGTCGAAGGTATACAGATTAAGGAAGGCTCTCTATGGTTTGAAACAAGCTCCTCGAGCTTGGAAGAAGAGAATAGATAGATTCCTGATCGAAGCAGGTATCACAAAGTGTGTCTCTGAACATGAAGTGTATGTAAATGATGTCAACAATGTCAGTCGAATCATTTTATGCCTCTATGTAGATGACTTACTCATTAATGGAGCAGACGAGGCTGAGATAATGAAAGTCAAGTTGAAGCTAATGCAAGAATTCGAAATGTCCGACTTAGGGAATCTCTCATATTTCTTAGGGATGGAATTCAAAAGCACTAAAGAAGGAGTATTCTTGGATCATACTAAGTATGCTCAAGATATTTTAAAAAGGTTCAACATGAGCAACTGTAATGAAGTTGTCACTCCGTTAGAAACTGGAGCAAAACTGAAGAAGGAAACAAATGATGAGTTTGTAAGTTCGACATTATACAAACAAATCATTGGATCCTTGAGGTACCTTTGCAATACCGAACCTGATATATGTCAAAGTGCAGGATTGTTGAGCAGATTTATGGAGAAACCTCAAGAGTGTCATCTCATTGCAGTAAAGAGGGTGCTGAGATACATCAAGGAAACTATTAACCATGGTGTGTTGTTGCGCATGAAGTTAAGGAACAACACAAGTGTCTAAGTACATGGATACACTGACTCAGATTTCAGTAGTGATCAAGATGAAAATAAAAGTATTGCATGCTACATTTTCATGATCGAAGGTGCTCCAATCTCCTGGAGTTCGAGGAAACAAAGCATTGTGGCGTTGTCATCTTGCGAAGCAGAATATGTGGCTGCACCATATGCTGCATGCCAAGCAGCATGGATCGAAATGTTACTTGAGGAACTCAAGATAATGGAGCCTAAGAAGATAAAGCTATTTGTTGACAACAAATCAGCCATTAAGCTGGCGAATCACGGTCGAAATAAGCACATAGAAATGAGGTATTATTTCCTGAGGGATCAAGTCAAGAAAGGGAAGCTGGAAATTAAGCACTGCAAAACAGAAGTTCAACTAGCCGACATATTCACCAAACCTTTGAAGAAAGTCATGTTCAAAGAGTTAAAGAGAAGCATCGGGATGAGAAGTCTCGAGAACATGAATTAGGGGTTGTGTTAGAAAGTATAATTCATGTTCATTCGATTCAGCCGAATTGTGTGATTGTGTCGAATTAGTTGTAGTGTGTGTCGAATTAGCTAGTGTGTCGAATTGCATAGAATCGAAGTGTTAGACTTTATTCGATGTAATCAAATACAACATGTTGTTGTAGTGTGTCAATAGCTGGATTGAGCCTAAGCTCTATTTTTAATTGGGTCTGGACAATGTATGCCTATATAAGGGGCTTTCCTTGTAATAAGCAGAATAACAATCAATAACAAACTTTTACAAATTCAGTTAAAAACTCTCTCCTCTCTCTATCCTTCTTCTTCTTCATCTATTATCAAACCATCTTTCTTGAAAATCCTTTGTTCCACCAGGAATGCATTTCATCCCATTCTATTCAAACTTTCAACTTTTATTTTGTCCAATTTTGAGTGTATGCAATAAAATGAGCTAATCTGTCCTTTTCGTTCCGTCAAATTATAAAAAATACAAACAATATAATACAATCTATGTTCTATTCTTCTCCCCTCCGCTCTATTCTATTATGTTCAATTTCCATCCACTTCATTCTATTTTATCAATTCAAACATATTATAGAATGTTATGAAATAATTCATTATGAAGTCAAAATTGATGGAAATCTAAATTTATTTTAAGGGTTAATACCTATTTTCACCCCTGACATATGGGGTGTATTTGAAAAATCCCCCTGCCAAAAAAAAAGTTTCAATTGTTACCTTGACAAATTTTAAAAGTTTTATTTTTTACCTTTAGGTTGCCACATCACCTAAAAGGTTGATGTGGCTTATTGTTTTGTTACACTTGTAAGTTTTTTTTATTCCATGTCACAGAATTCCAAATAAAATGACCAGAATACCCTTCTCTTAAAATCCCCAATTATTTTGCAAAGGCACGGTTTCAATTCAGACCCTCTAAATTAGGGCCCAGCCATCTCCATTGTTTGCAAAGCCATCTTCTACCTCAACGTTCTTCTACTTAAACTTGTTTTTTCTAAAATTCAATTCATGGCAAGTGACAAATAACAATCACCAACCATTTTGAGAAACAACCTAAACACTTAGAATGAAAACAACACAATTCTCATGTCCTAAACAACAATTACAAACAAACAACATAAGACGATGAACCTTCATTGAGGCTCGAAGAAAAATATCCTTAAGGGCGGGACTTTACTACCGATTATACTCAACGTATCCCCTTATCTTTCTTCACTTCCACCACCAAACCGGTGTCACCGCGTAAATATCCGCCGCAATGGCCAACTTCCCTTCTCCTCTCTCTTGCCCAAGCCTCACCTTCGTGTCACTACTCTTCACATCAAACTTCCTTCGCCACTTGCTCCAGTTCGATATCACTCCACTCGCCGTCCCGCCGCAAATCTCATCTCCTCCTCTCTCTCTTCTTCTCCTCAAACAACGGCGACAAATCAAACCCCTTCGATAACGATATTATATGAAAAGCATTCATCGTTGTCGGCGTCATCGACACTTTCTCCGTCTCCAGAAAACCAAAACCCTTATCTTCTTCTTCCTCTTCTTGCTCTTTCTTCCTCCTCGCCACACTCTTCGGAACCGGTTTCTTGAACCAACAAGACTCCATTATCTGTGATATAGTGATTCTAGTATTCGGATTCGGATCAAGAAGCTTCGAAATAAGCCTCCTCGCATCAAGAGAAAACCACGGTGGACACTTGAAATCGCTACGGTAAATCTTCTCATACATAGCCACCAAATTATCATCCTGAAACGGTAAAAATCCCGCAAGAAGATGGCTTTGCAAACAATGGAGATGGATGCGCCCTAATTTAGAGGGTCTAAATTGAAACCGTGCCTTTGCAAAATAATTGGGGATTTTAAGAGAAGGGCATTCTGGTCATTTTATTTGGAATTCTGTGACATGGAATAAAAAAAACTTACAGGTGTAACAAAACAATAAGCCACATCAGCCTTTTAGGTGATGTTGCAACCTAAAGGTAAAAAATAAAACTTTTAAAATTTGTCAAGGTAACAATTAGAACTTTTTTTTTTGGCAGGGGGATTTTTCAAATACACCCCATATGTCAGGGGTGAAAATAGGTATTAACCCTTATTTTAAATATGATTAAATAATTATCAATTCGTTTATTTATAAATGATTTGATTATTCATTTATATTTTTATTTAATTTAGCATTTATTCAAAAATCTAAAATGAAAAATGAAAACTTCCCCATTGAAAACTTCCTCATCACAAATATATTCCTCATAAGTGTTAGGTTCAGAGATGGATGTCATGTTGCGAATTTATTGTGTTTGTGTGGCAGATAAGTTATAGTATGCGAGAAAAGTTGAAAGAGGATACTTATTTGAATAAGAAGTTGGAGATTCATCTTAATTAGTATAGTAAACTGCATTCTCAATCAAGTTTCAATGATAATCTTATATGAACGTAGGAGAATGAGTAACTCTAAAAGATCTTCTAGATTGAAAATTAGGGTATGGTAAATTAGGTGATGAGACTTTGAAAAGTGTATGATTTGAGTGAGGTGGATATCTTATTCCACTCCATAACTTTCTTGTGTACTACACGAATTTTCTAAAATGCTTATAGAAATCAGAAATACACTTCCAGTTCGCACTCTATATCCTGAAAATCACGTTGAACAGGGTTGAGTGTAAATCAGAAGTATACTTACGGTTTTAAATTATGTGTAATTTTTAAATAAAGCGTGTATGTGAGACTGAATTTGGAATAATTTCTCAATATTTTATTATTTAGTTTGGAACCGAAAATATATTTCGGGTTTTTACCAAAATATTTCAAAATACGGTGCGTACCGAAAGTATACTTCCGATTTTAGAGGGAATTTTGGAAAATGCATAGGGTTTAATTTCACCCTATTGGGTGGATTAAGAAATTCACTTGAGTGAGAATGTTTTGAGTTTGAATGAGAGGTTGTATGTTTAGTAGATGAGGTATTTGGTGTATGGACATTAGGTGTGGTGGGTGAGGTATTAGCTATATCATGAGTATGTTGATCCGATGTGGTTACTATGGTGAGAATAATGAATGTACGGAAGTCAAATATATCAATTGGATAAGAAGAGTTACAAGATGTATTATGAGAAGTAGATCATGCATGAATATATTATGAGAAGTAGATCACGCATGAAGTAGATCACAACTCTCGACTCATTTGGAATTTTTTGTTGATTTTTGAACAGCGGGTTCGTCTTGATATTACATACACTATTCGTGTTCAGGTCGAAGGCTATTTGTGTGTAGAAAAGGCCCGAAAAATTAATCTCTCAAGAGCATCAAACTGATTTTCTGGTTGATTGGAGTTTTTGTGCGCACTAAAAAAATCCATAACTTCTGACTAGAATACTGAATTTGAGTGGCTCCGATGCCCAAACTTTCTTCTCGGCGTCCTCTTCAACTTTCGTGTTCAAGCCGAGAGCCGATTCATTAAGTAAGGTCCCTTAAATTATTGATTACTGAAGACTTATTTGAGCTAAACCAAATTTCCGTCTAATCAGTCCCCGATATTGTAAAATTCGTATCTCCTTCAATTTTTATCGTATTGCGATAGGATTAGTGCCAAAATTTCACATATGTAGTTGGCTTCGACTTTGATTCACATCCCGAGTTCAAATTTTGATCTGAAGACCTTCGTTCGAGGCAATCTTTTTGTACTGAACGATAAATTTTGCAGAAAATTCAGCACTGTTCAATTTTTGACTCAGCGTCGGCGCATTCAAAAATTAAAAACTCCTTCACTATTTTGATCCGAACATTTTTTGTATTGAGCCTGGATAAAGCCGATTTGGGCCCAATTTAAGTCTAATTTTCTTCTAAGGTCCAATACCATTTTTTTGGGGGAGGGGGAATATATAGTTCAAATTGATAATTTTCAAAAATAGTGCTCTCATAATTTCATTCACCACAAAAAGTACTCTCAAATTCTCTCTTTATTCTCTCAAGTTCAAAGTTGCACAATCACCACAAACCACCAACACTTCTCGGAAAACCAAAACAACAACACCGAAAACTTCATTTTTTAATATCTCTCTCTCTCTCTCTCCCCTCCTCCTCCTCCTCTCCGGCGACACGATCTGCCGCCCTTTCTCCCCAACACCGTCCGAAGCCAGTTGCCCTCCGCCCGACCTCCCGCGTGAAGACTACGCGCCCCCTTCTCTCGCGATCTCCGACGTGATCTCCTCTTCCGTCACTTCCGGCTAGCTCGGGCTCGTCTCGGCCAGCACATCCCTCTGTTCTGTTGCGTTTTTCGGTAGCATATCTCTTATTTGATCGTGATTCCAACATCGATTCAAGCTCCTCTTTGTTTAATTCGGTAATTCTACAACTCTAAACCTCCAATTATCTAGTTCAATGCTTGTGATTTGAATTGAAGCTTAATTGAAGTATGAATTAAATTGCAATTGACATATTCATGAGTTGATAATTGTGTTGATTAATTGAATTCTTGATATGCTAATGATAGAGAAATATGGTGTTGGCTGAATAATTGAATAATTGTTGTTAATCTTGAATTTCGAGTTATGTCGAGGTTATGTTTTGACGTTGAATTCAAGAATTGTAGTGTTGGATTGGAAGTGAACCTTGAGTTTCATGAACAATTGATTGTTGGAGATGTTGATTCCAATTGAGTTAAATGATTTTGGTGCATTCATGAGTTGATTTTGTAAATTCATTACACTTGCATTTATTCTTGATTTTTGGTTCATGAGATGTAAGAGTTGTTGGAATTTTATAGAAGTTTAATTAAAGTGTTGCACATTTTTGGCTTCTTGAATTTGGTTGATGGAACTACACCTTAACTTGTTTAATTGTGTTGAATGGGTGCAAATAGGTGTAGCTTGAATAATCACATAATTGATGTAAATTTCGTTTTAATTCGGCAAAAAAATGTTCAAACTTTAAGAATACCAAATTATGAGTTCACATGTCAATTTTAGGATTATTTGTTGATGGTTGAACATTTAATCATGCGTAGATATAATATCCAATTCACTTTGCAAATAATGGTTCATTTTAATGTAAAAAGTGTTGAATTCGGAAATTATATCAATACTTGATTTATGATTTAATTGTACTATTTTGCCATGTTTTTGAGCATAAGAATGCACATAATTAATGGACAATGCTCAAGGTAATTTGTGTCGATGTTTGAATAACAAGACAAGTTTTATCGATTCTGAGTTGATTTTCTTCATACTTTCTCCAATAATGTGCTTGCTGTCCCATACTTGGAAGTCATGTTTCCGCTCACTTTTAATTCAAGACATGTAGATTTTTAAATCCGTTGGTACATTTGTATCTTACCATGTGACTTTGAGCCGATTTTGTGATACTGTTTTCGTGCACCAATTTTTGTAAATAAAGAGTTTTAGGCCATTTTAGTGTGGATTTTTTGGTTTCTAATTTCTCTTGAAGTCTACTTATGTTTAGTATTTCATTTGAGGACTATTGTGATGGATTTGGCTGGATTTTAATATTGTTTACGGTGTATTTTGCATTATGTGTGCGTGGCTACCTAGTTTTCCATTTCTAAGTTGCAATACATGTTTGCATTTCATTTCTTCATGCTTGGATTATGTTTTGCCTTGTGATGTGAATATGCAGTTATATTTCCGCCTTCCTTGTTATCTTTGACGCGTTTGTTGACTTGTGCAAGGTACATTGATGATAGTTTTATTGGTTAGATAATCTTGGTAAACCAATGCAATACTTCACCCGTGGTTTTGCTTGCGCATTAGACGCATTGGCTTTGTGTTTTCCCATTATGCGAGAAATATATATTCTGTTATTTTGTCTGGATATGTATCTTTGTGCAGGTGTTCTGATTATTGTGAGGATGTACCCGACACGCTCATCTATTACATGATATCACATTGTGGATTATATTGATCGAGCCATTTCTGACTTTTGCATTTGTTGATGTTAGCTTGCTCGAAGTTTTCCGGAGTATTTCTGCATTGCTTGCTTGCTACGAAATATTTTGTTCGTTTGGTATTATACTGCTTCTGGTTTATCTTTCCACACTTTACCGCTTTCTAGAGATCATGAGAAGTAGGAAGCCAATAAGAGCGTGCGCCCGAAGTCACTGTTTAAAGACCTGTAGCAAGCATTCCGCATATGTGTGCTAATTGTGTTTGTGGTTTGTTTAAAGACCTATCTTGGAGTAGGCATTTTGTGGTGTGTTTATATTTATGCTAAATACCTCGAAAAGAGGTGCTCCTTTCCCGCTTGTTTTCCTCGGTTGATATGATACCTTGGCTAAAGCTTCCCGCATCCCTTTCCCGCTTGTTTGCCTTGGTTGATATGACCCATTGGCTAAAGCTTCCCCATGTTTTTTCTGCTTTCTTCCTACCTTGATCATTTATATCTTTGTTAAGCTTTGACTTGAGCTAGTGTGTACTACTCATGGCATGCGTGTGCTCTTTGATAGAGCTTGATTGTTTATTTGCTTCCTTAGACGTTAGGTTCTCTTAGGATTCTCTCGCCCCCCTTAGGCTCAGCGCTCGAGATAGACATTAGGATAGTTATCCATTCATGCTAATGTAGGTAGAGATTTCTCTTTATCCTTAACCTTAGGATCAATCGTTGTATGATAACATTAGGGGTAGAAATAGATAGTTTCTCTTAGGTGTTTTGTGCTATGCATACTGACATTAAAACTAAAATCTTTTCTTTTCTTTCTTTGAAAATCATAAAACACTCAATAACTGATGATGTGAATTGTGCGTCACGAGCCTTAAGCACGTGTAGAGTTTCTAGGATGCGAGGCATTTGGCTCATTCACCCACTACCTCTCATGTCATATACTTTAGCACAGTTCAAATTGAAAACTCTTTTTTCAAGTTAAAAGCAATCAACCAATGCAAACATTTTTCGCCTCCGGACTCTTTTTTCTGTTTAAAACCTTTTCAGAAAGCATGCACTTCACCAGCATCGCTCATAAAAAAATTGCAACCCACCAAAATTTGTGAGCCGAACTACGACGCTCTAATTCCTTAAAAGGGATATATGGTGGTCACGGGGCTCAACCGAGCGAAACTTTGTAAATACTTTATTTCTTTTCGTGCCGTGTTTTCTTTTTGCATTCATGTTTTCTTTTTCTCTTTTAGTTTTAAGATTTAGAGATAGAACACACCCTTTAGATAGATAATAGAAGTGGATCCCGTAGAAAACTATAGACGTGTGGAGTACTAATACCTTTCCCTCACGTAACCGACTATCTTACCCAATTTTTTGGTCGTAAAATAATGATTTCTCCCTTTCATGTTTAATCAATGTTTATCTTTCCTTCCACGGAATAAAAAACGTCTGAAGACGACTTCTTTGATTTTTCTCAATAATTTTTTCCAATTATTTCAGTTAGAGACTAAATTTTTTTCATGTCTGTCAGTAGTTTAAAATTTTAAAATTTTTTTGATAATGATTATCTCATCAGACATTGGAATGAGATTTTATGTGATATATAATTTGTTTGTTTCATTTTTTTTTTAAAAGTAAATTTTATAGTATTACATATTTTTGTTTAAAAAATTAATTTTAAATTTTTGAAAAACCACTTAAATTTTAAGATATTTTAAATACATTTTCATAAATTTTTCTAAAATATATGTTTTGGAACAATTATGTGATTTTTAATTACTATTAATATAAGATTTTGACTATCATAGTTGTTATTAAAAATCACATACAATTAGATATGATTCAAATAATGAGTGATTCAATTGAAACAAACAATTACCTATCTATTAAAACAAACTACCATCAAATTATCAATAATATTCTTTATTTTTCTTGTCAAAAAATACTCTTCACTTTAAAAAAAATTATACTTACAAAAGATTAACATATTAAAAACCTAATCTCTCAATTAATTCACTCTACTTAATCAAATTCTACTAAGCGTTAAGTTCTTATTTAACACTTTTTCAACTTTTATTTTTTTCTCAATTTTATCGACTCTTTCACTCACCATCTCATTCTTGTTTCAAATAAAGTTCATTTTTCTCTTATTTTTTTTATCTTTTCATTTTATTATTTTATCATTTCTACTTAATTATTTTATTTTTCTAGTAATTATTTTTATTATATTAAAATGTAAGTATAATATATATATAATTAAAATTTTATTTTATAAAATTAAATAATACTAAATAATCATACTCATAACTAACTTTCTATCTCACAGATCAATATCAAAAAAATATTTATTTTATTTTAATTAATAATTTTTATTGTTTGAAATATAAAATTCTTAATTTCAAATGTGAATTCTTTTTCTCACAAATCACTATCAACAAAAATCCTATTTTATTTTAATGAACATTTGTCTTTATTTGAGACATATAATTCTTATTTATAAATCTCAATTTTTTTTCCTCACGGGTCACTATCAATAAAATATCTATTTTATTTTAATTAACAGTTGCTTTTATTTGAGACACAATATTCTCAATTTTTTAACGTAAAATTTTCTCTTTTTCTCGTCGGAAACTATCAGCAAAACACCTATTTATTTTAATTAAAATTATCTTTATTTGATACACAAAATTATTATTTTTAAATGTCAAAATTTCTTTTTCTTTTTACAGAACACTATCAGCAAAATACATATATTATTTTAATTTACAATTGAATTTATTTGAGACAATTTATTTGTTATTTTTTAGATGTTAAAATGTCTCTATTTTTTTCACAGACCACAATCAGAAAAATATCTATTTTATTTTGATTAACAATTATTTTTATTTGAGATACAAAATTATTATTTTTAAATATTAATTTTTATTTTATTTTATAATTTTTTTTTGTATTTAATATAATTAAATTTATATTATAATTTTATTTTACAAGTTTTATTAGTTTTTGCAATGAAAAACCCACAGAAGACATGTGTCATCTTTAATTATTTGCATATTTTCAAAGAAGATAATAATTGCACAAATAAATTGGTAAATAACATTTTGTTGTGGGAAACTTTACCAAATTAATAAGGCAGATTTCTTTAGTAACCATTTTGATTTACCTTCCTATAGATTTTCTTAATTTCCCTTTTAGATCTTTTAGTTTTATTTTTAGACTTTTTATTTTGTTTTTTGAATCCTCTTTATCCATTTTTACTTTTTTAGGTTGCAAGTCTAACACCCCCATTTGTCATTTTTTAAGAGTTATTACCATTTTATATTATATAAGTGGATTTTAATTTTGCTCCAGTAAATTTTTTTTTTTAAAATATCCTTGTTATTTTAAAACATTAATAATTTAGTTCCTAATGTTAAAATTCGCAGGTAAATTCGAAAGAAAATCTGCAGGAATCCTACGGATGTACTTGTAGATATTGACTTCAGAACTAAATTGTTAATATTTTGAAATAGCGAGAGTGTTTTTCAAAAAAAAAAATTTACAAAGTGCAAAATCAAAAGTCACTTATATGACAAGGAATAAAAAGATAATAACTTTTTTTTAATATAGAAGTATTTACCATACAAAAACTAGATATTAATTTTCAATAATATACATCTATTGTATTGATGGTTAAAATTAGTCTTTTAATTTATAAAAAATATTTTTCAATTTAAAATAAACTTTTTATAAAAATCTTTCTTAAAATAGGAAGAAAAAAATCACTTTTTACATATTTAATAAATGAGCTCACAATTATTCTATATATTCCTTCCCGTACCAAATATGTCCTAAGTTCGTAGCAATATTTTTACTTAGTAAACCAAAAAAAAAAAAATAATATCATAAATATATTTGGGTCTAAATTGAATCTCAGTGCCAATTTTTTATTAGGAAAATTTCTAACCCTCCTTTTAAAAAAGAAATTACACATCTCTTTCTCCATCACCATGTGTACTTAATTATAAATAGTGTTAGTTGATTACAAACTAACAATATAGGCAAGGAAAAATGAGCCATAATCCTAAGCCTTTGGTGGAGGCCAACAGCAAAGGTAATGCTACAACTTTGAACTAGTACATATACATTATAATTTCTTCTATGTCTAATATATCATCAATGGTATTTATTTATTTTTGCCATTTTCATTTATTTAGAGAAAGGAATAGAAGGTGTTACAAAATCTGAAGCTGAGGAGGTTATTAAAGTCAAAGATGAAAATTCTCAAGTTTCATCAAAGAGTGCAGTTGTTTCTCTTTCTCATGTTTCTTCACGTCGATTGGAGGATACTGAATTAGCACCATTATGTTTTTGTCCAAAAGGAACTTGGTATATTTATTAATTTTAATCCTTAATTAGTCTTAATTATTTTATATCAGAATTAAAATTACCCTTACACTTCATGTTACTTCTTTTTATTTATTTAATTTCAGGTATGCAATTTTGGGTATCTTCATTTTGGGTTGCATTGTGACACTAATCTTGTTTTTTGTTGATATCGTTCATAATCGTCTCTTTATTACGGGATGACCGCGATTATTAGTCTCGTTCATCTTTCTCTTAGCTTCATGTTTTCGACAAGTGGCTTTGATGTTGTTTGTGGTATTCTTGTACCTTGTTTTATATTTTTTGTAAATATATTTGCTGCTCTGCTATTAAAATTTTTTATAACTTTTATGATAAATAAGCTTGATGAATTTTTTCACTGACAAAATGATGTTATATGTTTTAGTTACTGATAACAGATCTAATTGTATATTTCTTTCTTCTTTTTTCTTTTTTTTGACTAAATCTCATTGTGACAATATACTAATTGTTTTGATTAAGAAATCTCTCATTATCGGTCTATATACGATATATATATTTTGACTAAGGTTATTTATTTTTTGACTCAAGGTATATATTAATATTTTATTAAGAAGAAAATTTAAATTTGATTTGTAAATATGAGTTATATTATTTTTTAATAAAAATATAACAAGTACGTTTAATTTTTTTTAAAGAGTAAAAAAACACAAAAAGTCATGCACTTGTCATATTTTTATTGAAAAGTAATATAAATCACACCTAAAAAATTATATTTAACTTTTATTCTTTTATTAATTCATTAAGTTTTACTATTTTTATTTATGTTTTTATAAATAAAAGGATATATGTATTTATGTATCATATTTTCTAATTTTAGTTTTTGTAAGTTTAAGAAATTATAATCTATTATTAATATATGGTATTATAATACTCTAATAGTAGTATAAAAATATAATATTTATAATTTAAATTTTTAATTAATTGAATATGCAACAATTTTAAAATTATTTATAAATATTGAAATAATTTTAAACATATGTTAATTCTAAGTATTTTCACATTTTATTATAAATTCATAAATTTAATTATTTGTAATTCCCTCATCAATACTTTTTTCCAATACAATTAAATTAAATTTTATTCAATTTTTTAGTTTAGTAATATTCTATTGTATACATATTATAATATGACTTATTATTTAGTCAATATTAATGATTATTTAGTGACATTTTCTTTCTTTATTTTTTATTTTGTCAAATTTTTTAATATCTAGAATTTAACTTCTTTAAAGTTATATAAATAAAATGGGTAAAATTAAATGTTTATAAAACTACAATTAAAATATATTCTCAAGACATTGTTCTTTCTTTGTTTATTTTATTATTTATAAGTGTTCTAAGCCTCTCATAAGACTTAAGACGAAAGGTCTAGAGACAATGCTAAAAAAGTGAATGTTAGGAGTAAATGTTTATTTATCCTCGTCTGAAGTAGATAACTTTATCCCTTTAGGCATTATCAATCAGACGGATGTACGTATAATATGCCACATCCCCCACAAATCTTTTTATTCGTTTCTATTATATAAGACACAAAGTGTATCATTCCCTAACATTCAAATGTATTCTTATTTTTACATGACTTTTCATTCTCCTATTGACTTTGACATTGAAGTGCTAATCTTGTAGATCATGCTCCTCTATATCGCATTGTAAGCTCTCTCAATCGTGCGAAGATCCTATTTCATCGTTTGCATAACAATTATGGTTTAACAACGAAACAGGTGTGCCCTCTATATGAATCAAAATCTGAGTCTCACGAATTTCCATGTTCAGATCTCCCCAAATCAAGATATTCAAATTTCCTTTCTTGGAAGATTTAGATCTTCGTTTCTTGAAGTTTCATTCTCCTCCCCCAATAAATTCATCAACCATGGTGACATCCAAATCCACTATTAAATAGAGAGTTTTTATTGAAGCTACTAAAGTAGTCAGAGCTCCGACCTTTCTTCCTCCTCAAGCAGAGGACAATCTAGTTCTGGTGACATGTCTTTATAATCCCACACAACAAGATCGTGCTCCACCAAGAGTTTGTCAAAGATCATTCTAAACTTTTTCGTTCTTTGGATCTATGGATGAAATAAATTCACTTAGACGAACCACCACATTGATCTCCACTACTACCTATTGTACCTGGAGAGAAAATGTTCTCTGACCTTCAACTATTACAACTCAACCCTGTGGAACCTTGTTTTACAACTTATATACTTTTAACAAGGACAACAACTTTTGATGATGACAATTGACGTCAATTAATCTTCTAACAAGTAAAATATATGTGGTTAAGCTGATAAAGATGCAAACCTAAGTATTAAGGTTTGATGGACTTGACTATTTGATGATGGAAATCCAGCGGAATATTATTCAAGTCTAATATCAAGTGATCTCAACCAAGTGTCTACAAAATAAAGTATCCGAAAATGTCTTGAAGCACAAGAAAGACATACCTTAAGTAGTATGAATGAATCTTTGTAAAGAAAAAGGACGTTATCGTAAAAGTACATGGATAAATAGTTCATGCATGCACACTGAAATTTCTTTTCAAACTGATTTCTCCTAAGAAAATATCTTGAGGTTGTTCCAAATGAATTGCAAACTATCATAATAGCTCTGGGCAAAGTTTTGACTTTTCCAATAGATTGACACTTTTACCTAATCGAATGGCTCGGTTCAAAATTGATTCTTAAGTGATTAGGCGGACAACACTTTAATGATGTGCAACAACTAGATATATTTACTTTCCTATTTTGAACTTACAATCACTTATATTTTGAATACACATTAAGTTCACTATCAATGAATTCACCACTATGATGAAGTCCTAGTTTTAGAGACTCGTCCATTTCACGTATTTCGATAAAATTCCAAATTACTAACAGACTGACAAAGCCCTAAAATAGAACAAATTTGAGAAAATAACGACTAATTTTCTACAAGTATTAGTACGGAAACAAGTAATATGCTAATTTTCTACAACTATCAAAGCGAAAACATGAAATACCTAATTTTCTACAACTATCAGAACAAAAACATTAAAACCCCTAAGTTTCTACCACTATCAGAACGAAAACATTAAAAACCCTAAGTTCTACCAATATCAGAATGAATACATGCCAAAAATGTTTAACCTGTACTCAAAGGCGCTTTCAAACTTTCAATCTGACTTCAATTTGGCCTTCAAATATGCATGCAAAACGTTGAACTTCCCTTCGACGCCACCGGTGCACTATAGAAGTTTTGAAGCTCAACCTTTCACTTTTTGAATTTAGCTTTTCATTTTTTGATATTATATCCTTGTTATACCACACCATCCTTCATTTAAGCCACATAAATATGATATAATTAACCTCACTAACGAAATCAAATGGGAGGACAAACGTGACATCAATTAAATAGATAAGGGGTTTATTTGAACATTTTAAAAACTAAGAGACCAAAATAGATCCCGAGATAAAGTTAAGGGACGAAAAAAAGGGTATTTTTCCATGAATATTCTTATAGCAAATTGTTGAAAGCTTTTAATGACTTGTATGCATATTTTATAAACGCTTTTAAAAAATTTCTCTCCAAAAATAAATTATTATGACACTTGAACATGAGATGAATAATCTTAATCATGTTTTAGATTGTCTTAAAGACGTGAACACATCTCTAGTTGATAAGTATTATAATGTTTCAGACACTTTAGTTGAAAAGATAGAAAAAGTATAATGTGGTACATGTCCAACTTTAAAAATTGAAATTGAAAATCTCAAAAGACAATTAACTCGTGCTACTTCACTATCTTGTTATTGTTCTATTTCTTCAAGTGATATAGGGGCAATTTAGTGAAATACTCTCGTGTCGCTAGGAGAAATAAAAGAAGCATTTCATCTAAAGAAATTTGTCATTATTGTGGTGATAAGGGACCCATTAGGCCTCAATGCCACATTAAAAATTTCTAAGTTCCAATGTCTTCTAGGCGGATTTGATTATTCTCGAAAAGGGTTTCAACTATATTCTCTTCAAGCAAAATGTTTATTCTCATGCGTTAAGTTTTGTTTCTATATCAATTAACATGCTGACTCTAATGAACTAAAGAACACTAAACTTTTCCAAAAATATATGGATGGAAATCACAATTCATGATCAATAAAAGGTTTATCTGTAACAAGTATAATATATGAAAATTGATGAATGAAATGAAGCAAGCATCCCTTTTGCAAATATGTACTTCAAAACAAAGCAAACATTAAATTACAGTCAAACAACACCATGCAATCCCAACTTCATGTCCAATTACAACATCCTAATGGTAAACTATCAGAGGTGTCAACAGAATAGCCTTACTGCATCCACACCACAAATTCATAGCTTGTATCTTCTTTACTTCACTGCAAAACGTAACTTTTGTTTTAGATAAAGTAAAACTCAAATATCATTTATTAAGATAACATATTAGAGCAGTAAACTCAGTTCAAAAGATAACAGATACGAAAGTCGAAGATAAAGAATAAATGAGATTTGATCGAAGAGTTTGGATAATTTGTGCTGACCTATTCATCTTCATCTCCACCAGCTCGTGAAGATTCAACCTTTTGTTCCTCATCTGTTAGAAAAACGAGGTAAGTAAAAACAATTGCTAGAAAATTAATACGAAAACAGCCAAGTTTAACACTGCTTAGTGTTTCCTTAAGTTTCTCAGTGAAATTAGAATAAGAAAGTATCACAGATACTGAGGCATATGATTATGAACATGTTTAGGATATCATTTAATAGGTAGATAGGTTAGAGAGAAGACACAATCTAACACTTAATGGCGGCAAAAAGTTTAACCTGTCATTTTCGGATGGGTTGAGTCAAGGTTTTGAAACCGCACCCTCTACTTCGTCCGCCCCACCCCATTTTTTGGCGGACTTTGGGGAGGCGGATATGCCTGTTTGGCACCCCTCACACTCCTCACAATGCATTGTGAAATAAATTTATTTATTAAATGTGATAATTTGTTATCGACTTTGTTATTAAGAAACTTTTAGTAATAACAAAAAGCTTTTCGAAAAAAAAAAACTACAGTAGTAAGTCCACACCCTCTCTACTTTGACTGTCCCACCCCGTGTTTTGGCAGGGCAGGCCCAAACAGAACGTGCATGCTCGTTTGCCCTTTGAAAAATTACAGGTAATTTATCTAACAAATAAAAATTAGTTAGATGTAATTCACAAGCATACAAAGTATATTTTACCTACAAAGTAATTTCTATGAGCTAGATGTAACTAATTTTCATTAGTTATATGTAATACACAATTATTTTTAAGGACAACCTGAAAAACACCTTGCATAAAATAAAAAGTAGAAGAAATTAGTTTTGAGTGAAAATGTAGAGTTGAAAGACAATTCATGATAATGTTGATACCAAGTCCAATTAACATACTGAAAAAGAATTAGTAATTTCCACTACTGATTACCTCCTTCTTCAGGGATGTCTGAAGTCCACAATGTGAGGTTGTCCCTTAGAAGCTGCATAATCAATGTGCTATCTTTGTAAGACTCCTCACTCAGAGTATCCAACTCAGAGATTGCTTCATCAAATGCCTGCTTAGCAAGGTGGCATGCCCTGAAAATATGAAAAGAGCCATATCAAATCTGTTAGTTAGCGTAAAAAGACGGCATGGGATGTATATCACAGTAATAGGCATGCATACCTTTCAGGAGAGTTCAAAATTTCATAATAAAAGACAGAGAAGTTCAAAGCCAAACCCAATCGAATGGGATGTGTGGGAGCTAACTCATCTTCGGCTGCAGTAGAAGCTGCCTGCAATATTTATGAATAATCAAATTAACATAAATTAGCAGAAAAAAAGTACTTTGATAACTCAACATCGGTGATACCTTCATCCAAATAAATGTTAAGTGTAACAACAGAAAATCTTATCAGTGATCATGGGAGTCAAAAACATAGTAAACATCTACCAAAAGTCAAAACTAACGAAAGATCTATATATTGACTTGAATAGTCTCGTGCTACAAAATAGAACAGATATCGAACCACAAAAATACCCGAGTTTTGAGTACAAGCAGACCTGATATGCTTCCATAGAATGATCAGCAGCCTCTTTTCTCTCGTCACCATTCTTAAACTCCGCCAAATACCGATAATAATCCCCTTTCATCTTATAGAAAAAGACACTAGATTCACCAGCCGAGGATGAAGGAATGAGGTGATCATCAATAATAGTCATGATATCACTGCAAATATTCGACAACTCAGATTCGACCTTGTTTCTATACTCCCTTATCCTCTTCACACTCACATCATTCCCTTTCGAATCTTCCCTATGCTCAATCGAGGATAGAATCCTCCATGAAGCCCTATGAGCACCCACTACATTCTTGTACCCAACTGACAGAAGGTTTCTCTCCTCCACAGTCAACTCAACATCTAGCTTCGCCACATTCTTCATTGCCTCCACCATTTCTATCACATCAAAACAGTAAAAGCTTAATTTTTTTCAAAAAATTCTATAACCCAATCCCAAATTCAGTCTCAAATCGAAAAAGAAATGATAAAATTTAAATAGATAGTAAAAGGGGCATCTTTCAAATAAAATCAAACTGTGTAACCCAGAAGCTAAATTGAAATAAAAAAGCTGTATTTGAATTAAACATCAAGTTTAGAACAGTGGAAACTCTCAAATCTGAATCCATATGAATCAAAGGATGATAAAAAAACGAACTTTATGAAGAAAAAAATGGAAGTTAAGAAAATGGGTTACCAACTTACCATCATAGCGTTCGGCTTGTTCAGCGAGTTTGGCGATGTAGACGAAGTTTTCACGTTCCTTGGTGTACGCCATGGAAGTTTTGGTAGTTTCCTCTGAATAGAGTTTTCGGAAATTTTCAAAGGTTTGAATGGGAGGGACAATGAGACTATGAGAGTATGAAACATGCTATGCACGACGCGGAACATGTTGGTCATGGGAAGGATTTAGTTTCACGCGCTATTTAGAGCGTGGTTGTCACGTTTTTTGGTTTTGGTTATAAGACGATGGAAAGTGATGTTCACGGTAGTGTGTTGTGAGTGAGATTAGAGTCGAGGTAATTGATGGTGTTTGGTAAGCATTGAAATTTTTAAGTCTTTTTTTTTCTTTTGACTATTTGGAAAAGCTTTTTTTATGATAATATAAAAAAATTGAAAGAATTAACTACAATTTTAGTTTGTTTATAATAACTAAAGAAAACAATTTAAATTAATTTTATATTATCAAACAAAATTATTTATTTTCCTACATCAAATTTAAAATTATTACATTATTTTTCTAATGAATGATAGTGTAAAACTATTTATTTATTTTATATTTTTAATGCATATCTATTAAATTCTTTTAATTAATTTATTAATATTTTTATTTTAAATTTAGATTGATATAATCTATATTAAATAATTTATTCAAAAATTATATCTACTCATGTTGTGGAATTTAATGAAAATACATTCTCTCAATGTAAAACAGTTTTATATTATCAGTAAAATCATAATTATTTCTTTTTAAGAGTTGTGATGAAATAAAATATTTTACTGTGACATTGCATTACTCTTAAATTTTATGTTGTGTTGGAAAGAAACATGACATGATTAATTTATGTAAGAGGTATTTAAAATTGTTTAAATTAAAATAAAAATATCAAAACTATAGTTATTTTTACGAAGAAATTAATGATTTTGAAATTAATTTTAGATTTTTAATTTTAAAAAACGTTTTTATTTGTTTACTACTAAGTAAGTTATTTTTATTAAAAAACATAAAGCTATTAAAAATTAATTTTTAAAAATTTAATTTTAAATAAGTTTTTTAACAAATATTTTACAAACAATTTATGGAAACCTTTAAAAGTAATAACATTAAAATATGTTATTTTTAAAAAATTAAAAATTAACAAAGGGACTCTTGAAATTTTAAAATCACTTTTATTTTGAATATAGGGTTTGTTTTTTTCTGAAAAAAATAATTTTAATAGTGTTACATAATTTTTATAAGTAAATTTACAAAAAAATATTTGATAAGAGCTTTAAAAAATTCATTTTAAATATTATTTTAAATATTTTATTATTTTATTTAAAAAAATTGAATATAAAAATTTCAAAAAATCATATGATTTTGAAAATATTCTAAATGGTTTTTCATAAAAATTATTTTTAAAATTTAAATTTATCAAAAAATTATTATTTCTATTATGTTTTGATTTTATTTATGTTATAGAATGTCAAAATTAATCTTTTAAAAACAATAAATTTAAAAAAAAAATTGTAATATTTTAAATAATACAAAAAAAAAATCATTTTTTTAAAATTCTAAAGCAAACATATCTATAATTACAACAAATTAAAATGAAAATTTAAAAACTAAATAAACAAAGTCTCAGTGGCGGAACCAGAATGAAATTGTTGTGGGGGGCAAATATATAATAATAATAATAATAATAATAATAATAATAATAATAATAATAATAATAATAATAATAAAAGTAATAATAATAATAATTAATGTGTAATTTTTATATAAAAAGTTATTTGTTTTTTCTTTAAGTTAAATTTTTTAAAATAATTTTAAAGAGAGAAATATTACTTGTTGAAAAATTATTTCTTTTATCTTGTTGATAGTGTTAAAGTGATGAACAATATAAAAATAATAAAAATAGAGAGTGAGGATTTAAATATAGAACGAAAAATTATTAAGTTTGATTTAATATAAAACATGAGTTTAGTGTTGATTCATAATTACATTAACTCTAACTGATCATAACTTAATATATAAATAAATTAAAGATATTTATTGTATTTCTTTTCACTTTTTCTGGCTAATAAAAGTTAAATTTATAAACCATTTTGGTGAAAATAAGATTCGATTTGTGAATCTCTCTAAACTATGAAACCAAATTATTAATCGATTTATTATGTGTAAATTAGAATTGATTGGCTAAATAAATAAATAAATAAATAAAAGACTAATGTGAAAGATTATGTTAATTATTGTGTATAGATGAAAGAGTTTAAAAATTTATGCATGTGAAGGGAGGGGAAAAAAACAACAACCAAATAGTATATGGATGAGAGAGTTTAAAAAACTTACAATAAAAAAAACTATTTGAGAACAATTTTAAAAAATAGTTTTATAAAATTAAAATATTAAAATTAATTTTATAGATACAAATATATTACATTAAAATAATATTAATAGATGAATTTAGATAAAAATTATACTTAATAAATAGATTGAATCCATTGTCAAAAGATATATTAAATATTATAAATTAAAAAATTAATAGGAAATTTTAGTTTTGGAGTTGAACTCGTAACACATAAGATTGAGCAAAACCATCTTACCACTTGGTCAACGCATCTTTCTATAATAAATACGTACATATGTATATATCAATAGAATGTCTAATTAAAAAATGTGTTAATTATACATAATTTTAAAAACTTTATCTAAAATTTTGGGGTGGTCAGTCCCAAGGATGTTCCGCCACTACAAAGACTTACAATTAAAAATAAAACAAAATATAACACATTATTAACTAAACTCAGTTTAATTACTCATAAATAAAAATAGATTTCTTAAATACTCTTTTGAATTAATAAAGACTCGTTGGTTAATTCAAAATCTAAGGCTATGTTTGAATATGGAGCGAAATTAAAATACCATTCTATTGTTTGGATAAAATGTGATATAATACATTCATTTTATCATTTTATCCAAATTAGAAGGTATAAAAAATATGAAAAGTGATAGAATAGGATGTAATGCATTCCATCTGATACCACTTTATTTCATTCTCTTTTAATCAATCCAAACGATAGAATATAACTCTATTCCGTTTCATTTTACTCTGTTCCATCATATTACATCAATCCAAATAGACCGTAAGAATTACAGCGCTTAGCGATCCAACCCGCAAGAAATTTCCTAAATACATTTTTGATAAAAAAAAAGTTAAATTTATACATATATGAAAATAGTTTGTATATATATATATATATATATATATATATATATATATATATATATATATATATATATATATAGAGAGAGAGAGAGAGATCAAATTACTCTCGAAGAGTTACACCATGACTTACACTCGCTCAAAAACATCACTTCGGATTAATATTTTTTAAAATCAACCGTTGGATTAAAACATATTATCATATAGATCATACCTATAAAGTTTGAGATTAATCTATAATGATTTACTATGTCATTGAACTACATCAAAATTAACGTTATATGAAAGTTCATTTTGACGTTAATTTTTAGATATGTTGATCGTATAGTAAAACTTTATAGATTAATCTCAAACTTTATAGGTATGATCTATATGATGATATGTGTCAATCCAACGGTTGATTAAAAAATAATAAAAATGTAATCATAGTGTAACTCTTCGTATAATTGATCCTCATCATATATATATATATATATATATATATATATATATATATATATATATATATGTTGGGATACATGTTCTACATGTTATATATAGAAAGCAATACAAACAATGCTACTGCACAATATTATTAAATATGTAAATCACTTAAATATGTTAAGATTTCAAAATTTTAAAATCATTCGCATAAAATTAATAAGTTTATAATTTATTTTTGAGAGTAACAAAAATGAGGAATAATTCCTTTCTTCCAAAATATAAAAAAATATTACTTGAAAAAATTAAAATGTATATTTATACTTAAAATGTAATAATATATTACAAATTTATATATTTTTGTATTGTAAAATGAGATTTGGAATATATAAATATATATCATTTTTTAATTTTATTTTCTTTGTGTTCCAATTCATTGAATTTTTGCTAAGCCAAAATTTATAGAATGTTCAATTTTCTATTTTTTATAAATAAAATAAACAATATTTAAAAAAAAATCAAATTCTAATATAATCTTTAATATTATTTTCATAATTCTTTACTGTTTAGACTTATTTTCTATTTGGTGAGTTAATATTTAGAGTTTTGTAGATGTACTTTTTTTTTCTTTTATGTTTGGTCGTGATAATATTTTCATCCTTTTTATTTTCTTATTTTAAAATTGGTCTCATATTTTTGTTGTAGGAACTGTTTGGTAACATAGCTTATATTTTATAATTTATAGTTTATTCATATAATATTTTAAATCTTTTGATAATAGTCTTTTAATCACGAGTTTAACTTATTTTATTAATTTATAATTTATTTTTTAAACGTTATTTCAAACAATGTTTAATTTATAATTTATAATTTATTTGTTTTTTTATATTCTATAATTTATTTTAATTTAAAATAAAATAATTAATATATTAAATATTTTTTAAATCATTTTATATTTATTAATTAGTTACCGTTAATTTTATCAAATATTTCAATTAACTTATTAGTTGTCGGTCTTAAATATCAACTATAAATTATCATCAATCATCAATTACTATAAATTATAAATTATAAACTAATTTATCAATAACCGCTATTTTTATTAAAGAGATCTTAATAAAAAAAAATTTTAACATTGCAAATGTGTCTTAATAATAATTTTTTTGTTCGTTGCAAATGTGTGGACGTTTGAGGATTGAAAAGATGAAAATGTTATCCAGCAAAACATAAATGATGATGAGACGTATTTGGCCTGTAGTTTACAAATTTATAATTTAAAAAAAAAGTTGTTTATTATGTGTCGGAGGCGTTTAATCTGCTTGGTTCTAACGCCTGGTGTGATAATACTGTTCTCAAAGTAGATATTGCGAAGGCTTCATCAATTTAGTTTTAATCAAAAATTCTGCATGTGGATTAATAATCTTCTCCATTATGCTCATTTGTCTATCAAAGTCAATCGATGCTCTTCGTGGCTATTTTTCTTGTTCTCGGGGTTCGTCAAGGTGATCTGTAACACCCCAAAAATCATAATTAATTATTTAATTAATTATTTGTGATTATTTAAGAATTATTGTGATTTATATGGTACATCATGTCATTTGGCGATAGTATGTTATGGACTAATGTTGGAATAAGAAATATATGATGAGTATTTGATTAGTTAATAATTATTTAGAAATTAAATAATTATTTTGAATTTAATGGATTTAATTATAATATTTAGAATTATTATTATTAATAAAATAAAGAAAATATGGCGTATAAACAAGAAGGGCTAAATAGTAATGTTATGTGAAATAAGTAAGGCTAAGAATGGAATGGCATATTAGGGGTCCTAAGGGTAAAAAGATAAAATAAGGAAAAGGTTGTCACTCTGTACGATCGTATTTTTGGAAGAAGCGGTGAAAGAAGAGGCTAGGGCACGAGGAATTTAGAAATCATCACAAAGACGCAAAGAGAAAGGTCAAGAGCTAGGAATCTAAGGTAAGGGGTTTACTCGTGTTTATTATGATTGATATCAGGTTAAGATAATGGTAGGTTTGTGTTTTGTGTGATGATTTTCATAAGGATTGATGAAATTAGGTGAAAACCATGTGTTGAATGAATGAATGAATCATTGATGAATGTATGATATTAGAACCTTCAAATAATTGTTATAGGCTGTTGATAATAGTATAGAATCATAGGATACAAAATTCTGAAACCAGAACTTTTTACGGAATCAAATTCGGAGTTTCGGAAGGCCTTAAAAGGTGGAAAATCGCAGTGCAGTGTTATCCATGAGCCGGCGGTGAAGAAGCCTGTGACCGATAGCACCAGTGGAGACGATGCAAATCTGGCAATAATCTTCAAAATAGCATAACTTGAGTTTCAGGAGTCTGTTTGACGCACCGTTAGAAAGCTTACTTGATGAACTATATTATGAATGAATTATATGAGTATTTTTATGCATGATTCCAATAATAATGGGTTTATAAGATTGATTTGTTATATGTTGTTATGTTAGGAATGTGTCATTTTGATGATAGACGTGATCACCAATTAAGCAACGTTAATGAGGTTGTAACTTAAGTGTTGTTTAGTGATAATTGTTAATTTGATGATGTAATTTGTACTAATGATTTGGAAGAGTTAATACAACATGGTACGAATTCGATAGCATGTTGAATGTGACGAGAGTGGTGCCAATTGATGTTATAATATCGACGAAGGATGTAAGTGATGCTTCTTGTGTTGTGCTATGAGGTGTTGTGAAACCATGATGTTTTAGATGAGTCTTTGGTCTTTTTTTATGTGAGCTCACGAGAATACATAGGACTGGATAAGTGCAGAATTGCACGGGAAAATCATGTACGCGTTGTACCGCGGGGCGGTGGATTTGGAGCGTCGGGAAATGAAGCTCGCTCCAGCAGCGTCGGGCGAGCAAGTGGCGATGAAAAGGGGTAAAAAATATTCCCCTGGAATTTTGTATGGGATAAGGTCTCTCGCTGGAGCGTCTTCGGGCGATGGCCAGGCAAGAGGGACAGAGTTAGGCGAGCTGAGGCAGCCGGGCGATACAAAAGCAAAAGGGAGTTTCGACTGGCGACGATGTCCAGATTTGATTGGTTGTGTTGAATGTACTTAAAAGAGCCATAGCTTGGGTTTTATAACTCGGACTGAGATACCGTTCGAAGCCTAGGGTAGCTAATGCAACTAACTTTATTTAGATGGAATAAAATGAGATAAAAGAAGTATTTCCCAATAACTAAGCTAAGATGTAGTTAGGTTCCCTGTGTTGACTTACATTGATGTTTGCTTGTATGATTTTATGTTTACAATACCTTGATGTTTTGTTTGCTATAGTGATATGATGATGACGTATGTTTGATTAAAATGATATGATGAATCGTTTGTATTTAAATTGTGTATGTCTTGTTATGAATGATTTGTTGGTATGTTAATGAGGTATGTGATGCTATGAAGAGTTGTTGATACTGTGATGTATGTTGCATGATGATAATGATGTATATGGCGTCGATGAATATGATGATGATGAGGTGATTTGCCTAAAATTGGCATAGTGGCGAAGGCTTATGCCTTGTATGTTATATAATTATGTTGTTGGATCATACATCATGGATTTTGGTGAGGGCTTTACCTTTGGATTTTGGGGAGGGCTTTAGCTTTGGAATGCCTACATGGCTTTCTAGTGAAGACTTTAGCCTTGATGGTACCGCATGTATTACATTGCACTAAATTTCTTGATGTTGCATAAATGTTGAATTGTTGTTGTGAAATGTGGGTGAGTAAAGTGTTGTGATGTGTTATGATGTGTTTCGGTGATTTATGATGAAGATGTGTGCATATAATTATGATATGAAGGTGTGAGTACAATACTTGGTAAATGATGATGTGCAGATCTCATGATTGATGTTGTTTATAACTACTCTGTCTTTTTCTTATATCTTTTGTAATGAATTGTTATTACTCACCATTTCTGCTGTGATGTTGCCTCCATGGGTAACATGCAGGTGTTCGAGAATAGTTCGTATAAGCGTGATGATAGCTTGGAGTCTTTAGTGTGCTCATTGAATACAGAGAGTCTTGCTCTGATACGTAACACGGGATTTGAGAAATTGCTATGTTCTTTTTTTTTTTTATTGTTACGTATCTTAATTTATGATTTATGTTGAACCACAATTTTTTTGGAGTTGATTTGATGTTGAGGCTAAAATGCCATAAAGACTGAATTAAATTGTTTTTCGCTACATGAATAATTATTTTTGAAATAAAGTATTTTTGAAACATTATGAGGAAATTTGAACGTATGTGACATCCCATTCGTGGATTACTCTGATAATTGTCGTGTATTCTACTATAATTACTACTATTGGGAAATGGGGTGTTACGTGACCCGTTATCGCCATTGCTCTTTTGTCTTGCGAAAAAGGTGAGCAATAGAAAAATTCTTCACTTGGTTTCCGCCAAGAAGCTAGATTTGATCAAGGGCCCAAATAATATTTCCATACCCTCTCGTATTTTATATGTCGATGATATTTTTATTTTCTGCAAAGGTAAACTCTCTAATATCAAAAATCTTATCACTGCCTTCGAAGATTATGGTAGCATTTCGGGTCAAAGGATAAACTGCAGCAAATCTTTCATCTATGGGGGTTCCATGTCCTCTTCTAGATTAAACATTTTGGAGGAGCTCTTGGGTTTCAAGAAAGGGTCCTCTCCTTTTTTATATCTGGGTGTTCCTATCTTTAAGGGAAAACCAAAGGCAATTCACTTGCATCCCATTGTGGATAAAGTCATCTATAAGCTAGCCTCTTGGAAGGGTTCGATCTTAAGCTTTGCAGGTAGAGTGGAACTTGTGAAATCCGTCATTCAAAGTATGCTTCTTCACTCTCTTACCATTTATTCGTGGCCGAGTTCCCTCATTCATGATGTGGAACATGCGGTGAAGCGCTTTATTTGGAGTGGAGACACCACAAAAAAATAAAGTTATTACGGTTGTGTGGAAGACATGTGCTTTCCTTTAGGGGAGGGTGGTCTTGGAGTTCGCTCTCTCATAAAGCTTAATGAAGCCTATAATCTTTCTCTAGCTTGGGCTTTTCATAATTCTTCTGAGCCGTGGGCGGTTTTACTTAGGCAACGGGTTATCAGAAACCAGAAGTATATGAGATACCACATCTTTTCTTCTATTTAGTCTAGCATCAAAGGGGAATTAGCGGTGATTGAGGAAAATTCATCTTGGAATCTTGGCAATGGTGATTCGATTAGTCTTTGGTTCGATAGGTGGTGTGGGGCTCCTATGTATTTGGCTTTGGGGGATAATACTGTTATTATGGACCAAACTTTCAATTCCCTAATGTTTAATGGCGTTTGGAATCTCTCTTTGACTGCCACGTCAATTCCGCCATCCCTGCAAAACAACATTTTGGCTTTGTACATGCCTTTCGACCACCGGGCAGATTCGCGGGTTTGGAATCCCTCTTCCGCGGGAGAGTTCTCGAACCAGATAGGCTATGATTTCAAGAGACCTAAGGGTTCCCGTAAAGAGTGGTGACTTTGAATTTGGTTGATTTCAATTCCACCGTCAAAATCATGTTTTGTATGGAAATTGTTGCATAACAAAGTGTCTACGGATGGCCAATGGAAAGCTTGGAATTTTGCTTTTCTATCCTGCTATGATTTATGCCATGTTGCTGAAGAGAATGGGTTCCATCTTTTTTTGTTTGTCCAGTTGCTTCTCATCTTTGGTTCTGGTTATGTAACAAGCTCAACTGTCAGTTTTCCATTCATGGTTGAAATGATGTCTGGAGGCTCTACAGGCTCTTTAGCTCGGGTCAATGCAATACAATGGTTATCTCTGCTATCATTTTCATTTTTAATGCCATATGGATGGCCAAAAATAAGGTGAGATTTTAGAACATTGCTCGTAATCTCTCCTCTTCTATTTCTCTCATTTTAGACTCTATTTCCTTGGCGGGTTGTTCGGATGCCCCGTCTAAATTTCTTAGCATGACTGATTTTGTAACTCTAAGAAGTTCCAAAATTATTATTCGTCCTCCCCGAGCTCCAAATATAGTTGAGGTCATTTGGAAACCTCCGTCAAGGAATTGAACTAAGATCAACTGTGATGGTGCTTTTAGCTCGGCTTCTCGTACAGCTTCTTGTGGTGGAATTGCTAGAAATAGCGATGGTTTTTTCGGCGTGCCTTTGCATCTTTTTTGGAGGTTTCCAATTCTCTCATGGACGAACTCATAGGTGAAATGATGGCAATTTAGTTCGCTAATGAGAAAAATTGGAAAAATCTTTGGTTAGAAATAGATTCGACGATCGTGGTTAAAGTGTTTAACTCTCCTTCTTTAGTGTCATGGAATATTAGAAATAGATGGGTGAATTATATAAATTTAGTTTCTAATTGGAATTTTTTGATTTCCCATGTTTTTCGAGAAAGAAATAGTTGTGCAGATAGTCTTACTAACATAGGACGTAAGATTAATGATTCTATCTATTTTTCTTCCGTTCCCGTTTGTGTCAGAATGGATTTTGTAAAGAGTAGGCTTGATATGCCTTTCTTTAGGTTTGATTCTTGATAGGATTTTGATTTATCATTTTTGTACCATTCTTCTTTTGATCAATAGATATTCTTAATTAAAAAAAAGTTTATAGTTTACTTCGATTAACTTTTAATTTATTTATGAACAAATTTAAGTATTTTATATTTCCTTTACTTCATATATTATCATTAATCTTAATTGAAAAAAAATAAATGTTTGTTAGAGTTTTCTTTACGTCACATTATACTTACAAATTAGTTGAATAGATAATTTTATTAAACACTGTAAATTTAAAGAAATCTCTTCACCCACCTAGTGGATTTCTTCCACAACCTTGAAAAATAAAAAATGCTCTTCATAAGTTAACTTACGAATTAACCTTTTTGGGTGAATTCGTAAGTGCACTTACAAATTCACCTTATTTTTGTACGTTTTATTCATTTAAACATAGTTTAATTCATTTAGGAAAGGTTTCGTAAGTGCACTTATGAATTCACCCAGAAAGGTCAATTCGTAAGTGTACTTACGAAACTTTTCCTGAATGTGTTAAACCATGTTTGAAACTACTATGATTTTTCACTATAACTCAGATTATGTTTTCGTTTTCAGAAATTTAATTAAGGAGCATTCTATATACGCAAATCATGTAAATATTAATATGTTATAAATATTAAGGAGAAAAATTGTCAGAAATATCAAATTACATAAATTGTTCCAAAAACAAAAGTGATCAAACAAAACTAAATAACAAATCATAAAGACTACTGTGTATGCATAATCCTGACCCCCGCACCCTGCTTTGCCTATGCTAATGTGTTGCACGCTCTGCCTCAGCGACCATCCTCTCCACCACGGTAACCACACCGGGTCCGCCCCCATCGAAAATCCCGTCATCCAATTCCTCATGTCCAATCTGTCTGATACGCTGACAGATGGGCAGTAGATCAATGGCATGATCATCATCGGTCTGCTCGTTCTCCAAGGGATCCTCATGTGCTGGCCTCGGTGGAAGTCCTTCACCCTCCGGTGTCATGTAAGGGTGCGAAAATCTAAAGAACCATGTCACATACCCCTCCATATAGTGCCATATACAGGATACAGGCATCAACCGATACTCATGTGGCACGAGATGATTCTCCAATCCTGGAAGACGTCATCTAGAGCTCTCTGTGTCATGGTGTCGGGAGAAACCTGGAAAGGAGATCGGGATATCATCTGCACATAACCAAACTGGCGCATACACTGCTCGAACAAATACCTGACTATCATGTTAGACCCACAATCTAGCCACCCAGAGTATAACGAGATGGTATCGAAGGGGACAACCTCCTTGTAGTCCTCAAATGGGGTCCAGTTGAAGTCGTCATGGTTGGTACGATCAAGGAACACCCGGTAAGGAAGCACATCACGGTTGGCCCTGTTGAGAATAAACCTGGAAGTCATTGGCATGGAGTCCTGATAGTCGGCATCTACGGTATAACCATGAATGCGGTGAAAGCAGGATATAATCCAACTCCGCATCAACAAAAATATAATGTGTAAGTACAAATAAATTAAAACTAATTAAAATTTATCGTTAAAATAAAAACATACCGTGAGGAGTGTGCACGAGTCGGTGAGCACTCTCGCCCTCCATCTTAAAGCTTAATTCAACTTCTGGTAGAGGTAGGTCAGAACAACGACACCCCAGTTCTAGTCACGAACTGTAGACAGGTCCATAAAATATCTCAGGTAGGCCACATCGGTGTAATGGCCACTCGTGTCCACAAAGACGAATGTGCCTACTAGATACATAATAAAACACCAGATGGCACAGCTACAGTGAAACTGAACAAAAATATTCGCCTCCACCGACTCCCCTGCTGCATGTGCATTTATTTTTGTAAGAGTTGCTTGACGGAGGTGCTCCTCATATAACTCTTTTAGGTAGGAGAACCTCGGGTGCGCCCCGCTTGTGGAGTCATAGTCCACAGTAGTCATGTATGGATTAGCTCTCAAATACTCAACCATCAACTCAACTGCCTCGACTCTGGTTATCTGGGCATGGTTGAGTAACCTACCTCTGATAGGTAGTTGGAGCAAGCAGTCAACATCGTCGAGGGTGATCATCAACTCCCAAACTGGAAAGTGGAAAGATGACGTCTCCTTATACCATTTCTCAGCAAAATCACTCTGCATGCCGGTGCTAATGGTACCGTAACCAGTACTGAATAATCTGGCAAGATCGGATGCGATGATAGCACTATGGAACCACTGAGTCTTTGGAACATATAGTTCAAATCTTTTTCGGGAGTGGTTGACATGTTTCAAGGTCTTCCTTTCCTGAAACATAAGAATCAAACGAAAATAAATAAAAAATAACTGGCAGTATACAAAATTAAACGAAAATAAATAAATAATACGAACGGGCAGTATACGAAAATAAATAAAAAAGAACGGGCAGTAAACGAAAATAAATAAATAATACAAACGGGCAGTATACGAAAATAAATAAAAAAGAACGGGCGGTAAACGAAAATAAATAAATAATACGAACGGGCAGTATACGAAAATAAATAAAAAAGAACGAGCAGTAAGCGAAAATAAATAATACGAAATGTAAAGATAAAAATTATAATACCTTTTCATCCTAGACATAACGGAAAGTATGGTCCTGATAATAAATCAGGGAGGATCTGTCATATGACCCTCCTAGATAGCCATCATCATCCGCCTCTGTAGGTTCCTCAACATCGTCGTCAGGGACCTCAGTATTTTCGGCGTCCTGGGCATCCTGGGCCTCCTCCGTCGGCCTCTATCTCCGGTACCGCTACCTCTGGTACCTCCTCCTCATGTGCACCAGAGGAAGACGCCTCATGGAGATGACTCCTCCGTGACGGTGTGGAAGGTGATGCTATATCAAGTTATGCCCTTTCCCTTAGCTCTCGCTCTCGACGAGCCGACGCCGTCTGACTTTGTCTGCCATGTCTCAAACGTGTCATCTGATTTTCATTCTCTGCCATTTTCCTGAAATAAATCATTACAATTGTTAGCATACTAATTTAAAATCAAATCAGGAAAAATTTCGCAAGTTAACTTGCGAAGTCTCTCTTGGTTCACTTCGCAAGTTAACTTGCGAAATCCTATTCGTCCAGAATTCTTCAAACCCAGAAACTCAGTCCCAAAATCCTATTTTCCTACTATATTTACCTACTATTACATCATATACTATTAAATTTCTATAACTTTACCTAATAATCTAATAAAAATTCAGAATTTGAATAGAAATAAGTTAAGAAAACTTACACAAAATGGAGGTTGTAGTTGATGTTGGAGGAGTTGGAATGAGTTGAAATGATGAGTTGAACTTGGATTGAGTGACTTTGAAGTGATAGAAATTGCAAAGGTTTGGAGTAGAGAGGTTGAGTTGGGGTATTTTGAAATGAATGGTATTGGGGGTTCGTCTGTGTGTTTTTTAAAATAACACGCAGACTTCGTAAGTTCACTTACGAATTCCTAAAATAAGGTGAATTCGTAAGTGCACTTACAAATTCACCTTATTTTTTGAAAATCTTGAATTATTTCGTAAGTGTATTTACGAATTCACCTTATTTTAGGAATTCGTAAGTGCATTTATGAAATTCGAGAGTATTTTTAATTTTTCATCAGAAGTGAAAAAGAAACCCATTAGATAGATGAAAAACTTTCTAAATTTAATTAATTGGCTTATCATGTATGTTATCAACAACCTTATAAATTATCAATTATGAGCTCATATATTATGAGCTAGCTTATCGTCTATCCATTATTTTACTTTTCTTTGTCAATAAAGCTTATCTTTTGTCTCAAGTTGTGTTTAGTTCTAGATAGATAGATGAGGGGGAAATATTTTTAGTTAACACATTATTTGTGTCCTTGCAAGTCGGGGAGATTTAGAGTGGAAGAGAGATAATTTTTTTATTTAACTTTTTTTAAAATTTATTAAAATATATTAATTTTATTTTGATATTTTAAATTATTTTTTTCACGTCATTTTTTTGTGTGATTTTTTTTATTACTTCTATCAATTTATTATAATTGATATTATAGTTGTTCTCTGTTTTTAATTTATTTTTGTATTGTTTCTCGTGGCGGAACCAGAATGAAATTGTTGTGGGGGTCAAATATACAATAATAATAATAATAATAATAATAATAATAATAATAATAATAATAATAATAATAAAAGTAGTAATAATAATAATAATAATTAATGTGTAATTTTTATATAAAAAGTTATTTGTTTTTTCTTTAAGTTAAATTTTTTAAAATAATTTTAAAGAGAAAAATATTGTTGAAAAATTATTTCCTTTATCTTGTTGATGGTGTTAAAGTGATGAACAATATAAAAATAATAAAAATAGAGAGTGAGGATTTAAATATAGAATGAAAAATTATTAAGTTTGATTTAAAATAAAATATGAGTTTAGTGTTGATTCATAATTACATTTAACTCTAACTAATCATAACTTAATATATAAATAAATTAAAGATATTTATTGTATTTCTTTTCACCTTTCTGGCTAATAAAAGTTAAATTTATAAACCATATATCTAAAGATTTTAGTTTTGTGAGTACTACCTGAGTTCGATTTTTGGTGAAAATAAGATTCGATCTGTGAATCTCTCTAAACTATGAAACCAAAGTATTAATCGATTTATTATTTGTAAATTAGAACTGATTGGCTAAATAAATAAATAAAAGACAAATGTGAAAGATTATGTTAATTATAGTGCATAGATGAGAGAATTTAAAAATTTATGCATGTGAAGGGAGGGAAAAAAAACAACCATCAAGTAGTATATGAATGAGAGAGTTTAAAAAACTTACAATAAAAAAAAACTATTTGAGAACAATTTTAAAAAATAGTTTTGTAAAATTAAAATATTAAAATTAATTTTATAGATACGCGTATATTACATTAAAATAATATTAATAGATGAATTTAGATAAAAATTATACTTAATAAATAGATTGAATTAATTGTCAAAAGATATATTAAATATTATAAATTAAAAAATTAATAGGAAATTTTGGTCTCGGAGTTGAACTCATAACACATAAAATTGAGCAAAACCATCTTACCACTCGGCCAACGCATTTTTCTATAATAAATACGTGCATATGTATATATCAATAGAATGTCTAATTGAAAAATGTGTTAATTATAACTAATTTTAAAAACTTTATCTAAAATTTTGGGGTGGCCATGACCACCCCCTGTCCCAAGGATGTTCCGCCACTGATTGTTTCACCTCATAAATCAACATTAGAAATCATATTTAATTATTTATGTATATTATATTACCAAAAGGTATTTACGAATGTTTCACCTTTAAATATCATATCACATATATAAGATTATAAAATGTATACTTAAATGTAATTTTTATCCTCCTATTTTTATGATTTTTAAGTTTTAGTTTCTATTTTAAAAGTCAAATTTTTTATCCCTAAATTTTATCACTCCGAATTTCATTGGTCCCTCTTTAGTTTTACATATGTGGCACTCTTATTAATAATATATCACTGCTATGCTACAATAACTCCGTGTTAAATGAACACATATTATAGGGAGTTATTGTAGCAGTGTCGTGTCATTAATAAGGGCACAACATATGCGGAACTATAACGGGGCCAACAAAATTCCGAGTAATATAAAGTTTAAGGGTCAAAAAATTTGCTTTTAAAATTAGGGGATTAAAACTTAAAAATAGAAGGAACAAAAGTGTATTTAAACCTAAAATATAAAATATTAATAAAATTTCTATAATCTCTTTATAAACCAAACATATTTTTAATTAAATTTTTTCTCTTTCCACTCTTTTGAACCAAACACATATATAATTTTAAAACAAAACCTGTCACATCTCTTTTGAACCAAACGCATATATAATTTTAAAACAAAATTTGTCACCTCCCCTCCCTCTCTCTTCTCTCTGTTAAAATTTCTCATCTCTCCTCCCCTTAATTTGAACTAAACAGTCCCAAAATGATCATGTAGCATTTAATCTGCCACCTTAAAAATTGATCATGGCACCTCCTAATATTTTCATAATAGCAAAAATGTCCATGAATAAATTTAGGGTGACAATAACAAAATTTCTCGTAGATTATCCAAATTTTTCAATATCATCAAATTTACGATAGGAACTTTTTTACATTATCGAAAATTTTGAAAAATGTTGTAATTTACAAGAAATTTTAGATAGTGTAATTTTTTTGTGTGTCAAATATGAACTATTGTATTTTTTAAAAAAATCAGTATTTTCTCGAAATATCCGATAACCACAAAAATAAATTTCAATTTTTTTGTAAGGATATAAGAGTAATTGCACCCATTATTGGGGTGACAGGTTCAATGTTTGGGGTGGTAGGTTAAATGCTCATGATCATGGACCTAATCCTTTTTGTTTTGAAGTTTTCTGGATTATTTATGATGACGAGTATCACCTTATTGTGGACTTTACTTAGAAAGATAATCATGGAAGCTTGATTATCACTTTTGGTTTTTCTTTATAAATAAAAATGAATTGTTGTTATAGTTGATTTGCTCATTTTTGTAAACAAGTTGGTAAGCATGAGATTTTAACTTGTTGCGAGACATCTTATCTCTATTTGACTCTTGTACATGTACACGTTCTCTCTGTATTATCTGATTTGCTTTAGCATTTATTCAACACATGTTTCGGTTTAAATTCTTCTAGAAATATGCAAGGATTGTGTTTAAAAGAAGTATTTTAAATCAAATCAATTTGAAGAATATTTTATGAAATCACATATTTGAGAAAGATGGTGATTGGTTATCATTTTATTAAAAGATTTGGATTTGATTAATGAGAAAGATTCAATTTTATTGTTTTCGGGGTTCACCCTACTTTTTATCTAACCCTAATGAGCTTCTTTGGTTGGATTTCTTTTGTTATTTAAAGATCACAATTTTGAAATTTTGTGTGTCATATTTTATTTTATTGAGTCTTTATGTTTTTGTTGTAATACTCTATTCTTGAGGGTCTTTCTTATTTTATAAGTATAGAGTATTTGGTTTGTAATTGTAATTTGAATCATGTCACATGTAACTATTTTCTTACAAACACTTTGGAGAATGTTTGAGTAAAGTGAGAGGATCTCATATTCAAGGGCAGCTTGAGTTGAAAGTTATCGATATTATTTGGAAAAGGACATTGAACCAAGAGTGTTCAAATGAGATCGTCGTGTATTATTGACTACTTGAGTTAGTGAACTTTCTTACATTAGATTATAGCTCTTCAGACATAGGTGACGTTGTACTGAACTGAATTATCAATTATTTGTAAGGAAGTTCACTAATTTGTTTATATGTTCAACGCTCTTTTTAAACTATATCGTCTCATATATTGTGCCAATATTGTCTCGTTGGGTGAGCTATAGAAATTTTAATCTATTATACTAAAGATGTATAATGCTAAAGAAAGAGAACTTGTTAATCATCCACTAATTTTTCATGGTATTTGTTTTGGACTGGGCCTGAGCACAACTCAACGTTGGGCACGACCCAACTTGCCCCTCCTGACAGGCAACCCGAATAATGGCCCAATCCATTAAGGACCCAAGCTAAAGATGCATTGTCTGTGTGTCCTTCACCTGAGGACACGTCATCAACGCGTTCTATACTCTTTGGGACCTTTATGCTCCTCATAATGGTTGTGGTCATCCCATTAACCACGAAATCCACTGAGCATTTGACCCATGATGATGGGCACATGTTGTTCATCCTCACTACCACGTGGGACTCCTGGCAGTCATTCGTTGTGGGCCAGGATATTCAGCCTATAGTAGAGACCATTAGCCCAACGCTATAAATACTTTCTTGTACAAGAGAGTCAGGTACATTATTCCCTACTCTCATACTCACTTACCTCTCACACTTTCTGACTTTAGCATCAGAGTGTCTTGTAGGTAACAAACACCCCCCTCAGGGGAGCACTTTTTCTTGACGCACGATTAGACCAGACACACTTACTTTTCTCTGATCCAAGTAAGATCAGTGGCGCCATATGTGGAAATTTAATTGTTTCCCCCATCTTCTTCCCCTCCCGGACAAAAGTTCAAACCAAAGAACAAAAAATAAATCTTGGTTGGTCCCAATGACAAGAATGGCGCTATGTACACCATCATTTCTCCTACTCGCAACAATGAGGAAAACGAAGAGATACCTCACTTGGAGAACATCACACTGAGGAGGGACGGACACACTGTTTTCCCTTTCTATAAAAACGTCGGGGAAGATGTTGCATTGTACGTCAAAACCCGTAGGAGAAATTTTAAGAATGAAACCAGCTAATTTTAAGCATTTTTCTAATATCATCAATTTCTAGATGAAAACAAGACTCCATCTAAAAATAGATTATAGCTTTCTATAACTTAGTTATTGGAAGTCATCTTCAACAAAAACAACAATCAAACTTTGTCCCAATAAGTGAGGTTGGCTAGATATGGATCAACTTATACCATAATGTTCTATTCAGGACCATGCTTCTATTCAAATTGTTAATCTCAAGATCTTTTTAAATAATTTCTCTTATAGTTCTTTTAGGTCTTCTTCTACGTCTATCTATTAGCTCATCTCTATCAGATATACTCTACTTACCACATAATCTATAGGTCTTATCTCGGTTTTTTTTCCACCATTTTTTCTACTATAAGTGTTACCCCAATACTCTCTAATATTGTTATTTCTAATCTTATCTTGTCTAATCTTACCACATATCCAACGCAACATCCTCATTGAAAGTCATCTGACGAAATAAAATAGTCTTCATATTTAACTCCTGTATGCCTCTAACAGATGAGCTCTGAAAATTAAGACTAACACAAAACTGAGCATTATAAATTCAGTCAAGTACACTAGTAAATAAGAACATAACGCATATTCCGGCTTGTTTAGGTCACAAACACCACATCCAACATGTGAAATTGGATAGTATTCTTGAAGGTGTGGTAGGTGTGAACAACAAACAAGAAAACTGCATGGATTAGGTTTAGCATTAAAAGAAGAGGTAAATATGAATCTTTTCCCCTTTTCCTTTAACAAAAAAGTAGAGGGCGTTGAAGTTAAAATTAAATAACAAAAAACCACAGCAACTTGACATGCAGCTCAAAACTTAAAAGTCAGCCTGAGTAAATTATGTGGATTGCTGTAAGCCTGTAACATATCAGTGACAGAACAATTCATGCAGTTCAGCTCCAAGAATGGAGAAGCTCAAATGTGTATCCTACTTCGAAATGCCAATAAGGATTAGTACTATACTAGTCATCTTAATAAACAAAACAAAAATTCATTAGTGTGATAATGAATCCTTATACTAAGTCGTATAATAATTACAATTAAGTAAAAACTACTACATGTTTTGCTTTTTTTTTATAAGTAAAAATATTGGTGACACGGAATAAAAATCATGTATTATGCAGTTAGGCATGTCTCAGGCATAGTGAAGTTACATACACTAGTTACAAGCTCGCGGTCAATATTGACGATGCTTCTTGTTGTCTCAAGCTATCAGCCACATGAGCAATTACTCCTATACCAGCATTGTGAATCCACTCACTTTTCACCTGAAATTGAGAAGTTATGATGTTAAAAACTCTATCAATGATACCATCAGCATCTGAGAGAACAGGTGGATACATTACATGAATGTTGTTATGAGCAAAGAAAGGCCAGAATGATGAATGGAAGCTGACATCGACTTTTCTCCATCCCAACTGTTGTAATCCCTGTATGACCTCCTCTGTTCAGAAGATACAACACAACAGATAATTGATAACTCTCAACAGATAATTCATAATTCTTCAGCTACTCTAGGCAATAATGTCACCTTCGATGATTTCATGATATTCTACAGTCTTCTGGGTACCAGGTGCATTTTGAGCTTCTTCCTTTGCTTTCATTGCTTCTTGAGAAAATTGAGGGCCATCAGAAGGGACTGGAGGGCAATATTCAACATCAACCACGTGCTTGTATCCATCTAAAGATTGGCGAGGAGGCTGTCAATACAAAAGAAAATGTTAGTACGTAAGAGAAATAAAAGTATTCTCAATTTTCTAGCTCAAACATTTTCCTGTTTTATATTAAATAGTTTCTCCCCCTAGTTTTTGTATGGAATTGGCCTGAAGAACCCGGATGCTACTGTTATCTCCATTTCAAAAGTTAATAATTTATCCGCCAAATTTGTGACACAGATCATGTCACTGATCAAATAGGATGGAAGAATCAATACCACTAACAATATTTTAGTTGCAGTTCATTGCTTTAATCCGTCATTAATTTTATTTATTTATGAAGGATTTATATACATTATTGAAGAACACCAGAAATGCAAGTATCAGCTAATACAAATACAACTTCCAATTGGACAAAGCCTTTCATTTCATGCCAACAGGTTGTGATTCTGCAGTGATAGGAATTTCCCCTTCAAGTTTCAATATGAAATTATGAAGGGATGCCAAAGGTTAGGCCTACTAATGAACTGGGTTAACATACTGCTCATCATAAATCCTTCTTGATAGATGAGAGAAGGTCTACCTACCTTGTTATCAAGAGAAAAGGAAAGTTATCCATGGAGATGTACGAAAATGAAGATGGTGCAGGGTCGATTGTTGACAGAAGGTCTATCTCAGGGCATTACATAGTTTTGGGAGGAAATTTGGTGTAGAGGAGGAATAAAAGTAAATCCTAGTTGCAAGGTCAAGTGGAAAGACAGAATTTCAAGTTATGGCTCACAATGTCTATGACGTGATATGGGTGAAGAATTGAAGATCAACTTGATGACCTAAAAATAAATTACAAGGATCCGATGAGGCTATTCCGTGACAATAATTTTGTCAGTAGCATTGCACACAACCCAGTACAACATTATAGAACCAAACACTTAAAGATAGACTGACATTTGATTAAAAAGAAATTAGATAATGGTCTAATAACTATAACCTAAACCCCCTTTGGACTTCAATTGGTAAACACCAAGGGACTTGACACGAAGTAGTTCCAAGATCCTACGTGCAATCTGAGAATGATTGACATCTACTCAACAGCTTGAGGGAGAGTTGTGTTTTGTAAATATGTAACTGACACAAATATAGGATAGAATAATATGTGTAGTTGTGTACATATTTTCAATGTGTCAGTTATTATTAGGACGGATTTTATTCCCTTTTCCTTGATTATGATTTATTAGGCTTAGCCTATATAACCAGATTAGTGCTATTCAATAAAGAAGATCAGTTTTTCTCTTGTTTGCTCAGTGAAATCCCTCTCTTTTTTCTGCTTTTCATTTGACTTGATAACAAATTAGAATGTTAGAGATAACCTTACAACGAGTAATTAGATTACAAGCTCAAGAAATTAACAATGTCAGAATATACAGTTATAACTCTAAGAATCTTAAATCTTAAATATTGGAGATCAATAACAAGTGAACAAGAGGAGAAATCATCATATTCACCTTACTGAGCTCCATTTCCCTCCTTATCGAGGATGTGCGCCATCCAACCATATCTATATTAAGTTAAAGAAATTACCAAATTGAGGAAGAGAGGACCAAAAGTTACCACTTATAATAGGTCGTAAATAAATAAAACATACTGGGAGGATACGATCATATGAAACATTAGCATAAATAATGCGACATTTAAATGCTCCAAGTGCAGATCTACAAAAACACTAAATCTTGTAAGTAACAGATTACTCTATTGAAAAAAGAATGCAAAGTAAGAACCAATAGATTCCTTTGCTTACAGAAACTTTCCATCTTCTCCATCAGAAGCCATTCTCAACAAAAGAGGTGGTCTGTTGGGTTTACCATCAGTAAGGAACAACTGACTACCAGTCCGGCCAACAAATAAAGGAGCCATAGGTGCAGCAAGCTTTTCTAGTATTGGGACGCCCAACAGAAATGGAAGCTGGAAAATATGCATACTACACGGTCAAAACTCTTATGTCCAGTAATTTTTCGGTGTAAAATGAGAAACATGAAAAGTTTCAACAAAGGGTTGGCTTAGTGTCATCAACATAAAATTTATCCAGTAAGATTGAAATTTTGTCAGGGTCTGTTTGTCGATAATGTAAACCCCAATTGAACTTTCTCTCATTATTGGAAGTGCTAGTGACGGGAAGCCTTGGCACAACAGTTGAAGTTGCTGCCCATGTGACGTGGTCATTAGATCATTCTCCAGCAAATGCAAGGTAATCTAGCCTAAAATAGACCCACAATTGGCCAAACCCTTCCCTGAACCCTATGGAGGGAACTTTAAAGCACCATGTTGTCCATTTTTTTTGGTTTAACACTGCTATTCAGGAAGAGCTATCAGTATTCTCTCTTTTCACTCTTCCTTTTTTCATTTTAAAAAGTCTTCGGAGGTTATATGCTGTTAGGAGATTCAACGATACAATAATTATAACATCTTATATAAAGCTAAAAAACATAGGCAAAAACATAGGCACATATTTAATATGGTTCGGAACAGACCTGCCTTTTTCCCCTTACACCAAGATGTGGAGTAGCTAAAGTAATAAAATTGATTGGCTCCAACCCAGCAATCATCCCTCCTTTCGAAAAGCTTGTGCTTTGGGAATTTCTTTCCGTCTTGTGTGCAGGATCATCAGGTTGGTCCCTATTATAGGTATCACATGAATAGAGGACAGAAATTGCATATCTAGCAAACAAGCCTCCTAAAGAGTGGGCCAGAAAAGAGATTCTTTTCAGACTTTCTGTTTTCCTGACAACTTGCAAAACCTGTTTTGATAAAAGGAAATAAACATACATGAAACAACTCAGAAGAAACTCCAAGTTATTAAAACTGAAATTGGGTGTCCAAACATTGGACACAGAAATATGCATATCTCATGACTCACTTCATCTGCTAATCGCTTTCCAGCTCCATCAATCCCAGTAAACGTCTTGGTATAAGTATTTGACGAACTTACTGCAGAGATCAAATAATTCTTAAGGACTTCAGCCAGACAAGTAACTTTATGTTCATGGAAGCGGAACTTAAAGTGACTCAAAAGAAAACTTTCACAGTTCTAAGACAAATACTGTTATTTTGAACAGCTTAGGATCAGCTTTGTGTATTCAGGTTGGAGAACCCTTAGTTCTCCCATTAATATATCTTGCTTACACACAAAAAAAAACTTTCCAAGCAAAACTACAAATAGACTTTCTAATGCATTAACTAAAAAAAAGTTTGAAAAAAAGGAAGAAGATTCAGCACAGGAGCGAGAGTTTGATTTTGCAAGCCAAATCATAACTTAAACTAACAGAAAAATTTGAATTACTGACGGAAATTAACGACAAAAAAATGAAACTCACTTCTAACTCCACTAAATGTTACACATGCACATCTTTTTTATCAAACTCCCGTCGGTATATGCTCTTACATGCATGCTTTACAAGAGAGAAAAAAAAACTAACATAGAGAACCACAAGTGAAATACGTACTAACCAAAAATTAAAAAGTTCTTTCCAAGGCGCCTTTTCAACTCTGCTTCTGCATAAGTCCAGTCCGCAGTGCTGTATCAGTAAAAATCTTAGTACAGCTTTGTACAAGACTAAGCTATAGAACAACAATCAACTGACCAACAGAAATAACTTATTTCAAATAAGTGAATGTATGTACGGCACATATCCATTGCCCCAAAATTTAACTTTTCTCGCTTTCATCTACCAAATTGCGAGCTTAAAAATTATTTTTATAATATGAATCAGATTTATGGACAAGTAAACTGAAAAGGGTACCAAGTATTCATAACCAGGGTGAAAACCATAATACTTTCTGGTTAAACTTGAATATGAATATAGTAACTAGTTGTAAAAGTGTTATGCATACCAATTCCATCTTTCAGTTCAGGCAGAATTCAATACAACAATTTGAGCAATTTATTATTTTCTAAATATAAATATACCTAGCCAAGATACCATGAACAAGAACAAGGAGATGATCTGGGTCATTCCTAGAATTTCCCATGCTAGAAATAGACTTTCCATTAGTGGTAGCACTCATAGCTTGAGCTCTTAGGCCCTGATGTCTCTGTCCACTGTTTGTACCTGCCAAAGTTCATTATGAAAGCCAAATGCTATTCATACTTGTATCAATATTATTATTAACATGCTCATTGAATTGTTATCATATTTAGAGATTGAAAAACTGTTATCATAAATCTAATTGCGAATCATTTCAATAATCGGAAAGTGAAAACCGCAACGAAATCGATAAACAGACCAAACCAAGAAAAATCGGAAAAAATATACCGGAAGGAAAACTGAAACCGGAATTGGAGGCGGATGACGAAGAAGAAGAGGAAGGTGCGATAGGGGTTTGTTGTGAGGCACTGTTGTTGATGAAATTGGAGATTCGAGACGAGTAAGAACAGCGCGCGTGAATGAACGGAGCCGTTGCCATGATGTATGTATGTATATATATATATATATATATATATATATATAGAGAGAGAGAGAGAGAGAGAGAGAGACAAATCCTGAAATCTCTCTTTTGAAGGAAAAGTGTCGCAGCAAAACGCCACAAGTTAATCTCGAATAAAAACTCTCAAGTTTCAGAAGTCACATACCGTAGATGATAACGAAAACAAAAGTGATTTATATATTATTCTTCACACGCAGGTTATTCATCGGAATAACGCAATCGCGATATTATTGATGGATGGTAGGGAGAGTAGTTGCCAATAGACGACACGGAAAGCACATTAAATAAAGACGTAAGCACGCGCCAAACTGATCAATTATTATTTTTGGTTTGATAGGCTGCCTGCATATTCTTTTTCGGCTTAAGTTTTTTACGTAAATTTTGTTAAATACTCTTTAAAATTGGAAATATATTTGTTGTGTGCAGCTCTATATCTGATAAAATATATATACAAATTAGAAATTTTATTTCGGTTTTATACCAAAAGTTTATTTTCGATTTTATTCTTAACAAAAACCAGAAAACATCATTGAATTGTATAACATAGATATAAATATAATTCATATTAACATAAACGTAACAAATATATTTAGGAGTTAAACATAAATCAAACATTACAAATCAACATCGGATTGGACGTCGCATCTAGCTCGATCATAACTTTCTCCTCAAAACTGTCATAAGTAGACCACATAGCCCGTAAATCAGTGTTGTTCTTCAGCTCACGGTTGATGAACTGAAGCTTCTCATCGTTGTCAACCGATGGCGAGCAGTACTCGATATTCACTACATTGTTATTGTCGCCAAAAGGTACAAGTTCCTACAATATTTCACGCACATCTTCAATAGGGATGTACACGGTGATCTTAAATTCACGAGATGGTGTTGCTCCGAAAAAGTGGACAACTCCAACAACCCATTTGATGTTCAATTTCATGCCCATTTCTGGTTTTTAGTGTTGTGGTATGGAAAAATATAAGAAGTGAGGTATTTTATAGTAGCTGGAGGTAATCATGAACCATACAAATCTTATATATGTGTTAGTGATAAAACCGGAATTAAAATTCCAATTTTTTATTAAATGGAACATGAAGTATATTTTCGGTTAAGGCCATAGGAGTGAAAGACCAGAAACAAAATAGAAACAACATTGTAATACCAAAAAATCTCATGTATTCAAATATTGTGCTTTTGGTCAAACTACAAAAATGACTATATTTCCATATCATAATACATGAATAAAATGACGTTAACAATAAAATGATATCTAACTACTTGAATGATACCAAAATAAATACTTATGGTAAGCGCCGACTACTTCACTAAATAGATAGAAGCAGAAGCGCTAGCCAAAATCACCGCGCAAAACATCCTCCGCTTCTATAAAAGAAATATATTGGCCCAATTCGGCATACCATTGGACATAGTCATAGATAACGGGACACAATTTACAGAAAAAAACTTCCAGGAGTTCGTCGCCCATTTAGGGACCGTATAACACCTCGCCTCTATCGAGTACCCACAAATAAACGGACAGGACGAAGCCGCGAATAGAGTCATCCTGTTCGGTCTCCGATAAAGATTAGACGAAACCAAGAAAGAGTGGGTTAAAGAGCTACACAATATGCTCTGAGTCTATCCGACTACTACTTATTCCTCGACCAGGGAAACTCCTTTCCGACTAGCTTATGGAATTGAGGCAGTCATCCCCTTGGAGATCATCGAACCTTCTAGGAAGACTGAATCCCTACTTGAAGAAATGAACGACCAATCCCTAAGGAAAGAACTCAATCTAGTTGAAGATATTAGGACACAGGTCGCCCTAAAGGAAGCCTCATTCAAACAAAGAATAACTCTGATACGACTCTAAGGTCGTACGATGCGAGTTTGACATCAGAAGCTTAGTCTTATAACGAAACCTCAAAGACTTCCGCGAGGGAAAAATCGCGACTAACTGGGAAGGCCCTATCGCGTCTGCGCAAAAACGGGGACAATGGCCTACTACTTAGAAAATCTCCAAGGGGAACAACTTGCTCGATCATAAAACGCCAAAAAATTGAAACAATACTATAGTTAAGGCCACGACAGTCGACGTTTCTCGGGGAAGCTCTCCAAACACAGCAGCCTCGACCACGTGTACGCACCTCGGTACAAGCGCAACACCTCAATTTAAACAAAAGACGAGTCTGTCATACCCCAAAATTTTCCCTCCTACTTCTCAAGACATTTCTCACATCCATACTCAAGGATTTCACAAGGGTTGATCAGACAAACTCTCTCCCAAGCAATTAACCCAAACTAGGGTTTGGCCATCCTCAGATCAAGATAGACTTCCAACATCTCCAATGGTCATCATGCCTCATCATATGCTTCAAAGAATCTTCATGTCAAGTTTCAAGCCTTACAAGTCAAGTTTCCTCAGACAATTGCTCAGATGGTTGAAAATCAATTTTATTGGACAAAAGTCAATTGTGGTCAACATACAGTCAAACTTCATAATTTTTGGTCAACATCCATATTTTAAAGTAACATTCATCATTTGATCAAGGGTTGATCATGATTCAACAAGAAATCTCAAGATTTCATCAAAACTCAAAGTTTCTAAATTGGGCTTTCTTAGACAAAAGTCAACAGAACTTTGACCAGACATAACTTTCTCATACTTTTTCAGAAATTTTCCCACCACCTCTCATTTTGAAGAGAATTCAATTCTCTACAACTTCATGTCTCACAAGCTTGGTCAAAAAATGCTTCATTTGGAAGATATGGATCAAAACATTACAGGTTCTTTTCAAAGTCAACAAAAGTCAACTTTTTGTAAAGAAGTGTTATGGAGCATGGAAACTTCAATTGAGATGAAACCAAAGAGGTTGTTTAGAGGACATCTAGATTTTTCCAAAAAGTCCAAGAACACCCAAAAATGTTAAAAATTGAGCAAGATACACCTTGCACAAGTTGGGCATTTTTGAGGAAGTGCACAAATGGAAATACTTGACAAAAGCCAAAATTTTGCAAATGGGCCTCACTTTTCTTGGTTCAAACTTGTTCCTCAGCTGATTTGGAACCTCCAAGCCCAAAGCCACGAATTTTATCTTTTATTTTCTATTTATTTTGGATTTTAATCATTTAAAAGCCAATTAAATTAAAATAAAAGGTAGAAAATCAAAATCAAATGCAAATTGGATTTTTCTCTCATTCTTGAGGTCCAAGCAATCCACACAAGCTGGCAAATTCGAAATTGGCATTGATTGGCAAGAGAATTGATTGAAATTTGATCAAAAAGGTAATGTTTGGTTTTATACCAAATCAAATATTTTCTCATTGATTGATACATTATTTCTTCATGATTCTTGACCTAAATCCATCCACTATATATACACAATGCATTCACATGACACAAGGACGAAAATTCTGCCTCTAAGAACCCTTACCAACTTCAAAAAAACCTTGTATTTCAAGCAACTTGCAGCCCTAGTTTCAGGTTGTTTCAATCGATTCTAAGCATTCCAATACATTCTTGGAGGTCCCCTGAATCGATCCAGATACTCACAAGCCATCAACAAGCCCAGAATCACACAAACACGATTTCGGTTTGTCCATTCTAACTCAATTTCGATTTTTGATTTTCATGCATATTTAACTTGTTTTGATGTTTTGTTTGTGTTTAGAATGGAGTTTCAAAACTTTCTGCATAGGTTAATTGGAGTTTAGACACCTGAATCAGAATTCACCATGGTTAGGGTTCATAACCTCTAATTGGGGCTTTCTGAAATAGGAAAAATTGGACCAAACGACTGATATCATTGCACTCAGGGACCAATTTGCAATCGAACCATGTACTGACAATGAATTTATATTGCTTGTATGTGATTTTGGAAATTTGCAGGGGCTTTAGCGTCGAACCAGGCCGTCGCTATAGGTTTGAAAATTCAAACGAAGAAGATGAAGATCTTCGCGCGTGTTTTGGATTCTCCGAATTTAATTTCGTTCATATTGTTTTTGTTTCATTTAGCTAACACCAAACGCAGGATGGCTCAGTGGCAAAGGCGTGTGCATGTGAAAGGAAGGTCAGGGGTTCGATCCCTGGCTTTGCAATATATTTTTACCACTTTACAAAACTAACTCTTTTTCTATTTTCTTTTCATATTTTTTTTACTTAATTTATTTTCTCTTCAAATAATTTCTCTCATGCATTTAAAAATCACCAAAAATATTTTCTTTTTGCATTTTAATCAGAAAAATACTTATTTAATTTTTGACATAAAAATTAATATTTTTGCATGCATATTTTAATTAATTGTTAATTAACCGTTAAATTGACTTTTAATTGACTTTCCTTATCAAAATCGATCCAGAAAATTCCCAAAAAATTATTCTATCATCTACTTAGGATTACTAACCTAAAAACTTTTTCCTAACTAAAAAATCTTTTTTTACTAACATTATTTTCTCTTATGCGAATTTCTTATCTTTTCCGATTATTATGTATCTACTTACAGGTTGTATAATAGTTAGGATTTATTTTCTCGCATTCTTTTCCAATATTATGTAACTGCTCATGGGATGTAATAGTTAATTAGGATTTTACTTTCCGCACTCCTATATTATGTAACTGCCCCAAAGCCATGTAATAGCGTAGGATTTACTTTCCCGCACTTTACTTTCCGCAATTTACTGTATGCACCCTTTAAACTGCTAGTAATTAGGCGTGTATGGCAAGATAAAAACGAAATTAGATCACTTCTAATTCTAAGATAACATATCTGAATTTAACACACTCTTTTCACACATGCACCCCTGATGGTAATTCTCTCTCGTTGCCTTTCGAACAAATGGTCAAGTCCCTCGAACGTAGAGGTATCCTAGCACCGTTGCCTACGAAACATATCATCATAGTCCCTTCGATACAAAGATCATAGACCCACGATGTCGCCTACGAATACATGATCTCGTCCCTCGATTGTTGCCTCGAAAGTGATGATCGTCCTTGAATGTGCTAGGATACTCCTACAAGTTGCCTTCTATGACCATCCGATGTCCCTTCGAATGTCCCTCTTACATCCAACGAATAGGGTTACCTACCAACTAATGGTATGAATAGCGCTATTCTAAAGGAACGTAAAACAACACGGAAACGACCATTCTGAGTAGGTAATAAGACTTTTAGTTGCTTGCTCAAATCAAAAATATTTTTCACACCTCACACTCTTTTGTCAAAGTTCAAACACTTTTCAAAAACAAAAAATTTTCGAACACTTTGTATACATTCCAACGTGAATCATTACAAAGTCAAAGCGAAATGTCTTTTTCAAAACATTTTTGTCAAACACACATAAAGCAATTTTTAAAGATGAGCTAGAAGCAACTAAGAGCCCGTAGATAACTACGGATGGAAAGGGGTGCTAATACCTTCCCTTTTCATAACCTTCTCCCTTACACAGAATCTAACGAAGGTCTTTTTCAGTTCTTTTCACCTTCCCTTAATTGGATAAAAGAAAAGTCGGTGGCGACTCTTGCTATCCGCAACATTTGCGATAAAAAGCAAAACAAATCTCAAAGTCAGTTCTCCCACCGTATTACAGAGTCCTCACTTTGTTTTAGGAAACGAGCAAGCTCCTCGTCACAACATGGTGGACTCGATCGAGCCCTGGCGTTTCAGTACCTCTCCGGAAAAACACCCATCTCGTGATGGGATGTTCATGGCACCAACCTTGGGCCCTGATCGGGACCTGAGTTCCGGTCTAGAGCATGGTATTTACCCTGGCCATTTCGACTAGTCACACCCACACTAGCGAAATCCTATAACTACGAGCATATACCCCCAAGTTAAAACACAATCTCACCACACCAGGCATACGAACATACACACACAGTTGACAATAAAAAGAAAAGATACCAAGTAAAGAAAACGACCACCAAGGTCGAACGAAAATTATAAATGGCCACATGGGCCAAACTTGTCTAAGAGTTGCATAAAGGGTACTCCGCCCCAAATCAAAACACAGATAATAAACAACCACTATGGACCAAAATTTTCATTACATAAAATAGGCTAAGCCTGAGCAAACAAGTACATCAAAAAATGGCACGCAAGCCGAAATAATAGAAACCAACAAATCATTCTCCGAGCTGGCTCAGAGCGTCACAGGAAAACTCGCCTCGAGGTGTCTCCTATACCACTATATCCTCGAGGAAATAGGGCACCATTATCTTACCATCAGAAACATAGTGGTGGACACTCATTCCGGTAGTTGTCAATTAAACAACTAAACATCGGGGTTCAGAACCCGGAGCTCCGCCACCATATTTTCAAAGCTCCCCTCGAAAGCGGTTAGGGAATCGTCATATGCAAGCTGAACACAAGCAACCAGCTCTACACGAGTCTTCAAACTAACAGTCTCTTCGGACTCACCCTCCGCCGGAGCCAGCTTGGCCTTCAGCGAGGCAATATGCTTGAGGTGAATCTGATCCTACAATGAAAGGGCATCTTGCTCCTCCAACAACTTTGTGCAGTCAGTCTCCCCATTTTTCTCAACCTCCAGCAGCTTGGCTCAAAGCGTCTGCAACTCGACCTCCGAAGACTAGCCAATCTCGGCGTAGGCGACGACCATCTTCAGGACTCGAATGAAAGCCCTGACATCCTGAGCCAGTTCCACCCTCTTAGTCGATCGATCCATTCCTTTGAGCAGGAGTGATTAAACCCGAGAAAGATTCAGACTTGAGCCCTCAAAGAATGTCCGGTCGTGCCAACAAGGAGGTAGATCATATTTACCTTTCTCACTCTCGCTAGTTAGATCCACAGTGTCATCTGGGTGTTGCCTCTTGAACCTCAAAGATACTGTTTGGGGTGAAAGCGCTCTAGTTTTCGGACACGTAGAGGATGTGCTCGAGCCGGTTTGGGGAGCCGACCTCGCCTCAATTAGGGAGGACCTCACACCCTTCACTTTCTTCGACCTCACCAGTGACTGTCGTGCAATACGCTCCTAGATGGGATTCATCTTATCTACAAAAAATAAAAAGATACAAGAGTTAAAATACAGATTGACTAAAACATGCATTTGATTCAAAAAAAAGATTTATACCCAAATACGCCTTATGGTCTCCACAAGTAAGGAATTCCTTAATGTTTATCAAGCCAGCCTCATAGACATACTCCCCGTCTTTATCCACAAGCAGCTTTCCCCCTTGCCCATACACTAGACTTGGGGGAAACCTTGGACAAAGGCAGACAAGGCATTATGACTGACCAGATCCTCGACACCTAGCCGCTCCTTGTTCCACACATAATAGTTTGGGTTCTGATCGAAATGTCTCTTCGACCAATTAAAGCGGAATTTTGACACCAGCTTAAACACCTGCTCCCCCTCTCGTTCAGCTTAAGAGACCCATCCTCCTCACAAGCAGGGGAAAATATGAACACGTTAAAGAGTGCCCGCTTTGACACCGGTTGGACGAGCACATACTTACTTTTGAAGAAACAAACATACTCCAAGTAAGCCTTGAACAACTTCCCGTTCTGTTGCTTCAAGGAAACCCATCCCCATCGGGTCCCCGCCTGAGTCTTGTGCGTGCTCCCCTAGAGATGGAAGTAGTATCAAAACAAGTGAAGGGTGGCACCCACACACAGATGCTCGTAGACGATCTCAAACGCTCGCAAGAAAGCGATCGCATTGGGGTGGAGTTGGGAAGGAGCAAGGCGCAAGTACCGGAAGACGACCACCTATAGATCGGTAAAAGGAAGTCTAAGTACCATCTCCCTAAATAAGATATCAAACATCAGGATATGACGAGCATCATATCTAAAGCAAATCTTATGCCATTGAGCTGGAATATAGACCGCCCACTCTTCCTCGACCTCCTCGGCATCCTCGGCCTCCCCGACTTCCATGATCGAATCCACCATCATGAATACATCATTTGGGTTCTCAATAAAATACGATGCTCGATCTCACGGATTCGGGGCAACCCAAATTGAGGGATAGTCTTTGTTGACCTCCGCATCTTGAGTAGCGGCCGATCCTTCCCCCGCAAGCACCGCTTCCCTTTCTTTGGGGGTAGCAGGTTGTCTATGAATCTCCCACGTCACCTCAACGGCCCCCGACGTACTCCCTTTCGTAGAGGAGCACTAAGATGAACTCTGGTCGAACCTGCTGGATTCCCCCCGCAAGCCTTCGTTAACACCCGCCATTGTACCTGAAAAGCAGAGGATAAAGGTGAGCTCGACACAATTGTCAAATCCATCCTTCCACCGCTAATCAAGGGAAAGGGCTTGGAGGAACGAGGACCTTTTCCTTGGCCCGAGCCCTCACTCGACGATAATAAAGACTCAAAATTCACGAAGAATATCATTGACCAGGGGCAATATACCACCCAGAGTAGCAGCACCCAAGAGCATGAAGTTGTCCGAAAAAGAAGGTCAAACTCCACGGAAGGCTCATTCCAACTTCTTATCCCAACCATGACAATTGGACGCTAACGAAAAATTCACGGCGGAGCGCAAACACTCAAGGTAGCAGAGCCGTCGTCCGCCACCAACAAAGCAAATCGAAATCCCTAACCTTATGCACTTCCAAAAAATCTTGAAAATCCTAAATCTATGAACAAATTCAGCAAAAGGAATCAGAAATTCACCAGTTAGAAAACATGAAAGCTTGGGAGGACTAAGTTGAACGGCGGAGAATGGAAAAAAAATCGCCTTGAATCACACAGAAGATTTCACCGAGAAGAAACTGACAGAGTCGGGGAAGGCGAGGTAGCGTCATGCAGGAAGATGCAAACGAAAAGTGTAAATATGACGCTTCCTCCCCTTTTTATAGGCCTCCGCCCCGTACGTGAACAAGAACGCACCTAGGGAAACTAATGGTCTCATCATTACACCCTAGTGCCTAGGCCTGTCATCATTTAATGCATACGGCTCGAGGTCACATGAGCAGAATCCTCCAAATTCCATAACTTTCGGCTTCCAACAAAATTATCCATCTCCCCGCGAGATAGATCCTCTTCCCCACAGACTACTATTGAACTTAACGTCGAGCAATCATAATCGAGTAACCCCGAGGGAGATTTGGCTAAAAATGACCATGATGCATGCCTTTCTTGCCAAATAGACCTCGTTCCATTTGCCTGACGTCAGTCGGGCAGATAACCAGGATCTATTCCATGATATCTCTGCCCGATAGCACCTTCTTGATCGACATAACAGCTAGTTTCGGGTAAGGATTCCCGCTTTGACTAAGTCTTAGAAGTTACCTATTTTCGCGGACCCAGATATCTCGACCCAAAAATAGGGACCAATGGCTACGCTTCAGGAAAAACCATATAAACTCTCACACTTGTGAGGGCCAAGTATTCCATTATTCACTCTAAAAAACCCTAATATTCTCTTGTACCTCATTGTGCCATCTTCTTACTTTAGCATCAGAGTGCCTTGTAGGTACACCCCCTCCTTTCCATTAATCTCAGCTCGATGGATCATCATCTCCTCGGATCATCTCAAATTTTGATCAACATACTAGATCAAGTTGGTAACATTATAAGAATTCAAATGTTTCTGTTTGTTTCATTTACAACTTCAAGAACACAAATCAACTTGAAATCCATCAATCAAAACTCAACATCGATCACAAGACATAATTCTCTAATTAAAATTAGAGGTATCTAACAAAATTGTAATTCAAAATTATTACATTTGAAACCCATATACAGAAAATAAATTCAGGCATAAACCATAATTCCCAAATTGAAATACTCATATATAGAAAACCAATTCATGCATAAACCTTAAGAGAAATGATATTTTAACACCTAAATTTAAATGTCAAAAAAATATCTAGTATAAATTTTAGGTGTTATAGTGTATTATTGGCATAAAGTTTAAGATTCTTTTCCAGGATCCCACCTCTTTAAATTGAAACAAGTTAATCTTTACAACTTGAGCCACCGAAAACATTTCTATCCAAAGGTACATATCACGTTTGTTTATAAATGTTGAATTTGAAATTTGCATAAGTTTCAACAAAAATCAATTTGAGTGTTGACCTTCAAATTTTGGTTTGTGCCATTTCCACCAAATTGAACCGATTTTGAATGATGAAACACAAACATAATAGGACTCCATCTTTATGTCTAAGCTTGCATTAAAGCTTGTATCTGTTAGTATAGGTGTATGACAGCTAATGAAATTGCTACAAAAGAGTATCTGTGGAACAAATTGTAATACACAATGAAAAGGACTTGTTCCTAATATAAAATTAAAATCATGGGTATTTGAAATACCAAGTGTTAATGAGTGGAGTGGAAACAACAATACCCCCGTGAGATTGGTGCTAATCTAAGCATGAACAAATAACTAATTGTACTCTTTCTAACATCTTAATCATTGTTGTCTTTCTAAGCATGAGAGGAGTTGTAATTTAATATTTAATTAGAATTTTTTTAAATAAGAGAGACCTAAATACATTTTTGATCCTTCAAATTTTTAAGTTTTTGTCTCTTATTTTAAAAGCTAATTTTTTGGTTTTTAACTTTATCTCACTCGAGATTTTGTTGATCTTTTATAGTTTTATATATATGGCACTATTATTAATGATATGACACTGCTATAATAACTTCATAAAATATGTGTCTATCTAAGGTGGAAATACTATAGCAGTTTCATGTCATTAATAAGGACGTCATATATACAAAACTAGAGGAGAATTACACTACAAGAAATACTTTCTCCAGTGACATAATGTAGCGACGTGATAATCACTTGGGTAATTATTGGCTGTTGCAACGTGACAATCACGTCACAACCTGTTTTTGAATTTTAAATAACTTTATAAACATAAAGTTATTAGGAGTCAGACATTGATATGAAAAAAGTTGTGACGTGGGTTACACGTCGCTACATTAAATTTATAAATTAAAACAGAAAAAGTTGTAACAATCACGTGGAGAAAGATTCAAATTTTAAAAAATTTAGTTGTGACATTACAAACACGTCGCAACATTTAGAGGGAAAATTCAACGTTACCCGAAAGTGACATGTTGGCAGGCATGGCAGGCTGAGACATTAATTAATGTTACCGTTGTCTTGTTGCGACGTGGTTCTCACGTCACTGATTAGTGTATATACTTACGCGTTTTTGTTTCTCTCCACTTCTATTCATAGTTACAATTTTTTTCCTTCTCTCCGCGTTCTCCTACTCCCAAAACCAGAAACCCTCCTCTCCCAAAATTCCTAAATTTTCCATCCCAATTCAATTTTTCATACCTTTTAATCTCAAATATTTTTCACAAATTTCATATATTCTTATATGAATAGTAAATTACATCCGTATTTTTTTATAATTTCGTTTTATATTCATACTATATTCTGTTATTAATGTTAGATTTTTTGTTTATTTAGATTTTGAAGAGAGAAGAAGATGAAGGAGAAGAAGGTGAAGTAGATTGAAGAAGAGGTAAGTTTTTTTTTCTTCATCTTTTTATTAAATATTTATTTATCAAGTGATATATTTTTAATAGATTTATTAGGTTATTTTTTTAATTAGGTTATTTTATAAATTAATTATTATAGAACAAAATTATAAATTAAATATTAAATATTTATTTTATAAAAAATAAAAAAATAAAACAGAATATAGTAAATAAAATAAAACGAAAATTTTATATATATATATATATATATATATATATATATATATATATATATATATATATATATATATATATATTACTAATATTTTTAAAACTATTAGAAAAAATTGATATATTAAAACTATTATTAAAATTATTATATATTAATATTATTAAAATTTCTATATATTAATATTAACATTAATAGAATATATTATATGATGTTGTTTTTAAAATTAATAGAAAAATTATTATATATTGTTGTTTTTAAAAATTAATAGGATATATCATTAAAAATAATATATATTTTATCTTAATGAAAAATAAAATAATAAATATTAATAAAAACAAAATATTTATAAAATAGAATATAAAATATAATAAAATTAATTAAAAACGAAAAAATTATATATTTATAAATAAAAACAGAATATTTTATGTATATTAAAAACAAAATATTTTTATATTATGAAAACAGATTATTAAAAACAAAATATTTTTATGTATTGAAAATAAATTTTTATGTTTATATTAAATTTTTAAAAATAGAATTATATTATGTATATAATAAAAATAAATTATATTTTGAAAAATAGAAATATAAACAAACTATAATTAAAAAACATCATTTTGTATATATTTTATAAAAATAGTTTTATTAAAAAATTATAATATAATATGTTTTAATATGTAACATATATATATTATAAAATCATATTTATAATAAAATAAAATACATAGTTTATATTATTGTTTTTACAGATAGCATTTATTAATAAAAATAATATAAATATTTATCTTAATGAATATAATAGTTATGTATAAAGAATATTATTAGTATTTTAAAAATAAAATTATAAATAAAATATTATAAATTTACATTTTTTAAATAAAATATATTATATATTAAATAAAAAGTTATATTTTTTCAAAAAAATATAACATAATATATGTGAATTATAAAATTAATTATCTTAATGAACTATAATAGTTATATATATTTAATAGTACTTTTAATATATAATATATATTTATATGGTACATGTTTAATAGTTAAAACAAAAATAATATTTTTAAGAATAGTAAATATTAAATAGTATAGGTTTAAAAATATTATTAAGTTGATTAATATTTCTAATTAAAAAGACAATGATTGTATAAATGTGCACTATGAAATATTATCGATATTATCATAGTTGGATGTACGATAGAACATATCCTGGAAGACGTGGACTTAAACCCAATTTTATAGTAGGGGTTGATGAGTTTATCACGTGGGCGTTTGCTCAGGAATGTTGTCGAAGCGAAGGAGGAGTTAGGTGTCCATGTCTTAAATGTGAATGTAGACCAATAATTAGTGACCTAGAGGAAGTAACACGTCATTTGCATAGAAGGAGTTTCATTGAAAATTATTGAGTTTGGACGTATAATGATGAAGAACTGTCGAGTAATGTACCCGAGACTAGCAACACGCGTGCTTCAAGTAGTCGACCACCTATGGAATATGAGGAGAACTTTAATCTAATCGGTGAGATAATTGATGATGCTTTTGGTGTGAACGTGAGGATGTTGCCTACCAAGTTGATATCGTCGAACAAATTAATGATGTGGTTGCAGCTGAAGATATTACAAGTTTGTCTGATACAACAGTTTAGGGACATCAAGTTGATGCGTCTATATTGTTGGTTGATAATAATGTGGATGAAGAGAATGATGAAGAGTTTGAATCCTAGGACAATATTACATCACATGATGAGAATGATATGGATAACGAACATGAAGATTTAGAATAACTAAACAATTTATTGAATGTAACATTAATGAATATGTATTGAATGTGTTAATGAATATCTATTTAATGTTTTAATTAATATATATTGAATTTGTTAATGAATATCTATTGATGTTAATGAATTTATTATCTTTGTTGACGAATATATATAAATAGGTAAAATACCACCTAAGAGTAAGGATAGTGGTAAGAAGTCCCAACGTCCGAGGGTAGTAACATGTGAGGCACCTCACTCGACCATGTGTCCCCCTCTCAGAGTCAGGTTGATCCTATGTCCATGGCCAATAACCAGGCTTTTGTGCCCGTCTGGGGTACTTGCATCTTTTGTGCCACCTAATTTTCCTTTCCCACAGACCTGGATGCCCTTATCCTTCCAGCAGACTAGAGGACCTGGTTTTCCTTTCTCACAGACCCAGATGCCCTCATCCTTCCAGCAGACGGGAGGACCCCATTTTTCATATCCCACACAAATGCCCTCATCCTTCCAGCAGACGGGAGGACCCAATTTTCTATATCCCACATAGATGCTCTCATCCTTCTAGTAGGCTGGAGGATCCCGCAACCCACGTCCCACACATACTGGAGGATCCCGCACCCCACATTCCAGACAGACTGGAGGATCCCGCACCCCACGTCCCACACATGTACCTGCACGCGAGGATGATGACGATGTAGATGTGGAAGATGATGAGATAGATGGAACTGATCTTCGTGGGAGCGATGATCCGAGTGAGATTCATGTCATTGACGGGAGGTTTTGGATTTGGCCCGAAGGAAGCAAGTAAGTTTCTTATTTATAAACTTTTATTTAAGTATGTATACATTTTCATTTTTTGTATAAATTTATATTCAATATTGTTAATTCAAAATATTGTTGTTTATTTTCGCGCCGATTCGGACTGCTGTCAAGGTTATAAATTATATAGTTCAGCAGATGTATAAATCATTTTGGAAGAACTTTGGCGAGGTCACAGATAGAGAAAAATGGTTAAAAAAATTTAAGGTATTGTTATTTATTTAAGTTGTAAATTTAATTTATTTTTTTAGTTATTGTTATTTAAATGACATTTTCATTATAATTACTTAACTTTTTATTTTAATGTCATACAACATTGCAGGAAAAATGTGTGTGGGATCCGTTGAACGAGAAAATGATTGAAAAAAACTATTATGGAAGAATCTCTAGAAGATTTTCTGACATAATGCGGCGGGTTAGGGAGAATTATGAACTTCATGGTATTCGTCCTAACTGGATAGGCGTAGAGGCTTTCAAAGAACTTCTTAAATATTGGAAGTCGCCAGAATTCAAGGCTAAATTGGAAACTTTTAAGAAGATGAGGGCATCTAAAAAGGGAGGTTGTATCAATGTTGGAAGTATAAGTACTGCGGAGCATGTTCGACGAATGGTAAATATTACCAATTTTTAAGTTATATTTTTATTCATAATATATTTTATTAATTAATTTTAATTTTATTATTTAGACGAAGGAGTTGGGGAGACCACCACTGATTACTGAGTTGATTACAAAGACTCAAACAAAGAGATCAGAGGATTTTGTTGACGAACGCACACGGAAAGCTTTTGTAAGTTATTTAATTTATGTTATTTATATTTTTTAATCTATCATATAAGAAAACTCATGCATTTTCCCCAAACTCTGCCAATTGGGATGCTAAGAATTGAGTATTTCTCAAATTAAGTGCCACATCATCATCATTTAATGCTTCCCTATTCTGATGGCAGTTACAAGAATTGGAAAACCAATTTACGTGTGCATGGAAAAGTTGTAGTTTTCACCCTTCCACTATCCCTTCCTTGCACGGTTACATAAGGCCATGAATGCTTTTTTTTCAACTGCTCCACTCTCAATCATGGATGTATTATTTATAACCCTCCCAAACCATGCATCTTTCGCATTCTTGGTTTCTCCTGGTATCTCAATCGTCCAAATTTTCGCTGCCTGACTCAACAGAGTTGGCATTATGGCCAGACCTGTGTGGCGAAAATCTACGACATCGACGACAACAAGGAATTTTGAAGGTCTCTGTTCGGTTCATCACAAATGGAAGGTCTTGGATCTCCATTAGAGCAATGGATCTACTAATAAGAAGTTCGACCAAGCTTCAACAAAGAGTTTATATGTTTCAAAATTTTAGATATTTGGCTTGAAATTACTTGAGGTTGCAAAAGTTGAATTCTTTGATAGGTAAATTTAATTATGAGACCAATCTTAGTGTTTGATGTCATCTACAAAAGTTTTTCTAATTATTTGAGGATTGTAATATTGAAATTCGTTGACAGATAAATTTCCTTATTAGACCTGTTATGTAACAGTAGAGCCATAGAGGATTTTGATAATTTAAAAAGTCCATTGTTGGAAATATGTCTTAAAACCTTTGTTGATGAAGACAAAGAAAATATATTTCGAGATTATAAAAAATCAGAAAGCCGAAAAATATCAGATTTGATCGGTTCGGTTCATTGATTCATTCATTAATGTTAGAATATTCTATATTAATTTGGAGATCATATAAATTAATATAAAAGGATATTATAAGATATTTATAATATTTGAGAGATATTATAAGATTAAAATAATATATTTTATTGTAACAATTAAGGAGATATGATTTTAGATTTGTTATGGATTTGGTGGATTTTGGCCATTATAAATATGTATCTTATTACAATTGTGACAATTTTAGAGCTTGCACCAAAAGGGAGAATAAGGGTTTGAAACCTTAGAAGGCAAAGGTTTTGGAAACCTTTGGGGTTGGCACCTTCAGGGTTGTTCTTGGGAACATGAAGGTGAAAGTTATTTTCTTGTAACTCAAATCTCTTGTAACAACTTTCTGAGTATAGTGAATTGGAGAGCTGCTCTCTCCCCCAGAGTAGATCGTTTGATCGAACTAGATAAACAAACCTTCATCTTTTTCTCGCCTTATTCGGTTATATTTTATGTGTAAGAATTATTATTGTTGCATACCATTTGTTTTGGTTGCTACTATTCTTTGCCCCACAAATTGATATTGAATGTTGTCGTAATTAACAACAAGTGGTGCGGTGAGCGTGGCTCAAAGAGGTATTGAGCACCATAGGCAGATGATAGATCGAGAAATTTTCCGGTAACAAAGACTTCGGGTTGTGGAAAATTAAGATGCAAGCAATTTTAATTCCATAGAAGTGTATTGATGCTTTGAAGAGTGAAACATTAATGGCTACAGGTCTTACACAGCTGCAGAAGATTTATCTTGTGCCTCGGGATAAAGTTCTAAGAGAGGTTTCCAGGGAGCAAACTACTGTTGCTATGTGGGCAAAACTTGAATCATTGTATATGACCAAGTCTTTGGCTCACAGGTTGTGTCTGAAACAACAACTCTATTCATTCCGAATGGTGGAACATAAATCCATAATTGAGTAACTTACAGAATTTCACAAGATTATTGATGATCTTGAGAATATTGAAGTGAAGATTGACGATGAGGACAATGCTTTACTACTGTTGAGTTCATTACCCAGAAGGTACTATTACTTTGGATGAAGTCCAGACGGTGGTAAAATCCAAAGAATTTTCAAAGTCAAAAGATTTGAAGATTGAAGATAGTGGTGGAAATCAAAATATTCGAGGTCAAGAGCCGGAGGATGACGGAAACAATGATTCTGACATTGATAATTATACTGGTCACGGTGCCCCGTAAAAACACTTTTATTTTATTTGTTTCTAAATTTGAATTTATGTAAGATATTAATTAATTAACACTTTTTAATTTTTAATATATTAAATTATTAAATTTTAAATTATTAGTTTTATTATATTAAATTTAATTATATAATTTTAGTTTATCAAATTTATTATATAAAATTTTATTATATGAATATATAATTATATAATTTTATTATATGAATTTTATTATATTAATTAATTAGTTTATTATTTATAAAAGATTATTAGGGGGCTGTAATTAATTTTAAAAAAATTACCTTTAGCGACGTGAAAAACATGTCACAATGTTGCGACATGAATTTCACGTCACAACCAAAAGCTGCTAATGCAGAGTTGTGTTCCCTATACAAATATATTGCAACGTGAATACCATGTCACAACTTTGTGACATGAGAAATACGTCGCAACAAGTTTGCCACTTGTTCCCCAGCGACATATTTGATCACGTCGCTAATTATGAGTTGTGACGTGATTTCTCAAGTTGTGACGTGAAATTCACGTTGCAACTGAGAGTGTTTTTTGTAGTGTAATGAATTTTTGTGTGAATTAAAGTTTATGATCACTAAATTGATTTTTAAAATAGAGAGACTAAAATTTAAAAAACTTAAAAATATGAGAATCCAATGTGCATTTAAACCAAAGAAAAATTGAATTTAAATGAAAAACATGAGATATGTGAAATTATAGAAGAGTTAAGGGAGACTAATAGAATGAAAATAAAATAAAAATAGAATTAAATTTTATCTTAAATATAAGAGTTATTTTAACATTTCACAAACAATTTTATTTTACTATTAAAAATTATTTTTAATATTTGAGCGTTTATTAATAAATTTCATAATTTCATAAATTAATTTATTATATTTTATTAATAAATTTTATTTTATTATTAAAAATTATTTTTAATATTTAAGTGTATATTAAAAACAATTTTACATAGAAGCAAACGTAAACTTATTTTTTTAGAAACAACTAATAAGAATAGAGAAAAATTTTAAATTTTTTAAAATTTAATTTATCTTTTAATTGCCATCATAGAGTAATTATGTTAATGGAGGAGTAAAAAAAATTATTTATTTTAATTTTTACAATTAATACAAATATTAAAATTGATTGCGAGTAATCTTATGTGTGTCACTAGCTATATTAATCAATTTTATCACTTTATTAATTAATTTTTTTTTATATTTTATTTACCAACTTTAATTTATTGTTATAAGAGACACTTCAAACGTGTATGACATTGTTCACGTTTACGCACGGTTCACTGTTGATGGTTTTGTTTGTCGTACTGGTATTTGTTAAGGGTATGAAACAATATGGAAAAACATTTTCTGCAAGGAACGGACAGCGATGAAACAATACGCGAGAAACATCCACCAACGAATCACCAATGCCAAATCAAACCTCACACGAACCACTACTAACCCTGCAAAACCTTTCAACTTTGTCACGCAGTGTAACCTCAAGATTTCAGAAAATGGTCGAAACGGCAACGTTAAAGCAGCAGAAACAATTTTCCACAGAATGTTCCAAAAGAACACTGTCACTTGGACAGCCATGCTCACAGTGTACGCCCAAAACGGTCAAATCGCAAATGCACGTAAACTGTTCGACGAAATGCCTCAACGGACAACGGCTTCTTACAACGCCATGGTCTCTGCTTACATTCATAATGGTTGTAATGTTGCCAAAGCTTATGAGATTTTCGCTATGCTTCGCGACCGAAACGCGGTGTCATATGCTGCCATGATAACGGGTTTCGTTAAGGCAAGCAAGTTCGATTTGGCTGAAAAACTCTACCTTGAAGCTCCATGTGAGTTTCGTGACCCGGTTTGTTCCAATGCTTTGATAAATGGGTATTTGAAAATGGGTGAAATTAGTGAAGCTTTGAGGGTTTTTGAGAATGTGAGGGAGAGTGAGAGGGATGTGGTTTCTTGGAGTGCCGTGGTTGGTGGTTTGTGTAGAGATGGGAAGGTTGATTATGCTAGGATATTGTTTGATAGAATGCCTGAGAGAAATGTGGTTTCTTGGAGTGCAATAATTGATGGGTATATGGAGAAAGGTTTGTTTGAAAATGGGTTTTGTTTGTTTTTGGATATGAGAAGGGAAGGTGTTGTGGAGGTTAATTCAACTACCATGACTATAATGGTTAAAGGGTGTGGAAATTGTGGCAGGGTGAAAGAGGGAATGCAGATTCATGGGTTGGTTTCAAGGTTAGGATTTGAGTTTGATAGTGTTTTGAGTAATTCTATTATTACTATGTATTCCTTGTTTGGTTGCACTGACATGTCAAAGAAAGTGTTTTGTGCGATGGCTAATAAAGAGTTAGTTGCATGGAATTCTTTGATTTCTGGATATGTTTATAACAATGAAGTGGATGCAGCTTTTGGTATTTTTGAGAGGATGCCAAAGAAAGATTTGATTTCTTGGACAGCCATGATTAGGGGATTTGCAAAGGATGGAAGAATTGGAAAGGCCATTGAACTGTTTAATATGTTGAAAGAGAAAGATGATTTCGTATGGACAGTTCTTATATCTGGTTTTGTGAGTAATGAGGAGTACGAGTAGGGATGGCAACGGGGCGGGTCGGGGGCGGGTTTAAGCACACCCAGACCCGCATCCGCCTCCCAGACCCGCACCCGCACCCGCACCCGTTCGGGGCTAAAATTTGTTCACCCGCCCCCACCCCCAATAAGAAACGGGTTCACCCGCACCCGCCCCGCACCCGCCCGAATAAATTTTTTATTTTATTTTTAAATTTACATTTTTTTCAATAAAGTTAAAAATAAATAATTAAACTAAATACTTAATTATTTTAAAAGTATTTTTCAAGTTTGATAGTTTTATTTAAATTTTATTTTTAAAAAAATAAATAATAATTCTAATAAACATAATATTATAACATTAAATAGTATAAAAAAGTGTAAATAAGTAATAAAAATATTAAAAACAAATAAAATAAAATAAATTTAGTTGGCGGGTGCGGGGCGGGTGCGGGTGCGGGGCGGGTATTACCATCACCCGCCCCCGCACCCGCACCCGTAAATTAAAAACGGGTTTTACCCGCACCCGCCCCCGGTTAAACCGGGTTTTCCCCGCTAATTTCGGGGCGGGGGCGGGCGGGCCCCAGCGGGGCCGGGTTTATTTGCCATGCCTAAGTACGAGGAGGCTTTGTGTTGGTATGTTCGGATGAATCAGGAAGGGTGCAGGCCAAATCCTGTAACTATTAGTAGTGTTTTTGCTTCTTCGGCTGCCTTGGTGGCACTGAATGAAGGGCTTCAGATTCATTCCCATGTTCTAAAGAGGAACCTGGAACATGATCTTTCGATACAAAACTCTCTTATATCGTTCTATGCCAAGTGTGGAAACGTAAAAGATGCTTACAAGATCTTCATAGACGTCGATGTACCAAATATTGTCTCTTATAACTCTCTCATCAATGGCTTTGCACAAAATGGCTTTGGCGAAGAAGCTCTCAATATGTATAGAAGAATGCAGAGTGAAGATCTTGAACCCAACCGTGTTACTTTCCTTGCGGTTCTTTCAGCTTGCACTCATGCAGGACTGATTGAAGAGGGACAGAATTTATTTAACACCATGAAATCTCGTTACCGAATTGAGCCAGAAGCTGATCATTACGCTTGCATGGTTGATCTACTCGGGCGTGCTGGTTTGCTTGATGAAGCTATTGATTTAATCCGTTCAATGCCATTAAAGCCTCATTCTGGTGTTTGGGGAGCTCTTCTTGCTGCAAGCAAGGCTCATCTACGTCTTGACCTTGCTAAGCTTGCAGCTCAACATATTACCGAGCTGGAGCCTGCAAATGCGACGCCTTACGTGGTATTATCTAACATGTATTCTGCTTCTGGACAAAAGATTGAGGGTGAGTTAGTAAGAAAGAGCAAGGCTTTAAAAGGAATAAAAAAAAGTCCAGGATGTAGTTGGATTAGTATTAAAGATAAGGTTCATCTGTTTCTTGCAGGGGATCAATCACACATGAATATTGAAGAGATAAAAGACATAATATTGACTATAGATAAAGGAATGCAGTGGTTGTACTATTGTGGGTTCTAACTTGAATTTTAACTAGAGTAGTTATTAGTACTAACCATAGAAGTGCTATGAAATGAGCATATTTAGTTAAATGATCCACTACTACCATGATCACATTCTGCTGCTTTAACGTTGCCGTTTCGACCATTTTCTGAAATCTTGAGGTTACACTGCGTGACAAAGTTGAAAGGTTTTGCAGGGTTAGTAGTGGTTCGTGTGAGGTTTGATTTGGCATTGGTGATTCGTTGGTGGATGTTTCTCGCGTATTGTTTCATACTTCCATATTGGCGCTGTCCGTTCCTTTCCAGAAAATGTTTTTCCATATTGTTTCATACCCTTCATTCATTACCTAGTGAATTCAGTTTTGAAGTTGTGTTTGACTGTAACATTGTAAATAGATGATCAATGTCATCATGACTCTTTTTGCATGTTGTTATGTAGTGTTTGAAACTCATCCATGTTAGTCTTATTGCTTTTAATGAGTTTATTACTTACATGGAACAGGGACTTCTCCAAAGATCGGGAATTTGGTAGGGAGGTGAGCAGTGTATGGAATGATTCGTAAGTCTATCTTAACCTTAAATATAACACTTCTATGGGTTAGAGTCATTTTTTCATGATAACTTATTTAATTTTTACAGTTTTTGCTGTTGGAAAATTTGTTCTTGGGTTACCCTTTGTGGTTGCAGTTTTGATATTTAAATGGAGAAGAAAACATTTATCCGTCTATGACACAATTGAAGATTTTATCCATAGCCACCACAATTTCATGCCTGTAAGATATTCTTATTCACAAATTAAAACGATGACCAAACATTTCAAGCATAAGTTGGGTGAAGGAGGTTATGGTTCTGTATACAAAGGAGTGCTTCGAAGCAAACACACAGTAGCTGTTAAGGTATTGACTAAATCTCAAACCAATGGACAGGACTTTATCAATGAAGTTGCAACCATTGGAAGAATTCATCATGTGAATGTGGTTGAGCTAATTGGATATTGCGTTGAAAGAACAAAGCAAGCGTTGGTCTATGAGTTCATGCCTAACGGTTCTCTTGATAAACACACTTTTTCACAAGAGCAAGGAAACTCATCTTCATTAAGCTACCAGAAAATCTACGACATTTCTCTTGGAATTGCTCGTGGAGTTCAATACTTACACCAAGGTTGTGACATGCAAATCATACACTTTGATATAAAACCTCATAACATTCTTCTTGATGAGAATTTTAACCCAAAGATATCTGACTTTGGTTTGGCGAAATTGTATCGAATAGATCAAAGTATTTTAACTTTAACTGCAGCAAGAGGAACAATGGGTTACATGGCTCCTGAGTTGCTGTTCAAAAACATTGGAAGCGTAACTCACAAAGCCGATGTTTATAGTTTTGGAATGATGCTAATGGAAATGGCAGGTAGAAGAAAGAACAAAAACTATGTAGAGAATCATTGGCAAGACTACTTTGCTAAATGGATTTATGATCAATTTGAGGAAACAATAGATACAAAAAATGGAACAGAGGAGGATAAGAATATTGCAATGAAGATGATTGTGATTGCCTTGAAATGTATACAAATGAAACCAAACGATCGTCCCTCAATGAATGAAGTGATAGAAATGCTTGAAGGAGATGAAGTTCCTCAACACCTTCCACCTGATTCACAATCTATGTTAACCTGGCAGAGGACGTCAGCAGATGCAAATGAATTTGATGACATCTAACATTCATCATAAGCTACATGTGGAGTGAAAGTGCAATAAAGAGGAGAATGAAACTTATGTCATTGGTTCTAATCATCACCCAGACTTGAAGGCTGCTAGTAGATAAGTACTATAGTTTTTTCATGCATTTTTGTTTGTTTACTTTTTATTAGCATATGTTAATTTAGACGCTATGACTTTTTACATACTCAGTCATCAAACATAAATGTAAAATGTAAACTGTAATAACTTGCATCATGAGCAATCTTAAAGATTTTCTATAGGTTTCTCCTCTCTTCATGCAATTGATCTCTACTTCATATTCTAATTACAACAACAAAGCAAGTTGCAGTGTTGCACAATTTGATAACGACCGTATATCATGCAGCTGAAGTGCTTATCAAATCAATTTTTCATATGCTTTGCTTCGATCTCATGGCTATGCTCCTAATCCTGTATGATCCATATGCTAAGTAGTTTCTAAATTGTGAGAGAGTTCATTTGTGGCATGTGAGATGTGGAGATAGTTCAAAGAGAACAAATAAATTAATTTCAAAGTAAGAATAAAATAGAGACAAGTTCAAAAGACAACGAGTCGAAGACTAATAAATACAACTGTATCAATATGCAGATTCAAACGGAAAAAATATAGAACTCTATAAATGGTATTTCACTAATTGAGTAATACGAAATACAATTGGTGTTTGTAGTCCAAGATTTTAATATGACAATGTCACTTCTTAGCAACTAAAAATAGTAAAAGAAGGATAAAGTGCATTCCTATGATAGAGGAAGGTACATGCCTAGAGAATTATAAGGGAGAAGAGAATACAAGATCACTCAAAATCATGCACACCAACATTGTCTCATCAAGTCACACTTTATACACAATCTAGAGGAATTTTTTGTGGTGATCTATGTTGCACTGATACCTCTAAAAAAATATTTGTCCGTGTTTGTATTGGTGTCGAACAGCGACACACCAATACTTATGATTATGTTTAATTTATTCATTTTTTAAAATTATTTATGGCAGTGTCGATGTCATGTTTGGGGTGTTTATGCTTCATAGGTTCATCTTTCTCTCCCTCGTGTTTCTTCTTACCACCACAGTATTCAGATCAATTGCCACCTATCTGTGATCAAATTTTGGTTGTACAGAATACGTTGCGTGGATATTTTGTCTAGCTGCCATATTTTTAGTCATGAAACAACCTTGTACTCAAGGCTGAGGTTAGGACAATTCAGTTTATAAAGTCAGACCAATGTTCTCATGTAGCTTCAATTTTGGAAAACTGAGATTATTGATTTGAATGGTATCCTTTTTACAGGGTTTCAATTGTGAAGCTTGAACACATGGTGAATTTTGGCAGCTGGAGGTAACAACAGTCGATAAGCCACGATGCCAATCTTTTTGGTAATACGATACAGATTGAAATAGCGCAAACCCAACTTTGATTCCTAAGTAAAGTGAGGGAATGTTGTCTATAAGGTTGATGTTTCACTAGAACCATGTCATTAGTGGAAAGTTCTGCAAACCTTGTTTTAGCATCCACAAACTTTTTTATGGAAGTGTCGATGTCGTGTTTGGGGTGTTTATGCTTCATAGGTTCATCTTTCTCTCCCTCGTGTTTCTTCTTACCACCACAGTATTCAGATCAATTGCCACCTATCTGTGATCAATTTTTGGTTGTCGAATCGTTGCGTGGATATTTTGTCTAACTGTCATATTTTTGTCATGAAACAACCTTGTACTCAAGGCTGAGGTTAGGACAATTCAGTTTATAAAGTCAGACCAATGTTCTCATGTAGCTTCAATTTTGGGAAACTGAAATTATTGATTTGAATGGTATTCTTTTTACAGGGTTTCAATTGTGAAGCATGAACACATGGTGAATTTTGGCAGCCGGAGGTAACAACAGTCGATAAGCCACGATGCCAATCTTTTTGGTAATAGGATATAGACTGAAATAGCGCAAACCCAACTTTGATTCCTAAGTAAAGTGAGGGAATGTTGTCTATAAGGTTGATGTTTCACTAGAACCATGTCATTAGTGGAAAGTTCTGCAAACCTTGTTTTAGCATCCACAAACTTTTTTATGGCAGTGTTGATGTCGTGTTTGGGGTGTCTATGCTTCATAGGTTCATCTTTCTCTCCCTCGTGTTTCTTCTTACCACCACAGCATTCAGATCAATTGCCAACTATCTGTGATCAATTTTTGGTTGTACAGAATACGTTGCGTGGATATTTTGTCTAGCTGTCATATTTTTAGTCATGAAACAACCTTGTACTCAAGGCTGAGGTTAGGACAATTCAGTTTATAAAGTCAGACCAATGTTCTCATGTAGCTTCAATTTTGGGAAACTGAGATTATTGATTTGAATGGTATCCTTTTTATAGGGTTTCAATTGTGAAGCATGAACACATGGTGAATTTTGGCAGCCGGAGGTAACAACAGTCGATAAGCCACGATGCCAATCTTTTCTGTAATAGGATACAGACTGAAATAGCGTAAACCCAACTTTGATTCCTAAGTAAAGTGAGGGAATCTTGTCTATAAGGTTGATGTTTCACTAGAACCATGTCATTAGTGGAAAGTTCTGCAAACCTTGTTTTAGCATCCACAAACTTTTTTATGGCAGTGTCGATGTCGTGTTTGGGGTGTCTATGCTTCACAGGTTCATCTTTCTCTCCCTCGTGTTTCTTCTTACCACCACAGTATTCAGATCAATTGCCACCTATCTGTGATCAATTTTTGGTTGTACAGAATACATTGCGTGGATATTTTGTCTAGCTGTCATATTTTTAGTCATGAAACAACCTTGTACTCAAGGATGAGGTTAGGACAATTCAGTTTATAAAGTCAGACCAATGTTCTCATGTAGCTTCAATTTTGAGAAACTGAGATTATTGATTTGAATGGTATCCTTTTTACAGGGTTTCAATTGTGAAGCATGAACACATGGTGAATTTTGGCAGCCGGAGGTAACAACAGTCGATAAGCCACGATGCCAATCTTTTTGGTAATAGGATACATACTGAAATAGCACAAACCCAACTTTGATTCCTAAGTAAAGTGAGGGAATGTTGTCTATAAGGTTGATGTTTCACTAGAACCATGTCATTAGTGGAAAACACGAAGTTGTCCGAAAAAGAAGGTCAAACTCCACGGAAGGCTAATTCCAACTTCTTATCTCAACCATGACAGTTGGACGCTAACGAAAAATTCACAGCGGAGCGCAAACACTCAAAGGTAGCAGAGCTGTCGTCCGCCACCAACAAAGCAAACCGAAATCCCTAACCTAAGCCCTAGCCTTATGCACTTCCAAAAAATCTTGAAAATCCTAAATCTATGAACAGATTAAGCAAAAGGAATAAGAAATTCACCAGTTAGAAAGGATGAAAGCTTGGGAGGACTAAGCTGAACGGCGGAGAATCGCCTTGAATCACACGAAATATTTCACCGAGCAGAAACTGACAGAGTCGGGGAAGGTGAGGTAGCGTCATATAGGAAGATGCAAACGAAAAGTGTAAATATGATGTTTCCTTCCCTTTTTATAGGCCTCTGCCCCGCACATGAACAAGAATGCGCTTAGGGAAACTAATGGTCTCATCATTACACCCTAGTGCCTAGGCCTGTCATCATTTAATGCACACGGCTCGAGGTCACATGAGCGGAACCCTCCAAATTCCATAACTTTCGGCTTCCAACAAAATTATTCATCTCCCCGCGAGACGGTTCCTCTCCCCAAAAGGATAGTCCTCGAAAAAACCCTCGAGCTCAAGTCATCACCTCTACGCCCAAACGCAACGACTTGAGGGGGATATTATTCTGGACTGCTTCAATGGCTATTGAGCCTCTTCCCCACATACTACTATTGAACTTAACCTCAAATAATCATAGTCTAGTAACCCCGAGGGAGATTTGGCTAAAGACGACCACAATACATGCCCTTCTCACCAAATAGACCTCGTTCCATTTGCCCGACGCTAGTCGGGCAGATAACCAGGATCTATTCCATGATATCTCTGCCCGATAGCACCTTCTTGCTCAACATAAAGACTAGTTTCGGGTAAGGCTTCCCGCTTTGACTAAGTCTTAGCAGTTACCTATTTTCGCGGACCCGGATATCTCGACCCAAAAATAGGGACCAATGGCTACACTTCAGGAAAAACTATATAAATCCTCACACTTCTGAGGGACAAGTATTCTATTATTCACTCTAAAAACCCTAATATTCTCTTGTACCTCATTGTGCCATCTTCCTACTTTAGCATCGAAGTGCCTTGTAGGTACACCCCCTCCTCTCTATTAATCTCAGCTTGATGGATCATCATCTCCTCGGCTCATCTCAAATTCTGATCAACATACTAGATCAAGTTGGTAACATTGTAAGAATTCAAATGTTTTTGTTTGTTTCATTTACAACTTCAAGAACTCAAATCAACTTGAAATCCATCAATCAAAACTCAACATCGATCACAAGACATAATTCCCTAATTAAAATTAAAGGTCTCTAACAAAATTGAAATTCAAAATTATTACATTTGAAACCCATATATAGAAAACAAATTCAGACATAAACCCTAATTCCCAAATTGAAATACCCATATATAGAAAACCAATTCAGGCATAAACCTTAAGAGAAATGATATTTTGACACCCAAATTTGGGTGTCAAAAGTGTGTTTAGTGTAAATTTTAGGTGTTATAGTGTATTAGTGGCATAAACCTTAAGATTCTTTTCCCGGATCCCACCTCTTTAAATTGAAACAAGTTAATCTTTAGAGTTTTTTTTGCAAACAACCATGTTTAAAAAAATACAAATAACCATGTATTGAAATTAATTACCCAAATAACCATGTTTCAGGTTTAACATACAAGCAGGAGCCATCTGAGATGGCTCCTACATTGATTTTTAACACGCAGGAGCCAATCAAGATGGCGCATAAGTGCATTTTTTTCTTCCTAAAAGCCATCTCAGATGGCGCCTATGTGTAAATCACATGGGAAAAGCCATATGAGATGACACCTATGTGTATTAGGTAAACAAAAATTTCAATTTAAATTAAAGTGCAGGATAATGTTGTGAAATAAAACTTGCATTATAAATTATCATTACAACGAATAACAATTACATAAATTTATTCCCAGCGACCCGGGACGTGTAGACGACCACGGGTTCCACATGCGCATCCTCTCCTAACTCGTGTGATGCGAGGTTCTTGATCTGGATGTTGTTGGGTCGATGGCCCCTGTGCATGGGTTGATGGCTGCTCGTAGTGAATGCGATCAGGATCCATTAATACCTCAAGATCTGCATTGCTTGTTGTACCGCTTTCGTATAGACGTGTTCCCATGTTCTCATAGCTTGGTCGTTGTGGTGGGGGGTTAGGTTCCATTTGGGGACGATAGCAGTCGTCATCCGTATAAGTGGATTGTGAATGAGTGGGGTAAAAAGGAAATTGAGTGTTTGGAGACTCGTACCCATATGAATGGTGAGGGGTTTGGTACGATGATGGTTGGTGGTATGTTGAGTTGGTTGGGGAATATTCCTCGGGGAAGCCAGTGTTTGGGCTGAGGTGAGATGTTGATGGACCAATATAGGGGGTGGACATATGCTCTTTGTTTAGAGTATTGTACTTGGGTGTGTGGCATATGTGAGTATTAAAATTATGGGTCGGGCATTTGGTTAGGTTGGTAATCAGGTTGAGGTTGGGGTTGAGATTGAGTGTTGGTGGTCCTGTATCATCGGGCTGGTTGGCGGAAGGTTGATGGATGTTGGGTTTGTTTTTGGTAGTGTTGTTGGGGTGGTTATTGGTATTGTTGGTGTGGCTGTTGTTGTTGTTGGTGGTGGTGTTGAGGTTGTTGTTGGTATTGTTGTTGAGGTTGTTATTGGCGGTAGTGTTGTCGCGGTTGTTGTTGTGGATCTGAAGGTTGGCCCCACTGGGTGCGAGGGTCGACCAAATAGCGGGGGTGAGAAACATGAATTTCTAGATTTGTCACTGACCGATACCAAGCAATGTATTGACGAGAGTGTTGCATAATCTCGTCATCTTCGTAAACAAGAAATCGTAAGATATGGTCTGCTCTGTTTTTTCACATCCTACAATACTCCCTAGCAAAATTTTTCCAATTATCATATCCCCATTGGGCATCGACCCTTCTAAGATGCCAAGTATTCAAACATATCGGATCGCGTGGTATGTCTTGGAGCATACCGAACTGCATCTTCACACGGTCGTTGTGGTGCATTTCTACAATGTTAAACCGTATGATAGCAGTTTTCGCAATCCAAACCTCTGCATCATCTTTATTGGGTACATGGTCCAAACCCAAGTATGGTCTCCATGTAAACTGTTGATAAAAAATGCAGATTAATGATAAACTTTAAAATAATATACGTTAAAGTTAAAATTAGTTGGAGTTAATCAAAATTACGTACATCAGTTACGCCAAGGTGGTCTATTTGATTACGATAGAGGACAACATTGTGTCTCAAATTCTTTCCGTAATCCATGCCCGTTACGCTATACCTAAATGAATTAACATTTAATATATTAGGATTTTATATATATGAAAGATATAAATATTTTAATAATTAAGCAATGTACTTACTTTGTTGCGTATGGAAAACTGAACGGTAGGTCGGTGACGGGATTAAGTGATTGCGTTCTCCACCAACCCCATGTTTGAAGTAAGAAAGCGCATCCATTAAAAGTTGATGTGTCTTTCTTACAGTTTTTACACAAGGAACTGTATAGCTGGGCTAGAACAACGGAACCCCAACTATATTTTCCTATCTTATCAACGTCCCCAAGTAAACTCAAGTACATAAAATTTACACTATTTCCTATACTCCCGGAGAATAATAAGCTCCCAAACATTAACATAATATAGTTTCTTATTTTTATTATTTTTTCTTCCTTGGTGGAATTTTCGTCCAAACTAAGGGTATAATAATGCGCTCTAAGTATGGGTAAAAATACACCTTGGCCTCTTGCACTAGGACCTTCCACCATATCTCTATCCAACATCTCCTCGCATAGAGTGTTTGCATGTTGGACCAAACCATTAACCACCTTACCATTAATCGGAAGACCCATCAACATGTAAACGTCCTCAAGTGTGACGGTACATTCACCTATAGGCAGATGAAAGGTATGTGTCTCGGGTCTCCACCTTTCGCACAATGCAAGAATAAACTTTGAATCGATTGTACAGTTGGAGATTTTAATAACATCCCCAAAATCGGCACGTACAAGGTATGAAACGATTAATGGATCGGGAGCAACATAATGATGTGAGCGACATCTAAATTTTTTCGTGTCCTAAATATAATGTGAAAATAAATTGTGTAAGAAAGTGTAAACAATATTAAAAAGATAATAAAAAAAAATGTAAGAAAAAATAAGAGAGCATATGAGATGAGAAGTTGAAAAAATGTGAAGAGTGAAGGAGACATGGGTCTTGTATTTATAAAAAACACAAATACACGTAGGAGTCATCTGGGATGACTTTTACAAGAGGAGGAGCAAAGTGGGGTGGCGCCTACATGCATTTTTTTTAATGCATGAGCCATCTCAGATGGCGCCTAAGTGTTATTCAGTCCTGAAAGTCGGTTATTTGCGTAAATTTTTTTCAAAAGTTGGTTATTTGCGTGTATTTTTTTTAAAATTTGGTTATTGCAAAAAAAAATTCGTGCATTGATGCTTTGAAGAGTGAAGCATTGATGGCTACAGGTCTTACACAACTACAGAAGATCGAAATGGTGGATAAGGACAGAAGTGTCATTATCTTGTGCCTCGGGAATAAAGTTCTAAGAGAGGTTTCCAGGGAGCAAGCTGCGGTTGCTATGTGGGCAAAACTTGAATTATTGTGTATGACTTAAGTCTTTGGCTCACAGGTTGTGTATGAAACAACAACTCTATTCATTCTGAATGGTGGAGCATAAATCCATAATTGAGTAACCAGAATTTCACAAGATTATTGATGATCTTGAGAATATTGAAGTGAAAATTGATGATGAGGACAAGGCTTTACTACTATTGAGTTCATTACCCAGATCGTTTAAACACTTTAAGGATGCCCTTCTTTATGGTAAGGAAGGTACTATTACTTTGGATGAAGTCCAGACGACGGTGAAATCCAAAGAATTTTCAAAGTCAAAAGATTTGAAGATTGAAGATAGTGGTGGAAATTAAAATGTTCGAGGTCAAGAGCCAGAGGATGATGAAAACGATGATTTTGACAGTGATAATTATCCCAGTCACGATGCCCCGTAAAAACACTTTTTATTTAATTTGTTTTTAAATTTGAATTTATGTAAGATATTAATTAATCAACACTTTTTAATATATTAAATTATTAAATTTTAATTTATTAATTTTATTATATCAAATTTAATTTATTAATTTCAGTTTATCAAATTTATTATATAAAATTTTATTATATGAGTTTATTATATAAAATTTTATTATATGAATATATAATTATATAATTTCATTATATGAATTTTATTATATTAATTAATTAGTTTATTATTTATAAAAGATTATTAGGGGCTGTAATTACTTTTTAAAAAAAATTTCCTTTAGCGACGTGAAAAACATGTCACAATGTTGCGACATGAATTTCACGTCACAACCAAAAATTGCTAATGCAGAGTTGTGTTCCCTATACAAATATATTGCAACGTGAATACCACGTCACAACTTTGTGACATGAGAAACACGTCGCAACAAGTTTGCCACTTGTTCCCCAGCGACATATTTGATCACGTCGCTAATTATGAGTTGTGACGTGAAATTCACATTACAACTGAGAATGTTTTTTGTAGTGTAATGAAATTCTGTGTGAATTAAAGTTTATGACCAATAAATTAATTTTTAAAATAGAGAGACTAAAATTTAAAAAACTTAAAAATACGAGGATCCAAAGTGCATTTAAACCAAAGAAAAATTGAATTTAAATAAAAAACACGAGATATGTGAAATTATAGAAGAGTGAATGAAAATAAAATAAAAATAGAATTAAAATTTATCTTAAATATAAGAGTTATTTTAATATTTCACAAACAACTTTGTTTTATTATTTAAAATTATTTTTAATATTTGAGCATTTATTAATAAATTTCATAATTTCATAAATTAATATATTATATTTTATTAATTAATTTTATTTTATTATTAAAAATTATTTTTAATATTTGAGTGTATATTAAGAGCAATTCTACATAGAAGCAAACATAAATTTATTTTTTTAGAAATAACTAATAAGAAGAGAGAAATTTTTTAAATATTTTAAAATTTAATTTATCTTTTAATTGCCACCATAGAGTAATTATGTTAATGGAGGAGTGAAAAATTATTTATTTTAATTTTTACAATTAATACAAATATTAAAATTGATTGTGAGTAATTTTATGTGTGTCACTACTTAAGAATTTCCCATATATAAATCAATTTTATTACTTTTTTAATTACTTTTTTTATATTTTATTTACCAATTTTAATTTATTACTATAAGACACTCTTGAAACGTGTATGACATTGTTCACGTTTACGCACGGTTCGTTGTTGATGGTTTTGTTTGTCGTACTAGTATTTGTTAAGGGTACCTACTACCTACGGAGTAACGTATGCTTGGAGTCATTAGAGCATCATTATCGGTGGTGGTATTACATATTTAAGCCACAATGTTTCAGGAAATAATATTATTTTAATTTAATTGGTGTGTTATCAGTATACCATCGTTGCCGCAGAAAGCACCGTATCTTTTGCCTTTTGTTTCAATTAATTATTATATAAAAGGTATAGTTAGTGTATATTGTGTGATTAGTGGGACCCATTTTAGAGCTCTAGAAGAGTGATATGGATATTTGCAAATTTTAGTTGAGTGGTTTAAATAATAAAAAAAGTAAAATAATATATTATACTAAGTGGAGTCCATTTATACTACTAAATTCTGTGGCATGGATGTGGATGCTCTTATATTCCAAGTTTAGAATAAAAAGTGAGTGGTGGAAAAAGTAAGCATTGACTTTGACTTGAGAATGAGACCCATCAGGCATTAATGGGCAGTTCATATGGTCGATCTTCCCCATAGTGTGAAAATCAAAATGGCGAGACCAAACGAAGTGGCGATGATGTGCGGGAAAATAATCATCTACGCTGCCTTAATAATACTGATAACAATTCTATTTACATTTATCCTTACTCCATGCAAAGTAGTACGCCCATGCGGCATCATATTCGAAAAATCCGTATATGGTTTATCATCTTACTCCGCGTGTGAGTATCCCAGTTTTGAAGTAATATGTGTGAACAACAAATCTGTAATTTACTTCAACTATGACCAACGTCAAGCTGACGCCATTATAGCTTCTCATTCATCCTCCTTCCATTACATCGGGACCGGAGTTAGTCATGATTACTGCCCTATCATCAATTTTCTTTCTCTTCCCTACGAAAACGTCTCCTTCTTTACCAATCACCATTATCGGGAATATATAACGGTTATGACATGCGAAAAACCGGTTGATTATGACTGGTATTGGGATATTTCTTCAGACAGGTGTGGTGGCGGTGGAATTGATGATGGGAAAAAGCAATATTCTTATTTGTATGCTGTGGATGATTCTTATAAATCATATGTGACAATGATAGGGGAGACTTGCAGAATAGAAATGAAGGTAATGATGAGTAAGTGGGATGGGAAGGTGAAATGTAATAGCAAGTGTGTGGATCCAGATATTCATAGTGAGTATGTCAATGGAATTGAGTTTCGTTGGCGACCATTAAACTGTAAGCAGCAGCCGAAAAACCTAAAACTCGACTGGGCAGAGGGACGACTCCGCTGCAATTTCTTTGATGCCGCACTCACCTATCTTGGTTATGGAATGATTCGTAAGTCTATCTTAACCTTAAATATAACACTTCTACGGGTTAGAGTCATTTTTTCATGATAACTTACTTATTTAATTTTTACAGTTTTTGCTGTTGGAAAATTTGTTCTTGGGTTACCCTTTGTGGTTGCAGTTTTGATATTTAAATGGAGAAGAAAACATTTATCCGTCTATGACACAATTGAAGATTTTATCCATAGCCACCACAATTTCATGCCTGTAAGATATTCTTATTCACAAATTAAAACGATGACCAAACATTTCAAGCATAAGTTGGGTGAAGGAGGTTATGGTTCTGTATACAAAGGAGTGCTTCGAAGCAAACGCACAGTAGCTGTTAAGGTATTGACTAAATCTCAAACCAATGGACAGGACTTTATCAATGAAGTTGCAACCATTGGAAGAATTCATCATGTGAATGTGGTTGAGCTAATTGGATATTGCGTTGAAAGAACAAAGCAAGCGTTGGTCTATGAGTTCATGCCTAACGGTTCTCTTGATAAACACACTTTTTCACAAGAGCAAGGAAACTCATCTTCATTAAGCTACCAGAAAATCTACGACATTTCTCTTGGAATTGCTCGTGGAGTTCAATACTTACACCAAGGTTGTGACATGCAAATCATACACTTTGATATAAAACCTCATAACATTCTTCTTGATGAGAATTTTAACCCAAAGATATCTGACTTTGGTTTGGCGAAATTGTATCGAATAGATCAAAGTATTTTAACTTTAACTGCAGCAAGAGGAACAATGGGTTACATGGCTCCTGAGTTGCTGTACAAAAACATTGGAAGCGTATCTCACAAAGCCGATGTTTATAGTTTTGGAATGATGCTAATGGAAATGGCAGGTAGAAGAAAGAACAAAAACTATGTAGAGAATCAATGGCAAGACTACTTTGCTAAATGGATTTATGATCAATTTGAGGAAACAATAGATACAAAAAATGGAACAGAGGAGGATAAGAATATTGCAATGAAGATGATTGTGATTGCCTTGAAATGTATACAAATGAAACCAAACGATCGTCCCTCAATGAATGAAGTGATAGAAATGCTTGAAGGAGATGAAGTTCCTCAACACCTTCCACCTGATTCACAATCTATGTTAACCTGGCAGAGGACGTCAGCAGATGCAAATGAATTTGATGACATTTAACATTCATCATAAGCTACATGTGGAGTGAAAGTGCAATAAAGAGGAGATGAAACTTATGTCATTGGTTCTACTCATCACCCAGACTTGAAGGCTGCTAGTAGATAAGTACTATAGTTTTTTCATGCATTTTTGTTTGTTTACTTTTTATTAGCCTATGTTAATTTAGACGCTATGACTTTTTACATACTCAGTCATCAAACATACATGTAAAATGTAAACTGTAATAACTTGCATCATGAGCAATCTTAAAGATTTTCTATAGGTTTCTCCTCTCTTCATGCAATTGATCTCTACTTCATATTCTAATTACAACAACAAAGCAAGTTGCAGTGTTGCACAATTTGATAACGACCATATATCATGCAGCCGAAGTGCTTATCAAATCATTTTTTCATATGCTTTGCTTCGATCTCATGGCTATGCTCCTAATCCTGTATGATCCATATGCTAAGTAGTTTCTAAATTGTGAGAGAGTTCATTTGTGGCATGTGAGATGTGGAGATAGTTCAAAGAGAACAAATAAATTAATTTCAAAGTAAGAATAAAATAGAGACAAGTTCAAAAGACAACGAGTCGAAGACTAATGAATACAACTGTACCAATATGTAAATTCACACGAAAAAAATAAAGAACTCTACCAATGGTATTTCACTAATTGAGTAATTCGAAATACAATTGGTGTTTGTAGTCCAAGATTTTAATATGACAATGTAACTTCTTAGCAACTAGGAATAGTAAAAGAAGGAAAAAGTGCATTCCTATGATAGAGGAAGGTACATGCCTAGAGAATTATAAGGGAGAAGAGAATATAAGATCACTCAAAATCATGCACACCAACATTGTCTCACCAAGTCAAACTTTATACACAATCTAGAGGAATTTTTTGTGTTGATCTATGTAGCACTGACACCTCTAAAAAAATGTGTGTCAGTGTCTGTATTGGTGTCGAACAACGACACCGATACTTGTGATTACGTTTAATTTATTCATTTTTTAAAATTATTTATGGCAGTGTCGATGTCGTGTTCGGGGTGTATGTGCTTCATAGATTGATCTTTCTCTCCCTCGTGTTTCTTCTTACCACCACAGTATTCAGATCAATTGCCACCTATCTGTGATCAATTTTTGGTTGTACAGAATCGTTGCGTGGATATTTTGTCTAGCTGTCATATTTTTAGTCATGAAACAACCTTGTACTCAAGGTTGAGGTTAGGATAATTCAGTTTATAAAGTCAGACCAATGTTCTCATGTAGCTTCTATTTTGGGAAACTGAGATTATTGATTTGAATGGTATCCTTTTTACAGGGTTTCAATTGTGAAGCATGAACACATGGTGAATTTTGGCAGCCCGATGCCAATCTTTTTGGTAATAGGATACAGACTGAAATAACGCAAACCCAACTTTTATTCCTAAGTCAAGTGAGAGAATGTTGTCTATAAGGTTGATGTTTCACTAGAACCATGTCATTAGTGGAAAGTTCTGCAAACCTTGTTTTAGCATCCACACACCTTTTTATAATGTGTTGTGCGCTTAGTAGATGGGACTTTCAGCATAGCTAAAATGGAGTCTCATCCGCCAACATTGTTTGTAGCGATAGAGAGTTAGAATTTTGTAACTCATATTTGATGAGAGTGAGTGCTTCTCTTCCATAAACCGCCTTGAATAGAGTCACATGGATGCATGTACGAAATGAAGTGTTATACCAACATTCCGCCCAAAGGAACATTTATTTTTTTTACCAATTTTGAGGGTTTTGATTCGTAAAGCAGCGGTGGTACATATCCTGACACTAGTTGACAACTTCAGTTTATCCATCCATTGTGGGTAATATGCGCATAGACACTAGTAGTACCCCTCAATTTAAAGAATTGGTGCCAAGATCTGTTGGTAAACTTGTCCCTATCCTACACAATTGAAGTAGGCAAACCATGCAACTTCACAACTAAATTCATGAACATTTCAGCCATCTTTAAGCTAATAAAATATGATTTTAAAGGAGAAAAATGGCTATATTTTTACAGGCAGTCAACAACCACAAAAATAACTATATAAGAATTCTAAATATGGATAAACCGGTAATGAATTCCATGGAGATATCTTTCTGAATCTTGGAAGGTATAGGTAAGGGTCGGGTAACCCGGACGGAGGGGTGGTCGTAGCCTTAGCTTGCTTATAAGTTAAAAATTGAGATACAAGCAACTCTGTGTCTTTGTGCATACCATTCCAAAAAACCTATTTAGCAATGTGATCTTTAATACGGTACAGTGGTGAAGCCAGAAAAATTATAAAGTCTGGGCAAACATTTATGTCTGATATTGATTTGAGATCAATAGTTCAAAAATTTCATTGATGGAGGAATGCGGGTAAGCATGCTGCAAGTTTAAAAAACTCAACATAAATAGCTTTTCTTAAGCTATCTCAACATAATCAAATGCTAGCTTAACCTAAGTTCTTATTTTCAAGGGTTACAATAGTATGGATAACTAGTAAAGACACAAATTCCTTTGCATCTAAACCAAGAACTTGGTAAACTCATTTCATACCAACGAATTGTGCTATGTATCAAAAAATCAAATACCTCCGAAGCATTATATACAAAGCAAACGCAAGAGTCAAACAAACAAAAACTACACTGAGTCAGAATATGCAAATTTCAATCTAAATTCATAAAAAACATCATCAAATCAAAATAATGATCAATAAATAATAAAAATATGAATCCACACCTTGGGACACAATAACTCCACTTGAAAACTTTAGAGTTTGTCCTATCAATGCTCACATGTAACTCAATTTATAATTGTGATACACACTCTAAATCATAAAAGTTTCACACTCTCAATTACAGTTTAATTTGATCGATGAGTATTTGTTGCTTCAATATGATATAATAATATAATCAATTCAGTGGGTTTTATATAACTCAAGCTAGTAAAGAATATTGAATAGAAGTGTGGCAAGAATGATAGGAAATAGAGGTGCGAAATTGAATTAGAGAAATAGTGTACTGGTTTCTGAAATGCAATCTGCATAGGTACAACTTATACATGTTTGATTTGAAAGATGTTAAACGGCTAATACGACATCAATTTGCCAATCACAATCGATCACAACACGATAATAGCAACTCAGACTTGCAACCAAGAGATTTCATGACAGAAAAACAAAAGAACATGGTTCAGGCATTTCACCGAACACTTGGTGTGCATAGTATGAAACGATAAGTTCAAACAATTCTTCACTGATTCATAAACCACAACCTGCAACAACAATAAATAACATCACAACAACAATTCCGCATAAAAAATTAAGCTTAAAAGTGTTTAAAAAAAAAAAGAGAACTCGCAACGATTCTCCATCCAAACACGATCATTGTTCCTGAGTGTGAGAGAGAGACGATTAACTCGGATATCTCAATTTCTTGAGTGAGAGAGATAGACCAATGTGATAAGATTTTGAGGTTCAATCGAGAAAAGGAAGATTCTGGACAACGGCCATATCTCGCTAGTCGCTGGCATCACCTTTGCTTAGAGGCCCTTGGTGAAATTCTCGTAATACCCTCTTAATTCAGATATGCATATCCTAATTAATCCAATATTTCATTTTCAGAAGGTTTTCGGATACAAATATCCGAGTGAACCCATATATTTCATTTTCAAGGGATTTTCAGATGTGCATATCCGAAAGAAAGACTGTATTTCATTTTTAGGGGATTTTCGGATATGCATATCTGAAATAACCCAATATTTTATTTGTAGGGAGTTTCAGATATACATAGCCGAAATAAACATACCATTTAAAATTAAAAATATCTAATTATTATTACCTTCTTGAATAATCATTTATCAAAATAACATACTATAAATAAATTATAAATTACAATAGTAATTTTAATTTAGAATAAATTATTTAGACTTTAAAATTTCTAAGCAACTTTATTATATTCTTTTAAAACTATCCCTAATTAAAATTAGAAATTTATTTAAAACAAAATAAATCGAATGATGTATCTTTTAAATTGAAAGAAGCTAAGGCATACATTAAGAACATTGATATGTCAAATGGCTCGTTGAAAAAGTTAGAATAAATTTTTATTCCTATTTCTTTCGTACAATTTATACAAATAATTAGAACAAACTTATAATAAAACCTTTATTTTTTAAACAAATTGGAGAAATTATACTTTATGATATATACTTCTTTTTAAATTTTAATTTAAGTCTTAACTTACTTTAAAATTATAATTATTTCTTTCAAAACAAAATAAAAATAAATCTGAAATAAATAAGAGTAACAAAATCATATGTATTTAAAATAAATATCATTCAAATTTAGAATGATTACAAATTAAATTTAAAATAAAATCAAAGTAAAGTTGTGATATTGAGTTATTTCGGATATTCATATCCAAAAAATCCCTGAAAATTAAATATTAAATTATTTCGAATATGAATATTCAAAAACTCTCTGAAAATAAAATACAGGGGTTTGTTCAGATATGCATATTTGAATGGTATTTTTGGATTTTCAGATGGTTTTTCACCTATATAAGGGTGGCTTAAGCCCAAACTATAAATAGAGGGAGTAACCCCTATTAATGTAACACACTAAATTTGCAGTTGCAAAAGAATAAACATCACAGTGTGTGAGCAGAGAAATAATCTTGCAACCAAGGTTGGTTGATTCACTAGAGTAAAGAGTGAAGAACGAAGGAATTTGATCGGTTAATTAAATCTTATTCATCAAGATTGATTCATAATTCTCTATAGGTTTGGTGTAATTCCCATAATCTGATATCTAGAGCATTGTCTGAGCGATCCGTGGGAAGCGATATCAATGGAAATGAATAATCTGAATGGGTATTTTCCAGAGATTCTCCCAATATCTCACTGTTGGCTGAAGATTTTGATATATATGGTTCGAAGTAGAGATCTTGAGCTCGAAACAAAATGATGCTGGTGTTCGTTGGAACAAAGTAAATGTCACAGTTCGGAATGAAAGAATTGGCTCTTCGAATAGACGTACTGAAACTTGGAGCTTCGAATGGCAATTATGATGATACATATAAAGGAAGCTTCGAAGTGGTAGTAGGGTTGTGTCTGAGAAGTGAGTTCGAAAGTTCGAAACGAAGTGGCCAAGGCATTTGAAATTCAAAAGTGAAGCGGGATAATTGGAAGTTATAATATATGTGCTGGAGACGGTTCGAAGACGCGTGGAAGCTAGAGAAACACAGTATTCTGCATGTTTTGAACGTGGCAAGATCTCATAAGTCAGACCGTTATGGTCGAAATAGTATAAATAGAAGTCTTAGTGTTAGGATTTCGTGTGTCATATCTATTGTACAAAATTCAGTAAACATTCAAATTACCACATGGCTAGGGAAACGAATGCTCGAACAATGTACGTATGATTGTACCAAAACCTTTATTATTCAGTAAAACATCTTTATCTTTCCAGTTTATCCTTTATCTTTGCATCAATGTCTTTCAAATCTTTTACATTCAAAGTCATTTAACTTTTCCCTTGCATTTAAACGTTTTTCTTTCATTTCGAAGCTTTTACATTCCAGAAACTCTTTACATTTAACGTTTTTACATTCAAGTCTTTTACATTTCATGCTTTTATATTCATGCTTTTACATTAAAAAGTTCTTTACCTTTAGAAGTTATTTAAGTATTCCTGCACTTATACCTTTCTTTGTGAATCGAATCTTTATTTATTTACTCATTCAAGTCAATATTATGTTTCTTTATTTAATCATGGCATTAAGTTACTTAACATTGTAATCGAAATACCTTGGACACACACACAAAAACTCTAAAAATAAGTCTTAAACATGAACCCTTACTTTGTTGTTAAATTTATCCAAACGACCAATACCCCATAGGATCAATCTAGTTGATCCTGCAAGTTACCAGAGGAATTGAATAACAATCATAACGCTTATTTGATAGTTTGGAGGACTAGCGGTTGTTTCACCAGAAATCACTGTGAACACTCACAAATATCCACATTGGAAAAAACTCTATTTTCAACTAACGAACTAGTTTTCTTCATGCAGCTTTATCAACTACATACAGTGGAAAAACTTGCAACTAGGCAATATCTTGGTGATCATATCTGTAACACCCCTTCTAAATAACCCGCGAATATACTAATTAAATTAGATTAAAATCAGAGTAACATGGAAACAGGGATGTCACAATTAAAAAAAAATTAAATATAACGTCTCAACTTCAACAGTATTCATGCTCAACTGAAGGAATAAATAAAATAGATTATTCAAAATCAATATCATGTTCTACACAACAGAAAATGTCTCAAAACCGGAATGACTTCAATTCATAAGTATTCCCAAGATAAATTAAAACAATGGAGTATCAAATGAACTCAACAAACAAACGTTTCCCCCAGTGTTACACTATCAGAGCATGACACTGACACACGCGGATAAAACACGACACAGCTCTATAAGCCATCCTCACCGACTCCTGAGCTGCTAACTTTAATCTGAAATCATTAAAGTAAGGGTGAGATTTCTATCCAATATAGAATGCATTATACGTTCTTTAAATACAACAGAACAAGTCAATATATTAGTCCACTATCATTAACATAATCATAGTTCAGTTCACAATTGCATTTCACACAATAATTATGCAAATATAACAATCAATGGAAATTGCAACACTGGCAACCATCCTAGCATGTTACAATCCCATATGCAATGCAGACTCTATGCATGTGGTACCAAACGTGAACCGAGTTCACCCACTGTTCCATACACTCGGAAAACAGCGCCAATCCATGATTCACCCATAACCACTGGGTCAAGAATCTAGCCTCACTACCTCTGAATCCTGGTAAGTTTATTGGCTCTGCAAGTTCAATTCCACACAATGGAAATGAACCATAAACAATGCTTATGCATGCACCATAAAAGCATGCAACATCAATTCAACGGAATATGATCATAACATAATTCCACATAAATGCCAACACCAATATCACATGATAACATCTCAATCATAATGGATAGCAGGCACAACAGGTAAGTATCAGTTCTCATTCACCAAATCAGAACACTTTACAACCAGTTCTACATCATTCTCAAAATACCAAAATCTACCAAAAATCGGGAGTTCGACTCTTTTTAAAATATTTTTTATAAAATAATATTTTTCTTATTTTATAAGATAGTATTTTTAATTTAAGAAATACTGCCGAAAACGGCACTCGAATCGGAGTTACGGTTTAGAAAATATGAATTTTTAAAGTTTTAAGTATTTTGAAGTTCAACACAGTGGAACCCGGTTCCTCCCTGGGAGAACCCGGTTCCCACAATTCTCAAAAACACTCCCCCTGGAATTTTGTATGGGGAACCGGTTCCCACGTTGAAAAATGGCCAATTTTTGAAAATTTGAATTGGGAACCCGGTTCCTCCCCAGGAGTAACCGGTTCCCGCGACCCGCAGAACCCAAAACTTGATATTTTGACAGCATTATGTATCCCAATTCATTCCTATTCATTTCCATACGAATTATAGCATTAGGAACACCAAAATCCAACCAATACAACAACACATATCATGATTTCATCATTCTTATTAATCATTTAACACACTAACGGTTCCAATTCTCATAATCCGACACAAATAGGGATAATCCTAGAAACCTAGAATTATCTAATTCAAGTTTCCTAACATACCCAACTATTCAATTGTATCCCAAAACCCATAAGGCATCATAACTGAATGAAATCACCCCTTACCTCGCGATGATTCTTCAACTTTCCCGGTGTTTGGCTTTTCCTCTTTTCTCTTCTCTTCTCCAATCTCACGTATGATGAATATTCCAAATAACCTTCCTTTTTCCTTCTTTTCCTTTTAATAATCCTTTTATTATTCCAATAAATTAAATAAGTAGTAATTAGTAAGTGTAGAGTATTTTACCCCTCACACCCTCTAATTACCCCTCACACCACCAACTCTTCTTTCTTTTAATTAATTCAATTACTCCAATAATTCCCAATATTAATAATTAAACTCTTAATTAAACTAATAATTAAAAATTCTAATTATTTTAAATATTGAATTATTTGGGATGTTACAATATCAACAACATTATGATCTATCAAAATCTTCAGCACTTGGACTTCTCTACGCTAGATTACCCTTCTGATGAAATGCAGCCTCACATCAATGTGCTTGGTTCACTCATGATAGGCTGAATTCTTCGACAGGTGTATTGCACTTTGACTATCACATTTAACAGTGATAACTTCACCTTGAATTTTCAGCTCCTTAGAAAAACCTTCAAGCCACAATGCTTCTTTCATAGCTTGAGTTAAAGTAATATATTCCGCTTTAGTGGTTGATAATGCAACAACCTTCTGAAGTGTTTCTTTCCAACTAATTGATGTACCAAATAAAGTGAAAGCATATTCAGAAATAGATTTTATGGAATCCATACAACCTGCATAATCAGAGTCGACATATCCTTCGATTACTGCTTTACTATCTTCACCCAAGGCTCCACCATAAATTAAGACTCTGTTCAGAGACCCATTTATGTACCTTAGAATCCACTTCAATGCTTTCCAGTGAGCCTTTCCAAGATTCGCCATGTACCTGCTTACAAGACTTACTGCATATGCTATGTCGGGTTTAGTACAAACCATAACATACATCAAAGAACCTACTACATTAACATATGGGATTTTATTCATATAAGCTCCTTCGACCTCAATATTGGGACACTGATCAATGCTCAACTTGAATTGAGGGTTTGTTGGAGTCACAACAGGCTTCAAATTCGACATACCAAACTTTTCGAGAATCTTCTGGAAATATGCCTCTTGAGATAAGCATAATTTAGACTGCTTTCTATCTCTTCGAATGTCAATCCCAAGAACGCAGTCTAAATTATTTCAGAAGAGGCATATTTATATCCCTTCAGGTTGCCTCATCAGGATTGTTTCATCTAGATCACCATACAAGAACGTAGTCTTCACATCCATCTGTTCTAGTTCAAGATCAAATTGTGCCACCATGGTAAGCAACATTCGAATGGACCTATGCTTCACAACAGGAGAAAACACATCATTGAAGTCTACACTTTCTTTATGAGTGAAACCCCTTGCAACCAACCTTGTCTTGTATCTTTCCGACGCCACTCCTTCGATTCCTTCCTTAAATTTGAAAATTCATTTACAGCTGACTAACTTGGCTCCGACAGGTTTCTTGATCAATTCCCAAGTGTTGTTATCATGAAGAGACTTCATCTCATCATCCATGGCCTTCAGCCATTCAGTCTTATTTCGACTCCTCATAATTTCCTTATGGTCTCTTGGTTCTTCTCCTAGAACCTCACTTGCAGAGATTAAGGCATAAGCTATAAGATCTGCATACCCAAATCTTTGAGGTGGTTTGATGACTCTTTGTGTCCTATCTCTTGCCAATATATAGTCATCGACAGTTTCCTCAACTTCATCAGCATCCTCTGCTTCTTTGACTTTATTTGGGATATGCAATTCAGCATCAACATGCTCCACCTCAACAAGAATCTCTACCTGTTCCAGCTCTTCGTCAGATCCTTCTGCACTTCGATCAACATCATTCGTTTTCTTGAAAGTCATTTCAGCTTCATTGAAAATAACATATCGAATGGTGATAATCCTTTTGTGACATGACTCTAGGCACCATAGCCTATAAGCTTTGACTCCTTCAGGGTATCCCATGAATATGCATTTAAGAGCTCCAGGTTCGACCTTGTCTTGCCTAATATGAGCATAAGATACGCAACCAAATACTCTTAGTTTGTCGAGATTTGGTGGATGTCCCAACTAAACTTCTTCAGGTGTCTTCATATCTAACGCAGTCGAAGGACATCAGTTTATCATATATGTTGTTGTCGAAACAGCCTCAGCCCAAAACACCTTCTTTAACCCAGCACTAGTCAACATACATCTAACTCTCTCCAAGATGGTTCGATTAAACCTTTCAGCCAAACCATTTTGTTGTGGAGTGCTTACAGTAGTTCTGTGCCTTGTAATACCAGAGGCAACACAAAATCTGTCAAATGCCTCATTGCAAAATTCAAGACTATTGTCTGTTCTCAACCTCTTGACCTTTCTGCCAGTTTGATTTTCGACTAGAGTCTTCCAACCTTTGAAATTCTCAAAAGTTTCATCCTTAGTCTTCTGAATGAATACCCATAACTTTCTAGAATAGTCATATACTATGGATAGAAAATACTTTGCTCTTGAATGAGATGGACACCTTGTAGGCCCCCAAAGATTAGCATAGATGTAATCAAGGGATTCATGTGTTCTTTGTTTGTCTTTGTTGAACTTCACTCTGAAATATTTTCCAAGTACACAGGGTTCACAAAACTTCAGCTTTTCGACTTTGTCTCCACCAAACAAATTTTGTTTCCCCAATTCGACCAGACCCCTTTCACTGACATGGCCTAATCTCATGTGCCAAATTTCTGTCTTCGATAAAGGTATCGTGGATGCAATATTTGTCGAAACACTTATAACTTCACCCTCAAGGGTATACAAGCCTTGTTTCTTCATTCCTCTCAAGACTTCTTCAACCCCTTCATGACTCTTAGGATACTTTTCTCTCCTTGAAAAACATATCCTTTCTTGTCAAATTCACCAAGAGAAATCAAATTTCTCTTCAAATCAAGTACATACCTGACTTCAGTCAATAACCTTATTGACTCATCATGGAGTTTGAATCTCACAGATCCAACACCTACAATCTTGCAAGCTTTATTGTTTCCCAGGAATACATATCCACCATCTTGATCACATAATTCCTCGAATAAGTCTTTGTTTGGAGTCATGTGCCAAGTGCATCCAGAATCCATAATCCATAATCCAATCCTTCGACGAGTTGCTGCTCGAAACCACATGAACATCAGATGAGTCGAAATCATCTTGAACAATAGTTGCATTGTCATTATCCTTTCCTCCATGACCTTACAGGAGTTTAGCGCATACTTTTCTTGTGTGACCCTCCTTCTTACAATGATAGCATCGAATACCAGATGCTTCACCACTGTAAAACTTCTGCTGACTTTTATCTTTCTTCTTGTCGAACTTATTATCCTTTCGACAAGAAGAAGATGTATTATTGTTATTTTTTTATTTTTGATGTATTATTATTATTTTTAAAATGAAGAAAAAATTATCATATAATTTAAATTTAAATAAATTTTATTTTTAAATTTATAAATATTATTAATTTAATGAAGGACTGATATACAATAAAGAAAAGTTTTAAATAAAAGGTATGTATTATAAGTGTGATGTACTATAACGCTGATGTGGCAACCATTAAATTAAGGCTTGTTTCTGATTAGTCAGACTCATGACTTCACCAAAGAAGTCATTTTAGTGATTGCACCGGAGAAGCTCCCTTAAATGTATCCAATGACTCCAAAAATGTTTTTGGTTCTAGAACATTTTTGTTTTAATGATAGAATTCCAGAAGTGTGATGTTATGTATGTAAATTTGTTTGTTCGTGAATTTGTCTAAACTTGTCATAAATATGGTTATTAAAGCATTTAATATTCAGATTATGGTTTTGAACCGAAATTTAAAATGCCCAAATCGAACAAAAGTTAACACATGCACTTCCTTTCTCTTTAGGCAATATATCAGTGTTCATAGATTTTATATCTTATGTTAAGAGGTCACACATGCCACAAATGAGTTCTCTCATAATTTAGAAACTGCTTAAGATTAAGAACATGCTAAGATTAGGAGGAACATAGCCAGAGGATTAAAGCAGATTATTCAAGATGCCAATTATTATTATAGTTTTTAAATTTTACATGCATGTTTATGTAAAGGTGATGGTTTCTAAATTAACATATGCTAATACAAGTAAAAAAAAAAAAAAACTGAAAAAAAAACAATACTAGTACATATCTGCTACTACCCTTTATATGTCTGCATGATAGTTGGAATCAATAGCATTAATTTCGTTCTCCACATGCTCATGAGAGGTGTTATAGATGTCATCAAATTCATTTGCATCTGTTGACATAGTGTTCGAGGTTAACAAAGATTGTGGATGAGGTGGAAGGTGTTGAGGCACTTCATCTCCTTCAAGCATTTCTATCACTTCATTCATTGATGGACGGTCATCTGGCTTCATTTGTATGCATTTCAAGGCAATCACAATCATCTTCATTGCAATATTCTTTTCCTCTTCTGTTATGTTGTTTGTATCAATTGTTTCCTCAAATTGATCATAAATCCATTGAGCAAAGTAGTCTTGCCAACAATTCTCAATATAATTTTTATTCTTTCTTCTACCTGCCATTTCCATTAGCATCATTCCAAAACTAAAAACGTCAGCTTTGTGTGATACGCTTCCGATGTTCTTGTACAGCAACTCAGGAGCCATGTAACCCATTGTGCCTCTTGCTCCTGTTAAAGTTAAAATGCTTTGATCTATTCGATACAATTTTGCCAAACCAAAATCCGATATCTTTGGGTTTAAGTTCTCATCAAGAAGAATATTATGTGGTTTTATATCAAAGTGTATGATTTGCATGTCACAACCTTGGTGTAAATATTGGATTCCTCGAGCAATTCCAAGAGAAATGTCGTAGATTTTCTGGTAGCTTAATGAAGACGAGTTTCCTTGCTCTTGTGAAAACGTGTATTTATCAAGAGAACCATTAGGCATAAACTCATAGACCAACGCTTGCTTTGTTCTTTCAACACAATATCCAATTAGCTCAACCACATTCATATGGCGAATTCTTCCAATGGTTGCAACTTCATTGATGAAGTCTTGGCCATTGGTGTTGGGTTTGGTCAATACCTTAATAGCTACTTTGCGTTCGCTGCGAAGCTCTCCTTCATAGACAGAACCATAAGCTCCTTTACCCAACTCATGCTTGAAATGTTTGGTCATCGATTTAATTTGAGAATAAGAATACCGGATCGGCATGAAATTGTTGTGACTTTGGATGAAATCTTCAACCCTGTCATATATCGATAAATGTTTTTTTCTCCATTTTAATATCAAGATGGTAACCACAAAGGGTGAACCAATAACAAACTTTCCAACTATCCATGGGAGCAGTACTGTGTAAATAAACCAAATTATATTAGTAAAAAGTTTATTATTATTCACGATCAATACAATTATATATATATATATATATATATATATATATATATATATATATATATATATATATATATATATATATATATATATATATTAAGAGTTACATAGTTACATATATTCAATAAAATTTTAATGGATATATTTTAGTTGAGCTAACAATTTATCATTCAAACAAAAAATATCTATTTGTTTTCAAATTAATCAATGATTAATCTATATCTTTTCAAGATGTGTCAACATTAACGAATGCGGTGTCAAAAATGATATTATTCTAGTATGAAACAAAAGAGAAATGGTAGGATGATGATGTCAGTTGTGGAATATATTCGGTGTGATGGAAAGATGTGTACTTTATTAGAGAAAAATTACTTTTAGTATATATTTATGGCTTGCCGACATGTCTAACTATGGTTGGCCCGTGGAATGGTTCTTATCATCCAATAGGATGAAAGAGTTTGTTATCTTTCTGTCTCAACTGTAACAGCATTGAACCATATATAGCTCATGCCTTGTAACTTTACCTTTAACACTGAAAACAGTAAATTCTGCTTCTCTTGATTTTTCATCAACCTTTCAGTGCAAGAAGATGAACATGTACATTCATCTCTCATATGGTATCATTCGCCATACGATCTATCACGCTTCCCTCTACAAAACTCTGTTACTTTTTCTCAGTGTTATCCTCTCGTTCGTGACTCGTTGCGTTCTTGTTCAAAGCTTCAAGTACAACTATGAAATCTGGTGATAACCAAGAATCTGGAATCAAAGGCACCGCGCAAACACAAGATGTCCCCACTGTCTTCTCCTCCTCCAAGGCAGCAACGCGTTTGGTCCGAAACTGTCAATCAAATTTCAGGACAACAACTATCTCTTGTGGAATCAGTGGGCCGAAGGCGTGATTCTCACATAGAAGATGCACAAGTTGGTGATTAATCCGCAGATTCCACCGAAATTCAAGACCACACAAGATCGACTTGAAGGTATGATTTCCGATGAGTATGAATGGTGGATTGTCCAAGATCAAGCTATGTTTATCTGGCTGTTATCCACCATATCTGAATTTGTTTTGCCTCGTGTTCTTTCTTGCAAGCATGCGTTTGAAGTGTGGGACAAAATCCATCAATACTTCAATGCACAGATGAAGGCTCGTGTTCGTCAGCTTCGTGTTGAACTCAAATCCACCAAGAAAGGGAATAAAACGATCACTAAATTTGTTCTTCGTGTCAAGGCAATTGCGAACTCTCTGTTTGCTGTTGGAGATTCAATTCCAGAATAGGATCAGATAAATTCGATTCTTGAGGGACTTCCGGAGGAATACAATCCCTTTGTGATGCAAATGTATGGTAGTCCAGTTACTCTCAATTCGTGTGATGTTGAAGCACTATTATATGTGCAAGAAGCTCAACTTGAGAAATTTCGCCAAGAAATGGTTGTGGCTAACATTGCTGCCAATATTGCTCATGCGAATCAAGAATCTCAGGGCTCCAGAGGAGTCTTCTCAGGCTATAGAGGAAGAGGAAATTGCGCTTCCCGTGGAAGAGGTCATGGCAGAGGAAGGAAAACCACCAACAATCGTCCTACATGCCAACTCTATGGAAAATATGGGCATGATGTTGCCACCTGCTGGCACAAGTTAGATGAGAATTATGCTCCACCTGATTCTTCCACATCTCAATCAAATTCTGCAAACAAAAATACTAAGAGTCAAAAGGCCACAGAAGACACTGCTCAAAGAAACCCTGCTATAGCTATGATGGCTACCTCAACAGGAAGATCTACTTATACACTGGAATATTCTCTCCCAGCTGAGCTTGAATCCCAGTCCTGGTTTGCTGACTCAGGTGCCACACACCACCTCACTCCTTATTATTATACTTTGCATAATGCAAAACCTTATATTGGGTCCAATCAAGTCTATCTTAGTAATGGTCAAACCCGACCCATACAGTCTGTAAGATCTTCTCATCTTTATTTCAAAGTCTTGCCTAACTTTAGTTTAAAATTGTCTGATGTCCTTCATGTGCCTTCTATTACTAAAAATTTGCTATCTGTGTCAAAATTTTCACGTGATAATCATGTGTATTTTGAATTCATGCCTGATAAGTTCTACATCAAATCTCAGGCTTCTAAGCATATCCTGCTTGAAAGAACACTTGATGGCAATGGCTTGTATCAATTCTCACAACAATCCTTAGGTTGCATTAGTTCTTCGAGTGTTGGCTATAGATACTTTTTAAAACAAAAGTCTGAAGCTCTATCTGCATTTAAATTGTTTCATAAATTTGTGCAAACTCAATTCCAGCTGACCATTAAAAGTGTTCAATCTAATTTTGGTGGGGAGTATAGGCCATTTATCAAATTTCTAACAAAGTTAGGCATACAACATAGGTTGACTTGTCCTCATACCTCTCACCAAAATGGATATGTGGAAAGAAAACATAGGGATATAGTTGAGACAGGCATCACCTTATTATCTCATGTTGAAATTCCTCTTCTTTATTGGGACCACAACTTTTCCACTGTTGTTCACCTTATTAACAGGATGCCCACAAAACCCTTAACCACAACTAGTTCACCCTATCATTCTTTGTATGGTCATCATCCTGATTATAAGTCCCGAAGAGTCTTTGGAAGCTCCTGCTTTCCTTTGTTAAGACCATACAATCAACACAAATTTCAATTGAGAAGTGGAGAGTGTGTTTACCTTGGAGTCTCATCTCATCACAAAGGTTTTAAGTGCCTAAGTTCTGAAGGAAAATATATCTCTCCAAATATTTCACCTTTAATGAGGCAACTTTTACTTATTCCACCATGTTTTCCTCTAAGAGTCAACCTCCAAGTTCTTCTGAAGTCAATGTTAGCTCATGCTCCATTAAATACTCAGTTCTACCCTATGTCAATGTGCATATGCCTACTACTAACAACCATCCTGCCACCCATACCTCTGGTGATTTACAGTCTGTCTCTACTCATACAGCTGAGTGTGCAGGCATACCTGTGCTTTCCCAATCGGCTAAGCTCTCTGACACTACAGCAGGCCCCACTGATGTCAGTTGTCCTCATCAGTCAACCTCAGACCCAAATATATCTCCTCACTCTACAGCACACCCTATAGATTCCAATACATTGCATAGTCCTGAGGACAATATCATTGGTCGAGATAATCCTTATCCTAACCTTGAGGGTCCTAATGATACATCTCTCGATAACACACCTGCAAATTCTAAGGATTTGAGCACATATGAGTCATCCCCTGTAATTTTTTATTCTCTCCATCTCTCCTCATCCACATCTCCAAATAAAGTCTCAGCTCCCAAATCCCTCCTTTTTCTCAAATGAGATAACTATCTCCTCATGTGTTCCTGTCTCCAACTCCTCTCAATCTCCACTTATTAAAAGTCTTCAGTCTGATTTATCTCTTCTAAAAAACAATCATCCTATGCTCACTAGATCTAAAACTGGAAATTATAAACCTCAGGCCTTTATTGCTCAAGCAGATATTGAACCCTCTGGTTATAAACAGGCTCTGTCACAACCCTTGTGGGCAAAAGATATGAAGGATGAGTTTAGGGCTCTACTAGAAAACAAAAATGGAGCTTAACAACCTTACCTCCTGACAGAAAGGCAGTGGGTTGTAGATAGGTATTCAAATTGAAACAAAATACAGATGAAGTATTCATAAGCACAAGCTATGTTGGTTGCTAAGGGTTTCCATCAAGAGCGTGGTTTTGAATACACAAAGACATTTAGTCCTGTAGTCAAACCCACTACCATTCGAGTTATTCTCACACTTGCTCTCACCTATGGCTGCAAACTCAACAAAGAGATTTATGGTCCGAAACAGGCTCCTCGAGCCTGGTATGAGAAGCTTACTCAATCCTTATTATAGTTTGGATTTACTACCTCCAAATGTGACAATTCCCTTTTCACTTACTCCAAGCAAGTTATAACTCTCTATATTCTGGTTTATGTGGATGACATCCTCATTATTGGTTCCAGTTCTTCTCTAATTCAAGATCTTATCACCAAACTTCATGCCACATTTGCCTTGAAAAAGTTGGGCTATCCTTAGTACTTTCTGGGTATTGAAGTGTTGCATCTTCAAAATGGCTCTCTTCTTCTTACACAGTCCAAGTACATTCGAGATCTTTTGTGCGGAGCTAACATGCCAAATGCAAATGGAGTTCCTATGCCCATGCTTACCACAAGCAAGCTCAGTAAACATGGCACTGATACTCTTGCAGATCCTCAAATATACAGATCAATTGTTGGTGCTTTGTAATATGTTACCTTAACTCGTCCTAATATTGCATTTAGTGTCAATAAGGCTTGTCAGTTTATGTCTAACCCGCTAGAGAGTCATTGGTCTGCTGTCAAGCGAATTTTATGATATCTCAGTGGTACTGCTCATCTTGGCCTGCTCTTAGCTCCAGCTACTTCAGCTCCTCGCTTCTCTCTTTGCGCATACAGTGATTCGGGTTAGGCAAGCGATCCTGATAATCATCGTTCTACATTTGGTTCTTCTCTCTTCCTTGGTCGTAATCTGATTGCTTGGGGTTCCAAAATGCAATCTCTCATTGCTAGGTCCAGCACCAGAGCGGAATACCACGCTCTTGCTCATGCTACATCTGAATTACTTTGGCTGGAGTCACTTCTGTCTGAGCTTGCCATTCCGTACCATGCGCCCACGTTATTGTGTGATAATCTAAGTGGAGTGCTCCTCTCTCATAATCCAGTTCTTCATGCCCGTATGAAGCACATTGAGTTAGATATTCATTTTGTGCGAGAAAGAGTTGTAGCAAATAAACTCAAAGTTCAACACGTGTCTACAGCCTCACAACTTCTGACACACTCACCAAACCCCTTGGAATGGTTTCATTTCAGGATCTTCGAAGCAAACTCTAGGTTCACTCCCTGAGTCACTACCCTTCAGTTTGAGGGGGGTATTAGAGAAAAATTACTTTTAGTATATACTTTTGGCTTGCCTACGTGTCTATCTATGATTGGCCCGTGGAATGGTTCTTATCATCCAATAGGATGATAGAGTTTGTTATCTTTCTGTCGCAACTGTAACGACATTGAACCGTATATAGCTTATGCCTTGTAACTTTACCTTTAACACTGAAAACAATAAATTCTTCTTCTCTTGATTTTTCATCAACCTTTCAGTGCAAGAAGATGAATGTGTTCATTCATCTCTGATATACTTATTAGGTTAGTACTCCAATATTCAAGTCAATGAGGTTAGAAATGAGAAACAAAGTGGTGGAAAGAGGTGTACTTAATAGGTTAGTACTCCAATATTCAAGTCACGCTTTTATAATGATAACGGTTAAAATCTTCTTCGATGAATGTGCCGTTCTCTGCAGGAATTCGTTGGATAGATCCTGATGGTTGAGATGAGGACGGTGCCTTACTTTAGTGCAGAGTTCCACAAAGAAAACACATATTTGTCAACTTGAGTGAAGGAGACTTTGGGATACCCTGCTGGGATACAAAGGTTTCAAGGTGGATGAATTGATATCTAAAAAAAATCATGTGTTTATGGACATCGTTATCCATGAAGATTATTTTCGCTTTCACTCTATATCTGATAATAATCCTGTGAACCCTTTTCAACAACTCGTTCTACCGAATCCTATCACTGATATGATGAAACAGATATTAAACCAGACCTTAATCTCATAAATGTAAACATGTTTTACCTCTACTAACCTCACCCCATATTGTTCCTACAATTTCAACTCTGAGAAGATCAACCAGACCACATAGAGCTCCAGCTAGTCTGTCAGACTATGTGTTTAAGAGATCTATGTTTATTTTTTATATTAAGTAACATTTTATTTATTATATATGTTTTAAAAATAGAATTTATACTGTACTTTAAATTAAAAATAATAACGAGAATAATACAAAAGGAACGCACACGTGATTATTCCGCATAACTCACACCGATTAGAAGCAATTATAATGAGAAAGGAAGAGTATTTTACTTACAAAGTACTGCAACACCAATGCAAGTAAATACTACGTTGTGAAGAATGCAGAGGATTGTCAATCGCCCCCCTTCCCCGCGACTGTGTCTGTGTTGCTGCTTCTGGGGTTGCTCACAGCTTATTGGTCGCCAACGAAGCTCAATTCCATTGACATACTCTGTGTGAATCTCTGGATACCCACCACACTTTTTATTACATACCGCATTTCCATCCCACCTGCTCATCTTTACCCTCATATCTATTCTGCACGACTCTGCTATACGTGTAACATATGAGTCAATATCAGGATCCACAACATATAAATAATAATATTGCCTTTTCTGACCATCAATTCCACCACCGCAACTCTCAGAAGACATATCCACATAGCCGAAATCATTTACCGGGTTTTTACATCTCATAATAATAATAGTAAAATAATCAGCATAATAGGATTGTGGAAGGGAGACGTTTTCGTACGGAAGAGAAAGGGAATTGATGATAGGGCAGTTATTATCAGGACTAACTCCGGTAATGATGTAAGTGAAGGAGGAGGATGAGTTAGAAGCTATAATGGCGTCGGCATGTTTTTCGCCATAGACGAAGGAAATCACTGATCTGTTGTTTTCACATGTCACTTGGAACCAAGGATTCTCACACTCTTTTCCAAATAAATTTAAAGATTTGTTGAATATGATCCCGCATATGCCCTCTTCTGGACAGGGGAACAGCGCAAAGAACGGCAAAAAAACGACAAACGCGCATATCATTGATACCAATATTATTGCAAAGGCAGTCGTCATTTTCGGGGAAGACCGGCCTTGCAATTTTCTGTATCTTCTAAACTCTAGCTACACTAATTCATTTCTCTCAATTCAATTTTATTTATTTTCTCCACTCAGTCGGTGATGTCTGGCTGGACAAATTCATTTCACTCACGTTAATTGACTTCCAGTCAACCTCTTGCACTCACTGCCCAATAACGCCTCATATGAGTCCACGTCACTTTTTACTCTTTCCTTCCATCACTCATTTCATTATCCTCTAAACTTTCGAAATTACTTAAGAAATACTACTACTAATATGTACTGTGTATATATATTAAAAAATTGTAAATGTATATAAATAATTTACAATGAGAATTATATTTATATTTAGTGAAACAACTATTTTTACAAAAAAGACTTATAAGTGTGAATCAGTTAGGCTCATGGAGTCATGGTCAATGCAATGCAAAGCTGCCCTATGTCAATAACTCATACTGATTTCTTAGATTCATATCATTATTCATCAGTCATGCCTATTATCTGGTTACAAAAACTCATCCCTCTCATCTTTCTCTGCTTCTTAACTACGGCTGCAGTTGAAGAAACTAGTTCCCATTATGACCAATGCAAGGAATCAAGTTGTGATGGTATTCATGGACCATTAATTAGATTTCCTTTCATACTCAAAGAAAAACAACCAAAGTGGTGTGGATACCATAATTCCTGGTTTGAGCTATATTGCTCCGACACCAACCAAACTGTGTTGGAACTACCCTTCTCTACTAAAACCATCATCAAAACCATAAATTACACTTCACAGATTTTAACACTGTCTTATCCTGAACTCTGCCTTAACAAACAGATTCCTAATTTCGATATATCCTCATCTCCTTTTCAGTTCAGCAACGACTTTGGACTCCGTGAATATGCTCTATTCAACTGTTCAAGCAATCACATAAACACAGATGACAATTTTTATGATATAATAACTTCTGGAAATTTTTCTTGCCTCAACGTGCCGGGATTTGAAGTTATAGCAGTGGGTTCCAAATCATCATTAATCTGGACACCCTTGATGTCCTGTACTAGAATCCAAAGCCTTGTAATGTTGCCTCATTCTTTGTATAACAACAATGTTGATGCTGGTCTCAATTGGCTCCAACCAGACTGCAGATACTGTGAGCAAGAAGGCGGGCAATGCAAGGCAAACAGAAACCCATCTCAACATGAATTTGAATGCACAGGCATCATTAAAGGTATGTTTTTTTCTATATACTTCCTCAAAGAAGTTATGGTGTTATAATGATCTATGTAATCATGAGACGCTAATATCTTCAATTTTTTTTTTTTTTTGCAGTTTCCTCAAAAGGAAAAGTGATTGCTGGTAAGCTTTCCAAACTTCACTTCATTTGGCATAATGGACATACAAGTCCTACAATTAGTAAACTTAAATCCGACACTTTTTTGATTGAATCTATTCCCCCATTCACAACTTAGTTCCTAAATTTGAGGTTTTTAACTTATGTGCATCATGTTAACCCTGTTTACTTTTCATATTGTCACTCTACTTTTTATTAACATATGTATGGTATATACTTAAGGACAAACTCATATGCTAAATAAATTAAGAGACAAAATTGAAAGTGAATGCTATTTATAGGAAATTAAATTGCCTATTTACTTGTAATACTATGTGCAGGTGGAATCCTAGGCCCATTTTCTCTGATATTTGTTGGAGTTGCAACATATTGTATCTATGTAACTTACATTGAAAGGAAGAACTACATAAGGATCAAAAAGTTTTTGAAGGACTATAAAGCTCTTAAGCCTGCTAGATATACTTACACGGATATAAAAAGAATTACAAATCAGTTTAAGGAAGAACTGGGGCAGGGAGCTTTTGGGTCTGTCTTCAAAGGAAAGCTATCAAACGAAGTTCATGTAGCTGTTAAGGTCCTAAACACTTCAACAGGAAACGGCCAAGAGTTCATCAATGAGATGGAAGCAATGTGTCAGATTCACCACATCAACGTGGCTCGCTTGGTTGGCTTTTGTGCAGACGGAAACAAACGAGCTTTGGTGTATGAATTTTTACCAAAAGGTTCGTTGCAAAAATTCATATCATCTGCAGACACTAAGGATGTCTTTTTAGGTTGGGAAAGACTACAAAACATTTCTCTCGGTATAGCTAAGGGAATTGAGTATCTTCACCAAGGTTGTGATAAACGAATTCTCCATTTCGATATCAAACCCCATAATGTATTGCTAGACGATAATTTCACACCTAAAATTTCTGATTTTGGTTTGGCCAAACTTTGTTCCAAGGAAAAAAGTATCGTCTCAATGACTACGGCTAGGGGAACTTTGGGATATATTGCGCCAGAGGTATTTTCTAGAAACTTTGGCAATGTTTCCTATAAGTCAGATGTTTATAGTTTTGGGATGGTGCTTCTTGAAATGGTTGGAGGAAGGAAAATAACTGATGACAGTGAAGAAAATAGCAACCATGTTCACTATCCACAGTGGATTTATAATCTTGTAGAAAATGAGGAAAATATAAAAATCCTTATAGAAGGAGAAATAGACGCTAGAATTGCAAAGAAGCTATCAGTTGTGGGACTTTGGTGCATTCAGTGGCACCCAGCAAATCGTCCAACCATGAAGGCTGTGGTTCAAATGCTAGAAGGAAACGGTGAGAAGTTAGAAATACCACCAAATCCTTTTGCGTCTGCATCTGCTACTAGAACAAATGCCACTAGGCGTATGAACTTGAAACTAGATGTCATCTCAGAAATAGAGTGAAGTTGGGATCAACAGTACTTACTACTTATTACTCTGTATCAAAAATTTCATTTTCTTTAAATAAGTTTTATGTTCACTTACATAGTTATATTGATCATTTCTCTAAACGTTGATATTAAATGTTAGTTTCGGCCTTTTGGGTATCTTAAAATCTATGAGTTCTATGTTACTATGATATTTAGCATTGTGTATTGATCATCAGATTATGCTGATTCAGTTTGCATAGAGGGTGTGCCTCAAGGTATTGCTTATGCTTAATTTGACCTGTGATTGCATACTGAATTCTTTCTATATTAAATGAAATATCCAATATTTCTAATCCAATGTCTTAAACATATGCTTTAACATTATGTAAAAACTGTATTTGCAAAACTCATACATCAATTGTATGAATCGTTATTTCTAAAATGAAGCTACTTTGTTAATCAACTAGTAATTTCACATGTGATATTTTCTCAGCCCATTACATTTTCAGAAGATTTTTTTTCATAATAAAAAATGAACTTTCTAAGCATATCTTTCAAACGTTCCTTCTACTAATTTCTAAGCATGTGCTATGCAATTTCCAATTTCCAATTACTCAGTCAATCAACTCTATACTTCCAAATTACGAGCGAGTAAGCAAGTTAATTAACTAAGAAAAGTGAAAGAAAATTCCTTGTGGACTACGTCTGCAATTAATAATATTGATTAGGATTAGGACTAAAAGAAAATAGTTGGGAAAAAAAAGTCTTTGAGTAATACAAGCCACACATATTTTCAAATTATTATTCTTATAAAAGTTAGGGGGTGGCAAAATGGATGGATAGAATGAATATGAATTGTTAATACATGGATCAAAACAATCCATTTAAATATATCCAATCCAATCCATGGATTAACAATATTTTAATAGATAGATATCCATCCATAAAAAAAACAAATTTTAGTTTTAAAAAAAACAAATCAGTTTTTTTTTTAAATAAAAAAAGTTAAAGTTTTTTTCGAAAAAAAATTTCAGTTTATAAAAAAAAATCCAACTTTTTTTTCAAAATTTTTTTTTTTAAATAAAACCTTTTTTTTTTTTTAAATTTCCACTTTTTTTCAAAAAATATTTTTTTTAAAGTTTTTTTCGAAAAAATATTTTTTTTTTCAGTTTTTCAAAAAAAATAACATTTTTTTTTTTAATTTCCAGATTTTTTTTGTTTTTCAAAAAAAAAATTCCAATTATTTTTCAAAAAAATATTTTTTTTCAATTTCTTTTAAAAAAAAGTTTCATTTTTTAAAAAGAGTCTGTTTTTTTTCAAAAAAATAATATTTAAGTTTTTTTAAAAAATATTTCAGTTTTTTTTATATAAAAATTATCCAATATTACCGAAAAAAAATTTTATTTAAAAAGAAATAAATTTATTTGATGTACAAAATAATCCATTGGATCATTAAAATGTGGTGGATGGATTGGATCAATCCATATTTATAAATGAATTGATTGGATCAATCCATTAACTTATTTTTCATTTGATGGATAGATTGGATGGATTTTTTTTAATGGACCCCTAATAAAAGTAAATAATACACCTCATTTTGAAGTGATGTATTTATACAAATAATAATCTAATTTTTACATACAATCTTACACTAAATCGTAAATACAATCAACAATAATTTTTTTATTTTAATTTTTTTATAATTATTTTTAAAAAACAGTTTTGATTAATAATATATACAAATTTGGTTAATATATTTTAAAGTTTGATTAATATATAAAAATTTTAATACGTATAGATTTTGGTTAATGTTATGTATAAAATTGGTTAATATAGTTCATAACTTGGTTAATGAGTTCTCAAACATAAAAAATATTAGATAGTAAAATAAAGTTGGTTGATGGAGTCTAAAAATTAGTTAATACATTTATAAATTAGTGTTATAATATGGTTAATAATACGTAGTTGATTGGTTAATGAAGTAGTAAAATTGATTAATGAATTATAAGTTATATAATTGATTAATAACATGCATTTATATGATTAATACATTTGTGAATTTGGTTAATAACACAGATTTATATTTGTGTTATAAAATAAAATTTAAAAATAAATATTTTTTTTAAAAATAATATTATTTTATTAAAAATACTATTCACCGTATAAATACGGTGAATATTATATACGGTATAAGATGTAAGTTTTGTTAGAAAACTGAACCAAACCAAACTGAACCGTTATTTAAAATTATCGGAACCATACCGAACCGTTTCATTTTCTATAGAACCGAACTGAACCAAAAGTTTTGGTTTGGTACAACGGTTCGGGATTCTGAAATGTACCAAACCATTATAAGACAATTTTTTTTCAAACCAAACCATTTATTTAATAAAAAAAAATCGATATTTTTTTATTTTCGAAAAAATAATGATTTTTTTATTTTCGATAAAATTATTTTATTTAAAAAAAAAAACTGAAATTTTTTTTTTCGGAAAAAATAGTCACTATTTTTTATTTTTGAAAAAATTTGATTTTTTTAATTTTAAAAAAAAAACTGATTTTTTTTTTATTTTCAGAAAAATTGACTTTTTATTTTAAAAAAAAATCGTTCTTCAAATTTTAAAAAAAATCAATTTTTTAAATTTTCAGAAACAATTGACTTTTTTTTTGGAAAAAAATTGATTTATTTTAATATTAAAAAAAAACTGACTTATTTTTTCTGAAAAAAATTATTATTTTTTTATATTTTAAAAAAATATTTTTTTTTTAATTTTTGAAAAAAGTCAATTTTTAAAATTTTCAGAAAAAACTGATTTTTTTTTCAGAAAAATCAATTTTTTTATTTTTAAAAAAATCAATTTTTTTATTTTCGGAAAAAACTGACTTTTTTATCTAAAAAAATTATATATATTTTTTTCAGAAAAATTAAATTTTTTTTTTTAATTTTTGAAAAAAGTCAACTTTTTATTTATTCAGAAAAAATTGAATTTTTTTTTCAAAAAAAATTGATTTTATTTATTTTCAAAAAAAACTGACTTTTTTTATTGTCAGAAAAATTGACTTTTTTATTTTAAAAAAATCATTTTTTTTATTTTTGAAAAAGTCAATTTTTTTTTCGAAAAAATTAAATTTTTTTTTTTTTTTCGAAAAAAGTGATGTTTTTTTAAAATTAAATTGACTTTTTTCCGGAAAAAACTAATTTTTTTTTTCAAATTTTGTTTTTTTGAAAAAAATCAATGTTTTTTGATTTTCTAAAATAAAATTCAATTTAGATTGTAAAGTATTAACGGTTCGGTTCTGAATTACTTTGAAATTGGTTAATTGCTTAACGGTTCGGTTCTAGAACTATTACCAAAATATAAGTTCAGTTCACTAACCATTAATAATGGTTCAGTTATTTTAACTTCAGTTCGGTTCGGTTCAACGGTTCAGTTTGGTTCATGGTTTTTTTGAACAGCCCTAGATGTAAGTATAAGTGTGGTGTCAATATAGCATATAAATGTGTAAGGATAACCAACCATTTATCTATATTGGTAGAACTAAATAAAACTAATTAATAAACGAGTAGTGTTATTTGAACAATCAATATTTGACACCGTATGTGACATCGTATATCAATCGTATATTAATATCTCTGTCTCTCTCCTACTTTTTCATTTTATACACTTACACAAATTCCAATAATACACTGCAATACTTAAAATTTACACTTCACACCTTTTTTACACTCAAATTTGGGTGTCAAAATATCATTTCTCTTAATAAACTAATAATTAAGTGGTAGTTTTAAATATTCTCTCACAAGCTGGGTAAATGTAAAAATCATCCAGTAATGTTACGGGTGTTCATAGAGCGGTTTCAGAGGTTTTGACATAAAAAAATATCTGAACCGCAAGAGAAAAAAGTGTATAGTTTGATTTGGTTCAGTTGCCTTTTAAAAATAAAATAAAATCAAACTAATATGATTTGCATTGGTTCGGCCGCTTCGAATTTTTACAACAAAAAAAATTGAAGCATACATACACATATAGATGACAACAAAGTTTTGTATTTAGTCATTTATGTGTTATCAAATTACAACAAAATTCATCATATTTGGACAACAACTTTCCATTTTAATATACAAAAAATAAGATTAGAGAAAATAGTAACATAAAACAATATCAAAAACATTATTATGAAACATAAAAAAAAACAGAGGAGATGAAATATTAAAGAAGATGACAAAGAAAGAGAAAAAGAGAAGAGAGATTAGAGATAATAATGTGCATTAAAAATGTAATTGGAAGATAGAACAATAGAATAAAAATAAGAAGATGAAAAAGAAAGAACATAAGAGATGAAAGAATAGAGAAGAAAAGGTGAGATGTACATAGAAAAGAAGATGAGAAAAATGTTTGTACCGCTAGGAGAGACTTGAAAAGACTTAAACTGAAACCTTAAGTGTCAGGAAGAGACGATCATTCGTAATATGATCCTTGCATATGATATATCCAAGAGATGGGCAATTACATAAACAACAACTTAGAAAGCCCGTACTCTGAAGCTTATAGTCTGGAGTGGGGCTATCACTAGAACTTTCTTTATATTAACTACTCCCAGCATGCCATGGGACTGTATGGTTCCCAATTGCGCATCTGGTACCGTTAGGGACCATAACCTTGAGATGTTAATGAAGAATTTTGTTTTGGCGCAAATTCTCCAAAATGAAGATCTTATAGAACAAAATTTCTATATTAGCCAATTCCTTAAGCAGCTAACATTTAAGTTCAAGTCCCTCACAACTCAAGGTAAAACGTTGGAGACTCGAATCTCTCAATTCGTGCATGTCCCTGTATGACCTTTCCTTGAGGGACATGTGAACATTGTAACAACTAGAAAGGAAAAAAAAGTTTAGAGTTATAAGGAGAAGGATAAATAGGTAGAGAAAAGTAATGATAAGGAAAATAAAGGAGTTGAGGAAAATCCTCCAACACCGCCTGAAAACGAGGTAGTCGAAGAGGTAGAGGAGGAAGTACCATATGTTTCTCCTCCTTCATATACAAGACATTGATTCCTTTTCCACCTTGATGTTCCTTTTATCGAGACATTAACTCAGATGCCCACATATGCCATGTTTTTAAAAGAAATTTTGGCTAATAAAATAATATGGCAAGGTAACGAAATTGTAGCTATGACTGCTCACGTAGCGTGGTAATCCAAAACATGTTTCCCACTAAGCTTAAAGACCCGGGGAGTTTTTATATTCCATGTTCTATAGGCGATATGAATTTTGAGAGGGAACTTTATGAATTAAGGCATGTGTTAGCCCGATGCCTGTATTGGTGTGCAAATAGTTAGATGTGGGTGAGATTAAACCCATATATGTCTTAGTGCAGCTTGCTGGAAAGACGGTAAAATACCTCATTGGTGTATTAGAGGATGTTCCCATTAAGATATGGGAATTTTATATATTTGTGGATTTTTATCATAATGGAAATTGAAGCCGATTCTTAAATCCCCATAATATTAGGTGGGTCGTTCCTAGCTACGGTTGGGGCCATCATTGATGTTAATAGGTGAAATTTGACTTTTGAGGTTGGAGAATAGAAAATTTAGTTCATATTGGCAAAAATCATGAAAAATTCTTCAATAAGATATTTTGGTAGTTTGGTCGATATTATCGACAATCATGTTAAAGAAAGAGCGTCAAAGAACCTTCTGATCAATGGGTTGGAGGCATGTTTTCTTGATGGCGCAAAAAATGATAAAGAAATAACCTAAGAAAAATTTATGAGGAAGTATTAGACGAAAGTCCCATTTCCTCTAATGAGAGATTTGATGTTTTTATGACCCAAAGCAACAAATCTGAAAAACCACGGGAAAAGTTGAAACAATTACCCTGACCCTTAGATATGAATTTCTAGATGAAGGGTCAAACCAATATGTAATAGTAAATGTGATTTTAGTGATTGTAAAATTTATAAAAAAATTTAGAGAGGTGTGTTAAGTCCAACCTAATGCTGAATTGGGGAAATGCCACTTCATGGTGAAGGAGGGCATAGTCCTCAAACACTTAGTGTCTGATAGAGGAATTGAGGTTAACAAGGAAAAAATTGAGGTGATAGAGAAGTTGACTCCCACCACTATTGTGAAAGAATTTATGAGTTTGCTAGGACATGTCAACTTTACTGTCAATTTATTAAGGACTTCTCTAAGATTTCTAAGCCCCTAATCGGTCTGTTAATGAAAGATGCACAATTTGACTTCAATAATGAGTGCCTTGAATCTTTCTAACCTTGAAAAAAAAGTGCTAGTCTTTTCTCCCATAACGTAACCTCCTGGTTGGAATGCTCCCTTTAAGATTATGTGTGACGTCGGGGACTATACAGTAGGTGTGGTGTTAGTTCAGAAAAAAGATAGGAAAATGCATGTCATTTACAATGCTTGTAGGATTATGGATGAGGAATAAATCAATAATGTGTTCACAAAGAAATAACTATTTATCATGGTTTTTGCTATTGAAAAATTGTGTTCCTACCTAGTGAATTCAAAGACAATTGTCTATACAGACCATGCGACCTTTAGATATCTCGTAAGAATAAAAGATGTTAAACCAGGGCTAATCAGATGGATCTAACTGATTCAAGATTTTGATATTGAGTCGACCATTTTTCTAGTTTGACAGAGCAAAAATAGGGAATAGGTACGTCTTGATGACTTTTTCTCGGATGACAAGTTGTTTGCATTTGTTCAAAATAAAATGTCTTAGTATACTAACTTTATCAACTACCTTGCTTCCAGAGTAAAAAGGGTGAGCTAGTCTTTTTTTAACTCGAGATTTAGAATATATCCTAGAAAACTCCGGTCACGGTGATCTAGACAAAGATTAAAGCACTAGATCACTGAGGATATACTAAAGGAAGAAATGCATTTGATTCTGAAAGAATCACCATGAGTGATTGTGTAACACCCCAAAATAATTCGATAATTAAATAATTATGATTTTTAATTATTAAATTAATTAAGAATATAATTTATTAATACATTAGATTATTAAGAGTAATTATGGATTTAATTGAGGTGCAAGGAGTAAAATATATTTTATTTATGTTAATAAGGAATAAAAGGAATAAAATAAGGAAAGAAGGAAAATAGAGTCATTTTGGAGAAAACAAGGATACGTGAAGTTGAGAAGAGGAGAAAGAAGGAAGAAGACCTAAAGTGTCAGAAATCGAAGAACCCACAAGGTAAGGGGTGATTTCGATTGATTAGTTCATATTATAGGTTTTGATTTTGATACTATAGATCATAGCATGTTAGGAAATCTTAGTTTAGGAATTTCTAGGTTTCCATGGATGTATCCCTATTGTTGTCAGATTGTGTCAGATTGTAGAAAGCCATTGAATTGTATGATATAGGATCATTAATGATGAATAAAACATGTTATATGGTGTGTTATTGGTGATGAATGATTGATTTTATGGTGTCGGAACGTGTGGGTACGTTTTGGAATGAATGAGAAAATGGTTTTTGGGAACTATTGCTGTCAAAATGGATTTTTGGGTCTGAAGGTCGTGGGAACCGGTTCCCCAGTGGGAGAACCCGGGTTCCAGCATTTGAAATGGTGAAAAATGGCATTTTTGAACTTAGGAACCGGTTCCTGTATGGGAGGAACCGGGTTCCACGTGATTTTCGAAAAGCAATTTTTCTTGGGAACCGGTTCCTACGGAGGAACCGGGTTCCATACATTTTCCAGGCGTTGTTTTTGAAATGTGGGAACCGGTTACTCCCAGGGAGGAACCGGGTTCCACTGAAACTTTTTGAAAATTTTTAAAACTTTGAAAATTCATAACTTTCAAACCGTAAGTCCGTTTTGAGCGCGTTTTGGACGTTGTTTCTCAAATTTAATGCTCTATCTTATAAAATGGAAAGATTTTCTAAAACTTGAAATTATTTTGGAAAGGAGTGGAATTTCAAAATAAATGATTATTATCTGACACATAATGAGGTATATGTAGCAGAGAACCTTTGGTGATGGAGATATTGGTTTTGTGTAGATGTAAAGCATGTTTATGCTGATATTAATTGTATGCATGATTTGGTTGAAATATCATGTTGATTGGTTGATGCAGTTATGTTAGATTGATGAATACATAGACTGAATTGATGTTGCATGCTAATAATGTGCGTGCATATGCATTGTTTTGGTGAAGTTAATTCCCATTGTGCGGAATTTGACTTGGATTGCCGATAACCGATACCCGAGTGAGGATGGGTGGTTAGGCTGGATTCGTGTCCGGGTGTTTATGGACGAATCGATGGTTACTGTATCCGGTTGATGATGGATCAGTGTTGGGTAACTTGGTCACGTGTCGGTACCGCATGCATTGAGTCTACAATGTATTTGCATGGAATTGTAACATGTTAGGATGTCTTCCAGTGTTACTCTTCTTTGATTGTTATGATTATGCATGATGATTGTGGTTGTGTGTGTGAATCTGAATTTATGCTAAGTGGGTGAAATAATATGCTTGTGATATATTATTGATTGAAAGACTTATAATGTGTTTTAATTATGAGAAGTCTCACCCTTACTTTACCATTTCAGATTAAAGTTAGCAGCTGAGGAGTTGGTGAGGATGGCTATAGAGCTTAGTATTTAAGTCCGCGTGTCAGTGTCATGCTCTGATTAGATTGTAACATTGGGGAAGGTTAGTTGAGGAGTCAAATATTGTTTAATTGTCTCTTTAAATTTTTTTGGGAATAATAATGATTGGATTATTCCGTTTTGGTTTTGATGTTCTTTTTCCGCTGTATAAGACATGGTATTAATGTGACTGAATTGTCTGAATGTTGACCCTCAGTGTAGCATGGCTACTGTTTAATTGAAGTTTTATTTTATTTAATAATTGTGACATCCCTCAATTGCCGTGTTAACTCTGATTAAAGCTGATTTTAATATTAATTTAATTAATATATTCGGGGTATTTAGATGGGGTGTTACAATAGTGGTATCAGAGCATAGTCGGTCGTGTCCTGTGTCGTTATCCCTTTAGTATGCGACTAGTGTGAAGTGACACTGTCGATACTTGTGTGCTGATGTAGATTGTTTTGTCTTGTTACAGAACAATGGTCGGAAGAGGTAACGGAAGGAATGATGATGCTATTGCTGAGGCTTTGGGAATGTTGGCTGGAGTGCTCGGAGGAACCGGGGAGTGATTGGCTTGACACACAATTCGTGAATTTTCAGAGGAATAATCCTCCATTGTTCAAGGGCACGCATGATCCCGAAGGTGCTCAGAAGTGGTTGAAGGAGATCGAGAGGATCTTCAGAGTGATTGACTGTGTAGAGGGTTGAAGGTGAGATCTGAACTCACATGTTAGCAGAGGAAGGCGATGGTGGTGGGTTGCTAACGAAGCGGAAGAAGATGGTATTGCGTTGACATGGGTGTTCGGAGAGCTTTTACGAGGAGGTACTTTCACGAGGACATCGAGGTAAGAAGGAGATTGAGTTTCTAGAACTCTGGTAACAAGGCTGTCGGTGGTATGCTTGAAATTTCTTGAGTTGGCAAAGTATTATGCTCATTACCCTAACGATGCGGATGAGAATTTTCCAAATGTATCAAGTTTGAGAATGGTCTTCGTGATGAGATTAAGCGGGGTATTCGTATCGTATCAGAAGATTTTACGATCCAGTCGATTGTAGTAGGATTTTAGAGGAGGATCTTGCTAACACTAAGTTGAATGCTCGAGGGTATGTGGATAGAAAAGGTAAGCAACAGATGGATTGTGGTAAGCCTTATGATAGGAGTGTCGAGATCCGATGGTTGGAAGAAGTCAGTGGAGGAGATTCTAGTTCTTCCGTTAAGTGCTACAAGTGCGGTGAGACAGGACATCGTATGGTGGACTGTAAGAGTAATGATAAGAAGTGTTTCAAGTGTAGGAAACTCGGCCATGTGGCCAATGATTGCAGAGTGAGAGTGGTGACTTGTTACAACTGTGGTGAAGAAGGTCATACTCGTCCTCAGTGCACAAAACCCAAGAAAGAGCAAGCTGGAGGTAAATTGTTTGCATTGTCTGGATCAGAGACTAAACCAGATGATCGGCTGATTAAAGGTACATGTTTTATTAATGACATACCTTTGATTGCGATTATTGATACTGGAGCTACGCATTCTTTTATTGCGTTAGATTGTGCTAAAAGATTAAATTTGAAAATTTCTAATATGGATGGAAGTATGGTTATTGATACTCCTGCGTCGGGTTCAGTGACTACTTCATATGTCTGTAGGAATTGTCCTGTTGTGATTTTTGGTAGGGGTTTCGGTATGGATTTAGTGTGCCTACCGCTAGAACAACTTGATATCATCCTTGGAATGAGCGGTTGGAATTCAACCGAGTTCATATCAACTATTTTGAGAAGATCATTTTCCCGAAGAGGTTAAAGTCGAAAGTGAGATTATGTCAGTTAAGCGGATGAACCTAGCTGTGAAAGATGGTCTTTGTGTTTATGTTGTATTCTGCGATGAGCGGAGGGAAAAGCAAAGGGTGAGGATTACCGGTGGTGAGTGAATTTCGGAGGTGTTTCGGAAGATGTTAGTGGTGCCACAGAGAGAGGTAGAATTTACGATAGATTTGATTCCTGGAACTAGTCCGGTGTCGATGGCGCCTTATCGCATGTCGACATCTGAATTGGCTGAACTGAAGAAGCAGTTAGAGGAATTTCTTGAAAAGAAGTTTATTCGCCCGAGTGTTTCGCCGTGGGGTGCTCGGTGTTATTGGTTAAGAAGAAGGAGGTTCAATGAGATTATGTGTTGACTCACCGTTGAATAAAGTTACAATCAAGAATCGGTATCCTTTGCCGAGGATTGATGATTTGATGGATCAACTCGTTGGAGCTTGTGTATTTAGTAAGATTGATCTGAGATCTGGATATCATCAGATTCGTGTGAAGTCGGACGATATTCAGAAAACTGCATTTAGAACGAGGTATGGACATTATGAATATTCCGTTATGCCGTTTGGAGTTACTAATGCACCTGGTGTTTTTATGGAGTATATGAACAGGATATTTCATCCGTATCTTGATAGGTTTGTAGTGGTGTTCATTGATGATATTCTAATTTATTCAAAAAGCGATGAGGAACATGCAGAACATCTCAGAGTTGTGTTGGAATTGTTGAAAGAGAAGAAACTTTATGCGAAGTTGTCCAAGTGTGAATTTTGGTTAGATGAAGTAAGTTTTCTTGGCCATGTAATTTCCAAGAATGGAATTGCTGTGGATCCTACGAAGGTAGAAGCAGTATCTCAGTGGGAAGCGCCGAAGAATGCTCCCGAGATCCGTAGTTTTCTGGGTCTTGCAGGTTATTACTGGAAGTTTATTGAAGGGTTTTCCAAACTAGCGTTGCCATTGACTAAGTTGACCAGGAAGGGTCAGATATTTGTTTGTGATGTTGAATGTGAGAAAGGATTTCAAGAGCTGAAGAGGAGGTTGACAAGTGCTCCGATCTTGATTTTGCCAGATCCGACTAAGTCTTTTGTTGTATATTGTGACGCATCACTAATGGGATTAGGTGGTGTGTTGATGCAAGATCAGCAGGTTGTGGCTTATGCTTCACGACAATTGAAAGTACATGAAAGGAATTATCCGACTCATGACTTGGAGTTGGCAGCTGTTGTATTTGTTTTGAAGTTGTGGAGGCACTATTTATATGGTTCTCGGTTTGAGGTATTCAGTGATCATAAGAGTCTGAAGTATCTCTTTGATCAGAAAGAGTTGAACATGAGGCAGAGAAGATGGTTAGAATTCTTAAAGGATTATGATTTCGGTTTGAATTACCATCCTGGTAAAGCAAATGTGGTTGCAGATGCTTTGAGTAGGAAGTCCTTGCATATGTCGATGTTAATGGTCCGTGAGTTAGAATTGGTTGAGCAGTTCAGAGATCTAAGTTTGGTTTGTGAAACTACTCCGAATAGTGTGAAATTGGGTATGTTGAAGCTGACTAGTGGTATTTTGGAAGAGATTAGAAATGGACAGAAATCTGATGTTGGTTTAGTTGATAAGTTGACATTGATCAACCAAGGTCAAGGAGGTGAGTTCAGAATTGACGAGAATGGTGTTATGAGATTTGGTGATCGGGTGTGTGTTCCGGATGTTGCCGAGATTAGGAAGAGTATTTTAGAAGAAGGGCATCGTAGTGGGTTGAGTATTCATCCCGGTGCTACTAAAATGTACCATGATTTGAAGAAGTTGTTTTGGTGGCCGGGAATGAAAAAGGAAATTGCTGAGTTTGTGTATGCTTGTTTGGTTTGTCAGAAGTCGAAAATCGAGCATCAGAAACCATCAGGATTGATGGAACCGTTGTTTGTCCCAGAATGGAAGTGGGATGGAATCTCTATGGATTTTGTGTCTGGTTTACCAAGGACAGCGAAGAACTGTGATTCTATCTGGGTGATTGTGGATAGGTTGACAAAATCTGCTCATTTTATTCCGATGAGAATGGATTATCCGATGGAGAGGTTGGCAGAATTATATGTCGAAAGGATTGTAAGCTTGCACGGTATTCCTTCTAGTATTGTGTCGGATCGAGATTCGAGGTTCACATCCAAGTTCTGGACAGGATTGCAAGAAGCTTTGGGTACCAAGTTGCGTTTAAGTTCCGCTTATCATCCGCAGACAGATGGTCAGACGGAAAGAACGATTCAGTCGTTGGAAGATTTGCTGAGAGCTTGTGTGGTGGAGAAGGGTGGAGCTTGGGATGGTTATCTACCATTGATTGAGTTTACCTACAACAATAGCTTTCACTCGAGTATTGGTATGGCTCCGTTTGAAGCATTGTATGGTAGGAGGTGTCGGACACCATTGTGTTGGTATGAAACTGGAGAGAGTGTTGTGATTGGACCGGAAATTGTTCAACAAACTTCGGAAAAGATTAAGATGATTCAGGAGAAGATGAGGATTTCTCAGAGTCGTCAGAAAAGTTATCATGATAAAAGGAGGAAAGATCTTGAGTTTAGTGAAGGAGAACACGTGTTTATGCGAGTTACTCCAATGACTGGTATTGGTCGAGCTTTGAAGTCAAAGAAGTTGACTCCACGATTTATTGGTCCGTTTCAGATTACCAAGAGAATTGGGAAGGTTGCATATCAGATTGCCTTGCCGCCGTGACTTGCAAATTTGCATGATGTTTTTCATGTATCTCAGCTAAGGAAGTACATTGCTGATCCGTCTCATGACATTCGAGTAGATGATATACAGGTACGAGAGAATTTGACTGTGGAAGCGGTACCTGTGAGAATAGAGGATCGAAAGTTGAAACAGTTGTGAGGCAAAGAGATTGCATTGGTAAGAGTGGCTTGGGGAGGACCAGCAGATGGAAATGTCACTTGGGAGCTGGAGAGTCAGATGAAGGACTCGTATCCCGAACTATTCGTCTGAGGTATATTTTCGAGGACAAAAACTCTTTTAGTTGGGGAGAGTTGTAACACCCCAAAATAATTCGATAATTAAATAATTATGATTTTTAATTATTAAATTAATTAAGAACATAATTTATTAATACATTGGATTATTAAGAGTAATTATGGATTTAATTGAGGTGCAAGGAGTAAAATATATTTTATTTATGTTAATAAGGAATAAAAGGAATAAAATAAGGAAAGAAGGAAAATAGAGTCATTTTGGAGAAAACAAGGATACGTGAAGTTGAGAAGAGGAGAAAGAAGGAAGAAGACCTAAAGTGTCAGAAATCGAAGAACCCACAAGGTAAGGGGTGATTTCGATTGATTAGTTCATATTATAGGTTTTGATTTTGATACTATAGATCATAGCATGTTAGGAAATCTCAGTTTAGGAATTTCTAGGTTTCCATGGATGTATCCCTATTGTTGTCAGATTGTGTCAGATTGTAGAAATCCATTGAATTGTATGATATAGGATCATTAATGATGAATAAAACATGTTATATGGTGTGTTATTGGTGATGAATGATTGATTTTATGGTGTCGAACGTGTGGGTACGTTTGGAATGAATGAGAAAATGGTTTTGGGAACTATTCTTTGTCAAAATGGATTTTTGTCGAAGGTCGGGAACGGTTCCCGATGGGAGAACCCGGGTTCCAACATTTGAAATGGTGAAAAATGGCATTTTTGAACTTAGGAACCGGTTCCTGTATGGGAGGAACCGGGTTCCACGTTGATTTTCCAAAAAGAATTTTCTTGGAACCGGTCCCTCACGGAGGAACCGGATTCCCATACATTTTCGGGCGTTGTTTTTGAAATGTGGGAACCGGTTACTCCCAGGGAGGAACCGGGTTCCACTGAAACTTTTTGAAAATTTTTAAAACTTTGAAAATTCATAACTTTCAAACCGTAAGTCCGTTTTGAGCGCCGTTTTGGACGTTGTTTCTCAAATTTAATGCTCTATCTTATAAAATGGAAAGATTTTCTAAAACTTGAAATTATTTTGGAAAGGAGTGGAATTTCGAAATAAATGATTATTATCTAACACATAATGAGGTATATGTAGCAGAGAACTTTTGGTGATGGAGATATTGGTATTGTGTAGATGTAAAGCATGTTTATGCTGATATTAATTGTATGCATGATTTGGTTGAAATATCATGTTGATTGGTTGATGCAGTTATGTTAGATTGATGAATACATAGACTGATTTGATGTTGCATGCTAATAATGTGCGTGCATATGCATTGTTTTGGTGAAGTTAATTCCCATTGTGCGGAATTTGACTTGGATTCGATAACCGATGCCGAGTGAGGATGGGTGGTTAGTCTGGATTCGTGTCCGGGTGTTTATGGACGAATTGATGGTTACTGTATCCGGTTGATGATGGATCAGTGTTGGGTGACTTGGTCACATGTCGGTACCGCATGCATTGAGTCTGCATTGTATTTGCATGGAATTGTAACATGTTAGGATGTCTTCCAGTGTTACTCTTCTTTGATTGTTATGATTATGCATGATGATTGTGGTTGTGTGTGTGAATCTGAATTTATGCTAAGTGGGTGAAATAATATGCTTGTGATATATCATTGATTGAAAGACTTATAATGTGTTTTAATTATGAGAAGTCTCACCCTTACTTTACCATTTCAGATTAAAGTTAGCAGCTGAGGAGTTGGTGAGGATGGCTATAGAGCTTAGTATTTAAGTCCGCGTGTCAGTGTCATGCTCTGATTAGATTGTAACACTGGGGAAGGTTAGTTGAGGAGTCAAATATTGTTTAATTGTCTCTTTAAATTTTGTTGGGAATAATATTGATTGGATTATTCCGTTTTGGTTTTGATGTTCTTTTTCCGCTGTATAAGACATGGTATTAATGTGACTGAATTGTCTGAATGTTGACCCTCAGTGTAGCATGGCTACTGTTTAATTGAAGTTTTATTTTATTTAATAATTGTGACATCCCTCCATTGCCGTGTTAACTCTGATTAAAGCTGATTTTAATATTAATTTAATTAATATATTCGGGGTATTTAGATGGGGTGTTACAGCTTGCACTCATGAACCATCAAGCTAAACAGCATTAAATAAGTGCTTCGTGGGAGACAACCCACACTTTTTGTGTTGTTTCTTTTTGCATGCTCTTTTTGGTTTTTATTCCTTTTCTATTGTGCTTCTCGCCTCCTCAATGAGGTGTTCTGTTAGTTTTCTCTTTACCTCCCTCTATTTTTATTGGAAAATTAAGTTCAATGTCCGGTTTAAATTTGAGAGATTTCCCGTTTTCTATTTTTATTTGTTTGTTGTGTGATGTTTAGGATAGCTTGTGTGTATGTTGAATGCATTATAGATATATTTCCCTGAATTAGAGTTATTTAAAAAAAATCTAAAAAAGCTTTTGAGTTAGAAAAATACTCGATAAATTATATAGATTTGAAGGGATGATATGGTGAGTTTAGGGACCCTAGGAACTTTGATAAAATTAGTTTTACACGAACACCCTAAGTTTCTCGAGTAGCATATGAGGCTAACGTGTATTTTGTACCATAGTACTCCGATTGTGAGAATTAATTCCTGAGTAATTTAATTTTGAAAGTATGGAAGATTTTTTATTCAAATGCCATGTATGATCGATTGAGAAAAGAAAAAAATTAGCATAAAAAAGATGAAAAATGGAAGTAAATGGCAACTCCACCAACTAAGTTTAGTAACCTCACCCTGTTATTCATCCCAACAGTGGTTGAACCCTAAATGTTAACCCAAAATGGGCAATAAATAAACACACAAAAGTGTGTAATTTCATCTTCAAATAAGGATGGCAAGCAGTTACTTATATGGTGTAAAAACAAAAAACAAAATCTCGATCGATCTTGTGCGTATGGTGACTATCTGAAAACACCGGCGGAACCTTCGACATGATAACTAGTATCAAATAGAGTCGCCATCGAACGTCTTTTATCTCACGAGGGAGAAAGGAAAACATCGAGTAAACCTGGGGGAGAAATCGCGGTCCTATAACCGTGAAATCGAGAGAATCTAGGTAAGGGAGTTAGTTACACGAGGGGAAGGGATTAGAACCCTACACGCCCGTAGTACTCTACGGTATCCACTTTCTATTTCTAGCTAAAGGGTGTGTTATATCTATGCTTAATCGATGCATGTAAGAGAAAAGAGAAAATAAGAAACCACGGGGAAAAGAAGGAAGTATTTACAAAGTTTTTCTCGATCGAGCCCCGTGACAAGATGCCTACGTATTCCCGCGTGCAATGGGAAAGTCAGAGCACCGTAGTTCGGCTCACTTGTTTTGGTGTGTTTTGTGTTTTTTACTTGTGAAAAAGGTTTTAAACACAAAAGAAAAGGAAACGCGCAAAGGCGAAAAGAGTTGGTGTTGGTTGGTTGTTTTTACCTTGAGAAAGGAGTTTAACCATTATTAAGTGTTTTGTTTTCAAAAGGAAAAGAAAAGCAAGTTTTAGTTTTAATCACATGCAGCATGCAAAAAGAAACTAGCAAAGCAAAAGGTTAGACTTATGGTTTAGGATGCAAGGGAATCTCTACCTATGTTGACATGCAAAGGATGTGAATCCTAACGTCTAGGCTAAAGAACCAAACCTAACCAAGGGAACCTGCAAGAAGCAAACAAGCAAATATGCACAGATCGCAAGTAGAATTGCCCTAAACGGGTCTTTAAATAAATCAGAGGGGTTCTTGAACATGCTCCAGCTACGGAAGCCCCATCATGCATCTCTATTCCTACTTCTCATGGCAAAGAAAGTAAAGCCCTACTTCTCATGATATCTAGGAAAGCTGTAAGAGAATGCAATAAACAGTGTAGCAAGTACCGAACGGATATAGAATCCGAAGAGCACGCAAGCTAATGAAATGCTCCGGAGAACTTCAAGTACTGCAGTCATGCAAGGAAAGTAAACCGGTGAGAATCGCTCAAAGCATCGAAACAAGCGGAATACGTGTCGATACGCATCCGAAGCGACAATGCCTGCAAGAACGGGGTAAGACAAGCAACACAAGATAGAAATGATGTACGCGTGGGTGTACAAACTTAACCAAAACCTGCAAGAAGGGAGTTAGACCCAAAAGCAAATAACGGAAAAGTGTGCGTATATCGAAGAAACGAGCCGCATATGCATGCGTCGTGTGTCCCTGCATGAAATAGAGTACAAACAAAGAACAAACGCTAGTGATGCTTCACCATTAGAATCGAAAAAATCAAAAAACTAAACCGAAGACCGCTAAGAGCGCGGGCAACCCAAAAGTCGAACATTTGGCGCTTGCTCGACGCTAAGCGCGACCGCAACTGAAAAACTAGATTTCGATCCGAACCACCTGTTTATGATGTTTTCATGCATCGGTTCGATCCGTATCGTCAGGCAAAAATCCAGCAATGAATGAGAGCTAAATGAACGTGCATGGAATGCGAATCGAGCGATAAAACCAATGTTCATAGCAAGGAATGAATGAACATGCAAGGAATGTGAATCGAACGATAAAGCCATGTGTTTATATCAAGGTAATGATGCGTGAACAGGCGAGGAATGCAAATCAAAATGATAATTCCAATGTTCATTTATGAAATTGGATGCATGAACATGCAAGGAATGCAAATCAAAATGATAATTCCAATGTTCATTTATGAAATTGAATGCATGAACATGTAAGGAATGCAAATCAAAATGATAATTCCAATGTTCATTTATGAAATTGAATGCATGAACATGTAAGGAATGCAAATCAAAATGATAATTCCAATGTTCATGTGTGCAATGATGCGAGCTAGCCATTACATTTTGAAGTTCTCTTTCAAAGAATCTAAGTCAAGCATTAACACAAACACTTAGAGTGCACATGCAGCAAGTCTATGCACAATGCACTAAATGCTTGGATATCTACATGTTGAATGCAAGTTATGCTTCGAATCACCATGAATCAATGAGATTGATCAAGTTAATCATTCACCAATGGATGATGCAACATGTATGAGTTTATGTCTTATGAAGGAAGAGGAAGCAAATGCACAAGTGTATGTGCATGCCATAAACCAAAATCCAAACTCCGACACAAGCAAGGCGGCAAAAATCAATTCAAATCAAGGAATTCAAGAATACAAATCCTAGAATCATAATCTATATTGAATTTACATGTGATTTCAGTATTCAATCTCAAGAAAAGCTGAAAATCAAAAACAGCTTAAAATAAGTGCTTATTTGAACCTAACACTTACATGTACTTGAAGTTTGGGTCAAATTGAAAAGGAATTCCTTGAGCTCTTCAAAGAAAATACCAAATCAATGACGAATTGTAGATAATCTTCGGAATTAGGCTTGAATCCTTGAAGAAAAGCTTGAAATTCAATGGAGAATTTGGAGAAAGATGAAGAGAAACTCTTGAATCTTGAACTTGAAGAGAAAATCAAGACTAAACCGTTCCTTCCATGTCGAATGCGAGTAGAAGGAGGAAAGGATGCTCTAGATTGAAGTAGAAGAAGTTGCGATGAAGGAAAATCAAGAATCGCAGGTCTTAGCGGAGGCGCCACTGCAAGAAGCCGATGGTGGAGGTCGGTGGCCTGTGGTGGTTGCTTGGAGGGAAAGTTGAAATTTGAACTTTTTTGAGTTTTTGTGCTTTGGGATTTGAGAGAATTTGAGTGTGTTTGGTAATGGGAAATTAAGCAAATGAATGTGTTGTTGTGATTTGTGAAGAGAAAATCTATTTATAGCTTTGCATCCTTAATCAACAAGCTAATCATGATTATCCGAATAATTTTTGTAATTAATCTAAAACAGCCAAATCCTTGCGGAATTCGGAGTCGGAATGTAAACGAAAAGTGTCTGGAATACGATTTTGCTTGCGTGAATCAAAATCCCGACTTGATTCGATGAATGGTCAAGGAAATAGAAATTTTTGAAGTTTCAGCATCAATTTTGAACCACTGACACATGCAGAATTTCATTCGCGCTATGTGGGGAAAATGCCTCAGACGAGGATCTTCTTATTGAAATTTGCACATGCGTGTCTCTGGGACATTTGAAGCTAACAAGATTTGTGAACTTTTGGCACCGGTCCCGTCCCGTTTCAATGAAAATCGAGTGAGATATGATTTTCCGAACTTCGCGTATCAGATGAAAATTCTGGTACCAATCGGTGGGGCATTAGCTCCCGAGTTGCAAATAAGAGTTGTAGAGGGCTTCGATACGGATTTTTAGAAATTGGTCCCGCTCAATTCCGAGCTTCCATCTAGAAAATAAAGCCTTTTCAGTGAGCCAAAACACACGGTTCAGCACTAAAATCAGCTCGATGTACTGGGGAAAATGACTCCCTTGAGAGCCTTCCTCACAAAATCCGTTCTCGGCTTCCAAACGAAAGTCGTGGATAATAATGAAAGGAAAGTGCCAGTCGAAAATCAACAGAAAATACCCAAGGAGACAAGAGATACGGCTTCTGGAGTGCCCAAAACGCGCCGAAACCCGAAATCCACTTTATTGAGAAATGAGCTCTTTTTGGGTGCCATTCGGAATACCTGGAATCTGACACTCCTTATGATGAATGCTATGTATGATATGACATGTATTTTTATGCAATGGGATCATAAGCCAAAAATAACGCGGGAAAGAGGAGGGTAAATTTTGGGGTACAACACTATCATTATTTCAATTACCTATATTTAATTGCCCAAGCAAAGGTAAATAAAATTAAATAAGAGACTTAGTTCCAAAGCATAGTTTGAGAGGTAACCGAAATAGGAAGCTTTTGTATGTATCTATTTTACAATCTTGTAATCTTGTAATTCCTTTGGTCTCAATGAGTACGGAGTGTAACACGGTGAGAGAACTGACTTTGGATTTGTTTTGCGTTTGATTGCAAATGTTGCAGATAGCAAGAGTCGCCACCGAATTTTCTTTTAACCAATTAAGGGAAGGTGAAAAGAACAGGAAAATGCCTTCGTTAGATTCTGAGTACAGGAGAAGGTTATGAAAAGGGAAGGTATTAACACCCTTTCCATCCGTAGTTATCTACGGGCTCTTAGTTGCTTTAGCTCACTTTAAAAATTTGCTTTCTGTGTGTGTGTTTGAAAATGTTTTGATTCGTAATGATTCACGTTGGAAAAGTGTTTTAACTTTGTAAAAGTGTGAGGTGTAAAAAGTGTTTTGATAGAGAAAGCAACTAAAAGTCTTATTACCTACTTAGAACGGTCGTTTCCGTGTTATTTTACTTTCCTTTAGAATAACACTATCCATACCATTAGTTGATAGGTAACCCTATCCGTTGGATGTAAGAGGGACATCGGATGGTCATAGAAGGCAACTTGTAGGAGTATTCTAGCACATTCGTAGGGACGATCATCACTTTTCGTAGGTAACAATCGAGGGACTAGATCATGTATTCGTAGGCAACATTGAGGGACTATGATATTTGTATCGAACGGACTATGATGATATGTTTGTAGGCAATGGTGCTAGGATACCTCTAAATTCGAGGGACTTGACCATTTATTCGAAAGGCAACGAGAGAGAATACTCTAGGGGGTGCATGTGTGAAAAGAGTGTGTTGGATTCAGATAATTTATCTTGAAATTAGAAGTGATCTACGTTCGTTTTTATCTTGCCATACATGTCTAGTTACTAGCAGTTTATATAGGTGCGGAAAGAAAATTGCGGAAAGTAAAGTGCGAAAGGTAAATCCTACGCTATTACATGGCTTTGGGGAAGTAACATAATATAGGAGTGCGGAAAGTAAATCCTAATTAAGCTATTACATCCCATGAGCAGTTACATAATGTTGAAAAAAGATGCGAGAAAATTAAACTAAAACTATTACAACCTGGAAGCAGACACATAATAATCGGAAAAAGAAAACGAATTGCAAATAATAGCAAATATGTTAGTGAAGAAGATTTGTGAGCCAGGAAAAAGGTTTTCAGGGTTAGTAAACCTAATTAGATGAGAAAATAATTTTTGGGAATTTTCTGGATTGATTTTAGTAAGGAAAAATAATTAAAAGTCAATTTTCTGATTAATTAACTATTAATTAAAATATGCATGCAAAAATATAATTTTTTATGCTAAAAATTAAATAAGTATTTTTCTGACCTAAATGCAAAAAGAAATACTTTTTTGTGATTTTTAATGTGTTAGAAAAATATTTGAAAAGAAATTAAATTAAATGAGGAAAAATGAAAAAATAAGGGAAAAGGGTCAGAGTGTTTCTGAATGAAACTCTCCCAGAAGCTGGAGCTTTTGGGAAGCTTCTTGCTGGCACTTCTGGGGGATTCTTGCACTAGAGATGCCCAGAAATTGGAATTTCTGGGGCTTTATTCGGCACGAGCGCCCGAGTAAGCACTCCTTCTTTGAAGATGCGCCCTGGAGCTTCTGCGTGGCGTGTGGTAATGAGGTCGTGGAGCTTGGGCATGTTGCATCTGAAGGAGTCCAGAAGCTGGAGCTTCTGGACGTTGAGTCTTCTGGAAACCTGAAATATCATAATGTTAAGTAAAAAGACAGGTTTCGAACCTATGTCCTCTTGAACAAATGCGTGCTTCCTTGCCATCTGAGCTGAGTGGACTATCTGTTAACAACATGAAATAAAAAGAATACAAAGAGAAAGGGTTTCTGGGAACCATTGGATCAAAAAGTGCGCGCAGGAGGTCATCTTCTCCATTAAAATATTCAAACCTATAGCCACGGTTTATGCTTCTGTAGCTATAGAACCTGCAAATTCATAACTCAAGCAATATGCAATATAAATTAAATGTAAAGTCATGGATCGATTGCAAATTGTCCCCTGAACATGAATATGTCCCTAGATTGGTCCAATTTTTCTTATTCTGGGAATCCCTAATTCGAGCTTAGGAACCCTAACAATGGTGAAACTCGGTTCTTACATCAAAACTCAAATCAAACCATTCAGATAGCTTGCAAATATCATTCTAAACACAAACAAACAATCAAAACATGTTAAATATGCATGAAAAACAGAAATCGATTTTGAGTTAGAAGTGAGTAAACCGTGATTTGGATATTGTGATTCTGCACGCTTTGCTTGCTTGTGAGTATCTGGAAACAATCAGAGGGCCTCCAGGAATTGATTGCAAGGCTTAGAACGCTTTGAATTGGACTGAAACTATGGCTGCTAGGTTGCTTGAATGCCACGGTTTTTGAAGCTTTTTTAGGGTTCTTTTTGGTCAGAATTTCGTCCCTTGTGCATGTAGTAACATCATGTATTTATAATAGAGTGAATTAGGTCAAGTATTGTAAGAAAAAATCAAGCCAATCAATGAGAAATTATTTGATTTGGAATCAAACCAAATATTTCCTTTTTGAGCCAATTTCAATCAAATCAAATTACCAATCATGATTATTTCAAAATAATCAGATTAAATGGCTTGCTTGGACCTCAAGGATGAGAGAAAATCCATCTTGCAATAAATTTTTGATTTTCTATCTTTTATTTTAATTAAATTGGTTTTAAATGATTAAAAATCCAAAATAAATAAAAAATAAAAGATAAATTTGTGGCCTTGGGCTTGGAGGTCCCAATTTAACTAAGGAACATGTTTGAATCAAGAAAAGTTAGGCCCATTTGGAAAACTTTTTATTTTCTCAAGTATTTCTCTTTGTGCACCTCCTCAAAAATGCTCAATTTGGACAAGGTGTATCTTGCTCAATTTTTAACATTTTTTAGTGTTCTTGGACTTTTTAGAAAGATCAAGATGTCTTATAAACAACCCTTTTGGTTTCATCTTCATTGAAGTTTCCATGCTTATGAACACTTCTTTGCAAAAAGATGACTTTTTGTTGACTTTTAAAATGACCTGTAATGTTTTGACCCATAACTTCCAAATGAAGCATTTTCTGCCCAAGCTTGTGAGAAAGTTGTAGAGAATTGAATTCTCTTCAAAATGAGTTGTGGTGGGAAAATTTCTGATAAAGTATGTGAAAGTTATGCTTGGTCAAAGTTCTATTGACTTTTGTCTAAGGAAGCCTAATTTAGCAACTTTGACTTTTGATCAATTCTTGACGAATCATGATCAACCCTTGATCAAATGATGAATATTACCTCAAAATATTGGTGTTGACCAAAAATTAAGAAGTTTGACCGTATGTTAACCACAGTTGACTTTTTGTCCCATACAACTGATTTTCAACCATCTGAGCAATTGTCTGAGCAAATTTGACTTGTAAGGCTTGAAATTTGACATGGTGATCCCTTGAAACATATGATGTGGTATGATGACCACTTGGAACAAATGGAAATCCATTTTGGCTTGAGAATGACAATTCCCTAGTTTGGGTTAATTGCTTAGGAGAGGGTTTGTCTGGTCAACCCTTGTGAACTCCTCAAGTATGGACATGTGAAATGTCTTGAGAAGTGGGAGAGAAAATTTTGAAGTATAACACGGAGGAACCTAGATATTAGTCGATTGGAAAAACGAGCCACATATAAGTACTAGTGATTTCAATCTCTTAAGCTTTTGAAGATTGAATTTCTTGATCCAGAATTTTTCATAAGCAAGCTTGTTGCTTGAGGACAAGCAACATTTTAAGTTTGAGGTGTTTGTTTTTATCATTTCGTTTGGCTTTTATGCACTTTTGTATTTTTTTTATTTCAGTTACTAAAGAAGTATCATGTAAGATTGAAGTGAAAAAGACAAAAAATCGTGTGTTCGAGTAATGTCTCAGTACAAAAGATATATGGCCAACACATCTTGGATGTGCCATCTGACACGGCCCGTGATGGCCCTTGAGGCGTTCCCATATAAAATTTCTGAGAAGAACACGGGTTGGTCATGTTGCATGTGACGGCTGTGTTCCTCAACACAACCCCCTTCCCCCGTGTCAGAGAACACTGCTCGTGTCTGGCCCAATTTTTGCAGTAAACTTTACCATTCTGTAACAGTTTCCTGACTTTTGGAATTCCAAAATGCCTCTTTTCATTCATAAGTGATCATTTATGTTACTTATCAAAATTAAGGAGCTCTAATAGATTAATTATTGTATAAATAGTTATCACTTGCTTTGGAATTAGAGGAGATACTTTGCATTATTATTTTCAGTATAAGCTTTTGATCTAAGTTCTCTATTGCATTTTCTTACAAGTTATGCTGAATTTTTTGGATTTCTTTATCTATTTAAGCATTGTCTTCATTCAAATTTATTTTTTTGGCAATTGATTTTACTTTCTTTATTTTCTATGCATGTTATGCATGAAACTGAAGGTTACTATTTGTTATTCGAGTTAGTGGCTACTCTAAAGGCCAAAACCATGGTGAGAGCTAGTACCCTCACCTCTATAAATAGGAGACTCGACATAAACCTTAATCATTCACTAATTATTCTACACATTAAGAAACTTAAGTATTTTATCATAGCATATTGACGGAGGGACTCATCCTACCATAAACTAGCAAGAATATTTGACACCCATCGTGGGGTACATAACAACTAAGAAGATTTCTCGAGCTCAACCCTAACTTGATGGTAATGAGGTCTTAATAAAAATTTGATCCACTATGAATGAAATGTGACGTCAAAACATGGCCTTGTGGACACAAGTTCAAGCGACTCAACAAGAAAGAGTAATAAAAAAGGACCCCAACGTTTGTGTCAAGAAACTTAAAAGCCCTTAACTTCGAGTCTCCTTATTTAAAAAAATTTGATGGAAAAAAGGAGTGCCAAGAACACTTGGCCCCGATCATCACATAAATGACCTTATTTATAAAAAACAACCTAGTCTTTAGGCCAGACTCATGACTTTTCTTAAATCAAGGCTTCTTAAGAAAGTTACTAAGATGATAGTGTGGTGCTTTGACCACGTTGTACTCTTCACTCTTTGACTTATTGTCTTTGGACTGTGACTTCATTGATTCTTATCTCGAAATCGGCTTATTTATTCTTTCGAATTATCTTCACATCTCCTTTAAAGTGGTATTTTGAATCTTCAAATTTGAGTATTTCAATGTGGATCTCCTTTTTTAACCATTTAGAATTCAGATTGAGGTTTTAACCGAAAATAGATGATGCCCAAATCAAACAAAAGTTAATACATGTGCACAACATGTGATCAAATATTAAATTTTCCCTCTCTTGATAGTCAGTGGCGGATGATAATTAGGACAGGGGGGGCCATGGCCACCCCTAGTTTTTTTTTCCTTATAATATTAAAATATCAAAAGTATCCCTATTTAAATTAAAAATTTACAGTTTTGCCATTAATTATTTTAATTCTATACTTACCAAACAAACCTTAATTTTTCAACAATCAAAATACTCTTTTTCTCTAAAGTTTTTACGGTTCTAAAACCCTTCTTCTCCAACAACCCCTTTCCATCTTTCACTGCCTTCTTCTATTTTATCAACCGGCAACCGGAATTTACTTCAGTAATTCAAGTTCTCCATCTTAAATCTAACAACTTGCTACTTCTTGATTGGGTAAGATTTTATTTGTTTGTTGTTATGTTTTTGAAAAAAATAAATTTATCCTTTAGGTTTGGCTTGTGATTATGATGAAATCATATTGCTTTGATTTATTTTATTACTAACTTACTAAGTTATATAAGATTGGATTGTGTTATGATTTTAATTAGGGATTTTGATGGGTTAGGGTTATGATTTTGAGTTAGAATTAATTTAAGATTTTGATGGGTTAAGGTTATGATTTTGAGTTAGAATTGATTCTGGATTTTGATGGGTTAGGGTTATGATTTTGAGTTAGAATTGATTTGGGATTTTGATGTATTAGAATTGATTTGAGAAATAGGATTGATTTTCACTACTTTTCTCACTAAGTTTTTGTTGTATTATGATTTTGATTTGGTGTTGATTCTCACTAAGGTTCTCACTAAGATTGATTTTAGATATTGTTGTGTTGTGTTAATTTATTTAATTAATTATGCAGCACAAAGGTGATAATGAAGAGTAGAAAAATTAATTCTTTTTTCAAGAGGAAAGAAAGAGATGAAGAGAGTTTAACGCCTATGCCTAAACCTCAAAGAGTTCTTGAGAATCCAAGAATTGAAGAAAACGTTAATAGAGTTTGTTCGGATGACATTGAAAATTCTTTAGAACGTGATCCTGGAAAACGTCCTTCAATGTGGGAATATAATGTAAATCAAATGGATGAAATACGAAGAGCTTATTTAAAATGGGGTCCATACCAAATGAATTTAGAGCAATATCCATTGTCTGGAAATGAAGACCATCAAAGACGCTTTCAACACGCTTGGTTTAGCCTTTTTTCTTCATGGTTAGAATATTCACCTTCAAAAGATGCTGCTTATTGCTTACCTTATCTTTTTAGCAAAAGACCAAGTGGGCGTCCTGGTTCCGATGTTTTCATTTCTACAGGTTTTAGAGGTTGGAAGAAAGTTAGAAATGGAAAGAATTGTGCATTTCTTAAACACATAGGAAAGATCTGTGTTCTCCACATAACAATGCTATAAAAGCTTGTCAAGACTTGTTGAATCAAGATGGTCACATTAGGAATATTGTTCAAGCTCAAAGTTCAATTGAAATTATGAAGAATCGACTACGTCTCAAGACTTCAATTGACACTGTTCGTTGGTTAACTTTTCAAGCGTGTGCTTTTAGAGGTCATGATGAAAGTACAACATCATCAAACCAAGGTAATTTTCTTGAATTGATAAAACTCTTAGCATGTTACAATGATGAAGTTGCAAAAGTTGTGTTGGAAAATGCTCCATCTAATAACAAGTATACTTCACATCTAATTCAAAAAGAGATCTTGCACATTCTTTCAAGTAGGGTGAAAAAGTATATCCGTGAAGAAATTGGTGATTCCAAATTTTGTATAATTGTAGATGAAGCGCGTGATGAATCCAAAAAAGAGCAAATGTCTCTTGTTTTGAGATTTGTTGATAAATATGGTTTTATACAAGAGAGATTTTTTGGCCTTGCACGTGTTAGTGACACTACATCTTTAACTCTTAAGCAAAAAGTTTGTGATATACTTTCTTTGCATAACCTTGATGTCTCTAACATTCGTGGTCAAGGGTATGATGGTGCCAGTAATATGAGAGGAGAATGGAGTGGTTTACAAGCACTCTTTATGAAGGATTGTCCTTATGCATATTATGTTCATTGTTTTGCTCATCGATTGCAACTTGCTTTGGTTATTGCATCAAGAGAAGTTACACCTATTCATCAATTCTTTGAGAAGCCAACTTTAATTGTTAATGTTGTTTGTTCTTCTACAAAGTGCCATGATGAGTTACAAGCTTCCCAATTAGATGAAATTGAACATTTATTAGAGATTGATAATCGGTAAAGGTGAAAATCAAATTGGTACTTTGAAGCGAGCAGGGGATACTCGTTGGGGATCACATTTCTCTTCTATTTGTAGCTTGATAAATATGTATGAAGCAACTTGTTCTGTTTCCAAAAAATTTGCTAAGGAAGGATTAAATTATGCTTCACGTGGAGATGCTCATAGTGCTTTCAATTATTTGAAGTCATTTGATTTCATATTCATATTGCATTTGATGAGAGAAATTATGGGGATGACAAATATGCTTTGTCAAGCTTTACAACAACAATCTCAGGATGTAGTTAATGCTATGAATTTGGTTTGTTCAACAAAACTCTTATTCAAGAATTAAGAGAAATTGGTTGGGGTGAGTTGTTTGCTCTGAAGTCTTTTGTGAAAAACATAATATTGAGATTCCGATCTTAATGATGTTCATTCAACAACAAGATTTGGTCGTTCTCGTCTTGAAGAAAACCGGTAACCATTGAGCATTTTTTAGAGTTGAAATATTTTTCGCTACCATTGACAAACAATTGCAGTTTAATAATTTAGCGAACAAGCGATTGATTTGTTAACTCTAAGTTGTGCTTTGTCTCCCAAGGATAATTACAAGGCTTTTAACCTTGATACCATTTGCACTCTAGTTGAAAAATATTATCCCATGGACTTCAATGAGCAAGAGAAGACTAATTTGAAATTTCAACTTGGCATTTTATTATTGACGTCAACATCGAGTTTGAATAATTTGTCAACTATTCAAAATTATGTTCATCTTTGGTTTGAAAAGAAGGAAATTTATTATTTGATTGATAGATTGCTCCGCCTTATCATGACTCTCCCTGTATCTACAACTACTACGGAAAGATCTTTTTCGGCAATGAAAATTATCAAGACAAGATTGAGAAACAAAATGTAAGCTGATTTTCTAGGAGATAGCATGACGATTAACATTGAAAGAGAAACTGCTGCAAGTATTGATTCTGAGGTTATTATTGATGATTTCAAACTACTCAAAAACCGTAGAGCATTATTGTAAGGTGTTTTTATGTAATACTCTTTAATTATTTCATAGTCAACTTTTTATTTATTATACTTTGGATGTTTTATATACATTGTAGTATTAAACTTTTATTTATAAATTATATTTAATCTTATGGCCACCCCAACTTTTATAGTATGGTTCCGCCACTGTTGATAGTATATCAGTACATTTGATATATTAGGGGTCCATATGCAGCAAATGAGCTCTCTCACAATTTAGAAACTCTACTTAGCATATGAAGGAACATGCACAATTAGGAGCGATCGGAATAGAGCATATAACACAAAACGCGCAAGATTATTCAAAAATCTTTAAGATCTCTCATGATGCAAGCTATTAAAGATTACATTTTACATGCATGTTTGATGATTGAGTATTTAAGAGTCAAAGTGTCTAAATTAACATATGCTAATAAAAGTAAAGAAAAAAATGCATAAATATAGTAATCATATAATAGAAGCCTTTAAGTTTGCATGATAATTGGAAGCAATGACATTAGTTTTATTCTCCTCCTTATTTTACTTCCCCTCCACGTGAAGCTTAAGATGAATGTTAGTTGTCCTCGAGCTCGTCTGCATCTGTTGGCATAGTGTTCGAGGTTAACAAAGATTGTGTATGAGATGGAAGGTGTTGAGGCACTTCATCTCCTTCAAGCATTTCTATCACTTCATTCATTGATGGACGGTCATCTGGCTTCATTTGTATGCATTTCAAGGCAATCACAATCATCTTCATTGCAATATTCTTTTCCTCTTCTGTTATATTGTTTGTATCTATTGTTTCCTCAAATTGATCATAAATCCATTGAGCAAAGTAGTCTTGCCAACAATTCTCAATATAATTTTTATTCTTTCTTTTACCTGCCATTTCCATTAGCATCATTCCAAAACTAAAAACGTCAGCTTTGTGTGATACGCTTCCGATGTTCTTGTACAGCAACTCAGGAGCCATGTAACCCATTGTGCCTCTTGCTCCTGTTAAAGTTAAAATGCTTTGATCTATTCGATACAATTTTGCCAAACCAAAATCTGATATCTTTGGGTTTAAGTTCTCATCAAGAAGAATATTATGTGGTTTTATATCAAAGTGTATGATTTGCATGTCACAACCTTGGTGTAAATATTGGATTCCTCGAGCTATTCCAAGAGAAATGTCGTAGATTTTCTGGTAGCTTAATGAAGACGAGTTTCCTTGCTCTTGTGAAAACGTGTGTTTATCAAGAGAACCATTAGACATAAACTCATAGACCAGTGCTTGCTTTGTTCTTTCAACACAATATCCAATTAGCTCAACCACATTCACATGACGAATTCTTCCGATGGTTGCAACTTCATTGATGAAGTCTTGGCCATTGGTGTGGGGTTTAGTCAATACCTTAATAGCTACTTTGCGTTTGCTGCGAAGCTCTCCTTCATAGACAGAACCATAAGCCCCTTTACCCAACTCATGCTTGAAATGTTTGGTCATCGATTTAATATGAGAATAAGAATATCTTACAGGCATGAAATTGTTGTGACTTTGGATGAAAGCTTCAATTGTGTCATAGACAGATAAATGTTTTTTTCTCCATTTAAATATCAAAACTGCAACCACAAAGGGTAACCCAAGAACAAATTTTCCAACAGCAAACACTGTACAAATAAATCAAATTATTAATGGAAAATTACTCACTCTAACTCATACAAGAGTGTTTAATATTATTCTATTAAATTTCTTGAAGTTGTAAACAAAGATGCATATGTGCTTCCGGTCATGGGCGGTTTCAAGTCCCGACCACATGCCCACCCTAGCCCAAATTTTTACTAAAATCTGCGATCAATCTATTTCTCTGATGCTTTGGAGTTTTGGATTCTTTTTTACTGTCAGCTACTTTTACGGTTCTGTTTTCATAGTTTCTGTTTCACACAATTTCTAATCAGTTATGATTTTGCAGTTTCAATATTGATTCTAAATATTATTCTCTCTCTCATAATAAGTATCTTATTTTAATAATGGGTGGATTTTAATAAAATGATAAGACGTATTGATTTTAGTGAAAAAATTAATGTCATTTATTAGAAAATCTCTATAATAGAGTAGTTGAATAAAGTAAAAGTTAATAAATTGAGGTATAGTAGTGGAAAATAATAATGATTTATGCATTGAAATTGTAAATGGACAATTAATTTGAGACAAAGAAAAAGTGCAAATGAAACACTTATTATGAGATGGTGGGAGTAGCATACAACATTATGAAGCTAAATGGACTAATGTTTACCGGTTAAAAATACATATAAATACAACTTTTAGTCTTGCCCGCAAGGTGTTCGATATAATGTTTTAATCAAATTTTTTGCCTATTTTTGCTTCAATTCGTTCACTTTATGATGTTGAATTATTGTTGTTGTTGATGATTGTTGTTGCAGCAGGTTGTGGTTCGACAGAGGTAGATGTGGCTACAACAATTCGAATGGAAGAGGAAACGAGAACGAAAGAAACGTGTTGAATAAAAAGAAGATCATACCAAGGCAACCAAAGAGGTGGTGTTGCAAATAGAGGAAGAGTTGGTGGTCGAAAGCCTGACAAGAGTCACATTCAATGTTATAATTGTCATAAGCATGGTCACTATTCGAGTGATTGTCCAGAGAAGCGAAAGAATCAAGAAAGTGATGCAAAGTTAGCAAAACATGAAGAAGAAGAGACGTTGATGATCGTCACAACAAGAGATGAAGAGAAATTTAAGGATCAATGGTACTTGGATTCAGGATGCTCATCACACATGTCTGGAAGAAAAGATTGGTTCGTCAATCTAAAGCCCTCAATGAAGAACATGGTGAAATTTGCAAATGATAATACTCTAGCAGCTGAAGGTATTGGAGATGTTATGATCATGAAGAAAGATTGCAAAAGGGCAGTAATTTCGAACGTACTATACATTCCAGGCATGAAGAGAAACTTGCTCAGTTTATGGCAGTTGGTCAAAAAGAATTACAAAGTGACTGTCGAAGACAAGCTGATAAGAGTTGTCGACGCGAATAGAAGGCTAATCTTGAAGGCTCCTATGTCCCAGAATAGAACCTTCAAGGTCGAACTCAATATGATGGAGCACAAGTGCCTTTTTCGACTACAGCAAGCAGAAATCGACATTCTAAACGAAGTGTGTGAAGAAGTTGTGCAAGCGAAGCACCACAAGAATTGCTTCAACGAGGATGCAGGAAGTAAGTCGAAGGTTGTTCTCGAGGTCATATACTCTGATGTATGTGGGCCAATCCATGTGGATTCATAAATGATTTCATTCGAAAACTGTGCACTTACCTGATCAAGAAGAAAAGTGAAGTGATCGAGGTATTTACCAAGTTTAAGTCTATGGTCGAAAGACAAAGCGGTCGAAAGCTCAAAGTTTTGAGAATTGAAGGTGGTGGAGAGTATGTGTCAAAAGATTTCGACAGGTTATGTGAAAAAGAAGGGATTATGTATGAGGTGGTGCCACCCTACACTCCACAGCAGAGTGGGACTGTAGAAAGGAAGAATCAAACCATCATGAATATGGTTCGAAGTATGCTGAAAAGCAAGATTTTACCTAAAGAATTTTGGGGTGAAGTTGTGTCTACTGCAACTTATATTTTGAATAGATGTCCAACGAAGAGGCTAGAATAAATTACTCCAGAAGAATGTTGGTCCGGTGTGATGCCTAGCTTGAGTCATATGAAGGTATTTGGATCTGTTGCACATAGACATGTGCCAGATCACTTGAGAAGAAAACTTGATGACAAGTCGAGTCAAATGATTCTAGTAGGATATCATTCGACAGGAGGTTACAAGATGTTCGACCCAGTAAACAAGTAGATTGTGATCAGCAGCGATGTGATTATACATGCACTTAAAGAGTGGGACTGGAGTCGAAATGTCAAGAAAGATTCATTAAGAATTTTACTTGAAGAGTTAGAAACTCAAATCGAAAGAGAAGTTCGAAAAGAGGAACAAGCAGTTATAGATCAATCAAGCACAAGTCGACCTCAGAGAGCAAGACGCATGCCTGCAAGGTTACGAGATTGTGTGGTTACATCAGATGATGTGGTTGATGACGAAGGTGAGCTGGTACATTATGTTTTTATGCAGATGTCGAACGTGTCAATGCGGATGAAGCATTGAAAGATTCGAAGTGGGTGAAAGCAATGAACGAAGAAGTGAAATCCATCGAAGACAACAACACTTGGTCACTTGTCGAATTGTCTAAGAGCAAGAAGGAAATTGATGTCAAGTGGGTATACAAAGTGAAGATGAAACCTAAAGGGGAAGTAACTAAAGCAAGCCTCATGGTGAAAGGATTTCTCCAGAAAGAAGGAATTGACTTCGATGAGGTTTTTGCACATGTGGCTAGGATCGAAATAATCAGATTGGTTATTGATTTAGCAGAAATAAATAGTTGGCACATATGTCAAATAGACGTGAACTGTGCATTCCTGAATGGACCCTTAGACGAACAAGTTTATGTTAAACAAACAGTTGGGTTTGTGAGATATAATGAAGAGAGGAAGGTGTACAGGCTTCACAAAGCTCTCTATGGATTGAAGCAAGCTCCAAGAGCTTGGAATAAGAAGATTGATAGTTTTCTAAAGGAGAAGGAATTTGTGAAGTGTACGAGTGAACATGGAGTATATTTAAGAAGAAGCAATAGTGAATTGCTTATACTATGTCTTTATGTCGGTGATGTTGATCACAGGAAGCTACAAGAAGGAGATCGAAGACTTCAAAGGTGATCTCAGCAAGGAATTTGAAATGTCTGATTTGGGTGATATTTCATATTTCCTTGGCATTGAATTCTACAAGACTAGTAGAGGTTTGGTGATGCATCAAAGAAGATATGCAAGAGAAATTCTCAAGAGATTTGAGATGGAACAATGTAATTCGACTTCGACACCTGCAGAGCCAAGACTGCAACTGCCGAAAGACTCAGAAGAAGATGATGTCGACCCAACCCAATATAGAAGACTTATTGGGTCCTTAAGATACATTTGTCATACTAGGCCTGACTTAGCATACAGTGTTGGTATGGTAAGTAGATTCATGCAAAAGCCAAAGGTATCTCATCTACTAGCAACGAAGAGGATATTGAGGTATTTGAAAGGAACTCTCGACTATGGCATTTTGTTTCCTGCAACTGATAAAGGAAAAGAATGCAAGTTAGTGGGGCACACAGATTTGAGCTGGTGTAGTGATGCTGAGGATCGAAAATCCACAGCAGGATATGTGTTTATGTTAGTTGGTGCACAAGTTGATTGGAGTTCGAGAAAGGATCCAGTTGTGGCATTATCATCATGCGAAGCAGAATATGTAGCTTCTTCTCTTTGTACATGTCAAGAAAATTGGACGATTAACTTGGTCGAAGAAATTACAGGTAAAGATCATGGAGAAATTACCATGAAGATCGACAGCATGCCAGCTATCAACCTGGCAAAGAACCCGATAGCTCATGGTCGAAGCAAGCACATCGAAATGAGGTTCCACTATCTTCGAGAGCAGGTAGCTGATGGGAAGATGAATTTGAATCTTAGCTTAGGAAGCAAGGTAACCTTCATCTATAAATAGAGGGAGTAACCCCTAATTTTGTAATTGAATTTATTCACAGTATTTTGCAGTTGCAAAGTGAATAAGAAGTTTTCCACAGTTTGTGGACCGAGAGTTACTCTGCAGAAAATAATTCATTCTTCTTCTTCTTTTCTTTAATTGTTCATTGTTATTGTGTGATGATATCAATCTTGTTCATCAAGATTGGTAGAAATTCATCATAAATATTTGGTGGATTTCCAACAACAATCACGATTCACAATATATACACGCAATGTTCAACCACAAATGCAGATAGGCTTGCAGCTGACAACAGAATATCTTTGTCATTATCAACTTACTTTAACCTATTTCCATTACTCACTAGTTAGTCAATACTACAACTACATCTTTAGATCATGTTTTCTAGTTTTGAATTCTCCGTTCTAGATTTTAGTTTATCTTATTTTTGGTGTGTAGACATTTGAGATAAATCTTGCTACTGTGCTGCCACAAAGATAAGTTGATGTTCATATTTTTGTTACGCAAATATTATGTATTAGTTCATCAACGTTTAACGCGTCAATCTTATCTTATTTGCAAATTCGTTTGTCAAAAGAAGAAAAAGCATGGAGTAACATAAACAGTCGAGTAACAAAGTATGTGGTGATAAGTAATTTGGTAAACAAAGTTGAAAGAAAACCAGAGTTATATGTAAGGTTAAGATTGACTTACGAATGATTCCGTAACCAAGATAGGTGATTGCGGAATATAAGAGATTGCAGCTGAGTGAGTGGACAAGTTCGTCTCCCCAGTCGTCTCTGTATTGCTTGTCACAGCTTATTGGTCGCCAACGAAACTCAATCCCGTTTACATACTCACTATGAATCTCTGGATCCTCACACTTGATATTACATTTCACCTGTCTACCCCACTTGCTCATCATTACTTTCAATTCTATTCTGCAAGACTCTCTTATCACTGTCACGTATGATTTAAAAGAATTATCCACAGTATATAAATAAGAATATTGCTTTTCCTCATCATCATCAATTCCACTACCACCACCACACCTATCTGAAGAAATATCCCAATACCAATCATAATCAATCTTTTTTTCACATCTCAATACAGTTATATATTCCTGATTATCGTGATCGGTAAAGAAGGAGACATTTTCGTACGGAAGAGAAACAAAATTGATGATGGGGCAATAGTTATTATCAGAAGTAACTCCGGTGATGATGTGACGGAAGGAGGATGAATTAGAAGCTATAATGGCGTCTGCATGACGGTAGCCATAGTTGAAGTAAATTACTGGTTTGTTGTTTTCACATATTACTTCAAAACTTGGATCCTCACACCAGTTTTCAGCTGAACCGTGTATGGGTTCTTTGAATATGACTCCGCATGGTCGTTCTACGGGGCAAAGATCAAGGATAACCGAACCTATCATTGATATCAATAGAATAAATACGGCATAGAAGATTAATCTCCCGCACATTATAGTCACTTTGATTAATTTCCTACACCACAGAGCCATTTTGATTTTTGATTTTCTGGAGCTTACAATCTTCTCTATCTGCTGGAGCTGCCTGAACTAAATATTCACTTCATTCACAGCTGACTTCGAGTCAACCATATGCTAATGGGTTCCATTCTATAATCCAGGTCAACTTTTACTCCTTCCATCACTCATATTTCATCCTAAATTTGGCTTTTTATTTTCTTGTTTCTATATGCTAATTATAAGTTTATTGTTACTATTTATAATATTACGTAAATAAATTGAAAAATCATGTTGAAAAAGGAGTTTCACATGAAAGATTTAGGGTCTGCTAAGAATATTTTTGTATGAAAATTTACATGGATAAGAGTGCTAAAAATGTTTAAAAAACTACATTGAAAAGGTGTTAGACAAGTTTTTCATAGTAATTGTAGTAATTGGAAGGTTGTGGTATTTTATTGGTGAATCTGAGCTTTTATTAAATTAATGTGAAAAGACATGCATAAAATGAGTAATCCCTCCGACTCAAAATAAGTTTTTCTTTAGTCTTCAAATTTTGTCTCAAAATAAGTATTATTTTACTTTTTCAATACACCATTAATTGTTTTTTATCAATTTTACCCCTAATTAATAATATTTGCATTTTTTTTCAAGACATTGTCTCATTCTACTTTTATGACAATGTATATGTAACCAATAACCATTAAGGACAATTTTAAAAAATTGTTATATTCTTTCAATCATAATTTTACTTAATTTATGTATCATAATCTTAAAAGAATTTTATTTTGGGACGGAGAAAGTATATGTTAAAAGTTTGTATTGCGGTGTTATTGGTTGTTTATTGTATGTCGTAGGTTAGATTTAACACAAAGTAGTATTTTAAAAATTGGATTGGCCATCAAATCAATGAGGGTACTGAATCACTGGTTTATTAATCGAATTATTTGGTCATTGGTCGAACCGCATAACCAAATTATATATGTATAAAACTGGCCAAATAAGATGATTCAGTCTTTATAAAATACTAGTAGAAGACCCGTGCTTCCGCACGGGTGTTGTTCGTTCCTAAGATAAACAAAATATTTGTAACGCAATAGCAATATTTAATTTTGTGATTAATGAATGTTTACATAATATCATCTAATAATATAACAAAAATAAATAATAAATTTAATACTAATTTTTAAATACAATAAGAAATTAGGCAAAAAATAGTCCAAAAACAAAAAGGTGACCCGTGCGTCTGCACGGGTAATTTAAATGGTTTGTTTATCACACTAATTGTTGTGGTTTAACATACCTTAATAACTCATACGATGAAACCTAAGAGTGTTGTATTGATAGCTAATTTATAGTGTAGTAGTATAAGATATTGGTTGTAGAAAAAAATATATAGTTAGGATGATTATTGAGAAATATGAACAAATGTAAAAAATTCAATATGTGTATAATAATTATAAAGAAATTACCTAAACAACGTTGTGGAATACTTCTTTGAAAACCACATTTGTTGTTTCACTTAATGACAATTTCTCTTTGTCATCACAAGCGGATACACCGTACGGCCAGCTTGGGCAAATGCCCAGGCTCAACCTGGCCCAATTTTTTTTTTAGTACCTAGCCCAATTTTTTTTTAGTATTAAATAAAATTAAAAGAAAAAGAAAAAATAGTGAAAGTTAGAATTGGTAAAACCTAAAATTAAGAAAACCTACAGAGAAAAAAAACTGCCTGCCGCTGTTCACTTTTCTTCATCATGTTCAATCTGTGTTCTTCTATCTGTTTAATCCTTGTGCAATCTATCATCATTCCTATAGGCTATATTATTTCTACAGGCTATATAGCAGGTAATATAAATTTGACAATTTGAGAATGACTATATTATATCGTCGTCAGTGTTTACAAATACAAGACATATATACTATATTAATTATTATTTTAAGATATTTACTGAATTAATGGTTAATCATATGGGGGTGGATAATTGAACTCTACCTAGAATAAAAGTATTGTAAGCTGGTTTAGTAAAAATTATAGGTACTGCAAATTTGTGTTAAATTTAAGTATGTACTAGATGACATGTTTTATATTGGTAGATTGAAATCACACTTGAAATACTGTAGTGATGCTAATTGGTGAAATACTGTAGTGATGAAAATTATATTATATTATATTAAATAGTAGATGCAATGTGTGTTCTCTTTCTTTCTATATAATATAATATAAATAATTTGTCTTATTTAATTTCATGTTTGATTCTAATTTATTTATTAGAGTTTAGGTTGATTGATTAATCATGTACTGATTTATTTATTTATTAGAGTTTAGGTTGTTTGATTAACCATATACAATTACAAATACTAATTTATTTATTAGAATTTAGATTGTTTGATTTTTATTATTTTAAATTTTATTTTATTTATTTGAAGAACATTGTTAATTCTTATTTGTTTTATTTGATTATTATTCTTTTAAATTTTGAAACTACAATTTTGTAATTATTTTATCTTTTGTTTAGAGATGAGGAAATTTTTGGTTGCTAGAGAAAATATTGAGAATGTGAATGTTGTGCAATCGGAAGTCGAATTAGAACCACCACCTAATGTGGTTAATGAGTTTAATCCAAATGAGATTGTGCGAGATCCAGGTCATAGGAAACAAATTAATGAGTATGCTCCGGATATTCAAGACCAAGTGAGGAGGGCATATATATTGAAGGGTCCATTGCAACCAGATTTGCCAAGCTTTCCTCGTACTACATTTGGGAGTGTTAAAAGATCATTTAGTAAATCATGGTATAAGAATTATACATGGTTAGAATACAGTGAGATAAAGGATGCAGCTTATTGTTTTTATTGTTTTCTTTAAGAAACCCAGGAGGGCCGAGCACTTTGGTTTTGAAGTCTTCACTAAAAGTGGATATAGAGATTGGAAGCATGCATCTCAAGGCTTGAAAGGCCACGTTGGTAGTCATAATAGTTTGCATAACTCATGTGTCAAGCACTATGATGATTATAATAATCAAAGACAAAGTGTGACAAGTAAGTTTGCTAAAGCAACCAAGGAATCAGAAGAATTATATAAGATTCGTTTGACTTGTTCTTTAGATTGTTCAAGATATCTCATAGCACAAGGCATGGCTTTTCGTGGCCATGATGAATCCTCTACTTCTCTAAATAAGGGTAATTTTAGAGAGATGGTAGATTGGGTAAAATCTCAAAATGAACAAGTGAGGACGCCTTTGACCGTGGTGGAAAAATTGCACAATGACTTGCGGTGACATTCAAAAGGAGCTTGCAACATGTTGTGCACATGAAGTTACCAAGGTGATTATGGAGGAGCTTGGTGATAGACAATTCTCCGTGCTTATTGACGAGTCACGTGATATATCCGTCAAAGAGCAAATGGCGGTGATGTTGAGGTTAGTAGTTGTATTTTTTAATTTTCATGACCTATTATTTTTTATGCCGCCAAGTAAACTTGTTGAATTTATTTTAGGTTTTTGAATGACAAAGGAAATGTTGTGGAACGATTTATTTCTCTACATCATGTCAAAGATACTACATCTGAGTCATTAAAGAATGCTCTTTATGGTATTCTTGATAAGCACACGTTATCGATTTCAAGGATACGAGGGCAAGGATATGATGGAGCTTCAAATATGAGAGGTGAATTTAATGGTTTGCAAAGAAAAATTCTAGATGAAAATCCTTATGCTTTCTATGTTCATTGTTATGCTCACCGCTTGCAATTAGTTGTTGTTCATTACTAGTAGTTGCTCATCTATTCATGATTTCTTTGAGTACATCTCCTTGATTGTGACCACAACAAGTGCATCTTGTAAGAGGAGGATGCTTTGATAGAGGCACAACACCAAGATATTTTAAATAAACTTGAGAGTGGTGAGATATCTAGAGGAAAGGGCTTGCACCAATCATCTAATCTCACAAGACCCGGGATACTAGATGGGGTTCACATCATACTACATTGCTTCGTTTGGATCAAATGTGGCCCTCTGTTAAAGGTGCTTAGTATGGTTGATGAAGATGGACGTGGACCATCTCAAGCGTGGGTTTGATAGAAAAATGGAGAGCTTTAAATTTGCTTTCATTTTGAAATTAATGTTAAAGTTGTTTGGTATCACAAACAAGCTTTCAAATGTCTTGCAAAGAAAAGATCTTAATATTGTGATTGCCATGGAATTAGTTGATGATGTCAAAGCTCGATTGGCCACAACAAGAGAGTGGTTGGGATAATTTATTTTCTGATGTCCAAGATTTTTGTGTTGATAAAGGTATTCCAGTTCCAAATATGGATGATAAAATACCAGTTCGGGTCGTTCAAGGGTAGAAGGAGGACTGTCACTAATCTTCATCATTACCGTGAGATTTTTATGTTTCTATTGACAAAATATGTGTGGAGATGGATCATCGCTTTAGTGAAGAAAGTAACATTATCCTTAATTGTTTTTCATGTCTTGATCCCAAGAACTCTTTCTCCAAGTTTAATGTTGATAAGCTTGCTCGCTCGGATATTTATCGTGTAGACTTTTCGATGATGACCGAGGAATAATAAGGGATCAACTTGAGACTTATGTTCTTCAAGTGAGAAGAAATGCTTCATTTTCCACTTGTGAAGATGTTCAAAGTTTGGCTATGAAGATGGTTCAAACCGAGAAACATTTAGTATTTCCATTGGTTTATAAACTTATTGAGTTAGCTTTGATATTGCCGTGTCGACAAGATCCGTTGAAAGAGCTTTTCAAAGAATGAAGATTATCAAGTCTAAATTGCGCAATAAGATCAATGATGTGTGGTTCAATGACTTGATGGTATGTTACAGAGGGAGATATTCAAGTCACTTAATGATATTGATATTATTCGAACATTCACCGCAAAAAAGTCTCGGAAAGGACATTTGCCTCGTAATTTTATTTAACCCGCTATTGTAAGGTTATATTTGTCTCTTTTATTTTAAACTATATTTTTGTGTACAAAATGGCGAGTCTCTGTTATTTTGATTGATGAGTATTTATATATTATATACAATGTGAATTTGCGATCTTTAATTTTTCGCCCAGGCTTTATAATATTTCTGGCTCCGCCACTGTTTGTCATGAATTAATATCTTTAAATCTGACTTTCTTTTGACTCTGGATATTGCAAATGACACAATAATGAGAAAAATTAAATACTAAGGCCATGATTAAAAACTGTAAATAATAAAATAAGTGAAACGTGTAATATAGAGCATGTTACAGTGAAACGTGTAAATATAGGGCTACATAAATCTAAACTTAAATACTAAGGCCATGATCTAAACTAAAATACTAAGGCTACATAAATTAAAATACACAAGTAATATAGAGCATGTTACAGTGAAACGTGTAAGCATAATTGATGGCCACTTATTAGAAGGAAGAGTGTATATGAAGTAAAAAAATTGTTATCAGAACTTGTATATCAAGGAAAAAATATATATTTTTGGAACGTGTTGAGCTAATAAAGACGCTTATTTCGTGGAGTCTTTAGGGCTATTTAAAAGTGGCAAACATGGAAGGGCCAACAAAACAATCATAGAGAAAGTTCTGAGGTCGCTTACTCCTCAGAAGATGACATTGAAGAGTCAGAAGTTGAAACTTCTGAAGAAGTGTCAGAAGTTGAAACTTCTGAAGAAGAGTCAGAAATTGAAATTTCTGAAGAAGAGTCAAAAGTTTCAACTTCTGAAGAATAGTCAGAAGTTGAAACTTCTAAAGATGAGTCAGAACTTGAAGATGACTTTGAATATTCTGATTCTGAAGAAGTGTTTCTTTATGAGTTAGAGTCAGAAAACGACATAGAAGATTCTGAAGATGAGTCAGAATCTGAGGGTACTGAATCACTGGTTTATTAGTCGAATTACTGGGTCATTGGTCGAACCGCATAACCAAACCGGATAGCTCGGTTGAATAGACCGATCATTATAATCAAATTATATATGTATAAAACTGGCCAAATAAGATGATTCAGTCTCTATAAAATATAACTAACATTTATTTATTTTTTAAAATGTCATATCATAAATTCACAAGTACATAATTTAAATTCAAATTTTAAATATAGATATAACACATAATAAAATAGTACAAAATTATAGCGTCTAACTGCAAACAAAGTTTAATTATAAGATAATTTCATTGAATAATTTATAACAAAATAGCTTTAATGTGTACTAAATTTAGTTCAAAGGAGGAAAATTTGTTTAAATATTAAGATATTCTTCTTCAATATTAAAATCATCTGCAGTAAAATCAACTGCATCTGCAACAACTTTTTCGTCAATGATATAATTATATTGTTTTATTTTTTAAATTTATTCTTTATTTTATTTCTTTTAATTTTTTAATTAAAATAATTAAAATTACATTTTTTTAATTTAAAAAATTAAAAATTAAAAAATTACATTTAAACCGCCAACTTAAGAAAATCGTCGATTTTTCCAATTTTCTCGATTTATTCTAATTTTTACCGGTTCACACCGGTTCAATGACATGAACGATCCACCAATTGAATCAGACCGATTATCTGATCAGTTCCCGCTTCGATCGGTCTGACCGGTCAGTCGGTCAGTCCGGTCTGGTTTTTCAAACATTGGCACAAAGTGTAAGTCAAAATGTAAATTTATGTCCAAATTGGATAATTGTCACTAAAAAGTAGTCAAGAGGGTTTTGAGGTACTTGAAATGTACAATTGATTGTGGTATCATGTTTAGTTGTGAATAAGGTGATCCTTCAGTTATAGAATATGTTAATTTATATTATGTTGGTGACGTGGATGATAGAAGGTCTACATTAGTGTATGTCTTTACTTTAGTGAAGAATCTATTTGTTGAAAATTATTGGTTCAAATCATAGTGGTCATTCGACAACTTAAACAGAGTATATGGCGCAGTTGAAGTTATTACAATAACCTTATGGCTTACATGAGTACTAAGAGAATTAAGTATTGAGTAAGGTGGAGTCTGGTTACATTGTGATATTCAAAGTGTCATTTATTTGACAAACAACCAGGTGTCCCATGTCAGGACCAAATTATTGATGCGACCTTACACAATACATCTCAGAGAATTACGTACATCTAAAAACATATTACTTGAAAAAGTTCATAATTCGTAAAATGCAATTGATGTGTTAACAAAGTCAATTATTTGTGAATTTTCAGTATTTGACTCATAATGGTCGTTCTACTTGGCATGGATCAAGGATAACCGAACATATCATTGTTATCAATAGAATAAATACAGCGTAGAAGATTAATCTCCCGCAAATTATAGTCATTTTGATTAATTTTCTACACCACAGAGCCATTTTGGTTTTTTATTTTCTGGAGCTTACAATCTTCTCCATCTGCTGGAGCTGCCTGAACTAAATATTCACTTAATTCACAGCTGACTTCGAGTCAACCATATGCTAATGGGTTCCATTCTATAATCCAGGTCAACGTTTACGCTTTCCATCACTCATATTTTATCCTAAATTTGGCTTTTTTATTTTCTTGTTTCTATATGCTAATTGTAAGTTGATTGTTACTGATCATTAATATTACGGCAATAAATTGAAAAATGAGTTTGACATGTAGGACTTAAGGTTCTGCTAAGAATATTTTTTTTTATGGAAATTTATATGGATAAGAGTGTTAAATATTTATTGGATTTTTTAATCCATTCCATGACTTTTTTAGCCACTCCTGCGAAATTTTTAAATTGTCTCTTATAATCGAAAATATATTTCTGAGGTGCACCATCATCTGATAAATTTTGCCACAAATCGGAAGTTAATTTCCGGTACCATACCGTAACTATATTTCCAGTTTCGTTCAAAACAGAAATTCAGAATATTTCATTTCATTGTCTAACATAGAGATACATAAACGTAGTAAATACAAATCGAAAGTTAAATATAAATTGAACATTACAAATCAATATCTTGCGGGACGTTGCAGCATCCTCATAGTGTCATCGACGGTTCTTGATAAAGTTGCATCTAGTTCAATTGAAACTATCTCTTGAAAACTTCGATAAGTCGATCACATAGCCCGTAAATCGTCGTCGTTCTTCAGTTCACGGTTCATGAACTGCAGATTCCCTTCACCATCGAGTGATGGCGAGTGGTACTCGATATTCTCTACCTTTCGACCGTCGTCGTAAGGAACAAGTTCCTGCAAAGTTTCACGTACCTCTTCAATTGGGGTGTACACCGTGATCTTGAATTCGCGAGACGGTTCGTCACCGAGAAAATGGACAATTCTAACAACCCATTTGATGTTCAATTTCATCTCCATTTCTGCTTTTTTGTGTTGTTGTAGGAAAAAAAATATAAGAGGAAGGGTGTTTTTATAGTAGAAGGATGTAAACATGGACCATAGAAATCCTATATTTGTGTCAGTGACAAAACCGGAAGTTAAATTTCGGTTTCCTACTTAAGACCAAAACCGAAATTTAATTTCTGGTAAATTCCCTGGTTTGAAAAACCAGTATCGAACCAGAACAGAAGATAGTAACTAAAACACAAAATGTCATATATTCAATTTTTTTTCAAGTGGTCAAATTAAAAAAAAGAGTATATTTACACATCATTATACATTATCAAAATGAAGTTAACATTACAATGCTACCTATACTACTTAAAAGAGCCGAAAAAAGTATCGCTGAATAAATCCATCGGTGGCACCCTTTTGACTTTTCCCTATTTATTTATATATTTATTTCCCTCAATTTGGTGTATTCTTGCATCATTTCCATGAAATTTTTCGGCCATGTCTCTGATGCTTCTGTGAAATGAAGCGCCCACTTTGGTGATGTCAGTGGTATGGTGCATCCGGTTTCAAGTAGACTTGAATAAAATGCCGTGGATTTCAAATCCACCCAACACAAATGATACGATCAATGGGATTTAGTGTAGAAGCAGTGCGCAGAGAAAAATAAGTCTCCGAAAAACCGTATTGGGTCAGATTAATACACACCCTCTCATATGCACTTGCTATGAGATGATCCATTTCAGAAAACTGCATCCATTTCTCCTCCGGTTCACATCTAACCTTATCAGGTACTAGTGCATGATGTATTTCCTCAACCTTTTCCTTACTCACGAACACACGGGTATACAACTCTGTGTGTTCCGTCAACTTTATGATCAGGGTATCTCGCACACTATTATAATAATATTCACGGCTACCTAGCAAACAAGATACAGCTCGAAAGCCACAATTACCGTCACCGGCCACATTCACGATCCTTTAAACATATTTGTGCATGAAAATTGTGGCACCCCAAATAATTCAATTATTAAATAATTAGAATTTTAATTATTAATTTAATTAAAGGTTTAATTATTGGTATTTTTGAATTAATGGATTTAATTAATTAATTGAACGAATGGAAGTGTTGGGGTGTGAAGTGGAATTGGGAGGTGTGTAGAGTAAAAGGCTCTAATTTCTCTAATTAGTTTATTTTATTATTGGGAATAATAAAAGGAATAAATAAAGGAAAAGGGAAAAAAGAGAGGAATATTAGAGTTTTTCATTCTACGTGCTTTTGGAGAAGAGAAGAGGAAAGAGGAGAAAAGTCAATTGTCAGAATTCGAAGATTCATCGTGAGGTAAAGGGTGATTTGATCAGATTATTATGCCTTATAGGTTTTGATAATCAATAGAATGAATTGATCCGTTAAGAATCTCGAATTAGGATTTTAGGTTGTGCCCTAACGTTATGATTCGACGTAATAATTCAATTGGAATTGATAAGAACGATTAATTTATGTAGAATGATTGTAGGCTAATTAGAAAATATAATTATGTGGTTGATTGGATGTGAAAACGCACGAATTAATTATGTTCTGGTGTAATATGAAGTTTGGTAATGGAGGGGATCAATTGGGGTTTGAAAACAGTGAAGAGGAACTGGTTTTTGTGAAAATCACGTGTTATGCATCGACACATAGGGTTATGCATCGATGCAAGTAGTCAAAATTTGGAAAAAAACAGAAACTAGAATAAGCTATGCATCGACCCATAACTTTATGCATCGACTCATAGGGTAAAATTTAAAGCTATGCATCGACACATACGTGTTATGCATCGATGAATACTGAACAAAAAATTGAAAAATGCAGAATTTTAAATGTATGCATCGACACATGCGATGCATGTGTCGACACATGCTGTTTATGTATTGATGCATAGGCTTATGCATCGATGCATATTGTGCTGAAACAGAATGGAATTTTCTGAAAATTGTTTTGGCCATATCTTTTCGACCGTAACTCCGATTTAGGCATAGTTGGTATCGTTGGAAAGCTTAGAACGAGTACTATTTATTAAAAACATTTTCAAAACCAGAAATTGAGATCTTGAAGGATTGTTTTGGCTTCCGTAGGAAGAATCCGTTGTAATTCGTGATTGTGCCATTAACTTTGAGTATACTTGTTGTATGTTAATTCAATATGTTGTAATTAATGTTATATGCTCAGGACTTGCTATTATCATGTGTTGTTGTTGGTGTTGGCTTTGTGTGGAATAATGTTGTGTGATCATATTCCATATTTGGATTGTTGCATGCTTTTGATGTGCATGCATATGCATTCCGGTGATGGTTAATTCCCATTGTGTGGAATTGGACCTGCAGAGCCAATACCCGTACCCAGTGGATAGTGGTGGTGAGGCTGGATTCTTGACCCAGTGGTGTATGGGTGAATTGTTGTTAGCTCTGTTTCTATGGTGTAAGCGGAACAGGGTGTGAATTTAGTTCACGTTTAGTACCACATGCATTGAGTCTGCATTGCATACGTAATTATAACATGTTAGGATGATTTCCAGTGTTATAATTGCATTGATTGTTGTTATATGCATAATGATCTGTGTGAATTGTATTTGTAAATCGTATTCTGATGATGCTAATAAGGGTGGAATAATGTATTGATTGTTTTATTATTTTAAAGAAACGTATAATGCATTTTAATTGTTGATGAAATCTCACCCTTACTTTGATGATTTCAGATTGAAGTGTTAGCCGCTTAGGAGCTGGTGAGGATAGCTTTAAGCTGTGCTATTTAGGTTGTCCGTGTGTCAGTGTCATGCTATAGTAGTTGTAACACCGGGGAACGATTGTTTTGGAATTATAGAATTGAACTTGTTTTTCTTTGGTTTATGTTTGGAATAATTATGATTTGAATTTATTCCGGATTTTTATGTTATTTCCGCTGTGTAAAACATAATGATTGGTTTTGAATTATTTAATGAAGTTCTTCAGTAAAAGCATGATTACTGTTATGGAGTTTTATTACTTTAAATTTTAAATTGTGACGCACTTTCGTTATGTTAAAACTCTGATTAAGTATATAATTCACGGGGAAATTAGAAGGGGTGTTACAATAGTGGTATCAGAGTCTAGTTGGTCGTGTCTTAGTGTCGTTATCCCTTTTGTATGCGACTAGTGAAAGGTAACACTATCGATACTTGTGTTCTAATGAGATTGTTTTGTAATGTTACAGAACAATGGCCGGAAGAGGTAACGGAAGAGACGATGTTGCTATCGCTGAAGCTTTGGGAATGTTAGCTGGAGTACTTGGAGGGAATCAGCTGGGAGGTGGTATTGGTGCTAATAGGCAATTGGGAAATTTTCAGAGGAACAATCCTCCATTGTTCAAAGGCACTCATGATCCCGAAGGTGCTCAAAGATGGTTGAAGGAGATCGAGAGGATCTTCAGAGTGATTGACTGTGCGGAAGAGCTAAAGGTGAGATATGGTACTCACATGCTGGCAGAGGAAGCGGATGACTGGTGGGTTGCTACCAGGACTGAAATGGAACAAGATGGAGTTGCATTGAATTGGGATGTGAGTTCAGGAGGGCATTTCTGAGGAGATAATTTCCTGAAGACATTCGGGGCAAGAAGGAGATTGAGTTTCTGGAGCTCAAGCAGGGCAATAAGAGTGTGAGTGAGTATGCTTCGAAATTTACTGAGTTGGCGAAGTACTATGCTCATTACAACAACGATGCAGATGGAGAATTTTCCAAATGTATCAAATTTGAGAATGTTCTTCGTGATGAGATCAAGCAAGGTATCAGGTATCAGCACATCCGGAGGTTTTATGATTTGGTAGACTGTAGTAGGATTCTAGAAGAGGATCTTGCTAGTACTCGGACAAATGCTCGAGGGTATGTGGATCGTAAAGGAAAGCAACAGATGGATCGTGGGAAACCTTATGATAAGAATAATCAGAGATCCGGTGGTTGGAAGAAGCCTAGTGGGGGAGATTCTAGTGCTCCTATCAAGTGCTACAGGTGTGGTGAAATGGGGAATCGAGCTAATGAATGCAAGAATGATACGAGAAAGTGCTACAACTGTGGGAAGATTGGTCATGTAGCTACCGATTGCAGAGCAAGGAAGGTAACTTGTTACAACTGTGGCGAAGAAGGTCATACTCGTCCATAGTGTACTAAGCCAAAGAAGGAACAAGCTGGTGGTAAAGTGTTCACTTTGTCTGGATCAGAGACTAAGCCAGATGATCGGTTGATTAAAGGTACATGTTTTATTAATGGCATACCTTTGATTGCGATTATTGATACTGGAGCGACACATTCTTTTATTGCTTTGGATTGTGCTAAAATATTGAACTTGGATATTTCTAATATGGATGGAAGTATGGTTATTGACACTCTTGCGTCGGGTTCAATGACTACTTCATATGTTTGTAGGAATTTCCTATTGTGATTTTTGGTAGAGGTTTTGGTATGGATTTAGTGTGCCTACCGTTAGAACAACTTGATATCATCCTTGGAATGAACTGGTTAGAATTCAACCAGGTTCATATCAACTGTTTTGAGAAGACGGTTATTTTTCCTGAAGAGGTTAGTGTCAAAGATGTGACTATGTTAGTTAAACATATGAATTTAGCTGTTAATGATGGTGTTGTAGTGTTTATGTTGTATTCTTCGACGGAGGTGAAAGGAAAAGCTAAGAGTGATGAATTTCCAGTGGTGAATGAATTTCCAGAAGTGTTTCCGGAAGATGTTAGTGAATTGCCACCTGAGAGGGAAGTGGAATTTACTATAGATTTAATTCCTGGAACTAGTCCGGTGTCGATGGCGCCTTATCGCATGTCGGGATCTGAACTATCTGAATTGAAGAAGCAATTGGAGGACTTATTGGAGAAGAAGTTTATTCGGCCTAGTGTTTCGTCGTGGAGTGCTCCTGTGTTGTTAGTTAAGAAGAAAGAGAGTTCGATGAGACTGTGTGTTGATTACAGACAATTGAACAAAGTTATAATCAAGAATCGGTATCCATTGCCGAGGATTGATGATTTGATGGATCAACTGGTTGGAGCTTGTGTATTCAGTAAGATAGATTTGAGATCTGGATATCATCAGATTCGTGTGAAGACGGAAGATATTCAGAAAAATGCATTTAGAACGAGGTAAGGACATTATGAGTATTCTGTTATGCCGTTTGGAGTTACTAATGCACCTGGTATTTTCATGGAGTACATGAACAGGATATTTCATCCGTATCTTGATAATTTCGTGGTGGTTTTTATTGATGACATTTTGATCTATTCAAAAAGTGACGAAGAGCATGCAGAACATCTTAGAGTTGTATTGGAATTGTTGAAAGAGAAGAAGCTTTATGTGAAGTTGTCTAAGTGTGAGTTCTGGTTAAGCAAAGTAAGCTTTCTTGGTCATGTGATTTCCAAGAATGGCATTGTTGTTGATCCTACAAAGGTAGAAGCGGTATCTCAGTGGGAAGCGCCGAAGAGTGCTTCTGAAATCCGTAGTTTTCTTGGTCTTACAGGTTATTACAGAAAGTTAATTGAAGGATTTTCGAAGTTAGCTTTACCGTTGACTAAGTTGACAAGAAAGGGTCAAGTGTTTGTTTGGGATTCTGAATGTGAGAAAGGATTCCAAGAGTTGAAGAAGAGGTTGACTAGTTCTCCGATTCTGATTTTGCCAAATCCGACAGAATCTTTTATTGTGTATTGTGATGCTTCGTTGATGGGATTAGTTGATGTTTTAATGCAAGATAAGCAGGTTGTAGCTTATGCTTCGAGACAATTGAAGATTCGTGAAAGGAATTATCTGACTCATGATTTAGAGCTGGCAGTTGTAGTATTTGTTCTGAAATTATGGAGGCATTATTTGTATGGATCTAGATTTGAGATATTCAGCGATCATAAGAGTCTGAAATATCTCTTCGGTCAGAAAGAGCTAAACATGAGGCAGAGAAGATGGTTAGAATTTCTGAAGGATTATGATTTTGGTTTGAATTACCATCCTGGTAAGGCAAACGTGGTTGCAGATGCATTGAGTAGGAAGTCCTTGCATATGTCTATGTTGATGGTTCGTGAATTGGATTTAGTAGAGCAATTCAGAGATTTGAGTTTGGTATGCGAGACTACTTCTGATAGCGTTAAATTGGGAATGTTGAATTTGACTAGTGGTATTCTGGAGGAAATTCGAACTGGACAGAAATCTGATGTTGGTTTAGTTGATAAGTTGACATTGATTAACCAAGGTCAAGGAGGTGAATTCTGAATTAATGAGAATGGTGTTATGAGATTTGGTGATAGGGTGTGTGTTGCGGATATTGCAGAACTTCGGAAGAGTATTTTGGAAGAAGGACATCATAGTGGATTGAGTATTCATCCCGGTGCTACTAAGATGTATCATGACTTGAAAAAGTTATTCTGGTGACCTGGAATGAAAAAGGAAATTGTTGAGTTTGTTTATACTTGTTTGGTTTGTCAGAAGTCGAAGATTGAACATTAGAAAACGTCAGGATTGATGGAACCATTGTTTGTTCCAGAGTGGAAATGGGATGGGATTTCTATGGATTTTATGTCTGGTTGGCCGAGGATAGCAAGGAATTGTGATTCTATTTGGGTTATTGTTGATCGGTTGATGAAATCTGCTCACTTTATTCCGATAAGAATGGATTATCCGATGGAAAGGTTGGCAGAATTGTATGTTGAGAAGATCGTAAGTTTGCATGGTATTCCTTCTAGTATTGTGTCAGATAGAGATCCGAGGTTTACGTCTAAGTTCTGGACGGGATTGCAAGAAGCTTTGGGTACTAAGTTGCAGTTGAGTTCTGCTTATCATCCGCAGACAGATGGTCAAACAGAGAGGACGATCCAGTCGTTAGAGGATTTGTTGCGAGCTTGTGTGTTGGAGAAAGGTGGAGCTTGGGATAGTTATTTGTCGTTAATTAAGTTTACCTACAACAATAGTTTTCATTCGAGCATTGGTATGGCTCCGTTTGAGGCATTGTATGGTAGGAGGTGTAGGACACCGTTGTGTTGGTACGAATCTGGAGAAAGTGTTGTGATTGGACCGGAAATTGTCCAACAAATTTTAGAAAAGATTAAGATGATTCAGGAGAAGATGAGAGCTTCTCAGAGTCTCTAGAAGAGTTACAATGATAAGAGAAGGAAGGATCTCGAGTTTAGTGAAGGAGATCATGTGTTTATGCGAGTTACTCCGATGACTGGTATTGGTCGAGCTTTGAAGTCAAAAAAGTTGACTTCGTGCTTTATTGGTCCGTATCAGATTACGAAGCAAGTTGGAAGAGTTGCTTATCAGATTGCTTTACCTCCGCCGCTTGCGAACTTGCATGATGTCTTCTATGTATCTCAGTTGAGGAAGTACATTACTGATCTGTCTCATGAGATTCAGGTAGATGATATACAGGTGCGAGATAATCTGACTGTTGAAGCATTACCTGCGATAATTGAGGATCGAAAGTTGAAGCAGTTGCGAGGTAAAGGGATAGTATTGGTGAAAGTAGCTTGGGGAGGACCAGCAGGTGGAAATGTTACTCGGGAGCTGGAGAGCCAGATGAAGGACTTGTATCCCGAACTTTTCGTCTAAGGTATGCTCTCGAGGACGAAAACTCTTTTTAGTAGGGGAGAGTTGTGACACCCCCAAATAATTCAATTATTAAATAATTAGAATTTTAATTATTGGTATTTTTGAATTAATGAATTTAATTAATTAATTAAACGAATGGGAGTGTTGGGGGTGTGAAGTGGAATTGGGAGGTGTGTAGAGTAAAAGGCTATAATTTCTCTAATTAGTTTATTTTATTATTGGAAATAATAAAAGGAATAAATAAAGGAAAAAGGGAAAAAAGAGAGGAATATTAGAGTTTTTCATTCTACGTGTTTTTGGAGAAGAGGAGAAAAGCCAATTGTCAGAATTCGACGATTCATCGCGAGGTAAGGGGTGATTTGATCAGATTATTATGCCTTATAGGTTTTGATTATCAATAGAATGAATTTATCTGTTAGGAATATCGAATTAGGATTTTAGGTTGTGCCCTAACGTTATGATCTGACGTAATAATTCAATTGGAATTGATAAGAACGATTAATTTATGTAGAATGATTGTAGGCTAATTAGAAAATATAATTTTGTGGTTGATTGGATGTGAAAACGCATGAATTAATTCTGTTCTGGTGTAATATGAAGTTTGGTAATGGAGGGGATCAATTGGGGTTGGAAAACAATGAAGAGAAACTGGTTTTTGTGAAAATCATGTGTTATGCATCGACACATAGGGTTATGCATTGATGCGAGTAGTCCAAATTTGGAAAAAACAAAAACTGGAATAAGCTATGCATCGACGCATAACTCTATGCAAGCTATGCATCGACACATACGTGTTATGCATCGATGCATACTGAACAAAAAATTGAAAAATGCAGAATTTTAAATGTATGCATTGATGCATACGATTCATGTATCGACACAAGTTGTTTATGTATTGATGCATAGGCTTGTGCATCGATGCATACTGTGCTGAAACAAAATGAAACTTTCTGAAAATTATTTTGGCCATATCTTTTCGACCGTAACTCCGATTTAGGCATAGTTGGTATCGTTGGAAAGCTTAGAACGAGTACTATCTATTAAAAACATTTTCAAAACCAGAAATTGAGATCTTGAAGGATTATTTTGGCTTCCGTAGGAAGAATCCGTTGTAATTCGTGATTGTGCCATTAACTTTGAGTATACTTGTTGTATGTTAATTCAATATGTTGTAATTAATGTTATATGCTCAGGACTTGCTATTATCATGTGTTGTTGTTGGTGTTGGCTTTGTGTGGAATAATGTTGTGTGATCATATTCCATATTTGGATTGCGGTACATGGGCATTCTTCAGAAACTTCACCAAGGCGTTAGCATGAGCCTCGGAGCATAAGAGCAGAGCAAGCATGGAGATTTTGGACGGAGTCTGTCCCAATTGTTCCACAACATTGTAGTCACTCTTCTTGATAATCTTCAGAATTTCCTCCATTTCTTGTTTGGAGGTGTCTTCAGCAACTTCCTTTGGTACTTGGTCGAAAGGGATGAGTTCTTGGTTCTTTCCTCTAGCTGGGGAATGGGTTGATAGCTTGGAATGCGAGTGAGTCGCAGTGTCTTTTGGAGGAGAGATATCTGGAGAGAATACCCTTCCGGTTCTGGTCACCTTACTAGATCCGGTGATGTTGTCAATGTCAGGAATGGTAGCTTTGATGGTTAGATCTTCAATGGTCAGAGGGTCTTGCTTGACGCCATGATAGTAAACATCAGCTCCATAATTCCAAGGAATAGCTTTGTCGGAGGAATATGGAACTGGTCTTGGAGAAGTGATAATGAGAGGTGCCACTCTAGGCACAGGATCAGCAGAGGAAATCCTTATAGTGTTAACATCAGCATAATCCTCTGGGAAATCGTCACCCCATCCGGTCGCCTGAACATCTTCAATAGGAATCTTGTAGCTCTCAAGAACAGTGTACTTCACCATGTAATCATACTTTCCACTTGGCTGCCCCAAGGTATCCCACACAGATGGTGTTGTTTCATTCGCATTGTCAATCTTCAACTTAGACATTTCTTCACACAACTTCGCACGGTGGTTTCGTAAAAGATCTCACGGTTATCCATCATGCATCGAACACGCCTTCTCAACCAAGCACAACCATCCCGGCGGATGGGCACCAACGACTTCTCGGGCATCCTGGTCGACACCGCTTGCAACAAATTCTTCTTAACATCATCGAGGAATGGTCAAGTCATCTATGTTGAAAACATAAGTATCATCACCAACAAGATTGGAACTCTTGTCATGATTAGGCATAGGCGCGTTGATCACATTCGAGTCTCAGCGGAGGGTCAAACTCAATCGCTTAGCTTCAATCATATCTTGAATCTTGTTCTTGAGCCCAACAATCATCGATTACTATGTCCCGGCTATTGGAATGGTAAGCACACTTAGCATTAGGATTGTATCTCGGAGTGAAGTGTTGACATTCGAGGAGGATCCTCAAGGTAATCACCGCTTTCAACATGTGTTGCAAGGCTTGCGACAAAGGCATGTTGATCAGAACGCTTCGTGGCGCGTTACGCTGTCTCGTTGAGGTTGTCGATGTAGGATCGAGATCACAACGCCTACGATTGAGCACGGTCTTGGCTCGGCTTTTCGACCATACACAGATTGGCTTCTTTCTTACCACCAAAAGATCTCTTCGTAGCGTTTGAAGATGTCTCTATTTGAATCTTTCCACTCTTGATACCTTCAATATGCTCGTCAATATCACCGGTGAATCCTATCAAGAGTTTCCAATCGATGATTGAAGAATGGGCTGTCGTTGTCCCCATGAACATATCAACCAACCCTATTGGACAAGGGTGGTTGAACTCACCGCTAAATCTCTCCACTTCGAGCATACTCCTTGAACTTCTCATCACGACCCATAGACATGCTCGTAATTGCATGCGAGTGGGTGTCAATTCAAAGATTGTACCATATGTGTAGAAAGCATCGCCAAGTCACCCAAGTATGGATACGGTCATTCTCTAACCGATAATACCACTCCAATTGAGTTCCGACAAACTCTCTTGAAAATAGTGCATCCACAACTTTCTCCATCATGGGGATTGATCTTCCGGACATAGGACTTCAAATGCACTTTGGGCAAGACACGCCATCATACTTAGCAAAAGTGGGAACTTTGAACTGGGCGAATCACAACACCAGAACAAGACTCATATCATCAAAATTCAGCCGGACATCTTCGTGTTTTCCACAAAGATTCGACGATCTTCAAGTTGCTTGTACTTGTCATCTTCATTAGAGTATTGGCCATCATCATAGTTCTTCTCAAGCTCAGGCTGACTGCCTTCACCATCACCCTTTTACTTTCCTCAGTATGGACACTTCCTTCAGAGAGCTCAATACGGCTGACCACCTTAGGACCACCTTTGTAGCGCGCCCATGTCGAGGAGACCAACAACCTTCTTCTTCTTGTTGATGAGCTTCTTCAAATCTTCTTGGCCTTGGACCAAGTGGTAAACATCGCTAAACCGAGCATTCGAGCTTGAAGATCTTTGATCTGCTCAAGAGCCATTTCTTCTAAAATAAATAGCGAGAGAATGAGAAAACCAATCTTCAATGTACCTGTGATGCAATGTTATGCTATGCGATGCAATGTTTATGCGAATGCAATGCAATGTTTTCAAGGACCTTAGAGATTTAAATTTGTTAAACAAGCAAAACAAACATTTATTAGTACTTTTATTTTTCTTTTTTCTTTTTAAGTACAAGAGATAGTTCAAACAATAAAAGAAAACATAAACATCCTAAAGCTCTAAGTCTCCCATGGGCGCTTCCTCTTGGTGCCGTAGGCGCTGATGTTTCGCCTCGTGAAGTAGCTTAGTCAACTCTAACACTTTCTTCTCACTTGCGTAACACCGAGCCTCAAAGGTATCCTCTCTTCCTTAAGTCGAATCCGTGATCTCTTCAAGTCTTCAAAATCGTAGGCATGTCGATGGAGATAAGATAGGTATGTCACCTATAGCAACAGTTCCATAATTACCGGTAACAAAGCGTGAATGGCATCATGAGGTTTTGAGCTCGAGCTCGCACCCATTTGAGGTAAGGTTCCCAAGGAATGGAGTTTTGGTTCCCCAAAGTCTTGGTATCGCTTCTTCACCATGCCCCAAGCGTGTATAAACCTTCGAACTCGAGATCGTGATTGTAGTCGAACACAACATCTTGGAGAAGCATATCATGTGGACCATCTCTTCGGGCAAAACCAAACTGACGTAAAGCTAGAGAAGGGTTGTAAGTAATACCTCCCCTTATACCAAGTAGTGGTACATTAGGGAATTCTCCGCAACGCTCAATGAATGTGAAGTCCTTTTGAGAGAAAAGATTCCAACGGATTTCGGAATGAGAGAGTGACATCAATCTTTGAGACCATCTCAACCTTTGTTCATTCTTCAAAACTGATGGAGGAAGGTGCGAAATAAACCACCTTGAAAGTAACGGTATACAACACATGAGAGTTCCTTGTCTCTTAGTAGTACGAGTGTGGAGAGAATGTAGAATGTCTCCAAGTAAAGTAGGCACTGGATTGCGGGTAAGAAACAGCTTGATGGCGTTGACATCTATGAATTGATCCGAGTTAGGAAATAGAACCAAACCATAAATTAGCAAGGCCAGAATATTTTCAAATGCATGGAAACTCATAACTTTGAGGAATTCTCGGGCTTTCTTGATTAAGAACTTGGAAAGTAAACCCTTAACTCCACTTTTAGTTTCCCAATTGGCTTCAATATCTGAACGCTTAAGGTGTAAGGCTGATGCAATGTCTTTGTACTTAGGAACCTTTTCTAGACCGGTGAATGGCATTTGATCAAGAATAGGTATCCCAAGTAGCTTAGAGAACCCTTCCAAGGTAGGAACCAACTGATAATTTGGGAATGTGAAGCAATGGTGTTTCGGATCAAAGAACTGCAATAGGACATGCATCATATCTTCTTCAAAACCGGAGATAACCAAGTCGAGTAGATAACCATGTCTTTTGATGAACTGAGCATGGTCGGGAATTTCTGAAACCAATTCTTTGAGCTGAGAGCCAATACCCGTACCCAGTGGATAATGGTGGTGAGGCTCGATTCTTGACCCCGTGGTGTATGGGCGAATCGTTGTTAGCTTTGTTTCCATGGTGTAAGCGGAACAGGGTGTGAACTTAGTTCACGTTTGATAGCACATGCATTGAGTCTGCATTGTATATGTAATTATAACATGTTAGGATGGTTTCCAGTGTTATAATTGCATTGATTGTTGTTATATGCATAATGATCTGTGTGAATTGTATTTGTAAATCGTATTCTGATGATGCTAATAAGGGTGGAATAATGTATTGATTGTTTTATTGTTTTAAAGAAACGTATAATGCATTTTAATTGTTGATGAAATCTCACCCTTACTTTGATGATTTCAGATTGAAGTGTTAGCCGCTTAGGAGCTGATGAGGATATCTTTGAGCTGTGCTATTTAGGTTGTCCACGTGTCAGTGTCATGCTCTGGTAGTTGTAACACTGGGGAACGATTGTTTTGGAATTATAGAATTGAACTTGTTTTACTTTGGTTTATGTTTGGAATAATTATGATTTGAATTTATTCCGGATTTTTATGTTATTTCCGCTGTGTAAAACATAATGATTGGTTTTGAATTATTTAATGAAGTTCTTCAGTAAAAGCATGATTACTGTTATGGGGTTTTATTACTTTAAATTTTAAATTGTGACGCCCTTTCATTATGTTAAAACTCTAATTAATTATATAATTCGCGGGGAAATTAGAGGCGGTGTTACAAAAACCGGCATAGTATTTTTGATGGACGCGGTGGTTTGCTAATACGGGCACCTTTGAAAGCATATTTCTGAGATTTCGGTGTAGGTGAGTCGGGAAATACCTTGTCAACATGTTCATGATACGAAGGATTTCTCGTAGTAGAATTGCCGGTCGGTGTGGTTTCAACTTTTTCGGTGCACCTTTTGTTTTTACCAATTGGGAAGGTGGTTTCAAAACTGTGGTCTCCAGGAACGCAATTTTTCTCAACTCTTCTTTGATTTCGAGTTTCATGAGTTCATCGGCTCTCAAAAATCTCGCTTGTATTGCTTCCCATTCGGTAAGGATAGAGATATTTGATTTTCCTTTTTCATTTTTTCGTCATCCTCAAAACTAAGTCTCTTCCAATGATTAGAGACCTCGTCCATACCTATCGAGACATTACCACTCAGCTTCTTGGCTATCACACAAGCACATGGGAGACCATATATTTTCATAATTGTGCACCCACACTTTGAGGTGTCATCACCCATATTTGAAGCTCTTGTGGCCTCATGGAAAATATAATTAAGCGTCACCCAAGATATGTTACCGACCAATTGAGAATATAGCATATTCTCCTTGAACCTGTGTTCCAACACCGTGATACTGTGACCAAATATTGTTTGTATCTCATTATGCTGGTTCATGATCATATGGTTCACAGCTTCCCAACCCGTAATCAAATCTCCCTTTCTATTTGGCAAGCAATTCTTGAGACAAGCATGCGCATATTCAACTCAGTTTGATGTTGTATGTCTGAGGTGCATAACCTGATCAGTCCATGCATAAAAAAATTTCTCCTTCACCTAATCAAGCATCAGGTTTCCACATATTTCAACAGATTCGATATTTCTCACAAATAGCTCGGAATTGTAAAACAGCATCAATATACATCTCTTTTGTAGATGCATTAACAATATAATTCCATGCAGCCATGATTTTATCCACAATAACACCGAACTTTACCAACTTTCTATCTTCACCCGCTACCTGTTTTGACCCCACAGCAGGTTTAACCCGACTTCTCACATTTTTTGTAATATGGTACTGTGATACGGTGAACTGACTTTGTAGGAATTTTGTATCCAAATGTGCGGATAGCAAGAGTCGCCACCGACTTTTATTTTTATCCAATTAAGGGAAGGTAAAAGTAACAGAAAAAGACCTTCGTTAGATTCTCGAGTTCGAAGAATGGTTATGAAAAGGGAAGGTATTAGCACCCTTTCCATCCGTAGTTATCTACGGCTCTTAGTTGCTCTAGATCACTTTTTAAAATTGCTTTCGTGTGTTTGACAAAAATGTTTTGAAAGAGGCATTTCGCTTTGACTTTGTAATGACTCATGTAGGAGTGTATACAAAGTGTTCGAAATGTTTCGTTTTGAAAAGAAAGTTTGAACTTTTGAAAAAGTGTGTGGTGTGAAAAGCATTGGTAGAGCGAGCAACTAAAAGACTTATTTACCCACTCGAATTGGTCGTTTTGTACTTCTACGCCTTTAGAATAGCTAGCCGCACCATTAGTTAGTAGGTAGCTCCATTCGTTGGATGTAAACGGACATTCGGGACATCGGATGGTCATAGAAGGCAACTAGGAAGTATCCTAGCACATTCAAGGACTATCATCATTTTTCGAGGCGACAATCGAGGGTCAAGATCATGTATTCGGAGGCGACATCGTGGGTCTTATGATCTTTGTATCGGGGACTATGATGATTTGTTTGGAAGGCAACGGTGCTAGAATACCTCTACGTTCGAGGGACATGACCATTTTGAATTCGCAAAGGCAACGAGAGAGAATTACCCTAAGGGGTGCGTGTGTGAAAGAAGTGTGTTGATTTCAGATATTTTATCTTGAAGTTAGTGGGCTATGTTCAATTTTAGTCTTGCCATACACGCCTAATTACTAGCAATTTATAGGGTGCGGAAAGTAAAATGCGGAATGTAAAGTGCGGAAAGGTAAATGTCCTACGCTATTACAAGGCTTTGGGGCAGATACATAATTTAAAATGCGGAAAATAAAATCCTAAATTAAACTATTACATCCGGTATACAAATACATTATTGAAAAATAAAATGAAAACGGAAGGATCGTCTGAATCGGATTAACTCTGAAACGAACGAGAAATCGGAAAATATGGTGAAATCGAAATAAGAGAAAATGTTTAGAACAAATGCAAATTTTTAATTGGAAAGAATATGACATGCTGTAAATATGCTAAAATAATTTTTTGGGATTTTTTAAATGCAATTTAATAATTAAAAATGAATTAAAAGTGATTTAAATGCAAAATTATAAATAAAAATAAATATGCATGCAAAAATATGTTTTTTAATTTATTAAATTAAATAAAGATTTTTAGAAAATAAATGCAAAAGGAAAATTATTTTTGACAATTTTTTAATGCATAAATAAAATGTGGAAATTAATTAAAATATAATGCAAAATGTTAGAATATAAAAAATATGAAGAAAACTGAGTTTGGAAAAGAAAATAGCAAACCGATCCTGGTCGGTTCGAACCCGTGACCTCGAGGGCATCCTGAAACAAGAGAGCCTTTACCGCCACGCCATGTGTGCATTCGCTGAAAACGGAGGAGTGGGCCACACGCCGTCTCTTGTATTGCTTTGTCTCCGCCAAGAACTTCATCGTTTTATTTGAACGGCATTTTATGGCCAGAGCGACGCTACGACCCGCAAATTCCAAAAGCCAAGACAAGCAATATAAATGAAATCTAAATGCATGGTCCGATTCAAATTCCATTCGAACACGATGGTGGTGTCCTTTTGTCCAATTTGTCCTATTTCGTGAATCTCTAATTCGAACCGAAACCCTAAACATGGCAAACTCGATCTGCCATAAAATGCAATTCGATTGTCCAGATAGCTTGCAAACTTCAAACTAAACACGAATCAAACATCAAACGTGTTAAAATGCATGATAAAATCGATTTTGGAAAATATAAGAACAAACCAAATTGATTTTGTGATTCTTGATGCTTTTGACAATGTAAGGGTCCGAATCACCCGGGTATCAAGGAACGTGTTTGGATCCTCAAAATCAATTGAAACGAAATGGAACAAGGGTTGCTAGTAGCTTGAAGAACACGGTTTTTTTGCTCTAGGTTAGGTTTCTTGAGGCAATTTTTCGTCCTCTTTGATTGGTATGCATCGTATAAGTATGGATGGATTTGGGATCATTATTGGCAAGAATCAATATTCAATGAAAATCAAATTTGATTTTTGTATAAAATCAAATTTTCAAAACTTGATCAATTCCAATCCAATCTTGCCATTTTGTCAAATTTCGAAATTTGTGGACTTTGGTGAGTTTCTTGAATCTCAAGGAAGGAATAAAATCAATCTTTCAATTAATTTTGATTTTATAATTTATTTTAAAATTTAATTTGTATTTAAATGAATAAATTCAAAATTAAATAGAAAATAAATCAAAAATTCATGGCATTGGGCTTGGATATTCCTAATTGTATAAGGAATAAGTTTGGATGAAGAAAAGCAAGCCCATTTGCAAAAATTTGATTTTTAGAAGTATCTATCTTTGTGCATTCTTTCAAAATCGCCCAACTTGTGAATGGTGTATCTTGCTCAATTTTCCACATTTTTGAGTATTCTTGGACTTTTGGAAAAGCTCTAAGAGTCCTCTAACCAACCTTTTGGTCTCATCTCAATTGGAGTTACCATGCTCAATATATCTTCTAAGCAAAAGTTGACTTTTGTTGACTTTGAAATGACCTGTAATGTTTCGAGCTATACCTCTCAAATGAAGCATTTTTGACATTCTTGTGAGACATGAAGTTGTAGAGAATTGAATTTCCTTCAAAACAAGAGGTGGTGAAAAATTTCTGAGAAAGTATGAGAAAGTTATGATCACCAAAGTTCAGCTTGACTTTTCACCCAGAAACCCTAATTTAGAAAGTTTGACTTTGAGCAAATCTTGAGTTTTCTTGATGAATCATGATCAACCGTTGATCAAATGATGAATGTAACTTCAAAATGAGGATGTTGACCAAAATTATGAAGTTTGACTGTATGTTGACCACGCTGACTTTTTGTCCAATACAACCGATTTTCAACCATCCGAGCAATCATTCGAGGAAACTTGACTCATGAGGCTTGAAACTTGACATGGAGAATCTTTGAAGCACATGAGGAGGCATGAAGACCATTGGAGAGGTTGGAAGTCCATCTTACCTGAGAGATACCAAACCCTAGTTTGGGTTGATTGTCAGAGAGAGTTTGTCCGATCAACTCGAGGAACCCTCGAGTATGTATGTATGAAACCTCTCGAGTAGATGGAGGGCAAATTTTGGGGTATGATACCCCTGCTCAATCTTATTGTACTGGAAGGTTAGATTGACACGCTTGTCTTTCGAAAGTAGATGATTGAACACCGAATACACTTGAAAATTTGCACCTGGTGGATGATGCGGAACGGGCTTACGATGCCATTTGGAGAAGTCGGATACTACCGGAAGATGAGTCGACGCTAGACTCGAGAATGTCGATAGGGAATTGACGGGATGGGCTTAAGATGCCATCCGAAAGATCGATGCCGGGAGAGCCGACGCTAGGCTCTATAGACGCTTCGAAGGAGCATGGAGACGGGCTTAAGATGCCATCCGAGGAGTCATCCGTTAGACTTCGTGTTCATTTTTTGAATTAAGTTATTGGTTTGTATTTTTTAACCATATATGCAGATTTCGAAAGTGAAGCATCACGATAAGTAGCTGGGCTTAAGATGCTATCCAAGGCAACCGAGTCGCACGCTAGACTGTGGGTTGCCGATAATCGGGAATCGAATAAATCTTCGTGCCGATTACTCGAGGGATATTGTAGTTGGCAAAATGTGGATAGCTTGTGCATCGGTGTAGATTGCCTCGCTTATCGGAGGATAACCGGGTCTTTCGGATAGTTTTCCGCCGATTCGGGCTTAATCTCGACCACCGTCGGAGGACAACCAAGGCGGCTTCATAGTTTTCGTCGGTTCGGGCTTAATCCTGACCAGTCGGAGGACAACCAAGGGCGGTCTTTCGATAGTTTTCCGCTTTGGGGCTTAATCCGACTTGTTTGGCGTGAACACTGCTTTGGAGAAAACAAGAGGAACTTTGATAGAATATTTGTTAGCTTTATGCAAAGTATGATGCATGACAGTATGAATGACATATTCATGAATTATGACTTATGAGTAATGTATGAATGATAGATGTCAGGTATTTCAAAACATATCCATCTTGAAGAAGATGCGATTTTCCGCTGAGAATTTCGATTTTTGCTCGAGATTCAGTGTGAGAACCTCGCTTTTGAAAGAGAAGAAAGATATCCGGATTCCTCCGATGCGCTATCTGACCAAGTCTTGGGCCTAGATATTATTGAGGAAGGTAGAGATTTGATAAGCTAGTTGTCGGAGATCTCATATATAGACCCCCGAGGAGAGTCCGGGAGGCGATCCGCTGGGGACCTCAGATGTAGATCCCGCCGAGGAAATTTGGGAGGCGCCCATCGGGGATTCGAGTGTAGATCTCGCCGAGAGCATTTGATAGTTGCCGAGACCGGGTTGAAGAGTCAGAACTGCTGTAATCTCGTGTCGGGAATGAAGATGAAGTCCGATGCACTATCTCGACCAAGTTTGGGTCCAATATCGCTACCGGGAAAAGGAAAGGATCGAGAGATGTCACGGGGATAAATACCTTGACCGGGGTGAGGTGTTACTGCTGAGACCGATGTAACTTTACTTAGTCGAGTGGAATTGCCTGTGGATTCCCTTGCTCACGGGAAATTGTGTTGAGTGACACCTTTGCAGGATCATGCTGTGGGGAACGCTTGGTGACTTTCGTCGCCGTCCCATTCCGGATCCTATAGTAAGTACTTTTGTATATTCACTTTTCGTATGTTTGTGATTAGATTCTTATTGTCAAATGCGATAGTCATTCAAACAAACGTTGGACTTATTGCAAATAACAACAATGTAAATTGTAAAGAGAAAGAAGCTTGTGTTTATTTGAAAGGTGGTATGGCCAAGTAGTTTATACACAAGAAAGGTAAAAGCCATGCGAACAATCTCTTCCAACATGCTAGTACTCATATATTTCACTATCTCATCTCCTTGTCACAAGAGAAAGTGAGTAGATCGATCTTCGCCATTTGAACCTTGAATGCCGATAGTAGTCCGGAAGTGTGATCCGAAGAGACATAGTCGACGCTTAAATTCTAACTTTGCCTAGACCGCCTTTCGGTTTTCACCACCGATACCTTTCTTGCCCAAGCCGCTTTTCGTGTTTTCGACTTGCCGGTGTACATGTTTTGCATATATCCTTAATTTTTGCCCGAACCTTTTGGTTCGCCAGATGCCCTTATTTTTGCCTAGGTTCGCCGACCTAGCGGTCTCTTTATGCGTAGTATTTTTGACTATGTCTCGCTCACGTGTGTGGAAGTCTTCACCATCCATAGTGCTAAGTATCATAGCTCACGAAAATACGCCTTGACTACAAACCCCTCGTAGGTGGGAGTCCATTTGCCCTCGGATCACCTTGTGGAAGAATGATGCGCTGACTACTAAATCACCGACTTGGTAGACTCGATGCTTGACCTTCTTGTTAAATGCTCGATCATTCGCTTCGATAAACCTGCCCATGGCGATGGACGCGAGTCGCTTCTCATCAATCAATCGTCAAGGCTAGTCTGACCCAATCGTCTTCGCTAACTCGCCTCCGGAGGACTCTAGTTGAGGGTATCCGAACCTCGATGGGTAAGACGGCTTCCATACCGTAGACAAGAGAGAAGGGGTTGCCCTCGTTGATGTTCGCCAGAAAGCGATAACCATGAAGAGCAAATGGTAACATCTCATGCCAATCTTGTAAGTCACCATCTTCAGATAATCTTCTTAATGTTTTTATTGGCGGCTTCCACTGCGCCATTCATTTTAGGCCGATAAGGAGAAGAATTGTGATGTTTGATTTTGAACTGCGTGCAGAGTTCAGTGATCATCTTATTGTTGAGATTAGAGCCGTTATCTGTGATAATCCTTTCAGGAATGCCATACCGATAGATAAGGTTATGCTTGATGAAATGAGCCACAACATTCTTGGTAACAGATGCGAACGAGGCTGCTTCTACCCACTTGGTAAAGTAATCGATTGCCACAAGGATGAAACGATGTCCATTGGAAGCTGTGGGCTTGATTTCTCCAATCATGTCAATGCCCCACATTGCAAAAGGCCAAGGAGAAGTTAAAACATTCGTGAGGTACCGGAGGTACGTGCACTTTGTCGATATATCCGCACTTGTGACAAGATCGAGCATAGCGGTGACAATCGCTTCCATGGTGGACCAATAGTAACCCGCTCTCAAAATCTTCTTAGCCATGGTGTCCACGGAGTGAGTACCAAATGTGCCTTCGTAACTCTTCCATGATACGCATTGCTTTCTCGTCTACGCACGGAGTAAGCACAAGTCGGGTTGCGCTTGTATAAGATGCCGTCGAGAAAGAATTTGGAAGCGAATCTTCTCATGAACTTTATCATTAATGATGCCTCATGGATATTCCCGAGCCTCAAGATACCTCTTCACATCGTAGTACCAAGGTTTCTCTTCGATCAAGCTCACAACAATATGCTGGTTCGTCAAACTTCTCAATGATGATCCGGGAGCCTCGTTGTCCCATCTAACCTTGAACATAGACGATATAGTAGCCAATGCGCTCGCCAACCGATTCTCTTCTCGTGGAATATGATCAAAAGTAATCTCTTCAAGTAGGGAATCAAACTCGTAACATGCTCGATACGGAATGAGATTCGGATGCTTCGATCCCACTCGCCTTTATCCGACCGATCACTAAAGCCGAGTCTCCATACACTTGTAAGAACTTGATTCTTAAGTCAATAGCGCCTTTAAGACCCATGATGCACGCCAGACGGCCATGTTGTTAGTGCAACTAAAACATAATCCGGCGGTGAAAGGAGTATGTCCACCGTAGGGATGTAATGATGGCGCCAATGCCATTGCTAAGTGCGCTTGAGGCTCCATCAAAGACCATAGTCCATCGGGATCCTTGTTCGTGTCCTTCATCCGGCCCGGTTCTTCACAATCGACTAGTAAAACATCTTCGTCTGGAAATTCGAACTACATAGACTGATAATCATCTACGGCTTGATGAGCCAAATGATCGGCTACTACACTTCCTTTGATCGCTTTCTAAGAAGTGTACTGAATGTCGTATTCGGTCAAGATCATTTGCCATCTTGTTATTCTTCCGAGAGAGCTGGTTTCTCGAAGATGTATTTTATCGGATCCATCTTAGAAATCAACAAAGTAGTGTGAGTCAACATATACTGTCTTAGTCGGCGAGCAGCCCAAGCCAAAGCGTTGCAAGTTTTCTCGAGCTGTGAGTATCTTGTTTCACAATCGGTAAACTTTTTGCTAAGGTAGTATATTGCATGCTCTTTTCGACTGCACTCGCCATGTTGCCCCAACACACACCCCATTGAGTTCTCTAACACCGCAAGTACATGATAAGATGTCTTCCTTCGGCGGCATCGTATAGAGGATCTCAAGGTACCCTTGATTTTGTCAAAAGCGATCCGCAATCGCCATTCCATTCCACTACTTGATCTTTCTTTAGTAACTTGAAGATTGGCTCACAAGCAGCGCTGTGCAATGAACTGCAATATAGTTCAATCGGCCCAAGAAACCTCTCGACTTCCTTCTCAAGGGAGCCGCATCTTGAATAGCTTTAACCTTGGCGGATCAACTTCAATACCTTTACCAATGACAACAAACCCTAGGAGTTTTCCGGATCCGACTCAAAGGTGCACTTGTTAGATTAAGCTTAACTGTACTTCTTCAACCTATCAAACAATTTCGCAAATGACCAAGATGTTCTTCTTCACCGTGATCGAGCTATCATGTCGCCGACGAGACCTCTATCTCGTGATGAATCATGTCATGAAACAATGTCACCATAGCACCGATAAGTGGCGCCGCTTTCAATCCGAACGGCATAACCTTGTAGCGTAGCCCCACGGTAACAAAAGTAGTCTTCCATGTCTTGGAGCCATTTTGATCCGATTGTAACCGGAGAAACCATCCAAGAAGGAGAAAACCCGAGCGGTGTTGTCAACCGTAACATCAATATGAGGAAGTGGAAAATCATCGGACTTTGTTCGATCTCTCCGAATCCACACATTCGTACTTGCCATCCTTCTTAGGTACGGGTACCACATTTGCAACCCATGGGATAAGAGGTGACGCTAAGAAACCGCTGAACCTTCATAACTGGCTTTGATTTTTCTCGACATCTCAGACGATGCGACGTAACCTTCGTTTCACCGAGAAAACCTTCTTTTGTCGGCAATCGTGTACCACAATATCAATGTCTAAACCGGCATGTCTTCGTATGACCAAGCAAAACCTCAATATAGTCTCAGATTCGAACCAACCTTTCTTTAACACTGCTCAAGACCCGCCCTATCTTGATCTCTTTTCTCTTCGTTAGTACCCAAATTCACAACCTCAACTTGCTTTTCGTGTGGTCAGATAACTCGCTCTTCTTGCAGTAGCCGGCAAGTTCTCCGGCACTTCACAATCTTCCTCACTTTCCTTCGGTAGATCGGATTATCAAGTCATATTTAGCACTAGCATGGTCATATTAATGAGATTCGAGTGATTCGCAGTGTATCACGTGGTGTGTGTAAGAAACACATAGCTTTTGAAGGGTGATAAAGTAAAAGAAAGAAAACAAACAATTGAATGCAAAAGTCCAACGATTTATTAAATGAAAATACGCAAACGATGATAATAACCTCAAACGAGCCATGATGCCCGCAAGGCATTAGGCTTTCAAAGTTTATTGTTCAAAACATAAAGAGATACGAAAAGCAAAACAAAACAAGAGCAATTACTCCCGACTAAAGGAGATTGGTATGACGCCTCGCCTTCCAATTGCCGAGCCCATGATCCGAGTGGAAGATCCACTTGTTGTTATCGTCGTCGCGCTTCTATAGCATGGATTCCACCGGCCGATGCGGAAGGGAAGTTGGCCGGCACGTCGCGGCGTATCATCTTCGACCTGATGGTGAAGCCTAAACCAGCCTTGTCGGATTTGAAAGGAAGATCGAGTTGTCCCCAAATGCTACCTTCTTCAAGCACTGAGCATCTTTCCGAGGCCATCCTAGGCGGAACTTTAGCAACTTTAGAGTGACAGAGAGTCACAGTGCATGACTGGGATTGTTTCAAAAGCTTGACAAGGAGTCTCAAGAATTCTCCTTCCATCTCAAGGTAACGGAATGATCAGATGATCGACTATATATTCCTCTTCACCACATAACAACCTTCCTTTCACCGGTATTTCAGCTCGAAGGTGGAAGTAACATTCCCCATGTATCCAAGGGCCCAAGTAGGTAAGAGTAGGTCGGACGGATGTCCATGACAAAGAAAGTGGAGTCAAAAGTATGGGAACCGACTTTAATGTGCGTGAGCTCAAGTACCATTCGCTAGAACCATCAAAAGCTCTTACGATTATGTCACCGGGTCTCGTAACCAACGACATCAAGTCGATCAAAAGCCTTCTGTAGGATATTCGAGGTAACCGTGTCAACCAAAACATGAGATAATGTAGTGCCCTTGCATTCAACAGATGTGCAAGGCTTTGTTGTGTTTCTTTCCTAAGGAGTCAAATCAAGATCGAGGCCGTTGTTGGCAGCTAGCAATACAAACTTCGAACTGGTAGTGTCTTATGTACATGGGCATTCTTCAGAAACTTCACCAAGGCGTTAGCATGAGCCTCGGAGCATAAGAGCAGAGCAAGCATGGAGATTTTGGACGGAGTCTGTCCCAATTGTTCCACAACATTGTAGTCACTCTTCTTGATAATCTTCTGAATTTCCTCCATTTCTTGTTTGGAGGTGTCTTCAAGAACTTCCTTTGGTACTTCTGGTCGAAAGGTGATGAGTTATCGGTTCTTTCCTCTAGCTTGGGAATGGGAATATTGGAATGCGAGTCGCAGTGTCTTTTGGAGGAGAGATATCTGGAGAGAATACCCTTCCGGTTCTGGTCACCTTACTAGATCCGGTGATGTTGTCAATGTCAGGAATGGTAGCTTTGATGGTTAGATCTTCAATGGTCAGAGGGTCTTGCTTGACGCCATGATAGTAAACATCAGCTCCATAATTCCAAGGAATAGCTTTGTCGGAGGAATATGGAAATGGTCTTGGAGAAGTGATAATGAGAGGTGCCACTCTAGGCACAGGATCAGCAGAGGAAATCCTTATAGTGTTAACATCAAGATAATCCTCCGGGAAATCGTCACCCCATCCGTCGCCTTAACATCTTCAATAGGAATCTTGTAGCTCGTGAACAGTGTACTTCACCATGTAATCATACTTTCCACTTGGCTGCCCCAAGGTATCCCACACAGATGGTGTTGTTTCATTCGCATTGTCAATCTTCAACTTAGACATTTCTTCACACAACTTCGCACAGTGGTTTCGTAAACAGATCTCACGGTTATCCATCATGCATCGAACACGCCTTCTCAACCAAGCACAACCATCCGGCGCGGATGGGCACCAACGACGCTTCCGGGCATCCTGGTTGACACCGCTTGCAACAAATTCTTCTTAATACCATCGAGGAATGGTCAAGTCATCTATGTTGAAAACATAAGTATCATCACCAACAAGATTGGAACTCTTGTCATGATTAGGCATAGGCGCGTTGATCACATTCGAGTCTCAACAGAGGGTCAAACTCAACTGCTTAGCTTCAATCATATCTTGAATCTTGTTCTTCGAGCCCAACAATCATCAAGATTATGTCCCGGCTATTGGAATGGTAAGCACACTTAGCATTAGGATTGTATCTCGAGTGGAAGTGTTGACATTCTGAGGAGGATCCTCAAGGTAATCACCGCTTTCAACATGTGTTGCAAGGCTTGCGACAAAGGCATGTTGATCAGAATCCTTCGTGGCGCTGCTCGTTACGCTGCTGTCTCGCTGAGGTTGTGCCGATGTAGGATCGAGATCACAACCGCCCCTACAGATCGAGCACGGTCGGTCTTGGCTCGCTTTTCCGACCATACACAAAGATTGGCTTTCTTACCACCAAAAGATCTCTTCGTAGCGCTTGAAGATGTCTCTATTTGAATCTTTCCACTCTTGATACCAAACTTCAATATGCTCGTCAATATCACGTGAATCCTATGAAGAGTTTCCAATCGATGATCAAGAATGGGCCCTGTTGTCCCCATGAACATATCAACCAACTCCCTATTGGACAAGGGTGGTTGAACTCTCGCTAAATCTCTCCACTTCGAGCATACTCCTTGAACTTCTCATCACGACCCATAGACATGCTCGTAATTGCATGCGGGTGTCAATTCAGATTGTACTCATACCGTCTTCAGAAAGCATCACCAAGTCACTCCAAGTATGGATACGGCCATTCTCTAACCGATAATACCACTCCAATTGAGTTCTGACAAACTCTCTTGAAAATAGTGCATCCACAACTTTCATCATCATGTGGGGATTGATCTTCGGACATAGGACTTCAAATGCATTGGGCAAGACACGCCATCATACTTAGCAAAAGTGGAACTTTGAACTTGGGCGGAATCACAACACCAGAACGAGACTCGATCATCAAAATTCAGCCCGACATCTTCAGTGTTTTCCACAAGATTCGACGATCTTCAAGTTGCTTGTACTTGTCATCTTCATTAGAGTATTGGCCATCATCATAGTTCTTTCAAGCTCAGCCGATCGCCTTCACCATCACCCTTTACTTTCCTCAAGATGGACACTTCCTTCAGAGAGCTCAATACGGCCGACCACCTTAGGACCACCTTTGTAGGCCGCCCATGTCGAGGAGACCAACAACCTTCTTCTTCTTGTTGATGAGCTTCTTCAAATCTTCTTGGCCTTGGACCAAGTCGGTAAACATCTCGAACCGAGCATTCGAGCTTGAAGATCTTTGATTGCTCAAGAGCCATTTCTTCTAAAATAAATAGCGAGAGAATGAGAAAACCAATCTTCAATGTACCTGTGATGCAATGTTATGCTATGCGATGCAATGTTTATGCGAATGCAATGCAATGTTTTCAAGGACCTTAGAGATTTAAATTTGTTAAACAAGCAAAAACAAACATTTATTAGTACTCTTTTTATTTTTATTTTTTTCTTTTTAAGTACAAGAGATAGTTCAAAACAATAAAAGAAAACATAAACATCCTAAAGCTCTAAGTCTCCCATGGGCGCTTCCTCTTGGTGCCGATGTAGGCGTTGATGTTTCGCTCCTCGTGAAGTAGCTTAGTCAACTCTAACACTTTCTTCTCACTTGCGTAACACTGAGCCTCAAAGGTATCCTCTCTTCCTTGTCGAATCCAGATCTCTTCAAGTCTTCAAAATCGTAGGCATGTCGATGGAGAATAAGATAGGTATGTCACCTATAGCAACAGTTCCATAATTACCGGTAGAACAGCGTGAATGGCATCATGAGGTTTTGAGCTCGAGCTCGCACTCCATTTGAGGTAAGGTTCCCAAGGAATGGAGTTTTGGTTCCCAAAGTCTTGGTATCGCCTTCTTCACCATGCCCCAAGCGTGTATAAACCTTCGCTTGTAACTCGAGATCGTGATTGTAGTCGAACACAACATCTTGGAGAAGCATATCATGTGGACCATCTCTTCGGCAAAACCAAACCGACGAAAGCTAGAGAAGGTTGTAAGTAATACCTCCCTTATACCAAGTAGGGTACATTAGGGAATTCTCCGCAACGCTCAATGAATGTGAAGTCCTTTGAGAGAAAAGATTCCAACGGATTTCGGAATGAGAGTGACATCAATCTTTGAGACCATCTCAACCTTTGTTCATTCTTCAAACTGATGGAGGAAGGTGCAAATAAACCACCTTGAAAGTAACGGTATACAACACATGAGAGTTCCTTGTCTCTTAGTAGTACGAGTGGAGAGAATGTAGAATGTCTCCAAGTAAAGTAGGCACGATTGCGGTAAGAAACAAATTGATGGCGTTGACATCTATGAATTGATCCGAGTTAGGAAATAGAACCAAACCATAAATTAGCAAGGCCGTAATATTTTCAAATGCATGGAAACTCATAACTTTGAGGAATTCTCGGCTTTTTGATTAAGAACTTGAAAGTAAACCCTTAACTCCACTTCTAGTTTCCCAATTGGCTTCAATATCCGAACGCTTAAGGTGTAAGGCTGATGCAATGTCTTTGTACTTAGGAACCTTTTCTAGACCGGTGAATGGCATTTGATCAAGAATAGGTATCCCAAGTAGCTTAGAGAACTCTTCCAAGGTAGGAACCAACTGATAATTTGGGAATGTGAAGCAATGGTGTTTCGGATCAAAGAACTGCAATAGGACATGCATCATATCTTCTTCAAACCCGGAGATAACCAAGTCGAGTAGATAACCATGTCTTTTGATGAACTGAGCATGGTCGGAATTTCAAACCAATTTTTGAGCCGAGAGCCAATACCCGCACCTGGATAATGGTGAGGCTCGATTCTTGACCCCGTGGTGTATGGGCGAATCGTTGTTAGCTTTGTTTCCATGGTGTAAGCGGATCAGGGTGTGAACTTAGTTCACGTTTGATAGCACATGCATTGAGTCTGCATTGTATATGTAATTATAACATGTTAGGATGGTTTCGTTATAATTGCATTGATTGTTGTTATATGCATAATGATCTCTGTGAATTGTATTTGTAAATCGATTCATGATGCTAATAAGGGTGGAATAATGTATTGATTGTTTTATTGTTTTAAAGAAACGTATAATGCATTTTAATTGTTGATGAAATCTCACCCTTACTTTGATGATTTCAGATTGAAGTGTTAGCCGCTTAGGAGCTGATGAGGATATCTTTGAGCTGTGCTATTTAGGTTGTCCACGTGTCAGTGTCATGCTCTGGTAGTTGTAACACTGGGGAACGATTGTTTTGGAATTATAGAATTGAACTTGTTTTACTTTGGTTTATGTTTGGAATAATTATGATTTGAATTTATTCCGGATTTTTATGTTATTTCCGCTGTGTAAAACATAATGATTGGTTTTGAATTATTTAATGAAGTTCTTCAGTAAAAGCATGATTACTGTTATGGGGTTTTATTACTTTAAATTTTAAATTGTGACGCCCTTTCATTATGTTAAAACTCTAATTAATTATATAATTCGCGGGGAAATTAGAGGCGGTGTTACAAAAACCGGCATAGTATTTTTGATGGACGCGGTGGTTTGCTAATACGGCACCTTTGAAAGCATATTTCGAGATTTCGTGTAGGTGAGTCGGAAATACCTTGTCAACATGTTCATGATAATAAGGATTTTCGTAGTAGAATTGCCGGTCGGTGTGGTTTCAACTTTTTCGGTGCACCTTTTGTTTTTACCAATTGGGAAGGTGGTTTCAAAACTGTGGTCTCCAGGAACACAATTTTTCTCAACTCTTCTTTGATTTCGAGTTTCATGAGTTCATCGGCTCTCAAAAATCTCGCTTGTATTGCTTCCCATTCGGTAAGGATAGAGATATTTGATTTTCCTTTTTCATTTTTTCGTCATCCTCAAAACTAAGTCTCTTCCAATGATTAGAGACCTCGTCCATACCTATCGAGACATTACCACTCAGCTTCTTGGCTATCACACAAGCACATGGAGACCATATATTTTCATAATTGTGCACCCACACTTTGAGGTGTCATCACCCATATTTGAAGCTCTTGTGGCCTCATGGAAAATATAATTAAGCGTCACCCAAGATATGTTACCGACCAATTAAGAATATAGCATATTCTCCTTGAACCTGTGTTCCAACACCGTGATACTGTGACCAAATATTGTTTGTATCTCATTATGCTGGTTCATGATCATATGGTTCACAGCTTCCCAACCCGTAATCAAATCTCCCTTTCTATTTGGCAAGCAATTCTTGAGACAAGCATGCGCATATTCAACTCAGTTTGATGTTGTATGTCTGAGGTGCATAACCTGATCAGTCCATGCATAAAAAAATTTCTCCTTCACCTAATCAAGCATTGTGCTCTCCACATATTTCAACAGATTCAGATATTTCTCACAAATAGCTCGGAATTGTAAAACAGCATCAATATACATCTCTTTTGTAGATGCATTAACAATATAATTCCATGCAGCCATGATTTTATCCACAATAACACCGAACTTTACCAACTTTCTATCTTCACCCGCTACCTGTTTTGACCCCACAGCAGGTTTAACCCAACTTCTCACATTTTTTGTAATATGGTACTGTGATACGGTGAACTGACTTTGTAGGAATTTTGTATCCAAATGTGCGGATAGCAAGAGTCGCCACCGACTTTTATTTTTATCCAATTAAGGGAAGGTAAAAGTAATAGAAAAAGACCTTCGTTAGATTCTGAGTTCGGGAGAATGGTTATGAAAAGGGAAGGTATTAGCACCCCTTTCCATCCGTAGTTATCTACGGGCTCTTAGTTGCTCTAGATCACTTTTTAAATTGCTTTCTGTGTGTTTGACAAAGAATGTTTTGAAAGGGCATTTCGCTTTGACTTTGTAATGACTCATGTAGGAGTGTATACAAAGTGTTCGGAAATGTTTTTGTTTTGAAAAGAGAATTTGAACTTTGAAAAAAAGTGTGTGGTGTGAAAAGCATTTGATTTAGAGCAAGCAACTAAGAGACTTATTTACCCACTCAGAATTGGTCGTTTTGTTGTACTTCTACATTCCTTTAGAATAGCGCTAGCCATACCATTAGTTAGTAGGTAGCTCCATTCGTTGGATGTAAGCGGGACATTCGAAGGGACATCGGATGGTCATAGAAGGCAACTTGTAGGAAGTATCCTAGCACATTCGAAGGGACTATCATCATTTTTCGTAGGCGACAATCGAGGGTCAAGATCATGTATTCGGAGGCGACGTCGTGGGTCTATGATCTTTGTATCGAAGGGACTATGATGATTTGTTTTGAAGGCAACGGTGCTAGAATACCTCTACGTTCGAGGGACATGACCATTTTGAATTCGCAAAGGCAACGAGAGAGAATTACCCTAAGGGGTGCGTGTGTGAAAGAAGTGTGTTGATTTCAGATATTTTATCTTGAAGTTAGTGGGCTATGTTCAATTTTAGTCTTGCCATACACGCCTAATTACTAGCAATTTATAGGGTGCGGAAAGTAAAATGCGGAATGTAAAGTGCGGAAAGGTAAATGTCCTACGCTATTACAAGGCTTTGGGGCAGATACATAATTTAAAATGCGGAAAATAAAATCCTAAATTAAACTATTACATCCCGTATACAAATACATTATTGAAAAATAAAATGAAAACGGAAGGATCGTCTGAATCGGATTAACCTGTGAAACGAACGAGAAATCGGAAAATATGGTGAAATCGAAATAAGAGAAAATGTTTAGAACAAATGCAAATTTTTAATTGGAAAGAATATGACATGCTGTAAATATGCTAAAATAATTTTTTGGGATTTTTTAGATGCAATTTAATAATTAAAAATGAATTAAAAGTGATTTAAATGCAAAATTATAAATAAAAATAAATATGCATGCAAAAATATGTTTTTTAATTTATTAAATTAAATAAAGATTTTTAGAAAATAAATGCAAAAGGAAAATTATTTTTGACAATTTTTTAATGCATAAATAAAATGTGGAAATTAATTAAAATATAATGCAAAATGTTAGAATATAAAAAATATGAAGAAAACTGAGTTTGGAAAAGAAAATAGCAAAACTGATCCCTGGCTGGTTCGAACCCGTGACCTCGAGGGCATCCGAAACAAGAGAGCCTTTACCGCCACGCCATGTGTGCATTCGCTTGAAAACGGAGCGAGGGTTTCCACACGGCCGTCCTTGTATTGCTTTGTCTCCGCGCCAAGAACTTCATCGTTCTTATTTGAATTCTGGGCATTTTGCGTCGGCCTCAGAGCGACGCTATGACCCCTGCAAATTCCAAAAGCCAAAGACAAGCAATATAAATGAAATCTAAATGCATGGTCCGATTCGAAATTCCATTCAACACGATGGTGGTGTCCTTTTGTCCAATTTGTCCTATTTCGTGAATCCCTAATTCGAACCGAAAACCCTAAACATGGCAAATCTCGATTCAAGCCATAAAATGCAATTCGATTGTCCAGATAGCTTGCAAACTTCAAACTAAACACGAATCAAACATCAAAACGTGTTAAAAATGCATGATAAACAGAATTCGATTTTGGAAAATATAAGAACAAACCAAATTCGGATTTCGTGATTCTTGATGCTTTTTGACAATGTAAGGGTCTGGAATCACTCCTGGGGTATCAAGGAACGTGTTTGGATCCTCAAAATCAATTGAAACGAGCTGGAACAAGGGTTGCTAGTAGCTTGAAGAACACGGTTTTTTTTGCTCTAGGTTAGGGTTTCTTGAGGCAATTTTTTCGTCCTCTTTTAATTGGTATGCATCAGGTATAAGTACTGGATGAATTTGGGATCATTATTGGCAAGAATCAATCACCATTCAATGAAAATCAAATTTGATTTTTGTATAAAATCAAATTTTCAAGACTTGATCAATTCCAATCCAATCTTGCCATTTTTGTCAAATTTCGAAATTTGCTGGACTTTGGTGAGTTTCTTGAATCTCAAGGAAGGAATAAAATCAATCTTTCAATTAATTTTGATTTTATAATTTATTTTAAAATTTAATTTGTATTTAAATGAATAAATTCAAAATTAAATAGAAAAATAAATCAAAAATTCATGGAATTGGGCTTGGATGTTCCTAATTGTATAAGGAATAAGTTTGGATGAAGAAAAAGCAAGCCCATTTGCAAAAAATTTGATTTTTAGAAGTATCTCTTTGTGCATTCTTTCAAAATTGCCCAACTTGTGAATGGTGTATCTTGCTCAATTTTCCACATTTTTGAGTATTCTTGGACTTTTTGAAAAGCTCTAAGAGTCCTCTAACCAACCTTTTTGGTCTCATCTCAATTGGAGTTACCATGCTCAATATATCTTCAAAGCAAAAGTTGACTTTTGTTGACTTTGAAAATGACCAGTAATGTTTTGAGCTATACCTCTCAAATGAAGCATTTTTGACATTCTTGTGAGACATGAAGTTGTAGAGAATTGAATTTCCTTCAAAACAAGAGGTGGTGGAAAATTTGAGAAAGTATGAGAAAGTTATGATCACCAAAGTTCAGCTTGACTTTTCACCTAGAAACCCTAATTTAGAAAGTTTGACTTTTGAGCAAATCTTGAGTTTTCTTGATGAATCATGATCAACCCTTGATCAAATGATGAATGTAACTTCAAAATGAGGATGTTGACCAAAAATTATGAAGTTTGACCTGTATGTTGACCACAGTTGACTTTTTGTCCAATACAACTGATTTTCAACCATCTGAGCAATTGTCTGAGGAAACTTGACTTGTGAGGCTTGAAACTTGACATGGAGAATCTTTGAAGCACATGAGGAGGCCTGAAGACCATTGGAGAGGTTGGAAGTCCATCTTACCCTGAGAGATACCAAACCCTAGTTTGGGTTGATTGTCTAGGAGAGAGTTTGTCTGATCAACTCTTGAGGAACCCTTGAGTACAGATGTATGAAACCTCTTGAGTAGATGGAGGGCAAATTTTGGGGTATGACAGGTACCTATAAAGTAATGCAGAAGAAGTTGGAAATACGGTTGCAACTACATTCATTAAAATCGTATCACGGTCGGTGACAATTACCTTTGGTATATCCTCTTGGTCCTTCAACATGGACCGACACACCTCTAACGCCACTGAAAGTTATCTTCTTTTTTGCATTCAAGAAATGCAAAACCAACTGAGTATGTCTTCTCGGTCAATTTTACACCAACAATTTCCAACAATGGAAGCCTGTACTTGTTGGTTTTGTACGTAGAATCCATTACGAGCACGGTAGGAAACGTGTTGAACAATTTAATAGAATCAGTATGAGTCCAGTAAATGTCTCTAACCGTTTCCCCATGATCACCCCGTCGGTGCCTACAAACATCATTATTGTCATCAAGAATTTTCAGAAGGTGTTGCATTTCGGTTAGATCCTCCCGAATTGCCTACTTTGTTTGATAGCGCTTGTTGTACACTGGTTTGATATTAGAGGTGCTCTCTGGTCTTTTGCGCTTCAATGTTGCAAAAATGTTTTTGGGAGGTACCAAATTCAAAGTCATGTCAGAAACACAAGTCTTCTCATCAGGAAGTAGTTGACATGCTATTAGATGACCGGTCAACTTTGGAGTTAAATCATGATTGTGTTCTCCGCTAATCACATTAAACTTCCGGTTATTATTGGTCATGAGATAACCATGAAACCGAAACGGACACTCACATTTTCTTGTGTCGGTTTCCTCGCGTTTCAAATTTTGAATACGAGGTATGTATTTTCCGCTCCTTTTGCAAGTCAAAATAACAAAGGAATTTCTTCTATCAGTGCCAAAATCAAACCTTGCTATTATGGTACCAAATCCTAACCTTGTTTCCACTAAACGAATCAACAACAACATATCGTCCCAGAATTCAAATTCTTGAACATTTTCAAAATGTTCACGAGCATCGACTGCCTTAAATACGCGGGGCGGAACAACGACCAACGATACAACTTCGGTGTCATCGGGATTAAGAATGTTATCGGGATGCACCATACCTATGTAACATAATAAAAATCATAAATACACAAAAAAGATACAAAACAGTTGAAACTGCTGCATAATTTCAAAACAGAGACAAAATCGGAAATAAACTTCTGGTTTAGTTCAACTACTAACCGGAAATAAACTTCCGGTTTGTACGTAACCTTATTTTCAGCAACAACTTATAGATTAATGCAGGAAATGAGGGATAAAAGGGATGATGTTTACCTGAAATTCTTCTTTGTTGAGCTTTTTCTGATATGATAAACCAAAAAAGTATAGATTTGGAGTGGAAAACGGATTGGAAATGGAGAGGGTTTTGGAGAGGTTTGCAGGAGAAAGTGAAAAATGGTGGTGATCGCCATGGTTGTTGCTTATAGCAATCAGCATTTATGACAAAACCGGAAATAAACTTCTGGTAACATACAAAATATCCAGGTGACATGTAATTCAATGTTCTTGCTTCTATCGGAGTTATACATCTGGTATCCTACCAGAAGTTAATCTCCAGTATAGTTTTTTACTGATTCATGGGTGCCACCATATTTTTACTAGTTTAAACAAAATAGGATGCGTACCGGAAATAAACTTCCGGTTTTCAGAAGGGTATTTTGGGGTTTTCATGGGGTGGGTTAAGAAATTCACAATATTTATGGCTATTATAAATGTTGAATATTGAGTATAAGACAAGTGCGTTGTGAAGACTTCATAAGCTATTTTGAAAACAGCTTAAAAGAATAAGTTGTTTTTGAACTGATGCAGAAAAACAGAAATTCAAAGAGGAAACTGGTTTTTGCCGCAAAACAGAATTTTCTGGTGCAGCATTTTTTCTGTTTTGGCTTTGTTTGTTGTTTTGTTTTGTGTTAATTTTAAATGCTTACATATAGCACTCTCTTGTGTAATGTGTAACAATTGTACATTACCAATGTGAATAATACATACAATTTTCACCTCAATTACTCTCTCTCAATTTTCCCTATTTTTCTCTCTAAACTTCATCTTCTCCAATTTCCCATTTTTACCATTATTTCACCTCACCCCTTTTTGTGTGTTCCAACATCTAGCATCAAGATCTCTGGTTCTGATCCATTATTTCGCTGCAAACATGACAACCACCAATTGAATCCCCACCAACCTCCCAATTCCTAATTCCAAGAACTATGACAAATAGTGCAAACAAATGAAAGTTTTGTTTGGGTATCAAGACGTCCTTGAAGTAGTGAATTATGGAGTTACACCACTTGTTGAAGAGTCTACAGTTTCACAATAAGCCACATTCAAGGAAGAAAATAATAAAGACTACAAAGCCCCCTTCTTAATACATTTTTGCGTCGATAATGACAACTTTGAGAAGCTTGGTGATTGTACGTCGATAAAGCAAGCTTGGGAGATTTTGAAGAAATCGCACGAAGGTGTCGACAAAGCGAAGGTGGTGAATTTAAAAATTCACAAGAGACAGTTTGAGTTGATACAAATGGAATAGAAGGAATCGATCAATAACTACATTACGCGCATAACGCGTTTGGTGAATCAAATGAAGGCTTGCGTTGAAACTGTTACGGTGCAAAATGTAGTGGCAAAGATCTTGCGCTCTTTAACCTCAAGATTCGATAACATAGTGGTAGAAATAGAAGAATCAAAGGATCTTATCACTATGAGCAAGGAGGAGCTTCAAATCTCATTGGAGGCACATGAGCAAAGATTGGATGAAAGAGGAAATGACAAGGGCAAGGCGGAAATTGCATTGCAAGTAAGGTTCAATGAGAAGAACAAGAGATCAAAAGGCAATTAGCCTTCGAAAGGCAAAGAAAATTTCCATAATTTTGGTGGAAAAGATCCACAAAATTCAAGGGGGTACATGGCTCAAAGAGGAGAGAGCATCTCCAAGGGTAGTGGTCAAGACAACAACAACAACAACAAGAAGAGAGGTGATAAAAGTAATGTGAAGTGTTACAATTGTCAAAAGTTTGGCCATTTCGCAAAAGAATGTAATGCAAAATTGAAGGATATTCATGGAGATGAGGCCAAGGTTGTGGCACTACCGTCTTGTACGCCTTAATTTTAGAGACCTCAACGCGTTCCAAAGACATGGTATGGTGACCGGGTTGCCCAAGATTAAATTTCCAACTGATTTGTGTGAAGAATGTATGCAAGGGAAGCAACACAAGAGCAATTTCAACAATGATGTAGGTCATAGGACCAAGCAACACCTTGAGGTGGTGTATTTCAATGTGTGCGGCCCAATTCAAGTCAACTTGTATGGTGGAAATAAGTACTTTGTCACTTTTATTGGTGATTTTAGTAGGAAGCTATGGATTTATCTCATAAAGAGGAAGGATGAGGTGTTTGATGTGTTCAAGCGTTTTAAGTCCATGGCGGAGCGGCAAAGTGGTCATAAGGTGAAAATTCTCAAAATGGATGATGGAGATGAATATACCTCACGTGAATTTGGGAACTATTGTGATGATGGGGGGTATAATGTGTGAGGTTGTTCCACCTTATACGCCTCAACAAAATGGTATTGCCGAAAGGAGAAATCGCTCAATTATGAATATGGTTCGTAGCATGTTGAAAGGGAAGAACTTGCTAAAGGAAGTATGAGGAGAAGCAGTTTCAACAACAGCCTATATATTGAATAGGTGTCCTTCTAAGAAGTTGGACAAGGTGACATCGGAAGAGGTATGGTCTGGTCATAAACCGAATTTGACGCATTTGTGAGTTTTCGGTTCGATTGCATTTCTCCATATTCTGGGTCAACTTCGAAAGAAGTTTGATGATAAAGGAGAGGTGATTTTACTTGTCGGATATCACCCTACTAGAGGCTACAAGCTATTTGATGTGAGTAGCAAGAATATCGTAGTTAGTCGAGATGTGGTGGTGGATGAGGTGAGGTTGTTTGACAGCAAAAAAATTCTGAAAACAGTCGTAGAAAATCGTTTCTCAACAGAAGGAAATCGATTTCTCTCACGACAATTTTATACTAAAGGCTCAAGAATGGGATTTCTGGAAGTAGAAACTGATTCCCATGATCCTAGAAACCGGTTTCCACCAGAAAATTCAAAAAATGAGGAACAGTAGTAGGCTGATGAGCTGGTCCCGATTCCGATCAAAGGTGGCAATGGTGAGTCCATTAGACGACCTACAAGACACATAGGTCTACCTCAACGGCTCCAAGATTGTGAAGTATTCCACGATAATGAGATCAACAATAATGGTGATCTTACACACTTTGCGCTTATGGCCAAATCTAAACCGGTGAGTACGGAAGAGGCATTGAGCAATGCAAAGTGGGTGTGTGCGATGAAATAAGAACTAGAATCGATTGAGAAAAACAATACTTGGGAGCTGGTTGATTTACCGGAATTAAAAAAGGCAATCGGAGTAAAGTGGATCTATAAAGTGAAGGCAAATCCTAAAGGCAAAACTGTCAAGAATAAGGCTCGACTAGTGGCGAAGGGATTTTTGCAGCGAGAAGGCATAGACTATGATGAGGTATTTGCTCTAGTAGCTAGATTGGAGACCATACGGTTGGTTGTTGGTATCGCCAATAGCAAAAATTGGCGAATGTTCCAAACGGATGTGAAATCCGCATTTTTGAACGGTCCACTTGAGGAGGAAGTATATGTAGAGCACCCCCCCTATTTTGTGATAAATAACCAATAGGGAAGAGTATACAAGTAGAGGAAAACACTTTATGGTTTGAAACAAGCACCTAGAGCTTGGAACAAACACATAGATACTTTTCTTATTGAAGTTGGCTTCAAGAAGTGTGTATCCGAACATGGTGTTTATGTGAAGTCGGACGCAAACAAATGTGTGATTATACTTTGCTTATATGTGGATGATCTTTTGATTACGGGAAGTAATGAGGAGTTTATTTCCAAGTTCAAAGGTGAACTCATAGAAGAATTTGAGATGAGAGATCTTGGTATCATGACATACTTCCTTGGCATAGAGTTCACAAGTCAAAGTTGGGACTTCTCATGCATCAAAGGAAGTATGCCCTTGAGATATTGAATAGGTGTGATATGGAGCATTATAATGCTTCCAATTCACCAATGGAACCAAGGTTGCAACTGTCTAAGAATGAGGATGAGGGTGACGTTGATTCAACTCAATATAGAAGGTTGATTGCATCATTACGTTACTTGTGCAATACGCGACCGGATTTGGCATTTAGTGTTGGTATTTCTAGTAGATTCATGGAGAGACCAAAAGTATCTCATTTGGAAGCAGTCAAGAGGATCCTTTGTTACATCAAAGGTACTCTTGGCTGCAGAATTCTCTTTGTCGTAGCTGATGTGGGCAGCATGTGTGAGTTACTTGGTTATACGGATTCCAATTGGTGCAGAGATAAAGATGATTGAATGTCTACGGCCGGTTATGTCTTTATGTTTGGAGGAGATCCAATCTCTTGGTGCTCTAAAAAGGAACCCGTGGTGGCACTCTCTTCTTTTGAGGCCGAGTATATCACAACGTCCATGTGTGCATGACAAGTTGTGTGGCTAATGAATCTATTTAAAGAGTTGGACAACATTGAGGTAAAAGTTGTCACACTCTTTGTTGATAATCTCTCAGCTACCAACCTTGCAAGGAATCCTATAGCACATGGGAGGAGCAAGCACATAGAGATGAGGTTCCATTACTTTAGGGAGTTGGTGTGTGAAGGACAGCTGAAGATAGCTCATTGTCGAAGTGAAGAACAACTTGCTGATTTGTTGACGAAGGCGGTAACAAATGAAGTGTTCAAGAGGCTTGTGAAGAAATTGTGTTTGAGGAATCACTATGCCAAAAATGACCTACGAAAGCGCTTTTTTTGGGCTTTAAAAGCGCTTTTGTAGGTGGCGCTGCTAAAGATTTTAGCAGCGCATTTTGTTTAGAAAAAAGCGCTCTCGTAGGACTACCTATGAAAGCGCTTTTGACCCAAAAACGCTCTCATAGGTAAGCCTAAGAAGGCGTTTTTTCTTCTGAAAAAGCGCTTTCATAGGTGCATTCAGAATGCATTAAAGGCATTCTAAAGTAGGCCTAAGAAAGCGCTTTTTCAGAAAAAAGCGCTCTCGTAAGCCTATCTAGGAGAGCGCTTTTGGGTCAAAAGCGCTTTCATAGGTAGGCCTACGAGAGCGCTTTTTTCTAAACAAAAAGCGCTCTCATAGGTGACCTATGAAAGCGCTTTTAACCAAAAAGCGCTTTCATAGGCTACATATGAGAGCGCTTTTTGGTTAAAAGCGCTTTCATAGGTTTTTTACTGAAAAATCAAATATTTAAAAAAATTCTAAACCTGCATTTTTTTGCAGCAAACCGGGTAATTTAGAATCTTATATAGAAATACCAATATATATTAGTGTTAATCCAAATACCAAATGTAAATATTATATACAAATACCAATATATACCATTCATATCCAAAATATATATACACCATGGTAATTCGATTAACATGTTTTTAAACGTAACAAAATACACCCTAACAAATCAGCTATATAACACTAAGTAAATCAATCCTAATGTACATATAGATCCAAGGTCCTGATCCTGCAAGATATGAACATAATAACACGGTCAGTATTCTATACACAAAACAATGTATTCATAATTAACCATTTTCACACAACAATGTATTCGTACCTTATAAGATTCTTAGCTCAATAAAATATTGACACAACTCCTCTTTGAGTTCTTCCAATTGAAGTGGCGAGTAATATGGACACTTGTATTGATCAAAATACTACATTACAAAACAAAAAATATGCATGATTTAGTTAAATATATGTAATAAATTATATGCAAAATCTGATAAGTAATAAAACAAAGTATAAATCCATAATAAGTTATAAATCCATACCGTGATTGGAATCTCGATTTCATTCATTTGAATGATTTCTTTGATAAACTTCAAAACGAAGTATCCGCAATCTATGTCGTTTTGTTGTTGAGGGCACTACATAGAAAAACAAATAAGATTATATACATGTATTGTTTTATCAAGTAGCATAAATATTATAAGCAAAATTGTTGAAATTTATATACCTGTACTTTGATCCAATTAATGTTGTTTGATTTAGACCGTGGTAACCGTGCTTCCCTTGGACATCGGAATACTTGTATTGAACTGACAAAATTAAAATATTTATTTAGAACAATGACATAGAAATAGTTAAATATATAAACACAAACGAATATTTAGAATAATGTCACTTACGTATCAATCATTAGCTTCATTTCCGGATAATTTGTCCAATCACCGTCAACCGAATTCAGGTAATAGACCACTTCTTTTATGGGATTGATAGCCAGCAACAATCAGTGATATCTATAAATTAAAGCAACAATTTAGAAGCGAATTTTAATGTAAAAATACAAATATTAAAAGGAACTTATAATGAAAATCTAACCTCAGATTATACGCCAAAAGATACAAGCTTCAGACGGCGTTGTCATGAATCTTTCGACCAAGTGTTCTCATCGAATCCGCCCCTAGAAATTGTTGTTCACCGACACGGGAGGAAGACACGAAACGGAATCTATTTGACAATTGATTCCCGCGCATCAATTTGTCAAATAACATCCTTAAATAAAAACATAATTAATATTAGACTATTTCAATTAAATGTTAAAAAAAAAAGTTCAACCAATTAAATAATATATTGGTCCGGTTACCGGCTATATATATTATACTATAATGAAAAAATGAAATGATATAGGCTATATATATTATACTATAATGAAAAAAAATGAAATGACATATATATAAATTTTATTGAATGATATTCTCTATAATTATATATACTATTACCTTTTTCACTAACATCTCTTTCTTTTCTTGGTAGGAATATGTTCTACTCATCTCTTAACAACGCGGACGGTTGGATTGATCCAAATACCCTCATTATGATCATTTCTAATGCATGATTCATTCTCATTTTGATCATTTCTGGTAAAAGATTCAATGTCAACACCAATATCGCCTTGATCTCCAATCTTTTCATCAATTACTTTGTTAGAGAAAAGCACTATAGACCATTTCGTACTTGTCGGATCAGTGACATAGAACACTTGTTTAGCTTGAGAGGCTAGAATGAAAGGCTCATCTTTGTACCCCGCCCTGTTAAGATCCACTTGCAAAAATCCTGACTTATCCATCCGTATACCATTATTATTTTCAACCCACTTGCAACCGAATATAGGAATCTGAAATCTCTCGTAATCAAAGACCCAAATGCGCTCGATAACCCCAAAATACTATGATTTGCAAATTTCGGGTTTAAGTCCTTCACACTAGATATGTGCATTGCTTCAGCTACCAAGGTGACACCACTATTTTGCATAGTACTTTTATCATCTTGTTCTTTGGTATAAAATGTGTATCCATTAATTGCGTATGCGCTATAAGAAAACACAACCAAACTTGGACCATATGCTAAACATCTCAACCTTTCTGTTAATGAGGCGGGATCTGAACGATACTTTGAATAAATATGTTCCTTAAACCATGGTATGAAACTTCATTGTTTCTCGACAATCCAATTCTCATTTCTATTCGAATTTAAACCTCGAAGAACACCCTTGTGCATTTCAACATACGACTCAACCTCAATCTCATTGTGCAGAACATACAAATGCACTTGATCCCGTTCGACCCTTGATACCGTCACAACTTTATTTCTAATTAGCTTCTACCTTCTTTTTTTTCAACAACATGAGATTTGGGGAGTCCAATTGATTGAACATTTGACAAATATTCACTACAAAACTCAACCGCTTCTTCAACAATGTATCTTTCGGCAATACAACCCTCTGGTCGACTCCGGTTTTTCACATACCCTTTTAATATTTTCATATAACGTTCAGCAGGGTACATCCATCTCATATAAGTTGGTCCGCACAATTGTGTCTCTTTCACAAGATGAACGACAAGATGAACCATTATGTCAAAAACGAGGAGGAAAATACATTTCAAGCTCACACAAAGTAACAACTATTTTTTTGCAATGTTGGTAAGACCTCGTGATCGATCACCATCGCAAATTGACTTGAAGAAAAACACAATTTAGTTATTGCTTTCTTACCTTTTTGGCGTATAGAACGATACCTATCGGTAGAAAATGTTCCATTATAACATGGCAATCATGCGCCTTTAAACTCTTTAACTTGTGGTCTTTCAGACACAAGTCTTCTAATATTTGATGAGTAGCCTCGAACTTTAACTTCATTCAAACTTACACAATATTTTTTTCTTTCTAGATAGAGTGTAAACAAAGCAGTGGTAGGTATGTTCGCTTCCTTTCTTCACGGGTCCCGCTCAGCTTATTCCTATGTCTACCATGTCCTCCCTTGCTTTAAGGCCATCCTTAGACTTCCCTTTATATTGAGTAATGTACCAATAACATCACAAATACATTTTTTTCAATATGCATCACATCAAGAAAATGTCTTACGTACAAAGATTTCCAATATGGAAATTCAAAAAACACCTCCACACCGTTCTCCCACAAAATCTTCAATCTTCGATTAATGGTTCCAAGTATACGTCTATATCATTTCCTAGTTGTTTAGGCCCATAAATTAACATAGATAGCATTATGTACTTACGCTTCATACATAGCCATGGAGGTAGGTTATAAATCATAAGAATCACAGGCCATGTGCTATGCGAGATACTTCGAATACCGTGTGGGTTCATTCCACCAATAGACAATGCCAAGCTTAAGGTTTCTTGCTTCTTTTCCAAATTCGTGATAATCATTATCAATTTTCATCCACGTGGAGAATCGTTTGATGTCGAAATTTTCCATTAATAATTTTTCATCCAATGCCAAGTCAAGTGTCTTGAATCGCTTCACTACGATACATCCGCCTAAATCTCGGATTATAGGAAAATACCATAAGACTTTTGTCGGAGACAACTTTTCTTATATCGAGGGGCCGCATTTAGACACTCATTTAACGATGCATACTGCTTCAAACAAAACGCAATCTTTTGACACGCATGTATCTTATCATAGCTCATGCCAATAGAGTACAACATCTTTTTGGCCTCATACGCTCGATTGGAAGAACATTATCCTCTGGTAGCATATCTTTCATAAGGGCTAATAACTCTGTGAAACTTTTATCCGACCATCCATTGTCGGCTTTTAAGTTGTACAACTTTAACACCGCAGACAATCTTGTGAGTTTTGTACAACCATTATACAACGTGTAATACGGTGAACTGACTTTGTAGGATTTTTGTATCCAAATGTGCGGATAGCAAGAGTCGCCACCGACTTTTATTTTTATCCAATTAAGGGAAGGTAAAAGTAATAGAAAAGACCTTCGTTAGATTCGAGTTGGAGAATGGTTATGAAAAGGGAAGGTATTAGCACCCCTTTCCATCCGTAGTTATCTACGGGCTCTTAGTTGCTCTAGATCACTTTTTAAATTGCTTTCTGTGTGTTTGACAAAGAATGTTTTGAAAGGGCATTTCGCTTTGACTTTGTAATGACTCATGTAGGAGTGTATACAAAGTGTTCTAAATGTTTTTGTTTTGAAAGAGAATTTGAACTTTGAAAAAGTGTGTGTGTGAAAAGCATTTGATTTAGAGCAAGCAACTAAGAGACTTATTTACCCACTCGTAATTGGTCGTTTTGTTGTACTTTACATTCCTTTAGAATAGCGCTAGCCATACCATTAGTTAGTAGGTAGCTCCATTCGTTGGATGTAAGCGGACATTCAAGGGACATCGGATGGTCATAGAAGGCAACTTGTAGGAAGTATCCTAGCACATTCGGGGACTATCATCATTTTCGTAGGCGACAATCGAGGGTCAAGATCATGTATTCGGAGGCGACGTCGTGGGTCTATGATCTTGTATCGAAGGGACTATGATGATTTGTTTTGAAGGCAACGGTGCTAGAATACCTCACGCTCGAGGACATGACCATTTTGAATCGAAGGCATCGAGAGAGGATTACCCTAAGTGTGTGAAAGAAGTGTGTTGAATTCGAATATATTATCTTGAAATTAGTGTGAGCTATGTCCAATTATTATCTTGCCATACACGCCTAGTTACTAGCAATTGATAAGGGTGCGAAAGTAAAATGCGGAATGTAAAGTGGAAAGGTAAACCTACGCTTATTACATGGCTTTGGGGCGATACATAATTTAAACTTGCGGAAAGTAAAAACCTAGATTAAACTATTACAACCCATGAGCAATTACATTATTGGAAAAAATAGAATGATAAAAAGAAAACGTCCGAATCGGAGCAACTCGTGAAAGAATAAGAGATCTAAAATGCAATATGAATCGAACAAGAGAAAATGTTAGAAAATGCAAATTTTAATATGAGAAAATTAATATATGCTGGAAATATGATAAATATATTAGAATAATTTTTTTGGAATTTTTAGATGTATTTTAGTAATTAAAAACTAATTTAATATGATTTAAATGTTAAAATCAAAATAAAAATAAATATGCATGCAAAAAGATATTTTTAATTTTGTAAATTAAATAAAGATTTTATAAAACTACTAAAAAGAAAAATATTTTTGGTAATTTTTAATGCATAAGTAAAAATATGAAAATAATTAAAATAGAATAGAAAATATTAAAATAATGAAAATATGGAAAATAATGAGTTTGAAAAGTGAAAAAAAAGGGATTGTCTGAACCAGGAATCGAACTGGGACATCCTTTCAAACCTTGAAAACCACACGACCAACCGAGCCAACGCACGCCAACGCTTGGAAACGGATGGTTTGAAAATAACACGCCGCCGTCTTCTTCGCGCCAATTCATCGCCTTCTTCATTTTGAATTTCGTTAGCGCCGTTTCTTCGACGCTACGTCCCTGGCTAATTCAAAAATCAAGCACACATAATATAAATTAATTCTAAAGCCATGGTTCGATTCAGGGTGTTATTCCGAATGCATTGGTACTAGTCTTGTTGGTCAATTTTTCTTGTATAGAGAAACCCCAATTCGATACCAGGAACCCTAACAATGGTAATACGAGTTCTAAGCCATGAAAACTCAATCAAACAACCCAGATCGCTTGCAATCTTCCTACTAATCACAAAAACAACAACCAAATGTGTTAAAAATGCATGAAAAATAGAAATCGAATTTGGAAAAAGATGAACAAACCAAATCGTATTTTTGATTCGATGTATTTTGGCAATGTAAGTATCCGAATCACTCCGGAGTATCAAGGAATGTGTTTGACACCTCAAACCGATTGAAACGAAATGGAACAAGGATTGCCAATTGCTTCAAGAACACGATTTCTTTGAGTTTGGATTAGGGTTTCTGAGCCAATTTTTTCGTTCTTTCTTGATAGGTATGCATTGTACATTTATACTGGATGGATTTGGGATTGAATTTGGAAAGAATCAATCAATATTCAATGGAAATCAAATTTGATATTTCCATGAAAATCATATCTTCAAAGCTTGATCAATTTCAATCCAATCTTGCCTTTCTTGCTCCAATTTCGAATTTATGGCATTTGTGAGTTAATTGGACCTTAAGGAAAGAATAAAATCAATCTTTGCATTAATTTCAATTTTATAATTTATTTTAAGATTTAATTTGCATTTAAATGAATAAATTACAAATTAAATAGAAAAATAAATCAAAAATTCGTGGCTTTGGGCTTGGACACTCCTAATTGCTTGAGGAACAAGTTAGGATGAAGAAAAGTAGGCCCACTTGCAAAAGATTTGATTTTTGAAGTATCTTTGTGCATTCTTCCAAAATTGCCCAACTTGTAGATGGTGTAACTTGCTCAATTTTCCACATTTTGAGTGTTCTTGGACTTTTGGAAAGCTCTAAGAGTCCTCTAACCAATGTCTTTGGTCTCATCTCAATTGAGTTACCATGCTCAAAATATCTTCAAAACAAAAGTTGACTTTTGTTGACTTTGAAAATGACCAGAATGTTTTGAGCTATACCTCTCAAATGAAGCATTTTTGACATTCTTGTGAGACATGAAGTTGTAGAGAATTGAATTTCCTTCAAAACAAGAGGTGGTGGAAAAATTTCGAGAAAGTATGAGAAAGTTATGATCATCAAAGTTTAGTTGACTTTTCATCTAGAAACCCTAATTTAGAAAGTTTGACTTTTGGGCAAATCTTGAGTTTTCTTGATGAATCATGATCAACCCTTGATCAAATGATGAATGTAACTTCAAAATGAGGATGTTGACCAAAAATCGAAGTTTTGACTGTATGTTGACCACAGCTTGACTTTTTGTCCAATACACCGATTTTCAACCATCCGAACCATTGTCGAGGAAACTTGACTTGAGGCTTGAAACTTGACATGGAGAATCTTTGAAGCATATGAGGAGGCATGAAGGCCATTGGAGATGTTGGAAATCCATCTTGACTTGAGAGATACCAAACCCTAGTTTGGGTTGATTGTCTAGAGAGTTTGTCCGATCAACTCGAGGAATCCTTCGAGTATGGATGTATGAAATCTCTTGAGTAGATGGAGGGCAAATTTGGGGTATGACAATGCCCCTGCTCAATCTTCTTGTACGGAAGGTTAGATTGACATGCTTGTCTTTCGTGACCGGAGGTAGAAGATGATTGAACACCGAGTACACCAAAATTTGCACCGCCGGTGGATGATGCGAACGGGCCAGATGCCGCTAGAGAAGTAGGAGATTTCCTGGGGAACGAGTCGACGCTAGACTCGAGGTTGTCAAGAGGAGAACCGACGAGATGGGCTTAAGATGCCATCCGGAAAGGTCATTGGGGAATGAGCCGACGCTAGGCTCGTAGATGTTCCCGAATGGAGAGGAGACGGGCTTAAGATGCCACCCGAAGGAGTCGACGTTAGACTTCGTGTTCACTTTGAATGAAGTTTTTGGTTTGTATTGACTTTTAACAGTATATGCAGCATTCTAAAAGTGAAGAGATGTTGACAAGTAGTCGGAGATGGGCTTAAGATGCCATCCAAGGCAACCGAGTCGACGCCGCACTGTAGTCTTGCTGATAATAGGAGGAGGTCGAATAAATCTTCGTCGATTACTCCGAGAGAGATTGTAGTTGGCCGTGATGTGGATAGCTTCCTGTTGTGCTCGGTGTTGATCCATTGCCGTTATCGGAGGATAACCGAGGTGGTCTTTCGGATAGTTTTCCGCGGTTCGGGCTTAACTCGACCCGTCGTCGGAGGCGGTCTTTCGATAGTTTTCCGCCTCGGGCTTAATCTCGACTTGTCGAGGCGGTCTTTCGATAGTTTTCCGCCGGCTCGGGCTTAATCTCGACCTGTTTCGAATGATCATACTGCTTTTGGAGAAAACAAGAAAACTTTGATAGAATATTTGTTAGTCTTATGCAAAGTATGATGCATGATGTGTATATGAATGACATATGCATGAATTATGACTTTATGAGTAATGTATGAATGATAAATGTTGTGATATTTCAAAACATATCCATCTTGAAGAAGATGCGGATGTTCTGCTTGAAGATTTCGACTCCGCTGGGAATTGAGTAGGTGAGAACCCCGCTTTGAAGGAGAAGAAAGATATCCGGATTCTCCGATGCACTATCTCGACCAAATCTTGGGCCTAGATACTGTGGAGGAAGGTAGAGATTGGAGAAGCTCGTTGTTGGAGATCTCATATATAGACCCTGCTGAGGAGAGTCTGGGAGGCGATCTGTTGAGGAAATTTAGGAGGTGCTTTATTGGGGATTTCGAGTGTAGATCTCACCGAGAGCATTTGATGGTTGCCGAGACCGGCTTGAAGAGTCTGGAGTCCGTTGTAATCTCTAGCTGGGGAATAAAAGGTGTATGCTTCCTCCGATGCATATCTGACCAAGTTTTGAGTCTGGATACTGCTGCCGGGGAGAAGGGAGAGGATTGAGAAATATCCGCTGGGGATGAAGTGTTACCGCTGAGACGATGTAACGTTGTTTCGTTGAGTGGAATCACCGCCAGGATTAACATATACTCCGCTGGGAAGGTGTGTTGTGAGTGACACCTTTATGCTCTATGGGGAACTATTTGTTGACTTTCGTCGTCATCCCGATTCCCGGAACCTGTAGTAAGTACTTTTGTATGTTCACTTTTCGTATGTTCGTGATTAGATTCTTATTGTCAAATGCGATAGTCATTCAAAGCAAACGTTGGACTTATTGCAAATAACAACAATGTAAATTGTAAAGAGAAAGAAGTCGTATTTTTTTTGAAAGGTATGATGGCCAAGTAGTTTGTACACAAGAAAGGTAAAAGCTATGCGGAAACAATCTCGTTAAGTCCCAACTATGCTAGTACTCATATATTTCAACTATCTCATCTCCTGTGCCGTAGAAAGTGAGTAGATCGATCTTCGCCATTTGAATCTTGAATGCGATAGTAGTCCCAAGGATGATCCGAAGAGACATAGTCGACGCTTAAATCCCTAACTTTGCCTAGACCGCCTTTCGGTTTTCGCCAATGATACCTTTTTGCCCAAGCCGCCGTGTTTTCGACTTGCCGGTGTACATGTTTTGTATATATCCTTAATTTTGCCCGAACCTTTTGGTTCGCCAGATGCCCTTATTTTTGCCTAGGTTCGCCGACCTAGCGGGTCTATTTCATGCGTAGTATTTTTGACTATGTCTCGTTCACAGGTGTGGGAAGTCTTCACCATCCATGGTGCTAAGTATCATAGTCACCGAAAATACTTGACTACAAACGGTCCCTCATAAGTGGGAGTCCATTTGCCCCGGATCACCTTGTGGAAGAATGATGCGCTTGACTACTAGATCACCGACTGGTAGACTCGGTGCTTGACCTTCTTGTTAAATGCTCGATCATTCGTTTCGATAACTGTCCATGGCGGATGGACGCGAGTCGCTTTCATCGATCAAGTTATCGGTCAAGGCGAGTCGGACCCAATCGCTTCGCCTAACTCGCCTCCTGGAGGACTCGTTGAGGGTATCCGAACCTCGATGGGTAAGACGGCTTCCATACCGTATACGAGAGAGGGGTTGCCCCGTGGATGTTCGTGTTGTGATAACCATGAAGAGCAAATGGTAACATCTCATGCCAATCCTTGTAAGTCACGTCATCTTCAGATAATCTTCTTAATGTTCTTGTTGGCGGCTTCCATCGCGCCATTCATCTTAGGCCGGTAAGGAGAAGAGTTGTGATGCTTGATCTTGAACGTGCGAGTTCGGTGATCATTTTGTTGTTAAGATTGGAGCCGTTATCCGTGATAATCCTTTCGGAGTGCCATACCGACAGATAAGATTATGTTTGATGAATCGAGCCACAACATTCTTGGTAATGATGCATACGAGGTCGCTTCTACCCACTTGGTAAAGTAATCTATTGCCACAAGGATGAAACGATGTCCATTGAAGTGGGCTTGACTCCAATCATGTCAATGCCCCACATTGCAAAAGGCCAGGAGAAGTTAAAACATTCGAGGTAGGAGGTACGTGTACTTTGTCGGCATAACCGACATTTGTGACAAGATCGAGCGAAGGTGACAATCGCCTTCCATGGTGGACCAATAGTAACCTGTTCTCAAAATCTTCTTAGCCATAGTGTGTCCACCGAGTGGGTACCAAATGCGCCTTGTAACTCTTCCATGATATGCATTGCTGCTTTCGTCTACATGGAGTAAGCACAAGTCGTGGTTGCGCTTGTATAAGATGTCGTTGTCGAGGAAGAATTTGGATGCAAATCTTCTCATAAACTTCTTATCATTGATGATGCCCTGGATATTCCCGAGTCTCAAGATACCTCTTCACGCCATAGTACCAAGGTTTCTCTTCGCCAAGCTCACAACAATATGCTGGTTCGTCGAACTTCTCAATGATGATCCGGGGAGCCTCGTTGTCCCATCTAACCTTGAACATAGACGACATAGTAGCCAATGCGCTCGCCAACCGATTTCTCGTGGAATATGATCAAAGTAATCTCTTCAAGTAGGGATCAAACTCGAACATGCTCGATATGGAATGAGATTCGGATGCTTCGATCCCACTCGCCTTAATCTGACCGATCACTAAAGCCGAGTCTCCATACACTTGCAAGAACTTGATTCTTAAGTCAATAGCTTTAAGACCCATGATGCACGCCATATTCGCCATGTTGTTCGTGCAATGAAATATAATCTGGAGGTGAAAGGAGTGTCCTCAGGGATGTGATGATGGCGCCAATGCCCAAGCGCGTTTGAGGCTCCATCAAAACCATAGTCCATCGGGATCCTTGTTCGTGTCCTTCGTCTGGCCCGGTTCTTCGTAATCAGAATTAGTAAGACATCTTCGTCTGAAATTGAATCGCATAGATCGATAGTCATCTACGGCTTGATGAGCCAAATGATCGCTACCACACTTCCTTTAATCGCTCGAGAAGTGTACGGATATCATACTCGGTCAAGATCATTTGCCATCTTGCAATTCTTCCGAGAGAGCTGGTTTCTCAAATATGTATTTTATCGGATCCATCTTGGAAATCAATAAAGTAGTGTGAGTCAACATATCTGCCTTAGTCGGCGAAGCCCAAGAAAGCGTTGCAAGTTTTCTCGAGTTGTGAGTATCTTGTTTCACCCGGTAAACTTTTGCTAAGGTAGTATATTGCATGCTCTTTTCGACTGCACTCGCCATGTTGCCCCAACACACACCCCATTGAGTTCTCTAACACCGCCAAGTACATGATAAGAGGTCTTTCTTCGGCAGACGGCATCAGGATAGGAGGATTTTGTAGGTACTCCTTGATTTTGTCAAAAGCGATCTGGCAATCGTCATTCCATTCTACCACTTGATCTTTCTTTAATAACTTGAAGATTGGCTCACAAGTAGCAGTTAGGTGTGCAATGAATCGCAATGTAGTTTAATCGGCCCAAGAAACCTCTGACTTCTTTCTCTGCGGGAGTGGCATCTCTTGAATAGCTTTAACCTTGGCGGGATCAACTTCAATACCTCTTCCACTGACTACAAACCCTAGGAGTTTTCCGGATCTGACTCCAAAGGTGCACTTGTTGGGATTAAGTCTCACAGATTCTTCAACCTATCAAACAGTTTCGCAAATGATCGAGATGTTCTTCTTACGTGATCGAGCTATCATGTCGCCGACGACCTCCATCTCGTGATGAATCATGTCATGAAACAATGTTACCATAGCACGATAAGTGGCGCTGCGTTTCATCCGAACGGCATAACCTTGTAGCGAAAGTGCCCCACTGTAACAAAAGTAGTCTTTTCCATGTCTTCGGAGCCATTTTGATCCGATTGAACCGGAGAAACCATCCATGAAGGAGAAAACTTTATGCCGAGCGGTATTGTCAACCGTAACATCAATATGAGGAAGTGGGAAATCGCCTTTCGGACTCGCTTTGTTCGATCTCTGTAATCCACACACATTCTTACCTTACCATCCTTCTTAGGCACGGGTACCACATTTGCAACCCATCGGGATAAGAGGTGATGCTAAGAAACCGTTGAACCTTCATAACTTTGGCTTTGATTTTCTCTCGACATCTCAGACGATGCGACGAACCTTCTGTTTCATCGAGGAAACCTTCTTTTGTCGGCAATCGTGTACCACAATATCAATGTCTAAACCAGCATGTCTTCGTATGACCAAGCAAAACCTCAATATAGTCTCGTAGCATCCGAACCAACCTTTCTTTAACACTTCTCAAGACCCGCTCCTATCTTGATCTCTTTTCTGCCTTCGTCAGACCAAATTTACAACCTCAACTTGCTCTTCGTGTGGCTGTATAACTCTTCTTGTTGTAGCCGCAAGCTCTCCGGCACTTCACAATCTTCCTCACTTTCGCCTTCTTGGTAGATCGGATTATCAAGTCATATTTAGCAATAGCATAGTCGTATTAACGAGATTCGAGTGATTCGCAGTGTATCACGTGGGTGTGTGTAAGAACACGCTTTTGAAGGGTGATAAAGTAAAGAAAGAAAACAAACAATTGAATGCAAAAGTCCAACGAATTTATTGAATGAAAATACAAACGACAGATAATAACCTCGTGAACGAGCCATGACGCCCAAGGCACCAGCTTTCAAAGTTTATTGTTCAAACATAAAGAAATACGAAAAGCAAAATAAAACAAAAGCAATTACTCCCGCTAAAGGAGATTGGTATGACGCTTCGCCTTCCAATTCCGAGCCCATGATCCGGAGTTGGGAAGATCCACGATGTCGAAGTCGTTGTCGCCGCCTTCTATAGCATGGATTCCACTGACCGATGCGAAAGGAAGTTGGCGGCACGTCGCGGCGATCATCTTCGACCCTTGATGGTGAAGCCTAAACCATTTGTTGGATTTGAAAGGAAGATCGTGAGCCGACCCCAAATGTTACCTCCTTGTTCAACAAAGCTTGAGCATCTTTCAAAGAGGCCATCCTAGGCGGAACTTTAGCATCTTCAGAGGACGGAGAGTCAACAGCATGACTGGTATTGTTTCAAAAGCTTGACAGGAGTCTCAAGAATTCACCCTCCATCTCGAGATAGCGGAATGACAGATGATCGACCATATACTCTTCTTCACCACATACCGTGACAACCTTCCCTTTCACCGGTATTTCAGCTCGATGTAAGGTAGAGGTAATGTGCCCCATGTATCCAAGGGCCCGAGTAGACAAGAGTAAGCGGACGGATGTCCATGACAAAGAAAGTAGAGTCAAAAGTCCGGGAACCGACTTTAACGGCAGAGTGAGTTTCCAAGTACTGCTCGCTTAGAACCATCAAAAGCTCTCACGATAATGTCACTGGTCTCGTAACCAACCCTTCGACATCAAGCCGATCAAAAGCGCTTGTAAGATATTCGAGCGTAACCGTGTCAACCAAAACATGAGATAGGTAACGCCTTGCATTCAACAGATGCAAGGCCTTGTTGTGTTTCTTCCGAAGGAGTTAAATCGATCGAGAAGCCTAGGCCGTTGTTGGCAGCCGACTAGCAATACAAACTTCAAATTGATCAAGTAGTGTCTTGGCACATGAGCATTCTTCGAAACTTCACCAAGGCATTAGCATGAGCCTCGGAGCATAAGAGCAGCAAGCATGGAAATCTTGGACGGAGTCTTCTAACTGCTCCACAACATTATAATCACTCTTCTTGATGATCTTCGAATTTCCTCCATTTCGCTTGGAGGTGTCTTCAAGAACTTCCTTTGGTACTTCGTTGAGCGGATGAGCCAGTTCTTCCCTCTAGCCGATATTGGTTGAGTAATGGAATGCGAGCCGGAGTCGCAGTCTTTGGAGGAGAGATCTCGAGAGAATACCCTTCCGCTCGGTCACCTTATCGATCCGGTGATGTTGTCGATGTTAGGAATAGAAACTTCAGTAAGATCTTCAATGGTCGAGGATCTTGCTTAACGCCATGATAGTAAACATCACCCATAGTTCCAAGGGATAGCCTTGTCGAGGAATATGGCACCGGTCTGGAGAAGTGATAATGAGAGGTGCCACTCTAGGCACGGATCGCAGAGGAAATCCTTATAGTGTTAACATCAGATAGTCTTCGGGAAATCGTCACCCCATCCGGTCGCCTTAACATCTTCAATAGGAATCTTGTAGCTTCGGACAGTACTTCACCATGTAATCATACTTTCCACTTGGCTGCCCCAAGGTATCCCACACAGATGATACGCTTCCTTCGCATTGTCGATCTTCAACTTAGACATTTCTTCACACAACTCGCATGTGGCTTGTAAATAGTATCTCACGGTTATCCATCATGCACCGAACACGCCTTCTCAACCAAGCACAACCATCAGCGCAGTGGGCACCAACGACAATCCTTTGGGCATCCGGATTGACACCGCTTGCAATTCTTCTTAATCATCGAGGAATGGTCAAGTCATCTATGTTGAAAACATAAGTATCGTCACCAACAAAGATTGGAACTCTTGTCATGGTTAGGCATAGGCGCGTTGATCACATTCGAGTCTCAACAGAGGGTCAAACTCAATCGCTTAGATTCGATCATATCTTGAATCTTGTTCTTCGAGCCCAACAATTGTCGTCGTGCCCCGAATGGTAAGCACACTTAGCATTAGGATTGTACTTGAGAGGAGGTATTGACATTCGAGGAGGATCCCTCAAGGTAATCAATTGCTTTCAACATGTGTTGCAAGGCTTGCGACAAAGGCATGTTGATTGAACCGCCTTCTCGGGCGCTGCTACGTTGTCTCGCCGAGGTGTGCTGATGTAGGATCGAGACACGCCCCCAGATTGAGCGGTCGGTCTTGGCTCGGCTTTTCCGACCATACACAAGATTAGCTTCTTTCTTAGCACCAAAAGATCTCTTCGCAGATTGAAGATGTCTCTACATGAATCTTCCCACTTTGATACCTTCAATACGCCGTCAATATTAGCTCGGTGAATCCGGATGAAGAATTTCCAATCGATGATTGAAGAACGGCCTGCGTTGTTCCCATAAACATATCAACCAACTCCCTATTGGACAAGGGTGGTGAACTCACCGCTAGATCCCTCCACTTCGAGCATACTCCTTGAACTTCGTCACGACCCATAGACATGCTTTGTAGTTGCATGCGAGTGGGTGTCAATTCAAGATTGTACTCATATCGTCAGAAAGCATCACCAAATCACTCCAAGTACGGATACGGTCATTCTCTAGCCGATAGTACCATTCCAACTGGTTCCTGACAAACTCTCTTGAAAATAGTGCATCCACAACTTCTCACATGGGGTTGATCTTCGACATAGGACTTCAAATGCGCTAGGGCAAGACATCCCATCATACTTGGCAAAAGTAGGAACTTTGAACTTGGGAGGAATCAACACCGTGAACAAGACTCAAATCATCAAAGTTCAGGACATTTTCGTGTTTTCCACAAGATTCGACGGTCTTCAAGTTGTTTGTACTTGTCATCTTCCCGAGTAATGGCCATAATCGAATGATCCTCCTTCTTTCTTTGGCTCACTTTCACCTTCATCGCCTTGGTACTCCCCCGGTATGGACACTTCCTTCGAGAGCTCGATACTGACCACTTTAGGACCTCCTTTGAAACATCTACCCATGTTGAGGAGACCAACAACCTTCTTCTTGTTGATGAGCTTCTTCGATCTTCTTGGCCTTGGACCAAGCCGGTGAACATCATTAAACCGAGCATTCTCGAGCTTGAAGATCTTTGACAGTCTGTTCAAGAGCCATTTCTGCTAAAATAAATAGCGAGCAAATGAGAAAACCAATCTCCAATGTACCTGTGATGCAATGTTTATGCTATGTAATGCAATGTTTATGCGAATGCAATGCAATGTTTTCAAGGACCTAAGAGATTTAAATTTGTTAAACAAGCAATGAACAAACATTTATCAGTACTTCTCATTATTATTCCTTTTCTTTTTAAGTACAAGAGAAAACATAAACATCCTAAAGCTCTAAGTCTCCCATGGGCGCTTCCTCTTGGTGCCGATGTAAGCGTTGATGTTTCGCTCCTCGTGAAGTAGCTTGGTCAACTCTAGAACTTTCTTCTCACTTGCATAGCATTGAGCTTCAAAGGTATCCCTCTCTTCCTGTCGAATCCAGATCTCTTCAAGTCTTCAAAATCAGTAGGCATGTCGGATGGAAAAAGATAGGTACGCCACCTATAGCAACAGTTCCATAATTATCGTAAAACAGTGAATGGCATCATGAGGTTTTGAGCTCGAGCTCGCACCCATTTGAGGTAAGGTTCCCAAGGAATGGAGTTCGGGTGCCCCAAAGTCTTGGTATCAGTCTTCTTTACCATGCCCCAAGCATGTATAAACCTTCGTCGGTAATTATGGAGATCGTGATTGTAGTCGAACACAACATCTTGGAGAAGCATATCATGTGGACCATCTCTTCGAGCAAAACCAAACTGACGTAGAGCTAAGGAAGGGTTATAAGTAATACCTCCCTTTATACCAAGTAGTGGTACATTAGGGAATTCTCCACAACGCTCGATGAAGGTGAAGTCCTTTTGAGAGAAAAGATTCCAACGGATGTCGGAATGAGAGAGTGACATCAACCTTTGAGACCATCTCAACCTTTGTTCATTCTTCAAACTCGATGGAGGAAGGTGCGAAATAAACCACCTTGAAAGTAACGGACACAACACATGAGAGTTCCTTGTCGCTTAGCAGTACGAGTGTGGAGAGAATGTAGGATGTCTCCAAGTAAAGTAGGCACTGGATTGCGGGTAAGGAACAACTTGATGGCATTGATGTCTATGAATTGATCCGAGTTAGGGAATAGAACCAAACCATAAATTAGCAAGGCCACAATGTTTTCAAATGCATGGAAACTCATAACTTTGAGGAATTCTCGGGCTTTCTTAATTAGGAACTTGGAAAGTAAACCCTTAACTCCACTTCTAGTTTCCCAATTGGCTTCAATGTCTGAGCGCTTAAGATGTAAGGCGGATGCAATGTCTTCGAACTTAGGAACCTTTTCCAAACCGGTGAATGGCATTTGGTCGAGAATAGGTACCCCAAGTAGCTTAGAGAATTCTTCCAAGGTAGGAACCAACTGATAATCTGGAAATGTAAAGCAATGGTGTTTCGGATCAAAGAACTGGAATAGGACATGCATCATATCTTCTTCAAAACCGAGATAACCAAATCAAGTAGATAACCGTGTCTTTGATGAACCGAGCATGGTCGGGAATTTCAAACCAATTCTTTGAGTTGAGAAGGATACCCATGAAGTTGATTCGGATAGTCTTTCTAGAAGCCATAATCCCTACAAAACAGAGCAAAGATAAATCCCTAGGTCCTTGAAATAGTTAGAAATGATATGCAATGCAAATGATGTCATGATGTCATGTTTAGCACACACAAACAATTCACACAATGAGCCTATGTTTAAGGCTTGCATGAGGTATAGGTGATTACCCCACCAAAAGTTTGAGTTGGTTCATCCTGTCCTATAATAGTAACCGGTTCTAGGAATCTCATATCATAGATCTTTCTCAGGCGCTTATTTCAATACGACGCCAAGTGGTCGATCGAAAATGTCCCAAAAGTCTAATCTCAATGAGCGTAGCATCGAGTATCAACCAACCTCGGTCTACACCAAAGCCGGCCATCTCACTACCTTCTAATGGCCAAGATGGGTCAATTAAGGTTCTAAAAGTTTAGTTAGCTGATGACACCACGAAGCCAAATACTTTCTTCAACTTGGGAATGAAGAGTATCGGGGCAACCAAAGTGTCACGCTAACGTAGCCATCATGTTGACCGCGTAGTTATACGTCTAACGGTCGCGATGATCTAATGCTACTTACCTAAAAGGAAACCCGGATCCGGGTGTAGGATCCCCCAACAATATAATACCCAAGCAACCCTTAAAGATAAAGCATACAATTCAAACAAAAAGCAATAAAAGTTATCTAGAAATCCCTAAGGCAATTCTCTCTTTTGGGTGTTCTCCCCAGCAGAGTCGCCAGTTCTGTAATACGGTGAACTGACTTTGTAGGATTTTTGTATCCAAATGTGCGGATAGCAAGAGTCGCCACCGACTTTTATTTTTATCCAATTAAGGGAAGGTAAAAGTAATAAAAAGACCTTCGTTAGATTCTCGAGTTCGGAGAATGGTTATGAAAAGGAAGGTATTAGCACCCTTTCCATCCGTAGTTATCTACGGGCTCTTAGTTGCTCTAGATCACTTTTTAAATTGCTTTCTGTGTGTTTGACAAAGAATGTTTTGAAAGGGCATTTCGCTTTGACTTTGTAATGACTCATGTAGGAGTGTATACAAAGTGTTCGGAAATGTTTTTGTTTTGAAAAGAGAATTTGAACTTTGAAAAAAAGTGTGTGGTGTGAAAAGCATTTGATTTAGAGCAAGCAACTAAGAGACTTATTTACCCACCCGAATTGGTCGTTTTTTGTACTTCTACATTCCTTTAGAATAGCGCTAGCCATACCATTAGTTAGTAGGTAGCTCCATTCGTTGGATGTAAGCGGGACATTCGAAGGGACATCGGATGGTCATAGAAGGCAACTGTAGGAAGTATCCTAGCACATTCGGGACTATCATCATTTTCGAGGCGACAATCGAGGGTCAAGATCATGTATTCGGAGGCGACGTCGTGGGTCTATGATCTTTGTATCGAAGGGACTATGATGATTTGTTTTGAAGGCAACGGTGCTAGAATACCTCTACGTTCGAGGGACATGACCATTTTGAATCGAAAGGCATCGAGAGAGGATTACCCTAAGGGGTGCGTGTGTGAAAGAAGTGTGTTGAATTCAGAATATATTATCTTGAAATTAGTGTGAGCTATGTCCAATTATTATCTTGCCATACACGCCTAGTTACTAGCAATTGATAAGGGTGCGGAAAGTAAAATGCGGAATGTAAAGTGCGGAAAGGTAAACCTACGCTATTACATGGCTTTGGGGCAGATACATAATTTAAACTTGCGGAAAGTAAAAACCTAGATTAAACTATTACAACCCATGAGCAATTACATTATTGGAAAAAATAGAATGATAAAAAGAAAACGTCCGAATCGGAGCAACCTGTGAAAGAATAAGACATCGGAAAATGCAATATGAATCGAACAAGAGAAAAATGTTAGAAAAATGCAAATTTTAATATGAGAAAATTAATATATGCTGGAAATATGATAAATATATTAGAATAATTTTTTTGGAATTTTTAGATGTATTTTAGTAATTAAAAACTAATTTAATATGATTTAAATGTTAAAATCAAAATAAAAATAAATATGCATGCAAAAAGATATTTTTTAATTTTGTAAATTAAATAAAGATTTTATAAAACTACTGTAAAAAGAAAAATATTTTTTGGTAATTTTTAATGCATAAGTAAAAATATGAAAATAATTAAAATAGAATAGAAAATATTAAAATAATGAAAATATGGAAAATAATGAGTTTGAAAAGTGAAAAAAAAGGGATTGTCTGAACCAGGAATCGAACTGGGGACATCCCTTTCAAACCTTGAAAAACCACACGCTGACCAACTGAGCCAACGCACGCCACTGTTTGGAAACGGGATGGTTTGAAAATAACACGCGTCGCTCGTCTGTTTCCTCCCGCTCGCGCCAATTCATCGTCTTCTTCATTTTGAATTTCTGAAGCTAGCGTCGGCTGTTCTTCGACGCTACGTCCCTGGCTAATTCAAAAATCAAGCACACATAATATAAATTAATTCTAAAGCCATGGTTCGATTCAGGGTGTTATTCCGAATGCATTGGTACTAGTCTTGTTGGTCAATTTTTCCTGTATAGAGAAACCCCAATTCGATACCAGGAACCCTAACAATGGTAATACGAGTTCTAAGCCATGAAAACTCAATCAAACAACCCAGATCGCTTGCAATCTTCCTACTAATCACAAAAACAACAACCAAATGTGTTAAAAATGCATGAAAAATAGAAATCGAATTTGGAAAAAAGATGAACAAACCGAAATCGTATTTCTTGATTCTGGATGTATTTTGGCAATGTAAGTATCTGGAATCACTCCTGGAGTATCAAGGAATGTGTTTGACACCTCAAAACCGATTGAAACGAGCTGGAACAAGGATTGCCAATTGCTTCAAGAACACGATTTCTTTGAGTTTGGATTAGGGTTTCTGAGCCAATTTTTTCGTTCTTTCTTGATAGGTATGCATTGTACATTTATACTGGATGGATTTGGGATTGAATTTGGAAAGAATCAATCAATATTCAATGGAAATCAAATTTGATATTTCCATGAAAATCATATCTTCAAAGCTTGATCAATTTCAATCCAATCTTGCCTTTCTTGCTCCAATTTCGAATTTACTGGCATTTGTGAGTTAATTGGACCTTAAGGAAAGAATAAAATCAATCTTTGCCATTAATTTCAATTTTATAATTTATTTTAAGATTTAATTTGCATTTAAATGAATAAATTACAAATTAAATAGAAAAATAAATCAAAAATTCGTGGCTTTGGGCTTGGACACTCCTAATTGCTTGAGGAACAAGTTAGGATGAAGAAAAAGTAGGCCCACTTGCAAAAGATTTGATTTTTTGAAGTATCTCTCTTTGTGCATTCTTCCAAAATTGCCCAACTTGTAGATGGTGTAACTTGCTCAATTTTCCACATTTTTGAGTGTTCTTGGACTTTTGGAAAGCTCTAAGAGTCCTCTAACCAATGTCTTTGGTCTCATCTCAATTGGAGTTACCATGCTCAAAATATCTTCAAAACAAAAGTTGACTTTTGTTGACTTTGAAAATGACCAGTAATGTTTTGAGCTATACCTCTCAAATGAAGCATTTTTGGACATTCTTGTGAGACATGAAGTTGTAGAGAATTGAATTTCCTTCAAAACAAGAGGTGGTGGAAAAATTTCGAGAAAGTATGAGAAAGTTATGATCATCAAAGTTCATTGACTTTTCATCTAAACCCTAATTTAGAAAGTTTGACTTTTGGGCAAATCTTGAGTTTTCTTGATGAATCATGATCAACCCTTGATCAAATGATGAATGTAACTTCAAAATGAGGATGTTGACCAAAAATCAGAAGTTTTGACTGTATGTTGACCACAGTTGACTTTTTGTCCAATACACCCGATTTTCAACCATCTGAACCATTGTCTGAGGAAACTTGACTTGTGAGGCTTGAAACTTGACATGGAAATCTTTGAAGCATATGAGGAGGCATGAAGGCCATTGGAGATGTTGGAAATCCATCTTGACTTGAGAGATACCAAACCCTAGTTTGGGTTGATTGTCTAGGAGAGAGTTTGTCTGATCAACTCTTGAGGAATCCTTGAGTATGGATGTATGAAATCTCTTGAGTAGATGGAGGGAAAATTTTGGGGTATGACACAACGGTTTCTCTTCATTTCTTACCAACCTCTCGAACATTTTAGGACAATCGTTAAGATCTTCTTCAAGCACTTCTGCATTTCTTCGACTCGATCATAATCGTATGTATCTGTGCAATCGTCATTTGAAACATAGGTCCTCTTATCCCCCGATTCAATATTCCCGTTACTTTTCTCACCATGCAAATTCCAACATGTATAACTTCTATCAATTCCATACCGAATTAAATGCGATGCCAACTAAACTGCGTCAACCCGGTTCCCATAACAGCAATACAAACAAGGACATGTCATTCGACTGGGGTCCTTGGCGTGCGCAACAGCAAACTTAACAAACTCCAAAACACCATTCTCGTAGTCTTTCGACAATCGATTGGAATACATCCATGTCTTATCCATATCAACTAATTAGTGCACAAAAAGATATCGCTTCGCAAAACGAAAGTATACACGGAATGGATCCGTATCAAGAAAACGCAACATACGAAAGATAATTTAAGACAAATTCATCACAATACCAGTAATTTGAGGAAGAAATTTACCTCGAATTTATCGAACTCTAAGAAACACGGAGAATGAGCGTCGTACGTTGAACTAGGCCGGGAAACGCTGCAAATTCAAAGAAAAGAAAACTTTTATTATAAAAATGAACAAATGGAACACTTGAATAAAAAAGCTGAAATGAAACTCTGAATACAGAAATTCCAATAATTAGACAAAGTACATTGCAGTAGATTTAAGGAGAAACAATCACTCACTTGTTTCTTTCTAGGTGAAAGTGCTACTAGTGGCCCGAAACGAGAGTGTGCCAATTGATTCTCTGCTTGTTCTAACTTTTCAGCTGCAGCAAAAGAAATATCCTGATTGAGATATTCACAATTACAGATTATAACTACAAAATATAACAAAAGAGGAACCAACATTTGTTTCTAATAGTGAACATACAGTATTTCCATTTTCCCTATTTAGTATCGTTAAAAACAATCAATCACTACCATATTATATCCCATTAAATCATATTGTAATTTTTAACTTAATAATATGTTATGCATGTATAAATCAATCGATCAACATTATACCCTCTCCTCCGTTAAATTATATTGTACTAATTGTTAATTTAATAATATGATATGATGAGTGATGGATTTTTATTGGACAAAAGGATTGTTTGTTAGTGCCAATTTTTTCAATATGTATCATCCTCACCTTCTACTATTTTGTTAATGCCACTCTACAACGGTACTACTCAACGTCTTTATGCAAGCAATGGATCCATTGTGAAATTTCAACTTCACCTTTCAACGGGTCTATTTTCATATATTTAAAGGAGTGTCTACTATGGACTGATATAGAGAGTATTTGTAACACAGAGTGGTCTAATAAACATGCAACTGGTGTGATATACTTCGGAATTGATAGGGCTATTTGTAACACAGGGCTATTGGAAATTAAATGAGTTGCTCATAGGAACCAAATTAGTTTCAAATTTGTAGGAAGCTATATACATTCTTTGTAGGAAGCTAACTAGACTCTAGCCTATAAAGTCAATGTGTTAACCAGTAATATGTGTAGAACCTCTAACCAGAAGAAAATAGAAGAAAACACAAGCTAACCTTGTCAGACGGCGAGAACGGGAACGGCGGAGAGAACAGGAACGACGGCGAGAACGGGAACGGCAGAGAGAACAAGAATGACAGCGAGAACGGGAACGACGTGCTTGAGGAAGAACGACGGCGAGAACGGATGCTGGACGGAATGTTGGAGGAAGAAGAGGTACACTGCGCGCAAGAACGAAGAAGAAGATGATGAACAGAACTGAATGAAGCACAAAAATCGTATTTAGGGTTTTCAATTTTAAATATAAAATAACCTACGAAAGCGCTTTTAAAAGCGCTTTCTAAAGCCCACCTACGAAAGCGCTTTCTCCTTAAAAAGCGTTTTCGTATCATAGGCCTATAAAAGCGCTTTAAAAGCGCTTTCATAAGCCCATCTATGAAAGCGCTTTTTGAAAGCGCTTTCATAAGGCCCCCTATAAGAGCGCTTTTCAAAAGCGTTCGTAGGTTAGATATTTAAAATACCTATGAAAGCGCTTTCTGAAAAGCGCTTTCATAGGGAATCCTATGAAAGCGCTTTTTCAAGCAAATTTTTTTTAAAGCCTACGAAAGCGCTTTTTCTTAAAAGCGGTTTCGTAGAGGCCCTGCCAAAAATTATTTTTTTTGTAGTGAATGTGGAGCACTTGACTTAAGGTGGTGTGTTGAATATTGAGTATAAGCCAAGTGCATTGTGAAGACTTCAAAAGCTGTTTTGGAAACAACTTAAAAGAATAAGTTGTTTTGGAACAGATGCAGAAAAACAGAAATTCGAAGAGGAAACCGGTTTCCAGTTTTGGGGAAACCGGTTTCTACCGCGAAACAGAATTTTCTGGTGCAGCAGTTTTTTGTTTTGGCTTTGTTTGTTGTTTTGTTTTGTGTTACTTTTGGATGCTTATATATAGCACTCCCTCTCATTTAATGTGTAACATTGTATATTGCCATTGTGAGTAATACATATAATTTTCTCCTTGATTACTCTCTCTCAATTTTCCCTACTTATCTCTCTAAACTTCATCTTCTCCAATTACTCATTTTCACCATTGATTCACCTCACCCCTTTTTGTATGTTTCAACAATAAAAGTTATGTTGAAAATGTGCTATTCATAGTAATTTGAAAGTTGTGAGTATTTTATTAATGAATTACTTTAAGCTCTCTAAATTAGTGTAAAAAATATGCATAAGATGAGTATATGTTAAAGGTTTTTATCGTTGTGTTATTGGTTGTTATTATATGTTATATTTTTCACTAGATCAAATTTGACATAAACCGTAATTCAAAATGTAAATTTTTGTCTAAATTGGATAATTGTGATTGAAAAGCATACGAGAGGATTTTGAGGTACTTGAAAGGTACAATTGGTCATGATATCATATTTAGTTGTGAATAAGGTGATCCTTCGATTATAGAATATGTTAATTCATATTATGTAGGTGATATGGATGATAGAAGATCTACATTAGTGTATGTCTTTACTTTAGCAGGAGAACCTATTTGTTGAAAATCATTGGTTCAAATCATAGTGGTCATTCGACAATTGAAACAGAGTATATGGCGACATTTGATGTTATTAAAGAAGCTTTATGGTTTACATGAGTGATGAGGGATTTTAGTGTTAAGTAAGGTGGAGTCTGGTTGCGTTGTGATATTCAAAGTGTTATTTATTTGACAAACAATTACGTGTCCCATGTCAGGACCAAACTATTGATAGTTTATAGAATGCAGTTGATATGTTGACCAAGTTAAATTATCTATGACAAGTTCAGATATTATTTAAATTTAGGTTTAAATGCACTTTTCGTCCCCCTATATTAATTTTCTAACCATTTTAGTCCTCCTATAAAAAAATCAATTATTAGATCCCCAATATCGTATTTTATGTTTTTTTTAGGTCCCCATAACAAAATAGTCTAATCTGCATATGTGGCATTGAAATCATGAGGTGACATTTTTTAATTGTTGTCACGTCATTAAAAATAGACCCAAAAATATATATTTTAGAATTAAAATTTATAATATATAATTTCTAAATAAATATTTATAAACAAAAATAATTAAAATAATTAAAAACGTTTAATTATTATAAAGAAAACTTAAAAAATAAATAATAATAAATTTTAAATATTTATAATGACGTGATATCAATTAAAAAATGACACTTCATAATTTCAATGTCACTTATGCAAATTAGACTATTTTATCATGGGAGACCACTAAAAAACATGAAATATGATATTAGGGGATCTAATAGTTGGGTTTTTTTATAGAAGGACTAAAATGTTTAAAAAAATAATATATATGGGAACCAAAAGTACATTTAACCCTTAAATTTATTACTTTTTTTTTAATGTTAAGCAAGAGGTGTGTCTCTCTCGTAGTCTTGTTGCTGGAATCTGATTGTCATGTAAAAAGGAATTAAATATTCACTAAAGTAGAGATTGATGAATATGACTCGTATAAAGACAAAGAAGAACACACTAAAAACACGAGAATTTATCTTGAAAATTTTAAACATATCTTAAGTCCAACTATTTATTATGAGGAGATTACTAGAGAGTGTTGTAACTCTATAACCCTAATTTATCACAAAAATACAAATAAGTTATGGTTACTCTATAATCGTAAAGGTATGTATCATTAAATAAATTGTTTTAACAAAGATTAATCGTGTCTTATTGTTTGGTTGTTGTTCTAACAATTATAAAAATGATAGCAGTGCAGCAACGTGACCTCGTGACTGTGAGATACTGAGGCAAAAAAACAATGAGATATTGAAGGGAAAGTATATACTTTTGAATGGTCGAGGGACAAAGAAGTCCGGAGAATTTTTGAAAGGGATATAGGAGTATTTGGAAGGATAATGAAGACTTCATTCTTTTATTTTATTAGTTTTTTACTAAGAAATATTAATTTTTATCTCAACCTTTTTTAATTGTTTCTCGACGGATATCGCACAATACTCGGAGACATTATTAAATTACATCCATAATTGATAGAATTCCACATAAATGAAAACAAAATCAAAGAATGTCATTGCAAAGGGAGCCACCCGATATTTCAGGTGTGGGTTTGGGTTCACTCAAATTCACATCCGAAACCCAAAACAACATCCGTTTATATATTAAATTATATAAATGCCCTTAAATATATATAAGTGTAAAAATTTAAAACTTTAATTTTAATTGTAATGTTACTAAATTTGATGGAAAGTTGTAATTTAATTTTTTAATTTTTTTGAGAGGCCTTGATGAAATTATTGTGTTTCAAATTTTAATGTTCTTATTATATGGGTGAAAAAACCCGAAGCCAACAGATGTGAACGTGGGTGTTATTTTACCACCCAAATAATCTTTTGGTTTCGGATTCGAATGGTGATTTTGAGTGCAAATTTGAGTAGTATAAAACCCGCACACGTTGTCATCCCTAGCATAATCACATATTTTGGTGAAAAGGAAGGACTATAGCAAAACAAACTTTAAAAAAGTACTAAAAAACAAAGCATTTGATATATAAAATGTGCTTGAAAGAAGAAAAAAATTAGATAACTTGATGTCGTAAAAGGTGAGACATGAACCCTTATTTTATTTGTTTTTTACTAAGAAATATTAACTTTTATCTCAGCCTTTTTTAATTGTTTCTCGAGGGACATTACACAATACTCGAGAAATTATTAAACTACATCCACAATTGTTAGAATTCCACATAAATGAAAACACAAATAAAAATGCCCCCAAGATAATCGCATAATTCGGTGAAAAGGAAGGACTATAGCAAAACTTACTTTAAAAAAATACTCAAAAAACAAAGCATTTGATATATAAAATGTGCTTGAAAGAAGAAGAAAATTACATAACTTGATGTCGTAAAAGGGGCCTGAGATAGAGTACTTATTATTCTAGTTTAAGATATGATATCTCCACAAGTTCTCCATTCAAAAATGGGATTTATACTACTGCTACTAATGCTCCAACCACATGAAATTCTATATATTGCTGATACAATGTAATTGATGTTAAATTCCCTGCATGAATTGCATGACTATTTAAATAGTTAAAAAAAATTTCAGATCCATTGGTGTTCAATTTCCAAAATCGGCTACAACACAGCCAACAAATTATTCAATGCTTGAAAGCTTGAATTCAACAGCAAAATGCTTGGCATCACCTACAATCCATAAGTCTTCTCCAGTTTCTGAAGCTGGTTGAGGAAGATCCATGTCATCTGGTATAAACAATATATAAAACTTGAGAAAACACTCGAATATAAATTATTAATAATAGTACTGAGAGTGATGAGAAAAATATAGTAAAGACGAAAGAATAGTTGTGAAGAGAATAATACCATGACATGAGGAGCAATCCTGACACAATAGACAGGGAATCCGGTGTAAAATTTGAAAGGTCCTCCTGCTTTGAAGGTTTTGACAGCGCAGTCAAGAGAGCCTGTGTATGGATATTTTCCTTCAGCATCAGGTTGCATCTTCTGAATCTGAGTCTTCACGTAATCGAATGGCAAACTGCAAGCTGCTGCAAAAAATCCAGATACACTACTTGCACCTGAACAAGAGATTTAGTAGCAAATGGTGAGAATAGACTCTTTTTTGCAGTATAATATAAAGGGACTTTTGCATATGTAACTTAATTAATATACACTATCCACATGGGATATCACACTTCCAATTAGAAGACAATTAATGTTCATATAAATGAGAAATCTTGAAATATAAGGCCGTGTTTGGATAAACAATTTGACTATAATGTACTTGTGCATAAATATTTCTATAACAAAAATTAAAATAAAGTCAAATTGTTTCCGTATAAGCTATCTTGGAGAACAATTAGTGTTCAAGAAATGAGAAATCATGAAATATAAGGCCATGTTTGGATAAACAACTTGACTATATGTACTTGTGCATAAATATTTCTATAACAAAAGTTAAAATAAAGTCAAATTGCTTTCGTACATGTCAAAAGCTATTGTCATGAACTCTAACAATTAGTCCCACGAGTACTTAACTCAGTAGATTAGCTCAAATAAGTCATTTCAAACAAGCATGAAGTGTTATATTGTATAAGCTTCTGAAATATCAAAGACTGCCAATTGTACCAGAATCACAGCTTCATATGCAAATAATTGAAGCAAATAGCATCAGACAAAATTCAACAGACAAATTGCAAGAGCACTAATAGAAACAAAACCATACATCAAAGGGTGAATAACTATGTATACAGTCCCTTGGTATACATAAAGAGTTAGGGATCAGAGTACCATCATTATTGGCCAGATAAAGAACTTGATTTCTAATTTTAAACAGCAAAGAATCAATAGTTTGATTAAATGTAAGTTTCAATTATTTGCATCATGAATTACCGCAACAAAAAAAGGTTAAACTTCCATGCTGTACTTTAACAAGCTGACACATGGTCAAAAATTAAATAAGCTACGGCCATCAAATCTAATTAGGTTGCTCCAGTTCACTTTTGATGTGTGCACAACTCTTTAAACTAAATTTTAAGCAAAAAATAAATAAGCAACCTCTTCAAAGTTCTCTGAGACAATAATTTAGAGACACTCCCCAATACTTTAAATTATAGCAATCACAAATCTCAAGATTAGATGATAGTTTCGACTACCAGATTTTTTTAAAAAGCTCAACTACATCTTTAGGTGTTTGGTTTTAATTCACCCAATGAGCAACTGTCATCCAATATTAACTTCCAAAATCTTAAGATTCTATATTGTGGTAATAGATTTAGTGAACAATTGAGAGGGGAAAAGTTGGTTCAGGAACCACACTAGGCAGTAATATATGGTCCTAAACAGCCTAAATGACCAGGCAAAGCTATATATCTGCTGGCAAAATTTTGGAGCAATTGAAGATGAAGATGGTGCGTCTTACTTAAGAGTTTGAAAAAGTTATTCAGTTATACAGGGGTTCTATGAAAGTAAAATTTATACTTAAGAAACATCAATAGAAAAAAAATGTAGTCAACAATAGTAGAAAAATGTTGCAACCACTCAACACTTGCCAATTGTTCGGCAATATATTCAAGTAAAAGATTAGTTATAACAATATCAGAATGGTTACTTACCAACCACAGTAGGCATTTCACCTAGACCAACAGTATCCTTGAAGAACTCAACACTTTGATCATAAGATGCAAGCATTCCCATGTTCAACGCCATGGCTCTTACAACAGTAGGCCCAGCACCCTTCCAAAGTGACAGAATTCCTTCATCTGCACCAATACGGTAAAGTGCCTGGATGGCATTTGTGTAGTTTCGGCGCTGAGCAATAGGTAAAGTTGCATCAGCCTGCATACGAATGAGTGCCAAATCTGCTGGACTACCAACAGATGCTCCTATAGCACCAGCAGTCAGCCCACATAGAGCTTTTTGGTAGAGTGGTAGGGGCTTGCCATCATTAGCCTCAATCGCTTTATTTGTCAAGATCCTACAGAACATTAAAACAAAATCATTAAAACCATAAAAATAAGCATTGCAAAGGATTCGCACAAAACCTCAGATAGAAAATCAATAAGCATGTCCTTTTGACTGAATTAAGGACCTATTTGTACACTATGTAATTTCTAATGAATATGAATTCAAAAGCCTCCACTCAGAAGCTAAATAAGCAGCTTCTGAAGAAAGCTCTAAACAAAATCACATCATAAAGCCATTGTTTACAAAAGTGAATCTGAACTCAATTGTGACGAATAATGTGATCATAACAACTCACCTAAACGTTCCAAGTCGAGCAGTCGTGTAAGTAGCCTGCCTGAGTAACCCAGCTGATAGACCCTGCAAGAATGATTCATTTTAGATTTCACACACCACTAGATTCATAAATTCATAAGCCAAAACCAAATCCTAAATTGCCAAAACATCATCTCATAATTCATAAGCCAAACCAAAAAAAGCATATAAAATCCCCTTCAACTAACAGATCTATATGCAGGTAAATAAATAACTAAATAAAAATTAAAATGCATTGGAATCAATAGCAGAATCATCCAACATTGAAATCATCAACATAAATCTTATCAAAAAAGAACAAAGAAACAAAGATCTATAAATGAAAAAAAAAAAAAAAACCTTGTAGAAGGCACCAACACCCTCATTCTTGAGCATGGTAGTTGTAACACTAGCAGCAGATCCTTGACCGAGTTGAATCCTAACCTGAACAACAAACAAAAAAAACCACAGATCTGAGTAAAATTTCAAAGAATCAGAAAGAAGGAGATACCAATCTAGAGAAAAACGAACCTTGATCATATCGATGGGTTGAATGACACAGGTGGCGAGCATGCCGGAAGCGCCACCATTGACGAAAGGCTTGATGGTTGGCCAGAAACCGGAAACAAGAGCAGGCTTGGGCTTCTTCTCCTCTGCCATTGTTGGTGTGAGATGGAGAGAGTTTAGCGAAGAAAACGAGAGAGAGAAAGAAAGAGAGAGCTGAAGAATGAAGGGAGACGCAGAGTTTTATAAGGCTTTTTTGTTTGTGGCTTGTTTTGCTTTGGACACACCAAACGCAATGCTCGCTTTTTTTCTCTCTCTTCTTTCTTACCCCCAACAAATATGGAAAACGATGAAATGGAATCAAGGTAGAGTAATTAATTTATGTGCTATAATCATTTTGAAATGAAAATAATTTGATATATTTTGTATTTTAAGTAGAAGAAGTATTTGTTATTTTGCATTTTTTTTATTTTTTATTTTGTAATTTAGGTTTAATCACGTTGTTTTTCCTATTTTATATCGAAATTAATTCTTTTATTTTAAAATTAAACTATTTTGTTCCTCTCTTACATTTTCTCTCAAAATCGAAGAAATGTATATTTTTTAAATTATACTTTTATTTATAATTTTCTCTCAAAAAGGAATATTGATGGCACGATTTTAATTTCCACTACATTTACTAGAGGCTACGGAGCAAGTTGTATGTATGGTGGTGTGATGCGTAATAAACCATACAACACAATACAACTTGATCAATGACTTTATGATCATCATTACTCTGGTCACCAAAGCGGCTGCACTTTTGGAAGTCCACAGAAAAATCAACATTAAGTCAAACAAATTTTATGGAGTAAAAAACATTACTATTTCAGAAGAAAAAAGATACAAAACATATTTAACCTTAAAGAAAAAGAAAGATCTCTAACCTTGGTAAATATCCCATTCTGTGGCTGGATAGCTTTCCTATATAGGTAAGGAATGAACTTTAGCTTAAATTAATTAAAAGGTGTAAGTAAGAGTAAAAAGCAAGCAAGGCCAATGATAATGGAGTATAGTCCACGCCCCATACTACATAGACGTGCCAAGTTCTCATACTTTACTTGAGAAGGTTAGCAATACAATTTTTAATCTACTTTTAGCTTTTTAATTATTTAAATGTTACGTACTTGCTCTACTTAGTATTTATATAATGATCAATTGTGAAATAAGATGGATGTGTGAATCATGCATGGGTTTCGAGTAAAATAATCAAGGTGTGAAGGGCATTTTAGAACAGTGACAAAATAGGTTTGGCATTTTTAATGTTGGTGTTACACACGAGGATGTGTGATTCCAGATTCCATGTGTGCCAACTTGTGGAAGTGGTTGGTTTTAGCAGAGGATATAAATCTTGTGGAAGCTTAATAATGCCCCACAACAATCAAAGTACGAATCTCTTTGGATTCGCCAACGAATGGCGATTATTACTTTAAACGTATGTGTCCAATGAATTTTGTATTTGTTTGTATCTTGATTTTTTAACAGGGACAAAGACAAAATGTTTTTAGACAGATTATGATATGATGGTTTAAGATAATGAAAGCTGTATTATTTTACAGCCAGATGAATCTCAAAGGAAACATTTTATATTCAATTTTCCAACCACATACAATTTCAAATGTTACAGGTTTGGCAACTTGCAAATCACTGCCACATTCATTTTAGATGATCAATAATTTTATATATTTGCATTAATGGATAATAATCTTGATATAAGACTTTCATAATTATCGGAATTTAAAATTTCTACGCAACAAGGGCCGGGGGACATTCTTGAAAAAACAATTAATATCGTAAAAATAAGGCCTTGTCATCTATCCATGCAGGCTTCTTTGCATTGTAATAGAAAAATGCAATCATCTGAACCAGCTCATCTGCAGTTCTGAGTTCTGCAAAGGTATAAGCAATAGAACAGTGCATCATTATGAGAGTATAGAACTCAGACGAAGAGAGTGTTACTAGTATACATTGAAAGTGAAGAGAATGAACAACGATCTTACCTTTCTCCCTGTACACCATCCTATTGCCCCGTAAAAATAAAATTTGTGGACATTCTCGAACTTTGAGGGCATAAGCTAAGTCTTTCTCGATGTTTATGTCTATCTTAACCGCCTACAAATAGGGAAAATCAAAGAATATATGATACTGAAAAACATTAGACTCTAGGTTCTAAATCTAACTAGTGAGTGATCGGAATCTAAAGTTTGTAGTGATGATGAGAAGGAAATGTTATTTATTTATTTTTTTCATTTCAGGTACGTGTAATAGATGAAAAATGCAGTTTTAGTACACCAAACGAAATTGAGCATACCCGGGGAGGTAACCGATCTTTAGCCCTCCAGTACACCTTTATTGCTTTCTCTAGCTCTTTCAAGTTTTTCCAGTTATCATTAGCCCTGTTGAATAACAAAATCAAACACCAAAGGCTGCATTTAGCTAGAAGTTGTTGGGAGTCTAGGAGCACTAAGATCAACAATGAGCTAACCAGAACACCGCATAAGACATTGACTATAAGAGTCACCTCTTTTAAATATTTTTCATTTAGCATATTCCTAACCAATTTAGACTAACCACACCCATTTGAATTCCATCATATGTAACTATGACATATTTAAAATTCCTACCAACATATCATTATCTTTATAGTAATGTAAATGTAATACATAAATTTCTCATGCATTCCTAGACTCAACCAAGTTCTTATTTACTTTACAGTACCTTTGAATAAATGACCATTATCTTTTAGGCTATGTTTTGGAGTTTGGAAGGAAAGGTAGGACTTTGAAAAATAGGAAGAATTAGGTGAAAAGAATATAAAGATTTTGGTTTGGAGGGTTTTGGGTTCTTCATAACACCCAAAACCCTCTAATTTGGAGGAACTCAAAATTTGTATTGGAGGAGGGTTTTGGAGGGCTTAGATAAACTATTCAAATATATTTTTTGTTGTTATAGTATTTGAAAAAGTAAAAATACATTAATGATAAACCTTATTTTACCATTCTAAACAAAATCTTTTTTTAAAAAAATGTTAAAAATTTCTCTATATTTTTTTTAAAAATCAGTTTTTGAAGCCCTCCCTTCCCCTCCCCTCCAAACTCCCAAACATAGCCTTATGAACAACACGCATCTTAAAAGAACAAAGTAAGTAAATTATCCTTAGTAGTTAGGACAAAGTATTTGGAAACAATCAATTTATTTACACAAACACATATTTCATGGAAGCACGTCAAGATTTAAGACATTATAAACTGATTAATTGGACTCGAGCTGCATGGTAGCACTTAAGCTTTGAACACAAGACTCGAAGTGCATAACTAACAAAAGCATAACTAACAAAAGCACGTTTTGTTTGATAAGTGATCAGAGGAATGAGTATCTCTTAAATATGAAAAATTGTCATCAATGAAACACGGACACGATACGGAGATACGTCAGTTATTGAAAAATCTAGGATATGGTACGATACAGGTATATAAAGATTTAAAATTGAACATTGGTTAAATCACTCTCTTAACAAAAACCAATTGAGATTGCAAAATTTGATAGTAATTGGTAAAGGAATTAGAAGAAAAAGAAAAGATAGTTAAAGTTGAGAGAAAAGTAATCAAAGGAAAAGTTTGGTTCTTGTAATAGAAAAATAAAAGTGATGAGGTAATTAAAGTTGAGAAAAGAAAAATTAAGGACGAGAAAGATTGATTCATGTTCTAGACATATGAATAATCATGAAACTAACTAGCCGTATCCGTAGTGTATCACCAGTGTATCACGACGTGTCGCGAAGATTGATTCATGTTCTAGACGTGTCGCGAAGATTGATTCATGTTCTAGACGTATTGCGATCATATTGGAGACGTACTGCCAACGTATCCCAATGTATCGGAATTTTTTATTTTTTATTTTTTAAATAAAAAATTTGGATACTCCTTCAACACCTATCGGTGGTGTATCGGAGCGTACCGGTGTGGTATAAATTTTATTGTATCCCTGCTTCATTGATTGTCATAAATTCTATCATTCACTACTCTGTCAAATCCATATCAGAAAAGAAATTAGTGGTACCTGTTATAGCGTTCAAAGACAAGGACAATTAAAGGGCTGGGATGAAAAGCAAAACTCTCCCATTCCAAACAATTGATCTCCTGCACCCAGTTATCCTCAGTTTCCCCTTCCCAATCAATTTCAACCCCATCATCTCCCACAACATTCTTAATTGGATGCTTCTCAAAATACTCCGAAGCTCTAACTCCCCACCCAACATCCGTATCCAATGGCCAGCTCTCGCTTTCTTCCTCAACCACCATCTCCTTTTCACCACCATCTCCCTCTTCATCTTCTACCTCCTCATCACTATCATCATCAGCATCATCACTAACTCTGTCCTTCATTATATTATGATTCTTCAAAGCATCCGCATTTTGTTGCCGAATAGCAGCAAAAGTACTCTCCAATCTATCGCGTACAAAATCTTCAACTTTCATAGCCTCACTTTTACGACCACGCCTCGGCTTCCTTGGAATTGTTGTTGGGAAGATATCCTTCAAATTCCCACCATCCTTACTAACAGATACAGCATCTTCAGGTTTGGAACTTTTTCCCTTATTTTTTGCTCTAAGTTTGGAGCTAGGATTAGATTCGGGTTCAGGTTTTGAACTAGAGTTTGTTGAAACGGAGCATGATATTGAAATAGGCTTTACAATGTGATGGGTGGATATAGTGGAACAAGACAAGAAAGGTGAGAAGGTTCCAGGCACAGTAGCGGTTTGGAGAATTAGCATTTTGATGGCTCAGGCAATCAAACACGAAAAAACAACGTTGGTTTTAGTTGGGTTATTTTAACAAACAGGTGGTGTTCAAAATACGCGGGAACACAAATTCTCTCTAAACTGAATTGATAAATTAAACACTTCTTTAATTTGGGTATGAAAGTGAAAACAAGTTGAAACAGAAGTTACTGACGAGAGAATGAAGCAATATATACCATGTATGGATTGTAGTTGTTTTGTTTCTTCTATGAATGGAGCAGTTGCCTTTTACCTCCTCCCTCGTTACTTTCCGTTGATAATCATGTTCTACTCAGCTTTCTATGGCTGGCAATTTGGGCCAGTTAGATCTTTTATTGGGCCTTTCATTTAAGTAGTCAAAATATTTGAGGATTTCTTAATGTACCATACAGTTTTCTAGCGCACTACACGAATTTTCTTAAATCCCCCAAAATTTTGAAGACACACTTAGGATGTGATAAAATACAAAATTTTCAGAGATATATTTACAATATCAAATCGGTATTACATTTTCAGAAAAATTCACTATAGAATGCAGAAAAATAAAAATGAAATACAAAAATTTCACAAAATTCCAACACCATTGATATCGTAAAATAAACAATACATAAGGGATTTCAACATAGATCAAACAATACACGTTAACATCCAAGTGGACGTTGCAACATTTTGATAATATCATCGACTGATCTCGAAATAGTCGTGTACAGCTCGACCAGAATTGTTTTTATGTGATTAAACTAGTATAAATTGTTTACCAAAACACATGATTTTGTCATCATCAAAAAGGGGGAGATTGTAAGAACAAAATTTGATTCTACATTTGGTCCTGAGTTTTTATGATAACATTACATGAGTAATTAGATAACAATTTAGTACACTAACAATTTTGTAACTTTTGCTAACAAATTCTGATTTTGAAGAATTGACGAGTGACGTCGTCAGATTTTGGACTCAACACACTGAAGAATGCAAATTTGTGTTTCATAGCATAGAATGCATCTAAAACAACGGTTTTGATATAACGTTAGTTTCAAAGTTTTTGATTGTGACTCTAAGCTTTTGGTATGTTCTCCAGCTCTGAAGATTCAAAGTTCTCTTGCTCAAGTTCTGAAGACTCTAAACACAAGATTTTGTTGAACAAGTTATGAAGATTCTGAAGACCAACAGTTCTCTAGACAAACTTCTGAAGACTCTGAAGACAAGGTTCTATTGAACAAAGTTATGAATACTCTACAGAAAAGGTTATGAAGACTCTAAAGACCATGTGCTGAAGACTCTAAAGACAAGGTTCAAGTTGAACAAGTTTTGAAGACTCTGACAACATAGTTCTGGAGACTTAACTTTGATCCTTTTATGCAAGCTTCAACCATTATACATCCAGAAGCCTATGGAGTTTAGAAGAAAAAACCAAAAGGTTTCACGTGAGTAATAATACACAGTACAACATCACATCACCTCTAATACACTATTTTTGTGGCGTAAGGACATTACTATTGTACGAGGTTGTCTACCATTTTTATTGACCGTTGCAAGAAGACAAGTGGAACATATTTCTATTCTACCCTGTAACAAATTTCTTTTTGGTATTTCTATTCTACCCTGCAACAAATTTCTTTTTTACTATAAAGAGAATACTTGGAAGAATTGGAAAGTAGGAAGAACTTTGAAGAAACTCACGCTTGTTCAAATTGCTGAAACGCTGTCAAAATAGCTATGTAATTTTTGTAAAGCAAGGAGTTGTTGCTCATTAACTCACTAGCAAGGAATTTTTGTTAGTTAACTTGCTTAACACTATTTGTACTTCAATCTTGTGTAGTCCTCTTGAAAGAAGCAATCTTGTAAACGCAAAATATGTATTCAACAGTAAGTTGATTGTTCCTTGAGTGACTGAGTGTTAGTTTGTATACTCAAGAAGTCATTGACAATTTGTCTTTGAGGTTTAGTTCCTTGAGAGACTAGAGATTTAGTCAGGATTCTCAAGAAAATATTGGCAATTGGTCTTTGTGGTTTGCAACAATGACAATTAGTCTTGTTGTGGTTCTGTAATCAGTTTGATTACAATGGATTGAGTCCTTATTGAGAAGGTAAAATCACCTTGGCAGATGGACTAGATTAACTTCGTTAACAGTGAACCATGGTAAAAATAATTGTGTTTATTTATTTTTATTCTTCTGTGAAGAGTTAATGTTTGAGTTTCGAGTAATTTTATTTTGAGAAGCCCAATTTAAACCCCCGTTTTCTTGAGTTTCTTGCACCTTTAACTAAGAGTTTGACCCAGACCACCACCAACTATATGCTGCATCCACGTCTTACCATAGCACCGATGAAAAATATGATACCTCCCCTTTCTACCATAACACTAAACCAATGTACAATCAAACATCACACCAATATAGCACCCATCCATCACATGTCTTTTAAAGACCACAAGAACCATTGTTTTATTTTCAAACCACTTTAATATCTCAATTCTACCAACCACCCCACCAGCCTAACCCACATGTAACCCAACCAACACGACCCGACTTCGGTAATATAGACACTAAATTCTTTGGAAGCAACGTAAACTGGAGAGAAATGATCGATGAGTTGTTTGGTCCAACTGTTGTCCTGAGAAAGAACATCACATCAAGTACCTCTGCCTCAAGCAACTCATAATAGACATCAAACACCTCAGAAAAATCAAAGGCCTCAAAGACTAATACATGACTGGTATTGTCATATCGATGGACTTTTGGATGGTCAGAAATGGGGACGGTTAATAAAATATCCAATCGTCATGTAAATTCTTTTTTCAAGTAATATTATTTTAATTAATTTTTGTTTCAATTTATTAATTAATTTTTATTATAATAAAAATAAAAGTAAATAATACATAATAGTCACACTAAATAACTACTGTGCGCCACACTGAATGACACTAAGTAGAAGTACTAGGAGCACAACCCATGCAATGTGCTGCCTCTTAATCGTGTATGCATGCATGCACCATACAGAGTGAATACACTTATGTCTGACAATTTTTTTTAATTGAAAAGTGGTTAGTTTAAAAAATTACTTGAAATAGTGGTTATTTGGAGCTTTTTTTAAAGTAATTTGAAAAAAAAACGCATATGTACCACATTAGGGAATGCAAAATTTACATGCACTATAGAGTCTATAGTATAGACAGTACCCCTACTATAGACAGTACGCGTACGGAGTACCTTCTAAACCATTGTTTATAAAACATTAATGAGTGGTTATAACTTGTACTTGTACAATCAGTTTTGTTTTGTTTTTCCCACAATTTTTATTTCAACAACTTCTGTATTTATACACCCTCACAAGTGTTGCTTATTTTTTTAGTTAAAATCTTCAAGCTTCCAAATCAAAGGATCGACTCTTGTTCATCATGCACTTATTTATGCACATGAAGAGGACTATGTCTTAGTCTGCCTGAGAATCGGTAGTGTCACTAAAGTCTGCTCTGAATTGATAATTCGCGCTTCATTTGATCCCTCATTACCCTCCTCAGGATTTTGTTGGAAGATGTTCGAGGAAACTCAGGAACTATTTTAACAACGCTTACCTGTAATAATCCCAAGTCAGGTCAGTTTCACTTTTCAAATAGTAAATAAAGAAGCTGCAATCAGTCATAATTGTACAAATTCTACCAAAGGGCCAGACCTTAAACAAAGGATTGAGGTTGCTTTGAATAGCTTTAGAAAATTTCATTCTTAGAGTTTCTGCATTTGAATTGTATTCTTTCTTTAGAACTACAAATATAACCAGTTGTTCTGGCCCCCTATTTTCAGTTGCAACACCGACTGCAGCTGTCTCCAAAATGCACTCGTCAGCCCTGTCACAGACACGCTCAATTTCTACTGAACTTGTCTGCATATCAGCAACAGAAAATTCTAAGTATGAATAACATTATTCAGTTCATATAATTCTGAGGAGTAATGTTCATTTTAAGTTAACGATTCATCAAGAATCCGAGATCCCTTTTAGAATATGTTCACTGCGAGACTTAGATTTTTCCCGAACATTTTGCATTCTCTCGAAAGAGTAATAATACCTTTATTCCACCAAGATTCATGGTGTCATCAGCCCTTCCCTGTACAATGATATAGCCACCGACCATTCTCTTGATTATATCTCCATGTCGCCTAAGAACCTGCTAATACACATATCAAATAGTCATGACAATTGACAAGTTCTTGCCATAATGGCAAAATGAATGTAGTAAAAATTACGAATTTAGTCTAATGTAATTTACAAAGAGGGTATTGTTTGAAGTCCTTAATGTATATCTTACTGATATACATTAGTAGATACCTTTCCTTTGTACACGGGCATTCCCTTAAAGTAGACCTCATCATGGTCGGCATTCAACAATCTATCAGATGCTCCAAGAGAGAGAGGGAACAAACCCACTTCACCAACACAAGGAACATTTTCTGGCTGTCATATTGGTCAAAGAAATGAATAAATCAGAAAACCTATAAATAAATTGTATAAACACAATGATAGTTTGCTACTATGGGAAAATGATGAAAGTTTATTGAAGATGATTTCACAAGTGTATGAAGTTTCAAAAGAGTTTAAGATTGCAATAGGAACTGAAATTTACAAGAAAAAATTGGAGAGCAAAGGGCTGGCATAAAAACTAGACCTGTACAGAAACAAGTATTGAAAAAGATTCACATGGAGAATTCAAACTGATGGCCATTAGGAGTTATGGATCGCAGAATTAGAGACTAGGGTATCTGATTAAGCATTATGACACCAACATACACTGTAGCACCAACATTTCTGATAGAAAGTGTGTTCCGGTGTCCGACACGTGTTTATTCTGACACGATACTAACATATGTGAAAACATTGAATTTATTTTATTTTTTAAAAATATTATTGGGGTTGATGTGTCAGATGCCACGGTCGTGTCTAGTGCCTGCTTCATAGACAACATATCCCTTTTCTTCCCCAGTCCAGAAGTTGAAGTAAGAACACATCCATCACCGTTGCCACAGCAAAATTATCCTAATGTATTGACGCTGTAATGCAACGAGAAGTGGAAGACTTGGCAGCACAAGTAAATAAAATTATGACAAAGAATTTAAATTATCCAGAAAAATTTCTTACATAAGGAACTCCATTTTCGTTAAGAATGACAAAGCCAGTTGTCATTGATGCTGTGCTGAATGCTCCAAAAGCTTGAGGCTGTAAAGGGCTTCCCGTAATGTAGCTGGACGCAAGCTCAGTTCCTCCACATAGTTCAATGATTGGACTGTAATAAGATTTTGAAGAAAGCCATAGATCATCATCAACATTTGATGTTTCTCCAGTGGAACAAAATAACCTGCATACAAGGGGGCAGTTTAGTTCATTTTTCTTAGTAGCTATTTTATTCTTTACACTTGCAATAGACATTACTTTATCTTTGTCCAATCCAAGCCATCCATACATCGAGTACTCTTCCAAGTTTTCACTAAGCTTGGAACAGTTCCTAAAATGGTAACACCTGCATCCTGAAAAATCATAGTCAAATGAATAAAGTTGTGCCTTGGTGTGATGTATTTGTTGAGAACTGAGAAGGAAAAGACTCACCTGAACAAATTTCCCAAAACCATGGCCTTGAGGAGATCCATGGTACAAAGCAAGAGTAGCACCCGTTAGAAAGCAATGATATAATACAGTAGGTCCTATCACCCATCCTAAATTTGTAGGCCAGGAATAGACATCTCCAACTTGTACATCAATAGAAGCCCATCCATCAGCAGCACTTCTTATTGGGGCAAGTTGAGTCCAAGGAATAGCTTTTGGATCTCCTTTTGAAACCCAAAATATAACCAGAAAATCATTATAACGGTACGGGGTACCGTGATTGGTGGTCTCAATCTGATATGTTATAACTTATAAGGGATAATCTTTACCTGTGGTTCCAGATGAGAATAGTATATTAGTAACAGCATCGATAGATTGATAGACTGGAGAGTAATTATCTGATCTGCAAAGAGTCGGGTGATAAGGTCGGACTAAACAAACTTAGAAAAAAGAAAACATGAAAATTTTCAATCTCTCTCCTTTTACCCTGTTATTAGAATATTTTGCAATAACGCACTACCTGGAGTTTTGACTCCGAGAAGAGAGAAAATCTTTCCATGATAAGTCTTGTTTCCTTAATTGTACTGCTACATCATCACCTATCACTGGTAGCACGATAACTTTACATTCAGCTGCCTCAATGACTCGACTGCAAAGACAAATACGCAAAATGAGGTTTCTAGCGGTCAATACATCAATTAAAGAATGCATCAACAGATGATGATTACATAATCTAACTACCTTTAAATAAACTTTGTTTGCACTTAACATGCCAACTATCTTTAAACAAATAAATTAGACTAAGGCATCATTACGTTGCCCCAGGCACAAGTTAAGTATGATTTCAGTATTCAAAAGTTGAAGTGCTGCCAAAAATTTAGCAACAAGTACAATGCTATTGATTTTTTTACCTGTACAGGGGGATTTTTTTGCCACCTCCTGATATGAAATCCTGAAAACAAAAAGGTGAGTGAAATACAATTTTAATCTGTTAAAAATTGGAAAATGATAGAAATCCACTCAAATAATGAAGAAACCTAGGAGTTAACTCATAGATTGCAGAAAATGAAATAAGAGAAACAGAAATGGAGCACTACAGTAACTAGCTAACTCTTCGATGGGCTCACTTCCTCCCAAATTCCACTTTTCTCACGGAATTCTTGCTCTCCTTTCCTCTCCCACTTTCTATACTCTAAATACTCACAGCCTTCATACCTTCTTCATTCTTCCCTACGTTTTCTTAACCATTTTGCAAATGTGGGTCATTTTTCTGGTGAGCCAAGGTATTTCAGCCAAGAGACAGAGACTAATCTCTCGAGTTATGGAGATACATTTGAGGGACTGTATTCAGAGTATGGAATTTTGACAATGCTTTGATCTCTTTTGATGTAAATGAAAAGAAAAAAAAGAAGCATGTTTAAAAGTCCTTATAAGACAAGTTTCACAAAAAAGTATTAAGAAATAATACTTTCTATCATGCATTGATCATTTTACAATTAAGCATAGTTACTACTTTTTTGGTTGTGTGTGTTTGAACTAAGTCCTTGACATGAAACATCAAGCCAATGATAGTCATCATCTAGAACTCACATGTTTCCTTGGAGTTAAATTACTTGTTCTGCTATGTTCTCCTAGCTAAACATCATCAACATTCATTCATTCCCAATCCTAATTGTTTGTTGTTTGAATCTAACTAAAACTCTTGGTTCCATGAAGTTTAGTTTCCGAAGTACTGTTTTGGATGCAAAATCAGCCAGCACGATGGTTGTTAAATACCACATTTTGCTTGCAAGTCATCCTTATTATGGCATATTGACTATGTCTGTGTTTGTTTTGGCAGTTCCAACTATTGAATACTACTATTATACACATGAATTGAATACTAAGAAACAACAAAAGCAAGTCCAACCATTGAATATTTCTGCTTCCATTAACTATAGCTTTAGAGTTAAAGTCATAAAAATGAGTGCCAAATTTAGAATATTACTTGTGTGAAAATACCCTTTGCATTGGAAACACGGAGACGAGTTGCAATTTCTTTTGGTGCAAAGCTATCAGCTATTGATACCACAGCACATCCTGCTAAAACAATAGCAAGATATATAATCACAGCATTGACTGTCATTTGCATATCAATTGCAATTGCATCACCCTTCGAGAAATTGGCATCAATTGCACTCGCCACCAACCTGGAAATAGCATGGCAAACACATTAAACAAAACCAAAAGGGTGAAGTGAGGCATGTGTGATGCCGTGATGCAAGGTGACTTACATGACTTGCTGTCTAAGTTGTTTGAGAGTGATACGATTAACCTCAGAGTCATCATCAATACCTTCAACCCTCCAAACGATGGCTACACTGTCGTCTTGTTTGTTAGGGTGCGAGCTGGGTTGCAGACAACAATCCGCAATATTAAGAACCGAACCAGGAAGCCAGGTTCCTCCGTGTTTTGATGGGTTAGAAGATGTATCTAAAATGCAATTTGGAGGTTGAACAAAGGAAATAGAAAGTTCCTTGAGAATAAGAGACCAATACACCTGCAATGCAATACAATGACAAATGCATATACAACAATTCTGACACTGACACACCTTTTTTCAAAGGTGTCAGTGCGTCATAAAAGATAACTAAACTTTCAGTTACCTCGGGGTGTTGAACAGAAAATTTATGAAAAAGAGGAAAGCTGGAAATAGGATCCTTGTAGGAGGATGCACCTAAAAGCTGAGAACCGTGAATTTCCATGAGACGACCCATGTTAGTGTGTCTTGCCTGCTCTCTAAATGTGGAAACCAATCAACAATAAATCAATACATGAATAGATATAATAATATGTAAGAGAAGATATAGTATAATAAGAGTGAGTTACAAGGAAGGAAAGCAGTAAAGTGGAGGAGAAGATGAAGAGTGATGATTGGAATAGATGGTGTAGTAGAGAAGCTGATGCAAGGGATGAGGATGGGATGGTTTGAGGATTCTGCGGCTGACAATACGGCGCCATGTGTCGGCGGGATCATCGGAGGAGAGTGGCAGTGAGAGCAGAAGTTGTTTGAATTGGTTGGCTTGAGCAGGTGGTAAGCCAGCCTTGACAAAGTCGTTGACTCCCAACTCAGTTATACTCTTGGGAACCATCTCGCTCATTTCCTTCCAACTTGTAAATTGCAATGCAAAACTTCAATGCTCTTGTTGTGGCGGCGAAGAAAGGCTGTGAATAAAGATCACCAACTCCAACTTGAACTTCAGCCCCCACCTAACTCTCTGTATAGGTAGATAGGTAGTAGCTGAATACTACTTTGTTTTAAAACTAGTATCTAGGTTGACAGGTAGTAGCTGAATACTACTTTGTTTTAAAACTAATTTCGGACTCGTGCTCCCACACGGATATATCTGTTAAGTTGTTGAACGAATCGTAATGAATTGAAAACAATGAAAAATAGGGTGAATGTTTGATTGTAAATTAGATAGATAAATAAATTTGTTTTGATATTTGTAATATTGAATAATAAATATAATTATATAAAAAATTAATGATATTCATTAAATAAAAAATTAATGATATTCATGAATTTATATAGATTAAAATAATTTTGTATAGTAAATTTGTATTCAAATGCATACTAAAAGTAATATTTAACAAAAATAATTTTGCGTGAATTTAACTGGTTGTGTCCCGTTATAAATTTATTTAATACGATATAGATTTTATCTAAATATACATGTACATTTGAAATGAGTTATTTAATTATAAAATGAATAATAATAATTTAAATTTAATTTAAATATTTGAAAAAAAAGTAGATTTTGTGTCTCAAATAAAAAAAAATATTAATTAAAAATAAAATGATAGTGCCCCGTGAGAAAAAAAATTGAATTTTGTGTCTCAAATAAGTATAATGTTAACTAAAATTTGAAGAGGAGTCAGAAGTTGCAACGTCTGAAGAGGAGTCAAAAGTTGCAACTTCTGAAGATGAGTCAGAAGTTGAGACTTCTGAAGAGGAGTCAGAAGTTGCAACTTTCGAAGAGGAGTCAGAAATTGCAACTTCAAAGGAGTCGTGGTTGCAACAAGAGTCAAGTTGCAACGAGTCAGTTGAGACTTCAAGAAAGTTGAGACTTCTGAAGAGGAGTCAGAAGTTGGTACTTCTTGAGAGGAGTCAGAAGGGGACTTTTGGAGAGGAGTCAGAAGTTGAAACTTCTGAAGAGGAGTCATAAGTTGCAACGTCTAAAGGGAAGAGAAAAAATTTGAAACATAGAGGCACACATGTCTTTTGATTGTGGAATGAGTGAATAAAATGTTAGTGAAGTGTGTGTTTGTATAGAGAGCATGATAATGAAAAGTGAGGGACACGTGTGTTGTTTTGAGTTGCTAAGAAGTGAAAATAATCCGTGGCTCTATGAATAGACAAATTAACCCTTTTTGACATGTAATTTTCAAAATAAGAAAGGGTATTTTTGATGTAATGGTGGTATCTTTCTTTAATGGCTAGATAGTAGATAACTATCATTTATAATTCTTTTTTTAATATTATAAGATATTATGTTTTTATTAATTTTAGTAATTTTATAAATGTATTGTAAGTAATGAATACACTAATAATTAAAAAATATAATTAAAAAAATAATAATTATGTTTATATTGAAAAATGATAATTACAAGTATTTTAAAATATTTTATTTGTTTAAACAATTTTCATTTTAAAATGGATGGAGTATATTCAATATCTCAAAGTTTTATTTGATATCATCATTAATATGGTTAGTAGCTTTGCAAAGAAAATATCATTTTTGTTATAAATGAAATGATTTTGAATGTTAACTAATTTATGCATGTCTAAGAAACGAATCAAGTCAAATATAATTAAGAAGGAGACTTAATAAATAATAAACGAAACACGAAAGCAATAAGACAAACAATAAAATAATGTATTGGGTTCTTCATTTGAATGCAGTAAGGACATGCAACTTCACAAATATCAAAGATGTAGTCGAACCTCTGGCTGTCTGAAATTGGTTTTTCACCAATATCGACTGCAGTGGCTTCGACAACCATTTTTTGTTGGGAATTGACCTCTAAGGTTACCTTTATTCTATTATCAGCTAAATAGGCCAAAATTTGAGCTAATGTGCTCGATTTGGTCAATATTACTATTCAATAATGACCACCCAATGCTTGTAGTGGCCTTTTCATCATCCTAATGCCCCACACCCTCATGTTCCCACATGAAGCCGTGTGTGGGATGTAACTTCATAAAACAAAAACTATCACATTGCAAAGGGAATTCTGATTCAGCAAGCGAGCAAGGTGAAATATTATTTAGTCTTTTATCAAACATTATACTATCTACATGATTTACTTCAGCTAAGAAGTAACTTTGGCCATTCTCAACATTCTCTACAATACCATTAGGCCTCTAGATGGAGATTCTTTAGTGCATAGTGGAAGGGACAACCCCGACACCGTGTATTCATTCACGTCCCAACAATAAGTTATAATTGGCTTTGGACGCAATGACCACAAATAAAGTTAGTATGATAATGGTACCTATAACAATGTATATTTGAATCACTCCTAAAGTTTTATGGTTTTTGCCTCATGATTTGACATAACCATGTTATAGGATCTTAAGTCTGTGTGAACTTCTCAATCTTCTTTAGCAAAAAATGTAGCATCAAATTCATTATCGTTTCACCATCAACTAAAACTTTATTAACACCCTCTCCATCTTCATTAACATAGATAAATAATGGTTTGAGATGTTGCTTCATCCCTTCTTTAGGCCTTTCAAAAGAGGCATTTTTCTTTCTTTACGCGACCATTGTCCATCACATAGTAGCAAAGAGGTTTTGAAGGTTCAAAGAATCACAAGAAAGGGGGAGGTGAGTTGGGTTTCTAGATTTGAATCTTTTTATTATCCAAAGATAGACAACACAGAGCTAGCAATTATAAAGAACACAAGTATTGTATCCTAGTTCACCGTTAACTAGGCCATCTTCATTCCATCCAGTAAGGTGATTTCGCCTTATCAGTAAGGACTTAATCCAATAATTAATTCTTTGATTACAACCACAAAGACTACTCATCAATGTCTTCTCAATTCTTTTGATTATACCCTAGTCCCTGAAAGAAATAAACTCAAAGATAACTTGTCAATGACTTCTTGAGTATTCTAACAAACACTTAGTCACTCAAGAAAATTAAACAATTGATTATTTACAAGGTTTTGTATTTACAAAGTGCTTCTTAGAAATCTGATACATACAGTTTTAATACAACAAGATTTAAAAAGAATGAAAGTTATAAAGCTTTCAGGATAATAACAACGTGCTTCTTTGTGTAGTTTCTCAACTTTTTGTTCTTAGTGTTTCTCTCAGGATTTTTCTTTTCTTTGATTATGTATGTTGTGATTTTTTTTTCATTGCTTCAAGATATTATTTATATAGATAATAAATATATTTGTTGCAGGAAGAAGTTGGGATTTCACAAATCATAGCTAGAGGAAGACATTTGATGCACAATTGTAGGATGATGCTAGCAGCAGTGAGAGGAAGGATAACACAAATTGAAAAAGTTGGTACTGACGCACATCCCTTTTTATAGAGTAGTGAAAAGGATACTGATTTTGTATGATTTTAATATTTCCACATTATCTTCCTTCAGTGATAACTACTCGAGTTTGAGGCTTCTGAATAAAATTGTTGAAGCTCTATCAAATTTGTGCTACTATATTTCTTCAAAGTTAAGTTCTTGAGTCAGAGGCTTCTAAATATAAGTTATTGAATCTTGACCAGATAGTCTTTAACGTTGAGCTTCAGAGTCTTGAATCATAAGAGTCCTTCTGGATAATATCCTTTAACAATTTGACTTAATGTTGTCATAGGCATATTTGCTTGTAAGCATATATTGTGTATTTTTTTAGTTCAGAGTGCATTTGATATCCAGAGTCCAAAGTTGCTCATTCAAAGTCCATAACTTTCTAGCTTAGAGTCCAAAACTATTTATCAGATCTTGCACACTTAACAAACCGTTAGAGTATAAAAGTGTTCTACATACAATATATACCTTGTTATCATCAAAACATAAGGATTAGTTGTAGAACCAAAATTGTTTTAGCAATCTCCTATTTTTTGATGATGAAAAATTCAAGTATTTTGATTAACAAATTTTATTTGATAAACACACAATAGTTTAAAACAATATAGTTATGTTTGTAAGCTACTCATGAGTTTAAACATATTAAAATTGTCCACATCATTAGAGTGAGCTTTGCAAGCTCCCCCCTGAAAGTAATATCAAAAATTTTCATGACTTCCTCAGAGTGAGGTTTGCAAGCTCCCCCAGAGAGTAAGACTTAGAAAATTTTGATACTCCAAAAAAATTTTAACCATAGTGAAAGTGTCTAGTTAACCATGAATCCATATGATCAGATTTATTAGAGTCTATCATAATCTGCACAAAGATATCCTCAGCGCAAAAATAAATAAAAATTGCAATTAGTCTTATTTGCCTGAACATTATCACAACATATATATATATATATATATATATATATATAACATTTTTTAGTTCTATTTTGAAAAACAAATATATAAAAATCATTTTCTTTTAATCCCTCTTTGTCATCAATAAGAAATAATGAATAATAAGCAGCAAGATTTTGTAATCATGAATCTATATAATTAGATTTATTAGAGTCCATCATATTTAGTTACATCAAACGTATAAGTTTTTGTAATGAATTTTTTATTTCTACTGGGATATACAAGACTTTTTTACATTAGAAGGTCTTAAGATCTTATAAACATATGGAGGTCTTGGCTGCAATTCTGCCAAGTTAATATCATTTTCTTCAACATATTCATAAACTATGTTGGATTCTTGATCACTTTCATTTTTTTCAACATAAGCAACATTTTCTTTTTTGTGATATTTATTCGACCTAGCCTTTTCAACTTTCAACATTTCGACTTGTCTAACCTTATATGCTAACAAGGCCACATTCCTTAGGTATTGGGTATCTAACTTCTTCCAAGTGGAATAGTCTAAACCTCCCACATATAGTTCAACAAACTCATATTCAGACCCTTGAGTGAAGCATCTCAACTTCATTATCCTAAACCTATTAAGATAATCTTCAATTGATTCAACCAATTTTCGTTTCACTAGTTAACTCCTGCAAGCCGATCTTCGAATGGACCATGTAAAAATGCTCATGGAACACCGTATCTAATTGATTCCAGTAAAATATAGAATTTAGAGGTAACATGGTGAACCACGTGAAAACATTCTTGGTCAAAGAATTAGGAAAGTATTTCATTTTCAAGTTTTCGCTATTGGCTAGATCTCATGCCTCTAAGTGATATCAAGTGACATGCTCGACAATGGACTCATTAGTGTTGGCTGCAAACTTCATAAACTTATGAATCTTCCAACTCCTGAGAAGTTCTGTAACGCCCGAATATTTAGTTATAATTCTTTAATTAAATATTTAAATAATTTTTTATGAATTATTAACTGATATTATAATTATAAGTCAGTAATATTGGGCTTAGAGTGAAAAGATGCAAGTAGTAGAAGTGGGGGTAAGAATTAAGCCCAACAATAATTATAAGGATTATTATTTAAATTAATAATAAAAAGAATTGGGACTTTTGCTGTCAGTAGAAGCAAACGTGAATTTGAGAACGGAAGAACAGAGTGACGCGTAGAACTGGGAAAAGTTGGAACGATCGAGAATCCTCAGAGCAACCTTCAATCCAAGGTAAGGGTGGGGTTCTTGCTCTATAATTGGGATTATGATGGGCGATAGATAGTTTGGGGTGTATGAATTGCTAGGTTGTGTCAGTCGACGTGATTAACCGTAGAAAATCCCAATCTGAGCTATAGGATTGTTGTTATTCCGTATGTATGGTTGTTGTTGATCAAAAGAAAAATGCAATTTTGTTGTTATGTATGATGTTGTTGTTAATTGTATGAAAAGAATGCACAAATTTTACTCCATATGTTGTACTGTGATTGTTGGTGAAGAATGGTGTCGATTGGAATTGCAAAACAGTGAAAAATCAGGTTTTTGGTGAAAAATACGTCGCATGAGTTGATACATAATGTTATGGATCGATACAAGCAACTATGGTTTTAAAAACCAGGGGCATGAAAAAGTCTTGTATCGATGCATAGAGCCTTGCGTCGACTCATGTGGCGAGTTTGGAGGTCATGTATCGACCCATATGTGGTATGTATCGATACAAGTCAGCTTTGCATCGATACAAAAGAGACTTGTATCGACTCATACTGTATAAATTTAGAAAAACAAAAAAAATGCAGCACGTATAAGTCGATTCATACGCAGCTTGTATCGATACAAGCTATGTATGTATCGATCCATAGCCTTTTGCATCGATCCAAAGGTGGCAGCAAGGGAAAAATAATTTATGAAACTTGTTATGGTCGTATCTTCGCGACCATAACTCCGATTTTGACGTTGTTTGGATCGTTGGAAAGCTAGGATCATGATTTAGCCTATAATAATGTTTTTAAACAATATAAGTAATAATTTGGATAAGTTGAGGTAGTTTCTGTATGTGATTTCGTCATTGTTGTACGTTGTTTGTTGTTGAGGCTTGATGGCCAACGTTGTTGGATTACGTTGTCGTTGTTGTTGTTGTATGCTGTTAATTTCATTGCATACATACATTGCATAATATGTTGGCCTATGTTGGAAAAATATGTTGAGCTGTTGGGGGCGATGTTGTTTACGTTGAATGCTTACGCCTTGATGCCTCAAAATTACTAGCAATGGAATTACGTTGGGAGTTTTACTCTGTTGGTACCGCTGTCATACCCCAAAATTTTCCCTCCATCTACTCAAGAGATTTCATACATCCATACTCAAGGATTCCTCAAGAGTTGATCAGACAAACTCTCTCCTAGACAATCAACCCAAACTAGGGTTTGGTATCTCTCAAGTCAAGATGAACTTCCAACATCTCCAATGGCCTTCATGCCTCCTCATATGCTTCAAAGATTCTTCATGTCAAGTTTCAAGCCTCACAAGTCAAGTTTCCTCAGGCAATTGCTCAGATGGTTGAAAGTCAGTTGTATTGGACAAAAAGTCAACTGTGGTCAACATACAGTCAAACTTCATAATTTTTGGTCAACATCCTCATTTTGAAGTTACATTCATCATTTGATCAAGGGTTGATCATGATTCATCAAGAAAACTCAAGATTTGCTCAAAGTCAAACTTTCTAAATTAGGGTTTCTAGGTGAAAAGTCAATGAACTTTGGTGATCATAACTTTCTCATACTTTCTCAAAACTTTTCCACCACCTCTTGTTTTGAAGGAAATTCAATTCTCTACAACTTCATATCTCACAAGAATGTCCAAAAATGCTTCATTTGAGAGGTATAGCTCAAAACATTATGGTCATTTTCAAAGTCAACAAAAGTCAACTTTTGATTTGAAGATATATTGAGCATGGTAACTCAATTGAGATGAAACCAAAGACATTATTTAGAGGACTCTTAGAGCTTTCCAAAAGTCCAAGAACACTCAAAATGTGGAAAATTGAGCAAGATACACTATTCAGAAGTTGGGCAATTTTGGACAATTGCACAAAAGGACATTTTGGTCAAAATGCAAAATTTTCCAAATGGGCCTATAATCTTTTGATCCAAACTTGTTCATGACAATATTCTTGACCCATAAATGCTTGACATTGGTAATTTTCTATTTTTGTGATTTATATTTGAATTTTATAACATTTAATTCAAAAATAAATTATATAAAATATGAAAATTAGGTTATTTTTTCAATTAAGTTGGATTTATATCTTTCTTAATGTCCAAGAAAGCCCAATACACTTACCAAATTCGTGCAAGCCATGGCATTGATGAGAAAATCATATTTTCTTCAATATTTGATTTTATTTTCAAAGAAAATATTTGCACATTGATGGAGCAATCTTTTTTCCACTCTTTTGCCATCCAAACTTTCTCTATAAATGCTCAGCATTGTGTACAAGCAGCCAGACGAAACCCTAGCTCAAGCATAACCCTTACTCTTGCAAATTTTTTCAAGAATTCTTGGAAAATCGAATTTCAAACTCCAGCCGTTTTCAGCCCTCAAAAACCACTCCATTGTCTTCAGGAGGTAAGTTTAAGTAAGTATACACTCTTGCCATGGGTTAAAGCACGCTGAATCGAGCCCTGTACATACATACATGTTCAATATTTCTTGATTTTTGCATTTGATTGTTCTGCTTGTTTTAATCGATTCTAACCGTTTTAATGAGTTCATGAGATGATAAGGGGTGGATCTGGGCAATCGCTTGTAAGCTTGAACGTCAGAATCACACATTGCCATGTTTAGGGTTTTCAAACTGGGAAGATTCGAACTGAATGATAGAGGCATTTTCAATCGAAACTAATGGCACCATCGTGCTCGCAGCCATCGAATTAGGGGGGTAGGGTACCTTTTGTCCATTTATTTTGCGTATTTTGCAGGATTGAAGATCGGGCTAGCCGGAGAAGATGACCGGAGCCCTAGCTCGGTGACTCGGCGATGACCGTGTCTGGCGTGTAAAGCGGCGTTCAATTCGTCCATCCAGTCAACTGGGGCCCACGCGTGCTGACTTTGATTTTCAAAATATCCAGGACGTGTCATCGCTTATGTGTCATTGTTTTTCGCTTTCAAAACACCAGATGACACTTGGCCTAGTGGTTAAGGCGCTTCCTGTGCAAAGATGCTCTCTAATGTCATGGGTTCGATCCATTCCAGAGCCAGTTTTGCTTTCTTTTCTCAAAACTTCAAACTTTTTTCATATTTTTTCTATTTTCCAATTTATTTTAATATTTGCATCCTATTTTAATTATATTCATATTTTTATTTATGCATTAAAAACTCATCAAAAATTAATTTTCTTTTTACATTATTTTCATAAAATCTTTATTTAATTTATAAAATTAAAAAATACAATTTTGCATGCATATTTATTTTTATTTGTAATTTTGCATTTTAATCATTATAAATTCATTTTAAATTATTAAATTGCATCCAAAAAATCCCAAAAAATTATTTTAGCATATTTATATTATTTCCAGCATGTAATAATTTTCTCATATAAAAATTTGCATTTTTCTAACATTTTTTCTCTTGTTCGATTCATATCGTATTTTCCGATTTCTCATTCTTTGTACAGGTTGATCCGATTCAGACGATTTTCTCTTTATCATTTTATCATATTATTTTTCAATTATGTAACTGTATATGGGATGTAATAGTTTAATTTAGGATTTTATTTTCCGCATTTTAAATTATGTATCTGCCCCAAAGCCTTGTAATGTAGGACATTTACATTTCCGCCTTTACATTCCGCATTTTACTTTCCGCACCTTATAAATTGCTAGTAATTAGGCGTGTATGGCAAGACTAAAATTGAACATAGCTCACTCTAATTTCAAGATAATATATTCTGAATTCAACACACTTCTTTCACACATGCACCCCTTAGGGTAATTCTCTCTCGATGCCTTTCGATTTAAAATGGTCATGTCCCTCGAACGTAGAGGTATTCTAGCACCGTTGCCTTCCAAACAAATCATCATAGTCCCTTCGATACAAAGATCATAAGACCCACGATGTCGCTTCCGAATACATGATCTTGACCCTCGATTGTCGCCTACGAAAAATGATGATAGTCCCTTCGAATGTGCTAGGATACTTCCTGCAAGTTGCCTTCTATGACCATCTGATGTCCCTTCGAATGTCCCGCTTACATCCAACGAATGGAGCTACCTACTAACTAATGGTATGGCTAGCGCTATTCTAAAGGAACGTAAAAGTACGAAAACAATCAATTCTGAGTGGGTAAATAAGTCTTTTAGTTGCTCGCTCTACCAAATGCTTTTCACACCACACACTCTTTTTCAAAGTTCAATTTCTTTCCAAAAACAAAACATTTCCGAACACTTTGTATACACTCCTACATGAGTCATTACAAAGTCAAAGCGAAATGCCTTTTCAAAACATTTTGTCAAACACACAGAAAGCAATTTTAAAAAGTGATCTAGAGCAACTAAGAGCCCGTAGATAACTACGGATGGAAAGGGGTGCTAATACCTTCCCTTTTCATAACCATTCTCCGAACTCGAATCTAACGAAGGTCTTTTACATTACTTTTACCTTCCCTTAATTGGATAAAAATAAAAGTCGGTGGCGACTCTTGCTATCCGCACATTTGGATACAAAATCCTACAAAGTCGAGTTCACCGTATTGAGCGGTGACTCTGTGGGACTACACTAAAAGAGAGAATTGCCTTAGGGATTTCTAGATCATTTTCTTGCTTTTGTTTGACTTGTATGCTTTGTCCTTAAGGGTTGCTGGGTATTATATTGTTGGGGATCCTACACGGATCCGGGTTTCCTTTTAGGTAAGTAGCATTAGATCATCGCGACCGTTAGCGTATAACTACGCGGTCAACATGATGGCTACGTTAGCGTGACACTTTGGTTGTCCCGATACTCTTCATTCCCAAGTTGAAGATAGTATTTGGCTTCTGCGTGGTGTCATCAAGCGCTAACTAAACTTTTAGAACCTTAATTGACCCATCTTGGCCATTAGAAGGTAGTGAGATGGCCGGCTTTGGTGTAGACCGAGGTTGGTTGATACTCGATGCTACGCTCATTGAGATTAGACTTTTGGGACATTTTCGATCGACCACTTGGCGTCGTATTGAAATAAGCGCCTACGAGAAAGATCGTGATGTGAGATTCCTAGAACCGGTTACTATTATAGGACAGGATGAACCAACTCAAACTTTTGGTGGGGTAATCACCTATACCTCATGCAAGCCTTAACCCTAGGCTCATTGTGTGAATTGTTTGTGTGTGCTAAACATGACATCATGACATCATTCGCATTGCATATCATTTCTAACTATTTCAAGGACCTAGGGATTTATCTTTGCTCTGTTTTGTAGGGATTATGGCTTCTAGAAAGACTATCCGAATCAACTTCATGGGTATCCCTTCTCAACTCAAAGAATTGGTTTCAGAAATTCCCGACCATGCTCAGTTCATCAAAAGACACGGTTATCTAGTTGATTTGGTTATCTCCGGTTTTGAAGAAGATATGATGCATGTCCTATTCCAGTTCTTTGATCCGAAACACCATTGCTTTACATTCCCAGATTATCAGTTGGTTCCTACCTTGGAAGAGTTCTCTAAGCTACTTGGGGTACCTATTCTTGACCAAATGCCATTTACCGGTCTAGAAAAGGTTCCTAAGTACGAAGACATTGCATCGGCCTTACATCTTAAGCGTTCAGATATCGAAGCCAATTGGGAAACAAGAAGCGGAGTTAAGGGTTTACTTTCTAAGTTTCTAATTAAGAAAGCCCGAGAATTCCTCAAAGTTATGAGTTTCCATGCATTTGAAAATATTGTGGCCTTGCTAATTTATGGTTTGGTTCTATTTCCTAACTCGGATCAATTCATCGATATCAATGCCATCAAGTTGTTCCTTACCCGAAATCCAGTGCCTACTTTACTTGGAGATATGCTACATTCTCTCCACACCCGTACTACTAAGAGACAAGGAACTCTCATGTGTTGTGTCCCGTTACTTTCAAGGTGGTTTATTTCGCACCTTCCTCCATCAGTTTTGAAGAATGAACAAAGGTTGAGATGGTCTCAAAGATTAATGTCACTCTCTCATTCAGATATCCGTTGGAGTCTTTTCTCTCTCAAAAGGACTTCACATTCATTGAGCGTTGTGGAGAATTCCCTAATGTACCACTCCTTGGTATAAGGGGAGGTATTACTTACAACCCTTCTCTAGCTCTACGTCAGTTTGGTTTTGCTCGAAGAGATGGTCCACATGTTATGCTTCTCCAAGATATTGTGTTCGATTACAATCACGATCTCGAATTAAGCGAAGGTTTATACATGCTTGGGGCATGGTAAAAAGGCGATACCAAGACTTTGGGGCACCGAACTCCATTCCTTGGGAACCTTACCTCAAATGGGTGCGAGCTCGAGCTCAAAACCTCATGATGCCATTCACGCTGTTTTACGTAATTATGGAACTGTTGCTATAGGTGGCGTACCTATCTTGTTCTCCATCGACATGCCTACCGATTTTGAAGGCTTGAAGAGATCTGGATTCAACTAAAAGAAGAAAGGGATACCTTTGAAGCTCAATGCTATGCAAGTGAGAAGAAAGTTCTAGAGTTGACCAAGCTACTTCACGAGGAGCGAAGCATCAACACCTACCTCGGCACCAAGAGGAAGCGCCCATGGGAGACTTAGAGCTTTAGGATTTTTATGCTTTTCTTTTATTGTTTTGAACTATCTCTTGTACTTAAAAAGAAAAAAGAATAATAAAAAGAGTACTAATAAATGTTTGTTCTTGCTTGTTTAACAAATTTAAATCTCTAAGGTCCTTGAAAACATTGCATTGCATTCGCATAAACATCGCATAGCATAGCATAACATCGCATCACAGGTACATTGGAGATTGGTTTTCTCATTTGCTCGCTATTTATTTTAGCAGAAATGGCTCTTGAACAGACTGTCAAAGATCTCCGAGCTCGAATGCTCGGTTTCAAATGTTCACCACTTGGTCCAAGGCCAAGAAGATTTGAAGAAGCTCATCAACAAGAAGAAGGTTGTTGGTCTCCTCATGGGGACGCTACAAAGGTGGTCCTAAAGTGGTCAGTCGGATCGAGCTCTCTGAAGGAAGTGTCCATACCGAGGGGAGTACCAAGGGTGATGAAGATGACCAGCGTGAGCCAAAGAAAGGAGGAGAGGACCGCTCTGATTATAGCCAGTACTTTGACGAAGATGACAAGTACAAACAACTTGAAGACCGTCGAATCTTGTGGAAAACACGAAAATGTCCGGGCTGAATTTTGATGATCGAGTCTGTCCCGGTGTTGTGATTCCTCCCAAGTTCAAAGTTCCAACTTTTCCAAGTATGATGGCATGTCACCTGCATTTGAAGTCCTATGTCGGAAGATCAATCCCCACACTGATGACAGAAAGTTGTGGATGCACTATTTTCAAGAGAGTTTGTCCGGAACCCAGTTGGAATGGTATTATCAGTTAGAGAATGACCGTATCCGTACGTGGAGTGACTTGGCTGATGCTTTCTACAGACAGTATGAGTACAATGCTGAATTGACACCCACTGCATACAAAGCATGTCTATGGGTCGTGACGAGAAGTTCAAGGAGTATGCTCGAAGTGAGAGATCTAGCAGAGTTCAACCACCCTTGTCCAATAGGGAGTTGGTTGATATGTTTATGGGAACACTGACAGGCCCGTTCTTCAATCATCGATTGGAAATTCTTCATCCGGATTCACCGGTGATATTGATAGGCGAGCCAAGACCGACCGCTAATGTGGGGGCGGTTGTGATCTCAATCCTACATCTGACCTCGGTGAGACAGCGTGGCAGCAGCGCCACGAGGCATTCTGAAGGTCAACATGCCTTGTCGCAAGCCTTGCAACACATGTTGAGCGGGTGATAACCTTGAGGGATCCTCCTCGAATGTCAAGACTTCCTCTCCGAAGAACAATCCTAATGCTAAGTGTGCTTATCATTCCAACAGCCAGGGCACGACATCGACAATTGTTGGGCTCGAAGAACAAGATTCAAGATATGATTGAAGCTAAGCGATTGAGTTTGACCCTCTGTTGAGACTCGAATGTGATCAACGCCTATACCTAACCATGACAAGAGTTCCAATCTTTGTTGGTGACGATACTTATGTTTTCAACATAGATGACTTGACCATTCCTCGATGTTAAGAAGAATTTGCTACAAGCGGTGTCAATCGGGATGTCGAAGCTGTCGTTGGTGCCCATCTACACGATGGATGTGCTTGGTTGAGAACGTGTTCGTGCATGATGGATAACCGTGAGATACTATTTACGAAGCCACCGTGCGAAGGTGTGAAGATATGTCTAAGTTGAAGTTTGACAATGCGAGCAACTGTACCATCGTGGGATACCTTGGGGCAGCCAAGTGGAAAATATGATTACATGGTGAAGTACATCACGATAGTTACAAGATTCCTATTGAAGATGTTAAGGCGACCGGATGGGGTGACGATTTCCCGAAGATTATCTTGATGTTAACACAATAAGGATTTCCTCTGCGATCACGTGCCTAGAGTGGCACCTCTCATTATCACTTCTCCAAGACCAGTTCCATATTCCTCGACAAGGTTATCCCTTGGAACTATGGGTGATGTTTACTATCATGGCGTCAAGCAAGACCCTCGACCATTGAAGATCTTACAATTGGAGCTTATTCTTGACATTGACAACATCATCGGATCGATAAGGTGACGAACCGGAAGGGTATTCTCTCGAGATCTCTCCTCCAAAGACACTGCGACTCCTCGCATTCCGTCTACTCCACCAATATCGACTAGAGGAAAGAACCGTGGCCCATCACCTTTCGACGAAGTACCAGAAGGAAGTTCGAGGACACCTCAAACGAGAAATGGAGGAAATTCAAGATAATCAAGAAAAGTGATTACAATGTTGTGGAACAATTGGGACAGACTCCGTCCAAGATATCCATGCTCGCTTTGCTCTTGTGCTCCGAGGCTCATGCTAATGCCTTGGTGAAGTTTTTGAAGAATGCTCATGTACCGCAAGACACTACCAGACCGGTTTGAAGTTTGTATTGCTAGCACGGCTGCCAACAACGGCCTAGGCTTCTCGATCTTGATTTGACTCCTTAGGAAAGAAACACAACAAAGCCTTGCACATCTCATCGAAGGCGTTACCACATCTCATGTCTTGGTGGATACCGGTTACGCTTTGAATATCCTTTCAAGGCGCTTTTGATCGACTTGATGTCGAAGGGTTGGTTCGAGACCCGGTGACATTATCGTGAGAGCTTTTGATGGTTCTAAGCAGTGCTTGGAGAGCTCTCTGTTAAAGTCGGTTCCGGACTTTTGACTCTACTTTCTTTGTCATGGACATTCGTCCGCTTACTCTTGCCTACTTGGGGCCCTTGGATACATGGGGCGGCGTTACCTCTACCTTACATCGAACTGAAATACCGGTGAAAGGGAAGGTTGTCACAATATGTGGTGAAGAAGAGTATATGGTCATCATCTCGGTCATTCCGATACCTCGAGATGGAGGGTGAATTCTTTGAAGCATACTGTCAAGCTTTTGAAACAATACCAGTCATGCCTTGACTCTCCCATCCCGAGGTTACACAAGCTCCGCCTAGGATGGCCTCGCTGAAAGATGCTCAAGCTACTGTTGAACAAGGAGGTAGTGCTATTTGGGGATGGCTCCCTGATCTTCCCTTCAAATCTAACAAGACTGGTTTAGGCTTCACTATCAAGGGTCGAAGATGATACGCGCGACGTCGGCCAACTTCCTTCCGCATCGGCCAGTGGAATCCATGCTATAGAAGACAACGACAATGACTTCGACATCAAGCGGATCTTCAACTCGGACAATGAGCTCAAGAATTGGAAGGCGAAGGCGTCATATCAATCTCCTTTAGTCAGGAGTAATTGCTCTTGTTTTGTTTTGCTTTTCGTATTTCTTTATGTTTTGAACAATAAACTTTGAAAGCCTAGTGCCTTGCCCGGGGCATCATGGCTCGTTTGCGAGGGTTATTATCTGTCGTTTGCGTATTTTCATTCAATAAATTCGTTGGACTTTTGCATTCAATTGTTTGTTTTCTTTCTTTTACTTTATCACCCTTTCAAAAAGCTATGTGTTCTTACACACACCCACGTGATACACTGCAGAATCACTCCGAATCTCGTTAATAACAGCTATGCTAGTGCTAAATATGACTTCGATAATCCGATCTACCAAGGCGAAAGTGAGGAAGATTGTGAAGTGCCGGAGAACTTTACTACAAGAAGAGCGAGTTATCTGACCACGAAGAGCAAGTTGAGGTTGTGAATTTGGGTCTTGTGAAGAGAAAAGAGATCAAGATAGGAGCGGGTCTTGAGCAGTGTTAAAGAAAGGTTGATTCGGATGCTACGAGACTACATTGAGGTTTTGCTTGGTCATACGAAGACATGCTGGTTTAGACATTGATATTGTGGTACACCGATTGCGAAAGAAGGTTTTCTCGGTGAAACAGAAGGTTCGTCGCATCGTCTGAGATGTCGAGAAGATCAAAGAAGTTATGAAGCAGTTCAACTGGTTTCTTAGTTGTCACCTCTTATCCCGATGGGTTGCAAATGTGGTACCGTACCTAAGAAGGATGGCAAATACGAATGTGTGTGGATTACGAGATCGAACAAAGCAAGTCGAAAGATGATTTCCACTTCCTCATATTGATGTTCGGTTGACAATACCGCTCGGCATAAGGTTTTCTCCTTCATGGGTGGTTTCTCCGGTTACAATCGGATCAAAATGGCTCGAAGACATGGAAGACTACTTTTGTTACGGTGGGGCACTTTGCTACAAGGTTATGCCGTCGGACTGAAGAACGCGGGCGCCACTTATCAGCGTGCTATGGTGACATTGTTTCACGACATGATTCATCACGAGATAGAGGTCTACGTCGACGACATGATAGCTCGCTCACAGACTGAGGAAGAACATCTCGATCATCTACAAAAACTGTTTGATAGGTTGAAGAAGTACAGGTTGAGACTGAATCCCAACAAGTGCACCTTTGGAGTCAGATCCGGAAAACTCCTAGGGTTGGTCGTCAGTAATAAAGGTATTGAGGTTGACCCCGCCAAGGTTAGAGCCATTCAAGAGATGCCAGCACCCCGCACAGAGAAGGAAGTCAGAGGTTTCTTGGGCCGATTGAACTACATTGCCAGATTCATTGCACACCTGACTGCTACTTGTGAGCCAATCTTCAAGTTACTTAAGAAAGATCAAGTAGTGGAATGGAACGACGATTGCCAGATCGCTTTTGACAAATCAAGGAGTACCTCTGAACCCTCCTATCCCGGCCAGAAGGAAGACCTCTTATCATGTACTTGACAATATTAGAGAACTCAATGGGGTGTGTGTTGGGGCAACATGAGTGCAGTCGAAAAGAGCATGCAATATACTACCTTAGCAAAAGTTTACCGATCGTGAAACAAGATACTCAGAGAAAACTTGCAACTTTGGCGCTCCGACTAAGGCAGATATGTTGACTCACACTACCTTGTTGATTTCAAGATGGATCCGATAAAATACATATTTGAGAAACCACTCTCTCGGAAGAATAGCAAGATGGCAAATGATCTTGATGAATATGACATCCAAGACACTTCTCGAAAGTGATCAAAGGAAGTGAAGTAGCCGATCATTTGGCTCATCAAGCCGTAGATGACTATCGATCTATGCGGTTAATTTCGGATGAAGATGTTTTGCTAGTTCTGATGCGAAGAACCGAGCCAGACGAAGGACACGAACAAGGATCCCGATGGACTATGGTCTTTGATGGAGCCTCAAACGCACTTGGCAATGGCATTGGCGCCATCATTACATCCCTACGGACATACTCCTTTCACCGCCAGATTATGTTTGGTTGCACGAACAACATGGCGAGTACAAGCGTGCATCATGGGTCTTAAAGTCGCTATTGACTTAAGAATCAAGTTCTTACAGTGTATGGAGACTCGACTTTAGTGATCGGTCATTAAAGGCGAGTGGGATACGAAACATCCGAATCTCATTCCGATCGAGCATGTTTTGAGTTTGATTCCTTGAAGAAATCACTTTTGATCATATTCCACGAGAAGAGAATCGGTTGGCGATTAGCTACTATGTCGTCTATGTTCAAGGTCGATGGGACAACGAGGCTCCCGGATCATCATTGAGAAGTTCGACGAACATTATTGTGAGCTTGATAAAGTAAACCTTGGTACTATGACGTGAAGAGGTATCTTGAGACTCGGGAATATCCAGAGGGCATCATCAATGATAAGAAGTTCATGAGAAGATTCGCATCAAATTCTTTCTCAAGAACGACATCTTATACAAGCGCAACCACGACTTGTGCTTACTCATTGTGTAGAAACCAATGCGTATCATGGAAGAGTTACGGCGCATTTGGTACCCACTCCAATGGACACACCATGGCTAAGAAGATTTTGAGAACAGTTACTATTGGTCCACCATGGGCGATTGACGCTCGATCTTGTCACAAATGCGGTTATGCCAACAAAGTGCACGTACCTTACCTCAATGTTCTAACAGCTCCTTGGCCTTTTGCCATGTGGGGCATTGACATGATCGGAGAAATTAAGCCCACAGCTTCCAACGGACATCGTTTCATCCTTGTGGCAATCGATTACTTTACCAAGTGGGTAGAAGCAGTCTCGTATGCATCTGTTACCAAGAATGTTGTGGCTCGATTCATCAAACATAATCTTATCTGTCGGTATGGCACCCCTGAAAGAATTATCACAGATAACGGTTCTAATCTCAACAATAAGATGATCACCGAACTCTGCACGCAATTCAAGATCAAGCATCACAATTCCTCTCCATATCGGCCTAAGATGAACGGCGCAGTGGAAGCCGCCAATAAGAACATTAAGAAGATTATACAAAAGATGATAGTGACTTACAAAGATTGGCATGAGATGTTACCATTTGCTCTTCATGGTTATCGCCCTACAGTACGGACATCAACAGGGGCAACCCCCTTCTCTCTCGTATACGGTATGGAAGCCGTCTTACCCATCGAGGTTCAGATACCCTCAACCAGAGTCCTCCAGGAGGCAGAATTAGGTGAAGATGATTGGATCCAGACACGGCTTGACCAGATCAACTTGATTGACGAGAAACGACTCGCGTCCATCTGCCACGGACAGATTTATCAGAAACGAATGATCAGAGCATTTAACAAGAAGGTCAAGCACCGAGTCTACCAAGTTGGTGACCTAGTAGTCAAGCGCATCATTCTCCACAAGGTGATCGAGGCAAATGGACTCCCACCTACGAGGGACCGTTTGTAGTCAAGGCGATTTTCCGTGAGCTATGATACTTAGCACCATGGATGGTGAAGACTTCCCACACCGTGAACGCAGACATAGTCAAAAATACTACATAAAGAGACCCGCTAGGTCGGTGGCCTAGGCAAAAATAAGGGCATCTGGCGAACCAAAGGTTCGGGCAAAATTAAGGATATATACAAAACATGTACACGGCAAGTCAAAACACGAAAAGGCGGCTTGGGCAAAAAGGGTATCCTGGTGAAAACCGAAAAGGCGGTCTAGGCAAAAGTTAGGGATTTAAGCGTACGACTATGTCTCTTCCAGATCACTTGCTTCCAGACTACTATCAGCATTCAAGATTCAAATGGCAAAGATTAGTCTACTCACTTTCTACTGACAGCAAGGAGATGAGATAGTCGAAATATATGAGTACTAGCATAGTTAGAACTTAACGAGATTGTTTTCGCATAGCTTTTTACCTTTCTTATGTACAAACTACTTGGCCATACGCCACCTTTCAAATAAACGCAAATTCTCTCTCTTTACAAATCTTGTTGTTGTCGTTTGCAATAAGTCCAACGTTTGCTTTGAATGACTATACGCATTTGACAATAAAACATACGAAAAGTGAACATACAAAAGTACTTACTACAGGCTCCAGGAATTGGGACGACGACGAAAGTCACCAAAGCGTCCCCCCCACAGAGCATGATCCCCACAAAGGTGTCACTCACAACACAACTTCCCTAGCAGAGCAAAAGGGAATCCACGAGCTACAATTCCACTCGACTAAGTAATGTTACATCGGTCCAGCTCACCCCATCAAGGTATTTATCCCCAGCGGGTATCTCTCAGTCCGTTCCTTTTTCCCCAGCGGCAGTATCCAAACCCAAGACTTGGTCAGATAGTGCATCGGAGGAACCTACATCTTCATTCCCCAGCCAGAGATTACAACGGGATCCTGACTCTTCCATCGGTCTCCGGCAACTATCAAATGCTCTCTGAGATCGCACCGAATCGAAAGCGCCTCTAAATTTCCTTAGCGGGATCTACATACAAGGTCCCCAACGGATCGCCTCCCGATTCTCCTCGGGGTATATATGAGATCTCCAACAACGAGCTTCTCAAATCTCTACCTTCCTCAACAGTATCTAGGCCCAATACTTGGTCAGATAGTGCATCGGAGGAATCCAGGATATCTTTCTTTCAAAAGCAGGGTTCCACCTACTCGATTCCCCAAGCAGGAGTCAGAAATCTTCAAACAGAGCATCCGCATCTTCCTCAAGATGGATATGTTTTGAAATACCACAACATCTATCATTCATACATTACTCATAAAGTCATAATTCATACATATATCATTCATATACACTATCATGCATCATACTTTGCATAAAACCAATATTCATCAAAGTTCCTCTTGTTTTCTAAAAGCAGTGTGATCCTTAAACAGTCGAGATTAAGCCCGAATCGACGGAAAACTATCGAAAGACCGCTCTGGTTGTCCTCCGACGATGGTCGAGATTAAGCCCGAACCGGGAAAACTATCGAAAGACCGCCTTTGGTTGTCCTCCGACGATGGTCCGATTAAGCCACGAATCGACGGAAAACTATCCGAAAGACCACCGGTTATCCTCCGATAATGTGCAATGGATCAACACTCGATGCAACAGGAAGCTATCCACATTTTTGCCAACTACAATCTCCTCGAGTAATCGGACAAAGATTTATTCGATTCCGATTGTCAACAGCAACTACAGAGTCTAGCGTACGACTCAGTTGCCTTGGATGGCATCTTAAGCCCGTCTCCGACTACTTATCAACAGTGCTTCACTTTCAGAATGCTACATATATGGTTAAAAAATCAATACAAACCAATAACTTCATTCAAAATGAACACGAAGTCTAACGTATGGCTCCCTCTAGATGGCATCTTAAGCCCATCTCCATGCTCCTTCCAGGAATGACTACAGAGCCTAGCGTATGGCTCACTCCCCAGCATCGATCTTTCCAGATGGTATCTTAAGCCCATCTCCGTCAATTCTCCTATCAAAATTCTCGAGTCTAGCGTACGGCTCATCCTCCAAAAGTATCCAAATGGCATCGTAAGCCCATTCGCATCATCCACCAGTGCAAATTTTCGGTGTACTCGAGTGTTCAATCATCTTCTACCTCCGGTCACGAAGACAAGCGTGTCAATCTAACCCTTCCAGTACAAGAAGATTGAGCAGGGCATGTCATACCCCAAAATTTTCCTCCATCTACTCAAGAGATTTCATACATCCATACTCAAGGATTCCTCGAATTGATCGGACAAACTCTCTAGACAATCAACCCAAACTAGGGTTTGGTATCTCTCAAGTCAAGATGAACTTCCAACATCTCCAATGGCCTTCATGCCTCCTCATATGCTTCAAATATTCTTCATGTCAAGTTTCAAGCCTCACAAGTCAAGTTTCCTCAGGCAATTGCTCAGATGGTTGAAAGTCAGTTGTATTGGACAAAAAGTCAACTGTGGTCGACATACAGTCAAACTTCATAATTTTTGGTCAACATCCTTATTTTGAAGTTACATTCATCATTTGATCAAGGGTTGATCATGATTCATCAAGAAAACTCAAGATTTGCTCAAAAGTCAAACTTTCTAAATTAGGGTTTCTAGGTGAAAAGTCAACTGAACTTTGACTGATCATAACTTTCTCATAAATTTTTCCACCACCTCTTGTTTTGAAGGAAATTCAATTCTCTACAACTTCATGTATCACAAGAATGTCCAAAAAATGCTTCATTTGAGAGGTATAGCTCAAAACATTACAGGTCATTTTCAAAGTCAACAAAAAGTCAACTTTTTGATTTGAAGATATATTGAGCATGGTAACTCCAATTGAGATGAAACCAAAGACATTGTTTAGAGGACTCTTAGAGCTTTCCAAAAAGTCCAAGAACACTCAAAAATGTGGAAAATTGAGCAAGATACACCATTCACAAGTTGGGCAATTTTGGAAGAATGCACAAAGAGATACTTCAAAAATCAAATCTTTTGCAAATGGGCCTACTTTTCTTCATCCTAACTTGTTCCTCATGCAATTAGGAATGTCCAAGCCCAATGCCACGAATTTTTGATTTATTTTTCTATTTAATTTGTAATTTATTCATTTAAATGCAAATTAAATCTTAAAATAAATTATAAAATCAAAATTAATTGGAAGATTGATTTTATTGCTTTCTTGTGATCCAATCAACCCATAAATGCCAGCAATTTGAAATTAGATCAAATTTGGCAAGATTGGATTGAAATTGGACAAAGTTTGAAAATTTGATTTCATGAGAATATCAAATTTGATTTCCATTGAATATTGATTAATTCTTTCCAAATTCAATCTCAAATCCATCCCATATATACTTGATGCATACCTATCAAGAAAGAACGAAAAATTGCTCTACAAACCCTATTCCAAAGTTCAAAAATCCGTGTGTTTGAGCAGCTGGAAACCCTAGTTTTGCTTCGATTCAACCCATTCAAGCCGTCCATTACATTCCTTGAGGTCTTTAGAGTCGATCCAGATACTTACTTCATCCAAAACCATCCGAAACAAGAGATTCGAATCGGTTTGCTCATACTTTTCAAATCGATTTCTATTTTCATGCATTTTAACACATTTGGTTGTTGTTTTGTGATTAGTAGGAAGATTGCAAGCGATGGGTTATTTGATTGAGTTTCCATGGCTTAGAACTCGTATTGCCATTGTTAGGGTTCCGAGTTCATTTAGGGTTTCATGAAATACATAAAATTGGACCACGAGACCTTGCCCATCGTGTTCGGAATGATGCCGGAATTAAACCATGTCTTTAGAACTCATTTATATTATATATCTGCGTTTTCCATTTTGCGGGGCACAAGCGTCGAAGGAAAGCCGAAGCTTTTGAATATTTGAAGCGAAGAAGGCGATGAATTGGCGGCGAAGGCGATGGTGGCGTGTTATTTTCAAATCGTTCGTTTCAAACGATGGCGTGTTGGCTCGGTTGGTCGACGTGTTGGTTTTGAGTTTGAGGCCAATGACTCGATTCGATCCCAGCCATGACATTTTTTACAAGTTTGCAAACTTATATTTTCTAGCATATTTTCATATTTTCTTTTATTTTAATATTTTCCATTCATTTTAATTTCTTTTCTATATTTTATTTCTGCATTTTAAAAATTACCAAAAATATTTTCTTTTTGCATTTATATTCTAAAAATCTTTATTTAATTTAATAAATTAAAAAATATATTTTTGCATGCATATTTATTTTTATTTATATTTTTGCATTTAATTCACTTTTAATTGCATTTTAATTATTAAAACTTTTCCAAAAAAATCCAAAAAATTATTGTAGGATATTTACCTTATTTCCAGCATATAGTAATTTTCTCATATTAAAATTTGCATTTTTCTAACATTTTTTCTCTTATTCGATTTCATCATATTTCCCGATTTTCTTATTCTTTCACAGGTTGCTCCGATTCGGACGTTTTCTTTTTATCACTTTATTATTTTCCAATAATGTAATTGCTCATGGGATGTAATAGTTTAATTTAGGACTTTTATTTTCCGCATTTTAAATTATGTATCTGCCCCAAAGCCATGTAATAGCGTAGGTTTACATTTCCGCATCTTTACATTCCGCATTTTACTTTCCGCACCCTATAAATTGCTAGTAATTAGGCGTGTCTGGCAAGATAACAATGAACATAGCCCACTAATTTTCAAGATAAAATATAAATCAACACACTTCTTTCACATGCACCCTTAGGGTAATTCTCTCTCGATGCCTTTCGATTCAAAATGGTCATGTCCCTCGAACGTAGAGGTATTCTAGCACCGTTGCCTTCCAAACAAATCATCATAGTCCCTTCGATACAAAGATCATAAGACCCACGATGTCGCTTCCGAATACATGATCTTGACCCTCGATTGTCGCCTACGAAAAATGATGATAGTCCCTTCGAATGTGCTAGGATACTTCCTACAAGTTGCCTCTATGACCATCCGATGTCCCTTCGAATGTCCCGCTTACATCCACGAATGGAGCTACCTACTAACTAATGGTATGGCTAGCGCTATTCTAAAGGAATGTAGAAGTACAACAAACGACCAATTCTGAGTGGGTAAATAAGTCTCTTAGTTGCTTGCTCTATCAAATGCTTTTCACACCACACACTTTTTCAAAGTTCAATTTCTTTTCAAAACAAAACATTTAGAACACTTTGTATACACTCCTACATGAGTCATTACAAAGTCAAAGCGAAATGCCTTTTCAAAACATTTTGTCAAACACACGAAAGCAATTTTAAAAAGTGATCTAGAGCAACTAAGAGCCGTAGATAACTATGGATGGAAAGGGTGCTAATACCTTCCCTTTTCATAACCATTCTCCCGAACTCGAGAATCTAACGAAGGTCTTTTTTACTTTTACCTTCCCTTAATTGGATAAAAATAAAAGTCGGTGGCGACTCTTGCTATCGCACATTTGGATACAAAATCCTACAAAAGTCGTTCACCGTATCCAGGCTGGCGACTCTGTGGGACACCCTTAAAGAGAGAATTGCCTTAGGGATTTCTAGATCATTTTTACTGCTTTTTGTTTGACTTGTATGCTTTAACTTTGAGGGTTGCTTGGGTATTATACTGTTGGGGGATCCTACACCCGGATCCGGGTTTCCTTTTAGGTAAGTAGCATTAGATCATTGCGACCGTTAGGCGTATAACTCGCGTCAACATGATGGCTACGTTAGCGTGACACTTTGGTTGTCCGATACTCTTCATTCCCAAGTTGAAGATAGTATTTGGCTTCTGCGTGGTGTCATCAAGCGCTAACTAAACTTTTAGAACCTTAATTGACCCATCTTGGCCATTAGAAGGAAGTGAGATGGCCGGCTTTGGTGTAGACCGAGGTTGGTTGATACTCGATGCTACGCTCATTGAGATCAGACTTTTGGGACATTTTCGATCGACCACTTGGCCGTCGTATTGAAATAAGCGCCTACGAGAAAGATCTATGATATGAGATTCCTAGAACCCGGTTACTATTATAGGACAAGATGAACCAACTCAAACTTTTGGTGGGGTAATCACCTATACCTCATGCAAGCCTTAACCCTAGGCTCATTGTGTGAATTGTTTGTGTGTGCTAAACATGACATCATGACATCATTCGCATTGCATATCATTTCTAACTATTTCAAGGACCTAGGGATTTATCTTTGCTCTGTTTTGTAGGGATTATGGCTTCTAGAAAGACTATCCGAATCAACTTCATGGGTATCCCTTCTCAACTCAAAGAATTGGTTTCAGAAATTCCCGACCATGCTCAGTTCATCAAAAGACACGGTTATCTAGTTGATTTGGTTATCTCCGGTTTTGAAGAAGATATGATGCATGTCCTATTCCAGTTCTTTGATCCGAAACCCCATTGCTTTACATTTCCAGATTATCAGTTGGTTCCTACCTTGGAAGAGTTCTCTAAGCTACTTGGGATACCTATTCTTGATCAAATATCATTCACCGGTTTGGAAAAGGTTCCTAAGTACGAAGACATTGCATCAGCCTTACATCTTAAACGTTCAGATATTGAAGCCAATTGGGAAACTAGAAGTGGAGTTAAGGGTTTACTTTCCAAGTTCTTAATCAAGAAAGCCCGAGAATTCCTCAAAGTTATGAGTTTCCATGCATTTGAAAACATTGTGGCCTTGCTAATTTATGGTTTGGTTCTATTTCCTAACTCGGATCAATTCATAGATGTCAACGCCATCAAGTTGTTTCTTACCCGCAATCCAGTGCCTACCTTACTTGGAGATATCCTACATTCTCTCCACACTCGTACTACTAAGCGACAAGGAACTCTCATGTGGTGGTTTATTTATTTTTCCATCGTTTTGAAGAACGAACAAAGGTTGAGATGGTCTCAAAGATTGATGTCACTCTCTCATTCGATATCCGTTGGAATCTTTTCTCTCAAAAGGACTTCACATTCATTGGCGTTGTGGAGAGTTCCCTAATGTACCACTCTTGGTATAAGGGAGGTATTACTTATAACCCTTCCTTAGCTCTACGTCGGTTTGGTTTTGCTCGAAGAGATGGTATGCTTCTCCAAGATGTTGTGTTCGACTACAATCACGATCTCCATAATTACGAAGGTTCATACATGCTTGGGGCATGGTAAAGAAGACCGATACCAAGACTTTGGGGCACCGAACTCCATTCCTTGGGAACCTTACCTCAAATGGGTGCGAGCTCGAGCTCAAAACCTCATGATGCCATTCACGCTTTACCACGTAATTATGGAACTGTTGCTATAGGTGACGTACCTATCTGTTCTCCATCCCGACATGCTCTCGATTTGAAGACTTGAAGAGATCCGGATTCACTTAAAGAAGAGGGATACCTTTGAAGCTCAGTGCTATGCAAGCGAGAAGAAAGTGTTAGAGTTGACAAAGTTACTTCATGAGGAGCGAAGCATCAATGCCTACATCGGCACCAAGAGGAAGCGCCCATGGGAGACTTAGAGCTTTAGGATGTTTTTTCTTTTATTATTTGAACTATCTCTTGTACTTAAAAAAAAAAAGAATAATAAAAGAGAACTAATAAATGTTTGTTCATTGTTTGTTTAACAAATTTAAATCTCTTAGGTCCTTGAAAACATTGCATTGCATTCGCATAAACATCATAGCATAACATTGCATACATTGGAGATTGGTTTTCTCATTTGCTCGCTATTTATTTTAGCGAAATGGCTCTTGAGCAGATTCAAAGATCTCCGGCTCGAATGCTCGGCCAGATGTTCACCAACTTGGTCCAAGGCCAAGAAGATCTGAAGAAGCTCATCAACAAGAAGAAGAAGGTTGTTGGTCTCCTCGACATGGGTAGACGTTTCAAAGGGGTCCAAAAGTGGTCGGTCGGATCGAGCTCTCGAAGGAAGTGTCCATACCGGGGAGTACCAAGGGTGATGAAGGTGACCAGCGTGAGCCAAAGAAAGGAGGAGAGGATCACTCGATTATAGCCAACACTCGATGAAGATGACAAGTACAAGCAACTGAAGACCGTCGAATCTTGTGGAGAACTGAAGATGTCCGGCTGAACTTTGATGATCGAGTCTTGTTCTGGTGTTGTGATTCCTCCCAAGTTCAAAGTTCCTTTTGCTAAGTATGATGGCATGTCTTGCCCTAAGCGCATTTGAAGTCCTATGTCCGAAGATCAATCCCACCGATGATGAAAGTTGTGGATGCATTATTTTCAAGAGAGTTTGTCCGCACCGGTTGGAATGGGATTATCGGCTAGAGAATGACCGTATCCGTACTTGGGTGATGCTTTCTAGACAGTATGAGTACAATCTGAATTGACACCCACTCGCATGCAACTACAAAGCATGTCTATGGGTCGTGACGAGAAGTTCAAGGAGTATGCTCGAAGTGGAGAGATCTAGCGAGTTCAACCACCCTTGTCCAATAGGGAGTTGGTTGATATGTTTATAACACCGACAGCCCGTTCTTCAATCATCGATTGGAAATTCTTCATGGATTCAGCTGATATTGACGCGTGAAGTGGTATCAAGAGTGGGAAGATCCATGTAGAGTCATCTTGAATCTGCGAAGAGATCTTTTGGTGCTAAGAAAGAAGCTAATCGTATGTGTAAAAGCCGAGCCAAGACCGACCGGGGGCGGTTGTGATCTCGATACTACATCGGACAACCTCGGTGAGCAGCGTAGCGAAGCGCGAGTTCGAAGATCAACATGCCTTTGTCGCAAGTCTTGCAACACATGTTGAGCAGGTGATAACCTTGAGGGATCCTCCTCGAATGTCAACACTTCCTCTCCGGTACAATCCTAATGCTAAGTGTGCTTACCATTCCAATAGCCAGGCACGACAACGACAATTGTTGGGCTCGAAGAACAAGATTCAAGATATGATTGAAGCTAAGCAGATTGAGTTTGATCCTCTTGTTGAGACTCCAAATGTGATCAATGCTCCTATGCCTAACCATGACAAGAGTTCCAATGCTGTTGGTGACGATACTTATGTTTTCAATATAGATGACTTGACCATTTCTCTGATGACTGTTAAGAAGAATTTGTTGCAAGCCGGTGTCAATCCAGGATGCCCAGAAGATTGTCGTTGGTGCCCATCTGCGCCTGATGGTTGCGCTTGGTTGAGAAGACGTGTTCAGTGCATGATGGATAACCGTGAGATACTATTTCTGAAACCACTTGTGCAGAAGCTGTGTGAAGATATGTCTAAATTGAAGATTGACAATGCGAACGAAACTGTACCATCTGTGTGGGATACCTTGGGGCAGCCAAGTGGGAAATATGATTACATGGTGAAGTACATCACGATAGTTACAAGATTCCTATTGAAGATGTTAAGGCGACCGGATGGGGTGACGATTTCCCGAAGACTACGATGTTAACACAATAAGGATTTCCTCTGCGATCCTGTGCCTGGTGGCACCTCTCATCATCACTTCTCCAAGACCGGTTCCATATTCCTCGACAAGGCTATCCTTTGGAATTATGGGTGATGTTTACTATCATGGTGTCAAACAAGATCCTCGACCATTGAAGATCTTCTTCTGAAGTTTCTATTCGACATTGACAACATCAGGATCGATAAAGTGACTAGAACCGGAAGGGTATTCTCTCCAGATCTCTCCTCCAAAAGACAACTGCGACTCCTCGCATTCCACTACTCAATCAATATCCCGCTAGAGGAAAGAACCGGTGACTCATCCGCTCATCCGAAGTACCAAAGGAAGTTCAAGACACCTCAAACAGAAATGGAGGAAATTGAAGATTATCAAGAAGAGTGACTACAATGTTGTGGAACAATTGGGACGGACTCGTCCAAGATCTCCATGCTTGCTCTGCTCTTGTGCTCGAGGCTCATGCTAATGCCTTGGTGAAGTTTCAAGAATGCTCATGTGCAAGACACTACCATCGATTCGAAGTTTGTATTGCTAGCGGCTGCCAACAACGGCCTAGGCTTCTCGATCTTGATTTGACTCAGGAAAGAAACACAACAAAGCCTTGCACATCTCGTTGAATGCAGGGCATTACATTATCTCATGTTTTGGTTGATACCGGTTACGCTCGAATATCCTTCCAACGCTTTTGATCGGCTTGATGTCGAAGGGTTGGTTCGAGACCCGGTGACATTATTGTGAGGCTTTTGATGGTTCTAAGCGAGCTGCTTGGAGAGCTCCTCTCACTGTAAAGTCGGTTCCCGGACTTTTGACTCTACTTTCTTTGTCATGGACATTCGTCCGCTTACTCTTGCCTACTTGGGCCCTGGATACATGGGCGGTACCTCTACCTTACATGGTGAAATACCGGTGAAAGGGAAGGTTGTTACGATGTGGTGAAGAAGAATATATGGTCGGTCATCTACTCATTCCGCTATCTCGAGATGGAGGGTGAATTCTTGAGACTCCTGTCAAGCTTTTGAAACAATTCCCAGTCATGCCTGTTGACTCTCCGTAACTCGAAGATGCTAAAGTTCCGCCTAGGATGGCCTCATTGAAAGATGCTCAAGTTTGAACAAGGAGGTAGCTATTTGGGGTCAGCTCACGATCTTCCTTTCAAATCGACAAGGCGGTTTAGGCTTCACCATCAAGGTCGAGAAGATGATACGCGAACGTGTGACCAACTTCCTTTCCGCATCGGTCAGTGGAATCCATGCTATAGAAGCGGCGACAACGACTTCGACATCGCAAGTGGATCTTCAACTCAGATTAAGGGCTCAAGAATTGGAAGGCGAAGACGTCATACCAATCTCCTTTAGTCGAGTAATTGCTCTTGTTTTGTTTTGCTTTTCGTATTTCTTTATGTTTGAACAATAAACTTTGAAAGCCTAGTGCCTTGCGGGGCATCATGGCTCGTTGCGAGGTTATTATCATCATTTGCGTATTTTCATTCAATAAATCGTTGGACTTTTGCATTCAATTGTGTTTTCTTTCTTTACTTTATCACCCTTCAAAAGCTATGTGTTCTTACACACACCCACGTGATACACTGCGAATCACTCGAATCTCGTTAATAACTATGCTAGTGCTAAATATGACTTGATAATCCGATCTACCAAGCCGAAGGCGAAAGTGAGGAAGATTGTGAAGTTCGGAGAACTTGCGGGGCTACAAGAAGAAGCGAGTTATCTGACCCCACGAAGAGCAAGTTGAGGTTGTGAATTTGGGTACTGACGAAGACAGAAAAGAGATCAAGATAGGAACGGGTCTTGAGAACAGTGTTAAAGAAAGGTTGATTCAGATGCTACGGGACTACATTGAGGTTTTTGCTTGGTCATACGAGGACATGCCTGGTTTGGACATTGATATTGTGGTACATCGATTGCCGACAAAGGAAGGTTTTCTCCCAGTGAAACAGAAGGTTCGTCGCATGCGTCCTGAGATGTCAGAGAAAATCAAAGCCGAAGTTATGAAGCAGTTCAACGCTGGTTTCCTAGCCGTTACTTCCTATCCCCAGTGGGTTGCTAATGTTGTACCCGTGCCTAAGAAGGATGGTAAGGTACGAATGTGTGTGGATTACAGAGATCTAAACAAAGCGAGTCCGAAAGATGATTTCCCACTCCCTCATATTGATGTTCTAGTTGACAACACCGCTCAACATAAGGTTTTCTCCTTCATGGATGGTTTCTCCGGTTACAATCAGATCAAAATGGCTCCCGAAGACATGGAGAAGACTACTTTTGTTACACAGTGGGGCACTTTCTGCTACAAGGTTATGCCGTTCGGACTGAAGAACGCAGGCGCCACTTATCAGCGCGCTATGGTAACATTGTTTTATGACATGACTCATCACGAGATAGAGGTCTATGTTGACGACATGATAGCTCGGTCACAGACTGAAGAAGAACATCTTGATCATTTGCAGAAATTATTTGACAGATTGAAGAAGTACAGACTGAGACTTAATCCCAACAAGTGCACCTTTGGGGTCAGATCCGGAAAACTCCTAGGGTTTGTAGTCAGTGGAAGAGGTATTGAGGTTGACCCTGCGAAGGTTAAAGCTATTCAAGAGATGCCAACTCCCCGCACCGAGAAGGAAGTCAGAGGTTTCTTGGGTCGATTAAACTACATTGCCAGATTCATTGCACACCTAACTGCTACTTGTGAGCCAATCTTCAAGTTACTTAAGAAAGATCAAGTAGTAGAATGGAACGACGATTGCCAGATCGCTTTTGACAAAATCAAGGAGTACCTTGAATCCTCCTATCCCGATGCCACCGCGGAAGACCTCTTATTATGTACTTGCGGTGTTAGAGAATTCAATGGGGTGTGTGTTGGGGCAACATGACGAGTGCAGTCGAAAAGAGCATGCAATATACTACCTTAGCAAAAGTTTACCGATTGTGAAACAAGATACTCAACTCGAGAAAACTTGCAACGCTTTGGCTTGGTCGACTAAGGCAAGTATATGTTGACTCACTACCTTGTTGATTTCAAGATGGATCCGATAAAATACATCTTTGAGAAACCATCTCTCGGAAGAATAGCAAGATGGCAAATGATCTTGACCGAATATGACATCGGTACACTTCTCGAAAGCGATCAAAGGAAGTGTAGTAGCCAATCATTTGGCTCATCAAGCCGTAGATGACTATCGATCGATGGGTTAATTTCAGACGAAGATGTTTTACTAATTCCGATTGTGAAGAACCGAGGCCAGACGAAGGACACGAACAAGGATCCCGATGGACTATGGTCTTTGATGGAGCTTCAAACGCACTTGGCAATGGCATTGGCGCCATCATTACATCCCTACGGCGGACTCCTTTCACCGCAGATTATGTTTCAGATTGCACTAACAACATGGTCGTCGAGCGTGCATCATGGGTCTTAAAGTCGCTATTGACTTAAGAATCAAGTTCTTACAAGTGTATGGAGACTCGACTTTAGTGATCGGTCGAGATAAAGCGAGTGAGATACGAAGCATCCGAATCTCATTCCGTATCGAGAGCATGTTCTGAGTTTGATTCCCTACTTCGAAGAGATTACTTTTGATCATATTCCACGAGAAGAGAATCAGTTGGCAGACGCATTGGCTACTATGTCGTCTATGTTCAAGGTTAGATGGGACAACGAGGCTCCCCAGATCATCATTGAGAAGTTTGACGAACCAGCGTATTGTTGCGAGCTTGACGCTTGGTACTATGACGTGAAGAGGTATCTTGAGACTCAGGAATATCCTGCAGGGGCATCTGTTAATGATAAGAAGTTCATGAGAAGATTTGCTTCCAAATTCTTTCTCAGCAACGACATCTTATACAAGCGCAACCACGACTTGTGCTTACTCCGTTGTGTAGACCAGAAAACAGCAATGCGTATCATGGAAGAGTTACACGAAGGCGAATTTGGTACCCACTCCAGTGGACACACCATGGCTAAGAAGATTTTGAGAACAGGTTACTATTGGTCCACCATGGAAGCTGATTGCCACCGCTATGCTCGATCTTGCCACAAGTGCCAGATTTATGCCGACAAAGTGCACATACCTCCAGTACCTCTGAATGTTTTAACTTCTCCTTGGCCTTTCGCGATGTGGGGCATTGACATGATTGGAGAGATTAAGCCCACAGCTTCTAATGGACATCGTTTCATTCTTGTGGCAATTGATTACTTTACCAAGTGGGTAGAAGCAGCCTCGTCCGCATCTGTTACCAAGAATGTTGTGGCTCGATTCATCAAGCACAATCTTATCTGTCGGTATAGCACTCCTGAAAGGATTATCACAGATAACGGTTCCAATCTCAACAATAAGATGATCACCAAACTTTGCACGCAGTTCAAGATCAAGCATCACAATTCTTCTCCGTATCGGCCTAAAATGAATGGCGCAGTGGAAGCCGCCAACAAAAACATTAAGAAGATTATACAGAAGATGACAGTGACTTACAAGGATTGGCATGAGATGCTACCATTTGCTCTTCATGGTTATCGCTTCTGTACGAACATCACCCCTTCTCTCTTGTATACGGTATGGAAGTCGTCTTACCCATTGAGGTTCGGATACCCTCAACGAGTCCTCCGGACACGAGTTAGGCGAAGCGATTGGATCGAGACTCGCCTTGACGGATTAACTTGATCGATGAGAAGCGACTCGCGTCCATCGCCATGGACGATTTATCGAGCGAATGATCGAGCATTTAACAAGAAGGTCAAGCACCGAGTCTACCAAGTCGGTGATCTAGTAGTCAAGCGCATCATTCTTCCACAAGGTGATCCCGGGGCAAATGGACTCCCACCATGAGGGCGTTTGTAGTCAAGGTATTTTCGGTGGAGCTATGATACTTAGCACCATGGATGGTGAAGACTTCCACACCACGTGAGCGCAGACATAGTCAAAAATACTACATAAAGAGACCCGCTAGGTCGGCGAACCTAGGCAAAAATAAGGGCATCTGGCAAACCAAAAGGTTCGGGCAAAATTAAGGATATATACAAAACATGTACACCGGCAAGTCGAAAACACGAAAGGCGGCTTGGGCAAAAGGGTATCCGATGGTGAAAACCGAAAGGCGGTCTAGGCAAAAGTTAGGGATTTAAGCGTCGACTATGTCTCTTCGGATCACTTGCTTCGGACTACTATCATTCAAGATTCAAATGGCGAAGATCGGTCTACTCACTTTCTCTGTGAGGGGATGAGATAGTCGAAATATATGAGTACTAGCATAGTTGGAACTTACGAGATTGTTTCGCATAGCTTTTACCTTTCTTGTGTATAAAACTACTTGGCCATCGCCACATTTCAAAATAAATGCGAGTTCTTTCTCTTTACAATTTCCATTGTTGTCGTTTGCAATAAGTCCAACGTTTGTTTTGAATGACTATACGCATTTGACAGTAAGAATCTAATCGTAAACATACGAAAAGTGAACATGCAAAGGTACTTACTATAGGTTCCAGGAATTGAGATGACGACGAAAGTCACCAATTAGTTCCCCGCAGAGCATAAAGGTGTCACTCACAACACACCTTCCCCAACGGAGTATATGTTAAGCAGTGATTCCACTCAACCGAGCAACGTTACGTCAGTCTCCAAGCAGTAACACCTCATCCCCAGTCAAGGCATTCATCCCCAGCGGATATTTCTCAATCCTCCCCTTCTCCCCAGCAGCGGTATCCAGACACAAGACTTGGTCAGATAGTGCATCGGAGGAAACATACACCTTTTATTTCCCAGCCAGAGATTACAACGGACTCCAGACTCTTCTAGCCCGGTCTCTCAGTAACCATCAAATGCTCTCCAGCGAGATCTACACTCGGAATCCCCAGTAGAGCGTCTCCTAAATTTCCTCAGCAGGATCTACATACAAGGTCCCCAACAGATCACCTCCCAGACTCTCCTCAGCAGGGTCTACGAGATCTCCAACAACGAGCTTCTCAAATCTCTACCCTCCTCAACAATATCTAGGCTCAAGACTTGGTCAGATAGTGCATCGGAGGAATCCAGGGTACCTTTCTTCTCCAAAAGCGGGGTTCTCACCTACTCAATCCCCAAGCGGAAGTCAGAAATCTTCAAACAGAATATCCGCATCTTCTTCAAGATGGATATGTTTTGAAATATCACAACATCTATCATCCATACATTTCTCATAAAGTCATAATTCATGCATATGTCATTCATATACACTGTCATGCATCATACTTTGCATAAAACTAACGAATATTCTATCAAAGTTTCTCTTGTTTTCTCAAAAGCAGTATGATCTACGCAAGCAGGTCCAGATTAAGCCCCGAACGGCGGAAAACTATCTGAAAGACCGCCCTTGGTTGTCCTCCGACGGTGGTCCAGATTAAGCCCGAACCAAGCGGAAAACTATCCGAAAGACCACCTCGGTTATCCTCCGATAACAGCGATGGATCAAACACCGATGAGGAAGCTATCCACATTTTGCCAACTACAATCTCCTTGAGTAGTCGGCACGAAGATTTATTCGATTCCTTATTATCAGCAGAACTACAGTCTAGCGTCGACTCGGTTGCCTCGGATGACATCTTAAGCCCATCTCCGACTACTTGTCAACATTTCTTCACTTTCAGAATGCTGCATATATGGTTAAAAATCAATACAGACCAATAACTTCATTTAAAGTGAACACGAAGTCTAACGTACGACTCCCTTCGGATGGCATCCTAAGCCCATCCCCTCCTTCAGGAACATCTGTCTAACATACGACTCACTCCCCAGCAACGACCTTTCCAGATGGCATCTTAAGCCCATCTCCGTCAGCTCTCCTATTAGCAACCTCGAGTCTAGCGTACGACTCGTTCCCCAGAGAAGTCTCCAACTTCTCCAAATGGCATCTGTAAGCCCATTCTCGCATCGTCAGCCAATAGCGAGTGCAAATTTTCAGGTGTACTCGAGTGTTCAATCATCTTCTACCTCCAGGTCACGAAAGACAAGCATGTCAATCTAACCCTCCAGTATAAGAAGATTGAACAGGGGCAGCTGTCATACCCCAAAATTTGCCCTCCATCTACTCAAGAGATTTCATACATATATGCTCAAGGATTCTTCAAGAGTTGATCAGACAAACTCTCTCCTAGACAATCAACCCAAACTAGGGTTTGGTATCTCTCAAGTCAAGATGGATTTCCAACATCTCCAATGGTCTTCATGACTCCTCATATGCTTCAAGGATTCTCCATGTCAAGTTTCAAGCCTCACAAGTCAAGTTTCCTCAAACAATTGCTCAGATGGTTGAAAATCGGGTGTATTGGACAAAAAGTCAAGTGGTCAACATACGTCAAAACTTGATTTTTGGTCAACATCCTCATTTTGAAGTTACATTCATCATTTGATCAAGGGTTGATCATGATTCATCAAGAAAACTCAAGATTTGTTCAAAAGTCAAACTTTCTAAATTAGGGTTTCTAGGTGAAAAGTCAACTGAACTTTGACTGATCATAACTTGCTCATACTTTCTCAGAAATTTTCCCACCAAAGCTCATTTTGAAGGAAATTCAATTCTCTACAACTTCATGTCTCACAAGAATGTCCAAAAAATGCTTCATTTGAGAGGTATAGCTCAAAACATTATAGGTCATTTTCAAAGTCAACAAAAAGTCAAATTTTTGATTTGAAGATATATTGAGCATGGTAACTCCAATTGAGATGAAACCAAAGACATTGTTTAGAGGACTCTTAGAGCTTTCCAAAAAGTCCAAGAACACTCAAAAATGTGGAAAATTGAGCAAGATACACCATTCACAAGTTGGGCAATTTTGGAAGAATGCACAAAGAGAGATACTTCAAAAAATCAAATCTTTTGCAAATGGGCCTACTTTTTCTTCATCCTAACTTGTTCCTCATGCAATTAGGAATGTCCAAGCCCAATGCCACGAATTTTTTGATTTATTTTTCTATTTAATTTGTAATTTATTCATTTAAATGCAAATTAAATCTTAAAATAAATTATAAAATCAAAATTAATTGGAAGATTGATTTTTATTGCTTTCTTGTGATCCAATCAACCCATAAATGCCAGCAATTTCGAAATTAGATCAAATTTGGCAAGATTGGATTGAAATTGGACAAAGTTTGAAAATTTGATTTCATGAGAATATCAAATTTGATTTCCATTGAATATTGATTAATTCTTTCCAAATTCAATCTCAAATCCATCCAGCATATATACTTGATGCATACCTATCAAGAAAGAACGAAAAAATTGCTCTACTAACCCTATTCCAAAGTTCAAAAATCCGTGTGTTTGAAGCAACTGGAAACCCTAGTTTTGCTTCGATTCAACCCATTCCAAGCCGTCCATTACATTCCTTGAGGTCTTTAGAGTCGATCCAGATACTTACTTCATCCAAAACCATCCAGAAACAAGAGATTCGAATCCGGTTTGCTCATACTTTTTTCGAAATCGATTTCTGTTTTTCATGCATTTTTAACACATTTGGTTGTTGTTTTTGTGATTAGTAGGAAGATTGCAAGCGATCTGGGTTATTTGATTGAGTTTCCATGGCTTAGAACTCGTATTGCCATTGTTAGGGTTCCTGAGTTCATTTTAGGGTTTCATGAAATACATAAAATTGGACCACGAGACCTTGCCCATCGTGTTCGGAATGATGCTTGGAATTAAACCATGTCTTTAGAACTCATTTATATTATATATGCTGCGTTTTCCATTTTGCCAGGGCCTGTAGCGTCGAAGGAAAGCCGACGCAAGCTTTTGAATATTTGAAACGAAGAAGACGATGAATTGGCGCGAGGAAGGATGAGTGGCGTGTTATTTTCAAATCGTTCCGTTTCAAACGATGGCGTGTTGGCTCGGTTGGTTGTTGGTTTTCGAGTTTGAGGCCAATGACTCGGTTTGATCCACGCCATGACATTTTTACAAGTTTGCAAACTTATATTTTCTAGCATATTTTCATATTTTCTTTTATTTTAATATTTTCCATTCATTTTAATTTCTTTTCTATATTTTATTTCTGCATTTTAAAAATTACCAAAAATATTTTCTTTTTGCATTTATATTCTAAAAATCTTTATTTAATTTAATAAATTAAAAATATATTTTTGCATGCATATTTATTTTTATTTATATTTTTGCATTTAATTCACTTTTAATTGCATTTTAATTATTAAAACTTTTCCAAAAAAATCCAAAAAATTATTGTAGGATATTTACCTTATTTCCAGCATATAGTAATTTTCTCATATTAAAATTTGTATTTTTCTAACATTTTTTCTCTTATTCGATTTCATCATATTTCCCGATTTTCTTATTCTTTCACAGGTTGCTCCGATTCGGACGTTTTCTTTTTATCACTTTATTATTTTTCAATAATGTAATTGCTCATGGGATGTAATAGTTTAATTTAGGACTTTTATTTTCCGCATTTTAAATTATGTATCTGCCCCAAAGCCATGTAATAGCGTAGGTTTACATTTCCGCATCTTTACATTCCGCATTTTACTTTCCGCACCCTATAAATTGCTAGTAATTAGGCGTGTATGGCAAGATAACAATGAACATAGCCCACTAATTTTCAAGATAAAATATCTGAAATCAACACACTTCTTTCACACACGCACCCCTTAGGGTAATTCTCTCTCGATGCCTTTCGATTCAAAATGGTCACGTCCCTCGAACGTAGAGGTATTCTAGCACCGTTGCCTTCCAAACAAATCATCATAGTCCCTTCGATACAAAGATCATAAGACCCACGATGTCGCTTCCGAATACATGATCTTGACCCTCGATTGTCCCCTACGAAAAATGATGATAGTCCCTTCGAATGTGCTAGGATACTTCCTACAAGTTGCCTTCTATGACCATCCGATGTCCCTTCGAATGTCCCGCTTACATCCTATGAATGGAGCTACCTACTAACTAATGGTATGGCTAGCGCTATTCTAAAGGAATGTAGAAGTACAACAAAACGACCAATTCTGAGTGGGTAAATAAGTCTTTTAGTTGCTTGCTCTATCAAATGCTTTTCACACCACACACTCTTTTTCAAAGTTCAATTTCTTTTCAAAACAGAAACATTTCCGAACACTTTGTATACACTCCTACATGAGTCATTACAAAGTCAAAGCGAAATGCCTTTTCAAAACATTTTTGTCAAACACACAGAAAGCAATTTTAAAAAGTGATCTAGAGCAACTAAGAGCCCGTAGATAACTACGGATGGAAAGGGGTGCTAATACCTTCCCTTTTCATAACCATTCTCCCGAACTCAGAATCTAACGAAGGTCTTTTTCTGTTACTTTTACCTTCCCTTAATTGGATAAAAATAAAAGTCGGTGGCGACTCTTGCTATCCGCACATTTGGATACAAAAATCCTACAAAAGTCAGTTCACCGTATCACATTTATATTTGAATTTTATAACATTTAATTCAAAAATAAATTATATAAAATATGAAAATTAGGTTATTTTTTCAATTAAGTTGGATTTATATCTTTCTTAATGTCCAAGAAAGCCCAATACACTTACCAAATTCGTGCAAGCTGTGGCATTGATGAGAAAATCATATTTTCTTCAATATTTGATTTTATTTTCAAAGAAAATATTTGCACATTGATGGAGCAATCTTTTTTCCACTCTTTTGCCATCCAAACTTTCTCTATAAATGCTCAGCATTGTGTACAAGCAGCCAGACGAAACCCTAGCTCAAGCATAACCCTTACTCTTGCCAAAATTTTTCAAGAATTCTTGGAAAATCGAATTTCAAACTCCAGCCGTTTTCAGCCCTCAAAAACCACTCCATTGTCTTCAGGAGGTAAGTTTAAGTAAGTATACACTCTTGCCATGGGTTAAAGCACGCTGAATCGAGCCCTGTACATACATACATGTTCAATATTTCTTGATTTTTGCATTTGATTGTTCTGCTTGTTTTAATCGATTCTAACCGTTTTAATGAGTTCATGAGATGATAAGGGGTGGATCTGGGCAATCGCTTGTAAGCTTGAACGTCAGAATCACACATTGCCATGTTTAGGGTTTTCAAACTGGGAAGCTTCAAACTGAATGATAGAGGCATTTTCAATCGAAACTAATGGCACCATCGTGCTCGCAGCCATCGAATTAGGGGGGTAGGGTACCTTTTGTCCATTTATTTTGCGTATTTTGCAGGATTGAAGATCGGGCTAGCGGGAAGATGAAGCCCTAGCTCGCTGACTCGGCGATGACCGCGAAGTCTGGCGTGGAAAGCGGCGTTCAATTCGTCCATCCGATCAACTGGGGCGCGTCGACTTTGATTTTCAAAATATCGGGGCGTGTCATCGCTTATGTGTCATTGTTTTTCGCTTTCAAAACACGGATGACACTTGGCCTAGTGGTTAAGCGCTTCGTGCAAAGATGCTCTCTAATGTCATGGGTTCGATCCATTCGAGCGCTTTTGCTTTCTTTTCTCAAAACTTCAAACTTTTTCATATTTTTCTATTTTCCAATTTATTTTAATATTTGCATCCTATTTTAATTATATTCATATTTTTATTTATGCATTAAAACTCATCAAAATTAATTTTCTTTTACATTATTTTCATAAAATCTTTATTTAATTTATAAAATTAAAAATACAATTTTGCATGCATATTTATTTTTATTTGTAATTTTGCATTTTAATCATTATAAATTCATTTTAAATTATTAAATTGCATCCAAAAAATCCCAAAAAATTATTTTAGCATATTTATATTATTTCCAGCATGTAATAATTTTCTCATATAAAAATTTGCATTTTTCTAACATTTTTTCTCTTGTTCGATTCATATCGTATTTTCCGATTTCTCATTCTTTGTACAGGTTGATCCGATTCAGACGATTTTCTCTTTATCATTTTATCATATTATTTTTCAATTATGTAACTGTATATGGGATGTAATAGTTTAATTTAGGATTTTATTTTCCGCATTTTAAATTATGTATATGCCCCAAAGCCTTGTAATGTAGGACATTTACATTTCCGCCTTTACATTCCGCATTTTACTTTCCGCACCTTATAAATTGCTAGTAATTAGGCGTGTATGGCAAGACTAAAATTGAACATAGCTCACTCTAATTTCAAGATAATATATTCTGAATTCAACACACTTCTTTCACACATGCCCCCCTTAGGGTAATTCTCTCTCGATGCCTTTCGATTTAAAATGGTCATGTCCCTCGAACGTAGAGGTATTCTAGCACCGTTGCCTTCCAAACAAATCATCATAGTCCCTTCGATACAAAGATCATAAGACCCACGATGTCGCTTCCGAATACATGATCTTGACCCTCGATTGTCGCCTATGAAAAATGATGATAGTCGAATGTGCTAGGATACTTCCGCAAGTTGCCTTCTATGACCATCCGATGTCCCTTCGAATGTCCCGCTTACATCCAACGAATGGAGCTACCTACTAACTAATGGTATGGCGCTATTCTAAAGGAACGTAAAGTAAACGATCAATTACGAGTGGGTAAATAAGTCTTTTAGTTGCTCGCTCTACCAAATGCTTTTCACACCACACACTCTTTTCAAAGTTCAATTTCTTTCCAAAACAAAACATTTCCGAACACTTTGTATACACTCCTACGAGTCATTACAAAGTCAAAGCGAAATGCCTTTTCAAAACATTTTGTCAAACACAGAAAGCAATTTTAAAAGTGATCTAGAGCAACTAAGAGCCGTAGATAACTACGGATGGAAGGGTGCTAATACCTTCCCTTTTCATAACCATTCTCCCGAACTCAGAATCTAACGAAGGTCTTTTTCTGTTACTTTTACCTTCCCTTAATTGGATAAAAATAAAAGTCGGTGGCGACTCTTGCTATCCGCACATTTGGATACAAAAATCCTACAAAGTCAGTTCACCGTATTACAACCGCATGCATGTGCATTAGTCGAGTCGCATGTCATAATACTTTATGAGAATGTTGTTGTGATAATTGGATTACGTTGTTGTGAATGATTGCGAGTTGTTGTGGATAGTTGCATGTTGTGATGAGTAGTTGTGCGTTACCGTTGTGGCTAAAAGAGATATGGAGGATCTTTCGCGTGATGGATTGCACCCAAACGTAGAAGGTTCGTTATGGGACACATATGTTAGCAAGTGAGGTTGATGACTGGTGGCTAGAAACGTGTCAGAGATTGGAGGCTGCGGGTGAGGAAATCACTTGGGTTGTTTTTTGTAGAGAGTTTATGAGGAAGTACTATCCTGAAGATGTTTGGGGTAAGAAAGAAATCGAGTTCCTTGAGTTGAAGCAGGGAAATAATTTTGTGACTGAATGCGAAGTTTGTGGAACTAGCTAAGTTCTATCCACACTTTAATGGAAAAGGTGCTGAGTTTTCCAAGTGCATCAAGTTTGATAACGGGTTGCGCTCGGACATCAAGAAAGTTGTTGGTTATCAGAAGATTCGTGTCTTTTTGGATTTGGTTGATAGTTGCAGGATCTATGAGGAGGATAGTAATTCTCATCACAAGATCCTTAACAACAAAATTAGGAAATACCTCTTCAGTATCAGAATCAAATTCAGAGGAATCTAAGTTGTCAGCTATGTTGGCCATTAAAGTTATGTTGGCTCTTTCATCTTCTGAGTTTGACGAAGTTTCAAAAGAATCTGAATCATCCCATGTTGCCGTAAGACTTCTCTTCTTTTATTTGTCAAGCCTCTTCTTCAGCTTTTCTTTCTGAAGTTTAGGACAATCACTTTTATAGTGACGAGGTTCCTTACATTCATAGCATACAATCTCTTTGCTGCTTATCTTTTTGTATCAAGAGGATGAATCAGAATGATTACTAGATCTTCTTGGATTTCTGAACTTCCTCTATCTGTTCTTCCAGAGATGTTGAACTCTTCTGAAGAGCAGAGATAACTCATCTTCTTCTTCTGATGATCCTCCAGAGTTTTCTTCTTCAGCCTGAAAAGCTTTAGAGTCATATTTTTTGTTAGATTTAAGAGAAATAGACTTACCTTTATTCTGGGGCTCATCTTCTTATAATTCTACCTCGTGACTTCTTAATGAGCTGATGAGTTCTTCCAGAGAGATTTTGTTCAGATCTTTTGCAAGCTTAAGGTACAAAATACTCTCCAACATTCTTAAAATGCACACGAGGGGGAGTCAAATCCAGAAATTACAAAGCATCTTAGAAGGGTGTTTGTCATCATCAAGAAGGGGGAGAATGTAGAATCAAGCTTCTCAATCTCAATAAATATATCATGTTTTGATGAAGACAAACCTCATGGCAAGAAGGCAAAGATATTTATCAAGGAAAAATTCACTCTAAAGTTAAAACATCATGATCAAGACTTTGACCCAAGACATTTAACAAACTTTGAGAAGGTATAATAAAAATGCCTCACAAATACTTAAGTTTTAGATGCTCAAAGTTCATAACATGATTGCATGACATACACACTTGATTTCACTGAGTTTTAAAGCAAAACATGCATTTTTGTTATTGTGCAATCGATTGCATACTGAATGAAATTTTTAAAAATGCTTTTGTTTGAGGGTGCAATCGATTGCATGTTGAAATTTTTTCACTTTTTAACTAAGTGCAATCAATTTGCACAATGGTGCAATCGATTGCTCACTGTAAGTTTTTGAAAATTCATTCTGTTAGAGCCCGTGAAATCAATTTGCATAAAGGTGCAACCGATTGCACCCTGCACGTTTTTGAAAAATCAGAATTCATGCATGCACTATTTCATGCACCCTTTCACTAAAAATTTGTCTCTAATCTTGGCACTTGTTCATGATTAAAATGAAGAGACTTATGATATTTTTAAAAGGTTCCATGAACATATAAATACTCAAACTTTCAAATTCATTTCTTACCTCTTCCAATCAAAATTCATTCAAATTTCAAATATTCACATTCAAGTGTTCATACTTTCATATGAGATTTTTTGCATACTTTCACATTACATAAACCAGACAATCTTGAGCAATCTATATCTCTAAGTCATTGTGAATTATTGTTATTGGAAGGGAAGATCAAGTATATTGATAAATCACTCAAAGTGATATTGTTCTACAATCTTACAAACTCAAAAACTCTTGTAAAAATTTAAACATTCTTTTTGTATTCTTGTTGTCCAGGATTTTTGGAAGCAAGTTGTGCATTGAAGAGGATTGTTCTTCTTGCACTTAGTGTTGTTAGACCTTAAAGGTTTTAAGAGCCTTTGGTCTCCCTATAGGTTAGATAGTAGGCTTCACAATTGGTGTGAATAGGTTGTACAATCATTCTAACTATAGTGAAATCTCTTGCATGTTGTAAGGGGACTGGAGTACTCTCGATCTATGAGGGGAACCAGGATATATCCTTGTGTTCTTTACTTTTCAGCATTTACCGCTTTCATAAATATCTTAACCAGAAAAGAAAGAATCTTCACACACCTTCATTCATCAAACCAAAAATATTGCATCAAGTATTCATAAAAACTGATAATTTTTTTAAGCACCTTATTCACCCCCTCTTAGGCGCATTTCATACTTACAGAGCTGTCACCATAGGTCTCCATTTCTTGGTAAGACTTCTTATGAATTTCTTTACATGATCAGCAATAGAATATCCTTTGTCCAGAACTTTTAAACCAGCTACCCGAATTTGAAACCTTGAGAACATTGCTTCAACAGTTTCATCTTCTTCCATTTTGAACATTTCGTACTTCTGAATAAGAGCAAGAGCTTTTGTTTCTTTGACTTGTGTATTGAATTCATGCGTCATTCTTAAGGAGTCTAAATTGTTCTTAGATGAGTCTCTGTTTGTGATCTTCTCATACTCAGTGTATGAGATGACGCTTAGGAGGACTGTTCTGGCTTTGTGATAATTTTTGAATTCTTTCTTTTGCTGATCTGACATTTTCTTTCTTTCAATCTTCTGACCACTTCCATCAACAGGATGAATGTAGCCATCAGTTACCATATCCCAGAGATCAGCGTCATGGGCCAGAAAGAAACTTTCGATTCTGTCTTTTCAGTAGTCGAAATTTTCTCCATCAAACATAGGGGGTCTGCCGTTGATTCTGTCTTTGTCGTCATAGTGGTCATTGTTGTTTTGAATTGGTTCTGTCATTTTGTTTTTCAAGATGGATCTTTTATCTGACACGCTTAAGTGTTAGCACCTAAAACCAGGCGCTCTGATGCCAATTGAAGGCTGAGAAACACAAGAAAGGGGGGTTTGAATTGGGTTTTTCTAAATTAAAACAGTTTGACACAACTATTTTTATCCTGGTTCGTTTAAACTCAAACTACTCCAGTCCACCCATCAAGGTGATTTGCCTCTCTCAACGAGGTCTTAATCCACTATTCAACAATAGATTACAATTCACAAAGAAAATTGCCCTTGTCTTCTTGAGATAAACCATAACCTGGTTCTCGAGGAATTACAAACTGATTGAACAATTACAACTATGTATAAAAGATGCTTCTAATAAGCTATATCAATATTGTGATGTATTACACAATATATTTTGAGCTTAATTGAAACTAGAGAAATATGAATTCTTTCGTTGAAAATTTTCTCTGCAATATGTGTGTAAGAGTTGTGTGAAATTCTTCATGATTTTGTCTTTATATAGGCGTGAGAATTTCAATCTGTTGGAGACATAGATTCCACTAATGGAAGAATGATATTTGTCATTAATTGTGTTTTCCATAAAAACAAGATCCTGTTGGAAATTGGTTGTTACTTCAAATATTCCCATTTGAGTCTTTGTAACGCATCAGAACTAAGCAGCCAACATATAGGAATCAGAGTTTGTAGTGCAACATGGTGCTTTCAGAAGTTTGTCTTTTGATCATAGCAGAACTTCTTCTAACGAGCGTGATAGTCTTGAATACTACTTTTACATGTGTATCTTTTTAAGTTCTCTTAGAATTTCTTTTACAAAATATTATAACTTCTTATATCTTCAGAATTGTAACTTGTTCTCCTTTTCCATTCAGAATCAGAACATCATCTGCATACTTCATTAAAAAATTAGGAGACAACAATGTTTCATACAAAATATTTATTTATCAGGGTTAGAACATAATTGTCATCAACAATACTTGTTATGATCAAAACTTCTAAGATAGGTGTAGAACCAAACCATATTCTAATAGTTGTGTCTATTTGTATCGTAGCACAATTCTCAGTTTGAGGGGGAGTATTCAGTATCTTCTTCCTCATGTGCTTCATGGCCTTAGTGTTTCTCCTTCTTTATGAAGATGTAGTCTATGGTGTTATATTTTCTGTGATATAGTGAGTTCTCCTTCAAGAAGCCTTTGTCATATTATGGCTAAAAAGGGGAGGAAGTGGTTATATTATGTTATCTCTAAAGAGCAACTTTTAAGGGGGAAAAACTTTGTGTGATATGTGGGATCCTTAAAAGAGAGAAAATTGGAATTGGACCTTCCAGAAAGATGTCCTAGTGTGATGTTTCAACATCATAAAAGAAGACTGAAGACTGTCACATGTAGAGTTTGAAACATCATAAATAGTGACTACTGAAGACTTCTAAATTGTTGTCGTTGGATTAAAGTGTTTAAAATCATTGTATATTTTATTATGCTTCTGTAATACAAAGGTTATATAAATTAGTTTTAGTCAAAATAAGCCAAAGGGGGAGATTGTTGATTCTCTATTTTTAGGATTGGCTTTATGTTTGATAAAATTAATATAGCAGCAATAAGTTAAATAAGATTTACAACTTGTAAGGAGAAAACAGGTTGAAGTTATATTTAATGGAGAGACATGTTGTCTTGAAATGTTTCAGCACTGGAACAACATGTCGAAGAAGATATCACGACATCGTGTTTGAGTTGACATATTGGATTTTGTTATGAAACAGAATATTCCAAAGGGAATCTCTTGCAGGATTGTAACAACTTACTTGTTACCTGGAGCCCAAAATTATGGAGATATATTAGGGAGACTTTAAAGGAGAATCTATTGCAAAGTTGTTGATTCTCTATTTGTTGTTATAACAACATGGAGATATTTGTGGAGAATATCTTGAAGCTTTTTTGGAGAATATTGTGGAGCAATTTTAGCAGCAATTTGTTATGTTTTGAAGGCTCAAATCCAGTTGAGTAATAGGTTATAAATAGAAGCTCTATAACCTAAGTTTGGTACCAACCGTGATAAAATATAATATAGTTTTTAGGGTTGTCTGTAGAGTGAAGCTCCCGGATTGTGGGAAGGTCACCATGTGTACACCTCGAAGCCTATAGGTAAGAGGGTGTTATGTTCTTAGAGGAAACTGTGAAGTAACTCTAAGGTGTGTCCTAAGTTAGAAGCATATTGCTTTTAGTCTTAGTTAGTTTGTGTCACAAGTTGACTATTTTTGTATTGTGTTTGAAGTGTGGTATCTTCAAATTGTTTTTAGTTTTGTTTAGTGTCACGGTTTATGATACTGAGGGAGTGAGCCGAGGTTCTCATATCTAAGTGTGGTATCTTAGGTAGAAGGGTCATTGGGTAGTTTGATTAAGGGAAGAGGTGTAAATAGGGAAGGCTTAGCATCGAATTAATACTGCTGATAGTGAACTTCATTCTTAGCTTGGAAGCCCCCAGACGTAGGTTGGTTAGAACTGAACTGGGTTAACAATTCCTTGTGTTCTTTTATTTCCTGCACTGTTATTTTAATTCTACCTTGTCTGTTTTATAATGTCGGATCAGATGTCATGACATCCTGAGTCTACCCTCACCAGAATTTCACCTTAATATCTTTAAAGTTACTCCCTTAATTTTATAAAACTTTGGTCACTTAGACAAAAATGACTAGACGAGCTTTTACATTTTCTCTCTTTTATAACTCTGAAGCTTTCATGATCATTTGCTAGATACATCAATCACACAAGCACTTTACTGAAATCTTGAGTCTCTTACTTAATGAGGCTTGAGATGTATCTAAGTTTGGTTGCCATCATCAGAGTTTGAAATTCGTTACTACCGGCTTCAACAACCATTAGAGTTGTCATTAATTATCAAACTTTAGTCAAGTTACCAATTAAATGCCTGCAAATTCATAGATCCATATTGAGAGCTTTGACGTTAGTTCTTGGCTAATGTATTAGAGGACTTGTGTGAGTTTGGTAAATATTATAATGCCTAAGGTGAGTTGAACTTTAAGTTAATGGGGTATTGGATGAAGATGTTAGGAATGAAATTGTAGATATTTGGTTGTGGGAGAAAATATATTTGTTAGACAAAGGTTTTTTTTATGCATGTGCTTAGAATGCTGTAATGGTGGAAAATATGTTGACATGAGTTATAACAGGGAATGAATGTACATCTCTTGAGAGTGTAAAATTTTTTGGAGAATGAATGTAGTGTTGTATGAGAATCTCATAATTGTGATGTTGTAAAGTGGCGAGGATAAGTGAAAAGTTTGAGGGGTTGTTAGTGGTTGCAAGTCTGGTACAAAACATGATTGTGATGTCGTGATACATGAATGTTAACACTAGCAATATCAGAATCTAATAAGGAGGGAACAATGTTGGTGTTAGTGAGACGAAGATATTGGCAAGCATGTGATTTCAACAATGTATGAGAGTTGATGATTATACGTTCATGAAGATAGTAATGGTAAATATATGGAGGATAATCCATCATAATGAGAACACTTTGTCACATTGGGACATGGGCTTACCACCCCACCCCCAAATAATATTAAGTTCTAATTAGCCATTGCGAAATATTGTTGCATAATGAATATGGGCTAAATGGTAAGTAGATGGTTTTGTATGGTGGAATGTGTGTGTTCAACTCAATGGAATACAATGATATTTCATTATTTGGATCAGTTAAATGGAATAAAGTGAAGTGAAATGAAATGATATAAATTCCAATACATTTTATCATTTTCCATATATTTCTTCCCCTTCAATTTGGGAGAAATAAATTTTTGCCTTGCTCTTTCTTAAAATGTATGATGAATGGAATAAAATCTTCATTTCTCTCTATTTTATTCCCATCCACTCATTTACATTCCTCTCCCTTTATTTCATAATAACCAAATATAATCTTTGAGACGGTGTGAAATAAAACAATTATATCCTCCAAACACATTTATAAGAAACAAAAACACTTTATTTCTTAAATAATATTATAAGCAAAAGTTGATTATTACTAAGTCATTTAATGTTTTTGATCTTGTCGGTTGACCAAAACCTGAGGTGGGCAAGAGATTTCGACTTCAATGCTGGAATGGAGGAGGAAGGGGTGTACCTGCAAGGTACTCCGATGCTAAAGTAAGAAAGAGCATAGGGAGGTACAAGAAAGAATTAGGGTTTTAGAGAGTGAATATTGGATACATGACCCTCACAAGTGGGAGAGTTTATATAATGCCCCCGACTCTTGGCCATTGGTCCCTATTTTTGGGCCTAGATATTAGGGTTCGCAAAAATAAGTAATTGCAAGGACTTGGTCAAAACGGACAGTCATGCCCGTAACTGGCTGTTGCCCCGAGCAGGGAAGGTTTATTGGTAGATGCATTCAGGACGTTTCCTGGTTGTTTGCTCCACGTGTGTTGAGTAGACTGGGAGGAAGCTACGCAGGACAACTGTGGGGGCGGATGTAGTCCTGTTGGCCCTTCGGAGGACAACGACCACATGTCCCCATATGACGAGCAAGAGCAGCTGTGAAGGGCAGTTGCAAATGGAAGTTGTGGTCTTGTTGGCCCTTTGGAGGGCAACCGACCACATATGCCCGACTAACAAACAGTTGCAGAGGGAAGCTCTGTGAGGCAGTTATGGTCTTGTTGGCCCTTGGGGGGCAACCAACCATATATCCCCGATTGATGCGCAAAATGTGCCGTGTAGGGTAGATGCGGAGGGGCAGTTGTGGTCCTGTTGGCCCTTCCGAGGGCAACCGACCACATATGCCCGACTGGTAGGAGCAGTTGCGGAGGGCAACTGTGGTCTTGTTGGCCATTGGGGGACAACTGACCACATCCCAAATGGTTGAGCCAAGACTATTGAGAAATCTTGAATGAGGGTGGATTAGACCATGCATAGGCATTTGGTCAGACCAGAACAATTTTAATTTCTAATATACCCCTATATTTTATTTTCCAACACTCAATTAAATTTAATATAAAGAACATTATAATAAATTTAATTAATATTTTCACGAAAATTATTTTTGTTGTTAATAAATATATATAAAAAAGAATATACATAAAAATACTAAAAGTATATCAAACTATTTTAAAAATAGTTTCTTCATTCGTTTTTTTTTCCTATGATCATTACACTAACCAATTCCGTATAATGGATCTATCTATATCGTTACCACTACCAGTATTAGATATTTAGCGGTAAGTTCCTACCTTTTTTAAAAAGACAAAAGCTAACATCTCTCCTATGCTCTTGTGAACCAAAGATACTACCATTGGAAATTCCCTCCTTTATTTCACAAGAATCCCCCATTTTCCCTAGACCGTTGCTTGTTGGCTGTTACTTACTTACTTACTTAATGGCTTATCAACCAACAAACAAACCCAGCATGCAGCAGTCTTATGAAGTGAACGCATTACAATAACTACACAAACTTGAGCACTCATTACAACAAAATGGTTGGTCGAATCCGTATTTTGGAGTGGGAAACAGTGCGAGTTATCGAATCTCATTGCACCACACTCCACCACGCAAAACAAGTCCACGCCCACATCTACCGCAACAATCTCCACCAATGTTCCTACGTCATCACCAACCTCCTCCGTTTCCTCACCAATCTCCCTAACCTCCCCGTTCACTCCTACCCCCACCTTCTCTTCTCACAGGTCCATTCCCCTAACCCTTTCCTCTACTCCGCTCTCATTCGCGCTTACGCTCGTAACGGACCCTTTTCCCAATCCATTCGTTTATACTCTTCCATGTTGAATAATAACGTTTCACCCGTTTCGTTCACTTTCTCCGCTCTTTTTTCATCCTTGAGAAACCCCACTTTGGGTACGCAGCTTCACGTTCATGCATTGTTGTTTGGGTTTGTTAATGATTTATATGTTGGTAATACCGTTATTGATATGTATGTGAAATGTGGGCTTTTGAGTTTCGCGCGGAAGGTGTTCGATGAAATGCCGCACCGGGATGTGGTTTCTTGGACTGAGTTGATCGTTGCTTATGCGAAGAGTGGGGATATGGATTCTGCGCGGGATTTGTTTGATGGGTTGCCTGGTAAGGATAAGGTTGCTTGGACTTCTATGGTTACTGGGTATGCTCAGAATGCCATGCCTAAGAAAGCGTTGGAGTTTTTTCGACGGTTGAGAGAGGCTGGCGTGGAGACGGATGAGATTACGTTGGTTGGTGTTATTTCTGCTTGTGCTCAATTGGGTGTTTCTGGGTATGCTAATTGGATAAGGAGCATTGCTGAGAGTTCTAGGTTTGGGTCTGCAAATAATGTTCTTGTGGGGTCTGCCTTGATAGACATGTACTCTAAGTGTGGTAATGTGGAGGAAGCTTATAATGTGTTTAAAGGAATGAAGGAAAGGAATGTTTTTTCTTACAGTTCTATGATTGCTGGGTTTGCAGTGCATGGCCAGGCTCGTGCCTCGATCAAATTGTTTTATGAGATGTTGGAGGCTGGAATAAAACCAAATCATGTTACTTTTGTAGGTGTGTTTACGGCGTGTAGTCATGCTGGCATGGTAGAACAGGGTCAGTATCTCTTTGGTGTCATGGAAGAATGTTATGGTGTTGCTCCAACTGCAGATCACTATGCTTGCATGGCTGATCTTCTTGGTCGGGAAGGACAGTTGGAAAAAGCGCTCCAGCTTGTTCAAACAATGCCCATGGAGCCCAATGGAGGTGTGTGGGGGGCACTTCTTGGAGCATCACACATCCATAGAAACCCTGATGTTGCTGAAATTGCTTCTCATTATTTGTTTGAGCTTGAACCTGATAACCTGGGGAATTATTTATTGCTGTCCAACACATATGCATTGGCTGGAAGATGGGATGATGTATCCAGGGTCAGGAAATTGATGAGAGAGAAGCAATTGAGAAAAAATCCGGGGTGTAGCTGGGTCGAAGCAAAGAATGGTATTGTACACGAATTCTTTGCTGGGGATGTGAAACATCCAGAAATGAACGAGATAAAGAAGGCATTAGATGATCTTTTGCAGAGACTGAAGGCTATCGGATATCAACCAAAACTAAATTCTGTGCCGTATGATATTGATGATGAAGGAAAAAGGCTTTTACTTATGTCACATAGTGAAAAACTTGCTTTGGCTTATGGACTGTTAAGTACAGATGCTGGTTCCACTATAAAGATTATGAAGAACCTTAGGATATGTGAGGACTGTCACATTGTAATGTGCGCCACATCCAAAGTTACAGGAAGAAAAATTGTTGTGAGGGATAGCATGAGATTCCACCACTTCCTTAATGGGACTTGCTCTTGTAATAATTTTTGGTGACCGAGACTAGGTCCACAATGGAGGTGAATAACATACATATTGGTGTTGGAGGAATAAATTTGAAGGAGTGACCATTTTTTGTTAATGACAAATGTAAAGAATTGCTTTGTGGCTGTCTACAGATTAACTATTGGATGATATTTAAATTTTAAATCAACTGTACACATGTTCACTCTACAGGGCTGTTTATTTTATCACAGAATGGAGTTCAAGAAGGAGGCAAGTGTGGAGCAATTCTAATGTGACCATTGGTATTTATAGGTATAACCAATCAGAATCTCAAGATGATTTATTAGCATAATATAAGAGCCAGTTTTGAGGTTCTCTGGTATATCTACAGACACTAATATACAAGAGGTTTTTTTGGCAAGTAAGGGCAACTGCTAGACAACTTTCGTCCATAGCAAAGCAAATGTCATACCATTACCAAGTTATGATCGGTGTAATTATGTAGTAGTAAAATCAAGTGACAGTGTGACACTAGAGGAGATGAGAAACAACAAGCGCTGTAATGGGGAATAAAATATTGACTCTGGTGGAATAGTGAAACTTCAAATAGGCAGCGAGGAATAAGGCAGAAAGCAACAAGGAATGAGGAGGTAAAGAAGAAACCAACTATAGGAAGCCCTTATCTTTTTGGGTCTTCAATTAGTTATAGCATGTGCTCTTTTTTATTGTTACACTACAATTCTAATGACTTGATTATCTCAAAGATCTTGTTGCTTCAAAATACAGAGCTTGCTTGATCTTGTGCTTTCGTTCACACAGCTAATTCATCAATATCACATCAGAAGAACTCCATAGGACCTTTCCTGGTGCACCCAAAAATGCACTTGTATATTTGATTTACACAATATTGAGTTAGATCAAGGATTGAGTAGAACTTTTGGACGGGTTTGGAGATCGTACATGGAACTATGTTCCATTTTTATGCCATATCGTTTTCCATCAAAGAAAGTCCTCACTGAACCTCATGATATTTCTTTAATTCTTAGTTGAAAATGAGGTTAGTATTTTGTATGATAGGGACTCCTTACAGGGGGAGGTTTTGGTCCAAAATAAATAACCTCATACATTGAATATCTGACTAAATTGTTTGATCCTATTTGCTTATTCCACTCTAAATTCTTCTCAGCTCAAAACTATCATTTAATGCATATATACTTGCCTTTTTTTTCCCCTAGTTTATTTTATTTTTTCCTGATCAGGTTCCTGAACTAATAAAGCATTACTAAACCTGCATCATGAATAGTCTTAAACTGATACTGTAAACAAATCATCCTTTTCATTTTACAGCTTCTTATGCATTAAGATTTGAAAGCCAAATAACTTTGCTGCTGGTGGTGTGCCCCTTCGAAGAATCAAATCATGTTTTATAGATCTTATCTGCAGTTCGATATGCCTTTTCACCCTTTCCAAAAGGAACTACATCCTTTCCTCTTTCCCAAAAGTACAATCTTGGGAGATTTTTATTCAAGGACTGATAAAGTTCATTTATTTTATTTTTCATGCCGATAACTAAAGATGGAGTATAGTTATTGAAACAGAAAAAAGTTAAACAAAATCTATGGTTTGAAAACTATCTACTCGTTAAACAAATGGACACATAATCGTTAATGAAAAATAAAAGATTCAACTGTTAGCATTATAGCATCATAATACAATTATGTTTTGTTTTTTATATATCTAAAGAATAATGCATTCGCCTATTAATAGTTGAAGTTACTTGTTTAACCATTAGTACAATGACGTGCCAACACTTAAGAATGGTTGATTAGTTTTTCTGTTCTTTTGTAATCCTTGAAAGTGCTTGTGTCATTGAAATGTGATAGGTTGTCTGGGATGGATGTATTAAACAATTGTTTAGACTATCATGGAACTCTCTAAATTTTTTCTTCAACAAAACCACTTTTAGATAAAAAAATTAAATATGACTCAAGGTTATTTAGAAGTTAAAGAATACATATTTTCATAGTTGTTTCTACCCTCAAGTCCGTCACTCCCTCAGAATTTTATGAACAATATATTATATTTGTCCTTTTCTTTTTTTAATTCATTATTATGAAAAGGACATTTTTGTAATTAACAGATTAATCTCATAAATTTGAATATTCTATCCCAACAAGTAAACAAGTGTTCCCCTTTGATTGACCAATTTTAAAACATCCTTTTATCCTATATGTAATCACCCTCCATGTAAGTGTCGGAACAAAGAATTTTCAAGAAAGATAGTTTTGTGAAGAAGAAGAAGAATAATGGAATTGAGAGAGAGAATGATTATCTAAAACAACATGAAAAACTATTATTGATTGTATATTTGATTACAAAGAAATGCTCTTTATATAAACACATTTCGCAGACCCAAAGAGAAACTAAACTAAAGCCCAAAACAATCAAGGCCCAAAAGATTTTGACACCTGCAACGTTATGATTCTATGCAGTTCGAAATTCTGTCTAGTTCGACCAACTAGCTATTTTGACCAACACACACACACACACACAATTAATTCGACTTAATCGAAAGAATATGAATTACACTTTCTAACACACCCCTAATTCATAATCTCGAGACTTCTAATCATGATGCTTCTCTTTAACTCTTCGAATCTAACTTTCTTCAAAGGTTTGGTGAATATGTTAGCTAGTTGAACTTCAGTCTTGCAGTTCTTTATTTCCAGCTTCCCTTTGTTGACTTGATCTCTCAAAAAATGATACATTCTTTCTATGTGTTTGCTTCGACCGTGACACACAGGGTGATTCGCCAAGTTAATGGCTGATTTGTTGTCGACAACTAGCTTTATCTTCTTAGGTTCCATTATCTTGAGTTCTTCAAGTAACATTTCGATCCATGTTGCTTGGCATGCAACATATGATGCAACTACATATTCTGCTTCACAAGATGACAAAGCCACAATTCTTTGTTTTTTCGAACTCCAGGAGATTGGAGCACCTTCGATCATGAAAATGTAGTCTGCAGTGATTTTCTTTTCGTCCTGATCTCCACTGAAATCTGAATCAGTGTATCCATGAACTTCGACACTTGTGCTTTCCTTCGACTTCCTAGGCAATAACACGCCATGGTGGATAGTTTCCTTGATGTATCTCAACACCCTCTTTACTGCAATGAGATGACATTCTTGAGGTTTCTCCATATATCTGCTCAATAATCCAACACTTTGGCAGATATATGGTCTTGTATTGCAAAGATATCTCAAGGATCCAATGATTTGTTTATAAAATGTCGAATTTACAAACTCATCATTCGATCCGTTCTTCAGCTTTGCTCCTGTCTCTAACGGTGTAACTGCTTCGTTATAGTTGCTCATGTTGAATCTCTACAAAATATCTTGAGCATACTTAGTCTGATGCAAAAATACTCCTTCTTCAGTATTTTTGAATTCCATCCCTAGGAAATATGAAAGATTCCCTAATTCAGACATTTCAAACTCTTGCATTATCTTCGACTTGACTTTCATAATCTCAGCTTTGTCGGCTCAGGTAATGAGTAAGTCATCTACATAGAGGCATAAAATGATTTGATTGAAACTGTTGACATCATTTACATACACTCCGTGTTCAGAGACACACTTTGTGAAACCTGCTTCGATCAGGAAGCTATCTATTCTCTTATTCCAAGCTCGAGGAGCTTGCTTCAAATCATTGAGAGTCTTCCTTAATCTGTACTCCTTCGATTCCTGCCCTTTGAAATCGAATCTTGGTGTTTGAGTAACATAGACTTCTTCTTCCAATGGACCATTCAGGAATGCTGACTTTATATCCAGCTGATGCATCTTCCATCCCCGGTATGCTGTTGTCGAAACAACTATTCGAATTGTTTCCAACCTAGTAACCAGTGCATATACTTCATCGAAGTCTATACTAGGCTTTTGTAGAGAGCCTCTAGCCACCAATCTTGATTTATACTTCTCTATCTCACCATTTGGCCTTAGTTTCACTTTGTATATCCATTTGGCCTTCATTTCACTTTGTATATCCCTCGTGTTTATTCATTCGCGTGGTTAGGATTTCAGAACTCTGTTTATGCGAGGAAGTACACTAGAAGATCAACTTCTTTTTTATCCTGAAATTTAAAGAACAACTCATAGAAGCAACAACAGAACCAAAAAGCAAAATCAACTAGCAAAAAAAAGCAATCAATAGGAAGGAACTTCTACTTCTACTTCTTCAACAACTCTTATTATCGAAGAATTCATGGGGTGAACCAGTGGTTGTTAGAGGGCCTTGTCTAAACAGCCCAAGAAGAAATGCTCATGTTGTCATATCTTTCCAAAATGCAAGAAACTAAGAGATGAAGACCAGACTACTTCAAATTTTATATGCAAATCCTTTTATCGGGCTTGACCACGATGATCCATATACTTACCTTACCAAGTTCTATGAGATTTCCAGTACACTTGTAGCTTCTGAAGCAAAAGAAGAACATGTGTTCATGAGATTTTTTTCCTCATTCATTGATTGGGTAAGCAAAATAATGGCATCTTGACCAACCAACTCAAACTATAAAAGATTGAAATGCACTTGAGGAAACATTTCTTGATTGGTTCTTTCCACGCAATATATTTATGGAGGCCAAAACCATAATTGATGTATTATCTCAAGGTTCAAGTGAATCACTTTATGAAGCATGGGAGAGATACAAGTCAATGTTGAGAAGATGTACCAGCCATGGCTTTGATGAGCTTACTCAAATTCATATCTTCCGTAATGGACTTCAACCGCAACCAAAATAACACTAAATGATCACCAAGTTCAACACTTAGAGACCCTTCATAAAAGGAACATGGAATAATTGAATTGGGAACAAACAATGCAATTTTGGCTCAGAATAAAGTGTTAACTCAAATAGTCGAAGAACTTACAAAATAAATTTGGAAGCTTCCCCAAAAGCTCAAGGAAATGCAAGAAGTCCTAAACAAACATCAACATGTTGCACATTGTGAACTTTGCAATGGAGATCATCCTACAGGTTATTGTCCTCCGAAAAATGAAGAGGTGAATTATATGAAATCAAAATCAATATCAACAGAGACAAGCACCATATCAAAATTATCATGGTTATCAACAAAGAGGGAACAATGCACAATATGGAAAAAGGTGGAGACAAGATGTAAGACCATCTAATAGACAAAATTTGTATCAAAATTATAATTAGAATCCTTATCCACTAGAAAAACATTCAAAGATTGAGGACACTTTGAATCAGTTTATACAAATGTCTACAAAAAATCAAAAGAGCATTGATGCAGCCATTAAGAACCTTAAAAATTAAGTTGGTCAAACAGCTAAGCAATTGTATAATCAACAAGGAGGGACATTTTCTGAAAACACGCAAACTCAAGTTAATCCGAAGGAACATTGCAAATCCATTATAATTTGGAGTAGTAAAGAAGTTGGCAAAGGTTGTTGTACCCCAAAATTTATCCTCCTAATTCTAACTTCTAATTGGCTTAATCTTCTAATTGCATCTACATCACCCCAATAGGTCCTTTGCATAACACACATTCAACACATTCATTCATTGAATAAGACACCTGGGGGTTCATTGGATCAATGTACATTTGAAGGTTTAAGGAATGTCTACGTCATGAAAGCTTGAGTCAATTGGATTTTCTACTTGAGCATGGACCAAGGGACTTAAGGTTTGGAATTGTGACCACCATGGACTTCTTCTCGAGCCCTTTGAAGGGTTGTCTCCGCCAAAATGTTCATGGGTCATGGATTAGGATTTATTTCCTTATGGATCCATATTTTTTTTATTAACTTATGACAATCATTGATATATAACACATGAACATATTCTTTTATATATTTATTTGACTCCCGCATTCAAATTATTATTTGTTATAATCGTTGTATAAAATATTTACTTATGAATAATATTAAGTTAATTCAATTAAATGGTACTCAACTTATAGTTACACAAATGAGAAATGAGAAATCATGTGTAAGTAAATTTGATATCATAAAATCGTATTCGATAAAAGATTTATATTTTGAGATTGACTTTAACTCCACCTAAAACTAAGATTCCATTCACATTTCAATGTAAACAATTTTCTATCTTTGTCATATTTGCAATGACTATCAACAAGAGTTAGGATCAACCTCTTTTAAGTGCCAATATATATCTCAAAAACACTCCAAAACATGTATTTTCACGTAGACAAATAATTATGATTGTTTTATATTTTACTTCCCGTGTTTGATTGAAGGTGCTTATACGTGGCAATATAGGGCATGTCTTTAACAAAATTTATAATATTTTTAAAGTTTAAATCCATTTTTGATCATCTTATTTTCAAGTTTTTTAAATTTTAGTCCTTCTATTTTAAAACTCAATGTTTTAGTCCCAATGTTTTAGTCCTTAAACTTTAACTCACTTGAGATTTTATGGCCCCTCCAACTAGTCACCTCATTAATGACGTGACATTAGCCACATCATTAATGATGTGACATGTGAACAATTCAACCAAATCATCTATTTTAGATTTTTTTCTTTAGAATTTAATTTTAAGTTTTAAAAAACATTTTTATTGAAAAACATTTTTTAAAGTTAATTTCACATTTACAAGTCGTTTTTTGTTTTAATATTTCTTCATAAAAATAAATTAAAATTAAATATTTTTCATGATAATCATCAACTTCTTCATATCGACAACAACATCATGATTAAAACTCAAATAGTCTCGGATATACTAAACCCCAATTAAGAAAAAAAACAATCAAAGAAAAATATTTTCTTCAATTTTAACCTTTAAATTAACTATTTAAAATCAATTGGGTACCTCTTTCACCTCCAACAAAATTTATAGTCTATAAAGGAATTTTTAAACTTGAGATAATTAAAATATTCATATAAAGAGTAATATTTATTATGATGCATTTATGGATGTATTTCACTCTTTTGTAAACAACAAAGTAGTTTAATTTTTTTACTTGATATATAATAGGAATATAACATTTCAAAATTATTGTGATATAATCCAAGTTAAGTAATTCAAGCCTTAGCCCAAGTTAATTAGGGTTTGTTTGTTACTTAGTATACAAGTTAGTTGTATATAAATAGATATATTATAGATAAATTTTTATTCAGTAATATTAATCGTTACTTTATTGTTCTCTATCTCTCTCTCTCCACTAAAAGTGTCATACGCATTAAGTTTTCAAGAATCAAAAAGTGTGGTTAGTAGATTTTGACGAGTCGGAGAAGAGTAAGGTCAAACTTACTAATAATAGGTCATTGCAAGTAGAAGGTACTGATGATATAGTTATTCAAAGGAGTAATAGAGCGAAAGCTATGATCAAAGATGTACTCTACGTGTTAGACAACTCGTCGAAAAATGTTTCTAAGTGGTTATGAAAGATGGAGCCTTGGAACTGTTTGACACGCAGAATAATTTGGTCTTGCGAGATATTTTATCGAAGAATAGGACATGTAAGACCATGATCAGTTCGAATGGGGTACAATGTTTGAAAATAGTTATCGACCACAAGAATATTTGGTTGAGGCATTTGAGGCTTAGTCATATTAACTTTAGGTTGCCCAATCAACTGATCACTCAAGATATGGTAATAGGTATACTGAGTCTTGTGATGTCCAACAAACTCTGTAAGATTGCTTAGTAGGAAAGCAATCCAAAAAGTCTTTAGTTTCAACTATGCACATGAAATCCTCGTGCATACTCGAAGTTCTACATTCATATGTATGTGTCCTTTTTTAGAAGCATACACCACTACAAAAAAATATCTAACATCAAACGCGAAATATATTTGATCTCAATTATGAAATCGAGGTAACGAATAACGTCATAAAAAGTTACTCCTTATCCGCTCAAATATTAAAACGCCGAGGGGTGAACTTAATTGGACGTGGATTCGATTCCCAACATCGGCATTTTTATTATTTTCAAAACTGGATGGCGCGCCCAATATTAACACTCAGTGTCTAGAATAATCAAGTTGATATATCAATGTTCTTACCTCAGTTTATTTTGGAGGTTGAGGGGTTAAGATTTATTTTTTTACTGTCCATTGCACCTGAATTACAGAACCATATTATAGAATACATAACCATATTGTGCAGATTCCTAAAACAAAGACAATGTACATTTTGAAAATTCCTCAATCTGTAAAAGAAATATTCATTGATTACACCAAATGCCAACCCAAAATAGCACACACTTTATAACTTTACATCAAAACTAAAATAAATGATTAAGAAACAATTTGTACTTGAATTACAAAACCATATTATAGAATACAAAACCATATTTTGAAGATTCCTGAAGTAGAGACATCATGAATTTTGTCAATTCCTCAATTTGTAACAGATATATTTATTGATAACACCAAATGCAAACCCCAAATGATACACACTTTATAATTTTACATCAAAACTAAAATAAATGATTAAGAAACAATTTGCACATGAATTACAAAACCATATTTTGAAGATTTCTGAAACACAGACATTGTACATTTTTTCAATTCCTCAATATGTAACATATATATTCATTGATAACACCAAATACAAACCCAAAATGGAACACACTTTATAATTTTACATCAAATCTAAAACAAATGATTAAGAAACAAAAGCAATAAACCATTTACTTACTAATTTTCCCATATCTCATCTTCATGATCGCAAAAAATAACATGCACATCATCTAAATCATTTTCTTCAGATGATTGACGTAAACGTGTTGCTAAACTAGGAGTGCCATAGTTAAAATCTTGATTTTCATCAATATTATCGAGAATATATTTTCCTTGAAGAAAATTTGACCATCTATTATTAAATGGATTGGTGACATAAAAAACTTGTTTTGCTTGGTTTTCCATGATGAATAGTTTGTTTTTGTAAGTTGTCTTTCAAAGACTGACTCTTCTGAATCCTAATTCATCGATTTCTACACCAGTTTTACTGTCAATCCACCCGCACTCAAATAAAGGCACTTTAAAAGAAACATAGTCAATCTCCAAAATATCTTCAATGACCTAAAAGTATGCTCTAAATGCTAGTACTGGACTCGTATCTTTGTAACTAGAACAGTACATGGATTCAGCCTCAACAATAACACCACTATTTTGCATGATGCTACGAGCATCCTTTGATTTTGTATAGAACGAATATTTACTATTGTCACATGCATTCCAAGTAATTACATTAAACTTAGACATATGTGACAACCATTTGAAATTACACGATGCACCACTCTCTTTAGAAATAATATCATTAAACCAATCTACGGAAAAAATTAGGCTCTTTCAACATCCATTTTTCATTCATCCAGGTGTATTTTTCCTTTATAAGACTTTTGTGCGTGATCAAGTAAGGATCAACTTCACTAAGGTTATTCAATATATATACAAATGTGTTTGAAGAACTACTTGTTGACTAAATATCTTAACATTTAAACCTTAAATACCTCTACCATAATAAAATCCATCATGATGAGACTCAAGCACTACTATAAAGTTCGCATCTGACAAATAGTTTGTACACAACTCAATAGCTTCTTCTGCGATGTACCTTTCTACGATCAAAGATTTGGGACGGTGATGATTCTTTGAGTACCCTTTGGAAATATTCATGTAACGCTCTACCGGATACATCCACCGTAAATAAACTAGACCAAAAATTATAATCTCCCTTATTAGATGAACAACTAAGTGAACCATAATGTCAAAGAATGATGGAGGGAAAAATATCTCTTATTGGCACAAGATAATTGCAGCTTCGTGTTCCAATTCATCTAAATTTCCAGGATCTATAACTTTACTACATATAACATTGAAAAATAAGCACAATCTGGTTATAGTAAGCCTTATATTTCATGGTAAGATGCCACAAATAGCCACTAGTAGAAGTTGTTGCATCAACACATGACAATCATGAGATTTTAAGCCAATTAATTTGTGATCATTCTCTGACACAAGTTATTCATATTTGATGAGTACCATTGGAGAACTTTGACACCCTGCAAACAATCGCAAAAACATTTTGTTTTCTTTTTTAGATAGAGTGTGACATGTTTGGGGCTAATTCTTTTTGTATACCCATCACAACCATATTTTTGCGGGATTTATTAGTATATTTTGTCTTGCCTTTAATGTTGAGAAGTGTTCCAATCAAACTATCACATACATTTTTATCCACGTGCATTGCATCAAGACAATGTCTTACATCAAGACTGAACCAATATGGAATCAAAGAATACAACCTCTTTTTCCAATATTTTTTCTCCATAGGATCTTTTTTTGTTTCTTTCCAAAGACAACATTAATGTGTTGTTGTCTTCTATAAACTTCCTTCTCGGTTAAGGGTTTTGGAGGATACGAAACTCCTGATCTCCATTAAAATCCTTGTGCAATCTATGACATGGATGATTAGGTCTTAGAAATATTCCATGCCCAAGATAAACTGTCTTTTTTATTTTGGTAATATGTGGTGACATGTATCAACTTCACATATAAGACACACTTTATAACCATTGACGTTGCACCCAGACAGATTATCATATACATAAAAGTCATTTATTGTGCAAAATAATATGGCACACGAATTAAAGTTATCATATTTATACACACCATCAACTTCAACACCTTCCTCCCTCAAAAGTCTTAAATCTTAAATCAATGGCAATAAATAAACATCTATGTCATTCCCTGATTGTTTTGGACCTGAAATCATCATCGATAACATCATATACTTGCACTTCATACACAACCATGGAGATATGTTGTAAATTAAGATAAGAACATGCCATGATATGTGCTTAGTACTTAAATTACCAAAAGGGTTCTTTCCGTCAGTGGCAAGTCCAAACCTAAGGTTCCTCAGCTTAAGGGGAAAATCTGGAAAGAAGAAATCAATTTTCTTCCATTGCAATGAATAAGCTACATGACGAATGTTTCCATCACACGCTCTTTCATCTGCATGAAATCTAGTATTCTTTGTTTCACTAACATTGGCAAACAATCTTTTGAACCATGGAATTATCAGTAGGTAACACATCACTTTGGCAGGAACACCTTTGCTAGTTGCACCATCATCGTCATCAACACCATTGTCCTTTTGCTTGTAGCGCGACACCTCGCACCTCAGACACTCGTTCAAGTTTTCAAACTCTTTCCTATATAAGGTTCAATCATTACGACATGCATTCATTTTTACATAGTCCAAACCTGTAACGCCCGAAAATTTATTTAATTATTTAAATAAATTATTAAGGATTTATTTGTTGGAATTAGTCGAAGCCGAGAATTATCGGTATTATCTAAGAGGCGTAATTGGATTATTATGTTGTTTGAGTTGTTAAGTTTAAAGTCTAATTATTTAGTCGGATTAGCCGGAAGGAATTATTATTGGGAATAATAATGATTTTTGGTAGAATGATGTTGTTGGACCTGTTTGATGGTTATAAGTAGTATAGGTGGAGTGTTATTATATTAAGCCCAATTGAAATAATAACAATATTATTATTAATATTATTAAGTTGGGTTTATAATAAAAGAAAAAGAATTAGGTTAATTTGGAGAGAAGAAGTTTTGTTGGTGGGTAGTACATGGGAAATTGGAAGAGGAATAGAAACAAGAGTTTTGGAGAAAAAGCTTGTACGGTTGATTTGCTGTGGAGTTGCTAGGAGAAGAATTAAAGAGACAAAAGTTGGAAGCTGCGGCGAAGCAGATTCGACCAGAAATTATAGAAAGACCGTCAATCCAAGGTAAGGGTGGGGTTCAATCTCTATAATCGGGTTTGTGATAAATTGTATGTGAGATTAGGTGTATGAATTTTCCATGGATAAATTGTTGTCTCTGTAGTGTATTGATTTCATAAAATTGATCGTTTATGTTGATTTGTGGTTGTGGTATTGGCTGTTGAAAATATATAGTGAGTTAATCAATTGATTGTTGATGTGTTGTTGTTTATGGTTGTTATGTTGATCATTGATGTATTGACTTCGAATATAAATCATGATTGAATTAATTTGACAACATTGTATTTGTATATAATGCACTGGCGTGGGAAATATTTGGTATCGAAGGAGTATACAGGTACTGGAAATAAAAGAAAATTGGCTTGAAGAAGATTGTGTGACTGTAGCAAGGACCCTGCCGAACGGCAGGGAGGTTGTGTGGTTGGGCATGCCAAACGAAAGGGAGGTGGATAGAGCATAATGATGAGCAACACATGGGATGAAGGAAGGGGTGTCGATCGGCACACCCCATTATGACGGACGTCACACCCTTAGTGGTGGGCCAGACACTTTTGTCTTTCTTATTTTGTCGTATATGCCTTATTGTGTCTTGAATGTGTGATGAACAACACACTTTTGTGATGAACATTACACCCTTGTGATGAACGTCATACTATAGTTCTTTTATTGTATCCATTTGTTATGATACTATACTATATTGATATGTTTCTATGTTATTATATCATAATAATTATTATATTATATAAGTATTCTTATATTATTATACAATATATAAGTAAATATTATATTATTATACTATTATGCTATGTATCATAATACTACAGATTAAATTACAGATTGTGCCTATGTGTAACAGTATTTCTTTAATTGTTCAATTAATTTAGGAGTAGTAGGATGAGTAGTATATCAGTAGCAGAAGAATAATAACAGTGTGGTCGATAATAAGTAGAATGACTTAGTAGTAGAAACCGTAGTATATTTAATTTAGCCGAAGGACATTAAGTACGTATCAGTAGAAAATAAATAGAAGTTGATGAAAACGATGCTGAATAGAAATATTAGTAACTTTTAACCGATAATAAATTAACTGGAATTAAATAGAATTTGTCGGTGTATTTCGTATATGCATGTAGTTATTTTTGGTTGGTTGATGAATTGGAACGGTGTCGAGCATGTTGAATATAACAGGTATTGTAGTAATGGAAAATTAAGTTGTTTGGATGAATTAATTAATTAGTGGATAATGTCTAATAAATAAATAACGTTAGCGGTAAATAAAATGTTTTAGATGTAGAATCGTAATTGTTAAGTTGTGTAGTATTTGTCGTAGTTGTTTGCTTGAAGTGTTATTGTTAATAACTTACTGTTGATACATTGATGAAGTTGTAGGGCTAAGGTCAATGTTGAATTAAGTTGAATTGTCCCGATTTATGGACAAGGTTGAGTTGTAGGTCGTATGACCAGTGTTAATCTAAGTTTATGCCATTGATGCATATTATAAGTTGTTGTTGTGTGTTGTTGTTGTTGTGTGTTGTTGTTGCATTGTTGTGAATGTGTTGTTGAGTTTGATGTCGCATGGCATACATTGCATTATTAAGTTGAAGGCTTATGCCTTGGTCTTGATGGCACCACGTTGAAAGTTGAAGGTTTATGCCTTGGCCTTGATGACACCACGTTGAAAGTTGAAGGCTTATGCCTTGTTGAAATGCCTCGATAAACTGACATATGTTTAAGTTGGGAATTCAGCTTCAAATGGTACGACATGCATTTGCATAGTTGAGTCGCATTTGATTTTCAATCTTGAGGTTGTTGTATGTGATGTTGTTGGTTGAATATTTAGTTGTTGTTGTGAAGCGGTGAAAAATTATGTGATTCCTTTCTAATATATTGATTATCATAATTCTGCTTTTATCATTAGATATCTCACCCCTTTTGTTGTGATGTTGCCTCTACGTGGGTAAGGTGTAGGTAACCAAGGAGAGTAGTTGTTACCGTTATTAGTTCGAGTTTGGTGTCATTTGCTTTGATACGTAGCACTCAGGAATGAACGCTTATTTGATTTTGTTGCTATTGAACTTCAGTTGTTATTTGAGAAGTTTGTTTTGGTTTAAAGTTGTTTTATGTTGAGCAAGATACTATATATTATTTGAGATTTAAAGTTGTAAATTCCGATGTATTATTTTATTTAAGTTGGCTTATTATGGAGACTAAATAGTTGCTATGAATTTCTCCCTGATTATATGTGTTATGTATCTATTATAATGAGTTTTATGTCGTTGGCTTTAAGTTGAAAATGTGATATCCCATGTTTGGTTGAAATTTTATCACTCTGATGTTGTTTATAAATACCGGGTAAAAATGGGGTGTTACAAAACCCATTAGACACAATATCTTCTTGACCTCATACGTACGGTTTGGCAACGTGTTACCTTCGGGAAACATTTTTTTTAATAATTCAAGCAATTCAGTGAAACTTTTATTTGTCCACCGACATATTGCCTTAGATTAAAGAGTCTTAACATAGATGACAACCTTGTAAAACATCTACTCCAATATCATGAATTATGTCTTCTAGATTATCAATCATAATTCATCATATTCAACTGTATATGACAAAGGTCTCTTTTTTGTCCCTTCACCGTGCCATACCATTTTCGTGTAATTTTGAATAATTCCATCACAACCACAATGATTGAATATTACATCCCTTGGACGTTTTATTTTGTATTATAGCATTTCATACAAGGACACCAAAAAATCCCATTGTTGTGAGGAAGGTTTTTTTCTGCAAAATCAAGAAATTGTAAAACTCAATTCTCATACCCGCTACTTAATCTATCAAATTTCATCCAATTACACAATCACATAAAAAATTTGAAAATAAAATAAAAAATAGTACAAAAATAAAGTTTCTCAACAACAATAATAATTAAGCAATGTGCTTCATTCAAAATACCATTGATTTAGGGATAACAACAAGAATAACGGTAGTGGAGAACAGAGAGAACAATAATAACATACCATAAAACTCCTTAGAGAAGAAGCGTTCTTTCGTTAGCTAAGCTCTTTGGAGAAGAAGCATTCTTTCATTTGCTAAGCTCCTTGGAGAAGAAGTGTTCTTTTGATAGGCCTCAAAAATTGAATTAGATGGCCACCGAGGGACACAATATCTTCTTGGCCTCATAAATACAGTTTGGAAACTTGTTACCTTCGGGAAACATTTCTTTTAATAATTCAAACAATTCCGTGAAACTTTTATTTGTCCACCCACATATTGCCTTAGATTAAATAGTCATAACATAGCTGACAACCTTGTAAAACCTTTACATCCCGGGTACAACAAATCTTCTATGTCTCTTTGCAAAGTATCTGTTGTATTATCTTTCTTGAAAGCATCTACTCCAATATCAAAAATGAATACTTCTAGATTACCAGTCATAATTCATCATCTTCAACTGTATATGAGAAAAGTCTCTTTTTTGTCCCTTCATCTACCATACCTATTTCGTGTAATTTTGAATAATTCCATCACAGTCACAGCGATTGAATATAACCTCCCTTAGACATTTTTTCATATTATAGCATTTCATACAAGGACACCAAAAAATTCCATTGTTTTCAGGAAGGTTTTTTCTGCAAAATCAAGAAATTGTAACACTTCATTCTCATGCTCGTTACTTAATCTATCGCTTCATTCAAAAATAAAACTTATGAAAATAAAATAAAAAATAGTACAAAAATAAAGCTTCTCGAGAACAACAACAATAATAAAATAATGCGCTTCATTTAAAATACCATTGATTTAGGGAGAACAACAAGCAAAAAAGTAATGGAGAACAACAAGAACAATAATAACATACCGCATAGCTCATTCAAGAAGAAGCGTTCTTTTGTTGGCTAAGCTCTTTGGAGAAGAAGTATTCTTTCGTTTGTTAAGCTCCTTGGAGAATAAGTATTCTTTTGATAGGGCTCAAAAATGGAATTAGATGGCCACTGAGGGAATAAAAAAAGGAAATTTATCTCGGTTAATCTAAAAAAACCTAGGTAAATTAGTCGACATAAAATATATAAAATGAGCCTTTTTGGTTGCCAAAAGAATAAAAATTTAGGGAGTTTTTATCTCGGTTTTCCATAGAACCGAGGTAACATATCCAACATAAAATCTAGAAAACATAATGGCGCCTTTTTGGTTCCATATAAAACATTAAACAATAGGAGCTGGGAATCGAATCTCAAACCCTGAGCATATATTTATGCTGGTTTTATAAATATATGAGGTAACATATTTATTAATTTTTTTAATAAACAATACGCTCCGCTCACATGTACCCGCATTTTTGTTTTGTAAGTTGTGAAAGCTTTGTCATAAAAAGTGTTATTCGTTGAGTCTAGTAGAAATATATGGATCTATGTGATTAAGCGAAAAACGAAGTATTTGAAATCTTTAAGAGATTCAAGATACTTGTCGAAAACCAAAGTGAGAAGAAGATTAAGGTTCTACGAACATATGAGGTGGAGAATACACATCCAAGATGTTTGAGGAGTTCTGTGCAGAACATGGAGTCAATCATAAGTAAATGCTCCTTATACACCTCAACATAATGGAATAGTAGAAATAAAAAACATGACCATATTGGATATGGTGAGATCCATGTTGAAGCATAAAAATCTGCCAAAATCCTTATGGGGTGAAACAGTCACCACTCTTGTCTATATTTTGAACAGGTGTCCTACAAAGAAACTGAAGACCAAGGTTCCTGAAGAAGTTTGGAGTGAAAAATGACCATCAGCAAGTAATCTGAAGATTTTTTGATGTATTTGTTACATGGATGTTTCTGATGCAAGAAGAAGAAAGCTTGATGGCAAGAGTGAATTTATGATTCTAGTAGGATATCATAAAACTGGAGCATACAGGTTGTTCAATCCAGTTAATTAGAAGATCGTGATGAGTTGAGATATTGTGATTGATTAAAATTTTGCACGGGATTGGAATTCTAGTGATGCATTTAACAAACCATTGAGGAGCTATGACTTTGAAGAAGAAACCGATGAAGTCGAAGTCGAAGAACTCACAGATATTCTAGTTGAAGTCAAAGTCGAAGCAATTGTTGACATTACTGACACATTTGAAGTTGAATAGGGTGTGGCTAGTACAAGCCAAAGACCTCATAGAATTAGAGTTTGTCTAGCAAGACTTCAAGACTATGAAGTGAATGATCATGATGAAGTTACACTAGATAGAGAGTTAGTTCATTTTGCTTTACTTGCAGGTTCTAAACCAATATAAATTATAACAGGGCTTTAAAGAATAAATAGTGGAAGTCAGATATGGTCGAAGAGTTATAGGAAATCGAAAGAAATAACACATGGGAGTTAGTCGAATTACCAACACACACAAAAGTTATCAAAGTGAAACAGATGTTCAATTTGAAGCACAATGTTGATGGGTCAATAGCAAGACATAAAGAGAGATTGATAGCTTGAGGATTTCTTCAAAGAGCATGACTCGACTACTCTGAAGTATATGCTCCAGTAACAAGATTTGAGACTACTATTGGTAGCCTTGGCATGCAAGCAAGGATGATTGACATTTCACTTAGATGTGAAATCATCATTTTTGAATGGTCCCTGAGACGAAGATGTCTATGTCCCACAACCTCCTGAATTTGTGATTCAGGAGAAAACGAGTAAGGTTTATAAGTTGCACAAGACTGCCTCAAACAAGTACATAGGAAATAAAACAAGAAAATTGACTTATACTTTGCAAAATAATCATTAATAACTATTACTATAAATAATTTTTCCCTCCCAATTTTTTTTAAAAACAAATTAGCTTTAACTTTTTTCACAGGAATTCATTATCTTTACTTATAAGAACTAATTAACTTTAACTTTTGTATAAGAACTAATTAACTTTAACTTTTGTATAAGAACTAATTAACTTTAACTTTGGATATTATTTATTTCCCCTCTTATTGTGTAATTTGTGTCCAACAATGAAGGCATGTGTTACCAATAATGCTAATACTATATTCTCATGCTGTCTTGCGTAACTTGCCTTCTTATTTGTTCAGGAAGGTCCATCTTGTATCTATATTAATTTATGTAATAATTGTCATTATTTATTTTCTGAAAAGATCGAAGTAACCACCGCATATTTAATTAGTTTCCCCCTTTAAAATATGTTTATAGATGCTTATTGTCTATTAGCTGGTTACGATTGATATTCATTGTTTTGTTAATGTGGCAAACGTCACAATCACATATGGATACAACAATGTCTATAATATGACCATATGTTAGGTATGTGTAGTACTCATAAAATATTCACAAGTGTGTGGGAATTTCTTCCACTGTATAGTGAGATTCTTCTCTATTTTGGGTGGAAATTCAAAATTATCCTATTATTTCGTAAGTTTAATTACGAATACACCTCGAATATAGATTTTCACAAGTACACTTACGAAATAATTTATAATTTTTTAAATATAAAGTGAATTCGTAAGTATTCCTGCGAATTCACCTGATTTTGGATAATTCGTAAGTACATTTACGAAGTCTGTGTTTTGTTTTAACAAAACACACAGAATAACCCTCAAACTCATTTCATTTTAAAACACCCAACACCCAACTATCAAATTCTCACATACAAAATCTAACATTTCTACACATTCAATCCCACTCCATTCAAATTTATCTTGGCATTTCAACTCCAAACTCTTTCAAAATCATCTCCAAACTCAAATTAGTGTAAGTTTTCTTCACATTTTTTTTTATTCAAAATGTAAATTTTTATAAGTTTATTAGGTTAGGTTGTAGAAATTAAATTGTATATGAAGTAAGAATAGGTAAATGTAGTTGTATTGGATAAAAAAATATGGAATTTTGGAGGGATTCCGTAAGTACATTTGCGAATTCACCCAAGATGGGTGAATTCGTAAGTGCACTTGCGAATTCACCTAGGATGGGTGAATTCGTTAGTACACTTACGAAGTTTTGCCTAACTTGTTTTAAATTAGTAACCTAACAATTATAATGGTTTATTTAAGGAAAATGACAGAGAGCCCGAATCAGATGGCTCGTTTGAGACAAGGCAGGTCAAGCCAGACTGCCTCGGCTCGTCGAGAGCGACAACAATAACAGGTTAACCGGCCTCGTAGACGGGGTCGAGTACAAAGAGAGCAACTAGAGATAGCTTCACCTTTCGACCGTCACGAGTCGCTCACATGGCTACCTACGGTGCACATGAGGTACACGATAGCGTCGGAGATGTTAAGGAACCCGCAGAGGCGGAGGATGGTTATCCAGGAGGACCATATGACACATCCCTCCTAATTTATTATCAGGATAATGTTGCTCGTTATGTCTAGGAAGGGTAGGTATTTTTTTGGTTCCACTTGAGTTATTTCATATTATAATTTTTATTCAAAAATACAGTTCCTCTTGATTCATTTTTGTTGAATTGTTTTGTTTCAGGAAAGAAAGGCTTTAAAGCATGTCAACCACTCCCACAAATTTTTTTTTTTATTCCAAAGGCTTAGTGGTTCCATAATGCTGTCATCGGATCCGGTCTTTCCGGATCATGCGGTACTAATTATAATACCATTAGCACCGGCATGCAGGGTGCTTTTGTTGAGAGGTGACATAAGGAGATGTCATATTTTCACTTTTCAATTGGGGAGTTGACCATCACGCTTGATGATGTTGCTTGCTTGCTTAATCTACCTATCAGAGATAGGTAACTGAACCATATAAAGATATTCAAAGCTGAGGCGGTTGACTAGATGTGTGAGTATTTCAGAGCTGATCCGAACAAGGCTACTAAGGTCTGCGACTCCATAAACAAGGCGCACGTGAGGTTCTCCTACCTAAAGGAGCTATATGAGGAGCACCTCGGTACAATAGTAGCTGCAAAAAGAACTGCACGTACAACTGAGGTGCTTGTGGACGAGGATGTTTTTGTTTAGTTTCTTCGTGGCTGTGTTGTCCGGTGTTTTTTTATGTACCTAGTAGGCACGTCCGTCTTTGTGGACACGAGTGGTCACTATACCGATGTGACCTACCTGCGGTATTTTATGGACCTGACTACAGTTCGTGAGTGGAACTGGGTCGTTGTTTTACCTACCTCGGAAGCTTCGGATGGAGTCTTACTAGCTTGTGCCTCACGGCTCCTTTTTTATTTTAACGATAAGTTTTAATTAGTTTTAATCTATCTGTACTTACACATTATATTTTTGTTGATGCAGAGCTGGATAATATCATATTTTCACCGTATTCATGGCTACACGAAAGATCCCGATTATGAGGCCACCATGCTAAGGGCTGCCAAGTTTATTCTCAATAGAGGCAACCAAAATGTACTTCTTTACCGGGTGTTTCTTGATCGCACCAACCATGAAGACATTAACTGGACGCCGTTTGAGGACTATAGGGAGGTTGTGTCATTCGATCCCATCTCATTATACTCTGGGTGGCTAGCTCGTGAGTCGAATATGATGGCCAGATATCTACCCGAGCGGTGTATCCGTCAGTTTGGATATGTGCAGATGATACCTAGATCTCATTTTCAGGTTGTTCTCGACACCATGACACGACAGGATCTCGATGACGTCTTCCAGGATTAGGAGAATTATATGGTGACAAAGGAGTATCAGATGATGCGGGCATCCCAGATGTGGCAATGTGTAGAGGTTACGTGACATGGTTCTTTAGAGTGTCATATCCTTTCATGACATCGGATGGTCCTGGACGTCCATCGAGGCCAGCACATGAGGAGCTCCTAGGGAACGAGCATGCCCAGGATGACCATGCGATTGATCTAGTGCTCATTTGTTAGTGTATCCGCCAACTTGGACGGGAGGCGTTGGATGCAGGGATTATCGATGCGAACGGTCCCCAGGCGGTTGTCATGATGGAGAGGATCGTCACTGAGGCAGACGCTGCATGCAGAGGAGTGCGTAGGAGGTTAGGATTAGGCATACACATTAGTCTTATATTTTGTTCTTTGATTTTGTAATAATTTGATCGTGCTTAATTTCTGAACAATGTATGTAATTTGATATTTATGACTACTTTTCTCCCATGACATAGTAATATATTAGTTGGTTTGTGAAAATAGAATGCAACTTATTTTAATTTCTGAAAAGAAAAATATAATGCGACTTATAGTGAAAAACATTGTAGTTTTAAACATCTTTTAACACATTTAGGGAAAGTTTCGTAAGTGCACTTACGAATTCACCTTTAACGGTATTTCGTAAGTGCACTTACGAAGTCACCTTATTTTTTTTCAAATTCAACATTTAAAATAATAAAACGTACAAAATAAGATGAATTCGTAAGTGCACTTACGAACCACCTTAAAAGATTAATTCGTAAGTATATTTATGAAAAATATTTTTGATTTTTTAAGAATGTAGAAGATAACTACTAAGTGGGTGAAGAAATTCCCTAATAATAACGTGAAGCGGGAGGAGGACACAGTTAGTTACAACCGCATAGATACTTAGTTCATGGTTTGTATGCCTGTCAATCCGTTAATTAATCCCAAAACAGATACGAATGGATTACAAAGTAAAAACCAAAATATTCTGTTTCTGCAAGCCTCTCTCTGTATATACTAGCTTTGTTAAATAATCCTTACATTTTGTTCAACATTCTCCCTCTTTTCATCTTTCATTTATCTTCTTCAACACTCTCACTTTTATATAACTGCAATTTCCTTCCTCATGAACCCAAGACTAATGTTAATTCTTTTTACGCACATTCTTTAATACCCATTAATTTTGGTGAGGTAACTGTACCTTTACTTAAAAATAAATTAATAAAATTTAATTTGATTGTGTTTTTTAGAATAATTAATTAATTAATAAAAATTCAATATGATGTTGTTTTTTTTATAAAAAAATTGACTAGATAGATTATTTTGTTTATATAAAAATTGATTCAATCATGATTTTTTTAGGCGTGATTAGAATTTTGGTTATCTTATTTTTCTCAATTCACGGTATAAGTCTCTTTATTTTTTTAAAATAATTTTGATGTCCATGTCCATTTTTATGTGAGAAAATGTTGAAGTGTACCAATTTTAATTATAGTTGTAGTCCTTTTATTTCATATTTTTAAACATTTTTAAATTCTCTATTTTTCCCAATGTTTTTTGAAAGAAAATTGAGTATGAGAGCAAAAATATTTTTAAAAAATAGAATGACTAATATCATGAATTGAAGAAAATAGGAGAGCAAAACTGTAATTAAGCCCCTTATTTATAGATTTAAAAAAAATATTATAAGTAAATAAAAAATCATATGATGTTATGACATAATACTATAAATAAGAAAATTTATTTAACTCCTTCTAATAAATAAGAAAATTTATTTAACTCCTTCTAATAAAAATTTAAGGTAATTTATTCTTATCTTAAATCTAATAAAGTTCCTAGCAGTAGCAGCAGGGTATTCTATACTGCTAACCCTGCCCCAGTTGGGTTAGCTACGTTACTGGCCATAGAGTGCCATAGTCTTTGGAGTTGGACGAATAAAAAACGTCATGATGTCGAATATAATAGGCCGCCTGAGCCAAATTTGTTCATTCAGTAAAGAGTCCATGATTATATGAATGCTTCAAAGATTCATCCTCGAAAGTTGAAATTAGTGTGGACTCTATCTAATATGGTTGCAGACATGATCAACATGATCAATTCGGATATAGCAATTAGTATGGATAGCGTAGCAATTTTGAAGCAATGAATAATCTAATGTTGTGCATTGAAGACGTGAGGGTTTCACATTGTTACCGGATGCATGTGCGGACGCATTAGTAAAGTTTAGAACTATCAGCGGTGGTGTTCTTTTATTTAGAACTATATTTATTTCTCAACCGCTTTTTAGAGACATTTAAGTATCCAGATCCCTAGGTTATTCAAAGTTATCATCTGGACCTACATTTTAAAAAATAAAATAAAATCTAATAAATAAACAGAAGTATTTCTTTAATTTTAAAATTAAATTATATTAAAACAATTCAGATAATGTTAATTTAAATTCTTAAAAATTACTATAATAAAAATTATTTATCTTATATATTTATTTTAAACATTAAATTATACCATTACAAATTATTGTTTTTTACATACAATTACATACTACATTTTTTTTTGTCATTTTAAGTTTTATCCTATTTAATTAGTACACACAAAGTTTACACCACATCAAATCAAAAGTAAATTACCTCGTTAAAAAAAATGTATAAAATAATATATTATAATTGTATCTATAAATTTTCTTTATTTTTAATGTTGTTTTTAAAAATTATGTAATATATTAGTTATATTTATAAACACTATTAAAATAAAATAAATAATATTCAAGTTTTAACTTATGGAAAAATATGCGTATTATTTTTATGATAAAATGTTAACATTTATACTAAAAATACTACAACAATTTTTATAAATAAAAAATATGAAAAAATTATGATAGATAAATACACAAAAGACAAATTTATTATTATTTTTTTAATTTTAAACGTACAAACATAATGGGCATATGAAATCTTTTGACAAGATTGTTTTGGTCTTATAAAAATTAATTCAGTCAATTTATTAAAAAAAATCATAACATGATACCAGAAAAATAAATACTTAACTCTTTTCAATATGATTCATTTTTATTTCAAATTTAATAAATAAAAATGGATATTTATTTAATTTTAAACCTCCTTTTACTTCAAAAATTTATTATTTTTAACCTCATTTTACTTTTAATTTTAAAAATTATTGGCTTAAATGCACTTTTGGTCTCTCTAGTTTCAAAATTCTGAAGTTTAAAGTCTCGTTTAAAAGTAAGGTTTTTGGCCCCTAAAGTTTATCAGAGTTGTGATTTTTGCCGTCTTCTTCATTTGCCAGAGAGTTTGATGACTTGGCAAGGAGATTTTTAGTCATGTCATACATTCTAAAATTAAATAATTTGATATTATTCTAAAAACATTAAAAATATGTTAAATAGAATTGGGGATGAAAACGTGCTCTAATTTAACATATTTTTTAATATAAAATAAATAATTTTTTAATGTTTTTAGAATAATAACGAATTATTTAATTTTAGAATGTATGACATGGTTAAAAATCTCCTTGCCAAGTTATCAAACTCGCATCCAGATAGAGGGGGACTGCAAAAATTTCAATTTTGATAAATTTGAGGGACCAAAAACCTGACTTTTAAACTAGAGGCCTTAAATTTCAGAATTTTGAAACTAAAAGATTAAAATTGCAATTAAGTCAAAATTATTTTATTTAAATTTGATTTTATTACTAAATACAATTAGTAGTTTGTCCTTACTCTTTACATTATCCATTTCCTTTTTCTTTTTATTACTCTTACTCTTTACATTATCCATTTCCTTTTTCTTTTTTGGACACAAATCCATTCACCTTCTTCAACACTCTTATTCTTTTCATCTTCCATTAACCTTCTTTTAACACTTTTCATATATAGAAGATTTATAAGGAAGGTATGTATAAGGTTTACGAGAAGAAAAGAATATTAAATTATTGGACAAATGCTCCGATGCTTGTTTGTTTGTTTATAGTTTTTGAATTGCGATTGATTATTGTTTAGGATTAAACAATATAATCAAGACGCACCTTTATTTTTCGAAGTATTTTTATTTCTCGACTATTATTTGTAGATTAATATCTTTTATTTTTTAAGTTTTGATCATCTTAAAATAATATATTATATTTTAAAAATCTTTTTAATTCGGGCTAACATATTAATTTTTAATTTTTAATAATTGTAATTTTTTTTGTTTAGATTCCTTTTTATTAAAATTGGATAAATTTACACTGGTTGATTGATGTTCCATTGAAACTGATTAATCTAAACGGATCTAATGTCATATTTATTTTGTTGTTTAATTTAGATGATAGTGATTATGACGATGTCAAACAACTTGATTTGTTTAGTGGTTCTAGTGATGATTCGGGTGACGATGACAGACGCATAGCAGACCTATCTCCTATACCAGATTTATACAACCCACTTTGAAATCATAGATGAATATCATGTACATGGAGGTTTAGAAGTTGGCATGACGTTTGAAAACAAAGAAGGGTGCGTGTATGTAATCCTTGAATATCACATTAAAAATCGTTTTGATTACGAAGTTTACAAGTCTGATACATAACGCATATTAAATGTAAAAAAAAATGCAGTTTCAATGCAGAACATCCTTAAGAAATAGTTGTGGTAAATGGGTCATTGGCACAATTGGTAGACTACGCATTTGCATGTCTTCTGATATATCTCAAGATCACAACAAGCTTGACTCAAATATTATCTCTCATAGTATCAGACATCTTGTTAACAATGATGTTGCAATCAAGGTGAGACATATTATCACTCATATTTGTATAGTTTACAGCTACAACATATCATACAAAAGGCATGACTTGCTAAAAACAAAGCAATCGAATCTATTTATGGAAAATGGGAGGCCTCATACAACAACCTCATGCAATGGTTGTTGGTTATGCAATAATTTCTTCCTGGGACTGTAATAGAACTCGAAACACTACTTACATATTCAGATGATGGAACACAGATTGGTGGTGCAAGATTTTTTGATCGCCTATTTTGGGCATTTAAACCTTGTATCAGGGGTTTCACATATTACAAACCAATAGTGCAAGTTGATGGCACATGGTAGTATGGAAAATATAGGGGCACATTGCTAATGGTTGTTGCACAAGATGGGAACAATAATATTTTCTCAGTCGTATGGGCATTGGTTGAAGGGGAGACCTGAGGGGCTTGAAGTTTCTTTCTGAAAAATTTAAGACTCCACGTCACACCCCAGCCCGATCTATGTTTGATATATGACCCACATGAGTCCATAAAAAGTGCATACAACAACCCAAACAATAATGGTTGACAACACTCTTCATCAGTACATATGTGTATTGCATAAGGCACATCACACAAAACTTTATACGAGCGATCAAAGACAAAGACCTTCGCAAGAAAGTTATTAACATGGGTAACTTATTCTCTATTTTTTAAGATTACAAGCTCTTTAATTTTAAACTCATATTTTTAATACTAATGTTTTTAATTATGCATATACATGGTATACGCTGAATGCGTCTACATACACATACTACTGGGAGGAGATCTGCCAAAAAAACATGGAAGCTTTCAACTAGGTAGATAATCTTCCAAAATAAAAATAGTCGCGAGCTTACGACGGAGGAAAACGATGAGGTCACGGGACAACCAACCTTGTTGAATCAATGAACTATGTGCTGAAGGAAACCTGCAACTTTACAACACTAGTAAAATCAATATACTTCAGAATGTGAACATTGTTTCGGAAGTGAGGACATGATTGGACAAGAATGTTGTCATCGGGGAAGGAATCCACAGATAACTGCATGAAATGGATTGTTGAAGAAGTTGAAAAACCCCACAGTTATAAGGTCTTGAATTTTGATTGTGAGATAAATTATTTCGTGGTCCAAAAGACTGTTAATAATAACGAGTGTCGGCCACTTGATTATTTCAACGTCGACCTCAAAAAAACAAACAAGTGATTGTGGAAAATTCCAAACTTTTCATGTGCCTTGCTCACATGTTGTTGCAAATTTTTCTCACATCCGACACAATTATATTGTGTTTATCCCTCATGTGTATAGAGTTCTAAATGTCTTCAAAATTTATGAACAAAGCTTTATCGATGTTCCTAAAGAAGATAGATGACCTTAATATCAAGGCAATATTGTTTTGCATAATGAAACGATGCCACGAAACAAAAAAGGCAACCCAAACAATACTCATATTAGAAATGAAATGGACATTATTGGAAGAAAAAAAATTATGTGAGAACTGTCAATAAACCCATATGTGCAAAAAATATCTACATTGCCCCCAACGTTGTAGGCCCTTCAAACTATATATGATTTGTTGTACGTTATAAATATTAAGTTGTATGAATTTTATTATTTATAATTATGTTTAATAATATTTTTAATTATTATTTTGTTTTTTATAATTTATAATTAAATATAAAAAATTATTTTATATTTTTATTATTTAAAAATAATTTTAAATAATTTTTAACTATTTAAAATTAATTAATAAATTAACATAATAAAATTATTTTAAATTAATTTCAGAATTTAAAAAAAAAAAGAAAAAAATAGATAATAGTGTTATTTCATCTGGTTTGGCGAAGGTCCACATAAATGTGGCATTCTGAAATGGCGGAAGTATACATAAATGTGTGGCATTATGAAATATTTGTTTCAAACCATGGCATTCTGCGAACTTTGTTTCATGTGGCATTTGAAGAAAAAAAATTCTCTAATCACTTCTTTTTATTTTAAATTAAAACATATTTTGTTTCTCTATCAAAAATTTTCATTTAAAATTAATATTTTTAATATTAATTTCTTTTTAAATATGATAAATTATCGAATATAAATACATTATGAATTTTTTTAGATAAAGGTATAAGTTAAAAAACAAATATTTATCGATATTTATAAAAAAAATAAAATTTACTTACAATTATTTATGTGTGATTTTTACTTTATTTCAATGAAAATATGACAAATATACTTAAACATTATTTAAGAAATAAAAATATGAACAATTTACATATGTGTAAGACAAAATTATACATTAGTCATATTTTTATTGGATAAAAATAAGAAACACACCTAAATAATTGTATCTAAGTTGTCCTTATAAAAAATATAATAGTGAAATAAAAAATATTTAAATTTAAAATAAAATGGTTAATTACGTAAATAAAATAAAATTGAGAGATTATAAATATAACTTAACCTAATAAATATGATTGATGCAGTAATAAAATGATATAAAATCAGTTGATAGGTGTACATGAATATCCTATTTATATTTTATATTCATTAATTCATCTTTAAAGAGTGAATTGCAAAATCACTTGACTATTTAATAAGATAAAATAAAATTATTATCAAACTGAAAAATAAATACGAAATAATAACCACCGTCAAATTAAGAAATCAATACCAAGAATAAACTTTACAAACAAGTTGTATATAAAATTCACCGGCTTATTCAGACAAAATAATCGTCCAAAATAATAGTACAGAGTTAAAAATAAATGATATTTTAGAATAGTGGATGTGAAAAGAAGCTTTCATATTAATACACTTGTAGTACAAAGTTCAGAACGAGTACTGAAAATTGAAATTGGTCCCCAATAGTATTATTACATAGTGAGTTAGTGACATAACCAAAGTGAAGCAAAAGCCAGTAGTACCAAATAGAAACAGAAATAAAGTGATATAAATATCATCATAGTGATTGTGTTTCATCAAGTAGTGGGTTCCACTGTGACATTGCATAAAACCAAAAGCAACCAACCGTATTATGCATCTTGAGAAACTTTCAAAAGCAAAACCAAATCCCCACAATTCTTAGACACCATTACATATTTCTTTAACTATAAGGCTATGGTTTCTTAGTATGCACTATTTCACCTATTTGTAGGACATTGATTGAGAGATCTCACGAGTTCGAAGAAGAGCAACTGCAAATAGATATTTTTGTATAATTATCGATTAACTTAATTTAATGAAGGATAATGCTAATCTATATATTCTTAGGGCACATAATAAAAATCTATAAATAGTAAATTTATCTTTAAAAAATAGTTAAAAATTTATGTTAGCACTATGTCATTTTTTATTTACCATCTCATAATTTTTTTTTGTAAAAGTAACATTATTTCAAAATACTAATATTTTAGTCCCTAAAATTAATCTCTAAATAAAATCAATACATAATTTTTAAGATAAAATTTTAAATTTAATTCTTAACATATATTCTAAAAACATATATTATCATTATCTTTAACGAATTACTACAGTTTTATGTTTAATTTATGTATTTCTGTCCAAATTTGAATTATTTTTATAATCTCATACTCAATAACAAACATGAGATTTATACTGGATTATGTCTAATACAAATGAGATTTGTAGTTAATTGATTAATAACCATTGAATCTGAATCATTTGTTAAAAAAAAAATATATAACATTATTTTCTATATAATAATTAAAAATAATAATTTTAAATCTGAAGAGTCTGATTTTGATCGAACGGCCAAAAATATTCGACTGCGTGACAGTATGGAGTGTGACTGCACCAAATTGCAGTCCATAAATGATGTTGTTACTGGACATTGTAAATAATTGTGTTATAAAGTTGGCATATCTATAAATATAACTCTTACATTGGTAATAATGTAAGGGTGAGAGACTTTACAATTGCATAAATCATAAAAAATTCCACCCCTTCTAGAACCTTACATAGACACAAACCCTAATACTTTTATTTTACCAAACCTTAACACATCGTATATAGAACTTAATCAACTTATAATATAATAAGAAAAATAATCAAATATATATAAAATAAAAACAACTGACAACTTGACATTAAAAAAAAAAAAACAAACAAAAACAAAGACTAAACTCAAAACAAACAGATGTTGTTGCAATCAACTAGCACAATTTGCAACCAAACTTGATCAAATCAATACATCAACATATCATTAGAGGCCATAATTTGTTGATTAACCGGAAAAGTGTTCCACGTCTCCAAGAATCCACAATCATTGAACAACTGATCCGTTTCCTGAAACAGTGAATTACTTGATTCAATGTATTGGATAATATCATTGAGTGATTGCAATCTGTTGCTCAGTTCAGCCATCTGAACCCTAAGAATCGCATTCTCAGATTCAACGTTCATGTACATCTGAGTAGTTATCCCTACGTTTGTTGTTATTTGACTATTCTCTTTTTTCAGCTCTTCGATTTGTGCAGTAAGACCTTCCATGTGTTGCTGTTTCTTCATCCTTGATCTTCGTGCCGATTCTCGGTTTGATTGCATTCTCTTCCTCTTCTTTTGATCTGTTACATTCACCTGCATATGATCCATATTCATTTTCATATTCATATCTCCTTCTGATCCTGATCCTGATCCAGATCCAGAGTTTTGAAGAGAACTTGTACCAGATGAATATGCTCCACCGGGAGAAGCCATGTGAAAATTAGGGTTTATATTATATCGCGGTTGCGAATTGCGATTTTCGACTCAGATCGGTGGTAATAGTACTATTTTTCTAACTATATGTAGTTAATTGATAGAATTATTGAAACTAAATTTTATATTGGAAGGTAAAAAAGAGGTTAAGTATTAATTCATGAAAAAATATAAAACCAGTATAGGAAAACAACTGAGAAAGATTGAACTAGATGTGTTCTGCGTCTGAGAGAAGAGTTTATCATAGAGATCTCAAAGATTAATGGAGACATCTGTGATGTTTTTCAATCATTCATAACTATATGAACAAAGGAAATAAAATTGTTTTCTGGGGGTTATGACTTATGATATAAGAGCAAAAATTACTTAGATGGTTTTGTAGAGGGTTTTTAAGGTAGGTATGGATGGTTTATGAGGATGTTGTGGATATGAGATGGTTATATATATGAAGAATAAAATTCTTGTTCAAGAATTTTGAAAAGGGTGTCAAAGACTATGTGCTGAAAAGATAAACTCTAGTTTATGTTTGGGAAAGAAAAGATGATAAGAAAGAATAAGAAAATGGGAGAGGGGAGGTTTGACCAATTTTTAGAGGAGATGATAAGAAGAGAAGGAAAGAGGTTTTGATGGGATTCAGTGATTGAATTTATAGAAAAAATGATTATGGCAATTTGAATTATTGGATTAAAATAATATTAAAAAAAGGGAGAATGGGTTGGTTTGGTTGTAATTAAAACAAGATGTATAATAGAGATAGAAAAGGACAATGAAAGTGGGGGCTAGGGGATCTGTATCCAATGGTTGTAATTTAAAATTGATATTTTATAATTGAATTTGTGAGTTTTTTTAGAGATTATATTTTACATATATAAAGAAATTAATTCAATAGTGCAATAAATTGTTCGGTTATTTTTTATTATAAAAACAATACTCTTAAAAAACTACATTTATAATAAAATACAATATTTCTATTCATAAACTTTTGAATTAATTGGGTATTGAATCGAGTATTTTTATTGTTGGAACAAAGTGATTGAATTGAGTATGGTTGGAAATAGAATTTAATAAGCTGTAACAAGGTGAACCCGTGAGCAGAAAGGAAGGGACCTAGAAAGAATCAGACAGGATGACAATAGCCACTGTTACTATTCATGTGCACGCGTACTTGTAAAACTATAAACAAAACAATTATTTATTGAAAAGTTAAATGTTCATGAACGTACTATAATGTATGCTTTTTCTTTTATTATTTACAGTATATTTGAGTGAAATAAAAACTATTTAAATTATCTTTATGATAAATAATATTTAAAAAATACCATGTTAAATCAATTCGGTTTATATGTAAATGCATCAGATTCCACCCACAACATTTTATTTATTTATATTTAAATAATCAAATTTGTGACACTAGATTTTTTATTAAAAAAATAAATTAAAATTATTTTATAAATACAGTTGAAAGTAATTCTTTGTGTCATAAAATATTTGATTTGTTTTAATTTAGAAGTGTGAACAGTTTGTTACACACAAATTTAATTTTAGATTTGAGTAGATTTTATTTAAATCTAAGATATAATATATTTGATTTAACTTATGGAGCAAGCCTACCTAAATCTATAAATAGAGGGAGTAACCCCTATTTTTTGTAATCAAGTTGTATTCACATGATTTTTTGTAATCAAGTTGTATTCACGTGATTTTGCAGTTGCAAAGTGAATAAGAAATTGTCCACAGTTTGTGGGCAAAGAGTTACTCTGCAAAAAATAATTCTTTTTTCTTCTTCTTTTTTTAATTGTTCATTGTCATTGTGTGGTATATCAATTTTGTTCATCAAGATTGATAGAAATTCATCATAGATATTTGGTGGATTTCCAACATCTGGTATCAAGAGCTCCGGTTAATCGATTTAAGGAAGAAGCGGTCAAGAACGATTAAACAAGAAGAATTCACGATGTCAGTTAGTTATAAGAATGAGAATTATCCAACAAGTCTACCAATTCTAAAAGTAGATAACTATGAGAATTTGTGCAAGTAGATGAAGACTTTATTTCGTTGTCAAGGTCTTTGGGTTCTTGTAAAGGATGAAGTAGAAGAGCTTGAAAAAAGAAAAAAGAACATAGAATCGAGAAGAAGAGTTATTAAGCTCTCTTTATAATTCATCAATGTCTTTGTCCGCAACTCGAAAAGGTTAGTGATTAATCAAAAAAGCTTGGAGATCCTTGAAAATCTTTTGAGGCGAAAAGGTGAAAGAGGTGAGGTTACAAATTCACAAGAGAACGTATGAAAAGATGGAACAATGGCAGATCCGATTTCTTGCAAAGCTAGTGAATCAAACCAAGACTGTGGAGAAATATTAACAAGAGCGCTTGTTTCAAAGATTTTGAGATCTTTGCTCCTAAGTTCGACCACGTGGTGGCTATAAAAAGACAAAGGAAAACAAGGACACGAATCTCATGAACAAATGATGAATGAAAGAGCTACAGGAAAATTGAAGAGTGATGTGGCTCTGCAGGCTCAATCAGCAAAAGACAAGAAAGGCACGGGAAAGTGGTTCGACAAAGGTAGAGGTGGCTATAATAATTTGACTGGCAGAGGAAACTAGAACAAAGGAAACATGTCGAATCAGAGAAGACCATACCAAGGAAACCAAAGAGGTGGTGTTGCAAATAGAGGAAGAGGTGGTGGTTGAAAGCCTGACAAGAGTCACATTCAATGTTACAATTGTCAGAAATATGGTCATTACTTTAGTGATTGTCCAGAGAAGCGAAAGAATCAAGAAAGTGATGCAAAGATCACTAAGTATGAAGAAGAAGAGATGATGTTGATGGTCACAACAAGAGATGAAGAAAAATTCAAAGATCAATGGTACTTGGATTCAAGATGCTCATCACATATGTCTGGAAAGAAAGATTGGCTTGTCAATCTAAAGCCCTCAATGAAGAACATAGTGAAATTTGCAAATGATAATACTCTAGCAGCAGAAGGTATTGGAGATGTTCTGATCATGAGGAAAAATGCCAAAAGGTTAGTAATTTCTAATGTGTTATATAAGCAACTTGAAAGCATAACGCTTGGCAAAAGAATTACAAAGTGAATGTCGAAGACAAGATGATGAAAGACGTCGGCGCGAATGAAAGATTAATCTTGAAGGTCCATATGTCACAGAATAAAACCTATAAGATCGAACTTAATGTGATGGAGCACAAGTGCCTTTCGACTGCAGCTAGCAGAGACGAATGTATATGGCACTATCGACTAGGCCATCTCAACTTTAGAGACATCATAAGATTTAAAGAAGAAGAATCGTGATTGCCAAAATTGACATTCCAAACGGTGAAGAATGTGCAAGTGAAGCAACAAATCCACAAATATACAAGCAAGTCGTCAAGTCATATACTTTGATGTATGTAGACCAACCCAGGTGGATTCATTTGGAGGAAATAAATACTTTGTCACATTCATAGATGATTTCAATTGAAAACTGTGGACTTACTTGATCAAGAAGAAAAATGAAGTGATCGAGGATTTTTCCAAGTTAAGTCTATGGTCGAAAGACAAAGTGGATGAAAGCTCAAAGTTTTGAGAACTGATGGTGGTGGAGAGTATGTGTTGAAAGACTTGCTGGTGAAAATACGGTGCCACCACACTCCAAATGAGACGCAAAAAGAATTGAACCATCATGAATATGGTTCGAAGTATATTGAAAGACAAGAATTTACCTAAAGAGTTTTGGGGTGAAGTTGTATCTACCGCGACTTATATTTTGAACAAATACCCAACAAAGAAGCTAGAAGGGATTACTCTAGAAGAATGTTGGTCCGGTGAAAACCTAGTTTGAGTCATTTGAAGGTATTTGGATCTATCGCACATAGACATGTGATAGATCAATTGAGAAGAAAACTTGATGACAAATCGAGTCAAATGGTTCTAGTAGGATATCATTCGACATGAGGTTACAAGTTGTTCAACCCAATGAACAAGTAGATTGTGATCAACAGGAACATGATCATAGATGAGTTGAAAGAATGGGATTGGAATCAAAATATAAAGAAAGATTCAGTGAGAATCTTACTTGAAGAACCAGAAACTCAAGTCGAAAGAGAAGTTCAACAAGAGGAACCAACAGTTATATATCAACCAAGTACAAGTACAAGCAGACCTCAAAGAACATGACCTATGCCTGCAAAATTGCAAGATTGTGAGGTTACATTAGACGATGTGGTTGATATGCATTACGCTTTCTATGGAATCAAACACCAATGCAAGCATTGAAATATTCGGGTGAAAGCAAGCAAGAAGTGAAATTCATCAAGACAACAACACTTGGTCACTTGTCGACAAGGCAAGAAGGCAATTGATGTCAATTGGGTATACAAAGTGAAGATGAATCCTAAAGGGAAGTAACCGACACAAAGCAAAGCTAGTGGCTTTCTCCATAAAAAGGGATGAGGTTTTGAACCGTGGCTAGAATCAAAACAATCAAGTTTGGTTGGTTTAGCGAAATGGCACATATGTCGATGGACTTAAAGTGTGGATTCGAATGGACCCTTGGAAGATGTTAAACAACCCAGTTTGTGAAACATAACGAAGAGAAAAGTGCAGCTTCATAAATCCTCAGATGAGAAACAAGCTGGAACAAGAAGATTGATAGTTTTCTAAGGAGAAGAAGTTTGAAGTGGGTATATTAAATCGTGAATTGCTTAATTATGCTCTATGTCGATTGGTATCTAGGAATCAAATGATTTGGGTGAATTCATTTGGGTGATATTTCTTAGCATCGAATTCTTCAAGACTAGTAGACATTTGACGATGCATCAAAGAAGATATGCAGGTGAAACTCTCAAGAGATTTGAGATGAAAGAGTGTAATTCGACTGCGACACCTGCAGAACCAAGACTGCAATTGTCGAAAGAATTAGAGGAAGATGATGTCGATCCAACCCAACATAGAAGACTTATTAGGTCCTTAAGATACCTTTGTCACACGAGGCTCGATTTAGCATACAGTGTGGGTATGGTAAGTAGATTCATGCAGAAGTCAAAGGTATCACACCTAACAGCGACAAAGAGGAGATTGAGGTATTTGAAAGGTACTCTTGACTATGGCATTTTATTTTCAAAAGCTGATAAAGGAAAATAATGCAAGTTAGTGGGGTACATAGATTCGAGCTGGTGTAGTGATGCTGAGGATTGAAAATCCATAGCAGGATATGTATTTATGTTAGGTGGTGCATCAGTTGCTTGGAGTTCGAGAAAGGAGTCAATTGTGGCATTATCATAATGCGAAGAAGAATAAATAACTGCTTCTTTATGTGTGTGTCAAGCAACTTGTATGGTGAACTTGGTCGAAGAAATTACAGGTGAAAATCATAGGGCAATTACCATAAAGATCGACAACATGTTAGCTATCAACTTGGTGAAGAACCCGATAGCTCATGGTCGAAGCAAGCACATCGAAATGAGGTTCCATGATCTTCGAGAGCATTGTAGAAGATGGGAAGATGAATTTGGAACACTGTAGAATTGAAAGTCAAATTGTAAATATCATGACGAAGGGTGTGCCAGTCGAAATATTTAGAAGACTAAGAGTTATGATGAATGTAGATAACTTAGACACAGTGAATTAGGTGGTGTGTTGAAAGTAATTCCTTGTGTCAGAAAATATTTGATTTGTTTTGATTTAGGAGTGTGGAAACAGTTTGTTACACACAAATTTGATTTTAGATTTAGATAGATTTGATTTAAATCTAAGATAGAATATATTTGATTTAGCTTAGGGAGAAAACCTACCTAAATCTATAAATAGAGGCAGTAACCCCTATTATTTGTAATCAAGTTGTATTCACATAATTTTGCACTTGCAAAGTGAATAAGAAGTTTTCCACAGTTTGTGGGCAGAGTTACTCTGCAGAAAATAATTCTTTCTTCTTCTTTTCTTTAATTGTTCATTGTCATTGTGTGGTGATATCAATCTTATTCATCAAAATTGGTATAAATTCATCATAAATATTTGGTTAATTTCCAACAAATACTAGTATCATATATAAGAGAAAACTATTTGCTTATATTTAAATTTAAAAAGAGAAAATAATTTTACTTACATTTTATATACTAATTTATTTCTACCATCGACATGAAATTCATGTTAATGCGACTACAAAGTATTGTTTATATTAAATGTTATAATTTTTTTTTATCATGGTAATGTTTCCTTTAAATTTATCATTAAAAAATATATAGATAAATTTAAGGGTTTGTTTGGTGCGCAGAATAAGAGACATGATAGAATATATGTATCATATTTGATTTTAATTTAGTGTTTGATGATTCAAGAGAATATGATAAATTAATACTGAAACTTTTTCAAATCATATTCACTAATTTAAATTTTTATCCTGAATATGAGCTGAGTTAGAATCCGATAGGATAAAATAAGAAAATGATGTACTAATTTATCCATATAAAATATATTTTAAAATAAAAATTAAATATAATAAAATATAAATAAAAATTGATGATATTAAATTAAAAATGTTAATAAATAAAATTTTAAAAATATGTATGATTTTTTCATAAGAATAATTTTATAACTTTTTATAATATAAAAAATTAATACCTAAAAAATTGAAATATTTAAAAATAAAATAATTATTAAAATTTTAAAAATATGAATACTAATTTTTTTTATCAAATTAAATATATTTTTCTGCAAGAATAGTTTTATATATATATATATATATATATATATATATATATATATATATATATATATATATATATATATATATATATATATATATATATATATATATATATATATATATATATATATATTATTTTAAAAAACTAAAATTATTTACTCAATCGTGTCAATGATTTTTTAAATTATATAAAATTATTATTTGTTAATCAATTTATAAATTTTAAAATATTTTATTAAATAAATTGAAACAATTATAAATTTTGTTATATTAAATATATATATATATATATATATATATATATATATATATATATATATATATATATATATATATATATAATGTATTATATTTAATATTATGTATGAATCAAACACATGATATGATAAGTTTTCTGTGATCTATCTTGTTTTAAATCATATCTTATCTCTATTATATTTTGCGCATCAAACGAACTTTAAATATTTGAATGTTGAACATAAAAAAAAGGAGTTTAATGAATATGCATTAACAATTTAAAAATAATTTTATCTCGTTGTCCAAAAATAAATAAATAATCTATTATATAATTTAAATAATTTTAAATATAAAAATAATTTATAAAAATAAAAGAAATTTATTAATTAATAATATTAAATTGTTTTATATTTTTGAGTATATTTTCTATTTCTCTAAAAGAAATTTAGTCTTGAGTTCACTACAATTTAGGATTAGTTTGGCTAATCAGAAATCATATTAAAGTAAAAAAATTGTATACTTATTATTAAAATATTCTTATATTTTAAAGAAAATTTATAGTTGTGATTAGTTGACAAATAAAATTATTTTAAATTTTTATATTATAGTTGCATATTTTTTTCTAATCGAACACTTTTTTCACAGTCAAATTTAAATGCGAATAGGTTCACTGTGATAATATCATTTCTCTACTTTTATAGCGTCAATTAGCATTTGGCAGTTTTACCAAATGGCAACGTAGTATGACGATGATTTGCTACTTTTTTTTAGGTTGGACCACTTCTTGTTTGTGTAATTTTTTTGTCGATAGAATATGCTCTTGGAATCTTAGGTAAAGAAGGGTAGTTGCAGTTTCTTATTAGAATGAATCATTTCCCCTTTTTCTTACTTGTTGCTCATAGGAGACGTCTTAATTTTTTCTTCTTCTTTATTTCATATTTTTTATCTATATTTAAATTTAAATTAAATATATGGCCAATCGCCATGAACCATTGAGTACTCCTTTGTCAAATTCAACTTTTGATTTTTGTTATGGCATGTATAAATGAAGTTTGCATATAAAATAAAGAATTCTTTTAGGACTCTTATTTCTTAAACAATTTTAGGAGAAAACTTCTTAAACATACTTGAAAATTTCATATTTATGTTTTTTCAGTCACAAAATAATTATTATTTTGAAATATTATTAAAATACTTATTACTTATTTTTATTAATAAAATTCTATTTCATTAAAATTCACTAGTATTGTCATCTAAGTATTTCTAATTTCTTTTGTAAAAGAAAATATTTCTAATTTCTCACTAGTATTGTCATCTAAATTCATGAGTTAGAAATATTAGTGTCGATAAAATTACTCTCAGTTAATGTCATTTAAATGACAATACTAGTAAGAAATTTTACTTTTTATACTTTTAGGCCTGATTAGTATATGTAAGACCGACTTTAGGTTATGGCAATCAGGTCCACGATTTAGAACCCTTAAAGTGTATGATAAGACTAAAATAACTTAACCTAATTTTTCACCACTTTATGAAATTTTTAGAAAATCATCGAAAAATTCGAATTTCAAAAGTGATACCGGAAATTTGGAGGAATTACCGCAAATTTTCACGAAAAGCAAGAATTTTCTGTAGAAATTCAAGGAAATTTCAGTATTTCTAGTAATGCTTATCGTAAGTTTTAAGAATTTTTAATGATTTTGTACATTTTGTACTGAAAATTTCGAAATTTATGATAGGTCAACTTTTTTTTGAAAAATCCCAAAAATTTCAAAAAATTTCGGTAGTTTAATTTTTAACTATTTTTTTGTCCTTTTTTCTTTGTTTCAATGAGGACCATGGATAAAGACGGTTCCATTCTGGACAGACTGACTAGTGACTGATAGAGCGGGAGTTCAGTCCCAGAAGGACGAGGCAGGGGCTTCTCAACTACGGGCTAGAAGATCTCTTTCGACCGATTCTCATAAAAAATGGTTGGCTGAGCAGGCGTAGTTTTGTGCACCCCGACGTCTAACTATTAGAGTTGCTACTACTTAGGAGGTATATGTTATATGGATGTTGCTGTAGAGGTACATGTGGTTGTGGCTGAGGACGTTGATAAGTGTCAAAATGTCATTTTTGAATATAGTTTTGTGGCACTCATCGACTCTTGTGTGAAATTGTATATATTGTGAATATTTGTCTAAATTGTATATAATTGTAATTTTGAGTCATTAGTATATATTTTAATAGTTTTTAATCTATTTTATAGGTATTCATGCATAGTTGGAGCATTGAGTAATAAAGGTCAAAGACTAAGCTTCAAGAATATAATTTTTGGCAATTCATCAAATAATAAGGCTGAAAACAAAGATGATAAAAATTATCAATTTGTTTGATATTTAGTCATTGCTAGATAGAGTATTGAATAAGATTTCCAACGCCTATGACCGTGTATAAATCAAAGTTACCGTTCTCAAGTTATGACGAAAATAAAAGTTGATTTTTTTCGTGACAATAGGTTTCCCGCTAAGCGCCCTCAATGAGACTAAGTGTAGTCTGTAACTTTGAAACTAATTAAATATGGTAAAAAAAACAAATTTTTAGGTTATGTTTTGGGGTATTTGTTCTCAATCCATCAACCTTCATTCTTCGTTGTGTAGAACTTAGAAAATAACATTTATGGCTTGTAATCAGATGATCCGGGGTCGGGAGCTTGGTTGATAATTCTTCTCTTTTCAACTATTATTTGTCGTTTTTTTTTTAAGTATGCTTTGTTTATATGTATATTTATAACTCATGGTGTTGTATAAAGCTTTTGTTACAAATCAATATTGGTGATTGCTTGCTTTATTTGGGTTTGGGTCGTTGCAGAAATGGACGGTTCAAATTCGGATTTAGGAAGAACATCTATTGGATTTTGATTCTATAGATAGATTAAGACTTAGTATTCATGTGGGTATCGATTCTTAATGCTTTTGTGTTTTTTGGTATTACGTTGAGAGATCGACAATATAGTTGATACCTGGATATGCGTTAAAAAAACCTATGAGTAATTGATACCTGATGATGTTGACGAGTAGTTTATATTGATTGAATTTGAGTAGTAAGTTTAAGTATTTAACGGGTATGTGAAATTCAATCCCGAGAGTTTTATCCATATCTAAGAATGAAATTCGTTTATGTTCATAACTTTAATTCCTACGTTTACCATCTTTAAACTCATTCAATTTCCAAATTCATAAACGCGATACTTGTCAAATGACAATTCAATGACCGCTAATTCTTGTGGAGACGATATGATATACCCTATAAAAATACTTACTTTTGTTTTCCGCTTTACCGTTTTAGCAAAATGGTGTCGTTTTCGAGAATTGGTGTTCTTATTTGAATGCATTGCGATAGTTTATTTGTTTTTTAGTTTCGTACTGTTGTGAATCTTGTTGTTAATTATGACAAAATTTAATATCAATTTACGGGGAAAAGAATAGTAACAACCAAAATAAATGGTATGCAACAATAATAATTCACAGAAAATATAACAGAATAAGGCGAGAAAAAGACGAATGTTTGTTTACCCTGTTCGATCAAACGATCTACTTTGGGGGAGAGAGCAGCTCTCCAATTCACTATACTCAGAAAGTTGTTACAAGAAAAAGTCTTCGCCTTCATGTTCCCAAGAACAACCCTGAAGGTGCCCAAGAATTACCCTATTTTCTATCCAAGTGTTTCCCAACCCCTTCAACCTTCAATAAATGAATAACTCAAACCCAAGGTGTAAACAAGTTTTTTCCAATTCCCAATAACCTTAGGTAACCCCAAAGGTTTCCAAAAAAATTTCCTTATAAGTTTTTCCTTGAAAATAGTCGAAACCCTATACAACGTCTTCAAACCCTTATTCTCCCTTTTGGTGTAAGCTCTAAGATTGTCACAATTATAATAACTGAAGAGGTGCATATTTATAATGGTCAAAATCTACCAAATTCATAACAAATTCAAAATCATATCTCCTTAATTGTTAATACAAAATATTATTATAATCTTATAATATCTCTCAAATATTATAAATATCTTATAATATCTTTTTATATTAATTCGCATGATCTCCAAATTAATATAGAATATTCTAACATTAATGAATGGATCAATGAACCGGACCGACCAAATCTAATATTTTCCAGCTTCATAATTTTTGGCAATCTCGAAATATGTTTTCTTTCTCTTCATCAACAAAAGTTTTAAGGCACATTTACAACAATCTCCACCTTGACTTTAAACCGTGTTGATACCAATTTAACAATCAACAACATTGTTGCTCTCTACCAGGTTGAAATTTTAATCAATAACCTTGGTCGAATTCAAGCAACCATTGAATTTTGATCTCACCACTTGCATCCACTTGTTTCCAATTACCCTTTTCTGCCAAGGTAATTTAAAAAGCCTACAAGTATGATTTTTCAACCACCCTTGACTCCGCCTATTTTCAAATGCCTCCCTAAAGGTTTTTCTTCTTTTATTTTGCAGTCCTTTAGTCACATTAAAAACATAATATACAAGGCTAGCATAATCGTCCCTTTGAGATGTTACAATAATCCTCCTTACCTTATCATGAGTCAAATGATAATCAGAGATCTCTGTAACCGTTCTCTCACTACTGCTAGCACCCATAGTAGGAAACTCCACCCGAAACTGAGTTTTCTCCATTATAGTTTCTCCCAGTTTTCTCCCTTGGTTTTCACTATTCTTCTTCTGAAGAAATTCTCTACCAACCAAGTAAGTTATTTTAACCTCAGCTTTTCCCCAAAAACTCAATAACAACTCAGCGGTAACATGCATTTTTATCCCTTGATTTCTGCAAAATTCATTCCTGGTGACTTCTCTTAGAACTTTATCTCCGAAGCACAAGATAATGACACTTCTGGCCTTATCCACCATCTCGGTCATATGTACCTGTGTAAGACTTGTAGGCATCAATGCTTCACTCTTCAAAGCATCAATACACTACTCTTGAATGAAAATTGCTTGCATCTTAATTTTCCACAATCCAAATTCGTTGTTACTGAAAAATTTCTCGATCTTTCATCTTCCCATGATGCTCAATACCTGTTTCTCCATGCTCACCCCACCACTTGTTGTGAATCTTGTTGTTAATTATGAAAAAATTCAATATCAATTTGTGGGGAAAATAATAGTAGCAACCAAAATAAATGGTATACAATAATAATAATTCTTACACAAAAAATATAACAGAATAAGGCGAGAAAAAGATGAGTGTTTGTTTACCCAGTTTGATCAAACGATCTACACTAGGGGAGAGAGAAGTTCTCCAATTCACTATACTCAGAAAGTTGTTACAAGAGATTACAAATGAGTTACAAGATAATAGTCTTCGCCTTCATATTCCCAAGAACAACCCTGAAGGTGCCCAAGAATTACCCTATTTTCTACCCAAGTGTTTTCCAACCCCTTCAACCTTCAATATATGAATAACTCAAACCCAAGGTGTAAACAAGTGTTTTCCAATTCCCAATAACCTTAGGTAACCCCAAAGGTTTCCAAAACCTTTGTCTTCTAAGGTTTTCCTTGAAAATATTCGAAACCCTATACAATGCCTTCAAACTCTTATTCTCCCTTTTGGTGTAAGCTCTAAGATTGTCACAATTGTAATAACTGAAGAGATACATATTTATAATGGCCAAATCCACCAAATCCATAACAAATCCAACATCATATCTCCTTAATTGTTAGAATAAAATATATTATTATAATCTTATAATATCTCTCAAATATTATAAATATCTTATAATATCTTTTTATATTAATTCATATGATCTCCAAATTAATATATAATATTCTAACATTAATGAATGAATCAATGAACCAGACCGACCAAATCTAATATTTTCCAGCTTCTTGATTTTTGTCAATCTCGAAATATTTTTTCTTTCTCTTCATCAACAAAGGTTTTAAGGTACATTTACAACACGTACATAATGTTCATATTGTCCATATTTTGTAAATTAATATTGTATTTGTATACTTGTGCATTTACTTGTGTATGTTTTTCATACTTGTGAATTTTACATGTTTTGCATACTTGTGAATATAATGTATATATTGGTTTATCTTCACGTTTTTCAAAAATATGGTTAGATGTGTAGTTACAGTTATAGCTCGAAGAGATGAGAGCAAAAGCGGAAGTGAAAGCATTTGACTCATCCGAAGTAACGTGCTAGTTTGAAAATAACAGGCGTCGATCTAACGACGTAAAACAAACATGTTTTATTGTTTTTAAGTTATGTTGTTGTTTTTCTTTGTACTAATATAGGTAATGTGGTGAATGTTGGTTAAAGAAGTTAAAATTGAACCATTTTTAAAATTCTTAAATCTTCCACTTTTTAACTTGTTTAATTCATTTTCACCCGGTCGTTTAGTATGTTCAAAGTAATTTGTGTTAATGTGTTAATTTTTGTGTTTTTTCAAGAGCTTGTCGTATTTAGCTTGCGCACTTTTTTTGGTTGTAAATACAATACAATTTTGTAGTTGATAGTGTGTAGGTGATATTGGAGGTTGCATTAGAACTGCAATTGGTATCCTGATTTTCTAGTTCTAGTGTAGTGTGCTTAGTGCAGTGGATGACGCTTAGCACACTCTACTGTGTTGCTCTTGTGAATTCTTTTTGTTTCACCTGACTCTCCTTTTTCCCACTTTCACCTAGGATTTGTAGATTAATACATAATAGAGTTATTTTACTAATTTTTTTGTTGGTTGTTTGAACTCAAACTTTGGTTCGTTAATTTGAAGAATTTTGAGGTGATTTTCTAATTTTGATCGTTTTAACTTGCGGATGTATGGTAATGATAATTTTTGAACTTGGTACACGTCAGGTACTCATTTATCATTTTCTAGAATATAGCATGTTTAAGAGACTTTTCTTTTGTACAAATTTGCATGTCATTTATTCTTTTGTCATACTTGTTTATTCTTCAATCACTTTAGGACTAAACCCTTTTTGTGAGGTTGTTTTCCATTGTTTAGTATAAGCACAGAAGACCAAAAAAATTTGTCTTGACTAAATTTTATTATGCTTAAGGCATTTTGTTTGATCATGAGATAAACCACCCAACCTAAAATAATTTAGGCAAAATATCCTTTTTGGTCTCTTAAGTTTACTTCGGTGTCCATTCTGGTCCTTTATCTTTAAATAGTTTCAAAGTGGTCATGTAATTGGTCCTTTCCGTCCAATTTTTTGAAATGACGTCAACTTTTGCTTATGTGATATCTGATGTGGTCCTTTCCATCTAGTTTGTCATACGCGTGGCATGTGGCGTCATTAAATACCCAAACAATTTCTAAAAAACTTGTTTCATCTAGGATTCGAACACACATACACTTGGTTGTTAGATAAGATATTAAACCACTACACCGCTTTACACTTTTTTGTATGTTTTATAGAATGATTTGACATCATTGTCTAAATTATTTCTCTCACAACACTATTTCCATTATTGAACATAATTTCCAGAATGAAGAACAAGGCTTGAACTTGATTGGCAAAGAGCAATTTAGCATTCAGTTACCTTTTAGAATTCAAAACATCTAAATTATGACATTGCTAACAATTGTTATAGAACTTACTCAACTCAAAACAAAAGCAAATAAGTATTCATGACAAAAATTCAACAACCTTTAACAAAAATGCTAACAACAATAACATAAAAAGTTTGAATGGCAGAATCCAGAACTCCATCTCGCTGTTGAAGATGATCTTTTGATATGTAAATCCTAGACGGAACCATGGAGAATGATAATGATATGGTGGTGACGGTGAGAGGGTGGCACCGACGGATTCACGGTGACCTAAATCCTAAAATCGTGAACAATGAAGAAACTCAATAGTAGCGGAAGAAACTCACATCGAATAAGAAGAATTGAAAAATCCAGAAGATAATTTGAAGGAGAAGCAGAGAAAAATGTGAAGATTCACATACCTTTTTTCCATTTGTTTTCTATTTCATGCTTACAAAATATTCTATTTGTAACCTGTAAATTACAATAGATAATGAGAATTGGGGTCGTGGTTACAGAAAAATGTTGTGTTTTGATAGAACCTATAGTGGATTATGTTGAAAAGGGTTTTAGCATTTTGGAGGTTTGGGGGTTTGAATAGGGATAAGGGTGAGATATTGAAGAGTTGAATGTGTGAGGTATTGAAGGGTTGAAATGGTGGATGTTGGGTGTTAATGGCCGATGAGGTGTAGAATGGAGGAACATGGAGAGTATGGAGGGACAATATGCTGAGAGGTGGTGGCAGAGTTGTTTAAACAGGTGGTGTCAAGTTGTTGTAGGATGAAGATGGTAATGATGGGAAAATGGAAATTGGTGTGAAATAATATATATACACGTGATGAATTATATAACATAAGTGCGAAGTGGCCTGGTGGTTGATAAGTTATGTACCCACTAAACGAACATGTGTTCGAATCCTGGTTCAATAAATTTTTTAGAATTTTTCTTGGAATTCAATGCCCTTGAAGAAGAATGTATGTCAAGTCAGTGCCACCTTAGATGCCACCCAAGCAAAAGTTGACGGCGTTTCAAAAAATTGGATGGAAAGAACTAATGTGGACCTTTTTGAACAATTAAAGGACCACTTTGAAACTTTTTAAAGATAAGGGACCAGAATGTGCCCCGAGGTAAACTTAAGGGACCAAATAAGGTATTTTGCCAATAATTTACCTTGTGAGTGAGCGGTCATTTGTGAACCCCTTTGAGCCTTTTAGTTAGAATTCGTCTTTGTGTTGAACTATGAACTTATGCATACTAAGTAGTTCATCATGAATTCTAATTTTTTTTCTTGACACTTGATCCTCAACCATGTATTCTGGTTGAATTTTTCCTTGCCTTAGATTATTTGGAGTAATTTACCGCTATGTATGGTTGTGTTTAAGTTGGGGAGAACAATGTTTGTTTGTTTGTTTGTAAGTTGGTTGGTAGAGGTTGGAAATAAAATGGTGGGAGTAGATAAATAAAGAGAAAAATAAAATAAAGAAAGAAAGAAAAGAAAAGAAAAAGAAGAAAGATAAAAAGTTTTGAAAAGAAAAAGAAAAAATGTATCAGATAAAAAATTTGTGTTAGTGTAACATTTGGGAATGTTAAAAAAGTTGATTGTGTTATGTTTGAGACTGTGTGAATTGATCACTCTCATAGAATTAAATATTATGTTTGTTTCAATTACCTTTAGATATTGACCCTTCCATGTTACTCATGCCACACTACAACTCTTTTAAGCCCTATTTTGCTATTATGCTTTTCAGTATGATTTGTTTTGATGAATGCATAATTTAGTTGTTGTTAGCAAGATTATTGTGTGAGAGTTAAGCCCCTCATGTTTGTGTTTTTCATCTACTGATGAAGTGTGTGCTAGGTGTGATTCATTTTTAACATTGTATTGTTTTAGAATTTTTTAGACGCGCTTTTGTATTTAAGAGTTATCTCGTTTTCATGTTGCTGTCGTAGTGTAGTGGTAAGTTTTGTCTTGCGTGTGCGTTTTTTAATTTGAACCATACATTTGTTTTTTTTTTCAAAACCATTTGATTTGTGATTCTTCGATTATTAACTCTTTGTTATTTATGTTGTTTGACTTTTTTTAAGTATAAACAATGTTTCAAGTTGAGGAGAGTTCATAAGTGCCAAAATTTCATTATTTCTGTATATAATTTTGTGGCACTTACCGACTCTTTTGCCTCAACTTTTGTGTGAAATTGTATATATTGTGTGTATATTTGTCCAAATTGTATATAATTGTATTTTTAAGTCATTAGTGTATATTTTTATAGTTTTTCATCTATTTTATAGGTATTCATGCATGGTTGGAGCATTTAGTAATAAAGGCCAGAGACTAAACTTCAAGAATGCAATTTTTGGCAATTCATCAAAGAATAAGGCTCAAAACAAAGATGATAAAAATCATCAATTTTGTTGATATTGAGTCATTGTTAGATATAGTATTGAATAAACTTTCCAACACTTCTGACCGTGCGTAAATCGGAGTTATGGTTCTCAAGTTATGGCGAAAACCAAAGCTGATTTTTTTTGTGACAACAGGTTTCACGCTAAGCGTCCTCTGTGGGGCTAAGTGCGGTCTAAAACTTTGAAACTCATTAAATGGGGTAAAAAATATATTTTTAGGTTATTTTTGGGGGGTATTTGTTCCCAATCCATCAACCTTCATTCTTATTTGTTTAGAGCTTAAAAAACAACATTTGTGGCTTGTAATCGGATGATCCGGAGTCGGGAGCTTGGTTGATCATGTATGACACCGCAAGAGATTCAACTTCTTCTCATTTTATTCCCTTTGCAACCATTATTTGTTGGGATTTTGTTTGTAAGTATGTTTTGTTTAGATTTATATTTATTACTCATGGTGTTGTATGAAGCTTTTGTTACAAATTAATATTGGTGATTGTTTGCTTTATTTGGGTTTGGGTTGTTGCGGAAATGGACGGTTTGGATCCGGATTTAGGAAGAACATATATTAGAATTTTATTCTAGAGATAGATTAAGTCTTAGTATACAAGTGAGTATTGATTTTTAATGCTCCTATGTTGTTTTGTGTCGCGTTGAGAGATTATCGAGGCGATCAAGACGATTGATATCCTATTTTTTGTTAGAAATAACCTTTGTGCAAGTGATACTTGATGATATTGATGAGTATTTTAGGTTTATTGAAAATGAGTAGTAAGTTTAAGTATTTAACGGGTATGTGAAATTCAATCCCGAGAGTTATATCCATTTAGAAGAATGAAATTCTATTATGCTCATAACTTTTAATTCCCGCATTTACCATCTTTAAACCCATTCAATTTCCAAACCCATAAATGTGAGACTTGTCGAATAACAATTCAATAACCACTAATCCCTTTGGAGACGATATGATATACCTATAAAAATACTTGCTTTTGCTTTCCGCTTTACCACTTCAGCACACATACTTGTGGAGGAGCCAACTAATGAGGTACCCATTATGGAGGTTGTTGTGGATGATGTTGTTGCTAGGTACCCGTTGTGGTGGTTATTATTGAGGGGGGGTCATGTGGCGGCTGAGCAGGTTCTTAGTATACAAGTGAGTATTGATTTTTAATGCTCCTATGTTGTTTTGTGTCGCGTTGAGAGATTGTCGAGGCGATCAAGACGATTGATATCCCATTTTTTGTTAGAAATAACCTTTGTGCAAGTGATACTTGATGATATTGATGAGTATTTTAGGTTTATTGAAAATGAGTAGTAAGTTTAAGTATTTAACGGGTATGTGAAATTCAATCCCGAGAGTTATATCCATTTAGAAGAATGAAATTCTTTTATGCTCATAACTTTTAATTCTCGCATTTACCATATTTAAACCCATTCAATTTCCAAACTCATAAACGTGAGACTTGTCGAATGACAATTCAATAACCATTAATCCCTTTGGAGACGATATGATATACCTATAAAAATACTTACTTTTGCTTTCCGCTTTACCACTTCAGCACACATACTTGTGGAGGAGCCAACTAATGAGGTACCCATTATGGAGGTTGTTGTGGATGATGTTGTTGTTAGGTACCCGTTGTGGTGGTTATTGTTGGGGGGGGGGTCATGTGGAGGCTGAGCAGGTTCTTGTGGAGAAGGTAGTTGATGAGGTGTCTCCTATTGATACATATGTCACGACTCGTGCATCTACAAAGCCACCAATTTATAGTGACAGATCCTTTTTAGGAGGACCTACTGACAGGTCCGTGCTCACAGAGTATGCTTACCATGTCACATACAGAGTATGGCAAGGGGTATATATAATATTATTTTTATTGCAAATTATTCATTATGGCTCGATTGGCTATCTGAAAGTTTATTGATACTTTTTTTAACTTTGTTTCTTACAGGATCGTATGACGCTGAAGATCACATCTCATGGTCGAAGTTGAAAAACTCCCCAAAAGGTCTGATGTCTGAGCAGGTCAAGCGTATTGTTTTTGATTTTAACATGTTGGAGTTCGTCGAGTGCTTAGTGACCATGCTCGACGCCTCTCTCCTGTCAGCTTTTGTGGTGGCATCCTGAGACATCATCATTTCATCTTCTATTTGGGGAGATGGCTATCACATTGAATGATGTTTTATATTACAGTGTTGGATATACAAGTATTTCCCCCGAGTATGTGATTGGAGACAACAGTGTGTCCCAACGAGTGCTCCACAAGCGAGGAGATGGAAGGGAAAGAAAGTACATTCAAGATGTGTTGTGGAGTATAGAATGAGACTTGATGCTTTTACAGTAGTTGATGTTATCTAGACGCCATACACATCTCACAGTCCCTATCGTGAATTTGACCATGTTATGTTTCCTTATCTTTTAGAAGATACTCTACATTAGTAATGTTTTAACGTTTTAATTGCATTGGACCTAACAAGAGAAGAATCTTCAAAACTTTTATCATCAAGCTATACTAACTCAATAATTGAAGAGCCCAAATTATTCAAGGAGTCGATATCCAATTTATCAAAGGTTAAGATGAAACTTCTACAAGTGATTATGGAACCCAAGAGCCGATGAATCACTCAAATGACTTAAATTATTGTCTACATTTGTAGTTTTTCCTAATAATTCATCATCCAAGCCTAAAACAAGGTTGAAGTTAGGTTTTGGCATAAAAAAATATATGCAAGGTAAACACAAGCAGTACACATAATATATTAATTACTATGACAATAAAATTGAAGGAGAAACCATAATTACCATTTCTCATCTAAGATAAGGTGAAATTTAAAAATAGGGTTAAATAAGTTTTTGATCCCTATAAATATTGTAGTTTTCATTTTTAGTCCCTCCATGCCTTTAGGCAATGGTTTCTATAAAAAAAACGTTGCCAAAGCCAACTAAAACCGTTGCCAAAATCCAGAAGAGACTAAAAATGAAACTGCAATATTTATAGGGACCAAAAACTTATTTAACCCTTAAAAATATAAGAATAATTAATTACTTTTGATTTTTTTTATAAATAAAAGAGAATTAAATTACATACATAATTCTTTTTTATAAGAATCAAAACAAATAAAATTTAAAATATTTATAAGAGGAAGAATATATTTAACCCATTACTATATTATATTAAGGGTTAACTATGTTTTGATTATTATAAAATTAAATTTTAATTTTGATCCTATAAAAAATATACGTTTTTATTGACTCTGTCAAGCACTCTTGGATTGAACATTATCAGAAGCAAAAGAATTGCAGAATGAAGAAGAAACTTGAGATAAAAGTTTATTTATCTTTGAAAACAGTTACAAAATACTGTTGTGATTAGTTAAACTAATCAGTTATAACCCATCTATTTATACCCAATGAATAAGGAAATTGAGATATCTAGCCTATAGGGATGTTACACGTAAGACAGAAAAAATAAATCCTCATAGACTGTTAATACTCCCTCTCAAGTGGGAAGGTATATAATAACCATTCCCCACTTGGATGTGAGAAATTCATACAACGGTCGTGGGAGGGATTTAGTGAAAGGGTCTACAAGTTGGTGAGAAGATTTTACATAGAATAGTTTGAGGAACTGGTTCTGTACATGCTGACGAATAAAATGGCAATCGATGTCGACATGTTTTGATCTTTTGTGGCTAAGGGGATTTGTTGCTAGCTGGATAGTAGCCATGATATCACATGCACGCCTCCGTTGCCAACTGAGTTGAATGTCTTAGCTGTTATAAGAATGAAACAATAATAATATATAATACAATGAAATTTTAAAATATATTTTCAAATCAGAAAACGCGCGCAAGGGTGGGGTTCTTCGTTTTTGCTGACCTGACAAAGGTTTTACCTACAGACACAATCCGTTGCTAAACCCTTTACCTACGAACATCATTCATAGCTATATCAAATGCAACTTATAAAATCCATAAAAATCAATATAAATAAATTGTGAGACCATGGATCAATTGGAATCAAGCTCCTGAACATGATGGTACCCTTGGTTTCGTCTAATTTTGGCTGAATCGTAAACCATAATTCGAAGCTTAGAACCCTAACAATGGTGAATCCTCGTACCTGCACTCAAACTTGAATTAACTTATCTAGATAGCTTCAAAACAACATTATGAGCATGCATATATAATCAAAACATGTTAAATATGCATGAAAATACGTAATCGAATTTGAAAAGCATGTGTTCAATCGAAATCGTGATTTATGAATTCTCGATGTCTCGATGCTTGTGAATGGCTGAAATTGCTCAGAGGGCACCGATGAAGCTAATGGACACCTTGGAATGGCTTGAATCGATCAAATTCTTGGTATGCAAGTAACTTGAGTGCCACAGTTTTCTTGAAGTTTGCTAGGGTTCTTGAGGATGCAAAAACTTGTCCCGAGCATTTGGAATGCTTGTGTATATATAGTAGAAGCAAATTAGGTCAAAAAATTTGATCAAGAATCAAGCTTTGAGCACAAATGTATTTGATTGGAAATCAACACCAAATCTTTCTATTTTGATCTTCAATCATGCCAATCTCTTGCCAATCAAGGATATTTTGAATTCACCAGCTTTCTATGAGTTACTTGAACCACAAGAAGCTTGAATTTACAGTCTTGCACTTAATTTATTTAATTTCATATTTTATTTTAATTAAATTTGAATTAAAATGAATTAATCCAAAAATAAATAAATGAAATGAAAACATGGCGTGCAAATGGGCTTTAGAAGTTATTGGCAACATTAGAAACAAGTTTGAATCAAAGAAATATAGGCCCATTTGGAAATTTTTCAAGTTTGGTCAATATTTTCTTCATGTATGTCTTCAATATTTCCATTGTTGCCCAAGCCATAACTTTCTCAATTTTTATCATTTGAGAGTGTTCTTGGACTTTTTAGAACGTTTAAGATGTCCTTTAAATGCTACTTTTGGTTTCATATTCATTGAAGCTTCCATGCTCATGTACACTTCTTTTGAAAAAGATGATTTTTTGTTGACTTTTATGAGAACCTATAATGTCACTTGCTCATATCTCTCAAATGGAGCATTTTTGGGCAAAGCTTGTGAGACACAAAGTTGTAGAGAATTGAATTCCCTTCAAAATGAGCTTTGGTGGAAAATTTTCTGATGAAGTATGTGAAAGTTATACCCGGTCAAAGTTCTGTTGATTTTTTATCAAAAAAACCCTAATTTAGAAACGTTGACTTTTGATCAATTCTTTGATTTTCTTGATGAATCATGATCAACCCTTGATCAAATGATGAATTTTTTCCAATACAATTAATTTTCAACCATTTGAGCAATTGACTGAGCAAACTTGTGCTATGAGGCTTGAAACTTGACATGGTGATACCTTGAGACATATGAGGAGGCATGATGATCACTCGAGGCATTAAAACTTGATTTTGTCTTGAGAGAAGCAAAACCCTAATTATGGTTTGACTGCTTAGGAGAGGGTTCATCTGGTCAACCCTTGAGGAGCTCTTGAGTATGTAGATGTATCTTGACCTCAAAAATAGGAGGACAAATTTTGGGGTATAACACAAGGAAACCTGTGTCTTGCATAAGCTGTAAGGTATATTTCCTTTGACATAAATGAAATCCACTAGATGATTTAGCAATTTCCAAGCCTAGGAAATAATGAAGATCTCCTAGTACCTTCAGCTTGAAGTATTGTTACAGGAGAATCTCCACCTCCTTGAGCCTCTTAGGATCTGGTCCTGTAAGTACGATGTCATCTACATACACTAAGATAATGACCAAGGAAGATTCTCTGTCATATGTAAACATAGAATGATCAGCAGAGGATTGCACAAATCCTAAGGAGGTGAGAGTATAACTAAATTTATGATGCCATTGTCGAGATGCTTGCCTCAAGCCATATAAGGACTTATTCAACTTGCACACTAAATTCTCCCCCTTAATTGGATAACCTTGAGGTAGCTGCATGTACACTTATTCAGACAAGTCTCTATTCAAAAAAGCGTTGTTTATGTCTAATTGAACAAAACACCACTGATTATGAGCAGCTATTGAGAGTAACAGTCTGGCAGTGGTCAACTTTGCCACAGGGGAGAAGGTATCCAAGAAATCAATTCCATCCTATTGTGTGAACCCTTTAGCGACCAAACGCGCCTTGTACCTATCTATGGAACCATCAACTCTATATTTTACCTTGTAAACCCACCTACACCCTACAACCTTCTTACCCTTGGGTAGACTCTCAATACTCCATGTGTTATTTTCCTCGAGTGCAGAAATCTCCTCTGCCATGACATGTCTCCACTCAGGGCTAGATACGACTTGGTGATAGAAAATGGCTCATAGATGTTTGAAGCTTATCCTACAAAGTGTCTGTAAGTAGGATGCAATTTATCATAACACAAATGATCTTGTATTGGGTATTGAAAATTGCATTGAAAATCTTGTAGATAAACTAGAGGCCTGCGTATTTTGGTGGGCCTTTGAGGTGGTGGATCATTGACAACAGGTAAGATTTAATTGTCATCATAAACAACAACAGGTTGATTAGCTAAATCAACATCTACATCAGGTTGTGGTGCTGCATCATCATCATGATTCAGGGGGTTTGGTTCATGATTAGAGTTTGTGATGACTTTTGGCAACATAGTGTTAGGAAAAAAGTTGGGCATAACTGTATCATCTGTTGAAGAATCAAAAGGAAAAATAGACTCCTGAAAAACAACATCCTTACTAACTAGAATTTTCTTGGTGTCTAGGTTAAGGAGCTTATAACCTTTAACACCATGAGGATATCCAAGCAAGACACAAGTTGATGCACGAGGAGAAAATTTATGTCTATATGCAGGAATGGTAGAGGCAAAACATATACAACCAAACACTCTAAGATATTCATATTCAGGAAGTTTACCTTGCAATAACTCATAAGGAGATTTGTTGTCTAGACCAGGAGAAGGGACACAGTTAATCAGGAAAGCACTAGTGCTGACACAATCTCCCCAAAATCTTAAGGGAACTTTAGGCTGAAACATAAGTGCTCTTGCAACATTTAACAAATGCTGATGTTTTCTTTCCACTACTGAGTTTTGTTGTGGTCAGTGAGGGAAAAATAGTTGATGTGTGGCACCTTATTCTTGGAGAAAGGTATTCAAAGCAAGTTCTTTGGCATTACCACTGCGAACCCCTTTGATGGTAGTATTGAATTGTGTTTTGACAAACTTGAAAAACAATTTAATTAACATTGGTGCCTTAGATTTGTGTTTCATCAAATGAATCCAAGTATACCTAGTGTTGTCATCCATAATTGTTAAAATATAGTTAAAACCATCATATGTACTTTTAGCAAATGTCCCCCATACATCACAATGAATAAGATCAAAAGGTGGTGCAGTGTGATTATTATGTGCAATAAAAGGCAAACGATGGAATTTTGCAAGTGGACAAACTGTGCAGAATTTATGATCAGATTTATTAAAAGAGAATAAAGTTGGAACAAAATTTTGAATAGGCTGTAAAACTGGATCGGACAAATTCCCTGGTCTGGCATGCCAAGTATTAAAGGGAACATGTCCAACAACATTACAACTGGGTGCAGAAATAAACTACAGTTTGAAGGAACATTAAGGGAATCAGGTGCCTTGTCATGATGAGACTTGAGGAAGTAGAGGCCATGAGTGTAATCACCTGAACCAATCACCCTCCCCTGTTGGTTGTCATGAATGAGGAATCCAGTTTTAGGAAAAATGACAGTTAAGTGAGAGTTTTGCACTAATTGGCCAACTGATAGAAGATTAATGCGAAATAAAGGAATGTATAACACATTATGCAAGGTCAGATATGGGTTATGACCACTGTACCAATGAAAGAAACTGGAACTTTGGTGTTGTTTGGTAGAGTCACAAACCTATGGGATAATAAATTATATGAAGTGAACACGTGCAAAGAATGTACAATGTGAGATGTAGCACCTGAATCAACTATCCAAGTATTGCTAGCAGGATATGAATTTTGATATGCAGAAGAAAAAACCATACCCACTGAATCACCTGACAGATGACCTCTATTAGATTGTCTAGCCATCTAGCCTTGAATGTAGGCTATGAGTTGTTGATATTGCTTGGTGTTCAATGGAGTCTCTTCCTCTATAGTTTCAGAATTCACAACATAGGCATTTGGTTGTGTCGAGTTGAACACCTTCCCTTTCTTGAAACCCGATGGATAGCCATGGGGCTTGAAGCACTTTTCTTTGGTGTGACCAAGGACATTGCAATGGGAGCATAGGGTCCTATCCTTTCTGCTACTCTTGACCTTTAAGCCATTGGAATCAGCCACATCATAGGCAAGGTTTTCCCTGCTAGCACTGGTCACAGCATTGACCACGCGTTGTTTCTCTTCCTGCATAACCAAAGAAAAAACGCGGCTAACAAATAACATAGGATCCACGAGCAAGATTTGTCCACGAATGGAATTGAAACTCTCATTCAAGCCAAGCAAGAAGGTGATGACATATTCACGATTGATGTGATCAATCAACGGATTGACTACGCCATACACACACTGGTGAATTGGGCGAAATTCAGCGAGTTCTTCCCAGATGCCATTGATTTTGGTGTAGTAGGCTCCAACGGAGAGAGTACCTTGAGTACACATGATGAAGTCTTTGCGAAGTTGGAACAATCGAGGACCATTATTCTGCAAGAAGCGTTCTTGGAGATCGTTCCGGAGTGCAGCCGCAATGGAGGCATAGATGATGCTCGAGGTGAGCTCCTTGGAGACATAATTCAAAAGCCATGAAGCGACAACATTGTCGTTGCGTTGCCGGAGGTGGAACTGAGGATGGTCGTTTGGAGGTCGCAAAATCGTGCCATCAACAAAGCCAATCTTGTTCTTCGCGTGAAGTGCTATGAGCATGGCACGACGCCATGACAGATAATTGTCTTCCGTCAGAAGGTGTGACACGAGAACGAGACCGGGGTGATCAGAGTGATGGATGAAGAAAGGGTTCTACTGTTGATCTTCCATGGCGACGCGAAGAAGACGAGAAAGAAAACGAGTTTGACAATGGAGTTTGGAAGCGAAAAAGAGAAAGGAAATCGGATCTTGGAAGAATAAGACCTGCAGGTGCGTTCTACTGATACCATATTAACTCTGTCAAACACTCTTAAATTGAACATTATCAGAAGCAAAAGAATTGCAGAATGAAGAAGAAACTTGAGATAGAAGTTTATTCATCTTTGAAAACAGTTACAAAATAATGTTGTGATTAATTAAACCATTCTACTACAACCCATCTATTTTATATCCAATAAAAAAGAAAAAAGAAAAAATCTAACCTATAAAGATATTACGCGTAAAACAGAAAAAATAAATCCTCATATACTTCTAATAGTTTAGATCTTTACAAAAATTATTATTACAAAAGTACATAAAACTGCATTCATTTGATTATATTAATAATATAGTTGATGAATGAATCTTAAGCACATGGTTTCAGTTGTGGGTTGCTGAAAAAGAAAGAAAAAATGTTCCCGACCAAAATCAAGTGCATTGGTCATGTCACGCAGCCTATATATTTGTTGCGGTTTTCTTTAATAAGACCAACAATACTCTCTCTACTTTTTTTTCTTTCTTTCTTTATATATTCCTTCTCTACTCTTTCTATCTTATAATGTATGGTTTAAATTTAATTAACTGATATATCGATAATATAAAATAATTTTATATTATCTATTAATTAAAAATATATATTCTGTTAAATTAAATTTTAATTTTAAATTATTGATATAATATATTTAAATGATATATATTTATTGAATAAAAATATAAAATTATTTTATATCATCTATTATTTAACTAAAAAATTAATACTTTAAATTCATAATAGTTTTATTAAATTTGATTAATAGTTCAAATTTGTAGACAATTTACTAGATTGACAAACACGTGAATTAATTATATTGACAAACACATGAATTAAGCCAACCCGATGCTTAATAAAAAGATATAAAATCTCTTTCACTCTACCAACTCATTCATAGTTGTCGCAGATTTTAATATCATATAAAGGTGGCCGAAAAGTACAAGCCACCTTTGCAAACAACTTTTTTTCTAACCTACTTGATTCAGTTAAGTCTTTCTCTCTCGTTTTCATCTTTATGTAGGTTCTACGAACCTTCATTATAATAACGCACGTTCTTTCATGTTACAAAATATGTATAAACCTTCTTGGTTAAGTTATTGCCAGCGCCAGCCAATTTTTATACGACTTGTTAAAGGACTTTTGACTCCTACTATATTGCTAATTAACTCACCAAGCTATAGAGGAGTATATGCTATTATATTTGTAGCAAATTTGTACTTTTCACGTGGTGGTATTGGTAAGAACGAATTAAATGGCTGCTTCTAGTTTCATATTTTCAATTTTACTAATTAATTAATAATCTCATTCACGAATAATCTTTGTGATTTTAATAAGAGCTATGCTATCATTACACCATTTTATTACACCATACGTCATCTACGCCGTAGGTATTCATTTGTTTTAGTCTTGCACAATTTCAAAAAAGATATAAAAAAAATATAATAAATATGTTTATTTTGATATAATGTAAGTGTAAATATATGATATGCGGTAAATGTATCATTTCTCTTTTAATAATTGTGACTGTAATTCTTTTATAAACAAAAATGTATTACGAAAGAGGATAAGAAATACTTAACTCTTAATACAAAGGATTTAAAACAAGATCCAAACATTAAAACCGGAAAATACTAGGAAAGAAAACAAGATTTCGGATTTGTCTCCCTCCTTCCAAGATCTGTTCAAGAATTCCTCAAACTATGCTTAATTCATAGTTCAAGAACTCCTCAAACTATGCTTAATTCATAGTTCAAGAATTTACTATATCATGGAATTCTTAAACTTAAAGAATTTCTAATATTGAGGAATTCTTAAACTTGGTATTACTCCCAAGCAAATTCTTTTAATACTCAAAAGAATGTTTAAATCGGCTAAGACTGATCCCTTAGAAAGAAAAGAAATTTCTTCACCTATCTAGTAGGTTTCTCCCACACCCTTAAAAAATAAAAAATGATCTTCGTAAGTTAACTTACGAATTCATCTTGTTGGGTGAATTTGTAAGTGCACTTACGAATTGACCTTTCTGGATGAATTTGTAAGGGAACTTACGAATTCACCTTATTTTGTACGTTTTATTATTTTAAACGTTGACATTTGAAAAAATAACCTTAATTCGTAAGTGCACTTATGAAATGTCTCTCTGTATACTAAAATGTAGCATAGTCACCTCTTTTGACTATTTCATTCATTTTCTACAAGTGCACAAAAATATGTAATCTGATCGGTAAATTCCGCAAGTGCACAGAAATATCAAAGTAATATAAAAGATTGTCAAACCACAGAGACCAATGGCAACCTACTGCAATCTATTGTTGCTTTGTAAAGCTAAGGCTAATGAATATTTAATTTAGGGGAAACTAAGAACTAAAACTGAAATAAATGAACTTAGAAAATATGATAAAGAGAGGCCGGAATATGGATTCCGCGTTCTTAAAAGACTTCGTAGAATTTGGTTATTAATTACCACTATAACCTAGTTTCGTAGGATATACTGACTTAAAGACTTCGCCTCACGCTCTCGCGGTATTACCTAAAGTCATGTTCCCTAATCCCAAGATTTTGCTCTCGCTCGCCCGGTAACTAGGAAAAATATTTTGAAAGCCAATAATATCTTAAACACATCTAAAGCGCTCTCGCTGTATTTAAATTTGTTGCCTAATTTCCATTATCCGGTTTAATCCCCATGCTCTCGTAGTGACGACTCTCACCTTAATTAATTTTTCACTCTCTTGACAAAATCGTGTTAAATAACCTCTCACTCTATTGATAAAGCTATTTAAATTAGACTTGGAAATTAAAATCAAAACAAAATTTTAATCATAAGCTCGCCTCTATTATCTTCTACAAAGTCTCGTCGGTAACGATGGTCCTCATATGCGTCAGACTCTAAACTATTTAGCCAGACATAATGACAGAAAGAAATAAGCCATTTTGAGTTTTTAGATTAAACAAAAATATGAGAAGCAGTGTAATATAATTTAAAGCGATGTTTGAAGAAAAAATGGTAAAAGCTTGAAATGATAACAAGAGCTGAAAGATAAAGCATAAATATAAATGGCAGAAAATAAAAGTAAGAAAGTAGATTGCTGTAAAAGTAAATGAATCTGTAATTAATCGGAAACTGGAATTATAATATGTCGTCTGACTTAAATCCAAAACGTAAATTAATGCAGCAATAAATCCTAAGACTATATTAGGAATAAGTCCCCGATGTGGAGAACTATTTTGTTTACATCGTGAATGAAAACTGCCTAAGAACTATGAATTTAAATCTGGACCGAAGAGAAGAGAGAGATCCCTCCATATGTTAACTGCCTTCTATTTATAACCCTCAGATAACTTGTTTCGGAGAGAGAAAATAGGAAGACGTGGTGTGGTCACTTGCTTGTTGAGAGAAAATAAGAGTTAGTGACTTGGTAGTTGAGAAAATATAGGAATGGTGGGTAGACTTCGTGGCTTTAGTCTTAGAGGACTTAGTGTGTGGAGAAAAATAAGGAGGAAGTGCTTTGATATTTGACTCTGAGAAATATTCGCAGAAAGATATTTATGTGGCGCTGGAAAATAGCTTGGGACGAGCGTCATGCAATTAATTTGGAAGCCATGCCGACCGTCATGCCCTTGTGCCAACCGTCAAGGGTGTGTGGCGACCGTCACACTTTTCTTTTGACATGTGCCAATCGTGATGGTGGGCATGACAAGCGTCACACAATGCTGGTCCTTTTCCACTTGTTTTGATGGGCCTTTCTTCACTTCATTGATGGGCCTTTTTCTTTTGTAATTTATGCATTTTTACTTCATTTCTTCTCATTTTTACTCCTTTTCTCAAGCAAGCTTTGTAAACATTAAATTCCCGAAACACATTAAAATACCAACATAATACTAACATAAAGCAACATAATTAAAATAAAATAAAGGCATAATCTATGTAAATCAAGTCGAATATGTGATACATTTTCGTGTTATTATAATCTAATTTTCTGCATCCACTGTGTAATTTTATGAATTAAGTTGAATGAATGGTATGAATTGTGTTAAATGTTTTTGAATTCTGTCCAGGTAAAAATTTGTAAGTGTACTTACGAATTCATCCAATAAGTTGAATTCGCAAGTGCACTTACTAATTCACCTTATTTTTAGAAAATAAGGTGAATTAATAAATACACTTGCGAATTCACCATATTTAAAAAAAAGAAGGTGAATTCGCAGGTGCATTTGCGAATTTACCCTATTTTTAGAAATTCTTGGATTATTTCGTAAGTGCACTTGCGAAGTTCACCACCGAGATGAATTCGCAAGTGCACTTACGAAACCTGAGGATATTTTTGGTTTTTCATCAAGGGTGGGGAAGAAACCCACTAGGTGAGTGAAGAAATTTCCAAAAAGAAATAATATTTCTACTTAACCATAAAACCCAACAAATCATACCCCCACCCCCACCCCAAAAAATACTCTATTCTAATTTTAGCGGAAAAAGTTTAGATATAAAAGTTTAGCGGAAAAAATACTCTATTCTCATTCTTTTATTAATTAGTAAATAAAAGTATAAAACTATATCTCCTTCATAATCTCAACCACTTCATTATTCTAATTTAAAAAAGACATTAAATTTAAATTAATTTTAAAATTTTCTCTTTTCTTATTGATTATTTTTAACAATTAGGATTTAAATTTGTTCCTATACAAAATTTTCTCATTCTAACCTAGCCAGCTCACAAAATAATAATAGATGATTGTTCACTAAGTCAGCACCAACAACACACAAAATTCCAATCCAAGTGCAAACTTGCCTCCAAATTTTCAAATTGATTTTACAGGAAAGAAGTAGGCAAGCATTCGTCTTTTTCTTCAACAAAAAAAGGGGCGAACAAGGTTGTGCGCTCCGCAAGCGTAAATGATGTCCTGCTTTGCCAATTGCAGCATGGTCAAAATTCGATTGTGGAGTAGCTTCCAACAAAAAGCTTTCACTTTGCTTGGTAAATTCACCTTCAAAATATTTTGGATACTTTTCATTTTGAGATTGGCAACTGAATGGTCCACGCAAAGAAAATCCATAAGAAATTTATAATTATGTTTAATAGAGAAGTCTGAGTTTGCAGGCCATCAAATGAAGTTGTCTACTATATCTCTCTTATGGTTGACAGAGACTAGGATGGATCTCAAATCAGACAGTTGAGATTCAACATCTCCAAATAGCTCTTCTTGAGCACATATGAGTTTTAGTTCCATCAAAAATCTTACCAGCAACCCAAGTTGATAACATAAGCGTTTCTACTTGTTAATTTGTCGAACACAACATGAAATTGATACCATAAATGAGTTGGACCTAACCAATTAATGCCAAAATCTAATTTTCTTGTTGTCGCCTAATTTATAATGGATGGGTTAAGAAAACCACTTTAGATCAAGAAGGGAGAAAATATCGCGTCGCCACAAAGAATCAGAATTGACTGGAGTATAAGGCTCATTCGTGAGAATCTTTGACTTTTAATCTTCGTACGTGAAATATATGAAATCATACCAAACAGATTATCTTCGTTAAGAATTGGCCAGTGCCATTTTCTGAATATTTCTAGATTGAAAATTTTGCTTTACTTTATTCACAATCCTCTCTCCTTCTTTGGATAACAAACTAAGGATCACCGGACCCAACAAAATTTATGAATGTTCTCATCACCGACCCATAAAAAGTTATATGCAATTTAGTAATTTCCATCAACACAACTTTGAGAGCGTTGCAAAAAGAAAATTGGCACACCAGAATACTAGACAACATCACATTGATCATGACAACTCTACCGCCGAAGGCAAAGTGCCTACTTCTCTATAACTCTAACCTGTTATCAATTTTTTAATAAAACCAAGTTCCATAGTTCTTTTTGTTTTGGATTTAATCCAATTTGAGTCCCAGGAAAGGAGAAGGAGGTTGAGCCTTTGCTACAAGTCATGAAGGAGTCAGCTGCTTGCATAAACTCTTCCTTAATGTTAATGCCAATTAACTTGAATTAAAAAAAATTAATAATAAGTCAGAAACTAGCCCAAAATCACTAAGGATACCTTTCAAACTCCACAAATTCTACCAAGTTGGGTCACGCTACAGAAAATATACAAAGTCGCCAACGAATTTTATTTATTACAAAGAAAAGGGTAAATATCGATAAAACTCCTAAAAGAAAGAAAATTGTCTCACAACCAAATTCGGGTTCTGGATTCAATTATGTAAGGGATTGTATTATCACTCCTCACACTCAATGTACTAAATTGGAACCATTTTATTTGTTTTGTATGTAAGGGTGTTGTTTAGGTTACTCCATATTTATTGTTTTATGGAGGATTTAATTAAAGGAAAAATAAATTTAAATAAGTGTGCTCGTCAAGAGTTTGAAATCTCGTGCCTACGTATCCTCATAGTGCAATAAAAAAAATCAGAGCACCATAGTTCGTGGGGTAAAAATAAGTATTTTTTGGTTGCTTTTATTGAACGATGTTAACGTTCGTGTTCTAGTAGTTAAAATGTTGCTTGTATGCTCGCACATGGGAGGCTTAAGTGTTTGTTTGTATTGTAGTAGAATGGATGTGCTTGGATCGCATTCTAAAAGTTAAACGTAGCTTGTATGCTCGCACATGTGGAGGCTTAAGTGTTAATTTGTATTGTGGTAGCATGAAAATAACACGTCCTTTTTGAAACGGTTTGAGTAGCTCTAAGGCAAAAAGAATGTTTGATGAGTTGAGGTGGATTTTAAGTGGGAGACGAGCATCAGAACACAAGCTAAGTACGACCGATAGTCCAAGTACCCAGGAGTCAAAAGGACATTATTCTAACTTCTCTTTTTCGTCCAAAAGGTTTTTATTTATGAAATTTGTGTGGGGAGTTTAATTATTGGGAAGGTTTTAGAGAATGATCTGCGACTACGAATACGGTCGTGACAAAACAGTATCAGAGTCTTTCGATATTGTTATTCACCGTTTTAAGGCTGCAAAAAATCGCAAACAAACTCTGTTACGACAGTGACAAACACCATTACGACTGCGAAAAAACGCCGTTACGCACATGAAACACCATTACAATAGTTTACATACTGATATAGACGAAACTTTTTAGGAAAAATACCCTTTTTATCTTTATATTTTCTTTGGGCATTTTGGTCCCTTAACTTTAAAAAGTGTCAATGTAGTTTTCTGTGCTTTCAAAAAGCGTCATTTAAGTCCTTTCCGTTCAATTTTGACAAAAGGTGTCTATTTTTGTACTAGTGTGACACCTTATCATACACGTGGCATATGTTCATCATTTCGAAATTCCAAAAAAAAAATCTCACCAAAGTCACATAAGTTGAAATCATAAAATCTAAAACCAAAACCGACATCATATCTGAAATTGAAAATGGTGTCAAATATGAAATAAAAAACAAAACAAAGATGGAAGACATGAAATCTGAAATCGAAAACCACATCAAATCTGAAATAAAAAGTGAAACTAAAATTGAAATCAAAAAATCAGAATTGAAATTGAAATTATTTTAGATCTGAAATCGATTTTAGATCTGAAATCGAAATCAAAAGCTTATTGATCAATGTTGAATGATCCTTTAGGGGAAATTATCTCTAGATTTTTTAATTTGTCAAATAGTCTATTTTTGTAAATTTAAGATGGGTTTGTTCATAAATAGAAAATATTGTATGATTTATTCAAAAATGTAATGATATTGTGTTTATTTGGACAATGTGATTTGTCATGGAAAGTGTAGTTTGAGTTCTGAAATTCAAAACCCCGAAGATAAATGAACCAATAAAAAAGGGTTGCTTGATTTATACACTAGTTTTTCTATTGGGAAGTTTTTCTTTTCTTTTTTATTAATTAATTGGATTTTGTTTTGTTTTTAATATATATTTATATATCAAGTGGTCTTCTATTTTGATTTTGACTAACAGAGTAAACAGAAATGACTAATGTGTTGTTTGAACAATTAAAGAATTACATTGATACTTTTAAAAATTAAAGAATTAAAATAGACCAAGTAATAAAGTTAAAGGACAAAAAAAATATTTTTTCAATTTTTAATTTAAAAGTACAAATAAAATGACTTTTATAAGAATCAGAATACTGAAATGTTAAACTAAAATTTTATTTTGTTGTAAAAATGGAATCACGCTACTTTTACGAGAAACCCACTATTTTTACAAAAATTCTACTTTTGTGCAATGGTGTGAGAATTTCACACCTTGACGACCGTTATTTGCAACGTAACACCTATACCGACCAAAATCGTAAAAGTCACAACACAACCACGACTGTTTTTTAAAACTTTGATTATTGGTACCTAGAGAGAAATAAGCGTCTAACCATAAACTAGGTACAATCGACAATTAGAATACTCAGAGAGATGAAAGGACAAGTGTATCCATGGTCTCTCCTTTTTCATCCCATGAGGACCGAATTAAACTCATTTATTTTAAGTGTTTTGAATGGAAGACAAGCATTGAGCCACAATTGATGTATGACCAACAATCTTAGTACTTCATCCGGTTTATTGTAAAAATACTTTTGAAACTTGATGCTGGATTAAGTGTTTGGAATTTATTATGACAACTATGTGATAAATAAAATAAATATTTGGCGTCAGACCAAACACTCGTACGGTGTTCAATTGAGTTTGATTTTGAAAACACTCGACATTGAATCAAGTTATTTTTGTTCTCTTGAAAAATATTATTTTAATCATTTTTTGGTTATTTAAGTTAATGAACACATAAAAGAAAGCGATAACGAAAAGTAAATCTACACTATTACAAGTTCATGGGAAGGAAGAATATTTTAGTCACATTAAGAGGATGAATTATAAACCATACACTTGTACGAGGATCGAAAACATTTTACCCACAATAGTAAGATAAATCATAAAAACCATGCAACGATTAAGAATTTATACAAGCATACAAGCATTATACATAATTATACACCATGTAATGCAAAGTACAAGCTAAAAATGTGATACAATGCCAAATGAAAAATTGATGCAAAAGTGTGATGAAAAGAAGAATAAATGCATATCAAGTACTAGTACTAAAAGTGTTCGATTAAAAGTTGTTGATATTTATAAAATCAACAACTTTTTTTTAATAAAAAACTAAAGGGAAATGTCAAGATAAAAGTTTTTATGAAGAAAAGGAAATAAAGTTTCCATTAAATAGTTTTAATCTCATCATGATGTAAAATAAAAGAAATATACAATGAAAAAGATATGCATTATGACAATTATAAATGAGAATTTCTCTTTACGTTTAGTGTGATGATTTTCACCTCTGAAAATTCGAAAATGCTCTTCGTAAGTGTACATACGAAATTACTTCTCAGCCTATTTCAAATGTGCACATGCGAAGAAACTATTTTTTTAGCATGTTTAGAGGTTGTTTCGCATGTGCACATGTGAAACCTGTTGAGAAAAAGATTTCGGATGTGCATATACAAAACTTCCTTAATTTGTGTCATTTTTGCTTAAAACTACATCATTTGCACTATTTTATAATTGGACAATTTTTTTTACGATTTTTCCAAAATATAAAGCGAACATAACAATACGAACATAACGATTAAATTATATGTTCAGACCTAATTTTGTACATAAATTGTTTGGAAAGTAAGTGCGGTCAAAATATTACATTAACAATAAAAAGCAAAACATAACATCGACAACATGCTCGGGTACCTCATCCCCCTCGGACACCGCAAACTCTTCTAGAACCTCCGCCTCATCAGGTACCTGCTCATGGGCATGAGAGGTAGACGCCCGATGCAGACGCGTCCTCGGTGTAGAGGGGAAGATACATCTAATTGCTCTCTTTGCACTCGACCTTGTCCTCGAGGCCGGTCAGCTCTCTCTCGATGAGTCGAGGTAGTCTGGCTTGGTCTGCCTTGTCTCAACCGCCTGCTCGGGTCCTAGTTGTCATCCATGTTCCTGAAATAAATAATTACAATTGTAAGGTTTTAAAATTAAAACAACTCAGACAAGAATTCACATATGCACATGCGAAACTGGTCCAGGGTGACTTCACAAGTGCCCATGTAAAAGCCCCTGCGAACAACCATTTTTAAAGTTGCTACTTGTTGCCCTAAAACACCCAAATGCCTTTTTTTGTCATCCAAACAACTACATTTGACTATTCCAACATCAACATACACAATGTAATTTTTATAAACTAACCTAATAAACTATTACAAGATTGCATTGTGAGTCAAATTAAATTGGAGAAAACTTACACAAATTTGAAAGCTTGGAGATGATTTGGGATGACTTGAAAAGAGTTGAAATGGAGAGATGAGCAAAAATGAGTGGGTTTGGGTAGAAGAAATGTTAGGGTTTGAGGTAGAAAATGAGAAGCTTTGGTGTTTGAATAGAAAATGGTTTAAGGGGTCTGTTTTGTCTGTTTTGTCCGTTTCGTTCAATACAAATTACAAACTTCCCATGTGCATATGCGAAATGAGGAATTAGGGTTACTTTGCAGACGTACATGCGAAGTCACTATATGTTTGACAAATTATGATTTAATTCGCAGATGCATATGCAAAATCACCTGTTATTTTACAATACAGTACTTTCACAAGTGCATACCGAAATCTGAGTTTAGATTTTTCATTAGAGCCCGATGAAAAAAAAATCCCTTATAAATTCACTACATGCAACACCAACATATTTAAATCCTAATATTTTTCTAAAAGTACCATTGGTCTTAGCTAGCGAATTTAAAAGTTGTTTAATCGATTAACGAATCAACTAAAAAAAAAAGTTTATCCAAAATATTATTCAACGCACATTTTAATCCACGAATTAACGAAGTTATGAATTAAAAAAAAAGTGAAAATTAAAATATACCATGATGAAAATTAAGTTAAGATTAACAATAAAACAAATGGATTAAAAACCTAAATCAAAATAAGGACCCAAACGTTAATCTCCTAATTGGAGAATTAAAAAACATGAATTAAATCTAAGCATGAGTCCTAAAAGAATTAAAGAAACTATCTAAAAATTTAAAAAAGAAGATGTATTATGCAAATAGAACTTCTTGCTAGATCACCCTCGTGTAAATGCAAGATCCCACTGCGGTAGATTCTACCTCGGAAGTCATGGTGTTAACAGAAAAGAAAGTAGAAAAAGGATAATGGGCTGAAAAAAAATCTAAGTCTGGTCCAATTTGCATTATAGTAGAGAATCGAATTAAAAAATAGAGTTAAATGTATTTTTTAATCTTTATAACTATGCGACTTTATAATTTTGATTATTTTAAAAATTTCCTTTCAATAACTCATACATTTTTTATTTATGTAATTTTAGTCTATGTAATTTTCAAAATTTTAAATTTTAAATTTTTTACATAATTTTTTTTATATGTATCTAGAATACTATAAAATATTTATTTATTAAATTTTAAAATTTTTTAAAATGAGAAGAATTAATATTAATTTTTTAAATTTTAAATAATATGAAAAAAGACTATGAAAATATCAATTTAGAAATCAAATTTTAAGTTATTTTTTTTAAGAACTTTTTATAATGTTTTACATATATCTGTAAAATAATATTTAAAAATACATAGCAATTTAATAGCAAGAACTAAAAATACATATATAATAATTTTGTGAATATTATTATTCAAAAAAAATTTATAAAAAATTAAAATTAAATGATCGCATATTTATAGGGAATAAAATATATTTAATCTTAAAAAATAATAATAAAATAGAAAAAATAAAAAGACTCCGTCCTTGAACCGGACCGAACCCGTCCAGCTCCCTTCACTTCTCCCACAAGGACAGGATACGCAAACGCAGAAAGAAACTCCGAATGGAGACTGTTCGGCCGCTTTGGTGATGGCTCCGGTGGCGGCCGGACGGCCTTCCCTGTGAGGCGGCGGAGGCCCCACCCCATGGGGTCTCTCATGTTCTTCTTTAATGGGTTCAAGGTAAATCTAATTTTTGCCTCTTTTGATTCCCATGTTTGTAGTATAGATTTTCATGTTTTTAATTTATTCTAATGCTATTTCTATGAGTGGGGTTTTGTTTGGGATTGTTGAAAATCAAGAAAAGCTATTTTCTATTCTATGTTAAGGTTTGGGATTTTGGTGTAAAAAAAAGTAATTTTTCAAGAAGCTATTTCATGTTATATTCTTGAATCAATGCTAATGCAATGCCTAATTCAACTCTATGCTAGAACTATGTTAGAAGTTGTTATGGTGATTTTTCTTTGTTACTTGAATTGAGATTTTGATGGATGAAAATAAGTGCTTATTTTGAATAAGCTATTCTTTAACAGTGGTTTAAATTAAACAACAAAAGCACTCAACAATTCATGACAATGGTATTAGAGGAAAAGTGACGAAGAATTACCGGACGGAGCAGAGATTTTCTCCGATTAGAAGTTAACTTCAAGAGATAAGCTCCTATACTTCCATTAATGTTCAAACTTGATGATGATGATGGTTGAATATAGAATTTGATGAATATACTTGAATTGAATTGTGATGATTGAAATTGATTAATGTTCAAACTTGATGATGACGATGATGGTTGAATATAGAATTTGATGAATATACTTGAATTGAATTGTGATGATTGAAATTGATGAATTCTTAATGATCAAATTGCTTGGATTATTGAAAGTTGTTGTAACTTGATGAACACTTGAATCTTTATGAAAATTTTAGATATAAATTGATGAATTGTTGAATGACTGTGGCTTAGATGAAAATTGATGGATTAATTGTTATGAAAGGTTAGGATTGAATGAAAATTTGATTGAAAATGGAAGTTGGAATTTGTGTTAGATTGGTAGTTATTGTGTTAGGTTGATAGTTAGAAAAGTTAGGGGTAATTTGATAAAGCTCGAGTGAGCATTGTAGTGGAAGAATGAGCTCGAGTCGACATTAGAATGCGGAGATAAAGCTATGGGAATGAAACTTCATGGAAGATGAAATTGTTGGAACTTTGCACTATGTAACATGTAACAAACCATGAAATTCTTGATTTTTGATGAAACATGATTCTTTTGATCAAATGCCTATAGGATAGGTCTAGGAAAATTCAGGACTCAAAATCGAGTCATATCAAAAGTTGACCAAAATTCAATAGATAACCAAAAAGTCAACCGTTTGACCAAAAGACAAATGTACCAAATAGTTGTATTTTTCCCCTTGTAATCCATTATTTCAATTTGTATCTCTAATCATAAGCGTTATACCTTGAACTAGTAACAGACCCGTGCTCTTGCGCGAGTATAACTGTTAAGTTGTTGAACGAATGGTAATGAATTGAAAGCAATGAAAAATTGGATGAATGCTTGATTGTAGAGTAGATAGATAGATTTGTTTTGATATTTATAATATTGAATGATAAATATAATTATATAAAAAATTAATGATATTCATGAAATTGTATAGATTAAAATAAATTTGTATAATAAATTTCTATTTAAATGCATATTGAAAGTAATATTTATCAAAAATAATTTTGCGTGAATTTAACTGGTCGTGTCCCGTTATAAATTTATTTAATATGATATAGATTTTATCTAAATATACATGTATATTTGAAATGAGTTATTTAATTATAAAATGAATAATAATAATTTAAATTTAATTTAAATATTTGAAAAAAAGTATACAATTATTTTATTGATAGTGCCCCGTGAGAAAAATAAAAAAGTTTGAATTTTGTGTCTCGAATAAGTATAATGTTAACTAAATAAAATAAATATTTTGTTCATAGTGATACGTGAGAAAAGTAAAAATTCTAACCTGTACAAATATTTTTTTTAATAATTATGAATAATTTTGATATTTGATTTTTTTTTAATAAGTATGTTAATTCAATTTATTAAAATTGCAACTTCTGAAGAGGAGTCAGAAGTTGAGACTTCTGAAGAGGAGTCAGAAGTTGCGACTGAAGAGAGTTGCACTTCAGAGGAGTCAAAGTTGCAACTTAAGAGGAGTCGTTGCAACAAGAGGAGTCAAGTTGAGACTTAAAGAGGAGTCGAAGTTGCAACTCTAAGAGGAGTCGTCGCAACTTCAAGAGGAGTCGGTTGCAACTTTGAATAGAGTCAAGTTGCAAAGGAGTCAAGTCTTTAAGTTGCAACTTAAGAAGTCTTAGAAGTTGCAACTTCAAGACTTCGACTTTTCGTAAGTCAAAACTTGATCGGTAAAATAGCAAGTGTATTATTTTATTGATGTAATAATAATGGGAAAATCCCAATGTCGATCTCTTGAGGACTGCGCAGTGAATTAAGTTCTTTCGAATAAATATCAATTGAACAAAAGCAATGATTGATAGTTTGCTTTGAGCTAAAATAATATAGGAAATTAAATAGCGAGAAGAAGATATACGAAGATGAGACTAATGCTTGGGAGGTGTATGAATTGCGAAACAATGACTAAATCGTTTTGTTGTTTTTAAAGAGATATGTTTCAAACTTTTCTTTCCCTATGCCTAAAGTATTTTTTCCATAATTCCTTTTAAGAAAAACCTTTGGTATTCTCCCTTGGCCCTAATTTCTCAGATGCCAAGAAAGAATATCAAGCAATTGTTCTGACATAAAAACAGGTATTCATAGGGTATTCTAATTCCTTAGGAATATCTACTAGGATAAAAGCGACGCAACAGGGTTAGGGTTGCTGGTCAGGCCAAACCCTAACTACGATCAATAATCAGTTTTTTCAAAAAGATTAAGCATTAAGAACGTTGCACACGATAAAGAATAAGGTTTAAACATAAAAATTCATATTACGAAACTCAACAGTCATTACAAAAGCAAGTCAGGGACACCCCCTGGCATTGGGGGTTTAGCCGCTCATGTTCATAATAAAAATAAAAACAGAATAAAGATCAAGAGTCATTACAATAGGAATCAGATAGATTGGATCGTCAATTGCTCCCGCTCTTGATCGATCCTTCTTCTCCTTGAATCACCACTCTAATCTCTCTCGTCAAATTCAGAAAACCAAAAAGTCTTTTCTCCTCAACCTAATGCGTCTAATATAAAAGTCTTCCAAAATACTCCGTGAAATGTCCAGACTGTCCTTCCAACTTATCCAAGTCAGCATACTAAATATCAGAATTTTTTTTGCCTCCAGATGCCCCGACACGGGCCGTGTCAGGCAACACGGGTGACTGTGTTAGGTTGCTGATTCATCACAAATGCGCTTTCTCCTCAATGGCCATGACACGGGCCGTGTTATGTGACACGGGTGACCGTGTCAGGTTGCTGATCCATCACAAATGCGCCTTCTCTTCAGTGGCCATGACACGGACCGTGTTGTGTGACACGGGTGACTGTGTCATGCTTCTGACCGACCTCCTCTTTGTTCCAAAGTATCCTCTTCAAAGGGCCTCCTGACACGGGCCGTGTCGTGTGACACGGCACCGTGTCGCCTCGATATCTTCTTTTTCCTCGCATCGCATCATCTTCGACCGGCGGATAACCAACTTGATAGGAGCCTGAAAACACATTGAAACAACAACCAAATCCCACGCACCAACGGTAAAAATGATAAAAACATAGACATATGACTTGCTTAGCCAAATAAGAAAACAATGATGAAAGCATAATTAAAAGACTTAAAAACACATGAAAACATAAGAAACGACAACTAAAACCGCTTGGAATGTACGACTAAAGATCACTGATTAAACTCCCCCGAACTTGAACTTTTGCTTGACCTCAAGCAAAAAGCTTGCATAAACACCTTAATCAACCAATCAATAGCTCACAACTTGCGAGATGAAATGATGATACTCGTACGCGAGTTTTCGTTCCAAGTCACCAGATGGGTACTTTCTGGTACTTCTCTCTCAATCAAGGTATCACACAAACACTAAACCGCGGTACACCACAGACCTCAATCTCCTTTTTGGCAACCCCTCTAACTATGCTTTGGGCTTAGGTCTTATTTTTCGATTTTCCACCCTTTTCATTCGGACAATCACTTTAAGGCTTTTTATGATTTTTTGTTGTATGCACAAGATTTATCAATTTTTCTATTTTTCTTTACACCTTATTTCCTTGTCCCTTTAGGGACGACCTTTAGTTTCAACCGCCGTTAGGCTGAATAACTGGGTAAGGGTTATCCAACTTAGAAGGATCGATTGTCTAATTGTCTTTATTCACTATTTTTCTTTTTCGGTGCTTTTTCTCATTTTTTTCCCGATCAACCTTGCACACACAATTAGTATAGATTAAGCCCGTCTGTCAGTAGAAACTACTCGGAGTGTACTTCTCAGATCAAAGTACCATGGCACAAATCTACATGTTAGACTCGTTCCTTACTCAGAAGACTCAGTGTGTTTGTGTTATACCTCAGCGTCAAGATTTTTCTAATTTCCTCAACCGGTTTCTTTTCACTCAACTCTATATACTTTCACCTCACTTCACTCGCAGAAACCAAACAAACGCTTCATACTCAGCACTAATTTTCTCATTTCAACTCGGGGGTGTTTTCACAACGAACTTCCAATGTAATTCCAAACAAGCAACTTAGGACAACTACTGACTCAACATAAAACTGACACAGATGAAAGGAAAACAAAGCAAAACACATAAGTAAACAAATAAATACCCCCCCACACCTGAACTCAACAGTGTCCTCATTGTTGAAGAACTAGTGCAGGAGGGGACTCACTGAGATCACTGAGGTGGAGGTTGGCCTTGCAGCCTCATCCACTCATGCATCTCCTCAATGAGCTTCCCTTGGCGGAGCTGCTCCTCTCTTTCTTTTTTCTGCTCGTTCCCTTGCCTTTTCTGCTCACTGCGGAGATAACACATTTGATTCTGCATCCAGTCCCATTCCTTTTTTGTCATGCTCCACGAACCGGTAATCTGACTCGGCGAGTCACCAGCATTTGGGATAGGGACCTCTTCAGGGATAGCGACCTCACCAGCTTGATTTCCTTCTTCACCTTCCGAACCTGCAAAATCATCAAAATATCCTTCGTCGTCCTGCATAGGACTCTCATACAACCAGCTAGCTTCTTTCTCAATGGTAATAAAATCGGGAGCAAGTAAAGCTAACAAGTGATGATTACGGCTAACCAGAGAGTAATAATCATTAAAGACCTTGATCATACCTTGAGTGGTAAACGTAGCTAAGTCAATCTTAGTCTTACCTCCCAATGTGCGTTCCTCCCTCAACTTTGTACCATAGCCAAGGTGGTCGGCTATATGAGCGATCGTTCCTCCGACAAAAATTTCACCGGAAGAGGCATTGACTACCCGCTTCAGGTGATCGGCTGCAAAGGCGGCTATATTTATCAGTTCTTTGTTATCCATGCCATAGAGCAAGTACAACTCTCTTTGTGTAGCCACCCCTGTACTGTCCCCTATGCAGAAAAGGGTGTATGCCAATCCCTTTCGGGCATATCTGAAGCAAGGGTTATGAATGCAGGAAGCCTTTGCCGCCTTAGCGACATAATCAGAGTTCCTTGTAATCGCCTTCCAGAAATCACCTGCAGCAAAAGTGTTCGGGGGCGCCCCAGGTCCAAAGCTCGGGAGCTTCAGAACTTGTCCCAAATCTGCAACAGATAACGAATGATCCTTGTCAAATAAGCGAAACTTCAGAGTACCAAAGTACTCTTCATCAGAACCTGTCCACCTATGGCGAAGCTGAAAATCCAAAGAGCTCAAAAATTCTAACGTTATGCACTCAAATGTCGACGCTTCAAATTGCATAAATTCAAGCATTCCAAGAGTATGGAACATCCTATGCACTTCCATCCTCAGCCCTAGGTTGTCTAAAGTTTCATTACATATGTACCTGGCTGGAATCAACTTACGCTTCACCAATCGTGAGTATTTTCTTTGGTGCTCGGGATCCTCAAATAAAATATCATGAGCATTCGACATGCGGTGAGCTCGTTTTTTGGGGCAGGAGGATTCAACGACACCCTTTCCGGTATCTCTGCGTGGAGGCATGGTGATAACCTGCAATAAACACACATCAAAATTCGACCAAGAGATTAGTAAAAACGGTCACCGTAGGAATGACAATGGAGATGAACCGAGCAACTTTCGCAAAAGGGGTAAGGTGTTTTAATGAGTGGGTAATGTAGGAAGTGAAGCTTTTGTGGAAAGGGACAATGGAAGTTAGGGTTTGGAGAGTGGGAGAGTTGTAGAAGAAGAAAGGTTTATGGAAAAGAATATAATGATAGGTGGTAAATGGGAGTTTTTAAGAGAGGTTAATGTGATAAAAATGCGTGGGCCCATGTCATAAAAGTGGTGGATGTTGAAAAAAATTTCAAAAATCTGATTTGTAATACGCGCCTTCTGACACGGGTTGTGTTGCGTGACACGGGCACCCGTGTCAGGCCCCTGATTTCACCTTCAAACATTTTTTTTTTCTCATCATCCTTCAGTACCCACAACACGGGCCGTGTCGTGTGACACGGGCACCCGTGTTGTACCTCTGATTCCACCTTCACGCTTTTCCTCTAAGACCATCTCCCCCTTGACACGGGTCGTGTCAGGCGACACGGGTAACTGTGTCAGGGCTCTGATATTGCTCCAATTCAGAATCTTTGCTTGATTTTTAACCCGTCTTTTCGGCACCTCTTTTTCCCAGCTTGATCTGTGAGACACACAAACTACATACTTACAAAATGAACAAACAAAAGTTAGCAAAACATCGTGGGTTGCCTCCCACGCAGCGCTGCGTTTAACGTCGCATGGCTCGACGGTCCGTCGTCCTACTGAGTAAGACGAATGACATCAACCTGTCCAACTGGTTGGCCTTGGAAATAAGGCTTTAGTCTCTGCCCATTAACTTTGAAGATGTCTCCATTAGCTTGATTCTTAATTTCAACCGCTCCGTACGGAAACACCTTATGAACCACAAAGGGTCCCGACCATTTGGACCTCAATTTTCCCGAGAATAGCTTCAAGCGGGAATTGTACAGAAGGACCAGCTGTCCTTCCCAAAACTCTTTTTTTTGGATCATCCTATCGTGCCACTTCTTGGTCTGTTCCTTGTAAACTTTGGCATTCTCGTACGCACGATTCCGAAACTCTTCTAATTTATGCAATTGCATAATTCTAGAATTTCCTACTAGGGATAAGTCCATGTTCAAGAATTTAGTTGCCCAAAATGCCTTGTGTTCAAGCTCTAGAGGAAGGTGACATGCTTTGCCGTAGACGAGTTGGTATGGTGACATCCTGATGGGCGTTTTAAAAGCAGTTCGGTAAGCCCATAATGCATCATCTAACTTCGTTGCCCAATCCTTTCGCGACAAACTCACTGTCTTCTCCAGTATTTGCTTGAGCTATCTATTAGACACTTCTACCTGACCACTAGTTTGAGGGTGTTATGGAGTGGCTATTCGATGTTTCACATTGTACTTCTGAAGAAGCTTCTCCATGAGGTGATTGAGGAAGTGAGTTCCTTCATCACTTATCAGCGCTCTCGGTACTCCGAACCTTGAAAATATGTTTTCTCTCAAGAACTTGACTACTACCTTAGCATCATTGGTTGGTAAGGCTACCACTTCCACCCATTTCGATACATAATCCACTGCAACAAGGATGTAGTTCTTCCCGAATGACAGTGGAAACGGACCCATGAAGTCAATCCCCCAAACATCGAATAACTCGACCTCTAACATGAAATTCTGGGGCATTTGATTCCTTTTTGATATGTTCCCAGTCCGCTGACACTTATCACACTCCTTCACCATCTCCTGGGCATCCTTGAATAATGACGGCCAGTACAATCCTGATTGCAAAACTTTGGATGCGGTGCGGTCACCACTAAAATGTCCACCGTATTCGGAATCATGACATGCTCTCAACACATCCTTTTGTTCTTCCTCAGGCACACATCGTCGTAGCAACCCATCTACTCCTCTCTTGTACAGGTATGGGTCGTCCCATAGATAGAACCTGCAATCATGAACAAACTTTTTCTTACGGTTAGAATCAAAATCATCCGGTATTATACCGCCAACAAGGTAGTTTGCATAATCTGCAAACCAAGGCACTCCAATAACAACTAGGATGTGTTCATCAGCAAACTCATCCTTTATTGGACGCCGATCTTCGGTTTCCTCAATAGGTGACATTTGAGATAGGTGATCAGCTACGGTGTTCTCACACACTTTCTTATCGCGAATCTCTACATCGAACTCTTGGAGAAGTAAAATCCACCTCAAGAGTCTGGGCTTCGAATCCTACTTAGCAAAAAGATATTACCCACTCATTAAAACACCTTACCCCTTTTGCGAAAGTTGCTCGGTTCATCTCCATTGTCATTCCTACGGTGACCGTTTTTACTAATCTCTTGTTCGAATTTTGATGTGTGTTTATTGCAGGTTATCACCATGCCTCCACGCAGAGATACCGGAAAGGGTGTCGTTGAATCCTCCTGCCCCAAAAAACGAGCTCACCGCATGTCGAATGCTCATGATATTTTATTTGAGGATCCCGAGCACCAAAGAAAATACTCACGATTGGTGAAGCGTAAGTTGATTCCAGCCAGGTACATATGTAATGAAACTTTAGACAACCTAGGGCTGAGGATGGAAGTGCATAGGATGTTCCATACTCTTGGAATGCTTGAATTTATGCAATTTGAAGCGTCGACATTTGAGTGCATAACGTTAGAATTTTTGAGCTCTTTGGATTTTCAGCTTCGCCATAGGTGGACAGGTTCTGATGAAGAGTACTTTAGTACTCTGAAGTTTCGCCTATTTGACAAGGATCATTCGTTATCTGTTGCTGATTTGGGGCAAGTTCTAAAGCTCCCGAGCTATGGACCTGAGGCGCCCCCGAACACTTTTGCTGCAGGTGATTTCTAGAAGGCGATTACAGGGAACTCTGATTATGTCGCTAAGGCGGAAAAGGCTTCCTGCATTCATAACCCTGGCATACACCCTTTTCTGCAAAGGGGACAGTACAGGGGTGGCTACACAAATAGAGTTGTACTTGCTCTATGGCATGGCTAACAAAGAACTGATAAATATAGCCGCCTTTGCAGCCGATCACCTGAAGCGGGTAGCCAATGCCTCTTCCGGTGAAATTTCTGTCTGAGGAATGATCGCTCAGATAGCTGACCACCTTGGCTACGGTCCAAAGTTGAGGGAGGAACGCACATTGGGAGGTAAGACTAAGATTGACTTAGCTACGTTTACCACTCAAGGTATGATCAAGGTCTTTAATGATTATTAATCTCTGGTTAGCCGTAATCATCACTTGTTAGCTTTACCTGCTCCCGATTTTATTACTATTGAGAAAGAAGCTAACTGGTTGTATGAGAGTCCTATGCAGGACGGCGAAGGATATTTTGATGATTTTGCAGGTTCGGAAGGTGAAGAAGGAAATCAAGCTGGTGAGGTCGCTATCCCTGAAGAGGTCCCTATCCCGAAAGCTGGTGACTCGCCGAGTCAGATTACCGGTTCGTGGAGCATGACAAAAAAGGAATGGGACTGGATGCAGAATCAAATGTGTTATCTTCGCAGTGAGCAGAAAAGGCAAGGGAACGAGCAGAAAAAAGAAAGAGAGGAGCAGCTCCGCCAAGGGAAGCTCATTGGGGATATGCATGAGTGGATGCAGCAGATGAGGCTGCAAGGCCAACCTCTACCTCAGTGATCTCAGTGAGTCCCCTCCTGCACTAGTTCTTCAACAATGAGGACATTGTTGAGTTCAGGTGTGGGGGGGGGGGGTATTTATTTGTTTATTTATGTGTTTTGCTTTGTTTTCCTTTCATCTGTGTCAGTTTTATGTTGAGTCAGTAATTGTCCTAAGTTGCTTGTTTGGAATTACGTTGGAAGTCCGCTAGAAAACACCCCGAGTTGAAGAAAATTAGTGAGTAAAGCGTTGTTTGGTTTCGTGAAGTGAGGTGAAAGTATATAGAGTTGAGTGAAAAGAAACCGTTGAGGAAATTAGAAAAATCTTTGAGGTATAACACAAAACACCGAGAAAGTCTAACATGTAGATTTGTGCCATGGTACTTTGATCTGAGAAGTACGCCCCGAGTAGTTTCTACTGACAGTCGGGCTTAATCTATACTAATTGTGTGTGCAAGTTGATCGGAAAAAAAGAAGAGAAAAAGCACCGAAAAAGAAAAATAGTGAATAAAGACAATTAGGCAATCGATCCTTCTAAGTTGGGTAACCCTCACCCGGTTATTCAGCCTAACGGCGGTTGAACCTAAAGGGACAAAGAAATAACGGTGTAAAGAAAAACAGAAAAATTGATCAATCTTGTGCATACAACGAAAAATCATAAAAAGCCTTAAAGTGATTGTCCGAATGAAAAGGGTGGAAAATCAACAAATAAGACCTAAGCCCAAAGCATCGTTAGAGGGGTTGCCAAAAAGGAGATTGAGGTCCGTGGTGTACCGCGGTTTAGTGTTTGTGTGATACCTTGATTGAGAGAGAAGTACCGGAAAGTACCCATCCGGTGACTTGGAACGAAAACTCACGTACGAGTATCATCATTTCATCTTGCAAGTTTTGAGCTATTGATTGGTTGATTAAGGTGTTTATGCAAGCTTTTTGCTTGAGGTCAAGCAAAAGTTCAAGTTCGGGGGAGTTTGATTAGTGATCTTTAGTCGTACATTCCAAGCGGTTTTAGTTGTCGTTTCTTATGTTTTCATGTGTTTTTAAGTCTTTTAATTATGCTTTCATCATTGTTTTCTTATTTGGCAAAGCAAGTTATATGTCTATGTTTTTATCATTTTTACCATTGGTGCATGTGATTTGGTTGTTGTTTCAATGTGTTTTCAGGCTACTATCAAGTTGGTTATTCGACGCTAGTGCGAAGATGATCCGAGTGTAGAGAAATGCAGGAAAAAGAAGATATCAGAAGCCTGACACGGGTGCTCGTGTCACACGACACGGCCCGTGTCAGGAGGCCCTTTGAAGAGGATACTTTGGAACAAAGAGGAGGCTGGTCAGAAGCATGACACGGTCACCGTGTCACACAACACCCGTGTCATGGCCAGAGAAGGCGATTTGTGATGGATCGAACGACGGCCACCGTGTCACACAACACGGCCCGTGTCGTGGCCACTGAAGAGAAAGCGCATTTGTGATGAATCAGCACCCTGACACGGCCCGTGTCGGGGCATCTGGAGGCAAAAAAAAATTCTGATATTTAGTATGCTGACTTGGATAAGTTGGAAGGGCAGTCTAGACATTTCACGGAGTATTTTGGAAGACTTTTATATTAGACGCATTAGGTTGAGGATAAAGGACTTTTTGATTTTCTGAATTTGACGAGAGAGATTAGAGTGGCGATTCAAGGAGAAGAAGGATCGATCAAGAGCGGGAGCAATTGACGATCCAATCTATCCAATTCCTATTGTAATGACTCTTGATCTTTATACTGTTTTTATTTTTATTATGAACATGAGCAACTAAACCCCCCAATGCCAGGGGTGTCCCTGACTTGCTTTTATAATGACTGTTGAGTTTTGTAATATGAATTTTTATGTTTAAACCTTATTCTTTATCGTGTGCAACGTTCTTAATGCTTAATCTTTTTGGAAAAACTGATTATTGATCGTAGTTAGGGTTTGGCCTGACCAGCAACCCTAACCCTGTCGCATCGCTTTTATCACAGTAGATATTCCTAAGGAATTAGAATACCCTATGAATACTTGTTTTTATGTCAGAACTATTGCTTGATATTCTTTCTTGGCATTTGAGGAATTAGGGCCAAAGGAGAATACCAAAGGTTTTTCTTAAAAGGAATTTTGGAAAAATTACTTTAGGCATAAGGAAAGAAAAGTTTGAAACATAACTCTTTAAAAACAACAAAACGATTTAGTCATTGTTTCGCAATTCATACACCTCCCAGGCATTAGTCTCATCTTCGTATATCTTCTTCTCGCTATTTAATTTCCTATATTATTTTAGCTCAAAGAAAACTATCAACCATTGCTTTTGTTCAATTGATATTTATTCGAAAGAACTTAATTCACTGTGGAGTCCTCAAGAGATCGACATTGGGATTTTCCCATTATTACTACATCGATAAAATAATACACTTGCTATTTTGCCGATCAGTAGCGGTGACCATAGATGGGATGGAAAAAGAAGCGACTTCATGGTTAGGGTTTGGGAAAATACAAAGGATATGAGAGGAGAAGGCGTAGCAGATGAGAGAAAGAAGGAGTTGAGGTGCAAAGCAAGAAGGTGTTATAAAGTAACTCTGGCTAGAAGGTCGAAAACACCGGCGGTTTTCGAAGCAAAGGCGGAGACGAAGGAGGTGTTTCCGAACAGCAAGAAGGCGGAGAGGAGAAGGCGTAGCAAATGAGAGAAAGAAGGAGTTGAGATGAAAGAAGGAGCAGAAGGAGAGAAAGAAGGTTCTATAAAGGCGGTTTGGTATGAATTTTGCAGATACAAGCGTGGCTCGTTTGGAGGAGTGAATAAAGAATTATTATGAAAAGACCAAGTTACCCTTTTAGGCATGTAAATTGTCTTTCATATGAAGGGTATTTTGGGAGAAATGGTGGCATCGTATTTTGATAGCTTGATAGTAGATTTCCACGAATGGATGAAGTATTCTTTGAATTTCCATCTTTGACGTTCTTCTTTAAATTCAAGCAATCTTCTAAATCAAGTAATATCCATTGTAATTTCTCTGACAACCATGGATCTCAAATGATCACCAAATAATATCAGCCTCGAAATTCACCTTAACCAATTAAATCCACAGTTATTGAACCTTGACCTAATGATTGTGCTATGCAAAATACAATGAATGATATGTTAAATGCGTAACCTAATTGAATGAATTAATGACTATGCAAGCAAATTGTAACACTCTAAAATCTAGAATCATCTATTTTATTGATTAATTGTGATTTATTATGAATATTACAATTATTGTGTGAATTTTGTTGATATGTTGCTGAGATAGTAGTGGGATGTAGAGATTAACTAGAATTATTTTAGATTAAATAATTATAGTTTATGTTATTTAGAATAATAATAATTAAATAGAATATTAAGAGGAAAATGAGAATAATGACATAAGAGTAAGTGTGTGTGTGAGTAGGTGATGATATAATGAGAAGATCATAATGACATAAGAGTACTCGTGAAAGTCGGGAGAACGTGAAAAGAGGCTAGGGCTCAGAGAGAAACGTAGAGGAGATTTTTCCATAGAGCCTGAAGGGATCGGAGTTGCTAGGAAGTCAAGGTAAGAGGGTAATTGTGGTTTATTATGATTGGTATGGAGTTAGGATAGATGTAGGTTTTATCATATGTGATGATTTGATGATGAATAATATGATGTATGCGTTGCTAATGTTGTTTGTCATGTCATGAATTGAGTCTATTATGTGTATGATGGAGTGTTATTAACTTGTGAAATAGGATGATTACAATGCGTTTTGAATGAGTTTAGGGCATAAAAAGGGCCTGGAACAGTAGCAAATCGCAATTGGAAATTGCAGGATCGTGCAAATTCGTCGGGTGAGCACTAGACGAGTCAATCGTCCCTGCGTCGTCGGACGAGCTCAAGGCGAGGGAGTTTTGGGGGGGGGGGATGGGATATTCGTTGGGCGAGCTCCAGGAAAAGATTTTGACACCTTGTCGCTAGGCGAGCAGTATGGCAGGGAACTTAAATGTGTCGTAACTAGAGTTTCATGACTCCAATTGACGCGTTGTTCAAAGTGTTAGGAAGCTGACACGCAGAGTTGTATCGCGACAGAATTGGTTGTATTATTTGAAGCATTTCTCATGTGTCGATGTTCGTTGGAATTGTCTTATTATATGGTTTGTATGTAATGATGAGTTGTTGCAGTGATAAACTTGATTGTTGTTGTTATACGTTGTTATCATGTTGATATTGATGATGGTACTATAATGATGGCTTAATGATGCACATCTTCAAATATATAAATGTCATATGATGGTGATTATGTTGTTGATGATGCATTTGACTAGCTATGGTCGAACATATGTGTGATGTTGTTGTTGTTGCATGTTGTGAATCATGCATCCATGTTTAGGAACTTATGTTCTAAATTATGTTATGGCCTCATTTTCTATATCTCGGTGTGCTTGCTTCGACCATGTGCTATCGGGTTCCTCGCCAGATTGATAGCTGACATGCTGTCGATCTTCATGGTAATTTCTCCATATTTTGTACTTGTTATCTCTTCGATCAAGTTCACCATATATGTTGCTTGACATGCACAAAGAGAAACAACTATGTACTCTGCTTCGCACGATGATAATGCCACTAATGGTTTCTTTCTCGAACTCCAAGCAATTGGTGCACCACCTATCATAAACACATATCTTGCTGTGAATTTTTGATCCTCAACATCACTACATCAACTTGAATGTATCTTAATGACCCAATAATATGCTAAGTCAGACCTTGCGTGACAAATGTATCTTAATGACCCAATAATTATTTTGTACTAGGTTCGGTCGACATCATCTTTATATGCATCTTTCGATAATTGCAGTATTGGTTCTGCAGGTGCAGAAGTTAAGTTACACTCTTCTATCACAAATCTCTTGCGAATTTCTCTTGCATCTCTTATTTGACGCATACTTAAACCTCTACTACTCTTGTAGAATTTGATGCCAAGGAAATATGAAATGTCATGCAAATCATACATTTTGAATTCCTTACTGAGATCACCTTTGAAGTCTTAGATCTCATTCTTGCAGCTACCTGTTATTAACAAGTCATCGACATAAAGATATAGTATAAGTAATTAACTATGATTCCCCTTACATATACTCCATGTTCAGTTGTGCACTTCACAAATTCTTTCCTCCTTAGGAAACTATCAATCTTCTTATTCCAAGCTTTTGAAGCTTGTTTGAATCCATACATGGCTTTATGCAGCATGTACACCTTTCTCTTTTCAACATGTTTCACCACCCCAATGCTGAAGCGGTCAAGTGGCAAGCAAAAAGTAAAGTATTATTTTACCGGGTGATATAGGTTATATCGTATCGTGTCCATAAAGATTAATATATTGAATCGTCGTTCGACAAATCTCTCGTTAATGAGTTTGGGGGTTTGAATGGGTTGGTTGTAAGGAAAAGTGTCAACAGAAAATAAATGTATAAAAAGGATAGAGAAACTTATCCGGTACAAATGTACACTACTCGTCACAAACTTAAATCTATTGACCAGTTGCACTTAATCTACTCTACTCGTCAAAATCATCACGGACACCACGAGATGTACCCACAACAAAGGTTATGTCTAACACCAAATCATGAGAACAATCGTATTACTCTACTGACAATGTCTTGCACGCTACAACAACACATATGCATTAAACTTTAGCACTCAAAGGGAATATTAGCTCTAAATCTATCTCTAGAATATAGAAACTAATAGATATTCATCCTAATCAAGATTTGTGAGGTATATGTCTATAACAATCCAAATCAAAACATAAAGCAAAAAGATCAAAGAAGACATCAAGATTGATTTGTAAAACAAACTTTATATAACACCATGATCAACAAATATACACATGTTCAAAGTAAATATACAAACATAATCTAACAAATAGAGAAATACATAGAGAAAAAATGAAGAAAAATCAAATATTTTACGGATTGTCAACGTCGATTGATGAGAAATCCGACTCTGAATTATCAAGATGAATGATCCAATGTTGTTTTCTAAACTCTAAAGTACCAAAGTTGAATGTTTGATTTTGGAAAAGAACAACCTTTACTATTTTTTATTATAATACAACTACTTATTATTATCATTTTTCTTTATTGATTTAAATAGAATGTGACAAAACAAAAAGTAGTGTAAGTCAAATTCACCGACTTAACTTCACTTTTGAAAATGTAAATATTAAATAGGGTCAAATAAATTTTTGATCCTTATAAATATTGCAGTTTTTATTTTTAGTCCTTCTCTGTCTTTAGGCAACGATTTTTACAAAAAATTCATTGTTAAAGTCAGCTAAAACTGTTGCCAAAATCTAGGAAGGAGTAAAAATGAAACTGCAATATTTATAGGGACTAAAAACTTATTTACCCTATTAAATATAATAACTCTAAAACTTATACAAAATTTATTTTGTTTTATCGCTAAGAGTTCTTTAAATTTTTAAATAATAAGCATTTATTTATAGCTTATTTTTTATACAGAATTTTCTTTATCACCCTGTCACACCCCAAAATTTACCCTCCTAATTTTTAGTCGTCTGACTTAGACATCATATTCATCTGCATACGCCTTCATTAGGTCATTGTCATTAAATAGTCATTCATTCATTACATATGCATCATTTCGTCGTATTTAAATCGACCAAAAGTCAGTTTAAATCGACATATGCATCGTTTTATAGTTGTAAAATACCCGTTATTCCACTTCATTCATTTTTATCTCCTTACCTTTTTCTTGTATTGTGTTAAGTTATTTATATGTCGACGATATCGATATTTTGATTTTATAAACAGACTATTAAAAGCAATTCGACACTGTACAAAAATTAGTGGGGAAAATATTTTAGGTTTTCGCCTTTTACTCACTGCTATATGAATCTACGTGTCGCGTAGATCATAAAAATGTGCTCTTCCTAATTTTTCGATACATTTCGAAGTCTCGTTTTTAACCGTGAGCGTTTTAAAGCTGGGAATTCCTTATTATATTTTTATTTCGATTTTAATTATTTTGATAATTTTTCTTTAATTTGTGAGACCCGTAGTTTATTTTAATGTGATCATTCTATTTTTTGGATAATTTGGTGTCCCAATTTATATCATTTTTGACAATTTTAAATGTTCAATTTTTATTTCTAAAAATCAAAACAAAAATATTTTCAGATAGATTAATTTTTATTCTATTGAGCTTTATAGTCCATTTTATCATTAGGACTATTTTGGGTATTATAATAATTTGGTTAACCCTAATTTTGCTTGCTATAAATTTACCGTTCACGAAGCAAGCAAAAGGGGGAATTATACCGTTCACGAAGCAAGCAAAAGGGGGAAAATGAAAGAGAGGCGGAGGCAGTTGGTTTTGGGATCTAAGAAAAATAAATTAATTTTCTCCTCATTTTCCAAACAGCCCTCTCCCTTCACTGCCATCACTCCTTCCGCCGTCTCCTACCTTCCTCAATGTAATCCTTCAACTCTCATCAACACTCCCTCCACTGCCTACTCTCTCCGCCTTCTCTCATACTTCCTTATACCTCCAACTATCTCCTTCTATCACTCTCATTTTTCTCTTCAACCTTCTCTGCCACCTTCATAAATCTTCAGCACCATCTTCACCTCCTTACGCCGCTACTCCCTCTGTTCCATCTCCTACGCCTCCCTCTGTTCCATCAGCCAACACAACCCTCAACCCTGTTCCTTCTTCACACAACCATACCCTCTGTAATACCACCGTGACTACCTTACTTCACCGGCCAACCAAACCGCTGTGAACCTCATCACTATCATCACTCTCGCTATACCCCCTCTGTTACGTCTATCCAACTTCTTCCATACTCTCCGCCGTAACCATCCGTCTCGTCGCTCTCCATACGAAACCGTAATCACCATCTTCTCTCACAACCGCTACCATACCACTGTCCACACCCTCCATCCTTGACAACACCTCTGCTTCTCACATCCAATCGTCGCCGTATCCATCCAACGACAACAACCAACAGCATAGCAACAGCAGCGGCAGAAACTGACGCAGCAGTTACCTACACAGCAGCAATTGCAGCTTCTTGCTCAGCAGCAGCAACGGTTCAGGTCTTCTACAACTATGATGAATACGCTATCTCCTCAGCTCAAATACCTTCCAAATCCGCAGCAACACCTTTGCACACAATTCAACACAGATTTTCTGACTTCAAATTGAAGTTGAGGTAACTTCACAATTCCGCGTATGTTACTGTGATTTTAATAAACCTGTGATAGAAATTTTAAATGAATTGAAGTGTCATGGTGATTTGTGGTTTGATCTTGGAAGTTATTCTGTTGACAGGGCCATTTCATTTATTTTTAAGTTGATTGAAGTTTGTTTTGATATATCTCAGTGTTTATGATTGGCCGAGCAGTGTTATTTTTGTGTTGTGGAATTTGAGGTCAATTTTGCTTTACATGTGAATGAATTGGGAATTCTTGTGTTATAGAATTGTGTTATGGAATCTGTGTCATGTTATTTTAGTGCACTATAAGCGTTTGTATTAATGTCTCATTGAATTGTATTGCTAATTCTTGACATTGTGATAATCTTTTGACATGGTGTTAATTGTAATAATTGTGTTAATGTTAGATTCTTGAGTAAGCACTGATTGTGAACAAAATGTTAAGACCCGGAATTGGATAGATGTGTTTAGTTGTTGTGTTGAACTCTACATCTGAATTGATAATTTTTGTGTGAACTAGCATATGTGATTGAGCCTTTAATGTTAACTTGTAGATTGTATGTTGCATCGATATGTCGAGGTCTCTTGAACCTTTGTTTACTTGCTTAATTTGTGCGTTCCTTTTGACATATTGATACATTTCCATATTTGCTTTATTATTGAAGTGTTTGTTGTTGAGTTTTACTTGAGTTTGAAACATTAATTGATATCACGCTATTTGAGTTAGTGTTCTAGAGATGTTAACAACTTCACTTTGTTTCATTTTAAATTAATCATGAATGATTTTAATTTGATGTTGATTTCGACGTGTTCTTCATTGGTTTCAAATATATTTAATTGAAATTGTGGAGCATGATTGAGTAGGATTAGTGGCTGCCCCGAATTCGGTTTATTTGATAAGACTTGATTGTTGAATTTAATTTCATGACATGTTGGTTTGAATCAATTCGAATGAATGGTTAATGTTGTTTTGATTACATTTCAATTTGAATTTGAACGATGGAATCTTGGTTGCAATGACAATGGTGTTTCGGTAGTTTAATTGATTTAAGTGGATTTTTTTGAGTGTTTCTTGAGATAATGAAGTTGCTGCCCGATTTTTGTTTGTGTAATTCAAATGCGTTTAAAACTCAATTTTTCATGTTTTGATTGATTAATAGCATGAGTTCTTTGGTTAGTCCATTTGTGAATCGATAATCATGAATAAATTCTTGATTCTTGAATTTTTCATTCATTTATATAAATTGCATTCGATTTTAATATCTTGCTTATTGACCATGTTTATCTTATTGCCATTTCATTTCGATTTTATTCCACCCTTATTCTACTAACGAATTTGTTACTTGTGAAGGCATTCAAGAATAGTTCAAACATCATTTCATCATAAGGTATATATATACCTTTCTCCATTTACATTTTTATTATAGTTATTATACTACTTCAATATAATATTTAGTTATGTATTTTTAATATTTTGAATATAATTAGATAGTATTTCTATTTTATATTTAATATTGTAAATATAATTATATAGTATTTCTATTTCATATTTAGTATTGTAAATACAATTATACTACTTTTATTCATATACTTTATTCGGTTCAATTTGTAAATAAAATCATATTGTAATTATTATTCTTGTGTTACGATTTCGAATTTGGAATTTAATTCAACCTTTGAATGAATCTGAACGCAAATATATATATTCTAACCAATCTAATAAAATACATACTTGAGCATTGCAACATTCTTTGCATAGTTTTTGTTTGTATCTTGAGTGATGTAGGAATCTTCATTTGGTATTCATCTGATGCGTCAAGCCTTATCCGATCTTGACGACTGCTTGGAGCTCAATTCTTGCACCACATAAAAGCTATTTAATTATTCAAATTAATTTGATTTGGTTGTATATATCCCCATTCATGAACATGTACCCTCATTTCCGCATAGATTGTAATAGCTTAGGATTTATTGTCTTGTGTGTTCTAATAACCGTTTAATTATGCGTTTATCATATTAGAACACATAGTCTCCTCTTGGGCTCCTCATCAAGGAACAGATATACATACACAATGCACACTCGCACACATACTCGCACACATTCATAGTTTGGTCCTGGGCTATTCTACAGCGACAACTATCCGATCGATTGTTCCAATCGGTCGTTTAGAATACTAGTGACACGCTAGTCCCACTTTCTAGGAGCATACATATAGCCACTTTGTATGGGCTTTTATCGAGTTATTCTCTACTTCCACGAATATTTACAATTATTTATTCGTTTCTCTCCCATTTCTCGCGCCTTAGTCCATATATCAAATCTAAATTTTCTAATAAGGGTCGAATGGTAGGGAATAGACATTTGTCTATTCTCTCGAGATCTAATCAAGGATAAGTCATCTGACTTATATTGATTGATCATAGCCCGCTTAAAATACTTTCATAATTAAAATTCCAAACCTTGATCCAACGTCGAGTGACTTTTCAAAAATTTCTTTTCTCAATTAAAAAGGGTCGAATGGTAGGGAATGAACATCTGTCTCTTATCTCGAGATTTCATCAAGAATAAGTCATCTGACTTATATTGACGAATCATAACCCGACTAAAATACTTTAAAGGCATCTCATTCTTTTTTAACAAAAGGATTAAATAAGGGAGTCAAGGTATCTACCTTTTCTTGCTCTAAGTGTGCGAGTCCCAAGTATCTACTTTGGACATACAAACACTTGTGTCATATAAAATCAATCCAAACTCATTCAAATATTTTTCTGTGCCCTTGTGCATCACTTTCTTCTAAAATCAAATCAACAAACACTCTTTTCATTTTCAAGAAGAACTACGAAGTTTTGACTTTCCCATTGCACGAGGAAATACGTAGGCACAAGGTTTTAAAACTGCGGCAAACTCAAAATAATATAAAAACAAAATCTTTCTTCCTTCTTCTTTCTCGATCATTACTTATAAGATAGCAATTGTCATAAGCACTTGAACACACATGAACTAAATGGGTCCCATCGAGTACGATGGATGTGAGGGGTGCTAATATCTTCCCCTTGCATAACCGACTCTCGAATTCATCTTTTGGTCTAATAAACCATCTTATCCTTTGCTCCTGGGTTTTATTCGATGTTTTCCCATTTCTTTTGGAATAAATAAATACTTGATGGCGACTTCATTGTACTGAATTGTAAATTTTTTGAGGCGCTACACACCCTTTTATACCGTCTTTGTTAATATTGTTCTTTAAACAAACATTTGTTTTATCACCTTTTGTAGTGTCTTTGTTAATATTGTGATTTAAACAAACATTTGTAAAATAGAAATGAATTATTTATGCAGCTTTTTTCCAATATTTCATTACTAATCAGACTTACTCAAGTTAGATAAACTATCAAATCTTAGAACTTTTAATATTATAAATTCAATTAATATCTTGTACTAGACGTTAGCTATTATTTGAAATTGAATCTCAATGTTTAAGGGCTATGCTTATTTACTAACTTCTAAAATGCCTAAAAGCTCGGTCTTGGTTTTGCTATCTTAGATTCAATTAATTTTATTCATGTCTTGCAAAGAAATATATTTTATGAATGTTCAAATTTCTAATGTTAAAATTGACTTTTATTTATCTGTAATGTACAGTATTAAGTTTAGTTGTACACTATATAAATTCTAAAAATTTACTTAGTAGTTGTTATCTCAAAAATGGTATATGGAAAAAAATATATTATTGATTTAAATATTTTTATATAAGAAAATTTAGTATCGATTCAAATTTATTTTTAAGTGATACCAAAACAAAAATAATATACGATTTTTTTTTTATTATTGATCTAAATATTTGGATATACGAAAATTTACTATTTATCTAAATATTTTTGTAAATGATACCTAAGCAAAAATAAAATTTATATACAGAGAAAACATATTATTCATCTATATATTTTTATATACGAAAAATAGTATTTATGATTCAAATATTTTTATTCAAAAATGGTATACAGAAAAAAAAAACTATTATTGAACTAAATATTGTTAGGAGAATACTTAGATACAATCGATAGGTGTGGTTCATAATTTTCTCCAATAAAAATATGATAAATATATTTAAAAATCTTTTAAGAAATAAAAATAGGAAGAAATTGCATATATGTAGGAGGAAATTATACACTTGCCATATTTTAATTGGAAAAAAATAAAAACCACACTAAAGAATTGTACCTAAGTTATTTTCATATTTTTATATACGAGAAGTTACTGTTGATCCAAACATTTTTGTAAATATACATAAACATACATAATATTTGTATACGGGAAAAATTTATTATTGATCCATATATTTTTATATACGAAAAATGAAATTTATTTATAATTCTAAAATATTATATGGGAAGAAATTTATTATTGATTTAAATATTTTATATAAGAAAAATTTACTATTTATCCAAATTTATTTTTAAATGATACGTACACAAAAATAAAATTTGTATACGGAAAAAAAATCTTTTATTCATCTATATATTTTTATATACGAAAAAATATATTTATGATCTAAATATTTTTTATTCAAAAAAGGTATACGGGAAAAATTCAATTATCGATCTAAATATTTTTATTTACAAAAAGTTACCAATGATCAAAATATTTTTGTAAATGGTACATTGGTACGTAAGCAAAAATAATATTTGTATACAGGAAAATAAATATTATTGATCTATATACTTTTGTATACGAAAAATAGTATTTATGATCTAAATATTTTTTATTCAAAAATTGTATATGGGAAAAAATTATTATTGATCTAAATATTTTTATATGGGAAAATTTACTATTGGTCCAAATATTTTTTTAAATGATAAATAAACAAAAATAATATTTGTATAAGAGAAAAATATATTACTCATCTATATATTTTTATATACTAAAAATGATATTTATGATCCAAATATTTTTTATTAAAAAATGATATACACGAAAAAAAATTATTATTGATCTAAATATTTTTATATACAAAAAGTTACTATTGATCCATGTATTTTTATAAATGATACCTAAACATAATAATATATGGATACGGAAAACAATCTATTATTGACCTATATATTTTAATATACGAAAAATGATATTTATGACCCAAATATTTATAATCTAATATTTTTGATTCAAAAATGGTATACGGGAAAAAAATTATTAATTTAAATATTTTTATATACAAAAGTTTACTATTGATCCAAATTATTTCTAAATGATACCTAAAAAAATAAAACTTGTATACGGGAAAAATCTATTATTTATCTATATATTTTTATATACAAAAAATGATATTTATATTCAAAAAAAAATTTATTTAAAAATGGTATACAGAAAAAAATCTTTTATTGAATTAAATATTTTTATATACAAAAAGTTAATGTTCATCCCAATATTTTGTAGATGATACATAAACAAAAATAATATTTGTAACGGAAAAAAATTACTGTTTTATATATTTTATATATGAAAAATGATATTTATGATCCAAATATTTTTTATTTAAAAATGATATACGGAAAAAAACTATAATTGATTTAAATATTTTTATATATAAAAATTACTATTGATTCAAATTTATTCCTAAATTATACTTAAAAATTTTTTAAATTTGTATATGAAAAAAAATCTATTATTCATCTATATATTTTTATAAATAAAAAATGATACTTATGATTTAAATATTAAATAAGTATATTATGTTAATAATACTTTATTGAGATTCGAAAAATCTCAACCACATTTAATTATAAGAACTTTCTATCAATTTACTTTCCATCCATTAATTTTCTTTGAAACCAAATTCTCATGTAAACCCGCTTATTTTCTAAAACTAAGTATGCTATCAAGTTCCACGGGGATAGAAATAAAGAACTTGTTGGGTTTGTGAAAATGCTAAAAGTTCAACGTGATTAGAAATAAAAGAAATATTATATTATAGTTTACTCATACCTTCGAACTTAGCCAAAAGACAAAAGCAGTTGTATGATTGTAATGCCACATATATATACAAATCTCAACATGATATTATCAAATGGGAATACCACAAAGTAATAATAATAATAAAAAAAGCTAAAAAAAACTATTTGCTGCAAACAACAAATCTAGTAACTACAAGTGCTTTAGTTTCAAGTCTCTATTAAAAAGCAAAACTACAGCTAGTGATAAATTACGTGAAGCATAAACATCTACACATTAGCAAAAGCAGCTTCTGGATGATAATGTAGCATCTCACTCCACATCATTTCTCTAATCCTATCATCACCCCAATTTTCATTTATGTCAAGATCGACAGGGACTCGACTAGGAAGGTTACACCCTGGATCATAAAGTCCTGCCATATATGGATGTTGGAGTGCTTCTAATACAGTAATTCTCTCTATTGGATCAAACATGAGCATTTTTTGCAACAAATCTATGGCTAACGGATCCGCTTGTGGAAATATTCGAGAGAAGTGAGTCCCCTCTGTAAACGGAAGTGATTTGATAAAAAACATGGCTTTTGGATTTTCAATAAACTCGAGATCATATTCATCTGGACTCCCAAGAACGCTTACAATTAGTTTCAATTGGTTCAGTGTGTCGGTTCCTGGAAAGATTGGCTTTCTACCAAGCATCTCAGCGAAAATACATCCCACAGACCACACATCGATTGAGGCTCCATAATTGTTACTGCTTAATAGAAGCTCTGGAGCACGATACCATCGCGTGACAACATATTCGGTCATTAACTCATCATTAATTTCATTGGTCCGGGCAAATCCAAAGTCGCATATCTTCAAATCAAGATTTTTGTTGACAAGTAGATTCTTTGGTTTTAAGTCTCGATGAAGAATATTTGCAGAGTGGAGATACTTAAGACCTTGAAGTAGCTATATAAATAAGATTTTATCATTAGCTACAATGAGTATATCCCGATAAATCGGATTGTAATTTTTAAATTATAGATACTGAACATATATTCTTAATTGTATTGCATAGAAGTAATATATATGTTAGATTTAATAATTGCATTGAGTCTTTGAGTTTTATCACACTTAAATAACTAATGCATTCATTTTAAAATCAAAATTTTAGTCGTTCAACTATTTGTTATAAGTTTTATTCATTTTAAATATTATAAAAAATGAAATATTTAAGAGATTAAAATGTTTAATTTAAAAGTTAATATATTACTGGAAGGATAAAATTTGCAATTGAACTTATAGGTTAGTTAAGATTTAATTAGTTAGTAATAGAATAATTTTTTTTTTTTAATTTGAATTTCAGTTTTAGGAAAAGATTTTATTGTTAAAAACATAAAGTAAATTTTATATAATAACTTGATGTTTTATTGTTATTCTAACTAATGTTCTTCCTATATTGTAGCCTATCTAAAGGCATTTGGGTTAGGAATAAATTTATTAACAAATTTTATTCAAATGTAAACCTAAATATAACTAAAAAAATTTTAAACCTAAATAACTAAACTAGGATAATTTGTTTGGATCAATAAATAAATACAAAAACATTTTATTTACTACTAATTTATAAAACAAGAACTCTATCAATTGCCATAGTTTATAAACAAAAACTAATCATACCTGAAATAAAAAATATTTACAGTGATCATTAGAAAGTATTTGAGATGACTTGATAATTTTATGAAGATCAGTATCCATTAGTTCAAAAACTAAATAGATGTCTTTAAAACTTGTTCTTTGAAATGTGGGTGGCATCATTACATCTTTTAAGGTAATCACATTCTTGTGTCGAATATGTCTAAGGATCTTCATCTCCCTTAAAGTTAGAATTGAGTCACCACAGTTATCAAATATGTTACTAATTTTCTTAATTGCAACTTTTTCATTTGTGTCCTTATTGATGGATGAACATACAACACCATATCCTCCTCTACCAATGAGATTGATTGGAATATACTTCATATCAATCTCAAACAATGTTCTTTCTAATTTTCCAATTGCATAATAGTGTTTTCCTTTTGGTTTAATTCTATAAGGAGGTTGAATTAAAGTTGCCATTTTTTTCCTGCAAATTAGCATCACCACAACATATTAAGCATAATTAATATTTTATCGAATTTTGTTATAAAATCACATCAACAAACTGAATGAAAAAGAGTAATTACTGATGCTTTATATTGCAATATAAAATTAGGTTAGAGTCAATTCTTACGGATTAATTCTAAATCCGAATGATCTCAAAAGTACTCAAGAGGCATCAATAATGAAAACCAATATTTCAAAAGAATTAAATATAAATCCATACCTCAAAATAAAAGTTCTTCAAAAGATTCGGAATTGTATAATGAACAAAAGTTATATTGAAAGGGCAGAAGTGGACTCATAAACTCAGAAGAGAAAAGTTGATGTGAATAAACAACTTAGTCAAGATCACTTTATATATAAAATGATTTGAAGGCAATAAGATTCTATAAAAATAAATAATATATTATTTGTTTCCGAGAAAACCTTTTTAATTAATAAAATCAATTAAATATTTAAATCTAATCTTACCTAAATGAATCAAAGTGATGTGGCATACATCATTATATTCAATTTTTAACAGCCTTTACTCATCTTTTAAAAAAATCAACCACAAACAATATGACACATCTTTATTTAGACATAGAATATATATGATCAATAATAATAAAATAAAAATAAAAATTAATTAATGAAAGAAAAAAAGCAACAAAAACCTTTTTAATTAATAACTGACAATTTAATATTTAAATCTAATCTTACCTAAATAAATAAAAGTGACGTGGCATATATCATTATATTCAATTTTTAACAATCTTTATTTATTATTCACAAACAAATATAACACATAAAAAATATAATAATAAAATAAAAATTAAGATTAATTAATGAAAGAAAAAAACAATAGAAAAACCTTTTTAATTAATAACTGACAATTAAATATTTAAATCTAATCTTATCTAAGTAAATAAAAGTGACGTGACATATATCATTATATTCAATTTTTAACAACTTTTATTTATTCTTTAAAAAAAAACATTTATTTATTATTCACAAACAAATATAACACATCCTTACCTAGACATCAAAAAGATATGATTAATAATAATAAAATAAAGGTTAAGATTAATTAATGAAAGGAAAAACAACAACAAAAAAAACCTTTTTAAAACGGACAATTAAATATCTAATCTTACTTGAGTAAATAAAAGTGACATGACATCATTATATTCCATTTTTAAAAACCATGATTTATCCTTTCAAAAAAAATCTTTATTTATTATTCACAAACAAATATAATACATCCAACAAAAAAACATTTTTAATTAATAACTGACAATTAAATATTTAAATTTAATTTTACTTGATGAAATAAAAGTGACGTAGCATATATTATTATATTTAATTTTTAACAGCCTTTATTTATCCTATAAAAAAATCTTTATTTAAACAAATAAATACAACACATCTTAACCTAGACATCGAATACATATCATCAATAATAATAATAATAAAAAATTAAAATTAATTAATAAAAAGAAGAAAAAAAACAAAAAAACATTTCTTATTAAGAGCTGTCAATTAAATATTTAAATTTAATCTTATTAAGCAAATAAAAGTGACGTCACATATATCATTATATTCTATTTTTAACAACTTTTATTTACTATTCACAAACAAATATAACACATCCTTATCTAGAAATCGAATATATGTGACCAATAATAATAAAATAAAAATTAAGATTAATTATTAAAAGAAAAAAGCAAAAAAAATATTTTTAATTAATAACATCAAATTAAATACTTAAATCTAATCTTACGTAAGTAAATAAAAGTGAGGTGGCATATATCATTATATTCAATTTTTAACAACTTTCATTTATCCTTTTAAAAAATAACATTTATTTATTATTCACAAACAAATATAATACATCCTTATCTAAGCATCAAATACATATAATTAATAATAATAAAATAAAAATTAAGATTAATTAATGAAAAAATCTTTTTAATTAATAATTGACAATTAAATTGTTAAATATCTAATCTTTCCTGAGTAAATAAAAGTAAGGTGACATATATCATTATATTCAATTTTTAACAATATTTATTTATCCTTTGAAAAAGCAATCTCTATTTATGATTCACAAACAAATATAACACTTCCTTACCTATGCATGGAATGCATGTGATCAATAATAATAAAATTAAAATTAAAATTAATTAATGAAAAGAAAAAAAACAATAAAAAAAACCTTTTTAATTCCTGACAACTAATATTTAAATATAATCTTACCCAAATAAATAAAAGTGACGTAGCATATATATTTATTTTCAATTTTTAACAACTTTTATCTTTCGTATAAAAAAGAAGATATTTATTAAAATTCTTAATTATCTTTCTTATTCCTTATTCACCCGTGTGGCTATCCTAATCAATCAGGATAATTTTTGTTTACAAAATCAAATAATATTAGTTACTGTTTTTACACCTCATCTTCCTAATTCAATTCAACGCATTTTTTTATATAAAAACGGTTCCACTTGCACCTCTATCTCCAAAATCACACTCTCACAATCCACAGTACATTTCTTACTCATGGCTCACATACATCCCTCTTTTTCTTCTTAAGTGTTACAACTTCCAATGTTTAAAAACTATAAATATCCCTAAATTCTCTTCCCCTTCAATTGAATTCAATAACCCTAATGACCAAAATGGCTATCCTCTTCAAACTCAAAAATTACACTATGATAAATACAAAATTTCAACATAAACAGCACAAGTGGACTTGAAACTTTAGGTGAACTTAGAAAGATGCTGGAAAAGAGACCACTTTATGTATAAACACTAACTGACGTCGATTTCAGAAGGCCTAAAAACCACCATTATTCACTTTCTAACATCTACATTTGTAATTTGGTTCTGCAGTTTGTGTTGGTAAATCATGTTGGAAATGTGATGGAAAAGTTACATATGTAGAAGATTTTGGATACCTTTGGATTTAAAGGTGTATATCTCACATAGGAGAAGCTTTGTATGGTACTTCGACATGAGAGAAAGCCGCACCTTGAAGGTGTTCATGGATTATGCAAAAGATATGCCTATTATAGATTTCTTCCTCTTTGATTGTTGAACGTATTTAGAAATTCTACTATTTTTTGTTTCAAGTTGTGCTTAAGAAATATTAAGGTAATAAAATATTTTGGACAGTGAGGATTGGTTTGACCTTGTATTGAAACTTTTGAAACAGAATTAGTAGAAGGTGTGGATCGCTTGATTAAGAGAGCGGAGAGGTGTCTAGAAGCGGGTGCCGCATGATAATGATTGATTTTGATAATGTTTCCAAACATGCTGATAATATGCGAGCAGATGTTATCGCAAAGATCATAAACCGCCTTGGTCTGGAGAAGACTATCCAATGTACATAATAAATACCGATCTGTTAATACTTAGTTTTCCTGTAATATGTTTGTACTTTGTAGTCAAGACTGTGTTATACGCAAATCTATCAGTTTGTGTTTCTGATAAATTTCTTTGCTGCTGAATTCAGTTTAATTACAGTAGCAGAAAACCTGCACCAGAATCCATCACCAACAAGATTTACGGAAACACCCTATTTGGAAGTGTCCCATTCAAGTATGCCTTAATATTCTAAATCTACATTTCACTTTTGAAATCACAGTTGATGGTTTTCTCAAGTTTTTCATACAATTTCTATTGGCACAGATTTCTGAGATAAAGATTGCTGGTATTCGCAACGTTGACTTATCAAACGTTGGAGCTAAGAGCATTATTGAGATCAATGTAGGTGCGTTCCTGATTTGTAATTATTATTATTTGCCGAAATTTCTACTTGCAAACATGATTTTTGACTATTTGTTATTATTTCACATAATTTTTTATCCATTTACAAACTTAAGATTTGTGACTCTGGTTTTGCCATAGTAACTTTTAATGACACACCCACCATTATATTATGGACAGTATCAATGGTTATCGCGTCGACCATACTGGTTATGTCTATTGTGGTCCCAGCCTTTTGCACTTGGCTCATGCTCAAATGGCAGTGTGACTCAGTTTCTTTCTGTTTTGGTTGGATGGTTTGGAGAAGCCGATAATGTTTCAGCTTTGGATATTCTTGTGTTATATGTATATTCTAAATATTATGCTGTTTACTTCAAACTCCTTAATCCATTGGTTTTAGTAATCGTAACTGGCGGTATTCTGTGCGTACTTGGTTATTGGTGTTCATGATATTCTATATGTACTTGATGCGGTGAGTAATAGTTTCATATGTTTTCAAACTGTCTTTCTTTACATTTATGTGTGTTCCCAAGGTGTTTGTACTCTAATAAACCTAACTACTTCAGGAGGAAGTATGACATTAAGGAAGATCTTCAGCGGGGATGAGACAACGACCGACAAAACTGAGCTATACAGACCGACGAAACTGAGCTATACAGACCGCGATGACGTAGATGTTGGCCTGCTATACAAATCTGAGCGGGATGAGACAACAAGTCTTCAATACAAGTTCAAGTTCCGCAGAAACTGTATTTCTTAAGAACGTTACTCAAGGAAAAGTTGAAGATTCTATTAAGGTCTGTCTTCTTTATACCACTTCAATGTAGCTGTCAGCATTGATGACAAGTAGAATCTGAGCAAGTTAAGTTCAAATGGTTAATTATTCGTTTTACACTTACAGTGGAATCTCTGACTATTTTGCAGGCTATTCAAATAGAGTTACAAAAGTTAGATGAAGGATGTAGTATCGAGGATGCAAAATCTATTTGTGAGCCAGAAATTGTTCGTCAGCTTTTGTTTGGCAGGTTGAAACAAGTTGTCATAAGTTGTTTTTCATAGTTATTTTGATATACAGGATGTAATATACAAACTCTCATGTTATAATGTATACAACTCACTTGTAGAAGCATCTCAAGGTCTACCTTGCACCTTTTCTTCATGGAATGTCATTTAACTTAATTGTTGTTTCAACTAACTTGCATCCGACAACTTTTGGTTTCAATACCGGAAAACCTCAAATTCAACTTTATTACTTGCTTGGCCTTGTGTATGTTGTGGTCACGCCATTTCTACTTCCATACATCATTGTGTTCTTCGGTTTGGCATATCTTGTATACCGTCATCAGGTAGGTATTCATGATGTTTCGACTCTCTTCGTTACCAATTTTACATATATACCATAAACATGATTACTGATTTTGTATAATATTCACGGTCATATTGTATTTGTCTTTACATTGAAACTGTGTCTGCTACAAAAAATAAACAGACATTGAAAAAGCCGTGTATGTTATGATGCTCCCTTTCCTTGTAGTAAAAATTGTGTATGTTAGATGATATGTCTTTGATTTTCAAACTAAAACATTTTGAAGTCTTTTTTATATTAGATATTTTGTTAATGGCATTGGTTAAATGTGCTTCACGTATCATTTACAGAAGAGGCATGCAAAGGAGCAAGATAAGTGATTGAAAAATAGTTTAAAAAATTTTGAATTAAGGAAATCCTCTTTGACAATTCACTTGCAGTATCTAATAATGTTGTTCAGATTCATTTTAGCTTCCACCTTATATTCGTAAACCTTTCATTTCATGACAGGTTGGGTTATATAGTTTGCTAATGCTGGTGATACTACCATGGATATTGCATAGAATACGACACTGTGGGTGAGTTATGAATTTCAGAATGCTCTTATATTGTTGAGTCTCGAGGTTGCTCACTATGATTGCTACTACATAAGTATGCATTGGATTTGACTGTGGAGAGAGAAAAAGATGTTCTCAATGATGTATTCTACTAATGCAAAAAGAAATCTATTTGAAAAGACACCAATGGAGTCGCCACCTTATGAGATTCTGGAAATTAAAACTCCACTACTAAACATCGATGAGAATACAGTTCAAGAAACAAGTCACTTCCTGATATGCCATTATTACCGAAGAATGTCAGCTCTGGGAGTTTAAGTTCAATGGATTGGATGCATAGATCTGCAATAAAACCTACTTTCTTTGATGTCCGGGGAATAGATTTTGACAGGGTTCATGGCATGCGGAGATCATTTAGTGAAGGAGATATGACGCTGACGTGCTCAGAATACTTGAAGAGATCTCATGTGGCATTCCAGTTGTTGGCTTAAGAAGAGGACTTTTCTCATGTAGACAGCGGTTGCATTCTTCTGTTTGAATTCATGATGAGCATGTTGAATCATAATAATTATTATAAAAGTGCTTATGCATAAGTTTTTTCTATTCAATTAGTTGACTCAATTGGTTGGAGATGAATTGCATTCATTTCTCTAATATTGCTTCCCTGATTTCCCTTAAAAGAATTGAATAGAAATATTTTTAATGAGCTGGTGTATAGGTACTTGCATATAGGTATTAAATTGCAAACATTTTACATGTATAATTTTGAAAGGATGGAAATTACATTTGAAGAAAACATCCATGGGTTTTTAGAATGTATCTTTATAAATGATGTAAAACAGAACTCCTACAATCAGGAAACAATATCTCTTCTCCAATATGGAGTGGTTAATGCTTTTTGGATTTCCTTTGTCATGGCACTATCTACACTCCTTGATGATAGTATTTTTTTTATGTGATTTCTGAAGGTGGAGCTTAAGTGAGTTGCTACTCAGTCTAGCATTCTTGCCACATATATGACAAACTTTCAATGTTGGTCTCCGCCTTCGCCACTCCATTGAAACCTTACCATGCAGTTTTTGATCAAGTTATTGTAAGATCTTTTCAAAACCATCATTCGGCTGTGTTCGACAGTGAACATTTTTCCGTAGCATTACATGCTTCTAATAATGTGAAGTTGCTGCATCACATTCCAAATATAACTTGCATTGACACTCTTAACTATTAACTATTCAAAGATAAATTTAAGATTGCTTTATGTTACATAACAATGAAAATAAATTATCTGATAGCATAACTTGTCATCAAGATTAAACTATTTAGTTATAATTGCAACATTGATATGGATATGAAAATGTGGCTAACATATTTTTTTTTATCAAGATTAAACTATTAGTTATAATTGCAACTTGGAGGAATAATTAACATTAGAATAATAAAGAGTGTACATATTTTTTTAGAAAATATATTTTTGTAATTTTATTTTTAAATTATAAATAGACTTTTAAAGAATTTTTTTTTAAAGATGAAGCAAATAAAAAATTATTTTTAAAATATTATTTGAAATAAAATAATAATATTTGAACACAATATTTAAGAACAATCCTATTTATAAAAAGGAATCAAACATGAGGAATGAACTACTTATATATATCTGAATAAACTAATTATATTTTAAAATATCAATAAAACAAATGATAAAAGGGACAATTAATAATTTTACGAAAGGTTTTTCAAACATATACAAAAAATTTGTTATATTTTTATAAATAATGTCAAGATAAAAAGAATATTTATTATTTTTTTAGACGGAAAAAATCTATAATTGATTTAAATCCTTTTTTTTTTTTAAATGTGAGTACTGATATGGTATGCACATATGGTAAGTGATATTAAGCTATTGATTTAAAAATATAATAATATGGTACGCAAATATGTTTTTTTAATTATTTATGTATCTATTATTTTTATTATAAAATTATTTATAATTCACGATATGGACATTTTCAAAATAATATATGGAAAATATTAATATATATATATATATATATATTATTGATGTAAAATAATTTTGGTAAAATTAATTTATTTTTTAATTTAAAATTTTCTCTTTTTTAAAAAATATAATCAAAATATTGAATATTAACGGAACACGAGATTATTGATAAAAAATTGAATATTTACGAAAATATAAAGTTGTTGATTAAAATAGTAAATATTAACGAGAACATGAATTTAATCATCAAACTATTGAAAATTACTTAGAACATGAAATTATTGATTAAAATATTGAATATTAACGAGAACATGAGGTTCCTAATTAAAATATTAAATATTAACGAGAACATGAAGTTACTAATCAAAATATTGAGTATTAAAGAAAATATTAAATTATTGATCAAAATATTAAATAATAATAGAAACATAAATTTACTAATTAAAATATTAAATATTAACGAGAACATAAAGTTATTGATCAAAATATAGATAAATAATATAACAACTTTACTATTGTTTTAAAAAAAAATTTACAACAATTCTAAAACAATAATAATATTTATATTATATTAAAAAATGTATATTGTTAGTTCAAATATTTTAATATATTAGAAGAATTATAGATATTAACTTATTATCTCTTTTAAAAAAATTATTTATAAAGAAATTATTGTATATGAAACTATTTTTTAATTTTAATTAAAATTAAAAAATAAATTATAACTATATTTTTTTAATTATATTTACTTTTGAAATAATGTCAATATTAAACAAAATAAGAGGATTGAAACTGGTACCCGTGCAAAGGTTTTGTTAGTGAACAACACCAATTATAGGCCTTTTCCAATATTTTAATGCATTATTAGGTCCAAATAATAATAATCATTCTTTTGAATATAACTATTGTATTCTCTAATATTTTATTAATATAATATACATTGGAAATATTTTTTTTAAAATTATTATATTATATATTTTATTAAAATATAATTTTGTATGTTACCAAATTTTATATATCATATATTTTTGTTTCATACATTCTACATTTTTTTTTTAATTCAGATTAAATTTATATACTTTAGACATATTTTTCTATAATATTGAATTTTGCATGACATCAATATTAAACAAAATAATCAAACATCAACCGGTACCCGTGCAGACGCACAGGTATCACACTAGTTTTTAGTCAAAGATCACACCTATTATTTTTAACAATATTAATTTTTATGTAATTTCTTTTAGAATAAAATATTTAAAAAAATGAAAAGTTTAAGGATCCTGAAGGTACCACTTTTCCATTCCTTTTTTTATTTCTATTTTTTATTTGTTATTATTTTATTTTTGTTAATAATAATAATATTTATTTTATCATTTAGAGTTTTAAAATCACTTGGGCTTAGTAACCTCTAAAGCCCAGCGCCAAATTTCTCTTCACTACTATTTTCTAATTCACACCCTTTCTTAAAATATTTTCTTATTTTCTTTCATATTTATATTTTTATGCATGTATAGGGTTTAATGTAACACCCCAAATTCTATCCGAAAAATATATTGAAAATTAGAGTAATTAAAATTTTCAACAAAACATAGGATGCCACATTTCAAAATTAATTACACAAACAGATAAGATACATAATACTTTTTAATTTGGAGAATCTCATAACAACTTGCAATAACTTTCAAACAAAATACTTTTTTTTATATTACTACGCAGCGGAATTCATAGTTATACAACTGAATATATTATACTAATAACAACAAGAGTCAACAATATACAACATAGACCAAACGTCCCCTGAGTGTTACGTATCAGAGCAAAGACACCGACTTGAACCAACAGCAACTAATTCTTCCATTCTTTAATACCTGCACGTTACCAGTATAAAGGCAACGGTGAAACAAATGAAGGGGTGAGATATCTAACAATCTAATAAATTGTATGATAAATAATATATGATAGAATTTAGATAACGTAAATCACCGCTTCGCAACTTATTCTCACAACCAACAATCACAACATAATCATCAACGAAATATAATGACAATAATTTTTCCACACAACAACATTTATCACAACATATTCGTCAACGTAACAACTTAACTCAACACAACTTAATAACAACAACAACTTATAACAAACGCAGCTTATAACAACAACAACTCAACGACAATCAATAAACAACGAATAATAACAACAACTTTAACACGCGACTCAATATGCGACTCAACTGGGCAAATGCATGTGGTACCATTTGGAGCAGAACTCCTAACATAAACATATGTCAGTTTATCGAGGCATTAACAAGGCATAAGCCTTCAACGTGGTGCCATCAAGGCCAAGGCATAAGCCTTCAACTTTCAACGTGGTGCCATCAAGGCCAACTTAATCATGCAATGTATACCATGCGACCTCAACTTCAATAACAAATACACAATAATACAACAACAACACGCATCAGCAACAACTTATAATATGCATCAATGGCATCAACTTAGATCAACACTGGTCATACGACCTACAACTCAAGCATGTCAATTATTCAGGACGATTCAACTTAATCAACGACTATAGGCCTACAACTTCAACAACTGCAAAAATAACTTATCAACATTGGTCATACGACCTACAACTTCATCAACGTATTAATAACAATAATAGTTTATCAATAAAATTAATACGAGCAAACAAAAACCAATTTCATCACAATCTGCAACTTCGCAATTTATTAACAACATCGATACCAGCAAACAACAACGACAATTCAACGGAAACAACACAACACAATTTATCACCTGCAAATTCACAGTTTACAACAAATATATAACACCCGAATCAACCAAAATAAGCTACAAACAAACCACATAATTAGTCGGACTATTCTGACTATTTTTTGGTTAATTAATCTTCTGCTAAATTACTCAAATTTTCTACTTTGAACTACTATTAAACCACCACAATCCCTACAATTCTAAAATAACTCTAAGGTGCTCAAAATTGCTCTACCGACAACTCTTATATGTAAAATAATATTTATGAAAATAATTAGTTTATGGTCTGACTCAAGTAATAGCAAAACAACTCTAAAGGGTCAAATACACTTACCTTTAATTCTACGGCTTATTATATTTTAATTTTAAACAACTCGAAAACAACGTTGACAACTCTAAACATGTCAGAATCACCCAAAACAATTAAAATATGACTCTTAATAACTCAAAACAACTTCTTACAATTTTATTGACAACTCAATCAATTCTATTGGCAACTCTAACAAAATTAAAATTAACTTAATTGAGTTAATTAACCCAAAATAATTATTTATCCAAATATTTATCTCTAATTTCTAAAAAAAAATATTTATTTATGCCTAATGAAATTTTATATATATCACAAGGTTGAAAAAGTTGCACTACAGTATTGCTACTCACACTTTGATTCATAGTACCGCTACAATATGCACATGGAATGGAATGAGTTACTACCTCAATCTAGTTAAAATATGAACGACACACAAGAGATCTAATTTTGAATAAAATTATAAAAAATCATAGCAATTGGATATGGAATATATTTGAGTACATGATTTTTGTTTGTTTTATTTTCTTACCAACATCATTAACTTCAATAATTTCATTTTAAGTCAATATATCATAACAAAATCTTAAATATATGTCTAAGATATTATCTTCTACTAAATAAAAACCACATACTTACACATAGGAGGCAAGTATTTAAGTATTAGTAATAGCTTACTCGGTAATATAATAAAACAAAAGAAACAGGCGAGGTTTTAATGGTACATAAAAAAAGATGTTCCATGTACAACAAAGTGTCGTTTAACACTTCATGCCTCACCATGTGCATGCCGCTCGACAAGCACTTCTTTCTCAAGTGTCGTTCAGCACACTCCCTTTATCAGGGTGTGTCCTTCAGTTCCATGTGTTTTCCGCGATTTTTCTTTGAATAATTTTATATTTCTACGGATTCATTCCAAACAATAATTTCATCACACAACATCAATCAATCATTACCAAATAATAATTTTCAATTTTCAAACCAATTATGTAATTAGTTCAACTACGAACAATTTCCCACTAAAAAGAACAACTACGAATGCGTAAATTCCTCATTATCCTAATTCCCACATACTATTCATCATACAACCCATTAAAAAATTAGAACCTCACCCTTACCTGGATTCAAAAGCAGTTCAACTCTACGTTTGCCTCCTAATTTCCGGTCGAATTCTGCCTTGGCTTTTCGGTCGGCAATTTCCTCTTCCGGCGACCAAACCCTTGTTCCTCTTTTCTTTCTCCCACGTACAACTTTTTCCAAAAATATTCACTAAACCCTTATAATTCTCCTTTTGTATCTCCTATAATTAAATCCAACTTATAATAATAATAATAATAATAATAATAATAATAATAATAATAATAATAATAATAATAATAATAATAATAATAATAATAATAATAATAATAATAATAATAATAATATTTTGTTTCTACTTGGGCTTAATGTTCACACCTCCTCAATATTATTCGCCACACAACAATTCAATTTAATTCAATAATGATCCCATATAATAATATTATTTCTAATATTATTTTCTACATTTTCTCATCCATCAATTAAATAACACCAACTCGCAAATAATATTCTAATAGTAATTCTCCGATTAAACCAACTAATCAACTAATACCCATGATGCGACTCTTTTCCGAATAATTCCAATTAAATCAATAATATCATCTTTAATGTTATTCTTCTGATTTATCCGACTAAAATCCAACTTAATAATTCAAATATGCCTCTTAAACAATAATATCGACAAATCCAATTACTCAGATTAATTTTCCAACTTTGACAATTCCAATAGGTAATTCCTTATATAATTTAATTAAATAATTAATTAAATTCGGGGTGTTACAACTCTCCCCCACTTAGGATATTTTCGTCCTCGAAAATCTATCCGACACAACCATCCTTAACTCACATTCGCATCCAATCTTTCGATTCAACAACAACCCAACCATGGCTTAAATCCGATACTTATATCTCAATTTTTCAATGCTCTTGCAACATAATCCTTACTAACTCGCCAACCATTTTGTCAACGTCTTGAAACAACATCTTATAATATAGTAACAACTACTACTCGCTTATTTTCTTGTACAACATGGTATCCTCTCCATAACAACATTCTCGTTGTAGCATCCACCACTTGCTTACCATTAAGATAGCAAAACAATTCTATATCATCCAATATAATTATGTCTACTATCAACAAGAGATTAAGGGTGATCAGTTCCTCAATTTGTCAATAAATATCCGACAACCATAATGGAGTACAAATCATCGTTACTAAATTATAATAGTGTTTCTTTAAACTTGCACTCAAGTCACCAAAAGCATCAAAATTCAATGACTCCCAAAACCAACATGCTAACATCAACATCTTACAGCGACATACTAACACACATTTATCGATAACATCAACCATACTTTTTTTACACCATTTCCGACACTTCTTATTATTGAAATCATACTTTTTGTATTTCCAACTATGACTCGCGGTTCAAAGATTCCAACAAATCCAACAACTTCTACAACTTTTCATCACTCACCAATAATCTCACAGCACAGTTTACACAATCTGTTACTTAATCGTCGTTCTCACATCATCATCTTACGCAAGGCTACTTAAACAACAACTACACAGTTCACCAACAACGCTGAACATAGCAACTTGCTAAATTCCATTTTATAACAATTATACTTAACAATTACCTTCAGAAACGTCGGTAATTTGTACCATACTTGCAATTCAACAACTGCTACACTGCTCCTCATTTTTCGATAAGTGGACATCAAAAATTCCTGATCATTCTCTTCCTACAGCCGCTTCAACTTGTTAAACAACCAAAACCTTCAATCCATGTCAACAAGCTCCAACAATACTTGCATTGTCTCCATTAAACGGTACATTGCACCAACAACTTACAACCGAAACATAACCGAGAAGCACAATTTCTCCCCCACTTAGCTTCAACTTAATTCCTACAAACAGTCAACCAAAGAAGCAACAAGTACCAACAGTGTTCCACACACTTATCGCGTATAAAGGAATTAAAAAACATTAGACAACAATGACCGGACAGACCGACCTGCTCTGATACCACTAATGTAACACCCCAAATTCTACCCGAAAAATATATCTAAAATTAGAGTAATTAAAATTTTCAACAAAACATAGGATGCCACATTTCAAAATTAACAACACAAACAGATAAGATACATAAAACTTTTTAATTTGGAGAATCTCATAACAACTTGCAATAACTTTCAAACAAAATACTTTTTTATATTACTACGCAACGGAATTCATAGTTATACAACTGAATATATTATACTAATAACAACAAGAGTCAACAATATAAACAACATAGACCAAACGTCCCCCCGAGTGTTACGTATCAGAGCAAAGACACCAACTTGAACCAACAGCAACTAATTCTTCCATTCTTTAATACCTGCACGTTACTAGTATAAGGGCAACGACGAAACAAATGAAGGGCTGAGATATCTAACAATCTAATAAATCGTATGATAAATAATATATGATAAAATTTAGATAACATAAATCATCGCTTCGCAACTTATTCTCACAACCAACAATCACAACATAATCATCAACGAAATATAATGACAACAATTTTTCCACACAATAATATTTATCATAACATATTCGTCAACGTAACAACTTAACTCAACACAACTTAATAACAACAACAACTTACAACATACGCAGCTTATAACAACAACAAATCAACGACAATCAATAAACAACGAATAATAACAACAACTTTAACACGCGACTCAATGTGCGACTCAACTGTGCAAATGCATGTGGTACCATTTGGAGCAGAACTCCCAACTTAAACATATGTCAGTTTATTGAGGCATTAACAAGGCATAAGCCTTCAACGTGGTGCCATCAAGGCCAAGGCATAAACCTTCAACTTTCAACGTGGTTCCATCAAGGCCAACTTAATCATGCAATGTATGCCATGCGACCTCAACTTCAACAACAAATACACAACAATACAACAACAACACGCATCAACAACAACTTATAATATGCATCAATGACATCAACTTAGATCAACATTAGTCATACGACCTACAACTCAAGCATGTCCATAATTCAGGACGATTCAACTTAATCAACGACTATAGGCCTACAACTTCAACAACTGCAAAAATAACTTATTAACATTGGTCATACAACCTACAACTTCATCAACGTATCAATAACAATAATAATTTATCAATAAAATTAATACGAGCAAACAAAAACCAATTTCATCACAATCTGCAACTTCGCAATTTATTAACAACATCGATACCAACAAACAACAACGACAATTCAACGGAAACAACACAACACAATTTATCACCTGCAAATTCACAGTTTACAGCAAATATATAACACCCGAATCAACCAAAATAAGCTACAAACAAACCACATAATTAGTCGGACTATTTTCCGGTTAATTAATCTTCTGTTAAATTACTCAAATTTTCTACTTTGAACTACTATTAAACCACCACAATCCCTACAATTCTAAAATAACTCTAAGGTGCTCAAAATTGCTAAAATAATATTTATGAAAATAATTGGTTAATGGTCTGACTCAAGTAATAACAAAACAACTCTAAAGGGTCAAATACATTTACCTTTAATTCTACGGCTTATTATATTTTAATTTTAAACAACTCGAAAACAACGCTGACAACTCTAAACATGTCAGAATCACCCAAAACAATTAAAGTATGACTCTTAATAGCTCAAAACAACTTCTTATAATTTTATTGACAACTCAATCAATTCTATTGACAACTCTAACAAAATTAAAATTAACTTAATTGAGTTAATTAACCCAAAATAATTATTTATCTAAATATTTGTCTCTAATTTCTAAAAAAAAAAATTATTTATGCCTAATGAAATTTTATATATATCACAAGGTTGAAAAAGTTGCACTACAGTATTGCTACTCACACTTTGATTCATAGTACTGCTAAAGTATGCACATGAAATGGAATGAGTTACTACCTCAATCTGGTCAAAATATGAACGACACACAAGAGATCTAATTTTGAATAAAATTACAAAAAATCATAGCAATTGGATATGGAATATATTTGAGTACATGATTTTTGTTTGTTTTATTTTCTTACCATCATCACTAACTTCAACCATTTCATTATAAGTCAATATATCATAACAAAATCTTAAATATATTTCTAAGATATTATCTTCTACTAAATAGAAACCATATACTTACACATAGGAGGCAAGTATTTAAGTATTAGTAATAGCTTACTCGGTAATATAATAAAACAAAAGAAACAGGCAAGGTTTTAATGGTACAGAAAAGAAAAAAAAGATGTTCCATGTACAACAAAGTGTCGTTTAACACTTCATGCCTCACCATGTGCATGCCGCTCGGCAAGCACTTCTTTCTCAAGTGTCGTTCGGCACACTCCCTTTATCAGGGTGTGTCGTTCGGTTCCCTGTGTTTTCCGCGATTTTTCTTTGAATAATTTTATATTTCTACGGATTCATTCCAAACAATAATTTCATCACACAACGTCAATCAATCATTACCAAATAATAATTTTCAATTGTCAAACCAATTATGTAATTAATTCAACTACGAACAATTTCCCACCAAAAAGAACAACTACGAATGCGTAAATTCTTTATTACCCTAATTCCCACATACTACTCATCGTACAACCCATTAGAAAATTAGAACATCACCCTTACCTGGGTTCAAAAGCAGTTCAACTCTATGTTTGCCTCCTAATTTTTTTTGGCTCGGTCGCGCCTTGGCTTTATTGGCAATTTCCTCTTCCGGCGATAGTTTTCTCCAAACCCTTGTTCCTCTTTTCTTTCTCCCACGTACAACTTTTCTCAAAAATATTCACTAAACTCTTATAATTCTCCTTTTATATCTCCTATAATTAAATCCAACTTATAATAATACTACTACTACTAATAATAATAATAATAATAATAATAATAATAATAATCATAATAATAAAATAATAATAATAATAATAATAAATATAATAATAATAATAATAAAATTAGTAATAATAATAATAATAATAATAATATTTTGTTTCTACTTGGGCTTAATGATCACACCTCCTCAATACTATTCACCACACAACAATTCAATTTAATTAAATAATGATCTCATATAATAATATTATTTCTAATATTATTTTCTACATTTTTTCATCCATCAATTAAATAACATCAACTCGCAAATAATATTCTAATAGTAATTCTCCAATTAAACCAACTAATCAACTAATACCATAATGCGACTCTTCTCCGAATAATTCCAATTAAATCAATAATATCATCTTTAATGTTATTCTTCCGATTTATCCGACTAAAATCTGACTTAATAATTCAAATATGCCTCTTAAATAATAATATCGACAAATTCAATTACTCCGATTAATTTTCCAACTTTGACAATTCTAATAGATAATTCCTTATATAATTTAATTAAATTCGGGTCGTTACATTTAATCTCTTTCCTTTCATATATTTTAAAATGAACAAAAATATTTTCTGGTTACTGAGTTCTTTTAATAGTTTTGTCTTTGTTTGTTAATTTAATATTGTTTCTTGTATAAGGACTTGTAATTGATTCATCCACATTTGTAAATATGTATCTCACTCCCATGACATCTAATGGTTAGTAAATATTTATTACTTTATTTTATTTAATTATTCATCACAAGCACAAAATCAAAAATATTTCCAAACTAATACCCATGAGCCATTTTTTAATCTTGAGTCGACAAAGCTTAGAAGCGTCGCAACGGCCACACATCTGTGCACACACCACGCTTACAATGAGGCTTTAGTTGATTAGTTAAACATTATTTAATTATCTAATTAGGTTATTTAAAATTAATTAGTCCATCTAATTAATTTTATTAAACTAATTACTTGATTAAATTTTGTTTAATTAATCGAATAAATTTATTTCGCGCATGCACCTACACAATTGTTAATTGTCTTATCATTTGTGCGAGGCACCTTGTATGGGCTTTTTATAAATTTACTTGCTATACTTTCATGTATGTAATTACTCGCAATTATTTGCTTCATTTCCATTCTCGCACCTTGGTCCACATACCAAGTTTTCATTCAATAAAGACCTCATGGTAGGGAGTACACATTTGTCTATTCTCTCAAGATTAATCAAGCTTTCTTGGTTAATCATAGCCCAAATCTTCTCTCATTGTCATTCACCACTTTCATAATCAAATTCTCAAACCTCGATCCAACATTGAGTTGTTTTCAAAAATGAATTTCACAAAACTTGGATGGTATTTGTTTGAGTCGTTGGATGATATCCCAATGATTTAAATAAATTTGAAGTCTTTAGGTTGTTGGATGGTAGCCCAATAAGCTAAATACTTTTATCCATTCAAAATACCTAATAATGTGAACCTCGTTTCACTTTACCATTTTCATAATAATCTTTTTGGATGAGAAATGATTGGTTGAGCTCACTCACCAATTTTTAGTATTTGAATCATTAGATGATAGCCTAATGTTTCAGTACTAGTCATCCATATTTAAACCAATTCAACTCATCAAACTTTTCCCACGTGCAAGTCCTTTTTTCAAATTTCTTTCTCTCACACGCGATCTTCCATCGCTCACATGCGATCTTCCATCGCTCACACGCGATCTTCTTTCGCTCACACGCGAATTGCACTAGTGATGTCTTATCGTCCACGTACGATTAGGCTCCTATTTTCATAAATAAAATCAACCAACCAACAAAAGTTCTCGCAACCGAGAACTACGTAAACTCTGACTTTTCCATCGCACTTGGGGAATACGTATGCACGAGATTCTAACGTCTTGGCAAGCACACTTTCAAAAAATTAAAACATGTCTCATTTCTTTTCTCTTTTCGCACATAGTAATTAGAAGATAGCAAATTAACACACTAAACACACAAACACACTTAGAACTAAATGGGTCCCATCGAGTACGATGGATGTGAGGGGTGCTAATACATTCCCCTTGCATAACCGACTCCCGAACCTGCATCTCTTGGTCTTGAAGACCATTTCATTTTCATTCCTTGGGTTTTATCTATATTTTCTCTTTCTTCATTAGGAATAAATAAAGTTAGATGGCGACTTCATTGTACTTTGTATAAAAAAAATTGATGGCGCCAACACAACTTATCAACTCAAACAACTTATTCAACAAATATACGAAAAACACTTAAAATATTTAATTAAGACATTTAATTAAATACGGGTGTCACAACCTATTTGGCTTCAGATATTAGGGTTACCCATCAATGGTAAAACAAATCAGATGGGCAAAAAAATTGGAGAAATAATAGGGGAAAGTCCTATAAACAGAGGTGTCTACGAAATACAAGACAAATCTATTATTAACAAGGTCAAAATCAATACACAAATAATGTTAGGAATGTATATTGGAAGTATAAATAAGGGGGTCAACTGAATCAGTTTCTGGTATAAACGATTACCTATGTTCTATTTTTATTGTGGTCTTATGGGTCATAGTGCAAAGGTGACCGATTTACAAATTTCAGCTTTGATTATTCAAAGATATATCTCTGTACAACTCTTTAGAATGGATAACATAAAGTATATTGAATACTATTAAGCGGAGATGTATCTCTAAAAAAAATTATTTGTTTGTAGGGTAAAATTATTTTGCTCGTAGGCTGTAATACAAATAATACGTTCGAAAATATATTTTTGAAAATCGATGGACATTAAGAGACTATATGAATTGGTTTCATCGTTTCCAAAAGGAAAACATTTTACATATTGATGTCTCCTCTATATATAGGCAAGTGGCCGTTTGTATATCTACAAGGCTCTTAACTCTTCAATTATTTAAAACAATTTTCTAATGACGTAAGCCTCAAGTGGTTAACAACTTCAGTGCCACCGATCGAAATCTTAGTTTTTCACATTGAATTTAGTTGAAGCAATTACTATAAATTTGCTTCTTAGCTTTCCGAGACAACTTAAAATCAGCCCATTTAGAATTTTGAGTCTAAGTTATGAACAAAGGTTAGAGTGAATAAAAAATTAAACAAAATTTGACAATTAATCATAGAAAATTTCACTGATTCTTTTATAAGTGGTAATCTCTCAATTCTAAATTATAAGTTAATATATTATTTATGATTTTTTGTTTAATATATTATTTATTATTTTATTTTATTTTATTTTTTCATTCTTTTGATTATATTTTTCAATGTAATTATTGAAAGACATATTTGTAAACTCATACACTATTTCACTTTTCTATAAAATTAAATAATAATTAAATTTTTTAATTTTTGTAAAATAACTAAAGTATCATATAATTTAGAACAGAGAAAATAAAATGCATTTCGTTAATATTAAACATATATTTAAACTATTTATATTAAACAAAAAATACCTCAAAACCATCTATCAGTTAGATCCTATCATCAAGACCATCATTAACACAAAAAAAAAAATGGTACTACAAAGTTTTCAAGAGAAAAATGCTTGTGAAACATTCTATTTCCCACCCGCCATAGTAGTTGTTGAATTGAAGATATATTTTGGAAGTATTCGGCAGAAGCAAGATGGAACTAGAAAACAGAAACAAAAGTGGCACTTGGTGTGAATTTGTTTCGTTGTCTGCTAATAATTGTAAGTAACAGTTATGGACAGCGAGTGACAGCAAATGGCCAACCTGCTCCACCAATCCATTTTCCATTACTCAAGTTAAATCACTGGTGTAATAGTAATAGTAACAGTAGAATGTATGCTTTAAATGCAAGGTGAAGGTTGGTATCATTATGTTGATCTATTCCTCCATCACAACCAACTATTAAAATAGTTATTGATTTATTTAGACAAATATATTTTTAATTTATTTAAAATATGGTCATTTAAAGTTTTTATACACTGATTAAAGAATGGATTGATATTATAAAATATCATATTTTTATAAAATTAATTATATTAATGTATTAGAAGTACTAGTAATGTAAAGAATAAAAAATAAATGACACAATTGAAAAAATAGTACTCTTTCCGTCTCAAAATAAATGTCGTTTAAGATTGTTAAATATAGATTAAAAAAAATAATAATTACATCAATAAAGATAATATTTTTACAAAATTACCCTTAAATACTATTGGTTGTTATATATTATCATATCTCGAAAAAAATTTAAAATTTAATTTTAAAATTGAAATTTTCATAACTTTTATCATTATCTTTTAAATTTTAAAAAGTTCATATTTAATTCTTCTATTTTTTAAAAATTCAAAAATTTGTTAAATAAACTTTTTATAATATATTAAAATGTATAAAAAATTATTTGAAAATTTAAAAGTTTAAGAATAATTGAACCAATTTCATAATTTTAAAAAATAGTCGAAATTAAAATTCCATACATAATTTTTGGAAATTTCTTTTTCTATCTAGTGGTTTTCTTCTAGGTCTCTGACGAAAAATTCAAAATACAGACTTCACATGTGCACATGCCAAAGTATTGTATTATACAATAACAAGTATTTTTGCATATGTATATCCGAAGTTATTTTACGTTGTCAAAAACAAGGTGATTTCGCACGTGCATTTGTGAATTAACCCATAATTCATCGTTTCGCATGTGCACATGCAAAGTCAGTGAATTGTTTTGAAATAAACGATCAGAACATGCCCCTCAAATCCTTTTCTATTCAAACACCAAAACTTCTCATTTTCTACTCTAAACTCTAACATTTCTACTACCCAAACTCAGTCACTTTTGCTCATCTCTCCATTTCAACTTTTTTCAAGTCATTCCAAATCATCTCCAAACTTTTAAAGTTGTGTAAGTTTTATCCATTTTAATTTGATTCACAATGCAATCTTGTAATACTTTATTAAGTTAGTTTGCAAAAATTACATTGTGTAGGTTGGTGTTAGAATATTTAAATGTAGGTGTTTTAGGGCAAGAAGCAGCAACTTCTTAGAAATGGTTGTGCGCAAGGGGTTTCACATGTACACTTACGAAGTCACCCTGTACCAATTTTGCATGTGCACATTTAAATTCTGACTTGAGTTTTCTTTTTTAAACCTAACAATTATAATTATTTTTTCAGGAACATGAACGGCAGTTGAGTTAAGACAAGACAGGCCAAGCCAAACTGCCTCGGCTCATTGAGAGAGAGTTGAGCAGCAGGTTAACCGGCCTTGAGGACGAAGTTGGGTACAAAGGAAGCAATTAGGTGTAGTTTCCCCTTCTGCATCGATGAGTCGTCTGCATCAGGCGTCTACCTCTCATGAACATGAGCAGGTACCTGATGAGGCGGAGGTTCAAGAAGAGTTTATGGTTCTTGAGGGGGATGAGGTACACGATCATGTTGTGGTACCTAAGGAGACGGAGCAGGACTATTCAGGAGGGTCATATGACACACTGTAAAATAATAGTGTTAGTGTTTTAGGTTGGCATTACTTTTTGGTAAAACTAGGTTATGGCATGTCTTGTTAAATGTCATGACATTCAGAGATTGAAGATAAATCCTACTTGACAAGGATGTTTGAAGTACAGCTCAGAACTGGAAGCTAAAAATTCTAGAAAATAGTCGATGTCATAATGATGTTATGACATTCGAATTTGCTCAGAATCTGCTTTTCTGAGACTTTTCGAAGTTTGTTGTGCTATATTATGTTTTTGTTATTAGAATGCATGCTCACGTGGCTGCTAGGTTAATCTTAGTTAAACCTAAATTGGTTGTTGAAAAGACCATGTTTTTAGGATTAAATTAAGTGAACCTAGCTATCTTTATGGAAGCCCCGAAGTTTCTTCTATAAAAGGAATTCAACCCTTATCTGCTGCTACTTTTGTCTGTTAGGAGAGTTACAGTTGTATTTTGTGTAATTCTAGTTTCTCTTGTGAGCCAAGCAACTATCAATTGATAAGTGCCTTGGACTAGGATTTGTGTGTAAGGGTAGTTTATCACTCAAAGCTTTGAAGCACAGTGTTTGTCTCTTGATTGAAGCTTTGAAGCAAGATCAAGATAGTTTATTGAAGTGTGTCTTCACAATTCAATTATTCAATAGGTTGATATCACCGTGATTGAGGGGTGAGTAGGAACTTAGGTCTAAGTAGGACTTAGATTGAAGTTGCATTGGGTAGTTTTAAGTGAAGGAGATAAACGGTTGGTTTATTCTGAATTAATTCTACTAATAGTGAATTTCCTCCCGGCTTGGTAGCCCCGGATGTAGGTGTAGTTAGACTCGGGTAAACAACTTATTGTGTTCTTTCTGCTGTTTAAATTTATTGTGTAAGTTGTTAACAGAGTGTCAGATAGTGTGTCATAACATTCTCTGTGACATCACTTATCTGCTGCCAGGAATTTCAATTGGCATCGAGGCGGGCACCACCTTATTTCAGGTGAGATCTAGGGATAATAGTTTCTGGCATAATGGATAAGGAAGGAGGATTTGGAGGTAGACCACCTATTTTGGATGGGTCTAATTATAATTACTGGAAGCCTCGTATGGTTGCCTTCTTAAGATCAGTAGATATTAAAGCTTGGAGAGCTGCTGATAAAGGATGGAAACATCCCACCAAGCTTGAGAAAGATGAGACTACTGTCTTGAAACCTGGGGAGGAATGGAACAAAGAGGAAGAGGAGCTAGCTCTGGGGAACTCTAAAGCATTGAATGCCCTATTCAATGGTATTGACAGAAATATCTTCAGACTGGTCCATCAATGTGAGCTGGCCAAGGATGTTTGGGACACTCTCAAAACTACTCATGAGGGGACATCCAAGGTAAAGATGTCAAGACTTCAGATGCTCACTACCAAATTTGAGAATTTGAAGATGAAAGAAGATGAGACTATTCATGAGTTTCACATGAATATTTTGGAGATTGCCAACGCCTCACGAGCACTTGGTGAAAAGATGTCAGAAGAAAAGCTGGTGAGAAAGATTCTCAGATCCTTGCCTAAAAGGTTTGCCATGAAAGTGACTGCAATAGAGGAGGCTCAGGACATCAGCACCTTGAAGGTTGAAGAACTTATTGGATCTCTTCTGACTTTTGAGATGGGAATCAGTGAAACTGTTGACAAAAAGAACAAGAGCATAGCACTTGTATCTAATACTAAAGAAGGATGCAAGGTGGAAGATGAAGAGAAGATATCTGAAGCTATAGCTATGCTTGGAAGATAATTCAACAAGCTCATCAAGAGGATTGATCCAAAGTCAAGGTCAAATGTCAAGGACATTTCATCTGACATCAGCAGATCTTATGACTCCAGCAGAAGATCCAAGTCGAGGAAAAGGAAGTCAAGGCGTGGAATCCAATGTCATGGTTGTGAAGGATATGGGCATATTAGATGAATGTCCCACCTTTCTAAAGAAACAAAAGAAAGGAATGGCTGTCACTTGGTGATGGTGATTCGAAGTGAATGAGGAAGAAGGAGCCAAACTTGTCCTTTCTCTCGGAGTGTACAATTCGATATGGATTCTAGTGATGAGGAAGTGACATTTGAAGAGCTTGCTGAAACCTACAGGAAGCTGTGTATAAAAAATGGTGAAGTATGTCAGCAAAATGAGAAACAGAAAAAGATGATTGAGAAGTTGGAAGCTGAGAATGTGAAGCTGGAGGCTGAGAAAAAGGAAAACACAACCACTATAAATCACCTCAATAATGATATTGTAATGTTGAACTCCAAACTTGATCAGATGTCTAAATCTGTCAAAATGTTGACATCTGGTACTGATAAGTTGGAAGAAATTCTTCAGCTTAGACAAAATGCAGGAAATAAGCATGGTCTAGGATATGTGGCTGAAAAGAAACCTGTTGGTGACATTAAGAAGAAGAGACATGAGAAAACAATGTCAAAACAGTTGTCACAACATAAAACAGGAAATGTGTCTGGCTCAGGGTATGTGGTTGCAAAGAGGTTTACTAATAACCAGGAGTGGAACAAACCTGGCAAGTCAATGGCAAAGAAGATGTCACACCACAAAACAGGAAATAGGTCTGCCTCAGGATATGTGGAGGCTAAGAAATTTGTTAATAACAAAAGGAAGAACAGATCTAATGAACCAATGTTAAAACAGATGTTACAACATTGGGTTCAACATCAAAATCATAGAAACTTGAACAAAAAGTTTCAAAGATGGAGATGTCATTATTGTGGAAGGTTTGGTCACATAAAGTCCTTCTGCTATAGGCTACATGGATACCCTAATCAGACTCCCTATGTTAAGCCTAAGAACATCAAGGTACCCTACACTCAAAAGTGGAAGAAGAGGACTGCAGCTCTGGTAGCTCACACTTCTCTTAGAGTGTCTGCCAAGGAAGATTGGTACTTTGACAGTGGGTGTTCTAAGCATATGACTGGGGACAGAAATCTTCTTAAAGATGTTAAACTTCATTTTGTCAGTTCTGTTACTTTTGGAGATGGAGCTAAAGGAGAAATCAAAGGGATTGGAAACTCAAACCAGTCTGGAGTTCCAAACCTAAATGGAGTATTACCGGTAAAAGGTTTGACTACAAATCTCGTTAGCATAAGTCAGCTATATGATATGGGATTCACAGTCAACTTCACTAAGTCTGAATGTCTTGTAATCAATGATGAACAAGTAGTGACTATGAGAGGAGTCAAATCAAAGGATAACTGCTACATGTGGGAATCTGAGAACACCTCTCTGTCCTCTGTGTGTTCTACAGACAAAGATGAAGAGGAAGTAAAGTTGTGGCAGCAAGAATCTGGTCATCCACATCTTAGAGGAATGAAAAGGATCAGCTCCATAGAGGGAGTCAAAAGGATACCAAGACTTCACATGGATAAAGGGAGAATCTGTGGTAAGTATAAGGCTGGACAGGAAAACAGAATGTCACACTCATTGTCTAGACATCTGGCCGCTCCTAAAGTACTGAAGCAAAGTACTAGGATCTGGCATGAAAGGCTAACCAAGCATCTTACTGTCAAAGGATACAGGAGAGGAGTCTTGGATGAAACCCTCTTTGTCAAAGGTGGAAAGATCATGGTGCTTCAAACTTATGTTAATCATATAGTTCTTGGAGGAATACCTGACACAATTGTGAGCATTTTGACAACCTAATGCAAGTTGAATCTGGGATGAGCCTCATTGGAGAGTTGATTCATTTTCTTGGACTGCAAGTCTCACAGATGGAAGACTCAACTCTTCTCCCACAGAGCAAGTGTGCAAGGAATTTTGTCAAGAAATCTGGAATGAAGAATGGCTGTCATAAAAGGACTCCTGCTCCCACACATTTGAAGTTGTTCAAGAAAACAAGTGGAGAAAGTGTTGATCAAATCTTGTGTAAAAGGTCTTTTGATGGATGTGTCTTCTTGAGAAACAATCTCATTCCTTGGATCAGCAAGAAGCAAAACTATGTGTTCCTATACAATGTTGAAGCTGAACACATAGGTGATAGAATTGCTCTAGGATGATCGGATGAAGCAGACCCTGATTGAGTACAATGTCATACAGGATGTCATGACATTGTACTGTGACATTGTTACTAAAGCTCTTGAGGCTGGTCAACTTAAGACTTTAAGGGACAAATTGGGTATTTGTCAATATGAGGAGTTGTAGCAATTAACTGTGCCTACAACAAGGGATGAAAGGAACTTTTTATTTCAATTATTTATAAGTGGGTTATTTAGGCATTTTCATCCTTATTTTAAAAGGTCCAAGAATAGGAAGAGACACCCACATATAATAGTTTCCTCTTTTGAAAGTAGTATCACACTTTCTTCACCCAAAAGAAACTCTAAAACTCTCTGCCATTTTCGCTTTCATCCTCTCAAAAGTCATCAGTAAAATATGTCTTCATCATCTTCATCATCTCAAGAATCAGGCTCTTCATCTTCCTCCATGGCTGAAGTTAGGGCAAATGCTGAAGTCATGCAAGCTGAAGCATTGAGGGTTACTCCATTGCATGCAATAGCTACTGACCCGAAAAAGTCAAGAAATTGCGCAGGAATGCAAGAAGGTCACAAGCATCTCCTTCGTAAGACTTACCATCCTCTTGGTTCCCAGGAATAGTGAACAGAGAAGGGTCTAGGTCTGTGCATATAGCCATTGCTAGATTAGTAACCAGGATCCTAAACGAAGATCAATCTGTACCTGGGGTTTCAATCCCTCTAAACTATAAGTCTGCTAGCCCTAGTTTAGCAGTTGATTCAGATGTCACTGGGAATGTCGAGACATCTGGTGATCATGATACTTCTCCTGTCAAGAATGATGTTGATTCCTCAGTTAAAGATCCTGAAGTACCTATTGATGATGTGTGTAATGAAACCCCTGCTGATAAGGAAGATGTGATTTCTAATAGTATTCTTGAGGAATCACCAGCAAAATGTGCCTCTGATAAAGCCCCTGCTGACTATATTTCTGATAGTATTCTTGAGGAATCATCAGCAAAGTGTAACTTTGATAAAGTCCCTGTTGACTACATTTCTGACAGTATCTTAGAAGAGTCTCCAGCTCAAGGATCTGATCATTTAACTAACCCTCCAGTCATTGACTTAGATGAAGTGTTCTCAGACAATGACCTCATTGCCGATGCCAATCCAAGCATTGCAAAGAGGATGATGAAAAGGAAGGAAAAGCGCTCACAGTGCTAAAGAAAAAGGTGTTGAAGATGTGTGGAAGACTGAGAAGTATTCCAAGGCTGGACCCTCTACAAAGAGATGTAGAGTAAAAACTGTTGGTGGTGACTCTAGACCAAAGAGAACACCAATTGTGAAAAAGAGGAAGGAACACGAAAGTCGATCAAGACTCTGATTTTGATGTTGAGGAGAATGTCACAGACATTCGTCCCAGAAAGAAGCAAACTCTTGGGAAACTGCTCAAGGTGCCTGAAGTGGCCATTGATAACATTTCTTTCCATCATCCTGAGAATGCTGGAAGATGGAAGTATGTTTGCTTAAAGAGGGTGGCTCTAGAAAGAGAGTTAAATAAACGTGCTCTTGAATGCAAGGAAATTGTTGACTTGATTAAAGAGGCTGGTCTGATGAAAACAGTTGTGAATTTCTCAAACTGTTATGAAGTTTTGGTGAAAGAGTTCATAGTCAATCTGTCAAGTGGCTGTGGGGATAGGAGCTCTGCTGACTACCGGGATATGTGAGGGAGGAAAGTCGGTTTTCTCAAATGTGATCAGCAGTTCTGGTAGATCGATAATACTCGGCCGAGTTGGAGGAACGACAACAAGATCTCAAACCATCACGCCAAACAAGTAAGGCAATGGCCTCAAGGAAAACTCTCAAGCAAGTTGAGTGTCAAATTTGCCATCGCATAAGATTGGTGTTGCTAATCGATCCCAACCAATCACAAATCCACCATCTCTAATGGTGGAAGATTCATTTATGAGGCACTCGGGCTACATTTGACTATGGATCCTATATATTTGAGCAGACCCTCAAGCATTCTGAAAGTTATGCTATCAAAGGACCCATAGCCTTTCCCTCCCTGCTGTGTGGAATTATCACTGACCAATTTCCTGATATTCTAGCTGAAAGAGATGTAGTCTGCAAAAGATCCCCTGCTCTTGGATTCCACTACAAACTTTTTCAAGGCAGACATGTTCCAGACATTGTCATGACATCTGGTGAGACATTCAATACCAAGGCATCTTCTCAAAAGGCAACAGTCCTAGCTGTGTTAAGAGCTACCTGCAAAGAGCTTGAAGCAAGGAAACAAAGTCTTGAAGAGCTGATCTCTCAACTAGAGCAGGACACAGAGGTTTAGGATGAAGGGATAGGCTGGCATGAGGGTGATGGTGATCTGGATGAGGATGGGGAGTGAAGGGAGTTCAGAAGATGCTTCATTTCATAGTGTTCCTTCTGGTGAAGAAAGCACTTGAGATGGAAGTCTGTCCATTATTGTCTATTGCCTTGTTGTTTAAATCCTGTTTCCCTGTATTTGTTTTGGTTTGTATTCTGAAAGATTGTAATCTTTTTGGTTGACAGAATTGTAATCTTTTGACAGAGATGTAACTCTTAACAATGCTGGTACTTGTATTGTTTCCTTTGGCCCTTTATGGCTAAAAAGGGGGAGAAGAAATACTGTGGGAAGTACTGGGAATTTTGGGAAACTGTATGGCAATTTTAATATGTATGTGGGCAATTGTGGGATTTCTGTATGGGTAGAATTTATCTTATCTCTAGGTTCTAGTTTCTTTAAGCTTAGAACTAGTTTGTCTTCTGCTGCATAGGTACTCTGATAACTTAAGTAGTTTTAGCCAAAAATGTGCCAAAGGGGGAGTTTGTTAGTGTTTTAGGTTGGCATTACTTTTTGGTAAAACTAGGTTATGACATGTCTTGTTAAATGTCATGACAGCCAGAGATTGAAGATAAATCCTACTTGACAAGGATGTTTGAAGTACAGCTCAGAACTGGAAGCTAAAAGTTGTCTTGGAAATTTGAGAAAATAGTCGATGTCATAGATGTTATGACATTCGATGTGAGAATGCTTTTCTGAGACTTTTCAGGAAGTTTGTTGAGCTGCTATATTATGTTTTTCTGTTATTAGAATGCATGCTCACGTGGCTGCTAGGTTAATCTTAATTAAACCTAAATTGGTTGTTGAAAAGACCATGTTTTTAGGATTAAATTAAGTGAACCCTAGCTATCTTTATGGAAGAAAGTTTGAATTTCTATAAAAGGAATTCAACCCTTATCTTTGTTGCGCCTTTTGTCTGTTAGGAGAGTTAACAGTTGTATTTTGTGTAATTCTTGTTTCTCTTGTGAGCCAAGCAACTATCAATTGATAAGTGCCTTGGACTAGGATTTGTGTGTAAAGGTAGTTTATCACTCAAAGCTTTGAAGCACAGTGTTTGTCTCTTGATTGAAGCTTTGAAGCAAGATCAAGATAGTTTATTGAAGTGTGTCTTCACAATTCAATTATTCAATAGGTTGATATCACTGTTGTGATTGAGGGGAGTGTAGGAACTCGGTCTAAGTAGGACTTAGATTGAAGTTGCATTGGGTAGGTTTTAAGTGAAGGAGATAAACGGTTGGTTTATTCTAATTAATTCTACTAATAGTGAATTTCCTCCTGGCTTGGTAGCCCCGGATGTAGGTGTAGTTAGACCGAACGGGTAAACAACTTATTGTGTTCTTTACTGCTGTTTAAATTTATTGTGTAAATTGTTAACAGAGTGTCAGATAGTGTGTCATAACATTCTCTGTGACATCACTTATCTGCTGCCAGGAATTTCAAATAGGTCAATTAGAACCTTTTGTTTTGATAAATTGAATAAATGTAAAGGTAACAAGCTTAGATCTTATGTATCTAATGTACCCGGGTCCAAGAAGATATGAGAACCAAAGGTGAAAGAGTGTTTTGCAGGTATGCTTTGCAGCTTAGAGTTTTGATTATTACTAATAAAGTTGTGTAAAACAATATTATACTTCTAAAGTAACAATATTATGAATTCTTTGTTCTGAGGATGAACAATGACAAATGTCAATCATTGTGATCAAAGCAATTTATTTGAGAATATCTCAAAGTGTATGATTTGTAGTGATCATTTGAATGCATATGTTTGTGATGGACTTAGTCATTTTATGGCTATTACCAACTCTCATATCCAATGATTTATAGAGGGGGATACACCATTTGGTGTTTTCCCTTTTTGGGAAATATTTATCAAGACTAATTGATAAAAGAAGTGCACATCATTTTAAGGTTGAAATAATCAGGAAAATATGACTAACCCCTTAAGATAATTATTTTAATTTATTTATCATCTAAATAAATTATTTTCTAACCCATAAGATGAATATTTTATAACTTTCTAGCAAAAGGGGTGCAAAATTGACAAATAAGGGTTCTAAAAAGTCAAAAATCCAACATAAGACCCAACATGCCCCAAGGAGGCTGAGCTACATAAGCCTAATCAGTTAGCACATAATGACCACCAATTGGAAAAGGTAGACACAAATATTTTTCATATCAAATCCTAACTTAACTTGTGCCTCAAGCATTAATGAATATTTCACAACATCCTGATAAATTTGAAAATCTAACCGATTGGATCCCTTAGCCACTCGATTTAGAGACTCAAATAGGAAAATTTTGATTCGATTTTAGATCAGCACAATCTGCATTAAATGCTTGCCAGAAATATACGATCAAATCCTCAGATGGCGCACTATAAATAGGTATTCCTTTCTCACTCTTTTGCATTGCAAATTTTCTATTCAAACATGTGATTGTGAGATTATTCTTTCAAAATAATCATGAATCCAAAAAGATTGAGATTTTTCTGCGACCCCTTACTGATGACTTCACCACCAAACAACAATAAGTAAGGTAATTTCAACATTTTTCCCACAAATCCCTTCTAAGAATTCATACCCTAGAACCAGAAGATTTTAAAGAAGGAAAGTTATTCAAAACCTTTAAAGAACTCAAACTATATACCTTTCTTTGTATGCCTTTAAAAATAATCTATGCATCCCTTATGAGAATGTTGTTCTCAAACCTTTATCTCAATGATGGAATACTTCAAAGAGAAGTGGTAAAGCATGAGATAAATTATTTGGTAGAAGAATTTGGAGAGATGCTCGATCTTCCTCTTGAAGATAGAACCATTGAGCTTGGAGAAAAAGTTAACATGTACAACTACATCAATATTTTATCCTCTCTTATGAAAAAAAAACCTTCATCATCCATACATTACCAATTCACTACTAGATACATCCACCCTAAAAGTTGAATAATTCATTATGTAATCAATCACATTCTCTTTCCTAAAAGGGGAAACTTCAGTCTCTTAACCCAAGTTCATGTAGAAATAGTGTGGTTGATAAAAAATAAAGTGAAGGTAAATTGAGCATAATAAGTAATCAACTAAATGATAAAAAGCAAGAAAGAAGATTCATACCCTCCATGTGGAAATCTAGTCACGAATATTCTGGAAGAAACAAGATACAACTTTGGAGATGAAGATTTCAAGGAAGAAACAACCACAGTAGGAATCCATGTCTTACCATCAACGAAGTTTGAGTTGAAAAATGGAATGATCACAAAAAAGACCTCATCAAATGAGAAGAAAAGGAAAGCCAAAAGTCAGGAAATACCTACGAAGATAGAAAGCTTTTACAATTCCCTTTCTCAAATACCCACAATCAAAAGCATCCTCAAAATCAAAAGTGAAAAAATAGATGTAATCAAGGACAAGATCAACTTTATAGTACGCCACTTCATCCCTGACCAAACCCAACTACCACATGACCTACTCTTATATGATGATTTTGATGTAGAATAATTTTTCCGAAGTTTTTGTTTGTTTCGTGCTTTCTTGCAAACTTTAAATTCATTATTTTCCCTTCGTGTACCTTTAAATATGTGAATTCCCTTTTGTAATTTGAATTTCTTAGCAATAATATGAGTGTTTTATTTTCCTTCTCTAACTGTATAAATTACCCTTTTTTTCATATCTATTTTTGCAATTCATCTTTACCCGCCTTTTTTATTTAGGCAAAGAGGGAGAAGTATACTCTCATGAGGAGTAGGGTATACGCTCTATTTAATTCAGGGGGTTTAGTTACTCCAAACATATATTTGTTGTTTTTCATTTACCACATCCTTTTAGAGATATTTTTACATCATAAAAAAAGGTGAGATTATGGAACCTTGTCTTGAAGGTGATATGCTTTTAACAAAGACGTCAATTTTTGATGATAACAACTAATGTCTTCTGACAAGTCCAACATAATCGGTTAAGTAGATAAAGATGAAAACCTAAGTAGTGGGGTTTGATTGACTTGACTATACAATGAGGGTAATCAAATGGAATGTAACTAAATCCTTATATTAAGTTACTCAAGAAATATCTACAAAATAGAAAGCATATGGAAAAGTCTTGATGTGCTAAGGTCCCTCCTAAATTAATAGTGAGTGAACCAATTGTAAAGCATAAGGGCTTTATCACAAAAATTCACGGCTAAATAAAACATACACTAAAATATATTTTTAAACTATTTTTACTGAATAAAATATCTTCAAAAACTTCTTGAAGTTGTGCCAGATGAATTGGCAGTAGTTAAAATAGCTATGCGGCAAATTTGAATTATCTAATCGATTATCACTTTTCTCAAATAGATTAGATGTGTTCAAAATTTAGTCACGGGAGATTATGACAATGTCTTAATGATGTGAAATGGCTAGATATATTTTTCCTTCCTTTTCCATACTTTTCAAACTAATAATCATTTGTAATCAAGTGCCAATTGATTAGATTGTCAGAACATGCATTTATTATAAATTCATTTTGAGCCATCCTTTAGAGTATAAATAGAGGTCCCTTCCCTCATTTTATTTCATCCATAGCCGTGTTTTGACACAAATCACTCTCTCTCTCTCTCTCTCTCTCTCTCTCTCTCTCTCTCTCTCTCTCTGAATTTTTGTTTACTTTATCTCACAAAAAATTTAGCCGAAGTACTTCTGAGAAAGTCCTTTTGTGAGTGAGAATTAAGTTGTAGTTTTGGAAGGGTAGAATTGTAAAATTCACCAGGGGTTTGGTTTTATACCTTGGTTGAATATTTTCCATTTAGGTCATTTCTTTTGGCTTAGAAGCTAAACGCGTAAAAACTTTGGTTTGAGGATTGAGTGACCAACCCTAGTTTAGGTTCGAGATTAGCCTGTATTAAAATATATTTAGTTTCTTAGTCAACCCATGGTAAAAAAAATTAAGATCTTAGCCTGTGTTAAAATCTTGTATAAGGTTTTAGATTTGCTTGGTATTAAAATTTAACAGGTTATTGGTTATTATTGTACCCTGATTTTTGAACTAAGACCCTACTTCATATGCATCATTGCATCTCGAATAAAATACAAAAAAAAAACAGTTGTGTGTTTGCTCATTGTGACAATCACGTTGAATTAATAAATTTTCATAAGTACAAGTTTTGACCAAATTAGGGTTTTGACTGAAGAAAGTGAATCAATGACTTTTGGCTAGTACATTACCTAATGGATTGAAGCATGGTTCCAATAACTAAAAAGCAACATCTTGACCTAATTACATGGCCCTAAGACATTTTCAAAGATACGTTGGTTTGATAGTGGAAGAACTGGATTGACTGATGAAAAAGTTAACTGTCAGACAAAAGTCAAACTTTGACTTTTTGGTCAACATTGCAATTCAAAAGTCAAGAATCATCAAAGCATTCAAATTTTTAAACATTGATCATCAAGAATCAAGAAAATCATAAAAGTCAACAAAAGTCAAAGTGGAGGATTTTCCAACACTTAGAAAAATTCAAGTGTTTTGTGCTTAAAAAAACCCTAACTTCATGGACAAGTTTCACCAAAAACAAGAGATACGAGCCCATGAAGTTATGATACTTTTTGTCCAACACTTAGAAAAAATACCAAGCAGTTTTTTACCTAAAAAGTGACTAATTTTATGGACAATTTTCACTATGATCCAGGTTGATTCAATAAAAGTGTTCAACGTGAAAGTTGTAGATATGGTTGCAAGCTTTCCAAAATCTCCAAGAGAATGAATTTATCTTACTTGAGTTGGAAGTTTCAAATTTTTGAAGATGGGTGATCAAAGTTGGATAACAATTCATTTTTGAAATAGCTTTATGAAAAAAATCTTCAAGCCATGCTATGTGACATGGTTTTTCAAACCATAGTACCTCTAAATATATCTAATATCATAAGGGTGCACAAGCCTCAAGCCTCTGTCCAAGAGATACAAGCCATTATCCTTGAAACTTGTCATTTTTGGAAGAAAGTTACCACTTCCATTTTCATAAAGCAAGATTTTAGTACAAATCTTGTCTTGATCCCATACCACTTCTCTCTTATGATAACACTCCACCATGAATCAAGGAAACAAAGTCCCTTCACCAGCCTTTCCTTGTACCTGACCTTGAAACCATGGATTTGAACATTTCTTCACAACTAAGTTTCAGAAACTTTGTGTTCCAAACTGATCAGTGCCAAACCATATTGCTTCCCTATAAATAGATATCATATTTGCACTTAAAAACAACCAATTCATAGCTCCAAAAATACCCTCAATCTCTCTCTCAAACCAGAATTGGCCATAAAACTCCATTTTGAGCTTTTGAAGTCCATTTCTTCGAAACTCATAAACCTTGTAATATTTGTGAAAACCAACCATCCATACACCTCACATTCATCATATATATGTTGTCTAAACACAAGAACAACTTTTATAATCACTCCATCATCATACACTATTTCAATTTTTCACCATTGCTACTTGACATGGTAAGAACAATTGGGCAAGCCATAAAGCATTCTACCAATTTGAGTAGCTTTAGGGAGGTCCAAGGAAGTTTAATCAATCATTACATTGCATTTGGAACTGCTAGAAGAAGCATTGGACTTTCTCCAATAGGTAAGAAATTTTGAACTGTGATATCCATGTATATGCATCATTTGTGTTGGATTTCTGAATGAAAGATGTTGATATCAATGCCCTGAAGATAACCATATCATTAGTTTTCATTAATTTTGCTTGTTGAGTGAGAATCGTGTTCCTGACCAGTTAGGTTTTCATTTGGTACCAAGAAAAATATGTGATCACCTTTGATTTACAGCTTTCAAAACCTATACCATTGAATTCATGATCAAATTTTTAGCAAGAATGATATTTACACTTTTAAAATGGTTGAGAATTGAAGGTTATACAAAATTTGAAAATGGTGTTTGTTTGGTCTGGTGCGGGGAAGAAGAAGAAGAGAAAAAACAAATATTTGAAAATAGTTTTAGTTTATATTTATTGATATAATGGTTTAATGATTGGATGAAACAGACATCCCAGTGGAAAGAGATGCATGTGTTAAGGCTTTGGACACTTTGGGCGTGTGTTCGAACTGAAGGGACCCCTTTTTTGCCATTTTTCTCGCATTTTTTTGTTTTGTGATTTTCTAAAGTCATTTTCAAATATTTTTAATTGAGGCCATTATTTGTAATCACATGGCGCGTGGCCTGATGGCTTGTGTTTTAACTTGTGACCCTGAGGTCCTGGGTTCAAGCCCCTTTAGCTTCAAAACCTATTTTTTTAACACTAATTTCTTTTGGTTTTTTATCAAACTTCAACAAATTTTTAAACCTATCAAATTAATTTTTTATCCAATTTTTTGTACACCCTTAATTTATAACCCTATTTTTTTAATATGAGATGAAAATCACAAAAGTATTATTTATTACATCAAATTCTAATTAAATCAAAACTATGTTTATTCATTTAATATTTTAGTATACTTGTTCCCTAAATCCAAGGAAAATGATAGTATTGTTGATTTTATAAAGTCATATGCATGTGCATTCCCCTTTTTTTTATAAAACCCTTGTGAATATGCCACCATATGTACCCTCATGTACTTTAGGAACCTTTTGTATTAAAACCCTAAAAAATCATTTTTCAAACTATCACCTCTTTCATATAAAAACTTTGACTTTGTGTCATTGCATTTTCAAACTTTCTTTTTAATCAAATACTTCAAATATACTTAAGCATATCAAAACAATTTCAAAATACTAAAAGTGACTTAACCTCATACAAATCTTTTTGCCACTTGGTTTTCAATTTAAAACTATTCTCAAAGAGATTAGATGTTAAATACTCAAAGGAATGTACAAGAATTATGTGCCTAAACTTTCCATTGTATACTTTGATGTATGCTCTAACTAAAGTGGCTTGATCATCCCAATGTATAAACACATTTGAAGCATTGTCTTTAGCCAACAAAACTTCCAACAGAAGGTCCCTCAACCATTCGACTTCTCAACCAATGGAAGCAAGATCCACAAACTCTTATTACATGGTAGAGAGAGTGATATAAATTTGTTTCTTGCACCACTGGCTAGTGTAAATAAACATACATTTATATATTTATGATCTTCGACACTCGATATCTAACTCATATAAGTATATCCTTCTAATATGGTAGGAAAGCTACCATAATAGAGGCTAAAATTGTTGTTTATAAAAATATAACCAAAATTCTATATGATGACCTTTCAATGTTCACAATTTGATTTTCTAGTAAATCTACTCATTTACTAACTACAAATGTTGTGTTAGATATGGTACTTTGCACCAAATGCATTATACAACAAATTGCAATTGCATATTCTAATTTAGCGACAACTCTTCCATCAGTCTTATAAATTTTGACTCTAGAATCAAACAGAATAATTAGTTCCTTAAAACTTAAGTGTTTGAACTTATTAATTACTCTATCAGCATAATGTGTCTGACTAAGCTCATAATCTCAATTATTTCACTTTAATTTGATCCCTAAAAGAGTGTCAACTAGTCCAAGATCTTTCATATTGAATGTGGAATTTTAAATTTTGTTCTTGAGGGGACAAATGTTGGACACGATATTGGAACAAGTATCAGAATAAGTTAAACAAGATATAACACACAAATGGATAGTAATACAGACTCAATGTAAAAGAAGTAAATAACACCAAATATTGGTAAACAAGTTCGGTGCGAACAACACCTACTTTAGGAGGGCACTCTACCATAAAAAGGAAATTCACCACTTTGAATTAGTACACTTAGTCTTCTATGAACAACAATTCCATGTTGTTCAATGTCTCTTCCTTATCCTAATAACTTTTTATTTAGGTCTCCCCCTAAATCTGAGAACCCATATCAATTTATTCTAATCATTAAGTTTAAGTGATCAAGTTCAATGACAACCATATTTATTGTTGAAATTACAACTTAGCTAAGACAAACCAAAAACTATGCCAACTTCCTGAAACGCAAAGTGGTGTACACAAAGATTCTACCATAACCCTTATTATGGTATTAGAGTTGAATGAAAGTTACTAAGACTCAAACACTAACAAAAATATTTTAAACCTTGCTCACAGAATCCATGTCTCAAAGTGAGACTGAGCCTCTTGTTATAGTAGTGTATTATAGGTTTATCTCATTTGCATATGTGATTTGATTTAGTCTAGAAAATAGTTGATTAAGTTGGATATGATATTCTCCATGATTATGTCCAACAATAGGATATGATTTGTTATATTTCAAATTCAAATTTAAATCTAATTTGAACATTTACAAATGTCAAACAAATCAAACAAACCTTGCTAAATTAACTGCAACAAATCTGATTCAATCCCAATCAAAAATTGCGCAATGAGAAACATCCATATTGCCTGTTGTTAAGGCCATATGTTGCAATTCACACACATTGAAGGATCGTGTTCAACAGTTGCACCAGTACATCCAAATTAAATCTTTAGCCTGAATTTGTAGATCTTTTTTTTGTATAGTAAAACTTGGATAAAATAACTCATAACCATTACTACAATAACATCTGTCGTTTGTAAGAGACCAAGCGACACACATATTGGAACATCGGGTTCCACATGTGTCCCTTTTGCACCATAATTACCTTGAACAATATTTGTGTTGTTTTGCATAATGCAACCAGTAACACGGTGGGAGAACTGACTTGTTTATTTTGCATTTTATTGCAAATGTGCGGATAGTAAGAGTCGCCACCGACTTTTCTTTTATCCAATAAAGGAAAGGTGAAAAGGATAGGAAAGACCTTTTATCAATTTTGAGTACGGGAGGTAATTATGAAAAGGGAAGGTGTTAGCACCCTTTCCATCCGTAGTTATCTACGGGATCTTAATTGCTTGGCTCACTTTTTGAAAACTTCTTTCTATGTGTATGTGATTTGAAAAGTATTTGAAAAGTATTTCACTTTGACTTCGTAATAATTCTTGTATCAGTCCTCAAGAATGTATACAAAGTGTTTGGAAATGTTTCTTTGAAAGTGTCAAGCTTTGTAATGATTCTCATTGGAATTTATACAAATTTTTTGTTTGAAAGTATTTTTGAAAAGAGTGTGAGGTGTGAAAAGTATTTTTGATTGGATTGGAACAAGAAATTTACAATCTTATTACCTACTCAGAAGGGTCGTTCTTGTTATTTTTCTTCTCCTTTAGGGTAGCGTTATCCATACCATTAGTTGGTAGGTAACCCTATCCATTGGATGTGAAAGGACAGGTGTAGAGTCATCATATGATCATTGAAGGTAACATTATAAGGATACCTTAGCATTTCGAAGGGACGATCATCACTTTTTCGTAGGCAACAACCAAGGGACAAGATCATGTATATTCGTAGGCAACATCGAGGGTCATCGAGGGACTATGATATTTGTGATGTGAGAGAGTACCCTTGGGGGGTGCAAGTGTGAACAGTGTGTTCAATTTAGATATTTTATCTTGATTGTTATGGTGATCTAAGATTGATTGACTAGTCTTGCCATACAATCCTATTAGCATACATCTAAGCAGTTTATAGAGAGTTTATAAGGGTGTGGAGTAAATGCGGAAAAGTAAAGGTCTTACGCTATTACATGGCTTTGGGGCAGTTACATAATAGGAGGTGCGGAAAGTAAATGCGGAAAATAAACCCTAGTTTAAGCTATTACATCCTGTGAGCAGATACGTAATATTGGAAAAATGCGAGAAATTAAACATAACTATTACAACTTATGAGCAGTTACAATAATCGAAAAAATATCGCGAGAAGGATTAAATCGAAATAAGAGGAAATAATGTTACTGAAGATTTTTGTGTTAGTAAGAAAAAGGTTAAAAATTAGCAAAAAAAGTTTAAGGTTAGTGTAAACCCTAAAAGAAAATATATTTTTTTTGTATTTTTTGGATTGATTTTATTTGAGAAAAATAATTAAAGTTTAATTTAAAGGTTAATTAAACAATTAATTAAAAATAAAGGGAAAAAATAAAAGTTTTTATGTCAAAAATTAGATAAGTATTTTGTTAACCTAAATCTAAAAAGAAAATAATTTTTGTGATTTTTTATTGTATTTTAAAAGAAAATTAGAATTAGAAAAGAAATTAGAAAAATAAGAAAATAAGAAAAATACGAGGAAATAGGTTAGTTTGAAAAAATGTCAAAAATAAATGAGGGAGGCTGGGTTTGAACCCAGGTCCCTAGGGTGAAAGATATTCTCAAGCTTGCCATCTGAGCCACCTGTACTTGGTGTTATTGGAATAGAAATAAAATATTTTAAAATAAATTTTGAAATTCTGGGACTCTTACCTACGGACGTTTCGTTGCTAAATCCTATAGTAATGGTTTCGTCCGTCACTATAACACCTGTAAATTTCAAAAATCAAGAACACGCAATTTAAATTAATGGTGAGACTATGGTTCGATTGGAAACTTTGCTCTGAGTGTGATGGTGCCCTCGATTTGGTCCAATTTTACTTGTAACTAGGTTTTCCCAAATTGGAGCTCAGAAACCCTAGCCATGACGTATCATGATTCCTACACTTAAACTTAAATCAAACAACCAAGATAGCTTGCAAACAACATCATGAACACAAACATATAATCGAATTATGTTAAATATGCACGAATCATTGAAATCGACTATGAAAATAAATGAGCAAACCGTGATTTTGTTTGGCCGATTCTAGATGCTTTGATTGATGGTGATTTGCTGGAACGATTCAGGAGGCAATGTGGAATTGATTGGCACCCTTGGAATGGCTTGAATCGATTGGAAACTTGGTCTACAAGTTGCTTGAAAGTCACGGGTTTTTCAAGCTTGGTTAGTGTTCTTGGAGGCAAAGATTTCGTGTCCTTGTGATCTGAATGTGTTGTGTACTCATAGAGGAAGGATTTAGGTCAACAAAAGGTGTAGAGAATATCTTGCATTGATGTGAGTATATTTGATTGAAAATCATGCATGAAATCTTTCTATTCTTGGCCAATCTTGCACCAATTAAGCTTGTAATGATTTTCTTGAGCTCAAGGCAAATATTTGATTGATTTTCTAATTGAAAACAAATCAAATGTGCCTTATGCAATAACTTGATATTTTATTTTATTTAAAATTGAAATAAAAAGAGTTAATCAAAAACAAATATGACCATGGCGTGTATATGGGCTTTGGAAGCTCTTGGAAATGTTAGAAACAAGTTTGAATCAAAGAAAGATAGGCCCATTTGGAAAATTTTCAAGTTTGGTCAATATTTTCTTCATGCATTTCTTCAAAATTTCCATTTTTGCCTAAACCATAACTTGCTCAATTTTTATCATTTGAGAGTATTCTTGGAATTTTTAGAAAGATTAAGTGTTATAATGCCTCTAGTGATCATCATGTCTCCTCATATATCTCAAGGTGTCACCATGTCAAGTTTCAAGCCTCACAACTCAAGTTTGCTCAATCAAGTGCTCAGATGACTGAAAATCAGTTATATTGGACAAAAAGTCAAATGTGGTCAACATACTGTCAAAATTCATCATTTTTGGTCAACATCAAGATTTTGAAGTCACATTCATCATTTGATCAAGTGTTGATCATGATTCATCAAGAAGATCAAAAAATTGATCAAAAGTCAAAGTTTCTAAATTAGGGTTGTGTTGCACCCCAAAATTTTCCCCCTTCGTTTCACCTCAATGGTTCATTTTCATCATAGATATTCATTCAGTGTGGCTTCAGAAGAAATTTCTATGGGGAAACTTCCATGAAAGGATTGTGCTGGGTTTCTAAGAAAAGTTTTGTTTTGTTATTGATTCAATTTTGATTCAAGCTATCATTGAGCATAATTCAAAATTCAAAAGGAATTATTTGGAATTATCTGTTCAAGAGGAATTATTTGGAATTATTTGTTCAAAAGGAATTATTTGTTTTTTGAATTTAAGTTCAATGGAGGGAAAGTTGTTTGTTCTTGGATTTCGAATTCATTAGCAGAGAAAAATAGTTGCAAGGAGTTATTCGGTTCGTATTGGGTATATTACTCATTTCACTCGTTTCAAGCAAAAAGTAATCAAGTTAAGATTAATTCCATTCCTTTTTGTGTGCAATATTCATTCAATTGAAATGTTATACGGATGTCATTCAAGTTTGTATTCATTTGTCTCAAGTTCTACAAATTTACAATGCCTTTTGCGAGAAAGATATGAAGTTACAAGCTTGATTTTGAAACACAAGTTATTTCATTATAATTTGATTACAAATTGAGTTACTAAATATTACAAGGTTTTTCAAATCCTATCTAATGCTACAAGCTTCTAAGATTGGTCCCTATGTTTCGAACGAATTGTTGTCTTCCTCCAAGCTGTTTCTTCTCGTCCAAGTTTCCCTTTTATCATCCAATTCACCATGTTACATGAAACAAGAAAGAGAAAATAGTTAGCAATATAATTCAATCGAAAAGAATCAATGCGAGCAATTCATGTTATAACCTCGTCATTAGGGTTAGTGTTAGGAATCAAGTTTTAAAGGTTTAATGTGTTCAAGCAATCGAGCCTCAGAACATTAAAGTTCTTTCATCGGCCATAATCTCCTTTTGCAAATCACAAACCAGGTTTGGTTCACAAACGGAGGTGTAGCTCAGTAAGCATCATAGCTACCAATTGTCAATACAATTCCAGAAAATAAGTCCAGCCCAAAAAAAGATTGTTACAAACAGTTCCAGAAATTTGTTCAGTCCAAATGCAAAAGTCGGCAGAATAGCATCAGGCAGCAAGAAGAGGGACAATTTTTTTTTTACCCAAAGACCATGGTTATCAGCATTATAGTGAAAGTTTTTCACCTATGAAGACATTATGTCTTAGCATCCAGCTGCAGGTAATAGCAGAACATATAGCAGAGCAGCAGACAAGAAGAAAGCCAAAAGTATCAAGGCAATAAAGCCAATTGAGAAAAAGCAAAATTAAGTTGGTTAAAAACGGGAGAGTTATAGCAGCAGACAACATAGCAGACAGCAGAATAGCAGCAGGGAGTATCAAATAAAGCAAAAGTGAGTTCCAACACAAGACTGAGTTCCAACCAAGACAAGGACAGGTAGAAGCAGAAATATGAAGTAATATAACCAACAGATGGTTGTTTACAAAGAGAATAACAAGAAACCAGAGCCAATCTCAAGAGCAAAAGCCAAGGAATATAGTATCTGTTCTAAGCCAAAATCAAAGTATACATCTATCCCAAACCAGAAAAAACCATAAGTCAAGACCAAAGTATAACATCTGTTCAAGACCAAAATACCAGATACCATCGAACAAAAACGAGCCAGAAATGTATCAGAAAAGAAACCAAGCAACCATTGTTCCCACAGCAACAAACCCAGAAAACACAAGAAAAACCTAAATTTCTATCATCATCTCCCTAACCCTAACCCTTCAGAGTGTTATTTCTTTCAGAAATCATTTCTGAACCAAGAAAGAAGAAGAGGAACAAGCTTAGAATGATCTCACCCGGAATTGACAGAAGGAGGCCGAATCCAGCATCTAGGGTTTCCAAACCCCCTTCAAGTTTCGTAGCCAACTGGTAAATATCTGCAAAAATCCAAACATAATCAAACATCAGAGGTAAAGCGAGTCAGAAAAGTAAAGAAATTTGGGATTCTGAGATGAGCCGCCGCCATCATCGCCACAGAGGCGATTTCCGGCGCGACCATCTCTTTCATTTCCGGCCAAATGGTGTGAGAACGGAGTATCGAGGGAGAGAGATTAGTTTCTGAGAGCTAACAGAGAGCGATGAGGGTTATCGTGTGAAGGTTCGAGGGAGAGAGATAAGTTTCTGAGAGCGAACAGAGAGAGATGAGGGTTTTCCTTTTTTTCTGGGTCAGAAGCAACGAGAGGAGGGGAATCAAGAGAGAGACTACTGCCTTATTCCATTTAGTTTTGTTTTTTTTAGTTTAACTTTAATGTTTAATTAGAGTTTATGTTATATTAGTGTTTTATTTGGGTGGTGACAAGTGTCACCACCTTGGTCTTTTATTTTCTTTTCATTTCTTTTTATTATTAGATAAGTTATTGTGTTTCTTAAAAAAAAATATTTGGTAAGTATATCTTGGCCATTGGGGTATTTTGGAAAAGAGGATTAGACGCGTCCGAAACACAACACATGATAAACTTTTGCGGACCAATCACACAAGATCAGATGGATTTCTTTTTGCACCTCCAGATTCACTGCAATATTAGGCCCATTTCTAAACTCTTATCTTTTAAAATTAATTTATTTTTACGTAAATAATTTAATTTTTGTGCGATGTATTAGATAATAATTGGTTCTGATAGTTTTTATTTGATGATTTATCGATTAAACTATTAGTTGATTTTTCATCAAACAGAAAAAATCATTTCTAATAATTATCTAAATTTTTGATTGAATTGTGTGATAATTGTCTGTTTATTCGCTCATTCAGTATTTATTCACCCCTGTACACTTCGCACACGGCAAACATTAAAATTAATCTGACTTTCCTTTGATTGGCTCATAAGCCGATTTCTTAAAGGGTCTCATAGTTGGGGATGGGCATGGCCATCCTCACGAGGTTAACTAAAGCCCTTGTTGCTTTAGTTAATCATAACCTGAAAATAACATTGGTCTATATACCAATTTTCCATGCACCAGGGTCTCATAGTTGAGGATAGGAGCACCTATCCTCACGAGGTTAATTAAGTCCATATACTTAATTAACCATAACCCGACTCCATATCTCACGCATCAAGTTCTAAAACGCTTTCATAATTAAATTACAAACCTCGATCCAACGTCAAGTGCACTTTCAAATTTCTTTTTCAAAATAAAAACTCAAGTACTTAAATCGTTGGATGCTAGTCCAATTGTTTAAACACTTGTAAAAAAAATGAACTTCGAATATTTAAATCGTTGGATGCTAGTCCAATTGTTTAAAGATTCTTAATAACGTGAACTTTGTTTCACTTCACTCTTTCATAAGAAAACTTTTGGATGATAGACGACTCGTTGGGCATTGAGCTCATCTTGTTTCTAGTATTTGAATCGTAGGATGCTAGTCCTATTGTTCGGTACTTTTCACCCACCTAAATTCAATTCAACTCACTCAAAAATCCTTTTCTCGCTCATATGCGATTATCAAACTCTTTTCCGACAAAATAGCGTGTGAAATTCATGGCAGCAGATACGTGATGTCATAGAGAATGTTATGACACGGTATCTGACACTTTGTTTAACAATTCACACAGTAATGTAAAAACAGTAAAGAACATAAACAATTGTTTACCCAGTTCAGTGTGTAACTACACCTACATCTGGGGGCTACCAAGCCAGGGAGGAAATTCACTATAAGTAGTATTAATTAATGAATAAACCAACCAGTTTATCTCCTTCACTTAAGACCTACCCAATGCAACTTCAATCTAAGTCCTACTTAGACCTGAGTTCCTTCACTTGGTCTTTTTAACAAACCAATTTAGGGTTAAACAAGGTTAACCTTAAAGCCACGTGAGCATGTGATCCAATAACATAATCCATAATAAAAACAGCTCAACAGAAATCCTGAAAAGTCTCAGGAAAAGTAAATCTGCGGAACAGCAGATGTTGCACAGAATGTCATAACATTGGTCATGACATCAGTCATTCTTCTTGTAGATTTCCAACATAACAGTTAACTCTCAGTTTGAGCTGTACCTGTATTATTCTTCCTCTGCAGAATTTATCTTCAACTCTGAATGTCATGACATCAGTCAGGACATTGACATAAACTAGTTTTACCAAAAATTAAGGCCAACATAAAAATACTTACAGTGCACAATAGCCATTTCAAACACGGACGAGGACTTAAGATTTTCAGACAAACTAAACAAGTCCAAGTTCAAGCATTTGAAATGTCTAATGCACGATTTTTCTTATAAAATCAATACAACAAACTTAAAAACTTTTTGAGAGGAACTACGGAGTTTTGACTTTCCCATTGCACAAGGGAATACGTAGGCACACGGTTTCGAAACCGTGCCAAACTCAAAATAATAATAAACAAAACCATTTTTTTTCCTTTGCATTCATAACTTAGCGATAAACACACACACAAACACTTAGAACTAAATGGATCCCATCGAGTACGATGGATGTAAGGAGTGCTAATACCTTCCCCTTACATAACCGACTCCCGATTCCATGTTTTTGGTCACGTAGACCGCCTTATCCGCTTCTATGGGGTTTTATCTATATTTTCCCGTTCTTTTTTGGAACAAATAAAATTAGGTGGCGATTTCAATAGTTTTCGGAAATTTAAATGATTTTTAGAAAATCGAGTTGCTTCAGGTTGTTTGACCAAAAGTCAACAGAAGTTTGACCAGACATTATAGGTCCTTCAATTCTCTACAACTTTGTGTCTCACAAGCTTTGGCCAAAAATGCTTCATGTGAGAGTTATGGACAAAGACATTATAGGTCCTTCTAAAAGTCAACAAAAAGTCATCTTTTTCCAAAGAGGTGTACATGAACATGGAAGCTTCAATGAAGATGAAACCAAAATAATTGTTTATAGGACATCTTAAGCTTTCTAAAAAATCCAAGAACACTTCAAAATGATAAAAATTGAGCAAGATACAACTTTTGCAAGTTTGGCCTTTTTGAAGAAGTGCATGAAGGGAAATACTAAGCAAATTCAATTTTTTTCCAAATGGGCCATGGTTTTTATAGTTTGGAATTATTTCTAAAATAGTCTATGACTCCTAAGCCCACTTGCACACCTCTCTTCTATTTAGTTAATTTATTTTTGAATTAAAACATTAAAATTCCATTTAAATTAAATAAAATGCAAAAAATAAAAGGAAGGGCGTGTCGGCTTGATTTTTGTTTGTCTTGAGGTCTAAGATAACTCATGCAAGATGTAAGAAAACTCCCAAGAGGTATCAATGCAAGATTGGCAAAGATTGGCAACTTTTCATGTGATTTCCAAATCAAATATTCTCTCCATCAATGCAATATATTTTCCTCAAAGTTTTTGACCTAATGCATTCACTATAAATACAAGATCAGATCCAAATGCAAAGGACACGAATGGCATGCTCTTACAAACCCTAAAAATTATCCAAAAATTCAAGTTTTTAGGGCAAACTCAAAGTCCATTCTCCAGCCGTTTTCAATTGATTCCAAGCACACAAACGTGTTCCTGAGGTAATATAAAGTGAGGCTGGATTAGTTACCATGGCCAAAGCATACTGAATCACTCTCTCTGAAACTCAGTTTTTGCATATTTTCATGTTTATCGTATTTTGGCATTCCATGGTGTTTTGATTGAACTAACCTCTACTAATGAGTTCCTGATGTTCCATAGAACAATTTAGAGCCATCGTTACAAGCTTTTCATGGCTAAATCACTAATTACCGTTGCTAGGGCTTTAGAACTGTGAAGCTTCGAATCTCAATTTACAGGTAGTTTCAGGGATAAATAACATCACCACCGTGTTCGCAGGGATCAATATAATCGATCTGGACATTTGTTTTTCATCAATTGATATATTTTACAGGTTTTTAGGTTCCCCCCTAGCCGGAGAAGACGATCGAAGTGTTGACTCCGGCGTCCTGCTTTGTTGACTCCGGTAGGGTTTAAGGGGCAGGTGTGGCGCAGTTTGATTCGTTGATTTAAACATGGGGACCCCACCAACGCGCATTTTAATTTTAACCTGGTTTCTGGAATTTATTTCCACTTATATATTTATGTTTTTAGTAAAACTAATGGATGTATCACCACCCCAGTGGTTCAACATGCGCGCGTAGTCGTCTTTCTCTCTCAAGGCGTGGGTTTGATCTCTGATTTTTGCAATTTTTCAATGTTTTTTTTATTTTTCACAGGATTCACACATATATTTTTGGAGGCGCGCATATATCACCATGGTCAAGTGGGGTAGTGATAAAATTTTGAACCTGCAACCCCAAGGGTGTGGGTTCAAGCCTTGGCAGGACCTTCCCTATTTTTTTACACTTATTTTCTTAACTTTTTCTTATTTCTTTTAATTTACTAAACAATTTTAATTTTTTTCACAAATTTATTTTTCACACATAAAAAACCCCAAAAATGTTTTGATTTAGATATATGTTTTAAAAACCTTTATTTAATTTTTGACACAAAAAAATATTTTTTCCTTTCATTTAAAATTATTTTCTTAATTAAATTCAAATTAACTTAGAATTAGGTTTTTTTCCTAAATTAAAATCAACTACAAAAATACCAAAAAATATTTTTCCTTTTAATTAGGGTTTAGGACACTTATGTCTCCATTCAAAAAAATTTCTTTTATTTATTTATTGCTTTTTCGCATTTAAATTCTAGAAATTAATGTATAGGTCGCAAGGTTATTTTTGTAATAGCGTAGATTTAATTTCTCGCATTTTACTTTTCGCACCTCTTATTATGTAACTGCCCCAAAGCCCTGTAATAGCTTAGGACTTTACTTTTCCGCACTTTTTACTTTATGCACCTCTTATAAACTGTCTAGTTTGAAGATTGGCTCACAAGTAGCAATTAGATGTGCAATAAATCTGGAAATGTAATTCATTCGTCCTAAGAAACCTCTGACTTCCTTCTCGGTGCGGGGAGCTGGAATTTCTTGAATAACTTTAACCTTAACGGGGTCAACTTAGATACCTTTACCACTTACAACGAATCTCAGGAGTTTTCTAGATCTGACTCCAAATGTACATTTGCTCAGATTCAGTCTCAGTCTGTATTTCTTCAGTCTATCAAACAACTTACGCAAATGATCAAGATGTTCTTCTTCGGTTTGTGATCGAGCTATCATGTCGTCGACGTAGACCTTTATCTCGTGATGGATCATATCATGGAATAAAGCTACCATAGCACGTTGATATGTTGCGCCAACATTCTTCAACCTAAACGGCATGACTTTGTAACAGAAGATGCCCCACTGTGTAACGAAAGTAGTCTTTTCCATGTCTTCGGGAGCCATCTTAATCTGATTATAACCAGAAAAACCATCCATGAAAGAGAAAACCTTATGTTGAGCGGTGTTATCAACCAGGACATCGATATGTGGAAGCGGAAAATCGTCTTTCGAACTCACCTTATTCAGATCTCGGTAGTCCACACACATACGCAACTTGCCATCCTTCTTAGGTACGGGCACCACGTTCGCAACCCACTGTGGATATGAAGTAATGGCTAAGAAACCAACATTGAACTGCTTCATGACTTCGACTTTAATTTTCTTAGACATCTCAGGACGCATACGACGAACCTTCTACTTCACAGGGAGAAAACCTTCTTTTGTTGGTAGCTGGAGTACCACAATGTTGATATCTAAACCTGGCATGTCTTCTTAAGACCAAGCAAAAATCTTGATGTAATCTTGCAGCATCTAGATCAATCTCTCTTTAATACTGCTCTCAAGACCCGCTCCTATCTTGATTTCTTTTCTGTCTTCGTTGATACCTAGATTCACAACTTTGACCGGCTCTTCATGTGGTTGTATAGCCTTTCCTCTTGATGTAATAGTCTGGCAAGTTCTCCTGGAACTTCACAACCTTCCTCACCTTCTTATTCGGCTTGGTAGATCGGATTATCTAAGTCATATTTATAAATAGAAGAGTCGTTATCAATGAGATCCGGAGTGAATGTGGATCTGCAATTTATTATGTGGGTGTGTGTAACAACACATAGCTTTTGAAAAGGTGATAAAGTAAAAAAAAGAGACAGAGAGCAAAATATTTGAATGCAAAAATCCAATAATTTATTAAATGAAAATATGTGAATGACAAATAATAACCCTCACAAATGAGCCATTTGTGCCCCAGGCAAGTGCTGCTACGGTTTTAAAGCGGGCAAGCAAAAGGTAAAGCATTATTTTTACCGGGTGATATATACCGGTTAGGTTATATCGTGTCCACATATATTGGTTATTGATTCTTCGTTCGACAATTCTATCGTTAATGAGTTTGGGATTAAATTAGTTGTAAAGAAAAGACAAAAAGTAAATGAACAAAAATTATAAAGGATAGACAGATTGTCCGGAACGAATGCACACTACCCGCCACAGACTTAAATCTACCGTCCAGTTATACTTAACCTATGATACTCGTACATGTCATCACATACCTCTCACAACCTAAGCTATTTCTAACCCAAATTGAGAATCCTCCCAAATCACCTCGATATCCATTTTTGGCATACCTCGCCAACCAGAAGTCAACTGTGTCACCTCCATACCCATCTCTGGCATACTTCACCAACGCAGAGACATTAAGATCAGATACTCTAAGTGAATGTCAACTCTAAACCCATTTCTAGAATTCAGAAACTAACAGATAATCATCATAGGTAAGAATCTAAGCGATCTATCTCTAGCAAAGCTCAAATCCCTAACATAGAGTAAAAACCTAAGACAATCACCAACACATATTTGTAAAGCAAACTTTATACAACGCCAAAGGCGACAAATTTACATGAGCAAGAGTAGATATACATACAAAACCCAAAAAAAAGAGATTACAAAGAGAAGAGAAGAAGAGGATCTAAACATTTCTTGGTTTGTCAACACCAATCGACGAGGGATTCGACGGGGGATTATCCAAATGCAAGCTCCAATGTTTTTTTCTAAGCTAATCTATCAAAAAAATGATGTTGATGGTGTTGGGACTCAAAAATACCCAACCCATAACCTAAAAATGTGTTTATCCCCTTTTAAAGAGTTTTGAAATTGCAGGGCGCGCTTAGCCCGGTTTGTGGCGCTCAGTGCGGTCTGTCCTATTTCGAACAAAATCAACATCTTATTTTTGCCATAACTTGAGAGTCGTAACTCAGAATTGCGCCCGGTTTGAAGCGTTAGAAAGATTATTCAATTTCATATCTAAGAATGAAAAAATATAAACCAAATTAATGATTTTTTATTCTTTGATTTTGAGCCTTATTCATTGATGAGTTGCTCAAATCGCGCGTTTGAAGTCGTGTCTTCGACACTTTATTACTCAATGCTCCAATTATGAATGAATACCTATAAAAGAGATGAAAACTATCAAATTATACAATATTTACACAAAAACTCAATTATTCTATTATGTACACATTTATACAAAAAGCGGGGGATTTATTCGAAGAATATCAACAAAAGAACCGATAAGTGCCACAAAGCATATATACAAAATAACTACATTTTGGCATTTATCAACTCTCCCCAACTTGAAACATTGTTTGTCCTCAAACAAAGTCAAATAAACCTAAAGAAACAAAAGGTAATTACCAAGAATCATGAATCAACAAGTTTTTAAAACGGAAAACAAATGTATGGTTCAAACAAAAACGTACATGACAAACACATACTTACCACCATACTACAACAGTAACATATAAACGAAATAAATCCTAAGTACAAAAATCATGTAAAACATTCTAAAACAAAACAAGCTCAATCATGAATCACACCTAGAGCTGTCAAATAAGCCCAATTTTTCAAAGCCCGTATTTTTTGGCCCCACTAAAGCCCCACTTTATGAGCCCCATATTAATGAGAAATTTTTTAGGCCCCACAATTTTAGGCCCCTTAATTAATGTGTTATTTTTAGGCTCTGTTGAAGGGGCTTTATTCTGTTTCAATAATTTCACCTCTAAATAATCTTTCACTAATTCTTTTGTTTCTCATTGAGAAAAAACATGCACTGCCCAACAAGGTTGAGAAGGATTTTCTTCATTTAAACCAGAAGCAAATATGATTTTCTTGAAATTAAAAAATATATATTTTCCGAAAAAAATTGGAAATTTAAAAAAAAAAAAAAATTGAAAACTGAAAAAATAATATTTTTTCTAAAAAAACTAGAATTTTTTTTAAAAAATGTTTTTTTTTTGAAAAACTGGAAAAAAAATTTCGAAAAAAACTGGAAAATTTTAAATAAAAAAATGTTTTATCTTGTTTATAAAAATTGAATTTGCTATTAGCATTGTTCACTCTAGGTATAGAGTAATGCTTAAATTTATATTGAGAATTGATAGTAAATTATTGGAATTTAAGCAGACATGTAAATTATTGAAATTGTTTTTTTTTATAGAAAAAAATACTATTTTATAAAAAACAGTTTTTTTATAATTTTTTAAATATTTTTTATTTTAAGAATATTATTTTAAAAATTTTATTTTTTTAAAAGAAATTATTAATTTTTGATTTGGGGCCTTGAGTCCACTTCTAAACTTTGGGGCCTTATATTTTTGGGGCCTATATATTTTGGGGCTCATTATTCTTAAATTATTTTAGGCCCTCTCATTAAGTGGGCTAGGGTTCAAATTTTTTGGCCCCCTAAATTGACACCTCTAGTGGCAAATAGAGAAGTGGAGGTGTGAATATATATATTAGGCCCATTAAAAAAATAATAGTAATTATATTATTATTATTATTTTAGTTATTGGATTAAAAGAGTAAAAGAAGAGGAATTAGGTTTTTGTAGAAAATAAGGTTTTGGCTCTTGGAAGCGGATCGTAAAACAAGGCTGCGGACAAAAGAGGAACGAGGATTTTGACGGAGAAAAATGAGTCCATCGGTGAATTGCTGGAAAGAGGTAAAGATTTGCACTCGATCGAAAAATAGGATGCAATCGGGAGTTGAACTGCTTTGAACCCAGGTAAGGGTGGGGTTCTACTTTTTTAATGGGTTATATGATGAATTTTATGTGGGGATTAGGATAATGGGGAATTTATCATGTATTTGTAGTTGTTTTATATGTGAAGATAATAATTTGAAAAATTATTATTGGTAATCAATTGGTGAAAATATAAAAGTGTCAGGAACAATTACCAGAAGTGTGTCGAACAATACACCTAAATCAAAGAAGCATGCGGAACCGTATAAGACACAAACCTGTGCCGAAGGGCACCTTGCTGTAGCATCTAATTCTTTTCATTTCATATTTTGTTATACTAGCATCACCTTGCCTTTCTGTAAGTTTCAGTATAAGTTTCAATGTTAATACCTGTTTCATTATAATAATAATAATAATAATAATAATAATAATAATAATAATAATAATAATAATAATAATAATAGTAATAGTAATAATAATAGTAACAATAATAATAATAATAATAATAATAATAATAATATAGTAGTGAAATTATTTGATAATAATAATAATAATATAGGGACATTATTTGATAATAATAGTAATAATATAATATTTAGGAGTTAAATATTAGAGTTAATCAGATAATTTAAGTTATTTTGAATGTTTATAGAGTTGTTAGAATTGTCAATAAAATTGTCAGAAGTTGTTTTGAGTTATTAAGAGTCATACTTTAATTGTTTTGGGTGATTCTGACACGTTTAGAGTTGTCAGTGTTGTTTTTTCGAGTTGTTTAAAATTAAATCTAATAAGTTGTAGAATATGTCGTAGAATTATAGGTAAAGGTATTTGACTCTATACAAGAGTTGTCGGTAGAGCAATTTTGAGCATCATAGAGTTATTTTAGATTTTGAGCACCTTAGAGTTATTTTAGAGTTGTAGAGATTGTGGTGGTTTAATAGTAGTTCAAAGTAGAAAATTTGAGTAATTTAGCAGAAGATTAATTAACTTGAAATAGTCGAAATAGTCCGAACAATTACGTGGTTTGTTTGTAGTTTATTTTGGTTGATTTTGTGTGTTATATGTTTGCCGTAAATTGTAAATTTGTAGGTGATAAATTGTGTTGTGTTGTTTCCGTTGAATTGTCGTTGTTTGCTGGTATTGATGTTGTTAATAAATTGCGAAGTTGCAGATTGTGATGAAATTGGTTGTTGTTTGCTCGTATTAATCTTATTGTTGTTGATACATTGATGAAGTTGTAGGTCGTATGACCAACGTTGATAAGTTGTTTTTGCAGTTGATGAAATTGTAGGCCTATGACCAATGTTGAATAAGTTGAATTGTTCTGATTTATGGACATGTTTGAGTTGTAGGTCGAATGACCAGTGTTGATCTAAGTTGATGCCATTAATGTATATTTTAAGTTGTTGATGTATGTTGTTGTTGTTGCATTGTTGTGTATTTGTTGTTGAAGTTGAGATCGCATGGCAAACATTGCATGATTAAGTTGGCCTTGATGGCACCACGTTGAAAGTTTAAGGCTTATGCCTTGGCCTTGATGGCACCATATTGAAGGCTTATGCCTTGTTAATGCCTCGATAATTGGCATATGTTTAAGTTGGGAGTTCTGCTCTAAATGGTACCACATGCATTTGCATAGTTGAGTCGAATATTGAGTCGCGTGTTAAAGTTGTTGTTATTATCCGTTGTTTGTCGATTGTCGTTGTGATGTTGTTATAAGTTGTTGCTATAAGTTATTATTGTTGTGAGTTGTTGTTGTTATAAGTTGTTGTTGTTATTAGGTTGTGTTGATTTAAGTTGTTATGTTGATTAAATAAATTGTCTTGTTGTTATTATTAAGTTGTTTGTTGGTTGTATGAATAATTACTGAAGCACTGATTTACCTTATTCGAATTCTAATATATTATTTATCATACGATTTATTAGATTGTTAGATATCTCACCCCTTCTGTTGTGATGTTGCCTCTACGTAGGTAACGTGCAGGTATTCGAATTTGAAGAGTTAGTTGTTGTTAGTTCAAGTCAGTGTCATTGCTCTGATACGTAGCTCCGGGGGATGTTTTTGTCTATGTTGTTTCAGTTGTTGTTATTGCTGTTGCATTTTAAGTTGAATAAATAAATAAAAATACTATGATGTTTCAAGTTGTTTTAAATAAACAAATATGACCAGTTCTTTCAGTTGAACGTGATGTTATAAATAATGTATGAATTTAAATTATGAATTTTGCTGCATAATAAATAAAAGATTGTTTTGTGTTCAAAGATGATGTAAGTTATTATGTGACCCTCTGATTACTAAAAGTGTTAAGTATCTGTTATAATAAGTTTTATGTGTTGTTTTACAAGTTGAAAATGTGGCATCCCATGTGTTGTTTGAAATTTTAAAATACTCTGATTTTCGATATATTTTCCGGGTAGAATCTGGGGTGTTAACCTTAGCATTTCGAAGGGGGGATCATCACTTTTCGTAGGCAACAACCGAGGGACAAGATCATGTATATTCGTAGGCAACATCGAGGATCATCGAGGGACTATGATCTTTGTGATGATTTAACTGAGGGACTTTGCTAATGGTACCCCTACGTTCGAGGGACGTGACCATGTTTATCCGAATGCAACAAGAGAGAGTACCCTAGGGGGTGCAAGTGTGAAGAGAGTGTTCAATTCAGATATTTTATCTTGATTATTAGGGTGATCTAAGATTGATTGATTAGTATTACCATACAATCATATTAGCATACATCTAAGCAGTTTATAGACAATTTATAAGGGTGCAGAAAGTAAATGCGGAAAAGTAAAGGTCATACGCTATTACATGACTTTGGGGCAGTTACATAATAGGAGGTTCGGAAAGTAAATGCAGAAAATAAACCCTAGTTTAAGCTATTACATATTGTGAGCAGATACATAATGTTGAAAAAATGTGAGAAATAAAACCTAACTATTACAACTTGTGAGCAGTTACAATAATCGGAAAAATATCACGAGAAAGATTAAATCAGAATAAGAGGAAATAACGTTAGTAAAATATTTTTGTGTTAGTAAGAAAAAGGTTAAAAATTAACAAAAAAAGTTTAAGGTTAGTGTAAACCCTAATTACTAGAAAGAAAATATTTTTTTGTATTTTTTGGATTGATTTTATTTGAGAAAAATAATTAAAGTTTAATTAAATAATTAATTAAAAATAAAGGGAGAAAATAAAAGTTTTTGTGTCAAAAATTAGATAAGTATTTTGTTAACTTAAATCTAAAAAGAAAATATTTTTTGTGATTTTTTATTGTATTTTAAAAAATATTTTAAAAGAAAATTGAATTAGAAAAATAAGTAAATAAGAAAAAAAGAAAAAAAAGAGAAAATAAGTTAGTTTGAAAAAATGTCAAAAATAAATGAGGGAGGTTGGGTTCAAACCCAAGTCCTTAAGGTGAAAGATATTCTCGTGCTTGCCATCTGAGCTACCTGCACTTGGTGTTATTGGAATACAAAGAAAATAATATATAATAAAATAAATTTTAAAATATATTAAAAAACGTACGCGCCAGGGGGTCTTCGTCCCCGATTTGAAATTCTGGGACTTTTACCTACGGACGTTTCGTTGCTAAATCCTAAAGTGACAGTTTCGCCCGTCACTATAACACTTGTAAATTTCAAAAATCAAGAACACGCAATATAAATTAATGGTGAGACCATGGTTCAATTGGAAACTTTGCTCTGAGTGTGATGGTGCCCTCAATTTGGTCCAGTTTAACTTGTAACTAGGTTTCCCCAAATCGGAGCTCAAAAACCCTAGCCATGTCGTATCACGATTCCTGCACTTAAACTTAAATCAAACAACCCAAATAGCTTGCAAACAACATCATGAGCATAAATATACAATCGAATTATGTTAAATATGCATAGATCATTGAAATCAATTTTGAAAATAAATGAGCAAATTATGATTCTGTTTGGCCGATTCTCGATGCTTTGATCGATGGTGATAGGCTGGAACGATTCAGGAGGCAATGTGGAATTTATTGGCACCCTTTGAATGGCTTGAGTCGATTGGAAACTTGATATGCAAGTTGCTTGAAAGTCACAGATTTTTCAAGCTTGGTTAGGGTTCTTGGAGGCAAAGATTTCGTGTCCTTGTGATCTGAATGTGTTGTGTACTTAAAGAGGAAGTATTTAGGTCAACAAGATGTGTAAATAATATCTTGCATTGATGTGAGTATATTTTATTGAAAATCATGCATGAAATCTTTCTATTCTTGGCCAATCTTGCACCAATCAAGCTTGTAATGATTTTTCTTGAGCTCCAAGACAAATATTTGATTGATTTTTTGATTGAAAACAAATCAAATACGCCTCATGCAATAACTTGATATTTTATTTTATTTAAAATTAAATTAAAAGGAACTAATAAAAAATAAATAAAATAAATAGGACCATGGCGTGTAGATGGGCTTTGGAAGCTCTTGGCAATGTTAGAAACAAGTTTGAATCAAAGAAATATAGGCCCATTTGGAAAATTTTCAAGTTTGGTCAATATTTTCTTCATGCATTTCTTCAAATTTTCCATTTTTTCCAAGTCATAACTTGCTCAATTTTTATCATTTGAGAGTATTCTTGGACTTTTTAGAAAGCTTAAGATGTCCTCTAAGTGCTCCTTTTGGTTTCATCTTCATAGAAGCTTCCATGTTCATGTACACTTCTTTGAAAAAAGATGTCTTTTTGTTGACTTTTATGAGGACCTAGGTCTATTTGGTTCAAGGATATACCTCCATCAAAATACCTCCTAGCTTAGAAAGTGTTACACAACATGATCTTACCGATGACAACCTTAAGGCTCAAAGGTTGCCACCTCCCATTAGTTTGTACTCTTTGATTCTTTTATGAAGAGTTCAATTTGCATTTATTATTTCAATCAGAGTGATTGTTAGACATTGATGTTGGTTAACTTCCGTTATAAACCGGACTTGGCACCATTAAGATGTGGACGATCTATGGAAAATTTGTGATAGAAAATGGAATTCTCAATGAAAATGGACAACAATGCTAGAAACAATTTAATCTTTAACAACATAATATTGGATTACTTTTTTATTTTAGACTAAGTAGCATGCTGACTTTCATTCATATTTTTTGAAAAGTGAATAAATGGAATGTCGCAAATTCAAACTCACATCTTGATATTTGATGTCCTACACAACTATTAATTGAGTTGTCTTAACGATATACATTATTTGGCCACTATTATAAACAATAATTTTTTTAAGTTTATTGAACCATTGATATATTTGATACACTCCGGACACATTTATAAGCAACAATTTTTTTTTTAGATTCATTGAATAATTGACGTATCTAGTCTAACATAACGACCAGATACATCATTTATTCAATAAATCTATAAAAAAAATTGTCGCTTATAAATACGTCTGAAATATGTATAATAATGATCGAATATTTCATTCATTCAATGAATCTTAAAATTTTTTTATATAATATTTATAATAGTGACCATGGAGTTCATTTAACCTTAAAGTCGGTTGCATAACCTAATAGTTTTTACTTTAAATTGGAAATTCTTTTTCTCATTCTTATAGTTTCTTCCTACCTTCTGACCAAAAGTAAAAAATGTCTCCATTTTACAAGGACGCATCTATGTGGACGCATTATTTTCATTCAAAATAAGCATAAATTGTTGAGCAATATTTTATTAAAATTTAATCTGGAGATGCATCGTATAAATTTTACAGTTAATTGGCAGGTGCATCTCTGAATTAACCCTTGTTTTTAAATTATGGGAAAAAGTTTTTGGAGATGTATCTTCGAAAGTATTCAATGTATATATAATGCACACTAGTCCTCACTATCGTCCTTCATTTTCTCAAAAATGCTAGGCGGGAAACTGTCCCTAGGCCTCACGACGGGGAATCATTGAGTTCCAGGAGTCGTCTGTCACATGGGTCCTCATCCCAGGCTCGCGCAGATTAGAAGACTAATGCACATAATGATGTATCTCTACTTGCTGACTCTTATCCAGGAGGGCTCTTTGACACTTTCTTACTTATATATTATAGAGATTATGTTACTCAACATGTTTGGGCCGAAGATGTATATTTGTTAACGATTGTTATTTTTATGTTTTAAACAAATTCAGTGCGACTATTATTGTTATATTTTATTTATAACAGGAGCGTGAGTATTTGAAGTCTGTTAACCACGACAGAAAGAGTCACAAACTTTATATGATTGATTTCAAAGTGTCATTAGATACTTAGGTCTTGTCAGTTTGTGTTTTTCTAGGTACAGGACCATCAACCATGACATACAGATAAACTTTTGCTGAGAGATGGCATATGGAAACATCATTTTTTCACATCCCCATTAGCGAGATGACAATTACACTAGATGACATTGCTTGTCTTCTACACATTATAATCAAGGAGAAGTTACTTGATCATTTCAGGATCAAACAGGATGAGGCCTATGAGGTGATGGTCATTTATTTGGGAGTTGACCCAATTGAGGCCCTAATGCAGTGTGAGAACACCAGAGGTGCTCAGGTTTAATGACACACTAACGGATTATGAGAGTTATATGGTATTATTTGTATTAGAGTAATGTAAACCACAAATCAATAGCATTATAGCGGCTATTAAATGACTTGGTTATACACTGTGTTACACTCTGTCATGACACAAGACACTTCTGAACATCCATCTAGGCCTGCTCAAGAGAAGATTCTGCAGAATGAGCAGGTCATGGATGACCGTGTCGTTGACGTATTGCCGATCTATTAGAGTATATGCTATAAATCAATAATGTGTTTTAATTTAAAATGTTTTGTATATATTGCTTTTTGAGAATTCCATAAATTGTTTAGGCTCGGAAAATTCTTTACTAATAATTATTTGGATTAAATAAATAGATTAATATTATCAACTCAATGCTATCTTTAATTCATTCGTACTAAATAACATTACTCGTATATAAATCCATAATTTCATAATCAATTAATATAAAGAGAAAAAATTTTAAATTTATTAAAAATTTGTGATAAGGAATGAAAGAGAAAAACTTATTTTATTTTTAACTAATAAAAAGATTATGATTAATTATTTCTAAAATATTTTTTAAAAAAATTATATTTTAAAAATAATTTTTATGAAAATTTATTTAAAATAGCTTTAAAATTAAGTGATTATTTAAAATTTTAAAATAGGAGTCTCAAAATTCTTTTTTTATAAATTGTACATTTGAAATAAATATATCAAAATTTTCTATTTAATTTAATGTGAAATGTAAATTAATTAGTGTTAGAAGTAATAACTTCTTCTTTTTTTTAAATTAAAAGTTAATAACTTCTTTTTTTTTTAATTAAAAGTTAATGGTTGAATCCAATTTTAAAAATTAGCACACGCCTTCAAATTCACTAATTCAGGGACTGCCCTGCTTAAACCACATCTTTATGAAAACTCTCATTTGATCAACAAATACTCAGAACTTGAGCGAAAATCGATTTTCCATTCATACATCAACTGCTTTCAACTCCAGATTCACTCTCGAGAGTTTCATAAACCCTAATTTCACATCTCGCAGTTCAATGAGGCTTCTTCGATTGGGCTTATTGCTTGCTTTGGCATCTGGATTTGCCGCCATTTCAATTTACATCACCGGAATCTCTAATCCTTCTCCTGTATCTGTATGTATGTATGTATGTATACATTGTTTTTCAATATCTTATTGAAATTGTAACAGATTCGTTTTGAGTTGTAATGTAACTATTTGAGACAGATACCGATTATCAACTCACGGATGAAGAAGCTGAATCGTTGCTTTCGTTGCATAGCTCTTTCGAGAAGTGTGTGGTAAGGTTTTCGCTTCTGTGGATTTGTTTCAGATTTGTATTTGTATTGGTTTCAATCAGTCTTCCAATCTTGTATTGAGTAACGACTTGATTGCGTAGCTAATTTTGTGTTTTGTGCAGAGTGCGAATGGACTTGGTCTAAAAGCAGCTCGGGGTAGTGATTACTGTCAAACCACAATAAGTTTTCCCAGTGACACCATACCAAAATGGGTAAATATTTCTATCCATTTGCGTACCTGATCTTATTCATCAAGTAAATTAAAATGATGCATGTATGTATGGTCGTCAAAAATATGTCAACCACGACAAACTAGAATTCAGGGAAAAATAGTTTCCTCATATTCAAAAGTAGGGATAGTAGTTGCTGTGATTGTTGACTGACGAAGGTTTCTGTATTGACAGAAAGATCCCAAAACTGGTGAATTGGAAGCTCTATCTTTTGATTTTAATCTATGTGAAGCTGTGGCCACATGGGAACAGGTAAGCAAATTGGTTTGTGTTATTTGTGATTGTGAATACCCATAAATATATAATATCTTTCATGGGATAGAAAACCTATGATTTTGATATTCTATTTTGATAGATACTGCTACTAGACTGTCAAATTACAGATTTTATAGTGTACCACATGGCTGTTAAATTACCCTTACCATCTCTTTTTTTAAATGACAAATGTTCGTTGTTAATTTTGTTAGCAAGGGAGTTGAGCCCATGACCCTCTTACTATTGGCATTGATGCCGCCTTTCTTTTGAGTTTTTCCTTTTTCCTTTTTAAAGTGCCGTAGAATGATTTTATGTTTGATGCGTTACATGTTGTTGTTGTGTCTAATGATTGATTGCTCAGGTGCGGAACAGCACCACTATACTCACCAAGGAATACATTGATGCTTTGCCAAATGGATGGGAGGAGTATGCTTGGCGTAGGATCAATAAAGGAGTACAACTGTAAGTAAATGTGCATCTGGATTTTACTAAACAATTGTGTAATCATTAAATAATGACAGCTTATAGGGAAGAAAACCAAATTAAATTGCATTTTGCGTAATTTATTTATTATAAATGAAGTATACTAAGCATATTATTAATATACTCTATATAGTTGATTCTAAATTTCCACAAAGGTTATTTGGATTCAAAACCTCATATAAAGTATATCGACATTGAGCTTTTCCTTAGACTTCTTTTAACTTGATGTTGAGAAGCAAACCATCCCTAGAATTAGCTGTCAGGAGTTCCTATTAAGAAGGAAATTGAAGTTAGTATAAAGTCTCTCAAATAGGATTCTTCTGTGTTGTAGTAACCGCTGCGAGAACAAGACTTTGTGCATGGAGAAACTTTCACTAGTGCTCCCTGAAATACCACCCTACTTCCCTAAGTATGGGCGCTGTGCTGTTATTGGTAATTCGGGTGATCTCTTGAAAACAAAATTTGGAAAGGAGATAGACGGTTATGATGCCGTCATAAGAGAAAATGGTGCTCCAATTCAGGTTAGTTGATCAACAGTGTTTTTCTGCTTTTCTTTCAATTTTTGTCTAAAAAATTAAGACCTTGCACAATAAGTTCTAATCACAACTGCAGAACTATACCGATTATGTGGGTAGGAGAGTCACTTTTCGTCTTCTAAATCGAGGATCTGCCAAAGCACTTGATAAAGTTGTAGAATTAGATGGTATTGCTAATTGTTATAATATGAGTTCCATTTGTTATAATGCTATTATGAACTACTAGAGCCTTACCATAAATGTTGTTCCTGCAGAGGAAAGAAAAGAAGTCTTGATAGTAAAAACAACCATTCATGACATCATGAACAAAATGATCAAGGTATGTTTCTTTCCCTTATCAATGGAAATCATCTTCCAAGATCCTTTATTTGCTGTGCTACACATTCTATATCTCCATTTGCAAAGCAATCGCTTTTGTCTTCTGCAGGAACTTCCTATAAAAAATCCTGTATATCTCATGCTAGGTGCTTCCTTTGGTTCAGCCGCAAAAGGAACTGGGCTTAAGGCTCTTGAATTTGCTCTCTCCATGTGTGATTCAGTGGATATGTATGGTTTCACCGTGGATCCTGGCTATAAGGAATGGTATTAAATGATTTGTCGGAAATTAGTATTTCTGTTTAATTAACCACTTTGAAATATGATTACTTGATTTGTAAGCCCTATAAGTTTATTTCAGGACAAGATATTTCTCTGAATCTCGTCAAGGCCATACGCCATTGCATGGTAGAGCTTATTACCAGATGATGGAGTGCTTGGGAGTAAGTAAACTATACTTATTACCGCTACTAGAAAGCATTCAGAAACAGTTAAGTTTAGCATCGTGTTGATTTAAACTTTAAATCAACACGATGCTAAACTTAACTTTCATTCGGCACATAAGGAAAATAAAGACACTCCTTATTGTTGGCTGATAATTATGCATTAACTTGGTGCCTAGTAGTATCAATTTAATCACGTTTCTCTTTTTTCTAATCATTGACCTTCTCTACTTTCTTCACTGTTAAGCTGATCAAAATCCATTCTCCCATGAGAGCTGATCCAAACCGTGTGATAAAATGGGTTCCAAGCCCCCGTATTATAAGGGCTGCTAGAATTGCATCAGAGAAATTACTGAGGTAAATAATTCCCGCTTCCCTCATTTTTTTTCTTTATATCCCCCAATTCCATCTGAATCTTGCTGGACTTTCTCAATTCATTATGATTTTCACAGGAGAGTTGGAGCAGGATCTGAAGATCCATTGCGGGCGTGTTCCATCATTAAGAAGCGAGCTAACAGAAATTTAAAAGCACTTTCAAACCTCCACAAGGAAGCACTTTTAAGGTATATGAAGAGCACAGCCATGTATCCGCTGGAGCATAGTCCGGGACATGGGTTGCTTTGCACTGTGCCAACTGATTGAACTGTACTGAGTTTTTATGCATTCAATTTGTGCTTTCGGGAAGCATCTGGCCGTCTACTATTCAAAAACTTCTCGTAATTCCTTTTGCAAAATATATGTCATCAACTTGAAGAAATGGCGACCGAGTTTCCACTGGCATATATGCATTTTTTTAATCTGTCATTTTGTTTCAAAACTACAAATACTCGGATATTTGGTTGAGGGCCACATGATAGAACAGCTAGGACACAATTTTTTGGCATCGGTGTTACTGAGTTGAACCCTAACGAGTTGAACTGTAATGAATGTTTTAATTTTATACGATTATATAATAGGAACAATAATTGTACACCCATAATACTAAGACTTTTACATACATTATACTGTTATTTCATAAAGTATTGTTACATTACCTGTGTTGATTTTGGATTCTCTATAAAAAATTACATCACTCTGTATTTTTAGTTGCAGGTCAAGAAAAAGGCTAAATAATAGATTAGCGATAGGTGTAAATCAAAAGCCTTGAAAACACATGAATTTTGTTTTGTAGAATTAAATTATTTACACTTATACTAATGTTTCCCAGAATGCAGGATAGTATGATTTGAAATGTGAAAACTAGATGGAAAATTAGAATAGTAACCACTATAGAAGATGGTAGAATGTCATTTGAAGTAATTTTGACATGCCAAAACTGCTGGGATTTGGCTTGAGGGGAAGAAAAAATAGTAAGGGCAAATAGGGAATATTATTATAGCTTGAGGAAGTAGAGATGAAAAATGTTTGGAAGTTAAACCTTTGAGAGAGGTCAAAAGGTTAATAATCTATCTTTAAATGCGACTATCACATTTTGAGCAAAGTTGTTATACTCAAAATTTGAAAATTTAAAAAGAAGCTTTCGAGTGAGATTTATGTTGGTAGCAACAAAAATACTCAAATATGGTAGGGAAGAAAATTAATGCTCTAGTCTCGAAATGGTTTAATCAAAGAGAAATCATCCAAGGTCTAAAAAGACATATTCGAAGGATCAAAAGTCAAAAATTGTGATAAGTTTGAATGTAAAATAAACTAGTCGAGAAGCTTATTTAAGAATATATTAGGGACATTTAAGTTAGTCTTTTTTAGATAAGGACATGTATGTAATTTTGACAATTTACAAAAATAAGTAGATTAATTTCAGAATTTCCAAAAAGATACGAACATGTGTTTTATTAAGATTCGTTTTGTACACAAAGTATGTGATCTATAAATTTTAATAAATTGATTTGCTTATAAAAAAAACTTTTACAAATGATTTTAGTTTTATTTATGCATTTATACAAGTAGTTTTATTTATCTGTTGTTAGATATTTATTTCTTAAATTTCTTATAACACAATCTCATTTGCAAAGCAAATATTTAAACCTATTAATATCATTTGTTGAAATTGATAATTTTTACGGCTAGCAATTGCCACGTTTGATGGACTAAGTTGGAGATAGTTTGTGTTAACGGTTAAGTATTAGTAGTTGTCTGCAACTAAAAAAAAAATTAGAAAATGACTTATCCACTTAAGCAAAACAATCAAATTTAATCTAATAAAAGAATAGTGAATTTTTTATTCTATCTCATACTCTTTTAGGGCACTACGTGAATTTTCAATAATGCTTCTAAAAATTGAAAATAAATTTTCGGTTCGCACCCTATATCACGCAAATCACGTTAAAAAGAGTTTGTTGTAAATCGGAAGTATACCTCCAGTTCCAAACTGTAGTTGTATATCCGTTTCCTGGACGCACTTAAGGGCGCCACAAACTTTTCCCCTCCCTATAACAACAAATTATTTCAAAAACTCATTTCAAACACTCTCAAACACTTCTTTCAACCCTTTCTCTCAAAATTAATTTTTTTTCAAACAATCAACACATTCCATCAAGCATTGGATAAATAAAACAACTAAAGGAATCAAGCAAGCAACAACCATCTTCAATCAATCAATCAAGTAAATGGATTAAGTTATTTTAAAGTTTATGTAATTTCTATTGATATTAGTGAAATATGGTTTTAAATGTGTTGTTTTATGTAATTTATATCACTATGAGTCATTATAACACTAGTTGTAAACAGTTTTTGATGACCAATCCGTGTTTTTTGACGCATTTGGGGATTTAGGGTTAGCTGTTACGAAACTCTGTTTTGCAAAAGAAATCAGAGGTTTATTTACGGTTTTGGGTAAGAACAACACCGAAACTATACTTACGGTTTTCTGTCTGTATTTTTCTTCATTTTTTCCATTGTAAGCCATGTGCTAACATTTTGTTCTTGCTTCTACAAGAGATATGTCCGAGAGACCGTCACGTTTGAGGCATGGTCGGGTTTCACATCATGCTTCTGTGCAAAAAGAGAGAAGTGAGGCATTACAGGCTCGATCGACATCCAGACAGGCTAACTCAGATGCATATTCTTTTGGTTTTGATGCTACACCTTTTACATCTTCCTCTTGTAGCAGACGAGAGTCTCCAGTCCATCCATCGCCTCCTCCGTCCTACCACAGACGCACATCCTCACCATTCTCACCACCACAGATTTTTGAGACGGGATCCTCATATGCCTCACAGGCAGGGCCATCTGAGGTGAGACTTGATGATACACTCTCAATACCTGAGCCACTAGTGCTACCTGAGGTACATACTTGCATACAAGATTGGACAGTTTGCCACCTCAATGAATACCATGCAGCAAGCCCAAGGATCGAACCAACTTCCTGCTCAAACAATTGTGAATCCAACAGGCCCTAATGCTAATGTGAGTGCAAATTCCTTGAGATCCAAAAAATTACAGAAACAGCCCCAAAAAAAAATAAAAAATTTCTCGAGGTAACACCTTAACCTTATTTTGTTGTGGTAAAAACTGAAAAAGAAAAAGAGAGAGTGTATGTACCACCGATCCTTTTCTCACACAGAGTAGTTAAAGTAAGAAGATGGAAGAGGGACCCACAGAGAAGGAGATTTCGGATGTATTAAAGAAAGTGATAGAGAATATTCCACTTCTTGATGTGATTAAGCAGGTTCCAAAGTACGCAAAACTTTTGAAAGAATTGTGCACACACAAGAGGAGGATGAAGGGAACTGGGAGAGTTAATATGGGAAGAAATGTTTCAGCTCTCATTCAACCTAGACACACAGAAATGGCCTTTCCCTCAATCCATGTTGCCCCATAAATGCAAGGATCCAGAAACTTTCTCTATTCCATGTACCATTGGAGATAGGAAATTCGAAATTTGCATGCTTGATTTAGGAGTAGGAATTAATGTTATGCCTACTTTTGTTTATAATAATCTTGATCTTGGTCCTTTGCAGCATACAGGTTTAATCATCCAACTAGCGAATAGGAGCAACAATCGCCCTATTGGACTGGTGGAAGATGTGCTTGTCAAAGTTAATGAATTGCTTTTCCCTTTAGATTTTTACATTCTAGACATGATTAGAGAAACAAATTCAAGCAGATTATTGATCATCTTAGGCAGACCGTTCATGAAGACGACAAAAACAAAAATCGATGTTAATGATAGAACAATGTCCATGGAGTTTGGCGATACTATTACTAAATTTAACCTTTTTGATGCTATGAAACATCCTATGGAAGAACATTCTATTTTTCACATCAAAGTGCTTTCTGAATCGGTTGATGATATTTATTATGATGATACTTATTCTGATTTAATTTTAACTAGTTTTATTGATACTTACTCACGTCATTCTTCCTCTGTTTTTACTAAGATTGAGGTTGCCCCGCAGGTTGACATTATTCCTACAAGTGAAGTTATCGATGAAGAAGTTGTTTATGAAACTCTCGACACCCCTGCTTCACCAACCACACCATCTATTGGACAACCACTTCACTTCGACACTTTCACTTTTTTGAGATTGTTCTTTGATTTCATAATTAAAGGCGAAGGAAATAAACCATTTCTAAGGACGATGAGCATTACCCAAAGCTATTCCATGAGAGCCTCACATTGGAAGAAGAAATTATAGAAGAGCTCTCGTTGAGAAAGGCTACTTATGCGGTCATATATCCGCCTTGGCTACTCAGGTGTGTTCTTTCCTCTCTCTCCTCTCTCTTATTTTATGTTTGTTACCTTCACTTAGGACAATGCATATTTTAAGTGTGGGGGAGAGAATCATTTAATTTCTTTGTTTATTTTCTTTGTTTTTTGTTTGTTTTCTTAAAAAAAATTGGTTTGTTTTGTTTTTGAAAATATGCATTTTTTTGAAAGTTTTGGGCTATAGATTAATCTGAGGTTAACTGCGTAGACTTGGGAAAAGCTCACAAGATCGATATTGTCTTAACATTGTAAGTCTCTTAAGTATGGAAATCATTTTGAATATTTGTTATGACATAACCTTGAATTCTCATTCTCTAATATCTCTTGAGTAGTTTATCTTAGCAATCGGCACCATCTTACACACACTCTACGTAAGGAAACCGATGAAAATAAGTGAGTGATCCAAGTTTTATTTGAAAAAAATAGGGAATGCACCTTCTAAGTTGGGCGACCCTCACCCGGTCGCTTAACCCAATGATTGTGAAACCTATAAAAACATGATGATAAGACTCGTTGTTGGTTGGTTCAGAGGTTTCTAGTGCTGAACTTGGTAAGACGAATTACAATTTGATCCCCCCACAACTACAATTGGGTAAGAAATGGGTTATCCCACTTAGTTACCTAAACCCCATGCAAAAAGGATCAAAGTTACTAACTGGTCGACTTACAATGAGTGTGTGGATATAATAGGCTTAATGTGATTGCGCCAAAATGAGAGAGCAAAAAGGAGGATGAGTAAGTTAGTTTAGGCATAATAACATGATTCTGATTGATTTGTATAGGAATGAGGCTTATGACTGCACAATTGTGAATTAGTGTTCTTACGATATCCTTAGTGTGCAATATTAGTACATGTCGATGCAACCTTATCTGAAGAAGAGTTTGTAGCCTAGAATGAGTATCAAAATGTTGTGGTGTTTTAATGTTTTGATTTTATTTTGCTCGAAGTACAAAAGTTCAAGTGTGGGGAGATTTGATCAGTGCATTTTGATGCTCATTCCTCTATGTTTATACTTAAGCATTTCTTTGGTTTGGTTTGTTTATTTTATATTTTATAATGTTTTTATAGTTTAATTTATTTTTGCACTTAATTAATTTTCGTATTTTATTTTTAGCATTAACAGCTTTCACTAAAAAATTTGTAACTGGAGCTTCAGGAATCGAATTGAGGCGTTCTAATAATTTCTGGAAATCTAAGAGACATAGCTACAACTTTCATTTTGAAGCCAGAAGCTGAATTAGACTGCAAATGCCTTAGAAAATTCGTTGAAGTTTCAGTCATAATAAGTAATTAGTTTTGGACCGATTTTGGGCCGATTTTTCCTTGTTTTTGACCCAGTTGGGTTATAATCCGAACTCCTTATTTTCTACTAGAGCTAGGCAGCCGATGTACTGTTCCATCACCTTTATTTTCACTATAGAAATTTTGCTTTGTACGAATCGTTCATGGAGAACTAATCCTAAGGGCAATTTACCGAATTCGAATTCCACAAAACTTTGAGAGTTTTTTATCAATTTCAATTTTATTCAATTCCTTTCAAATTATTCTATGATTTTCGTTTGCTTAATTCGTTTCTTATGGAATATATTTGATTTAATTCGGTTGATGCATGTTCCTTACTTTAATCGCGTTTAACTTAACTTCTTCGTAAATTCGCGTTATATTTAACCGTTTGCTTAATTCGATGATTAGGAACATAAATCCTGTAGTATTGTCGACGCTTGTTCTCCAATATTGCAATCGAATATGAATTGGATCCGCTTAGGAATTGGAATTGTAATTATCAATGATAAGTTAGAAGTAGAACCAGTAGATTAACATGCTTTAATCACTTATTTTCTCAGTTTTATAAATCGATCCTAAAACCACAAATCCCCCAATTTGATTTCAGTTGGTTAATAACAATACAAAAATCCTCGAGATACGATACTTAAGTCACTATCGCTAAACTACAATTTTATAAAACACTCATTTTGATCCACGCGCGACAGCGGATCAATTAGTTTCACAAAAAGGATATTTGAAACTTTTTAGGAAATATTTATGGGATTTGTTTCTATTTTTGTGGAGAATATTCTATTGGGATTTACAACTGAATATTGGATTTGATTAAAAAGTTTAAGTCAGTCCAAGCCCAATTGCAGAAGTCTATATAAGGAGACATCTGAGGTCTAGTTTTCAAATAGCATAGTTTTTGTAAAACCTTGTGAGAAATAAGGTTTTAGGGTTTGATAGTTCTTTAGTTTCTCTGTGTATTTTTGTACATCCTCGTGTATATTTTGATACATTTGAGTTGACTGATTGTTACTTGTTTATTAAGTTATTGTTATCCTCTAAACTTTTAAGCAAGAAGTTGATTATTGTTCTTAGAGAAACTTTTTAGCAAACTAAGTTTCTTTGTATTGGAAGTGTAATCTTGTTTTTGGTTTTTGAGACATTCCCTAGGATCAAGATTATTTGATATCATAGTAGTGATTGGAAGTGAGAGGAGTTCTCATATCTATGAGGTTTTTAGGTAAAAATTATATTGGGTAGGGATTAAGTGAGAAGTGTAAACTGAGACTGTTTGGCTTCAAATTGTTACAACTAATAATGAATTCCTTTCTGGCTTGGTATCCCCCAAAGTAGGTGAGTTGCATCAAAATGGATTAACAATTGATTATGTTATTTAAGTTTATGCAGTTTATCTTTCAGCATAATCTTTATGTTTTTAGCAAGTCTGTTTTCTGTCAGCAGCTGTTATAACATATGTCGTGATATTATGTGTTGTTAAGACATTTGTCTTGACTTATGACATTGTGTGTGTCAAAATTTTAACTTAAGTCTTAGTTACGTTGTGCGAGTGATACACAAGTAACAAAAGACGAAGTGTTGAGTTAGGAATCAATTAGAAACTATGTAGAGCCGATTAAATCCATAGGATATGGTAACTCATTGAGATTATTATCTCACCCCATTAACATTATTGTTTTAGATATTAGAATTTTGGTTTAAACATTATTGTATGACATATGACATATGTCATATGTCATATCTTGTATTTTATTTTTCATAGACATGTATATAATGATGTCGTTAGGCATTTATGTTGTATTAATACCAATTAATATCACATATAATGTATTTTCTGTCACATCAGATATCGTAAAACACACACAGTTTATGAACTTCATTAAGTAGATCACTGGCCAAACATTGTTCCCACAAGAAATCGAACTCAGTATTCCCCGAACCTTCATTCCTTAGTAGAAGCTCATTTACTACTCGAGCTCAAGTGCTTGGTTGTTTACCTTTTTGTCCATAGTCATTCACTAGATTTTATTATGAGAATCAATTCAAAATCAATACTCTTACTTTTACATCACTTGCTACTATTTGACTGCGTATACTTGCATATATAAATAACACCACAATTTTCAAGTTGTAGTATCTATAAACGAAATTATCTTATTTAAAATCAAAGCCTACACAAATATTGTCACATTAAGCTATTTACGCTGATAATACACAAGTGCTCCCAGCTTGGGATACGTGGGCTTCGCATCTGACTCAACATCTTCCATTTCATGATATATTCCATCTTATCAATAATGTGCAACTTCCTCCAAATTGCGGTGGAGCAATCTTCACCCTCTTTGGTTGGTGACGTCGTTAGCACAAAATATGGTAATAACGTCGAAATCTTTAGTACTATTGCATTTTAACATAATGTATGTTTGAAATATCGATTCAATTGTCAAATTCACATCCCATTTTTTCTAATGTGATTTCAAGAAACTCTAAATCGTAACTTTTAGATTAATATGATTTTTTTAATGTAATTTGATTTAATATAACTCAATATCAAACAAACTAAATCTAAACAATCGACGATTACGATAAACTTAAGAAATATTAATTAACTCATATTCAATTGTGTTCATATTTATCTCACTTACTACACACCGAACAAAATTCATTTATCTATTAATCATTTATCTACTAACATGTAAAATATTTTTAAATATAAGTTTTTTCATGAAATTAATTCATCTTCCAATTTCTTTAACATATACTAAGAAAAATCAATTACCATTCCTTTGATGAGATATTTTTGATAAAAAAGACTAAATTTGTGTTAGATACCATATATGGTGGGGGCAGGAATGGAGCGATGATGATTTGAAGAGAGAGAGAGAGAGAGAGAGGTGTTAACGCTAGGCTGTCACTCAAGGGTCCAGCTAAGGTAAAGGCCCGGATTCAAAATGTTTATCAAATCCCGCTTTTGATAACAACTTATCCTACACCCCATCCCACGCTACACTACCATGTGCATCAGTATTATTGATTCCACTCAATAAACACACCTCACTACTAATACTAACACACGAACCCAAACCCTTTCATTTCCCCTCTCTCTCTCTCTCTCTCTCTCTCTCTCTCTCTCTATAACCACCTTTTCTTCTCCCTCTTCTTTCTTTCAAAACTTTCAAATCTAGATCGAGAAGAAAAACCATGAGAGAAATCATCAGCATTCACATCGGTCAAGCCGGTATCCAAGTCGGAAACTCCTGCTGGGAGCTTTACTGCCTCGAACATGGCATTCAGCCCGACGGCATGATGCCAAGGTCCGTTTCGTTCATTCCTTTTTTTTTAACCTAATTTTCTTAATTTTTTGATTCTGATTCTGAATCGATTCGGTTGATAACAGTGATTCTTCCGTCGGAGTGGCGCACGATGCATTCAACACTTTCTTCAGCGAAACCGGTTCCGGCAAGCACGTACCTCGTGCCGTTTTTGTAGATCTAGAACCTACCGTCATCGACGAAGTCAGGTCTGGTACCTACCGACAACTCTTCCACCCTGAGCAACTCATCTCCGGCAAGGAGGATGCTGCTAACAATTTCGCCAGAGGACATTACACTGGTGCGTTATATTTCTTCAAACCTAACCCTAATTTGCGTTTTTGTAATTTTTTCTTGACGTTTATTTTGTGTTTTTTTTTGGTTTAGTTGGTAAGGAAATTGTAGATCTGTGCTTAGATCGTGTGAGGAAGTTGGCTGATAACTGTACCGGTCTTCAGGGATTTTTGGTCTTCAACGCTGTTGGTGGTGGAACCGGTTCTGGTTTGGGTTCACTCTTGTTGGAACGTCTTTCTGTTGATTATGGAAAGAAGTCCAAACTTGGTTTCACCATCTACCCTTCCCCTCAGGTTTATTGAACTTCAGATTCAGGATCTTTTATGTTGATTTTTGCTTAGATTCAATGTTAAATGTGGTTGCTGTGTGTAGATCTCATTTCTGAATCTGTATTTTGCTCTGCTTGTATTTATGGATTTTTGTTGATTTGTTGTATTTGGATCCAGGTTTCAACTGCTGTTGTTGAACCATACAACAGTGTTCTCTCGACGCATTCTCTCCTTGAGCATACTGATGTGGCTGTGCTCTTGGACAATGAGGCTATCTATGACATTTGCAGGAGATCCCTTGATATTGAAAGGCCTACTTACACCAACTTGAACAGGTTGATATCACAGATTATATCATCCCTCACTACCTCGTTGAGGTTTGATGGTGCTATTAATGTTGATATTACTGAGTTCCAGACCAATCTTGTGCCTTATCCTCGTATCCACTTCATGCTTTCGTCGTATGCCCCTGTTATCTCTGCTGCTAAGGCTTACCATGAGCAGCTCTCTGTGCCTGAGATTACCAATGCTGTGTTTGAGCCTGCTAGTATGATGGCCAAGTGTGACCCAAGGCATGGAAAATACATGGCTTGTTGTTTGATGTACCGTGGAGATGTTGTTCCAAAGGATGTTAATGCTGCTGTTGGCACCATCAAAACCAAAAGGACTGTTCAATTTGTTGATTGGTAACCACTCTACTCTTTCTATATATCTAACTGTAATATGATGTTTTCTCACACACTGTATGTGGGTTGGCTGTGTTAGAATATATCAATAGATGCATTTTAAAAAGATAATCTAAAAATTAAGCAGTAGGGAATCTATAGCTAACCTATAAAAGTGATTTGAATCAATCACAATAGTAACCCATTAGCAATAATTTGTAACATGATAACAACTTTCTACACAAGTTTTTATGGTTTGTGCTGTCTTAATCAAGAGTGAGTGATCTTACTGTGATAATCTCTATATAATGTTGTTCTTGTTATAATGTGTGGCAGGTGCCCAACTGGTTTCAAATGTGGTATCAACTATCAGCCTCCTTCAGTGGTGCCAGGTGGTGACCTTGCTAAGGTGCAAAGAGCTGTCTGCATGATCAGTAACAACACTGCTGTTGCAGAGGTCTTCTCCCGCATTGACCATAAGTTTGATCTTATGTATGCTAAGAGGGCCTTTGTCCATTGGTATGTTGGTGAGGGTATGGAAGAAGGAGAGTTCTCTGAAGCCCGTGAAGATTTGGCTGCTCTCGAGAAAGATTACGAAGAGGTTGGTGCAGAGGGAGCAGAAGATGATGAGGAACCAGATGACTATTGATGTCCTATTATATAAAGTGCAAGAAGTTTTTTTTTTTGAATTTCAGTTGATTATTTCAAGCAATAGAGGGTAAATGCTTTGTTACATTGCCCTCCACTCTTATTGTTCTTCTATTTCCTGTGTGATATAGTTCCATCATTCAAACTTGTGAAATGGTCTAATTTTGTTGTAGGTACTGTTGTTTGCAGCAACTATGCATTTATCATTGTTATTGTCAAATGTTCATTATCTCGTGTTCATGCAATAGTTTCTACAACATTTTCTCTGGATTCACAATATTTGACAAACATGTCTGTTATCTTTCTTTTTTCAGTTGTTCAGTTTTTGTTTGTAAGTGTTTATGGTTCTGGAGAGACATCTACTCCACTTAGCTCAAGTGAATTAGAAATGAATGAAAATGCATTGCAAAAATAAACATTTTAAACACATTGGTAACAAGACTCAACTATTATTTAGCTCAAGTGAATTAGTAATTAATTATAGCGTACCCGGATAGTGCTATAACTGGTCAAAGTAATGTAATATAATGTATGAATAAGGCCAATACTTTCTAGATCAGAGCCATTAACAATTTTGAGCGGTGGACACAATTAAATGATTATATTTTCAACTTGTTTTCAAAAAGAAAAAAGATTATGCCTGGTGGCTGTGAATTATTACTTCGATTGCAATACAAAATGTCTTTTGATGTGTCAGAGTTGGACAAATCGGGAAGCTAGTCATTATTAGCATTTTTTGTTTTGTCTACACTCTGCCGTTTAGCCGGTGATATAGATGCTGATTTTTCTTCTTCTTTAGAGGTTGATGTAGTTTGGCCAAGTCTCCATGTCTTTTATATTATAAACAATCATTTTCACTGGGAATTAATTTAGTCTCATAAATTCAGAAAATGACATTTAGTCTCTTAATTTTTGTCCTGCCATCAAATTATATCTTGAAGAAATACTTACAAAATCAGTGACTTGTATATGACCTTTTGTCTTTTACAACAATAAACAAGAAAAAAACTTCAAATGCTTGATGCTAAAATAAAAATAATTGACTATTTACTGATGTTTTTTAAATTGAAGTGCAGAGAAGGTAAAATAAATTTAGGGACACTGATCTTAAGTGTAAAGTTTTTCAAATTTTTTTTTTTACTCCAATAATTACTATTTGATTCAGAGTAATTCAAATGCGTTTAGAAGTTTCTGGGAGCATTGCGTTGAAAATTTAAAAAAAAATAAGTGTTCCTGGAATCTAAAAATTGGAAGCATCGAAGAGGAAATTGATTTCCACAACTTTTAATATTTTTCCTATTTTATATTTTGAAGTGGAAATCGATTACACCCCAACCAGTGTTGTGGGCTTTTTAGCTCTGTTTTGAGTATGTTTTGTATCCAATTTATTTTAGAGTTTGTGTATAAACACTCATGTAATATTGTGAAAGTTGATGTCATTTTATATATTTTTCTCAATTTATTCAATCTCTCTCTCTCTCTCTCTCTCTCTCTCTCTCTCTCTCTCTCTCCAAATTCACTTCATCTTCCTCAATTATCCGTTACCCTTCATTGATTCACCATCAAGATTTGTGTTGTTCTAACATTTGGCATCGAGATCTTTGATTCTAATATATTAATACGTTGCAAAGATGATTGTCGTTTACAATGATCGAGTTCATACCAATCTTCCAACCCTTGATTCAAAGAACTACAATAAATGGTGCAAACAAATGAAAGTTTTGTTTGGGTATCAAGACGTTCTTGAAGTGGTTAACAATGGTGCTACACCACTTGTGGTAGAAGCTACAAATTCCCAGAAGGTTGAATTCACGGAAGAGAAGAAGAAAGACTACAAGACATTCTTCTTGATTCATTATTGTGTCGACAATGACAACTTTAAAAAAGTTGGCGATTTTGATTCGGCAAAGCAAGCATGGGAGATCTTGAAGAAATCTTATGAAGGGGCTCATAAAGAAAAGATGGTGAGGTTACAAACTCATAAGCGATAGTTTGAATTGGTTCAAATGGAAGAGAATGAGTCAATCAACGACTACGTGATTCGCAATACGCATTTAGTGAATCAAATCAAATCATGCGGAGAAATTATTTCGCAGCAGAATGTTGTATCAACGATCTCGCATTCTTTAATGTCAATGTTTAACAACATTGTGGTTGCAATCAAAGAATCAAATGACCTTCCGATATTGAGCAAGGAGGAGCTTTAAAGCTCGCTTGAGGCTCATGAACAAAGGATGGGTGAAAGAGGAAATGACAAAGCTAAAACGAAGATTTCGTTGCAACTAAGGTTCAATAAGAAGAATACAAGATCGAAAGGAAGATGGTCTTCGAAAGGGAAGACAAATTTCCAGAATTTTGGTGGAAAAGATCCACAAAATTCGAAGGCTATGATGGGTCAAAGAGGTGATATCAGCTCCAAAGGTAATGGTCAAATAAACTACACCAAGAAGATTGACAAGAGTAAAGTGAAGTGTTATAATTGCCATATACTTGGTCATTTCGCAAGGGATTATAATGCGAAATCAAGGGAAAATCAAAGTGACGAGGCTAAGGTTGCTCAAAAGGAGGTGGATGATGATAACACGTTATGGTCATGATCACAGAGGAGAATTATGACAATAATAAGTTGTTGGACAACAGCAGTAGCAGCTGCAAGTTGTTGGACAATAGTGGCGGCAGTTCCAAAAATGCTACAAAAATGCCTTCAGAGCAAAACGTACTGGTAACAGTTTGAGATGAAGTCCAAGGAAGTGATGAGTGGTACTTGGACTCTGGATTGTTTATTAAAATGAATCAAGCCACGAAGAATAAGGTGAAATTCACAAATGAATCCACTTTAGCGGCCGATAGGGTTAGTGATGTTTTGATCATGAGAATGAACGAGGGCCCTTCCATGATCAAATATGTGCTATACAAGACCAATTACTTGAGAAGAATTACATGATTCATATGGAAAACTAGATTTTACGTGTTTTGGACCAAAACAATGTTTTAGTCCTTAAAGCACCCATGGGCTCAAATAGGACTTTAAAGATAGAGTTTAAAGTGATGGAGCACATGTGTCTTGCTACAGTTGCAAGTCTTTATGAGTGGTTGTGGCACTACCATCTTGGACATCTCAATTTTCGAGACCTCGATGCGTTACAAAAGAATGGTATGGTAACCAAGAATCAATGTTCCATCTAAGATATGTGAAGAGTGCGTTCAAGGGAAGCAGTACAAGAGTAGTTTCAAAAAGGATGCAAGTTAAATGACCAAACATTACCTTGAGGTGGCGTATTCCATTGTATGTGGTCTAATGCAAGTCGAATCGTATGGTGGAAACCGGTACTTTGTTACATATATCATTGATTTTAGAAGGAAACTATGGACATACCTAATCAAAAGAAGGGGTGAGGTATTTGATGTGTTTAAGAGTTTCAAGTCCATGGTTGAGTGACAAAGTGGTCACAAAATTAAAATTCTCAAAACAGATAGTGGAGGTGAGTATACCTCAAATGAGTTTGCAAATTATTGCTATGAGGATGATATAGTGCGTGAGGTTGTGCCACCCTATAAGCCTCAAAAGAATGGTGTTACCGAGAGGAAAAATCATTCGTTAATGAACATGGTTCATAGCATGTTGAAGGGAAAAGGCTTGCGGAAGAAACTATGGGGAGAAGTCGTATTTATAGTTGCCTATTTGTGTAATAGATGACCTACAAAGAATCTTGATAAGGTGAATCTATAAGAGATATGGTCTGTATTTAATAAAATATTAAGTCATTTAAGAGTTTTTGGTTCGGTAGCATTTCGACATATTCTGGGTCAACTTCGAAAGAAGTTAGATGACAAAAGTGAAATGATGTTGCTGGTTGGTTATCATCCAACTAGAGGCTATACATTGTTTAATGTTAGAAAATTGAGCATGACAGGAGGTGAAATCAGTTTCCAACATAATTTTTTGCTTCTTGAGGCTCCTGGGACTATTTTTGCAGAAGCTGAAATCAATATCAGCACGAAAATCAAAATTGCCAGAATTCTGCATGTCAAATTCAACAACCAGACGAAGTCGGAGACAAAAATATACGACTAACTAGGTGAAGAGGTTTTCCTCATAGGCTCCAAGATTATGAACTATGTTGAGATGAGGAGATCAATAATGATGGTGATTTTGTTCACTTTGTGCTTATGATCGAATTCGATCCCGTTAGCACGAAAGAGACATTAAGCGATCCAAAGTGGATATGTGTGATGAAAGAGGAGCTGAAATCGATTGAGAAAAATAATACTTGGGAGTTGGTTGATATACCGAAACGAAAGAAGCCAATCGGGAGTGAGATGGGTCTATAAAGCGAAGGCAAATACAAAATGTGAAATAGTCAGGTTTAAGGCTCGACTAGTTGCGAAGGGATTTTTGTAAAGATAAGGTATACACTTTGATGATGTGTTTTCACATGTTGCAAGGATAGAAACCATACGGCTGGTTATTGATATAGCGAATAACAACAATTGATCGATTTATTAAATAGATATGAAATCTGCATTTTTGAATGGTCCATTTGAGGAGAAAGACTATGTAGAACAACGCCCTGGTTTCATTGTGAAAAATCAAGAGGGAAAGGTCTATGAATTGAAGAAATCACTTTATAGTTTGAAGCAAACTCCTAGAGCTTGGAACAAGGGGATTGATGGTTTCCTAGTTAACGCTAGCTTCAAGAAATGTGTTTCGGAACATGGTGTCTTTGTGAAGACAAATGCAAGTAAAGATGTGATTATACTTTGCTTATATATAGATGACTTATTGATTATGAGCAATAAGGGTGAACTTATGGAAGATTTTGAAATGAATAACCTTGGAATCATGACTTACTTTCTTTGCATAGAGTTCCACAAGTCAAAATTGGGACTGCTCATGCATCAAAGCAAGTATGCTCTTGAGATTTTGAAAAGGTGTGATTGATAACACGAATTTATATGACATATTTGATTTAATTCTCATAGATAATGTTAGTATTTTTGTTTAACTATTTTGTTTTATTTTTGTATTACGTTGGTATTTTTATTGTTTCAAATGTTTAGGTTATGCGAAGATTGATTGATGAAATAGAAGAACTTGAGAAGAAATTGATTCAAAAAGCAAAAGAAATGAAAGGATGTGATATAGCAAATGAGAGGTATTGAAGAAGTAAAGGAAACTATGTGAAGGCCCAAAATGGCCCAGCCCACAGACCAGCAACATACAACTTGAGATGCTCGCCTCCCACCATGAAGGCGCCCGTCTCTCATTTATGCCACGTTCTTGTTGTGTGAGACACACATCTCACCCTCTCTCTCAACTTTGAGGCGGTCGCCTCAAGTCCAGGGCCCACCAATACCACGTTTTCGTTTTTTGAGACGTACGTCTCATCCTCTCTCTCAGCCTTTGAGGAGCACGCCTCCAGTAGCAAGGGACACAACAATAGCCACGTTCTCCAGCATTTTTTCTCAAGAAACACCTTGTACCAGGACTATAAAAAGGACCCTTCATCTAGTGTGAAAGGGGGGTCGGCATTTTTACCGAACATTGCAATATTTTTTCCAGCATTCTTATTTTATTCTTAGTTTTAGATTTTCTTTTCTTTTTAGTTTTAAGCAGTTATATTTCTCGTAACAATTTCTACACCGGAAATTGTTGTGAACTTTTGATCGACTTAACCTTACGTTAGATTCTGTCCTTTTTTTATTCCTTGTCGTATTTTCCTTTCGATTCAAGAAGTTTCCGAGCAGATCCAGCCGACTTGTGGTGGAGTGCTCGTTTATTTCGAAAAACAAGCTTAATTTGGAGTATTCTTATTTTCAGGTTTCTAATTTAATTGCTTTTAATTGTTTAATATTTTTGTTGCATGTTATTTATTTATCTGATTTTGGATATGTTTAAATATATGGAATATAACTGTCTATGCATGATTAGATTAATTAATTTGTCTGGCTAAACCGATTAGATATCGGTATGTGAATTAATTGAACCAAAGGAATCCGAAATAAACTGGCCTAATATTATTTTGTTAAAAATACTCTTTCTGACTTTGGTATCGAAATTAATTTATTAAAAGGTTTAGAAACCAATAGAGCGAAAGTTTGAGGTTAAATAAACTGGACTAAGGTTAGAAACCAACAGAGCGAGAGTTTGAGGTTTAAATCGGATAGTGGATACTAGGTATTAATTTTAAAGATTGCGAAAGCGTTTTAAAACCGATTAAACCATATTTATTTTCAAAAAGTGTTTTTAAATTCGGCGGGATAGCGAGAGCATACGTTAGGATTTAATTACATGATCTGATTTAATAGAGCGAGAGTTTGAGATAGGATGTTTAGATGAATATTGTTTGCTGAAAAGAATTTTCATCAACTTGAGAAGTAGCCAGTGGAAATTCGGATCCCCTTAGGTCAGACGAATTACATACCGGTATCTGCTTACTATTATTTCAACTAGATTTAAGTTTTAATTCCCCAAAATTCCCCCAATTAATTATTCGATAGCTTTAGCTTTACACTGTAGTTTTAGATTATGTTAGGTCGATTTATAGTCCCCATGGATTCGATATCTTTTAAAGCTACGCGATAGGACTGTACACTTGCAGTCTCCCGATTAATAGACGATAAAGTCGCGATCAGTGATATGAAGCATTGTAATGCTGTCAATACACATGCTGAAGAGAAGTTGCAACTGTCCAAAAGTAATGGTGAGTAGAATGTGGATCCAATGCAATATAGGAGATTGATTGGATCATTACGTTACTTGTGCAATACACATCGAGATTTGATGTTTAGTGTCGGTATTGCAAGTATATTCATGGAGAGACCAAAGGTGTCTCACTTGGAAATATTTAAGAGGGTCCTAAGATACGTCAAAGGAACTCTTGGTTGCATAATTCTCTTTCCAACAGCTGATACGAACAGAAAATGTGGTTTTCTCGGTTACACAGATTCCAATTTAGCAAAGATAAGGATGATCGAAAGTCTATAGCTGGTTATATCTTTATGTTCAAAGGATATCACTTCATCTATATGTGTGTGCCAAGCTATATGGCTTATGAATCTACTCGAAGAGTTGGGGCATCAAGGTTGGAGATGTTGTCACACTCTTAGTTGATAATGTTTCAGACATTAACCTTGCTAAGAATCATATTGCACATGGTAGGATCAAGCATATTGAGATGTGGTTTCATTACTTGAGGGATATGGTATGTGAAGGTAAGCTGAGGTTGGGATATTGTATAAGCAAAGAACAAGTTGTAGATTTTTTGACTAAATGAGTCACAAAGGTTGTGTTCAAGAAGCAGGTGATGAACTTGGGCATGAAGAACTTGAAGCATTTGAATTAAGATGGCGTATTGGATTCACAAAGTAATTAAAATGCATATAAAAGCTTCTAGGAGCATTGCATTGGAAACAACTTAACAAATGAGCACTTTTGGAATCTAGAAATTGGAAGCATCGAAGAGGAAATCGATTTCCTGAAATGTGGAAATCAATTTCCACACCTTTTTTTTGTTTGTCATGTTTTCTATTTTGAAGTGGAAATCGATTACACCCTTTGGTGAAATCGATTTCCAGCATGTGTTTAGGGCTTTTTAGCTTAGTTTTGGGTCTGTTTTGTATCCCATCAATTTTAGAGTTTGTGTATAAATATCCTTCATGTAACATTATGAAAGTTAATGTAATTTTGAATATTTTCCTTAACTTCTCTCTCTCTCTCTCTCTCTCTCTCTCCACTTCATCTTCCTCAATTATCCACTACCCTTTATTGATTCACCATCAAGTTTTGTGTTTATTCCAACATTTTCTTTATATATTTTAAAGTATTCGTGTTTAAAAAAAATCAAATTTGGAAAGAACACTTAAAACCAATTGGCACATGCACTCTATATTCAAATGACACTTATAATCAATGGGTGCATACACTCACATTCCTTATGGAGGCACCAATCCAATTGGTGTGGCCTCTTTGATCTTCTTAATTTTTTTTATTTAAAATTTTAAAAGTGAAATATTATATATAATTTTATATTATAATTTAGCAGGATGCACCAGTTAAATAAAAGCGTACTTATGATCTGATTTTGTGTAAATAGAGGTGTCATGTAAACCATTTGCTCACACCTCTTCTCAATTTTGACTATTTTATTTATTTATTCTAACATGAGTATTTTATGGCTATGCTTTTTATTCGAGAACCACACCTCCAATGAAGATATGTTGTTTGCGTAATTGGAATTCTGAGTAACTTGAGATAAAATTGAATATTTGGTTACTCTGAGAGATTATAGACGGTGAAAGAGTTAGAAGAATATACAAACTTATTTCGTACACATCTATTTCAAATGACACTGACGATATCTAGCGTCATTAGTTGCCAGTTAAGAATGACAATCATGTTAGAGAGATGAGGTATGGAACATATGATATTTTTTTGATTGTTGTATGTTATTAGATACTTTGCAATGTTAAGTATTTCTATTTGTTGTTTGGGCTGTTGTTTTACTCGTGTTGGTGTTCATTTTTTTGTAACAATTTTTTTATCAATATTAAATTCAAAGTGTACAAAAAAATTTAACAACATAATTAATTATTATCTAGAAGTTGTTCCAACATTTAGTACAATGTTTCTGTGTGTGATCGATAAGATGAAAAATATGTTTTTGTGGTACAACGTTTCACTCGGATCCATTTCAGTTCTAATATGTCTGTTGGTAGGGGCGGCCTTTTTTATTACTTCTGATATTTTCGTTGTGGAAAATTACATCCCCTTGATATGTAGACCAATATTCCTCGTTGGCTACCACTGAGAAGTTATCATTGTAGACACCAAATAATTTAATGAGTTTCTAAATGTCAGAATGATCTAAGAATGCATCTTGGCGAACACTAGAACATGCCACAACAACACGGGAGCAAGGAAAATGGATGGCTTGAAACTTTTCGAAGTCGCACTAACCTTTATGTAGTTCAAACCAGTAATATTCCATCGGCAACCCCTCATTATGATCCATTTTCTATTGGACACTCAAGCTATAATTTTAACAATCAAATCTTGTGATGATTAAATTTGAAAGATTCCTCCTTCATAAATTTCATGCAATTTACATTGAACAATTTCCTTGACTCTAACACTAAACTCCACTTTGAACCTCTATTAGCGAACATTGATCCCAACCTATAATAGTTTTGTTTTACCAACACAATTATGAGTAGGTTTCTAGTTCCTTTAATGACAGAGTTCGTTGATTCCACATAGTTTGTTATCATGTGGCCCCATATTCGACCCACTTCAAATTCCTTTGTCCAATTCTTCACGATAATATTATACACCCACCTTAATGCCTCCATATTTGGCAATCTTATTTCCTCGCATTAATATCTTAATAACGACTGGTTTAAAGTTTTGTCTTTGAAGATTTTTGAAGATTTTATTTTGAAGATTTTTGTCTTTGATTTCCCCCATGAAGTTTCGTATATTGTGTATTATGCAGTAGTGTGATACGGTGAACTGACTTTTTTAGTGTTTGTATCGCAAATGTGCGGATAGCAAGAGTCGCCACCGACTTTTATTTTTATCCAATTAAGGGAAGGTAAAAGTACAGAAAAGACCTTCGTTTTAGATTCTGAGTTCGGGAGAATGGTTATGAAAAGGGAAGGTATTAGCACCCCTTTCCATCCGTAGTTATCTACGGGCTCTTAGTTGCTCTAGATCACCTTTTAAAAGCGCTACGTGTGTTTGACAAAAATGTTTTGAAAAGGCATTTCGCTTTGACTTTGTAATGATTCATGTAGGAATGTATACAAAGTGTTCGGAAATGTTTCGTTTTTGAAAAGAGTTTGAACTTTGACAAAGAGTGTGTGGTGTGAAAAGTATTTGGTTTAGAGCAAGCAACTAAAGACTTATTTACCCACTCGAATTGATCGTTTCGTTTCTCGTTCCTTTAGAATGGCGTAGCCGTACCATTAGTTAATAGGTAGCTCCATTCGTTGGATGTAAGCGGGACATTCGAAGGGACATCGGATGGTCATAGAAAGCAACTTGTAGGAAGTATCCTAGCACATTCGAAGGGACTATCATCATTTTTCGTAGGCAACAATCGAGGGTCAAGATCATGTATTCGGAGGCGACATCGTGGGTCTTATGATCTTTGTATCGAAGGGACTATGATGATTTGTTTGGAAGGCAACGGTGCTAGAATACCTCTACGTTCGAGGGACATGACCATTTTGAATTCGTAAGGCAACGAGAGAGAATTACCCTAAGGGGTGCATGTGTGAAGAAGTGTGTCAAATTCGGGTATTTTTATCTTGAAAATTAGCGGGCTATGTTCATTATTATCTTGCCATACACGCCTAGTTACTAGCAGCTTATAAGTGCGGAAATTAAAATGCGGAATGTAAAGTGCGGAAAGGTAAATGTCTTACGCTATTACATGGCTTTGGGGCAGATACATAATTTAAACTTGCGGAAAATAAAAACCTAATTTAAACTATTACATCCCATAAACAGTTACATTATTGGAAAAAAATGAAAACGATAAAGAAGAATCGTCTGAATCGGATCAACCTGTAAAAGAATGAGAAATCGAAAATACGAGATGAATCGAACAAGAGAAAAAATGTTAGAAAAATGCAAATTTTTGAATGAGAAAATTATTACATGCTGGAAATAATATAAATATACTAAAATAAATTTTTGGGATTTTTTGGATGCAATTTAATAATTAAAAACTAATTAAATGTGATTTAAATGCAAAATTATGAATAAAAATAAATATGCATGCAAAATTGTATTTTTTAATTTTATAAATTAAATAAAGATTTTCAGAAAACAAATGCAAAAAGGAAAATAATTTTTGATGATTTTTTAAAGCAGAATAAAAATGTGAAAATAATTAAAAATAATGCAAAAATATTAAAATAAAAAGAAAATAGAAAAATATTGAAAAGTTGAAAGTTTGTGAAAAGAAAAAAGAGAATGGTCCCTGGCTGGTTCGAACTGGAGACTTTCTGGAGCATCTTTCAATACCAACGCTTTAACCACTGGGACAGCGTGTCTTTGGTGTTTGAAAAAATAAAATCAATTGTTTTTTAGTGTAAACGTGTCATGGATTCAGATTCAAACCCAGTCAGCCGTGTGGTCCCCATCTGTTTTTTGAACGAGCGAATCAGAGCACGCTATTATGCCACATCGCCGGAGTCAACCCGTTCAACGCCAGCTCGTCGTCTTCTCCGTGAGCCTGACTGGACCAAAAATACGAAAGAACAAGGGCTGAGGTTAAGGCTACCCCCCCTAAATCGGGGTCTGCGAGTCCATTGACGGCATCAGTTTCCTCTGAAAATGCTTGTAAACCTGGTTTCGACACAGGCAGCTCAAAAAACCCTAAGTATGGCAATTCACGTTTCTGACGTTCAAGGTCCAAAACGATGGCCCAGATCTATCCCTTAGAGTCTCATAAGCACATTAGAAACGTTAGAATCAATTAAAACAAGCTGGTAATAAAAATACGAATTCAAGAAATGTTTGAATATGTATGAACATGTATGCATCGATTCTGAATGGTTTAACCAATGGCAAGAGTGTGTACTTACTCAAACTTACCTCCTGAAGACAATGGAGTGGTTTTTGAGGGTTGAAAACGGCTGGAGTTTGAAATTCGATTTTTCAAAGTTTCTTGGAAAATTTTGACAAAATAAGGGTTTGGCTTGAGCTAGGGTTTCGTGTCGTTTGCTTGTGATCTTGCTGAGCATTTATAGAGAAAGTTTGGATGGCAAAAGGAGTGAAAAAAGATTGCTCCATCAATGTGCAAATATTTTCCATTTAAAACAAATCAAATATTTGAAAAATTAATTTTCTCATGAATGCCATGGCTAGCACGAATTTGGTATGAATATTGGGCTTTCTTGGACTTTAAGAAAGATATAAATCCATTCCTTTTGAAAAAAAACTTAATTTTCATATTTTATATAATTTATTTTTGAATTAAATGTTATAAAATTCAAATATAAATCATAAAAATAGAAAATCACCAAGGCCAAGCATTTATGGGTCAAAAATATTGTCATGAACAAGTTTGGATCAAAAGATTTTAGGCCCATTTGGAAAATTTTGCATTTTGACCAAAATGTCCTTTTGTGCAATTGTCCAAAATTGCCCAACTTGAATAGTGTATCTTGCTCAATTTTCCACATTTTGAGTGTTCTTGGACTTTTTGGAAAGCTCTAAGAGTCCTCTAACCAACCTTTTTGGTCTCATCTCAATTGGAGTTTCCATGCTTAATATATCTTCAAAACAAAAAGTTGACTTTTTGTTGACTTTGAAAATGACCTATAATGTTTTGAGCCATACCTCTCAAATGAAGCATTTTTGGACATTCTTGTGAGACATGAAGTTGTAGAAATTGAATTTCCTTCAAAATGAGCTTTGGTAGGAAAATTTCGAGAAAGTATGAGAAAGTTATGATCGGTCAAATTTGATTGACTTTTCACCTAGAAACCCTAATTTAGAAAGTTTGACTTTTGAGCAAATCTTGAGTTTTCTTGATGAATCATGATCAACCCTTGATCAAATGATGAATGTAACTTCAAAATGAGGATGTTGACCAAGAATTATGAAGTTTGTTGTATGTTGATCACAATTGACTTTTGTCCAATCTGTTGATTTTCAACCATCGAGCAATTATGAGGAAACTTGATCGTGAAGCTTGAAACTTGACATGGAGAATCTTTGAAGCATATGAGGAGGCATGAAGACCATTGGAGATGTTGGATGTCCATCGACTGAGGATACTAAACCCTAGTTTGGGTTGATTTGGGTTGAATCCTTGAGTATGGATGTATGAAATCTCTTGAGTGGATGGAGGGCAAATTTTGGGGTATGACAAGTAGACATGCAGAGAAGGAGGAATTTTCCAAACATTATCAAGACTATTGTATGCAGTCTCAATAGATGCATGTCAATCTGAAACCACATAGAGGCTAGGCAACAAAGAAACATGTTTTATGAGATTCTTGAGAAAGAAACTCCAACTACCGCCAGTCTCACCTTCAACCAGACAAAAATCAATTGGAAAGATATTACTATTTATGTCTTGTTCAAATGCCATTAGTAATGTTCTCTTGTAGCTCCCTTACAACCACGTTCCATCAATTTGAATAATAGGTTTGTAGAATGCAAAACTTATGATGCATTTACACTGTGATGATATGATATTAACCCGTTACATATTTGTCCCATCATATGTGACTTTTTATTTATAAACCATTCAACTTAGTCTTTATTATGGGGAGTGTAATTAAATAATGTAACGATATGAAAGATTATAATACTCAGCTTCACTGACGGGTCCTTTCCTACAAGAGGCAAAATATCTTGGCATGTTAATTGATAGCTTAGTTTATGATAATCATGTAGAAGATTGGTGGTAATGTAACTATGAGATGGATCCATAAAAATTATCTCCCAAGTATAATTTATGTTTCTGTAAGACATTGCTAGCCAAAACATGCAAAGCTCATTACGACAAAGAACCAAGTACCTCCCCGCATATGTGCGATGTATAGTAGTATAATCAATAAAGTTTTCCATGTTAAATTGATCTCTTTCAATATTAAAAAATATTGTGCATTATTTATTTCATACTTTTAATAATATACTTTGTGCGTATCATTTTCATATCACATCACAAATATCTTGAGCATATAAGAGTGTAGAATATTCGAATTGGTATATATTTGAAAGAGAAGGAGTATTCATTTTGTCAAGAATTTTCAAAATTATTCATACTCAATTGTCTTCCAAAACTCACTTGTAACTTAAATTAAATTGTTGTAACTTGACTCCAAGATTGTTGGATTAAGGTTGTTGAAGAGGAAGTAAGTTTCTTTCTCTGATTTTGTGAAATCAAATGTAGCGTTCCTTTGTGTTTACATTAGATAGTTAAGAGGATCAAGTGGATTAAATGAATCAATTGTAACGTTTCTAACATAGTGAAATATCTCATGAGTGTGATGGGACTAGATGCACCCTTGTTTGGAAAAGGGAACTAGTATACATCTTAGTGTTATTTTCTTTCTGCATTTATTTTTTAGCGCTTTATCTTTTACATCACTTCTGAAAAATAAGAACGTGATCTCTAACAATCATGAACCGAGAAAAACCCGGTAATACCGCATACTATTATTCTCCCCTCTTATATTACATTTCATACTTACAAGCACTCTAACCCTTTGGTCAATTTAGGGTTCAAGATATTCGTAGTGAAAGTGAAGATTAGAGATTGTGTACCTGAAAACCCTTTACAAAGGTATTTATACCTTGGGCCTGACAAGGCAGGTTGGATAATGGGCCTCGTGCTATTGGGCCTTTACTGGCGCAAAATAGAGGGTCTCAGATCTTTGGCCAACTTAGAACAAGTTTTAAATACATTGGACATCTATAAATATTAAAAATAGTGTTATTATAGGATGTTGGTCCAATCAGATCGTGTGTGTTTTGAGTTTGCCACTGTGTACTATGTTAATTGTTTGACAACTTGCATGCAATTTTAAGATGTTATGTGAATATTGAGTTAGTCATCTTCTTGATGTGAGTTGTGTTTTAAGTGTATCTTTAATCGCTTGAGTGAACTTTGATGTTGCTTTTGTATGTTTTCTTTAGTTTATATCTTGTTACTAACCCTTTGAGATATTTTCATATAAATATTATAATCATGGTTGTGATCAATGTGAATATACGTTTAGTGAATTATCTTAATTGTATAATACTAAATGAATGTTTTGATTATCGAGTAATTAACTACGTGTCTGCGTTGTAATTATAATCTCTTATATTATTGTTAGTATTTATTGAATTTAAGTAATTTATTAATGAGTATAATTACAAGAGTTTGTGCATCGATGAAAAGAGAAGGAGTGAGACGTCACTTCCACATTCTAGAGTCAAGTTAAAAGTATGTTAATCACGGCTCAACTACTTTTACTATTGGTACCTTTTGGTACTTTTAGTACAAATCAAAAAATAAATACACAATTAAAAAATTAATTAAATGAGATAAAAATAAAATATAGGCATAAAGTCACAAAGGCATGGGAAATTAAAGTCAACCAATCTCTTCCCGTTAGTCACACATGTGGTTACCCTAAGTCATTGACTACATGATTAGGAGGATGTAACTACCCTATCAAATCACTGACAATAAAAAGGGCAACATCAATTTGTTATTTTTATAAATATGTAAGATTTAGTGTCATGTTCCTCTTGTGAGGCCAGCCCCCGAATGGGTGACCATCAAATCAACGCCTTCCTTTTGACCGATCATCCTGTGGTCAAAAGAAAGGCGTTGATTTGATGGTCACCCATTCGGGGGCTGGCCTCACAAGAGGAACATGACACTAAATGTGATAATCTTAGGTTTAGTTTTCTTGGAAATTCTTTATAAAAAACATCTACTATAGGCTCTAGAAGTTGTAGGCGATGATGATATTTAGGTTAAGTACCATTAATATTGAACATTGAAGTGCAACCTATGTCGATGTGGTCGTTCTATGTTAACCTGACATTGATTCACGAGGATAATTGGGCCACCTATTTAGTCTACATGTACTCTAAGTTTGGCAAGAGTTGTCTTTGGAAGACAAAGCATATAATAGGGAGTTGAATGCTGTTTACGGTAATTTCTTATTACTAATATTTTCGTAATTCATTTGTCACACTTGTTACTAATATTTTAACCAAACCATTTTCAGGAAGGGATCATCTCCCACTTCCTTCTCAACACCAAGTTGGAAGCTGTGACTGCCTACAATGAGGACTGGCCACGTGCAACCGCATTTGTTCCATACAAGAGGAATAGTGTGATCGAGCCATTCAAAGTCTCTCTTGACCGTATGGTACCAGATGCCATTTGCTTCTACCCATATGAGGGTCACCGTCATTTCCTTAGACTCTAGATGACTGGCATGCGGGAAATCTCGTATGTATCTTTATCTGCCCAAGCAATTTATATCTGCTAGTTTATCTACTTGCTTATTATTTCAAGACCTTCTTACGAGTTTTCTCCTTCAGGCATTCTTCGTAGAGATCTTGGTGTGATACTGGATGATTTCGAGAGTCACATGGTACCAAAGGAGTAACATCGGTTGCCAAATTCTTTTCAATGGGCTTATGATGAGGGCTATTGGACATGGTTTTATAGGGTGTCACACACTATCATAACACTAAACGTTCCTGGAAGACCATCTAGACCAGCTAACCATAAGGTACTTAAGGTTTAGAATGACCACAATGAGAGCGTGAGAGCAGTTTGCCATCGTGTTGTGGTGATGGATATAGCAGGCATAGAGTCAGACTCTTTGAGGTTGTCAGTGCCTTGTTGACCCTCGTGGAGAACATGGTTGTCGAGTTACAAAATATTGTGCGGTACAGGCGGAGGAGGAGGCAGGGGTTAGACATACTCGATATTTAGTTATGTTTGGATGTTTTTTTTGTACTTTCGAAAAAATGTTATGTTTGGCCTTGACTTTTTGGATCAATGTATACCTTTTTAATTTCATTTAACTTTAATATAACTTCATTTTACTTTTAGTTTACTTTAATATAAGTTGGCCAATTTTATTTTTTTTTATGTTGAGACAATGATGTTGCTTTGAAATAATTCAGGGAGATTTTCGGAGATGCATCTGCAAAATAAATTACTCTTGTAATTAACACGCTTCAAGGACCTCATGAAACATTTCAGAGATGCATTTTAAAACACACCCAAATAATATACGATGATGCATCTCCGAACCCTATTTTTTTCAAAATAGGGTGGATCTAACAATAGCACCGGATCTAACAATAGCACAGCTTGGTGTGATTTTGGTGCCAAGGAGATACTTCTTCAAACACATGAAAGACAATTTCAAATTTTCAAAAATGTGGTGTACACATGAGGGTGAAAAAATTATTTCCAAAAAATAATTAGAGGAACATAGAACTAGCTTACTATTTCTCATACACACTAAATCAAATGCGTAGGACCTTCGTCAAAATACATCACCAATAAAATTTAGCGAATTTATTTTTCCACCTCTATAGGTTCTCCCTAATTCCCTTGTGTATGTTATTTAAAATATATAAATAAGTAAATACGAGTTATAATGACTCAAATAACAAGTTTAAAGACTTCTTCCTCCAATCTTAGTTTTTTATTTTGTTTCAATCTTATAATTTTTATTTTATTTTAATGTTTTTATTTTAAGAAAATATTAACTTAAAATATTAAATATATAAATAAAATAAGATTTTAAAAAATTTATTTATGAATTCATGAAACAAACAATCTGAATTTAACGAGTTGAATTAAATTGTCTGTAAACGTAAAACGAGTTTAATTCGAATCTAAAAAAAATTGTATCAAATTCGAGCTGAGTTTTGAGATGAACCAATTCTTATCGAGTCGAACCGAACTAAGACAAATTCAACTTGAATCGATTCATTTCCAACACGAAGTACAAATTTTGTATTTTTATTTAAATTCATTATTATTGAATATTACTATAAATAATAGGAATTATTTGTCACCCGTGTAAATTAAACTAGTTGTAAATGCATAAAATGTGATATAAAATGTGATTTAAAGATCTATGAGTTTTTAAGAAAAATTTTAAATCTGAATTGTTTAAAATAATTAAAAATAAAAATTAATTTAATATTTAAATTTTTTAAAATAAATAAGAAAAATATATATAATATAAAATAATACACATCCAATTACAGATTAAAAGAAGAAGAAAATGACTTAAAAAAATCAATTTGAGCTATGTACTTTTTATCTTTTAAAATTAGTCTTACAAAGTATATCAAAACAACAAAGCGTGAGCTCAGAACTCTCAAGTAAAACATAACAAGTGCGAAAGAGGATAATTGACATCATATTCATACTTAGCTTCGTACGTGTCCTCCACGTAGCACTCATTCAAACTATATACATCCATATCATCTTTTGATGTTGTTAACTCGTTAATCCTTTGTTCGGGAAAACACCAAGAATAATCAAACTCCAATGTATTTGGTGAAGCACCCAACTCACAGTTTACCATATTCATATCTACCCCATAAGGATTATATTCAGAATCTTGGTTCTGAACCCAAAACAAAGACTTTGATTCTTCACTACTCAATGAAGAGTTGTTTTCCTCTTCCATTCCCTTGATGCTATTATCAAAAGGTGCGTCTTGAAAAGAAGAAGACGTCACTGTGGGCTCGGTTTGACATTGAGTTTGCGTTTGATTTGAGATGGATTGGCGATGAAGGAGCTTTTTGAGTTTGAGAAATATAGGAGAATTATTAGGAATGAAATGACTAGGAGAGAAGTTTGTACGAGTGTTTGAGCCTCTAAGGAGACATGCAGCTTCATCATAAGCACGAGCAGCTTCCTCGGCTGTTTTGTATGTACCAAGCCACATCCTAATGTTTTTCTGTGTGTCTTTTATCTCTGCTGCCCATTTCCCTGAAGCCCTTTGTCTTACTCCAACAAACTTGGACCTATTCTTCATTATCAGTTTCTCTATGTGTTTGCCTTCGTTGCTCCTTTGTTGTTGATGCTCCATATCCTTTAATATAAATGCAATCAAGATAGCCATGACACAAACATATATATACGTGTGTGGAGAGCTTGGTTTCACTTTTCAGTTGGTTTGGAGTAGTGGAGAGCTCGTTTTCAGTTGCTTGTCACCTATATCTATACTAATTGTGGGGTTAGTAATTTGTGGTTTGGTCAACCGAATGAAGCAAATCACGAATCGTGATGACCACTTACATAGAGTGTTGCCTTTCACGCTTAATTTTAAAATGTTTTTAAATAGTTCATTTTACTTGTAAACTGTTATTGGACTATCTATTTAGTATGAAGAGAATTCCTAGAGATATTTATGAAACACTAATAAAAACATTGCAAACGAGACACCTCTATTTTAACTAAAGAAAATATTCGGAAAAGTATCTCTGTAAAGTCATGTTGGTTGAAGAATTAGAGATGTTTCAAAACCCCTATGTTTATCGATCCAGCCATTACAAAAAGAAATAAGTGTCTGGCAACATGATTGGACTACAAAAGAGTTTCCAAAGAAAACAAGTATTGACATTTGGTATCACTAAGCTATGTACAACGGGGGAGGTGTTGAACAAGGTGTTGAATAATTTATTCAATAGTTAAATTTTTAGAATAGTGTGTTAAATGAACTGTTGAATATAATGTGGATTAATTGGTGTTTAAAAGATTCAACATGTTGAATGAAGAGAGAGTGGGGGCATATGCAATACTTTGCAAAAATTTATTGGTTGTTGTGATTATTTTAATTTTTGTGAATTTCTTAACACATCCCATAACCTTCTCACGCACCACGTGAATTTCCAAAAATACTCCTGAAAATCGGAAATATACTTCCGGTTCGCACCCCATATTATAAAAATCACACTGAAAAGGTTTGGGTGTAAACCCTAAGTATATTTCTGATTTTATCGTATGTGTAATTTTTAAGACTGTAATTATTGATCATGATTGTGTCTGATTTTTAGACCAAAACATATTGTAAGTTTTTGATCTGTCTAAATTAAATCTTAATATTTGATTTTATTTTGTTCAATCAAATTGTTTTATTTTATCGATAGAATAAAACTGAGACTGAATTGGAAATAATTTTTCAATATTTAAGACGGTAATTATTGATCATGATTTTGCCTGATTTTTAGACTAAAACATACAGATAAATTTTTTATTTGTCTAAATTAAATCTTGATGTTTGATTTTATTTTGTTAAATCAAATTGTTTTATTTTACCAATAGAATAAAGCGTGTATGTGAGACTGAATTGAGAATAATTTCTCAATATCTAAGACTGTAATTATTGATCATGATTTTGCCTGATTTTTAGATCAAAACATATTGTAAATTTTTTATCAGTCTAAGTTAAATCTTAATGTTTGGTTTTATTTTGTTAAATCAAATTGTTTTATTTTACCAATACAATAAAGCGTGTATGTGAGACTGAATTGAGAATAATTTCTCAATATTTAAGATGGTAATTATTGATCAATTTTGTCTGATTTTTAGACTAAAACATACAATAAATTTTTAATTTGTCTGAATTAAATCTTAATGTTTAATTTTATACCAAAACATACGGTAAATTTTTTACCTGTCTAAATTAAATTTTAATGTTTGATTTTATTTTGTTAAATCAAACTGTTTTATTTTACCGATAGAATAAAGCGTGTATGTGAGACTAAATTGAGAATAATTTCTCAATATTGTTATTTAGTTGGAAACCAGAAATATATTTTTGATTTTAATTTAGATATTTCAAAATGGTGCATACCAGAAATATATTTCCGGTTTTGTGAAGGACAATTTCGAATTTTCATAGGGTGCGCCCTACCCCTATGAGGTGGATTAAGAAATTTACAAATTTTTAGTGGGTTGTGAATGGTAGTGGAGTAAGGTGTTGAATAGTATTAAATATAAACATTGAATGAATGTTAAATTATTAAATAGAAAAAAAGAGAAGATGATGCGAAGAATAAAAAGTGAAAAAGTATAGTAGTGAAGTAAGATAGTGAATAGTATTAAATAAAAATATTGAATGAATATTAAATTATTAAATGGAATAAAAAGAAGATGACGTGGAAAATAAAAAAAAAATATTGGATAATAAAATTATTATACAGATCTAAAGCCAAGAAACACGTTAATTAAATTTGGATACTTGTTTTCTTTAAGGAATGTTGAAACGAGAAAAGCTATATTTATAATGTTTTGGTTTTTTAATATATTTAATTATCCTTTTTTATTTTATTTATACAAATAAATACATGCAGGGTGGTATTTTGGTGGTGTAGACATACGGTGTAGGTTTTCAGTGTGCGAATAGCAATGATGATGTTGAAAATGTGGTTGCAACGGGCATCTATACGTATATAACTGAATATTCTGCAAAACCAATTTATTACTCAACTAATTTACGGATATACATTTCGAACAGAGGAAATATATTTTCAAACATTTCTTTAGACAAAATAAATGTGTCTTATTTGTAATGATTTTGTCGGTGTGATTTTAAGTAGCATCTCCAAAATCTGAAAAACTATTTTTCATCCCTCTCCAACAATCATAAATTGTACTCCCTTCAATCAAATATCAAAATAACCGCTTCCATATTATTAATTAAAAATATTAGCTAAGTGTAATTAATTTTCATATAAAATTAAAATAAAATTTACTATAAATTAGAGATATAATAGAAATACAAACATAAATTAATAGAAATACAAAATATTAGTTAATTTAAAAATTAATAATTATTGTTTATAATAATTACAAGATTTATGATTTTTTTTGTAATAGTGACCAATAGAAGTATTTTTTAAAATATTGTTTCATAACATCATCAATAATTAAACTTAATATTTAATCATTTTGAAAATAATTATAATACTTATCATTTTCAATTAATGTCATTTAAAAATTTTAAAAAATAATTATAATAAGCTTTTTAAAATTAAAACGTTAGAGTAATAAACTTGATATTTCACTTGGCCGGGTCCGGTTTTTTTTCCTTGCCATCAATGAAGTCACAAATTCAATAATGTTGGCGGGAATACTTTAATTGTGGACAAGTTATAGATATCATAAACAAATGTCTGCAACCTTGATGCATAAATAGGATTGATACTTCATATGATACACTTCAGAATCTGGTAGGATAAATAAATAACAATACAATAGGCCAAAACTGCACGAATTGCCCCACAGACAATCCTATCTTCTTACGCAATATGGTAAGAACAAAACAAAGAGGAATGACACACGAAGCTCCTAGCCACAAGTGCATAACCTCCTTAGGACTCAATCGCACCATGAACACTCATAAATATACACATTCTACAGAAAGTTCCCTTTCCAATCACAATTGACTCTGCATTCTCAAAACTGAAGCCATGCTGCTATCAAAACACCATGCAATAATGAATGATGGAAACCATCTTATGGGAAAAAGAATGGGTAACAAAAAAAGAGAACACCAAACTGGAAAATGCTTGTTCCCAAAAAGAGCGAGACACCAACTGCTATGGGAGAAATGATGAATTGCGATCAGCAAAGCTATGCAAACTATGAAGAAAGGATGGATTGTAAAGCAATCTGTTGTTGCGGCTGCAAAGATGACCAAGTGGAAGCAAGAGTAGCAGGTGGTAATGTTTGCTGGAGCTGTCTGAGTAAAGTAACCATTCTGCCAGCTGTTTGTTCTGTTGCAAGGTCTTTACCAGCACATAAAACCTAGTTAACACAAAATGGATTCTATTAGAAAGAGAATCAGCTTCAAGCAAATCAGGTATATACTATTACATAAGAAAAACCTGGATTGACTCGCAGATAATGTCTACATTAGACAACTCAAGAATTGTCAAGTTAATAATTAACTAGTTGTATGTGCAAGGTATCAATAAAGAGGCATATAAACATCAGAGGCGATAAACAATAATCAATATGTTATAGAAGTTAGGAGTTTGGGCAATGATTACAAAGTAGCAAATTCATGTTGATAAACTAACCTCTGCAAACACCGCGACTATTTTGGGAAGGTGTTGATTATTTGGGCCTAACAGTTCACCATCAGACCTGCAGTTATATAAGCAAAATTAGAACTAGAACAATATGAAAAAACTGCCAGAGCACATCAGCAAACTGAAAGGTGTTTCAGCAGGCTAACCTTTCCGCCATTGAACAAAGTTGATCGTGAACAACTTTGGCCTCAATCAAATCACCTTTTATTGGCAGACAGTTCAACCATGCTGGAACTACCTGCAAATGCAGCAGGAGATTAGCAAAAACATTAACTGAATAGATCTTTTCCAAAAAAAAAAAAAAACACCTAAAAGTATATAGATACTCAAGCCATCGCAAAGAAGAGATGTTAGTATTGTTAAACATGGTAGAGGAGTAAAATAATGAAAACAGGTCATAAACAGGGAAAATAGGTGAAGACCTGGGCAGAATCAATACTGTCCCTGTGAAATTGGCAAATTTTTCCCAGAGCCGAAACTGCATTGTCATATGCCATCACATTATCTGTATGAAGAGCATTAGGATGCTGGATCACAGCATTTAACCTCGATAGAGCCTCTGCATAAGCGACACACGTGTTACTCAATGTAACAGTTTTTAAAGATTCATTAGCATATTAAGCAGTACCTCCAACAAGAGGCTTGAACACAGAACCCCCAAACTCCGCACAAACACCAAGGCCATACACCGCCGCCTGCAGAGTAAAAAAGAAAGATCAATATTACCAATGAAGACACTTAGATCAATAAAATGGCATTGAAAATGTTGGGCAGCAGATAATGCTAACCTGTCTGACATCCGGAGTCTCATCATTACATGCCTCCAACAGGAATGGGAGATACGTGTCATAATACCTGCTCAATTGGCAATGAAACACAATGAAATTGACAACTCAACTAGATAAATATCACCACACATTGAAGTGGGAATCTAACAAAAAGAAGTACTCACTTTATAGCTGCTTCACGACACTGCTCTGCAACATCGTCAAAAATGCAAATTGCAATCCTTCTCTCTTCAGGAGTCTTGTCCCTTCCCTATATCCAAAACAATAGATTAAAAGTCAAAACAATGAAATGTTTGACTCTAAAAAGAAAATATAGATTTTAGATTAGTCGACAGGCTGAAGACCTGTACGAAATTTGCTTGAAGTAAAGATTAGACCATTCAATTTGGAAAAGGTAACAAAATAAAGTCAATCAACATATTTACAATTGAATGAAAGATAATGAGTTTTAGGAGTATAGAAACACGTGACAATTCAAGAACCAGCTTGAAGGTGATAGAAGTCGGGAAAACGAAAGATGAAAAATAAGAGGAGCTTTGTGTCATAAAAATGTTTGACTGAAAGAGAAAACTGATTTATACAGACTATTTCACAGCAGGGCAGTTGGACTGAATGTTAGGTGCAACAAATGCAAAATGTGCGTAGAAGTTCGCTAAATATGTCTCATGTTGACACATTGACCAAATAATTTAAAAACTTAAAGCAAGTTTAAAATTCATCATTTAAGTAAACTATAATTCTCATGGATGTGACTCAAACCGGGTGGGCAATCATGGCAACTTTAGAAAGATTCGGGGATAAGCAACATCTATTCTTCATTTAAATAATCTTTTCAGTTTACAAACTAAAACTGAGGAGACACTAACATATATATGTAACCACATGAAACAAAAAAGAATGCTGAAAGACATTTAGATGAACAAACAAAATTTCGTATCATTAGGAAAAATAAACAGATCTGGTAGTTTCCTGGAAGAACATACCCACATAGGTGTCAAATAAGATGACAATTCTTCAAAGAAAGGCAAAAAGGATGCTTTGAAGGTTTTGATCAAGGTTCCCAATATCTCACCCACCTGAGAAAATGTGTAAATATTATAATAGGATGGCCAAGAAAAAAAGATAGTAGACCAGTGCACTTGTGATTATGAGGTACTAACTTGGTCAAAAACTTCTTCCTCTTGTTCATTTTCCTCCTTAATCAGCTCTCCCTCTTCGGCATCAAAATCTTCAGCTTGGGCCCTCTCTGATCTCTCTCGTTTCCTACTTGAACTGGCTGTGATCACCTGTTTTACCTCATCAACAATTGATCTGACCTGCTTCTCATCCAAAAGCATGCCAGAGATCTGTAAGAAGGGAAAAACATATCAGAGTGCATCCAAAAGATATTTACATTAAATTAACAAAAAAAAATCTGGAAATGGGGGAGAGACAAACAAAAAACTATTACTGTTTAACAAGCATTTCAGAAAGCACCAACTCGTGAACAATAATCAAAATGTTGTAAACAATTCGGTGCCCCTTGTTAGTGAAGGCAGATCGAATTCTTGCATAACATATTTCTTCCCTTATAAACAATACTAAGAACTATATAGTAAGTTCAAAGTGAAGTGCACCCAACATCAAGAATTAATGAGACATGCAGTTGTTCACGAAGTCTGTGACTACCTCAAGTGAAAAACCGTTTAAATCATATAACAAACCAATCATGAAACATGAAAAATCAAATCAGTTAAATTCTGATTTCACATGCCAACTGACAATCAAAAAGTTTTGCATATATAGTATCAGTTGTAACATCAACTAACAAACAACAGTGCCAACGGGGCTAACATGAATTGTATTTCTATATGATGCTCTTCAATTGTAAGTTACCATCAACTAAGACATTGCATATATTCAACAATCTAAATTCTGAAAAATAGAAATGGAAATGTGCATAATGAAAAAACATGAAAAAGCATATAACTAAATTATCTAGTGTTCCGAACCTGTAGGCACTCATTTAATGAATCCAACATACTTGCACAAATCTCTGTATCAGGTTCCTGCAAACAAACAGAAGTGAGAGAATTTTAGAAAGAAATGCCAATTTAGGACACAACCAAGTCAGCCAAAGTACAGCACAGATATCATATAGATTGATCATGATTCTCAAACTTATATAGTTATACATAGACTAGATCGAGCATATTAACAAAATACACTCTGCACTCACCAAAGATTGCTTCGATTTATATGAATATCAAAAACACTTTGAAGTCTCAAAAGAAAAGACATAACTATTAAATTGTGAAAACCAAAACTAACAAATTACACAATAAATACCTTGTGCAATGCTTCCACCAAAGCTGGGATGATACTGTCAGTCAGAAACTTTAAATAGCTCACATCCCGACCTTGAGATTGTCCTTTCTCAATAGCTAACTTTGCAGATCGTAATAGCTCTGGCATTGCTGTAAAGATATTGTAAATAATGAGCATTAGAACGGTTAGGATAATAAGATAAATCACACTAATCCAGCAACGAAAAATAACTGACCACGCACACAACCAATCATTCACATACCTGAAACAGCAGCTTTTCTAACCTCCTCATGGAAATAAAATTTAAGGAGTGGAACCAAAGTTCCTGCAACCTACATCAGAAAGTAATTGGTGAGAAAATCAAAGTAAGAATAATGCCTCAACATGAATAAGCAAATGCGTTCAACAATGATTTAAGTCTAACCTGGTCAATCCATGGAAAGAATCCTTCTTTCAGCTCATCAGCATAGCAACAAAGCATGTTACATGCCGTAGCTTTCTCCTCTAGGACACTAGTCTTGATTCCAATTCTTTTGTCCCCAAGAGTGATAGTCTCCATGCTATAACATATCAATAAAAGTCAGATTCGTATTGCCAAAGCCTAACTAACCAAAATGCTAATGCATGCTTCTGATTTTCACATGATAAGCAATTGATGTGATATGAGTACAAACAAGCATGAGAACAAGGATTTTGTTTGTGTGCAAATGCATGGCCTGAGAACAGCATAACCATTTGTAGTGGAGAGACCGTTTAACTATTAATGAAATCTAAGATAAAAACAAAAAAGATGCATGTGTGATAAAAGGGATATGTCATGCACTAATATTTTGAACATTTATGAAAATGACTAAAATTGAGACCTTTCATCATCAGAATCGTCAATTTCATTGTCTGAATCAGCAGACGTAATGGTTACGTCGGGCTTAAGTGAAGCAGACTGAAGCAATGGTGGCATGACAAATTCCATATAAGGAAGAAAATCTTGTCCCAGGCATTTGCAGAGTCTAGCCCATGCCTGTAACAAATTAAAGGTGTTAATACTGAATACGCAGTCCAAGTTCACTGTGTATAAGCAACAAGTAATATAAAAAAACATACTTGTAGCATGTAACTTGTTGTCGGATCATCCGTTTCCATTTGAGATACTTGCAAGGACATGAGAACTTCCATAACCTAATAAAGAAGCATCATACTTAGGATATTAAATTAAATTTAAAATCATGACATGATCTACCTTGTGTCTGTCTGTGTGAGAGAGGAGTTCGACAGAAATAGATAAAGAAAACAATAACTGCTTACCTGCTTAGCATCAGCCCTAAACTTCTCCTTCCCAACAGCCATTCCAACCAAACTTATACATTCCATAGACTTAGCGCGAAGCATACGGTTAGACTTATCAGTTGCATTGACCAATATAGCCTTCAGGTATGGTATTACAGCATCATAGTACTTCTGAAAATGCTCCTGAGAAAGATCATGGCATAAAATAATTAATCTAAGGAAATGAAATTATAAATGTTAAAGAATGGAGTTCATATAAATACCTGAGATGAATCAGCAACTGATGCCAAGGCAGTTAAGGCTCCCTCTTGCACCATTTGTTTACCATTCTGAAAGACAGAATATCCAAATTTAAGTGAAGGGCAATGATAATCATGTAAAATGATTCAGCAAATTACCATAGTAATAGTCAATGTTATCAAGATTGAGATCTAGACTAAGATTGGGAGGGGGTAGCAAGATAACAACATATAAGATCGCAACTAGGATTGCAAGATTCTACTTAAGTACCAAGGATCTGGAGGGCGGTAGCATGATTGCAAAAATTAATGTCGTAACTAAGATTGCGAACCTGAGATCATATTACGAAATATAACTATGATCCATTTAGATATAGTTGATTTAAGGAAATATAACAATTATTTGTAAATAAAGAAGCATAGTATGAATTGAATTATAAAAGATTTTTTTGTTTAATTGATTTAATATAGTTAGGGAATATTTTAATGTAGAACAGAACATGACAATAAAAAATAATTAAACACTCCCTTTAATTTATTTAAAAAATAATTAGTAATGAATTAACTTCATGAATGAAACAGCCCAAACCAATTTTAATGTAGAACAGAACAAGGCATGAAAAATAAAAGAAATTTAAAAAGTTTTATAAAAGATCCATTCAGTTTTTGAATGGAGTAGGACAACAAAACGGTAGTAGTATTGAGTTGGGCCTAAAATAGCTCAATATCCTTCTCTCAAGATAGAAACAACACCCTAACTTTCTTTTTCCCAACCATCTACCTCCATTGGCAGGAGCATTTTCTTCCCTCCCCAGTCAACTTATGAGGTCGGCTCTGCGTGCATCCCACAAATGGGTTTTCTGGTGGCGAGCTAAGATTGCAATCTTCACCATTTTTAATATTTTTCGCAATCACGCTGCAATCGCAACAGAATACATTCTGCATGCAATCTGGATCACCGGGCTAAAGTGAAATCATGGAATCACATGATCTTGTGATTTAAATCGCAATTTTGACAACGCTTAATAGTAGCATTACTCTTGCATATAATAATTTTCTATAAACATACCTGAAGAAGTACAAGCAATTTGCTAACTATTCCATCCAAGTATGGCGTTAAAATATCAGGTGTACAATTCTCACTGAAGTTGAGTACTGCTGAGGCAGCATGAGCCTGTGTAAACAATATTACAAAAGCATTCATAAGACGATTATGCAATTAAACTATAAGTGATAAGGCCGACTATTAAAAAATAAAACAAAACAAAGACCAAAAATAGACACTCCACTACATTCATAGGTTACAATATCATCATTTTATGGAAATGTGAAACTAAAAGTGTTATTTTCGTAAGTGTGGATACTCTTAAGCCAATTTTTAGTTCCTCCTCAACCAACTACAATACAAACACACAAGTTATGTGTTCCAAGTTCCAACAAATATCGTCATATATGGTTCAACATGAGTGATAAATCCATTTGCAAGGAACCTATAGCTAATATGTGTGAGTTTTAAACAAAATATTGCTTGCATTTTTATTGAAATCAGTCTTATAAAATTCATCAAAAAAAACTGATATTAACATATAAAACTCTATTTAACCATCGTGAGAAAACGCATAGTAAAAACAGGGACTAGGTTAAAAGAAGGACAGCCCACCTGAACACGTGGGTTCTGAAAATCATCCATGGCAGCAGCTAGGGCTGGCAACACTCCCTGATGATATTGAACTTGCAAATCAGGACCCAAATCAGTAGACAGTTGTCCAATTGCATTAATGGCTGCCCACCTCACACGGGGATGTTGATCAGGAAAGGAGTTCAATACCATAGCCACCACTTGCTCCAAATTTTTTACCATGACCTACAAGAATAAGGCACGTACAAATGAAAAAGCATACAACACAACAGCAGTAAATTTAGATTGTCTTTCTCATAAGATAACAAAAAAACCTAATTCGACATCTTGACTACCTTCGAGCATCCTTCAGCTATCTGAGCAAGTGCAATCAATGCACCATGGCGTTTTTGCCACTCGGGTGCAGCCAAGTATGCGGGCAATTGTTCAGAGGCAACAGGAACAATAGTATTTCCTCCCAAAGATATAGATAACCTATCCAAGCATTCCTGTCCAACACTATAATTGCTAGTTTCACCTGCATCCTCGTCTTCAGTCTCCGCAGTGTGCCAAGCCGGATCATCTTCAATATCCAGAAGCATCTTCATAAGAATAGCAAACAACCTGCTAATAAACTGTGGCATCTTCCTCATCATGCCAGGAGCACGCTCCCTAGCTTCAGCAAGAGTAATCACAAACTCAATAGCCAAATGCCTAGTTCCTTCCTCCAAGGACTCTGCCTCAGCAATTTGAAGCATTGCCCCAACAACATCAACAATCTGCCTCCGGAGAAACCTAGGCTCAGTCCCAGCAAGTTCAATAAGCAACTCAAGAGCCTCCTGTGCGGTGGCCTCCTGACCAGAATTAAGCGCCTCAGTCAAAGTTGTCATCATAGCCGGCAGCAAGTCCTGAAACCTATCTCGGTCGGCGGAACCAGATAGACACTGAATGAAATTGATAACAGCATTAAGAGCAGCAATTCGAACATCGGCATTAACAGCAGACGAAGTAAGACACTGAAGAAAGATGTCATGAAGGTGTTTGATATGTGGCGTGAGAGAATCACCGATGTACTGCGACAATTGAGCAAAAATCAAGAACGCAGATTCTTGAAGCTTAGGCGAATCAGAAGAAACGCACTGAAACATGAAAGGAAGCAATTCAGGCCAAGCGTTATCAGGCAAAATACTGGAAGCAAGTTCAGAGATTGTGTCACAAAGCTTCTTAGAAATCGATTTAGAGTTTTCAGTTTGAATTGACGAAAGAAGAAGCGATTTAAGAGAAGAATGAGTTTGAGGCGAAAGGCGCGGCCAAAGAAATGAATCATCGCGAGTGAGTTGCTTCCGGAGAAGAATAGCGGACATAGCACGAGCCTCCTGATGAGGCGAGGAATGAAGAAGATGACCTAGCTTCAAAACGAGACCATCGGGATCGGTTTGTTTGCAGAGGTTGAAGAGAGCTTCGGCTTGAGAACGCTCTTCGTTCGAAGATGACATCAACTGCGAGATCAGGCTCTCGAACGGTGAAGGATCGGCGCCGAGAATCGCCGCGAGTTGAGATTGCTGCAACTGAGTTGACTCGGGATCCATGACGATTGGCGGCGAGTGTGAGAGAGGGAAGAGAGAAAGTGGTTTAGTTTTTAGGGTTCCCTCTTTTGATCAATGATGAGATAGTTATGACGGTGAGAAATCGAATATCTCGCTACTTCATTTGGTTCTCTAGTCTAGTATGTCTCTTTTTATATACGCCAGCGGGTTTTGGGATTATTGATGCGGGTAGTAGAATATAGATTGTTTCACGTAGCAGGTTAATAATTATGCAGAGATATCAGATTAAATAGTACTTCTCTATCTCAAAATAAATATATTTTTAACCATAAATTTTGTCTTAAAATAATAATTTTAAAAAAAAATTTAATATAATTTTTATCAATTTCACTCCTTATCAACAATATTTTAAGATATGACAATATATATATAATTAATATTAATTAAGAATAATTTTATAAAATAATATATTTATTGACTCAATTATTATATTTTTTAATTTGTGTGTAATAATTTTAAATAACTTTTATTTTAAAATAGAAAAAATAAAATATAAAATATTTGACGAGATTGATCGGTTAATAATTAGACAGAGATATTAAATTAAATAGTAGAATATAGAAAATTTAATATTATTGTCGATTAATAGTTATACACAAACATTAAATTAATTCAACGATATTTTATTTATTTATTTTTAAAAGCCAAATTTTAGTCACTAGAATAAATGAAAAAAATATTGGTGCACAATAGGGTTTAGGTTTTGGCGAGGGAAAAATTGGAAGAAAAAATAAAAGGGGTTAAGGTAACCTGGAGTGGGGCTAATTATGGTGGTGCAAGTTGCGTGATGGACGATTTTTATTAGCTGTGTTTTGTTTTTGTAGGCCATGGATCATGATTAGGGTTACACTTTCTTGCTTTCTTTTTTGTAATTTTAGTTGAGTAAAAAGTAAATAAAATTTACTGTAAAGTTAAAATTTTATACTGGCTCAGAGATTTGGTTTTTGTTTTGGATTTATTGTAAGATAAATAAGGCCAAATATGTGACTAGATAACGACCTTGTCTATCTTATCTTCTTATATATGTTTACTCCTAATATAAACAACTAAATATACATAAATAATAAATAAGAGTACAACACAATATAATCTAAACATAACAAAATTAACGATTAAATCCAATATACACCACGAGAAACATACGCGAGATATATACGCTTGAAAGACAAAATTTCCTTCGGTCAAAAATATTTCCTTCGGTCAACCAGAAAAAAAAGCATTTTTTTTTATGCTAACACACAACCGACCAAAAAAATGTGTTGGCACATTTTTTCAATAATTTTTATTGGTTAACATTACAGTGAAATTTATATAAATTTGATTGGATCTATAACAATTTTAATCAATAAAATAATACTAGTACTAGTATATTATTAATATTATATTAAAATAATTTGATTTTTCAATGTGAATTGTATGGGATTTCTTAATCAGATTGTGGAAACGTGAATACTGTGTAGAAAAAATAAAAAAATTTAATTAAAAAAAATAATTAAAAAAATGGGTTTTTAAGAATCTAGATAATGTATTTTTTTCTTGCAACAAATAAAAATATATTGATTTAGTTATTCATTAGAGTGAAGAATTGTGATTGTTTTGTCTTTTATAAGAATGTTAATTTTAAAGTGATCGTAAATATGATTATAAGATGGCGATTGCGGTGGAAAGATATCAGTGGAACAAATCAATAATACTGTATATAAATTTTAATGAAGATTGAGTATTGATTTTTGTCTTAGTGTAAGGTGTTTCTTGAAGCATTTATGAAGAGATTGTTTATGCCACAAACGCGATGCATTTGAGGGAGAAAGCATAGCATTTGCAATGTTTTAAAATTCGAACCGGACAAAAAACCGTTAAGACATACGGGTTAAGGTTCAATCGGTTCAACCGGTTAAAACAGGGTTCAATTATATATAAAATTTAAACTAAAAAATAAATAAGTATATTATTAAACCTTCTAAACTAATTAATTTGTATCATAATTTATAAAATAAAATTCTTTAATAAATACAATATTAATAAACAAGCTTATAGAAAAAGAAGAATGCAATGTAAGATCCAAAAATTGGTCACAATTTTATAACTATTTTGATTTTTTGCGATTCAAATAATTTTATCTCAATTTTATTGACCTAACCGTTTAATGGTCCAAACCGAACCGGATTAAACAACGGTTCAAGGTTGAACCGGTTCAACTGGACGGTTCAATCCGATTTTTAAAATATTGAGCATTTGGGACGTGATGTGAGGTGTTTCAGGAAAACGTTGGGTGTTTCATCTTTGGATGTTATTTAAAGGTTGTAAACACTTTTTTTTAATAAAAAAAATATGCACTCATTCAAATTGATAAAATATATTGAATAATACAAAATTAAAATCGATGTAAATTAAAAAGGATGAACCTGCTAACAAACTCACAGCACCCACGTTAATAACATATAACGACAAAATGTATATAAATGTAACAAAGCCTGCAAATATGATGAAATTGAAATGTTCACAATACTTATGTCTTTGAGTCTGTATCGTTGACAACGTCAAAGACATTAATTGAATATGCACTGAGTCTAAATTAATATAACAATCTAAATCGAACAAACACCACACCAAGATGAGAAAACAAAATAACATCGCAGGAAGTCGATGACCAACACAATGTCGCATAAAGACGACGAAATCAAAGGAAAAAATTAAAAATATATGTGAAATCAATTGTTTGAATGAAAAGGAAAGGAAAAAATTTCCATAGGTTGATTTTGGATTTAAAAAAATGACCCAAAACCACTTATCTTTAGAAGATAGAGAAAAAGAGAAAATTAGGGTTAAATAATGGCTATAAATTAAATACTTTTAACACATAGTATTGTGCAAATCCTATATTGACGGAGTAGAAGTTAAGTCATAAATGGACAAGTGTTATTATAAATTTGTTGATCTAATTTCTTATAATTGTTGTTAATATCTTGTTAATCCTCTTGATTGGTGATGGATAAGAGAGTTGTTCTCTTGATTAAATATATGATTTTTTATCGAACTAGTAAAATAAATTTTGTGTGTCCTTGTTCTCTTGGTTTTGTTTGTTGTAGTTGGTAGATTAATGTTGTTTGAGATTTGTTTGAGATTGTTTATTTTTTTGTTGATGTTTTCTAATCTCTCCATTTCATAACATATAGTATTGAAAATCAATAAAAGCGGCAATAAATGGGGTGTGTAACTCGAATATTGTATTTCTATTTTTTATCCTTGGATGCTTGTTAAGACAAGTTAAAGGAACGTAATTAATGTCAATGGAAAAGGAAACAAGTTATAAAGGAGATATGTAATCAATGAGATGAAGAATAAACCTATTATAAAATGGGTTAATGTTATGGGAATTATGATTTACTATAAACCATATTATATTCTTAATAATAAATTTCCTATGTTATGAGGATTATGGTTATAAATTGTATTATATCCCTAATAACAAACTTCCTATAAATGAAAGAATAAATGATGTTAGTTTTCTATAAAATCATATCAAATCCGAAATAAATAAAAAATATTAATGTGTGAACGTTAAGTATGAAACAAGAAAGGGGAAACAATCTCCATTGTGCAGCCAATAAAATGACTTTAAAATCATTAACGTGAATCATATAAGAAAAAGACAACCTTCTAAAGAAACATCTTAGAATAACTTCACTAATAAATTTAATTTTATTACCTGTAGTAAAAGATAGAAGCAAGGTTAATAAATAAAAATATGAAGTTCATTCAAAAGCAAAATTTTTATTATAAAATCATTTTATACATTTTTTTGTGGATGGTCATGTTATCAACCATATCCTTAAAAAGAAAATTTGCAGCTAAATTATTCTAATGGAAAAATAATGTAAATGCTAAAGATGTAGTTTCATTTTAAAGAGTTGGATAAAGATAGAATATGATAGTGATGTGATATACACATAAGGTATCATGTGTTAGGTACACACGTTATAAATTTTATTTTATTTTGAACTATGTCAAAATTTATAATATGATGTTAACAATATTATGCATAAAATATAGATAAAAATAATATGTATTAGAAATATAATTGTACAATTAAATAATAAAATTATAAAGAGGAGAAAGTAATTTTCTATGTGATGAATCATCTGCTAGGGTTTTCACATGCCAACAAGAGGAACGGTGAGTAAGAAGATCCTCGAGAGAGGAGAACTAAGAAAGTCAAAGGGAAAGAATCGGAGGGCAACAAGGAAAAAGGAGAGAGTAATTTTTTTGGTGCAACAAACATTGATACATTTAAGGAGCTATTGTTTGGATCATCGTCGACAACAATACGCCGATTTTTCCAAGAAGATGATGAAGGTATGAATACGCCAAGGTGCATGGATATGAAGATAATTGAGCACAAGATTGACGACTATGAATGTACTAAAATTATACTTTTAGAAAAAGAAGAGGAAAGGATTGGTGGTCCTTGGAAGAAAATATTGATTGTTAAGATGTTAGGAAAGTGCATCGGCTATAAAGCGCTAGAAAATCGTTTGAATCAAATGTGAGCAAAGCATAGTAGCTTGAGTATTGTTGACCTAGGTAACGAGTACTTCACGGTCTCATTTACTAGTGATGATGATCAATACACCGCATTGATGGAAGGACATTGGCTGATTTATGATCATTACCTCTCAGTAAGGTAGTGTAGACCAATTTTTGTCCATAAAGTGATACCATCGAACAAATCGTTGTATGGGTTAGAATTCCAGGTCTTCCGCTCGAATATTATGATGCAATAGTTCTATTATTCATCGACAACAGAATTGGAAAAATCGTGTAGGTAGATAGAAACACGCTAAGTATTGAACGAGAGAAATATGTTAGGTTGTGTGTTCAAGTGGATCTCACAAAACCTCTACCTGTTGTGTTTGCTGTAACACCCCATCTAAATACCCCGAATATATTAATTAAATTAATATCGAAATCAACTTTAATCAGAGTTAACACGGCAAATGAGGGATGTCACAATTAATAGATAAAATAAAACTTCATTCAAACAGTAGCCATGCTACACTGAGGATCATCATCCAAATCATTCAATCAATTTAAGACCATGTCTTACACAGCGGAAATACCAAAACCAAAATTTAATAAAACATCATGGTTCTCAAAGAATTTAAAGCCAAAACAATTAAACGATAACAATTCTCTTAACTAAACGTTCCCCAGTGTTACAATCTAATCAGAGCATGACACTGACACGCGGACTTAAAAGATAAGCTCTAGAGCCACCCTCACCAACTCCTCAGCTGCTAACTTTAATCTGAAATTGTAAAGTAAGGGTGAGACTTCTCATAATTAAAGCATATTATAAGCTTCTCATTTAACAATATATTATAAGCATATTATTTCACCCACTTAACACAATTCAGAATTCAACACACAACCATATTCGTATAAATCATCATGCATAATCAATAGACAACAAAAGAATTGCAACACTGGAAGACATCCTAACATGTTACAATTCCATACAAACACAAATGCAGACTCAATGCATGCGGTACCGACTCGTGACCAAGTCACCCAACACGATCCATCATCAAGGATACGGTACCATTGATTCGTCCATAACCACTCGGACACGAATCCACTAACCACCCATCCTCACTGGTATCGGTTATCGGCAATCCAAGTCAAATTCCGCACAATGGGAATTAACTTCACAAACAATGCAAATGCACACACATCACTAGCATGCAACATCAATCAGTCTATGTATACATTCATCTAATCATAACTGAATCAAACCAATCAACATGATATTTTAACCAAGCATGCATACATCTAACATCAGCATAAACATGCTATTACATCTACACGTTACCAATATCTCCATCACCAAAGGTCCTCTACTACATACATCATTATGTCGGTTAATAATCATTTATTTGAAATTCCCTTTCCAAAATAATTTCAAGTTTTCTAAAATATTTTCATTTTATAAGGTAGAGCATTAAATTTAGGAAATAACGTCCAAAAGCGCTCAAAGCGGACTTACGGTTTGAAAGTTATGAATTTTGAAGTTTTAAAATTTTCAAAATGTTTCATGGAACCGGTTCCTCCACAGGAGTAACCGGTTCCACAATTCAAAAATCAGCGTCCACGAAAAAATGTATGGGAACCCGGTTCCTCGGTGGAACCGGTTCCCAAGTAAAAATCACGTTTTACGGAAAAATTAACGTGGAACCGGTTCCCACACGAGAAGGTTCACGAGTTCAAAATGTCATTTTCACCATTTTAAAAGTGGAACCGGTTCTCCCAGGGAACCGGTTCCCACGACTTCAGACCCAAAATTCGGTTTTGACATTTGTTCCCAAAACCATTTTTCTCTTCATCCCAAAACGTGCCACATATTCCGACACCATAAATTCACTCATTCATCATCAACAACATACAACATAACATGCTTTATTCGTCAGTAATGATCCTATATCATACAAATCAATGAATTTATACATTCTGACACAATCTGACACCATTAGGTATACACCCATGGAACCCTAGAAAATCCCCAAACTAAGATTCCCTAACATGCTATGATCTATAGTATTAAAATCAAAACCTATAATACGACATAATCAATCGAAATCACCCCTTACCTTGTGGGTTCTTCGAATTCTGACACTTCACGTATCTTGTTTTCTCCAAAAATGACTCTATTTTTCCTTCTTTCCTTATTTTATTCCTTTTTATTCCTTATTAACATAAATAAAATAATATTACTTCTCACACCTCAATTAATTCCATCATTAATCCTAATAATCCAATATATTAAATAAATTATGTTCTCAATTAAATTAATAATTAAAAATCATAAGTATTTAATTATTGAATTATTTTAGAGTGTCACAACTCTCCCCAACTAAAAGAGTTTTCGTCCTCGAAAACATACCTCGAACGAATAGTTGGGATCGAATCCTTCATCGACTCTAGCTCCCAGTGACATTTCCATCGGTTGGTCCTCCCAAGCCACTCTTACCAATGCGATCTCTTTGCCTCCTTGTTTGACTTCCGATCCTCAATCCTCGCAGGTACCGCTTCCACAGTCAAATTCTCTCGTACCTATATATCATCTACCCGAATCTCATGAGACGGATCAGCAATGTACTTCCTTAGCTGAGATACATGGAAAACATCATGCAAATTTGCAAGTGACGGCGGCAAAGCAATCTGATATGCAACCTTCCCAATTCTCTTGGTAATCTGAAAAGGACCAATAAAACGTGGAGTCAACTTCTTTGACTTCAAAGCTCGACCAATACCAGTCATCGGAGTAACTCGCATAAAAACATGTTCTCCTTCGCTAACTCAAGATCTTTCCTCCTCTTATCGTGATAACTTTTCTAACGACTCTGAGAAGTCCTCATCTTCTCCTGAATCATCTTAATCTTTTCCGAAGTTTGTTGAACAATTTCCGGTCCAATCACGGCACTCTCTCGAGTTTCATACCAACACAATGGTGTCTGACACCTCCTACCATACAATGCCTCGAACGGAGCCATCCCAATGCTCGAGTGAAAGCTATTGTTGTAGGTAAATTCAATCAATGGTAGATAACTATCCCTTCCTCTAGGCAACGACCCCGGCAAATGTGTGAAGATTAGAGCAGGGCTCTCTGACCTGGCCAAGAAGCAGCTTAAAGCTTGCCTATAAGACAATGCGAACTTGTTCGCCTGTAGCACCGCAGAGATGCCCAGACTCGACCCTGAGGTCGCCTGTCATTATCTAGCAATAGATCCGGCCGCTAAGGCCGTAGTACAACATAGGCGTAGGCAGTCTCCCGAAAAAGCGGAGGCTGCTGAAAAAGCTGTAAAAAACCTCCTAGAGGCGGATTTTATTTCTGAGGCCAAGTATTCAACTTGGCTCTCCAATGTTATACTCGTCAAAAAATCTAATGGAAAATGGAGGATGTGTGTTGACTATACCGATATTAACCGAGCATGTTCCAATGATGCTTTTCCTTTACCTAACATTGACATGTTGGTCGATAACTCGGCCGACTATAAACTCTTGTCATTTATGGATGCTTATTCAAATTATAATCAGATACCAATGGTAATGAGCGACAAATGTTTCATGGCCTTCATGACAGCTTCGGGCAACTATTACTACAACGTATTGCCCTTCGAGCTGAAAAATGCGGGCACCACTTACCAACGAATGATGAACAAGGTTTTCTGCGGCGAGATTGACGACATGCTCGAAGTCTACATGTATAACACGATCATCAAATCTTTTGCAGAGACCGATCACGCTGCACATCTAAAAAAGGTGTTCGACCGAGCCCGACAATATCGAATGCGGTTCAATAAGGAGAAATGCACATTTGGTGTTAAGGCGGGCAAATTCCTGGGCTTCTAACTGACCGAGCGAGGAATCGAATCCTACCCCAAAAAATGTCAGGCATTCTCCGTACTACCGACACCCAACTCCAAGAAATCCATTCAAGTCCTAAATGGCATGCTCACCTCGTTCTACCTTTTTGTAGCCAAGTTCGCCCAACACGCACTTCACTTTTTCAAACTTCTGCGGAAGGGACCGACCATTGAATGGATGAGGAGTGCGAACAAGCTCTCCTTCATCGCAAATGGGCCCTCTCCCAACCACCTGTGTTGTCACGGCCACAAAATAGGGAAACCTTATTCCTGTATCTGGTTGTCTCAAACAAAGCTGTGAGTGCGGTCCTCATTTACGAGACAGCAGAAGGGCAAAAGCCCATCTACTTCATGAGTAAAGCATTGTAGGGACCCGTAACCAGATATCAGCCGATCGAAAAGGTCACCTTAGCCCTCATCATTACGGGGAGGAGGCTTCGGTACTACTTCTTTGCCCGTACCATCATCGTAAGGACCGAGAAGCATATAAAACAACTCTTGGCCCGACCGGACATGGTCGAGCTTATGCTCAAATGGTCCATTGAACTCTCGGAATTCAACATCCAATACGAGGGTCGAAAAGCTTTAAAAGCTCAAGCATTGGCTGACTTTGTCGCCAAAATGACCGCCCACGAGCTTTCTCCGAGTGGAGACAAGAGATGGACTATTTTCATCGATGAAGCTTCGAGTTCGACGGGAAGTGGGGCAGGCATCTTCCTTGAAAACGGAGAGGGTGTTTTCATCGAACACTCTCTTACCCTCTCATTCCTAACATTGAACAATCAAGCTGAGTACGAAGCATTACTCGTTGGGCTAATGTTGGTCGAGGATCTGGGCGCACGAGAGATCCAGATATTTACGGACTCCTAACTCGTCACTCGCAAGTCCTCGGAGAGTACTAGACTAAAAACGATATTCTCATCGAGTATATCAACCTCGTAAAGGAAAAATGAAGAGCTTCGACCAGGCTAAAATCAAACATGTTCCCTGGGAGCAAAACACTCGAGCTGATATCCTTTTAAAACTTGTGAGCACTAAAAAGAAGGGCGGAAACAAATTCGTAATCTAGGAGTCCCTTTCCCGATCAAGCATCGAGAGACCTCTTCCCATGCTCGACGTACACGCCATCAGAGACGTGGATTGTTAGATGACTCCAGTGTTCAAATACTTAACCAAAGGGGAACTGCCTGCAGACAAAAAGGAAGTTGCCTCTACCAAACATCGGGCATGCTCCTACATCGTCCTTGAGCAACGCTTGTACTGACGATGGTTATCCATCCTTCTCCTAAAGTGCCTCAAGGAGTCCAAAGTATCTGGCATATTGAAGGCATATAAAACACTTAAAAGGGGGGGGGGTTGAATAAGTTTTTCCCTTTTAAATTTTTCTTTTAATCAACAAAAATCTAAACACACAATGATTTTTATCCTGGTTCGTTTGAAACTCAAACTACTCCAATTCACCCGTCAAGGTGATTTCGCCTCTCTCAATGATGACTTAATTCACTATAATCAATCTGATTACAATTCCACAACCAACTGTTGTGACTAACAAATAATGCACTAGCCAACTGCAAGTGACTAACACCTCTAAGACTCTCTAGTCCTAGCCCTCTCGAGAAATCTGACCCAACTGGTATCTCAAGAAACAATTACAAATGAACTTCTAACAAGGTGTATAACGTTGCTTCTAAAAAGCTTTATAATAAACGTGATTTTTACAGAAGAATGTTTAAGCTCAGTACAGAAAATAAACTTAACAAGATAGTATTTTATTTTGACAGCGTAAGTTTTATTTCTTGAAGTTGTTTATGAATGATTTTTTTCTTCTTAGAATATTTTCTCTTTATATAGATTCTACTAAATTATTCTGTTGCATTCCGTTGCGTGTCTTGGACGATGAGAAACATAATAAATGTTGCTTGTCTGTATGTGCTTTGTTTTCTCAATGAGCCTTGAAAGTTGATCCACTCAAGTACTTAAGTCGTGTTAACTTTAATTAGTAACTGTACCGTAGCAGAATTTGTGTTAAAAGATGACGTATTGATAAATCATGATCTTCTACAAGCCTGATTCAAAGTATCTTCTAACAGAGGTTTCCTTAGTGCTTCTATCAGAGGTTGCGTTAGCATGCTTCCTTCAGAAGTTGCTTTCAGCGTGCGTGTTCAGAAGTTCCATTCATCATTAGAACTTCTATTACTTGTTTACTCAGCATAATTTAATATTTCTTTATTCTATAATGCTTGAGTCAGAATATCATCTGAATGAGAACAATACACATCAGAGTATCATATTTATATACAAAATTTATTTCACTTGTTATCATCAAAACTATAAGATATGATTATAACCAAACTATGTTATAACAATCTCCCCCTTTTTGATGATGACAAAAGTATTAGATTTTGATTTAAAAATATTGTATATATAAAGAACATATCTCCCCCTGAGATAAATAATTCATGAAAAACTAAGTATATGTTATAACTTCCCTGAGATTGTTCTTTCAAAGCTTTCAGATATCCTTCTTTCAGAGTTTTCTTTTTCATTTCAGAGTTTGAGGCTTTAGTATTTGGGTTTGTCTTTGCAATGTCTTTTTTCAGAGCTTATGTAATACTGTATACTTTAGAAGCAAATATACTTGTATATTTGTTGTTAGAAATGTTTGACACTTTTGTCCTAATAACATGTTATAATTAATCCTATCAAAATCACAATTTTCTCCCCCCTTTTGTCATAACCAAAAAGTCATTGTTTTAAAAAAAACAACAGTGTAAAGTGAAGCAAAGTACTGATAACATTAATTTTAAAGATATGAGTACAGAAGGTGTGGCAAAACAAAACATTTAAAACAACGATGCACAAAAGGTTGAAAATGGAAGGACTAAGTGGGACGAGAAACTAGTGAAAGCATAAGGTTATTGATTTCATTGGAGGATTCCTCTTGCTTTGCATCCAAGTCTTAATTTCTTTGTTTGTCTCATCCTGTTTTTCCAGACGTTCACGAACAACTTCATTTTCCTTCTTTAACTCCTTCAGAGTTTCTAGCACCACAGAAGTTGAAGAAACATCTTTAGTAGAAACAACCTTTGAAGTAGTCACAGCAGCTCCAGGACAGAAATCACTTGAGAACAAAGTTTCAAGATCAATCATGAGTTCGCACACCACTTCTAACTGCTCAATAGGAATCAACGTTGTACTTTCAAGGATGATGTATCTTCCAGATTGCTGAAGATTGAGTTGAACAATGGTTTATGGGTTGTTAGGGACAGTGGTTTCTGAAGCCATTTTTGAAATTCTAGGTTTAGGGTTTTTGAAAAGGGAGAAGAAAAGGCAAATGCATAAACTTTATGTTGAGAGTGAAAAGAGAAAAAGAGATTTGGAAGAAGTATTTAAAGAGAAACACATGCAGATGAAAAGTTTAAAGTTAATTTAAAAACAATTAAAACAAATTAATCATCACACACAATTAATAGCGTCTGACATTAGAGGGATTTCTTGAGATTTTAAAAGATTGCAACAGTTACCTAGGGATGACGTGTCAATAGCTTGCACGCGTGTGTGACCTATCAGAAGTTTTGAACACGTGTTCAACTTCTAGGTGAAAAGCGTTACAGCTGTTTGATATAATGAACTTCTAACCATATTTGTAACGAAACATTTAGAGGATATTTTAGAACTTCTAGATATGGTTTCTAACTTAACTTCTCTTCTAACTTCTAAAGAGATGTTAACTAGAACATTCATTTAAGAGCGGAACTTCTGACAATAACAATAAAAAATAATGATAAGCACAATTTCATTTAGGACAAAATTCCATACTAATATTCTTTAGAATGAATTTAAATCTATCTTTAGAAAAAGGTTTAGTAAAAATAGCAGCCCATTGATGGTATGTGTCTATAAAGTTTAAAGTTAAAACACCTTTTTGAATATAGTCCCTTATGAAATGATGCTTAATTTCTATATGTTTTACCTTAGAGTGCAAAATAGGATTTTTTTGATAAACATATAGCAGAAGTATTATCACAAAGGATTGGAATCTTACACTCATACATATGATAGTCTTCTAGTTGACACTTTATCCAAAGCATCTGAGTGCTACAGACAGCAGCAGCTATGTATTATGCTTAAGTGGTTGAAAGTGCAATTGTGGCCTACTTCTTGTTGTACCATGAGATCAGATTTTCACCTAGAAATTGACAACTTCCAGAGGTGCTTTTGTGTTCTACTCTATCTCCAGCAAAGTCAGTGTCACAATAACCTACTAATTTAAAGTCTTTGATTTTTTTGTAACATAATCCAACATTAGTAGTACCTTTCAAATACCTTATAATTCGCTTAATAGCAGTTAAGTGAGATTCTCTAAGATCTGATTGGAATCTTGCACATAAGCAAACGCTAAATAGAACATCTAGCCTAGATGCAGTTAGATAAATAAGAGATTTGATCATACTTCTGTAGAGTTTCTGATCTACCTTCTTACTTACCTCATCATTTCCCAAAATGCATGTAGGATGCGTTGGGGTTTTTGCTTCCTTACTCTTTGATAATTTGAATTTTTTCAGAAGTTCTATAACATACTTAGTTTGATGTATGTAAGTACGTTCTGAACATTGATTTATTTGAATTCCCATAAAGAATTTTAGTCCTCCCATCATACTCATCTCAAATTCTGCCTGCATAGACTCAACAAATTCTCTTCCGAGAGAGACATTAGAGGTTCCAAAAATAATATCATCTACGTAAATTTGACAAATAAGAATATCATTTTTAAATGTTTTTCTAAATAAAGTTGTGTCCATTTTCCCTCTGGGAGCTTGTTTTAACGCGTACAAAGATTTTTTGAGTTTAAAAACATGTTTTGGAAATTTTGAATCTCAAAACTAGGAGGTTGATGGACATAGACTTCTTCTTCTATATGGCCATTTAAAAATGCAATCTTAACATCCATTTGATATAAAGTGATGTTATTTTGAACAACAAATGAAATTAATAGTCTAATAGATTCTAACATGGCGATTGGAGCAACGGTTTCATTATAATCAATACCTTCTTGTTGACTATACTCTTGTGCAACCAATCGTGCCTTGTTTCTGACAACTTCTCCTTGCTCATTTAACTTATTTTTGAATACCCACTTTGTTCCAATTATATTGAATCCTTTAGGCTTTGGAACTAGATCACACACATCATTTCTGGTGAATTGGTTGAGTTCTTCTTGCATTGTTATAATCCAATCATTGTATGGAAGAACTTCATCTATTGAGGTTGGTTCAATCAGAGAAATCAGACCAAATAGTGATTCTTCATTGTTTCTTAGGAAGGATCTTGTTCTGATATGATCATCTTTCTTTCCAATAATTACATTTTCTGGAAGTGTTGATGTGATTCTTGGAAATCTTTTCTTTGAGGGTTCTTCAGAAATTCTTAAATTATCTAGAACATCTTCAACAGCAGAATCTTCTGAGTTGTCCTTTTCTTCTCTCCCTTCAGATTCTTCAGTGTTTGTCACCAGAACTTTTGTACTTATAGAATTTTCAATCTACTTTGACTTTTAATGGCCAAGCTTGTCATCAAATCTTACTTTGATTGATTCTTCAACAATCAGAGTTTCTGTATTGTACACTCTATAGCCTTTTGAGCGTTCAAAGTATCCAACAAAATACACTTTTGTGCCGTAGAATCAAACTTGTTCAGGTGATCTTTAGTATTTAAAATATAGCAAGTGCATCCAAATAGATGAAAATATGAAATGTTGGGATTTTTGTTCTTCCACAATTCATAGGGAGTCTTTTCAAGAATAGGTCTTATAGAAACTTTATTTTGAATATAACATGTTGTGTTCATTGCTTCTGCCCAAAAGTGTTTAGCCATATTAGTTTCATTGATCATGGTTCTAGCCATGTCTTGCAATGTTCTATTCTTTCTTTCTACAACTCCATTTTGTTGGGGAGTTCTAGGACAACAGAAATCATGAGAAATGACATTTTCTTTAAAATATTTTTCAAAAATTTGGTTTTCAAATTCTCCACCATGCTCACTTCTAAACTTTATGATTCTAAACTCTTTTTCATTTTGAACTTGATTACAAAAGTCAAAGAACACAAAATGTGACTCAGCCTTGTGTTTTAAGAACTTTATCCATGTCCATCTGTTGTAGTCATCTACAATGACCAATCCATGCTTCTTTTCCCTGATGGATTTAGTTTTCAATAGACCAAATAGATCAATGTGCAGAAGTTCTAATGGCCTAGAGGAAGAAACAATATTTTTTTTATTTAAAAGAGGGTTTTGAAAATTTTCCCTTCTGACATGCTTCACACAAAACTTCTGAGTTGAACTTCAAATTAGGAAGTCCTCTGACCAGATTGAGTTTGTTAATTTGAGATATTTTTCTCATACTAACATGTCCCAATATTTTGTGCCAGATCCATTGTTCATCGTTAATTGACAGAAGGCATTTTACATTTTGAGTTTTAAGATCAGAAAGATCAATTTTGTATATGTTATTCTTTCTCTTGCCAGTAAACTGCATTGGCCCATCTTTTTGACTTACAACTCTACATTACTTTTGATTAAAGAGTATGTTATAAACATTGTCACTTAATTGAAGGGAGATTATCGTTTCCAATGATTCCCAAACCAATGATTTTTCCTTTTTGGTTAACTATAAATTTTACATAACCTTCATATTTAAGTTCTAGGATTTGGAACATAGACTTTCTTCTTGTCATATGTCATGAGCATCCAGAGTCCAGGTACCATGATTGGTGTTTCAACTTCGTTGTTAAGGACATATACAACATATATGATTTTCTACTTAGGTGCCTGTAATACAGTGGGAGAACTGACTTTGGATTGTTTTGCGTTTGATCGCAAATGTTGCGGATAGCAAGAGTCGCCACCGACTTTTCTTTTATCAATTTAAGGGAAGGTGAAAAGAACAGGAAAAGACCTTCGTTAGATTCTGAGTAAGGGAGAAGGTTATGAAAAGGGAAGGTATTAGCACCCTTTCCATCCGTAGTTATCTACGGGCTCTTAGTTGCTTTAGCTCATCTTTAAAATTTTGCTTTCTGTGTGTGTATTTGAAAATGTTTTTGAAAGGCATTTCGCTTTGACTTCGCAATGGTTCACGCTGGAATGTATACGAAGTGTTCAGAAATGTTTTGTTTTAGAAAAGTGTTTTAACTTTGTAAAAGTGTGAGGTGTGAAAAAGGTGTTTTGATAGAGCAAGCAATTAAGATTCTTATTACCTACTCAAAACGGTCGTTTCCGTGTTATTTTACTTTCCTTTAGAATAGTGTTATCCATACCATTAGTTGGTAGGTAACCCTATTAGTTGGATGTAAAGGGACGTTCGAAGGGACATCATATGGTCATAGAAGGCAACTTGTAGGAGTATCCAAGCACATTCGAAGGGACGATCATCACTTTTAGTAGGTAACAATCAAGGGACGAGATCATGTATTCGTAGGCAACATCGAGGAACTATGATCTTTGTATTGAAGGGACTATAATGATATGTTTCGTTGGCAACAGTGCTAGGATACCTCTACGTTCGAGGGACTTGACCATTTATTGCAAGAGAGAATACTCTAGGGGGTGCAAGTGTGAAGAGAGTGTGTCAAGTTCAGATATTTTATCTTGAAATTAGAAGTGATCTACATTCGTTTTTATCTTGTCATACACGCCTAATTACTAGCAGTTTATATGGGTGCGGAAAGTAAATTGCGGAAAGTAAAGTGCGGAAAGTAAATCCTACGCTATTACAGGGCTTTGGGGCAGTTACATAATATAGGAGTGCGGAAAGTAAATCCTACGCTATTACAGGGCTTTGGGGCAGTTACATAATATAGGAGTGCGGAAAGTAAATCCTAATTAAGTTATTACATCCCATGAGCAGTTACATAATATTGAGGAAAAAAAAAGCGAGAAAGTAATCCTAACTATTACAACCTGGAAGCAGATACATAATAATCAGAAAAAATAATCAAATTGCAAATAATACAAAAATATGTTAGTGAAAAAAAATTTAGAAAAAAAGTTTTTAGGGTTAGTGATCCTAATTAGATGAGAAAACATTTTTTGAGAATTTTCTAGATTGATTTTAGTATGGAGAAATAATGAAAAAGTTAATTTTCTGATTAATTAACCATTAAAATATGCATGCAAAAATATAATTTTTTCTTATGCTAAAAATTAAATAAGTATTTTTCTAACCTAAATGCAAAAAGAAAATATTTTTTTGTGATTTTTAATGTGTTAGAAAAATATTTGAAAAGAAATTAAATTAAATGAAGAAAAATGGAAAAAATAAGAAAAAGGGTCAGAGTGCTTTTAGATGGAATTCTCCCAGAAGCTGGAGCTTTTAGGAAGCCTCTTGCTGCCCGTGCCCAGAAGTAAGCACTTCTAGGGGTTCTTGCGCTGGAGGTGCCCACAAATTGGAATTTCTGGGGCTTTTTTGGCCTGGAGACGCCCAGAAGTAAGCACTTCTGGGGCTTTCTGTGGAAGATGCACCTAGAAGCTGGAGCTTCTAGGGCGTAGCGTGTGGCAATGAGGGCCAGAAGTTGGAGCTTATGGGCATGACTTCTGGAGAGCATGCTTCTAGAACCTGAAACTCAGTAAAACAAAATGGAAATTATGGCAAAAAGTAGGGTTCAAACTCGTGCCCTTGGAAACAAGTGACTTAATGCGTGCAAGGTTAACCGTTGGGGCGGTGATACATCCATGAATAAATTTACATGGATTAATACATATGCAAGGTTTTCTCTGCTGGTTCAAGTCAGAAACCCCAGATCGGACCTCCGGTCATCTTCTCCGGTTGGATGATTTCTTAAACCTGCAAAATAGAGAGAATTCAAGCAAGATATCAAGGCTACCCCCCCTAAATCGACCCCTGTGAGTTCAATGATAGTATTGGCTTGCCCTAAAAATCCCTATATTCTGAGCTTCGAAGCTCTCAGCAGTTTTGCCCTAACAATGGCAAATACATATTCCTGCGTCAAAACTTAAAAGCAAAGCATCAAATTGACTCTAAACAACATCATGAACACGTATGATTGCATAAACACGATTTATTTTACATGAATCAATAACTTCAGTTTCAAGAACCTCTACCAAACCGGTGCACTTAGGGAGACGAGTTTTGGGTTCTTCAGGGTCGTGTAAAGCCTTGGATCAACTCCTAGAATGTTCAGGAGAAAAAATGGATGGCTGCCTTGGCTTAAAACTGGCTGGAAATAGGATTTCAAATTTGCAAGTTCTCTTGAATTTTTGAGAGATTAGGGTTGCTGTTTGAGGCTAGGGTTCCCCCTTTTGTGCTTGTGAATGCATCATGTATTTATAGAGCATGAGATTTGATCAGAAATAATGAGAAAATATCCTCTCTTGAATGCAAAAATATTCCCTTGTCAATATTTGTCAAATCTTTCCAAAATTGCATTTTTCCTTCCTTGTAGCATCTTGCACGAATTTGGCATATTATTTGGGCTTCCTTGGTTCTCAACATAGGTAAAAATCAAGCCCAACTTGTCTTATACCTTGCTTTCGTATTTTATTTAATTAAAATTGGATTAAAATGCTTTAATTCTAAAATAAATCAAATAAATTGGGAAGGAGGCGTGACAAGGGGTATAGAGACCATGGATAATGTTAAGATCCAGTTTGGACCATAAAATTATAAGCCCATTTGGAAAATATTTGCATTTGTCAAGTATTTCTCTTTGTGCACCTCCTCAAAAATGCCCAACTTGCTCAATTTTTAACATTTTTGGGTGTTCTTGGACTTTTTAGAAAGCTCAAGATGTATTCTAAACAACCCTTTTGGATTCATCTTCATTGAAGTTTCCATGCTCATGAACACTTCCTTACAAAAAGTTGACTTTTGTTGACTTTTAAAATGACCTGTAATGTTTTGATCCATAGCTTCCAAATGAAGCATTTTCTGCCCCAGCTTGTGAGACATAAAGTTGTAGAGAATTGAATTCTCTTCAAAATGAGTTGTGGTGAAAGAATTTTTGATAAAGTATGTGAAAGTTATGCCTGGTCAAAGTTCTATTGACTTTTGTCTAAGAAAGCCTAATTTGGAAACTTTGACTTTTGATCCATTCGTAACTTTTCTTAATGAATCATGATCAATCCTTGATCAAATGATGAATATCACTTCAAAATATTGATGTTGACCAAAAATTATGAACTTTGACTGTATGTTGATCACAATTGACTTTTTGTCCAATATAACTGATTTTCAACCATCTGAGCAATTTTCTGAGAAAACTTGACTTGTAAGGCTTGAAACTTGACATCGAGATTCTTTGAAGCATATGGTGAGGCATGATGACTACTTGAAGTTTTAGAGGCCCACCTTGATTTGAGAATAGCCTAACCCTAGTTTGGGTTGATTGCTTAGGGGAGGATTTGTTTGGTCAACCCTTGTGAAATCCTTGAGTATGGACATGTGAAATGTCTTGAGAAGTAAAAGGGAAAATTTTGGGGTATAATAGTTGCCCCTGTTTAATCTTCTTGTGCTGGAAGGGTTAGATTGACATGCTTGCCTTTCGTGACCTGAAAGTAGAAGATGATTGAACACTTGAGTACACCTGAAAATTTGCACTCGTTGTTGGTTGATGATGCGCTAGAATGGACTTAGAGATGCCATTTGGAGAAGCTGAGTCGGAGATTAAGTCATACGCTAGACTCGCAAATGTCGTTTGAATAGGAGAAACATCGGAGATGGGCTTAAGATGCCATCAGGAGAGACTGATGCTGGGAAATGAGTCGTACGTTAGACTCTGTAAGGGTGGTTCGAGCAGAAAAGGAGACGGAGATGGGCTTAAGATGCCATCCAGGGAGGCTGATGTTAAGTCATACATTAGAATTTACGCTCGTCTTTGAATGAGGTTATTGGTATGTATTGATTTTTAACCAAATATGCAGCATTCTGAAGGTGGAGAGATGTCGACAAGTAGTCGGTGATGGGCTTAAAGATGCTATCCAGGGCAACCGAATCGTATGCTAGACTCTGTAGTTGCTGTTGATAATAAGAGAGATCCAGAATAAACCTTCGTATTGGTTATTCTCGAGGTGGATAATCGGCAGAATGCAGATAGCTTTCCTGTCTTGCTTCGGGTGTTAATCCAATGTCTGTTGCCGGAAGACAATTATACGTTCTTTCAGATAGGTTTCCCGTCTTATTTCGGGTATTAACCTTTGACCTGTTGCCTGGAAGCGATTTTCGTGGTTGTTCAAATAGTTTTCCTGTCATGCTTCGGGTATTAATATTTGACCTTTCGTTCGAAAAATAACCTTTCACAGTCGTTCAGATAGTTCTTCCGTCTTGTTTCGGGTATTAATCTTTGACCTTCCGTTTGGAAAATAGCTTTTACCTGTTAGGGAAATAAATCTCGACAGGATATGGTTATGTTTATGCAAATTGTGATGTATGCAAGCATATGACAATGTTTGTGAATGACATGTGCACATGCTATGATCTTTATGAATAATGTATGAATGTAGATGTTGTGGTATTTCAAAACATATCCATCTTGAAGAAGATGAGAATGTCCTGCTGGGGATTTCTGATGTTTGCTTGGGAAAAGGGTTGTTGCAACCCTGAGACGTTTTTGATTCCTCTGATCCACTATCTGACCAAGTTTCGAGCCTAGATATTAATGCTGTTGGAAAGAATAACAACTGGGAGGTACTCCGTTGGGGATCTTGTGCGCAGATCTTGCTGGGGAGTATCCGAATACCGCTTGGAGACTGACGTAACGTGGTAATGCTGAAGAAAGCGTAAAGGTTGATGAGGCTCAAAGAATCCTTCGGGGTGATGAATCTGAAGTTTCCTGAAACCTCTGATTGGGGAATAAGATAGATGTAGGTTACTCCGATGCACTATCTGACCAAGTTTCGAGTCTAGATATTGCTGTTGTCGGGGAATGATAATCACTGGGAGATACTCCGTTGGGGATGAATATCTTTTTGTATATGAGATAAATTGTTATTGCTCGGGGACTGATGTAATGAGATGAAGTTGATTAAGATCACTGCTCGGGGACTAATGTGATGAAGCTTGAAGTGTTGGTATTTCGTCAAAGAAGTTTTGTAGAGAGTAATGGCTCTGTGGGGTTCGAGCCCTTGTGAAAGTATCCTGCGGGGAACGTATTGGTGACTTTAGTCGTCATCTCAATTCCTAGAGTTTGTAGCAATTGCTTTTTGTTTGTTCGCTTTTCGTATGTTTGTGAACAAATGTTTATTGTCAAATGCATATAATCATTCAAAGCAATCATTGGACTTTATGCAAAAAACAATAAAGGTTAATACTGTAAAAGGAAGAATTTGCATTAATTTTGAAAAATGGCGTATGGCCAAGCAGTTTGTATACAAAAGATGAATAAAAGTAAAAGCTATGCGGAAATAATCTCGTTGAGTTTCAACAATGCTAGTGCTCATATATTTCGACTATCTCATCTCCTTGTTGTCAGTAGAAAGTGAGTGAATTGATTTTCGCCATTTGAATGCCAATAGTAGAAGTCTGTAGGTAGTTGATCTGGATGAGACATAATCGTACGCTTAAATCCCTAATTTTTTCCTAGACCGCCCTGTCGGGTTTTCAGTCTACCGGGATACCCTTTTTTGCCCAAGCCGCCTTTGTAGGTTTTCGACTTGTCGGGTGTACATTTTTTTGTATATATCCTTAAGTTTTGTCCGAACCCTTTTAGTTAGCCAGGATGCCCTTATTTTTGCCTAGGTTAGTCGACCTAGCGGGTCTCGTTCATGCGTAGTATTTTTTGACTATGTCTGCGTTCACAAGGTGTGAGAAGTCTTCTACATCCATGGTGCTAAGTGTCATAACTCCACCTGAAAATACTGTTTTGACTATAAATGGTACCTCATAGGTGGGAGTCCATTTGTCCCTGGGATCACCTTGTGGAAGAATGATGCGCTTGACTACTAGATCACCGACTTGGTAGGTTCAGTGTTTGACCTTCTTGTTGAATGCCCTTATCTTTCGCTTCTGGTAGATCTGTCCATGGAAGATGGATGCAAGTCGTTTTTTGTCGATTAAGTTGATCTGATCGAGGCGAGTTTGGATCCATTTGTCTTCGCCTAGCTCTGCGTCCTGGAGGACTCTGGTTGAGGGTACCTGAACCTCGATTGGTAGGACTGCTTCCATACCGTATACGAGAGAGAAGGGGGTTACCCATGTAGATGTTCGCACTGTGGTGCGGTAACCACGGAGAGCAAATGGCAACATCTTTTGCTAATCCTTGTAAGTCACTGTCATCTTCTGTATGATCTTCTTGATATTCTTGTTGGCGGCTTCCACTGCGCCGTTCATTTTAGGCCGATATAGAGAAGAGTTGTGATGCTTGATCTTGAACTGCGTGTAGAGTTCGATAATCATTTTGTTGTTGAGATTACTTCCATTATCTGTGATAATCCTTTCGGGGATGCTATATCGACAGATAAGATTATGCTTGATGAATCGAGCCACAACATTCTTGGTAACAGATGCGAACGAGGCTGCTTCTACCCACTTGGTGAAATAGTAAATTGCCACAAGGATGAAACAATGTTCGTTGGAGGCAGTAGGTTTGATTTCTCCGATCATGTCAATGCCCCACATTGCGAAAGGCTAAGGAGCGGTCAGGACATTTAATGGTACTGGAGGTACGTGCACTTTGTTTGTGTATATCTGGCATTTGTGACAAGACCGAGCATAACGATGACAATCAACTTCCATGGTGGACCAATAGTAACTTGTTCTCATAATCTTTTTAGCCATTATATGTCCACTGGAGTGGGTATCAAATGCGCCTTCGTGTAATTCTTCCATGATCCGTTCTGCTGTTTTCTGGTCTACACAGCGGAGTAAGCACAAGTCGTGATTGCGCTTGTATAAAATGTCGTTGCTGAGAAAGAATTTGGATGCAAATCTTCTTAAGAATTTCTTGTCATTGACAGATGCCCCCTGCGGGAAATTCTTGAGTCTCAAGATACCTCTTCACTTCGTAGAACCAAGGTTTCTCTTCTGTATCAAGTTCACAACAGTATGTTGGTTCGTCAAACTTTTCGATGGTGATTTGGGGAGCTTCGTTGTCCCACCTGACTTTGAACATGGTCGACATGGAAGCCAATGCGTCTGCCAACTGATTCTTTTCTCGTGGAATTTGATCGAAAGTGATCTCTTCGAAGTAGGGGATCAGGCTCAAAACATGCTCTCGATACAAATGAGATTCGGATGTTTCGTATCCTATTTGCCTTTTATCTGACTGATTACTAAAGTAAAGTCTTCGTACACTTGCAAGAATTTGATTCTTAAGTCAATAGCAGCTTTAATACCCATGATGCACGCTTCGTATTCGGCCATGTTGTTAGTGCAACTGAAACAAAGTTTGGCGGTGAAAGGCGTATGTCCGCCTGTAGGAAATGTAATGATGGCGCCAATGCCATTGCCAAGTGCGTTTGAGGCTCCATCAAAGACCATGGTCCATCGGGATCCTTGTTCAGGTCCTTCATCTGGTCCTGGTTCTTTGCAATCAGTAACTAACAAAACATCTTCGTTTGGAAATTCGAACTGCATAGATTGATAGTCATCTACGACTTGATGAGCCAAATGATCGGCTACTACACTTCCTTTGATCGCTTTCTGAGTAGTATACTGGATGTCGTATTCGGTCAAGATCATTTGCCATCTTGCTATTCTTCTGGAGAGAGCTGGTTTCTCGAATATGTATTTTATCGGATCCATCTTGGAGATCAACAAGGTAGTATGAGTCAACATATACTATCTTAGTCGAACCAAGGCGCAAGTTTTCTCATTGTGAGTATCTTATTTCACAGTCGGTAAACTTTTTGCTAAGGTAGTATATTGCATACTCTTTTCGACCAGACTCGTCATGTTGCCCCAACACACACCCCATAGAGTTCCCTAACACTGTTGAGTACATGATAAGAGGTCTTCCTTTGGCATGCGACATCACGATAGGAGGATTCTGCAGATATTCCTTGATTTTGTCAAAAGCAGTCTGGCAATCGTCGTTCCATTCCACTACTTGATCTTTCTTCAGTAATTTGAAGATTGGCTCACAAGTAGTAGTGAGATGTGCAATGAACCTGGCAATGTAGTTTAGTCGTCCCAAGAAACCTCTGACTTCTTTCTCGGTGTGGAGCGTTGGCATCTCTTGGATAGCTTTAACCTTGGTGGGGTCAACTTCAATACCTTTACCACTGACAATAAACCCCAGGAGTTTACCGAATCTAACTCCGAAGATGCACTTGTTGGGATTAAGTCTTAGTTTGTACTTCTTCAGTCTATCAAACAGTTTCCGCAAATGATCGAGATGTTCTTCTTCAGTCTTTGATCGAGCTATCATGTCGTCAACGTAGACCTCTATCTCGTGATGAATCATGTCATGAAATAATGTCACCATGGCACGTTGATAAGTGGCGCCAGCGTTCTTCAGGCCGAACGGCATGACCTTGTAGCAGAATGTGCCCCACTGTATAACGAAAGTAGTCTTTTCAATGTCTTTAGGAGCCATTTTGATCTGGTTGTAACCAAAGAAAATTTTCACGAAGGAGAAAACCTTTTGTTGAGCAGTGTTATCAACTAGAACATTAATATGAGGAAGTGGAAAATCGTCTTTCGGACTCGCTCTGTTCAGATCTCTGTAGTCTACACACATTCGTACTTTACCATCTTTCTTAGGTACAAGCACCACATTTGCAACCCACTGTGGATAAAAGGTAACAACTAGAAAACCGACATTAAACTACTACATAACTTCGGCTCTGATTTTCTCTGACATCTCAGGATGCGTGCGACGAACCTTCTGCTTTACGGGGAGAAAACCTTCTTTTGTCAGTAATTGGTGCACCACAATGTCTATGTCTAGACCTGGCATGTCTTCGTATGACCAAGCAAAAACCTCGATATAGTCTCATAGCATCTGAACCAATCTCTCTTTGATACTGTTCTCAAGACCTGCTCATATCTTGATTTCTTTTTTGTCTTTGTCAGTACCTAGATTCACAACCTTGGCTGGCTCTTCGTGTGGCTGTATAACTTGTTCCTCTTATTGTAGCAATCTGGCAAGTTCTCCTGGCACTTCACAATCTTCCTCACCCTCGTCTTCGGCTTGGTAGATCGGATTATAGAAGTCATATTTAGCAATAGCAAAGTTGTTATCAACGAGATTCAAAGTGAATCTACAGTGTATCACGTGGGTGTGTGTAAGAACACATAGCTTTTGAAGGGGTAGTAAAAGAAAAGAACGAAAACAAACACCTAAATACAAAAGTCCAATGATTTTATTGAATGAAAATATGAAAATGACAAATAATAACCCTCACAAACGAGCCGTGATGCCCCGGGCAAGGCATTAAGCTTTTAAGTTTTATTGTCTGAACGTAAATAAAGAACGAAAAGCATAACGAAAAACCAAAGCAATTACTCTTGTCTAAAGGAGATTGGTATGACGTCTTCGGTCTTCCAATTGCTGAGTCCGTTGTCGGGAGTTGGGAAGATCCACTTGCTGATGTCACAGTCGCTGTCATCATCTTGTATAGCATGAACTTCATTCTTGCTGATGTGGAAGGGAAGTTTGCTGACACGTTCTCGACGTATCATCTTCTAACCTTTGGTGGTGAAGACTAAACCAGACTTGTCAAATTTGAAAGGAAGATCAGGGAGTTGACCCCAAATAGTACAACCTCCATCTTCAACTGCAGCTTGAGCATCTTTCAGCGAGGCCATCCTAGGAAGAATTTTAGCAACTTCAGGGGTGACAGGAGAGTCAACAGGCATGACTTTTGGAACTGTTTCGAAAGCTTGACATGGAGTTTCGAAGAATTCACCTACCATTTCGAGGTATCGGAATGATTGTAGATGGCTTACCATGTACTCCTCCTCATCGCATACTGTAACAATTTTCCCCTTCACTGGGTACTTCAGCTTCTGATGCAAGGTAGAGGTGACAGCGCCTGCCCAATGTATCCAAGGGCGTCCAAGTAGGCAAGAGTAAGCTAGACGGATGTCCATGACGAAGAAAGTGGAGTCGAAAGTCTAGGAACCGACTTTAACTGGTAGAATGAGCTCTCCAAGTACCGTTCGTTTAAAACCATCAAAAGCTCTTACAATTATGTCGTTGGGCTTCAAGACCAGTCCTTCAACATCAAGTTGGTCAAAAGCACTCTTCTGTAGGATATTCAGAGCAGAACCGATATCTACCAAAACATGAGACAATGTAATGCCCTTGCATTCAACAGAGATGTGCAAGGCCTTGTTGTGTTTCCTTCCGACAGGGATCAAATCATCATCAGTGATGCCTAGACCGTTATTGGTAGCCAGGCTAGCAATTTAAACTTCAAATTGATCAGTAGTAGTGTCTTGCGGTATGTGAGCAGTTTTCAGAAACTTCACTAAGGCTTTAGCATGAGCCTCAGAGCACAATAGCAGAGCAAGCATGGAGATCTTAGACGGAGTTTGTCCCAATTGTTCCACAACATTGTAGTCACTCTTCTTGATAATCTTTAGAATTTCCTTTATTTCTTGCTTGGAGATATCTTCAGCAACTTCCTTTGGTACTTCTGTCTGAGCAGGATGAGTTACTGGTTCTTTCCCTCTAGCTTCGGGAACTGGTTTGAGAGCTGGAATGCGAGCTGAAGTCACAGTGTCTTTTGGAGGAGAGATCTCTAGAGAAAATACTCTTCCGGTTCGAGTTACTTTGCTTGACCCGGTGATGTTGCCGATGTCAGGATCAGAAGCTTCAACTGTGATGTCTTCAATGGTTAGCAAGTCTTGCTTGACGCCATGATAGTAAACTTCAGCTCCATAGTTCCATGGTATAGTTTTGTCAGGGGTGTATGGAACTGATCTGGGAGAAGTAATGATGAGAGGTGCCACTCTAGGTGTAGGATCGACAAAGGAGATCCTTATTGTGTTTACATCAGCATAGTCTTCTGGGAAATCGTCTCCCCATCCAGTTGCCTTGACATCTTCAATAGGAATCTTATAGATTTCAGGAACGGGATACTTCACCATGAAATCAAACTTTCTGTTGGGCTTCCCCAAGGTATCCCAGACTTCTGGTACGGCTTCGTCTTCGATCTTCAGATTCTTAGAAATGTTTTCACAGAGATTCTCCACAGGTGAAGGTTTCAGAAATAACACTTCTCGGTTATCCATCATGCATTAAATACGCCTTCTCAACCAAGCACATCCGTCAGGTGCAGATGGGCACCAACGACAATTCTCTGGGCATCCTGGAAAGACACCGACCTGCAACAGATTCTTCTTAATAGTCATCAGAGGAATAATCAAGTTGTTCACATCATAAACATAAGAGTTATTGTCAATAGCATTGGAACTTTTGTCGTGGTTAGGCATTGGCGCGTTGATCACATTCGGAGTTTCAGCAGGAGGATCAACCTCAATTTCTTTGGCTTCAATCATGTCTTGAATCTTGTTCTTCAGAGCCCAACAATTGTCGGTGTCGTGCCCTGGGCTGTTGGAGTGGTATGCACACTTGGCATTAGGATTGTACTTTGGAGAGGAAGTGTTGATGTGTTGAGGAGGATCCCTCAAAGTAATCAGCTCTGCTTTCAACATGTGTTGCAATGCTTGCGACAAAGGCATGTTGATCTTCGTAAATTGTCTTTGTGACGCGTTCTGGTTATGCACGTTGTCTCATTAAGGTTGCGCTGGTGTAGGATTGGAGATCACAACTGCCCCCACAGATGGAGTACGATCAGTTTTGACACGGCTTTTTTGACCATACACAACATTGGCTTCTTTCTTACCAAAAGATCTCTTCACAACATTTGAAGATGACTCTACCTGAATCTTTCCGCTCTTGATTCCAGCTTCAATGCGTTCTCCTGTCAATATCAGCTCTGTGAATCCAGCTGAAGAGTTTCCAATCAGATGATTGAAGAATGGGCATGTCAATGTTCCCATAAACATATCAACCAACTCCCTATTGGACAAGGGTAGTTGAACTCTGCCTGCTAAATCTCTCCATTTCTGAGCATATTCTTTGAACTTCTCATCACGACCCATAGACATGCTTCGTAGTTGCATGCGAGTAGGTGCTAGTTCAGCATTGTACTGGTACTGCTTTTAGAAGGCATCTGCTAAGTTATTCCAGGTATGGATGTGGGCACTCTCTAGTTGATAATACCACTCCAACTGAGCTCCGGATAAACTCTCTTGGAAGTAATGGATCCAAAGCTTCTTGTCATCAGTGTGAGGATGAATCTTTTGAACATAGGACTTCAAATGCAGCTTCGGACAAGAGATGCCATCATACTTGGCAAAAGTAGGAACTTTGAACTTGCGAGGAATTACCACACCAGGTACTAGACTCAGATCATCAAAATTTAGCCCGGACATCTTCAAATTTTCCACAGCATTCAAACGGTCTTCAAGTTGTTTGTATTTGTCATCCTCAAGAGAATATTGCTCGTTCTCGTAGTCTTCTTCTCTGTTTTCAGACCCATGCTGGCTTCCTTCGCTGTTCTTGACACTTCCATCAGTTTCACCGCTCTAGCCTGAGAGCTCTATCTGGATGACCACCCTAGGTCTGCCCTTATGACGTCTTCCCATGTTGAGGACACCGAAGAACTTCTTCTTTCTAGTGATGAGTTTCTTCAAGTCTTTCTGGCCTTGGACCAAGTTGGTGAACATCTCCTGGAATTGAGCATTCTGAGCCTGGAGATCTTTGACAGTCTGCTCAAGAGCTATTTTCTGCTGAATTACACAGCGATAGGATAAGAAAACCGGTCTTTAATGTACCTGTTATGAAATGGCATGCCATGATATGCGATGTTTATGTAATGCAATGCAATGTTTTCAAGGACCTTAGGAATTTAAATATGTTAAACAAGTGCGAACAAACTTTTTATTAGTTTTTCTTTTTCCTTTTTCTTTTAAGTACAAAAGATAGTTTGGAAAATAAAAGAACAAATTCCTAAAGTTCTAATTTTCCCATAGGCGCTTCCTCTTGGTGTTGAAGTATGCGTTGATGTTTCGCTCCTCGTGAAGTAGCTTGGTCAACTCTAATACCTTCTTCTCGCTTGCATATCATTGAGCTTCAAATGTGTCCCTTTCTTCTTTAAGTTGAATCCAGGATCTCTTCAAGTCTTCAAAATCAGTAGGCATGTCTGGACGGAGAACGGTTCCATGATCATTGGTAGAATAGGCGGGAATGACATCATGAGAATTTGAGCTCGAGCTCGCACCCATTTGAGGTAAGGTTCCCAAGGAATGGAATTTTTGTGTCCAAAAGTCTTGGTATCAGTCTTCTTTACCATACCCCAAGCGTGCACAAATCTTCGACGGTAGTTCTGAAGATCGTTGTTGTAGTCAAACACAATGTCTTGGAGAAACATGTCATGAGGACCATCTCTTCAAGCATAACCAAACTGACGTAGAGCTAGAGAAGGGTTGTAAGTGATACCTCCTCTTATGCCAAGGAGTGGTACATTGGGGAATTCTCCACAACGCTCAATGAAAGTGAAGTTCTTTTGAGAAAAGAGACACCAACGAATATCTGAATGAGAGAGCGACATCAACCTTTGAGGGCACTTCAATCTTTACTCGTTCTTACTGATTGAGGAAGGTGCGAAATAAACCACCTAGAAAGTAACATTATGCAACACATGAGAGTTCTTTGTCTTTTGATGGTACGAGTGTGGAGAGAATGCATGATGTCTCCAAGTAAAGTAGGCACCAGATTACGAGTGAGGAATATCTTGATGGCGTTCACGTCTATGAACTGATCTGGATTAGGAAATAGCACCAGGCCATAGATTAGCAAGGCCACAATGTCTTCGAATGCATGAAAACTCATAACTTTGAAGAATTCTCGAGCTTTCTTTATCAGAAACTTAGCAAGTAAACCCCTTACTCCGCTTCTTGCTTCCCAATTGGCTTCAATGTTTGAGCATTTTAGATGTAACGCTGATGCAATGTCTTCGTACTTAGAAGCTTTTTCTAAATCGGTGAGTCGTGTATGATCAAAGATAGGTATCCCAAGTAGCTTAGAGAACTCTTCCAAGGTAGGAACCAACTGATAATCTAGGAATGTAAAGCAATGGTGTTTCGGATCGAAGAATTGGAATAAGACGTGCATCATATCTTCTTCAAAACCAGAGATAACCAAATCAAGCAGATCACCATGTCTTTTGATGAACTGAGCATGATCAGGAATTTCTGAAACCAATTATTTGAGTTGAGAAGGTACACCCATGAAGTTGATTCGGATAGACTTTTTGGAAGCCATGAACCCTACAAAACTGAGCAAAGATAAATCCCTAGGCCCTTGAAATAGTTAGAAATGATATGCAATGTTATGATGTCATCATGTCATTTTAAACAGATGGGAAGCACAAGCAAGTCACACAATAGCCCTAGGTTTAAGGCTTGCATGAGGCATATGTGTCTACCCTACCAAAGTTTGAGTGGGTTCATCCTGTCCTATAATAGTAACCGGGATGTAGGAATCTCATATCATTGATCTTTCTCGTAGGCTTTGTTTCAATACGACTACCAAGTGGTCGATTGAAACATCCCGAAAGTCGAATCTTAATGAGCGTAGCATCGAGTATCAACCAACCTCGGTCTACACCAAAGCCGACCATCTCACTACCTTCTAATGGCCAAGATGGGTCAATTAGGGTTCTAGAAGTTGAGTTAGTGCTAGTGATACCACACAGACGCCAAATATTTTCATCAACTAGACATGAGGAGCATCGGGACATCCAAAGTGTCGCACTAATGTAGCCGTCATGTTGACCGTTTCGGTATACGCCTAACAACCGCGATGATTTATTGCTACTTACCTAAGGAAACCTGGATCTGGGTGTAGGATCCCCCACAAGTATAATACCCAAGCAAACCTTAAAGTAAAGCATACAAGTCAAACAGAAAGCAGTAAAGATGATCTAAAATCCCTAAGGTATTCTCTCTTTAGGGTTTTCCCAGCAGAGTCGCCAGTTCTGTAATACGGTGGGATAACTGACTTTGGATTGTTTTCGTTTGATCGCAAATATTGCGGATAGCAAGAGTCGCCACCGACTTTTCTTTTATCCAATTAAGGGAAGGTGAAAAGAACAAGATTAGACCTTCGTTAAATTCTGAGTAAGGGAGAAGGTTATGAAAAGGGAAGGTATTAGCACCCTTTCCATCCGTAGTTATCTACGGGCTCTTAGTTGCTTTAGCTCATCTTTAAACTTTTGCTTTCTGTGTGTGCATTTGAAAATGTTTTTGAAAGGCATTTCGCTTTGACTTCGTAATGATTCACGCTGGAATGTATACGAAGTGTTCAGAAATGTTTTGTTTTAGAAAAGTGTTTTAACTTTGTAAAAGTGTGAGGTGTGAAAAAGGTGTTTTGATAGAGCAAGCAATTAAGAGTCTTATTACCTACTCAGAACGGTCATTTCCGTGTTATTTTACTTTCCTTTAGAATAGTGTTATCCATACCATTAGTTGGTAGGTAACCCTATTCGTTGGATGTAAAGGAACGTTTGAAGGGACATCAGATGGTCATAGAAGGCAACTTGTAGGAGTATCCTAGCACATTCGAAAAGACGATCATCACTTTTCGTAGGCAACAATCGAGGGACGAGATCATGTATTCGTAGGCAACATCGAGGGACTATGATCTTTGTATCGAAGGGACTATGATGATATGTTTCGTAGGCAACAGTGCTAGGATACCTCTACATTCGAGGGACTTGACCATTTATTCGAAAGGCAACGAGAGAGAATACTCTAGGGGGTGCAAGTGTGAAGAGAGTGTGTCAAGTTCAGATATTTTATCTTGAAATTAGAAGTGATCTACATTCGTTTTTATCTTGTCATACACGCCTAGTTACTAGCAGTTTATATGGGTGCGGAAAGTAAATTGCCGAAAGTAAATCCTACGCTATTACATGGCTTTGGGGCAGTTACATAATATAGGAGTGCGGAAAGTAAATCCTAATTAAGCTATTACATCCCATGAGCAGTTACATAATATTGAAAAAAAGAAAATGCGAGAAAGTAATCCTAACTATTATAACCTGGAAGCAGATACATAATAATCAGAAAAAATAATCAAATTGCAAATAATAGAAAAATATGTTAGTGAAAAAAATTTAGAAAAAAAAGTTTTTACGGTTAGTGATCCTAATTAGATGAGAAAACATTTTTTTGGGAATTTTCTGAATTGATTTTTGTATGGAGAAATAATTAAAAAGTTAATTTTCTGATTAATTAACCATTAAAATATACATGCAAAAATATAATTTTTTCTTATGCTAAAAATTAAATAAGTATTTTTCTGACCTAAATGCAAAAAGAAAATATTTTTTTGTGATTTTTAATGTGTTAGAAAAATATTTTAAAAGAAATTAAATTAAATGAAGAAAAATGGAAAAAATAAGAAAAATGGTCAGAGTGTTTCTAGATGGAATTCTCGGAGCTTATGGGAAGCCTCTCACTGACCGTGCCCAGAAGTAAGCACTTCTAGGGGTTCTTGCGCTTGAGGTGCCCAGGAATTGGAATTTCGCTGAGACGCCTGTAAGTAGTACGGGCTTTCAGGAAGATGCGCCTTGGGGCGTGTGGCAATGAGGGCCAAAAGCTGGAGCTTTTGGGCATGACTTCTGGAGAGCATGCTTCTGGAATCTGAAACTCAGTAAAACAAAATGGAAATTATGGCAAAAAGCAGGGTTCGAACCCGTGCCCTTTGAAACAAGTGACTTAATGCGTGCAAGGTTAACCGCTGGGGCGGTGATACATCCATGAATCAATTTACATGGATTAATACATATACAAGGTTTTCTCTGCTGGTTCAAGTCAGAAACCCCAGATTGGACCTTCGGTCATCTTCTCCCGTTGGATGATTTCTTAAACCTGCAAAATAAAGAGAATTCAAGCAAGATATCAAGGCTACCCCCTAAATCGACCCCTGCAAGTTTAATGGTAGTATTGGCTTGCCCTAAAAATCCTTATATTATGAGCTTCGAAGCTCTCAGCAGTTTTTCCCTAACAATGGCAAATACGTATTCCTGCGTCAAAGCATCAAATTTACTCTAAATAACATCATGAACACGTATGAATGCATAAACACGGTTTATTTTACATAAATCAATAACTTGAGTTTCAAGAACCTTTACCAAACCGGTGCACTTAGGGAGACGAATTTTGGGTGCTTCAGGGTCGTGTAAAGCCTTGGATCAACTCCTGGGATGTTCAGGAGAAAGAATGGATGGTTGCCTTGGCTTAAAACTGGCTGGAAATAGGATTTTGAATTTGCAAGTTCTCTTGAATTTTTGAGAGATTAGGGTTGCTGTTTGAGGCTAGTGTTCCCCCTTTTGTGCTTGTGAATGCATCATGTATTTATAGAGCATGATATTTGATCAGAAATAATGAGAAAATATCCTCTATTGAATGCAAAAATATTCCCTTGTCAATATTTATCAAATCTTTCCAAAATTGCATTTTTCCTTCCTTGTAGCATCTTGTACGAATTTGGCATATTATTTGGGCTTCCTTGGTTCTCAAGATAGGTAGAAATCAAGCCCAACTTGTCTTATACCTTGCTTTTGTATTTTATTTAATTAAAATCGGATTTAAAGGCTTTAATTCCAAATTAAATCAAATAAATTGCGAGCATGATACTATTGGCCCACTATGTTACAAGACACAAATGAGCACGTGAAAAAATGTGATAAGTGTCAGTGTTACGCTGACATGCATATAGCTCCACCGCACGAGCTCACCACGCTCACCTCTGTAACACCCCAAATCTACCTATCGAATAATATTCAAATCAGAGTGTGGAAAAGATAATCATGCAAGGGATGTGACATTTACTTCACAAAACAACATACATTGGTCACAACTACACAGATACATAACACTTAGATCAAGGATGAACTTATAACAACGTATTTCCATTTAATCAATTACTCAAATAAATAGTGGAATTATAATTCCTCAACAGTAACAACTGTGCTTCTTTTATTCAATGGAAAACAACTTCAAATCATTATCATTATTCACTTAACAAATATTCACATTATTCATAAACTTCTACAACTTAAGCAGCAACGAAAATTAAATAACAACATTCATTCTCCGAGTGGTACGTATCAGAGCAATGACATCGACTTGGACTAACAACAACTAATTCTTCATTCTCGAATATCTGCACGTTACCAGTATAAAGGCAACAGCGAAACAAATGAAAGGGGTGAGATATCTACCAATATAATCGAATTCATGATAAATAATATATTAGAATGTAGATCATATAATTCACCGCTTCACATAATCTAAACAACAGTTATAACGACAACACCAACAATGATTACAACAATATATATACTAACAATTAGCAACGACAACAATTATAACAATAATTATAATAACTACTACACATCTTAACACAATACTTGTCACATCAAACCGTTAGCATAAATTCACTCAAAGTCATCAACAACGTATTAACAACCACATCGTCAATGCAACACAACACTTATCACAACAAAATCATTAACAATAGACCCATTTATAATTTGACTCTTAACAATGCACATGCATGTCGTACCAGTGGAGTAAAACTCCCAACATAATCATTTTCCAGTTTACCGAGGCACAAGGCATAAGCCTTCAACGTAATCATTTTGCCCCTAACGGCCAACGTGTTTTGCCAATCCAGGCCAACATAATAAGCAAATGTATGTATGCAACCACAACATCAACTCAATCAACGACGAAAACTCAACTACAACACACAACAACAACAATGTAATCCCAATTCAACACTGGCCTTAGGCCTACAACGTAATCATCATATCAACGTAATCAACATAATTAACAATAACTCATCACTAGCTAAAAAGCCTACAACTTGATATCAACATGTCAACAACAATTTAACATTGGCCATAAGCCTATAACTTAGTATCTCAACAACAACACAACACTGGCTATAAGCCTACAACTTATTTATACCAATACTATTATTATAAGTCTTATTAATGCCACTTGCTCCCAACATATACTACCTTCATCCACTTAATAATCCACTACTAGTTACTAAATTAATCTCCAAGTAACTTATTCTACAATTCAACTTATAATCATTCAGATTGTTTTCACCTAATTCTAGTTAACTACTTGTCAGTTAGAATTACTAGTATTTTCGACTCTATATTGTTATCAACAACCATTCAGCTACTGTCAGCGTTCATATAAGTTACATAATCCAATTGAACCATCTTAATTTAATTGATCACCATACAACCATATTATCACTTTATTAATAAACCTTCTACCGATTTTAATTGTTTATCTTAGTTTATTATAATGGCCTACTAATTCAATTACCGGAACCAATTTCCAAACCATTACCAATCATTATTTTACTCAAATAGCCTACTAAAAGTCAACTACTCAGTTTGGGCAAAATTCAAAAATCAGAAATCAAAATCGCACAATACGCGCCGCAAACCCATCTGTGCGCCGCGACTTTAGCAGGACCTCAATTCGCGCCACGTCCACCCGTTGGCGCCGCAAACTGAACGAAACTCAGTGGAATTTTCTGCATTGCTCGCATTTTCCTCATGCCTCCATTCCCAATTTTTGGCACCCAATCCACTCACAAACCAGAACGATTCACTACAATGTAATAGCAACATAAGGAATCAACCCAAAACAACACATACCAATTCATATAACCAATTTCATGGATTATCGAGCATCAATTTGGAATCAAACTACAACAATCTAAACACCAAAACAGAGGCAAATCTATAATCTCATCCCATATATCATTCATCATGCATCCTATTATAGAGTCAGAACCCCACCCTTACTTGGATTCAACGACAGTTCAACTCTCTGATCGCATCCTAATTTTCGGTCGAGTGCAAGCCTTTGCCCATTTGCCTTTTCCCAGCAATTCATTGATCGATTCCTTTTTCACCAAAACCTTCGTTCCCGCCTCTTTCTCCAAAACCCTTGTTTCCTTGTCCTCCTAATTGATATGTAACAATGCTTAGGTTTTTGTTTTCCGATTCTTGTATATATCACTACTAACCTTATTTTCCAATTAACCCAAATAATAATAATGTAATTACTATTATTTCTTAATGAGCCTATTTCTTACACCTCCCAATTGCTTCATACCACAACACAACAATCCAACCCATTTAATTAAAATAATCTAACAAATAAATAATATTATTCTTAATATTATTCTTTCGATTAACCAACTAAAATCCGACTTTAAATTAATAATCCAAATACGCCTCTTAAAATAATACTGACAAATCCAATTTCGGCTAACTCCAATAATTGAATCCGTAAATAATTTAATTAACTAACGTTACAACTCTCCCCTACTTAGAATATTTTTGTCCTCGAAAATTCGCCTAACACAACCATCCTTAACATCGCCGCCTTATCCAACTTTCTTATTCTCAAGTTGCACTTGATAACACTTCGACTATTACTTTTTCCAATATAATTGTAACTCGGCACGACTTGAATCCAACATTCACACGTCAATCTCACTTTTACAACATGATCCTTACTAACTTCCCAACCATTTTAGCAATATCTCAAAACAACATCTTACAACATAGCAACATCCTTCACTTGCCTATACTGACTATACAACATTGCCGCAACGTAATCAACACCAAAATACATATACATTTCTTATTCCATATCCGAGGTCACTCACCCGCGAAATACTGAAAACTCTAATAATCTTGTCGTATCACTCTTATAGTGACATCGACATAGTCCACTTAATCAACTTCATCATATTATAGAGTATTACTCATCATTTATGGTAGCCAACAACAATATCATGCAACCGAACAAAATTCTATAATGCCAACTTAATAGGAGTAACTCGACTATTGTTTCGAAAGGCAACGAGAGAGGATACCCTAAGGTGTGAGTGAGTGCAAAAAGTTGTTGTATTCAGATATTTATCTTGTGATTAGAAGTGATCTATGTTGTTTTATTTAGTCTTGCCATACATGCCTAATTACTAGCAGTTAAATATGTATAGAATAATAGAGGTGCAGAAAGTAAAAGTGCAGGAAAGTAAACCCTAAACTATTACATGGCTTTGGGGCAGATACATAATAAGGAGTGCGCAAAGTAAACCCTAATTAAGCTATTACATCCCATGAGCAGTTACATAATAGCAAAAAATACGAGGAATTTAAACCCTAGTTATTCCAACCTGTGAGCAATTAGAATGATCAGAAAAAGATATCGCGAGAAGGATTGAATTGTAAATAAGAGCAAATAATGTTAGTAGAAAATGTGTTTTCATGTCAGAAAAAAATGTTTTTAGGGTTAGTAAACCTAATTAGAAGAGAAAATATTTTTTGAGAATTTTCTGGATTGATTTTAACGAATAAAAAGCAATTAAAAGTTAATTTTCGATTAATTAACAATTAATTAAAATATGAGTGAAAAATTAAAAAAAATTAAGTGAGAAATTAAATAAGTATTTTTCTAACCTAAATGCAAAAAGAAATATTGTTTAGGCTTTTTTTGTTGTATTAAAAAAATGTTTGTTGTTAGTATAATGAGACAATTAGTTTATAAGCGAAACAAAATTTTGAAAATTATTTAAAACGAAAAAAAACGTGCGCTGACCTTCATCTTCTTCCTTGAAACGCAGACTTTTACCCATGGTTTTTTGTTCGTAGCTAAAGCCTATAGTAACGGCTTCTTTCCGTAGCTACATATCCTGGAAATCATAAAACTCAGAATACGCTGTGGAAATTAATTGTAAGACCATAGATCGATTGGAATCGATCTCCTGAGCATGATGGTGGTCATCGTTTCGCCTAATTTTTCCTGAAACAAAAAGCCCTACTTCTGAGCTACGAACCCTAGCCATGGTGGATTCATATTCCTGCACTCAAACTTAGATTAATCTATGGAGAAAGCTTCGAAGCTTCATTATAAACACAAATATGCAATCAAAACATGTTAAATATATATATGTATGTACAAAATCGAATTTGAAATTAGAGTATGCAAACCGTGATCGTGTATTCGTGATTCTGGATGTTTTGGTTGATGATGAAGGTCTGGATCGACTCAGGGGACTCCCAGGAAGCGATTGGAATGCTTGGTTTGGCTTGAATCGATGCAAAAATTGGTCTTCAAGTTGCTTGAATGGCACGGTTTTTTGGAGCTAGGTTAGGGTTCTTGGAGCATCAATTTTCGTCCTTCAAGTTGTTGGGATCATAACATATATATAATGCATGGATTCAGATCAATAATCAATTAGAAAATATATTCTCATCAATGTGAAAATATTTTATTGGGATCAAACCATATTTTCCCCTTTTTTGAGCCAATTTCAATCAATTCTCTTTCCAATATCCAATATTTCAAAATATTCTGATTAATTGGCTTGCTTGGACCTCAAGAATGTTGAAAATCAATCTTTTCATTCAATGTTTGGATTTTATATCTTTTATTCTAATTAAATTGAATTTAAATGAATAAAAATTCAAAATAAATAAAAATAAAAGATCAAAGGCGTGACCTTGGGCTTGGAGGTTCTATTTGATATTAGAAACAAGTTTGAACCAAGAAAAGTTAGGCCCATTTAGAGAAAATTTGATTTTCTCAATTATTTCTCTTCATGCACCTCCTCAAAAATGCCCAACTCGCACAACTTGTGTCTTGTTCAATTTTCAACATTTTTTAGTGTTCTTAGACTTTTTAGAAAGCTCAATATGTCCTTTAAACACTCTTTTTGGTTTCATCTTCATTGAAGTTTCCATGTTCATGAACACTTCTTAGCAAAAAGATGACTTTTTGTTGACTTTTAAAAGGACCTGTAATGTTTTGATCCATAACTTCCAAATGAAACATTTTTGGCCAAAGCTTGTGAGACATGAAGTTGTAGAGAATTGAATTCCCTTAAAAATGAGCTTTGGTGGAAAAATTTCTGATAAAGTATGTGAAAGCTATGCTTGGTCAAAGTTTTGTTGACTTTTGTCTGAAAAACCCTACTTTAAAAACTTTGACTTTTGATCAAATCTTGACTTTCCTTAAGGAATCATGGTCAACCCTTGATCAAATGATGAATATTACTTTAAAATATTGATGTTGACCAAAAATTATGAAGTTTGACTGTATGTTGACCACAATTGACTTTCTATCAAATACAACTGATTTTCAACCATCTGAGCAATTGGATGAGCAAATTTGACTTGTAAGGCTTGAAACTTGACATGGTGATCCCTTGAAGCATATGATGAGGTATGATCACCACTTGGAGCCTTGGAAATTCATTCTGACTAGAGAGAATCAAAACCCTAGTCTGGATTGATTGTTCAGAAGAGGGTTTGTCTGGTCAACCCTTGTGAAATCCTTAAGTATGAAGATGTGAATTGTCTTGAGAAGTAGGAGGGCAAATTTTAGGGTATAACAGTTGCCCCAATTCAATATTCTTTTACCGGAAGGGTTAGACTGGTATGCTTGCCTTTTGTGACCTGAAGGTAGAAGATGATTAAACACTCGAGTACACCTGAAAATTTGCACTCGTTGGTATTTGGAATAAGATCGTCAGTTGACAATGTGCTGGAATGGGCTTATAGATGCCATTTGGAGAAGATAATGTTGGGGAGTGAGTCGTATGCTAGACTATGCGTTCGTCTTTTGGATGAGAGAAATACCGGAGATTGGCTTAAAGATGCCATATGGGGTAGTTGGTAATAAGAGAGAGTCAGAATAAGCCTTTTGTCTTGGCTATTTCTAAAATGAATAGTTGTCGGCATGTGGATAGTTTTCCCGTCTTATTTCGGGTATTAATCCATGGTTTGCTATTTATTGGTAAACCCGTCTGGTTTCGGGAGTTCATACCGCCAAATTTCTGTAGATTAGTCGCCCTGTCTTGTTTCAGGAATTGACCTACAACCTATTTTATTGGTAAACCCGTATGGTTTCGGGAATTAATACCAGATTGGTCGCCTTGATAGTTTCCCCGTCTCGTTTCGGGTGTTAATCTTTGACATGTTGTCTGGAAATAATTTGCATGGTCATTCAGATAGTTCTCCCGTCTTGTTTCGGGTATTAATCTTTGACCTTCCGTTTGGAAAATAGCTTTTACCTACTGGGGAAATAAATCTTGACAGAATATGGTTAGTTCTATGCAGATTATGATGCATGCGAGTATACGACGATGTTCGTGAATGATATATGCACATGTTATGATTTTTATGGGTAATGTATGAAGGTAGATGTTGTATTTCAAAACATATCCATCTTGAAGAATATAGGAACGTTCTGCTGAAGATCTTTGATTTCTTCTTGGGGATGAAGTTGTTGAAAACCCTAACTTGGGATAAAGGAGATTCAAATTCCTCCGATGCACTATCTGACCAAGTTTCGAATCTGGATATTACTGTTGTTGGGGGAATGATAATCATCGAGAGATACTCAGCTGAGGATGAATATCTTGTGTATAGACATTGCTGGGGGACGATGTGGTATGGAATAACTTACTGCTTGAAGACTGATGTAATTGGTTGATGTGTTACTGCGCGGGGACCAATGTAACATGATGACTTGAGAATGTAGATAAGTCTGATAGGATCACTGCTCGAGGACTAATGTGATGAAGATGATATGATCACTGCTCGGGGACTAATGTGATGAATGTAGAGGATCACTTCTCGAGGACTAATATGATGAAGTTGATAAGATCACTGCTCTGGGACTAACTTGATGATATTGAAAAGTTTGAACACTGTTGGGATGAGATGATAATGTAATACTTCATTGGAGAAGATTTGTTTTTGTGGGAGAGCGATGACTCTGTGGGGATTGTAGAGATGATCTTGTGGAGGTATTTCTTGTGAAAGTGACTTTAGTCGTCATCTCAATTCCTAGAACCTGTAGTAATTACTGTTTCTGGTCGCTTTTCATATGTTTGTGAATAAATGTTTATTGTCAGATGCATATAACCATTCAAAGCAATCATTGGACTTTATGCATATGTGGAAACAATCTTGTTGAAGTAGTAAAAAGCTATGTGGAAACAATCTTATCGAATTTCAACTATGTTATTACTCATATATTTTCGACTATCTCATCTCCTTGTTGTCATAAGAAAGATTGAACTGATTTGCGCCATTCGAATCTTGAAGCTGATAGTAGTGTAGTCTGTAAGTAGGTGATCTGGACGAGACATAGTCGTACGCTTAAATCCCTAACTTTTGCCTAGACCGTCCTTTCGGGTTTTCAGTCTACCGCAATACCCTTTTTTTGCCCAAACCGCCTTTGCAGGTTTTCGACTTGCCGGGTGTACATTTTTGTATATATATCCTTAACTTTTGCTCGAACATTTTTTATTTTCCAGGATGCCCTTATTTTTGCCTAGGCCAGTCAACCTAGCGGGTCTCGTTTATGCGTAGTATTTTTTTGACTATGTCTGCGTTCACATGGTGCAGGAAATCTTCTCCATCTATAGTGCTTAATATCATAGCTCCACCGGAAAACACTGTTTTGACTACAAATGGTCCCTCATAGGTGGGAGTCCATTTGCCCCTGGGGTCACCTTGTGGAAGAATGATGCGTTTGACTACTAGATCACCGACTTGGTAGACTTGGTGTTTGACTTTTTTATTGAATGCTATGATCATTCGCTTCTGGTATATTTGTCCATGGCAGATGGCTTGAGTCGTTTTTCGTTGATCAAGTTGATCTAGTCAAGGCGAGTCTGGACCCATTCGTCTTCGTCTAACTTTGCGTCCTGGAGTACTCTGATTTAGGGCATCTGAACCTCGATAGGTAGGACTGCTTCCATACCATATGCGATAGAGAAGGGGGTTGCCCCTGTAGATGTTTGTATTGTAGTGCGATAACCGTGGAGAGCAAATGGCAACATCTCATGCCGATCCTTATAGGTCATTGTCATCTTCTGTGTGATCTTCTTGAGATTCTTGTTGGCGGCTTCCACTGCGCCGTTCATTTTTGGCCGATATGGAGAAGAGTTGTGATGCTTAATCTTGAACTGCGTGCAGAGTTCGGTGACCATTTTGTTATTAAGATTGATACCATTGTCTGTGATAATCCTTCCGGGGACGTCATACCAACAGATAAGATTATGCTTGATGAATCGAGCCACAACATTCTTGATAACAGATGCGAACGAGGCTGCTTCTACCCATTTGGTAAAGTAATCAATAACAACAAGGATGAAACGATGTCCATTGGAAGCAATGGATTTGATCTCTCCAATTATGTCAATGCCCCACATTGCAAAAGGCCACGGAGCGGTCTGAACATTCAATGAGACTGGAGGTATGTGACAAGATCGAGCATAGCAGTAACAATCATCTTCCATGGTGGACCAATAGTAACCTGCTCTTAGAATCTTCTTAGCCATTATATGTCCGCTGGAGTGGGTACCGAATGCGCCTTCATGTAACTCTTCCACGATTCGTTCCGCTGTTTTCTGATATACACAATGGAGTATGCACAAGTCGTGATTGCGCTTGTATAAGATGTCGTTGCTGAGAAAAATTAATTAGTCGAAACTAATTGATTTTTAGTAACTAAATTAAATAACTAAATCGACATTCAATTAATTAATCAAAAATAATAAAGTGGCATGAAATGAAGGTGAGAGCTTAATCGATTAATCAAGAGTTGATTAACTTAATTAATCGAGTTAAGAAAAATGAATTAGTAAACTAATTCATTTTTAATAACAAAATTAAATAAGTAAATCAAAACTAGCTTAATCCATTAAGCGTGAATAAAAGATGGGAAGCGGAAATAATTACTTGATCCAACATGAGAACCTCGCACAAACAAGCAAACAAGTTAGTATTTACAAGATATGAAATCCAAACAAAATTCGTGTGATATTCATGAGCAAGCGAAGAACTAGGCAATCACATATTTCAATTCACAACTAAACCAAAAGCAAAGGACTCATGCAATTGTACAACACAAAAACGAAGCATAGCAAGAAAATATGATTTCAAAACGAGCTTTACTTGTCCACAACGCATTCGAGCAGCAACTAATTATGCATGAAAACTCATGAAAATCAATTTCTAAAGTGAATCCAAACTCACGAATAAACACCAACATCAACCATGATACTTGAATTGTGACTAACTCGTGGCGTTTCGATTAAATTCAAGGAGAGAACAAAACAAGAATCAAATTGAAGTTTCAACATGCTATTAAAGTCCGGACAGCCATGTACCTAAACTTAGACGTGTAAAACATCCATTCGGAAACGATAAACTCAAAGGCAATGTCAACACAATGTTTGAACAAAACTAATCATTCATGAACCATTAATTCAAACTTAATCGGAAGCTCAATTCTAAGACCGGGCAGCCACAAATCAATCGATTTTACTCAAGATAAAACGACTTTCTCGCTCAAATTGTCACAAAGGAAATAATATATTGCCCTCAAGGTTCCTTGGTTAGATGTACACGTGAATAAACGCAACATCGTCATTAACACATTAACATGATGTCCCAATGGTTTCTCGGCTAGATTTACACGCGAGTAATACGGTATTATCGTTAAACCATCATCGAAACCAAACATTATATAAAGCTCGCTTCAATTTATAATAACAACAACATCCTGTCTTTACACAACATAAACTATCATCGAACCCATTATGACACAACTATCCTGAATTTATCACATATAAACTGAAAATTTGACAACCCGCAATCACAATTTTTTTTTCATAACTCATAATATCAAATTCTCTTATCAAAACTCGACTCAGAATGGACATATATAACCCCAAAAATCATTCAAATTAAAGCAAAAACAACAAGGTATTGTTACTCATTCAAGTTCAACACTATAATGTAATCATAACTATCATCCACCTTCACTAATAGAAATAGTCCAATATCTCTACAAATAATAAATTGAGAGTTGAATTGCTTATTACCTCCAAACAGTAGCAGCAGAGTTCGGACAGAGTTGATCGGCGACGAAGATTTGGGAGTACTAGCAACAACACTTTCATTCCTCTTTGGCAAAAGCACAGGGTTGATGTTAGGTAGGACACCACCGTGAGAAATGGTAACACCAACAAGCAATTTTCCAAGCTCCGTATCATTCCTAATAGCCAACAATAAATGACTTGGATTGATAGTTTTCTTCTTGGATTGATGTTGGAAAGGAGGGGGTTTCGCCGGAAATGGGTTATCGGCGATGATGATGAAGTTTGGTGGCGGTGCAAAATGAAGGGTGAGAGACGATGGGTTACAGGGAGGCGAGGTGAAGGTTGGTGATGGTGATGAGAGCGGATGAAGGTGATGTATAGTGAATGGAAGCGAGTTTGTTGAAGATGAAGCGTGGATGGTGAATAAATAAGTGAGGCGAAGATTATGGCTGATGAAGAAGGGATGGCGGTTTGGTTAACAGAGAGAGAGGTTGAGATAATGGATGGTGATAAGATGAAGGAATAAAGAAAGGTGAAGAGGATATTGCATTTCAGATCCCGATCCGCCTCATGTTCACATTTGCATGTTCACATTTGCTCCTTCTTCTTCACCGTGACAATATAATATGTATATATATAATAAATTAGGTTTAGACAATTTTCAAAATGCCTAAAATGACCTAATGATAAAATGGGCTATTAAGCCGCCAAAAGTGTAAAATCTAAAAATTATACTATTCGAAAATATTTTTGTTTTAATTTTTGGATATAAAAATTGAATACTTAAAATTGTCAAAAATAGTATAAATTCGAATATTAAATTATCTGAAAAAATTAAATGAGCACATTAAAATAAATTACGGATCTTAAAAATTAAAGAAAAATTATCGAAATGGTTAAAATCGAAATAAAATGAAAATAAAAAATATTCGGCTTTAAAACACTTACGGTTAAGAACGAGTCTTCAAAATGTATCGAAAAACTAGAGACACCATATTTTCATGATCTATGCTACACATAGATTCATAAAGCAGTGAGTTAAAGGCGAAAACTTGAAATATTTTTTCCGCTAATTTTCTGCACAATGTCGAATCGCTTTTAACAGTCTGTTTATAAAACCGAAATATCAATATTATCGATATATAATCAACTTAACACGATGCAAGAAACATGTAGAGAAATAAAAATGCATGAAATAAAATAACGGGTATTTTATAACTACAAAACAATGCAAATTTTGGTTTAAATTGACTTTTGGTCAACCTAAACGCAACTAGCGATGCAAATGTGATGAATGAATGACTGTTTAATGACACTGACCTAATGGAGGCGTATGCAGATGAATGCGAATCCTAAGTCATATATTTTGAAGTTAGGAGGGTAAATTTTGGGGTGCGACACCAAATATATACAAATTAAGATTATCACTAGATCTTAATCATATTGTGTATCACAATAATCCATCAAAATGGATTATCCCTCCATTGCACAAAATATACATTTATCATATTGTCATTACCAACAATGTAATTATATAGCATTCACCAATCACACATATCACGAATAACATTTAACAACAATACTAACTCATGTTATTCATATTTCACCAAATCATGACATACATATACACATATACATGTCACTCTATTCAATCACATAATGATCCAATAATCCAATGCCAAAAAACCTAGTTCTATCTTAAAGGTTATTGCATTAGCTTCCTAATGCTTCGAATGACGTCTAAAACGGAGTTACGGTTCAAAAGTTATGGTCGTTACAAATATTTGTCACAAATATTGGATGACACTCGAGACTACTTAGGTCGACCCATAAGTCGACTCATACCGAGTCTTTTGATCACCTATACATCGACTCATAACCTTTATGCATAGATGCGTTGTCGTTTAATAGAGAAACTTTGCCTCGCGGGTATGCTCAAGTCGACCCTCCCTTCTGCGTGAGTCGATGCATACTGCGTAAACATGATTTTTTTTTGCATTTTCTAACTTAACACCCACACAAATTTCCTTCTTAAAAGCACCATAAATCATCATTCTTATCAATTTTAGCAACAACCTATCATTCTAACATGAGAGTAATCATTTAATCCTATTCAACACATCAATTTCTATTAATTTCATAGATTTCTACACAAACCCTAACAAGTAAGATTCTAGATCTAGAAATTGAAATCAACAACACCTATCATGTTACTACCCATTGCATCCATCATATACCCATAAAAACATGAATACCCACCCTTACCTCTTAGGTTGAATACTCTAGGGTTTCCTCTTCTCCTTTTCATTCTCTTTTCTCCCTCGTTCTTCTCTTCTATTGAGTCATTCTCTTCTTCTCTTATTTTTCAAAAATGAATATCTAATTTAGTTTCCTTACTAACTAGTATCATTTAACTAACGGGCTTACTTGCACATACCCTCTTTATTACTTATATTGATCATAGTTAGGTCCAATAGCTTATTGTTATTATCACACTCAATGATCCAATTACCCAAATAGTCACATAAACACAAAATCATATCATTTAAGTAATTACTGTATCTCATAATAATTAATTAAAATAATAGAAATGATATAATGAATAAATAAATACTAATAAATAAAACCGAGATGTTACATATGTCACCACCCTCAGTTTGATACCTAGCGACATGTTCGACGATGGATTCATTGATATCACCATCGAACGTAGTAAACTTTGGGACTTTACATCCCTTAGGGTGTTCTGTTTGTAAAACAAAATATGGAAAATGAGAATAATAAGTAGGCATTTAAAGACCAGTAATTATACAATTTCAAACAAAAATTCTTTCGACAGTTGTCTCCAAACACTACGCCAAAATTGAATTTTTGTATCGCCTAATTTAATAGCACTTATAAAGAAAGTGCTATTAAAAAAGAAAAAACACATTTGTAATAGCACTTTATAATCGGGCGCTATTAAAAAATGCAAACAATATGATTTTAATAGCACTTTGTGCGAAAACGCTATTATTAATTTTCAGTAAAATACCACTTTTTACGAAACGCTATAAAAAATATTGTACATTAAAATACCACTTTCTTAAAAGTGTTATTAATAATTAATAATTAATAAAATTAAAAAAAAAAAACAAATTTTTTGGGCAGATAACTTTTTTTTTTGCGCACAAATTTTGGCACAACTCACCTCTTTCCTTCCCACTCTTTCCTCTCGGCCCAACAACTTTTCTTCATCTTCGCCAGAATCTCCGGTAACCGTCAAAGGACAAGAAGAAGCCACCAATTCCCTCTCATCATCGGCGAATCTCCACACCACTGCTCAGCCATCAACTCTTCCATCGTCACCAACGATTCTCCTCGGATTCACAACCTCTAAGTCATCGATTTTATCTTGTCGGCAACGATTCTCCACTTTTTCACCACGATTCTTCAATTCACCACTGGAGACCGCACTGGAGTTGAAGTTTTTGCCCGAATCTTCGATTACAAATTCTTCTTCATTTTGAGCTACTTATTTGTTTTGTTTGAATCAGAAGTTTAGAAACATAGAGATTTGGACTGAGGTTTTCTTCTATCTGTGCGATTAAGGTGGTTTTGATAAAATCTCAAGATCTAATTTTCTCAAAATCTGGAAAAGTTAATTACTTGATTTCAATAATTTGTATTAATTTTCTCTCTAACTCAGTTTTGATTACATGAAATGTGTCTAGACTAGGATCTGTAGATGGAGATTTGCAACTTGTAGATGGAGATAGAGATAGAGAACCTCTGGTATAAGATGGAGATAGAGAACCTCTGGTATAAGATGGAGATTTGCAACTTGTCCTTATAGTGACAGTGTAAGCACAAATGGTATATCTTCAGGGTTCTTCTTCTTTTTCTTTTCTTTTTTTCCTTCTTATCCTTCTTATCAACCTCAACCTCTTCATGTTTAACTTCTTCTTCCGTTCCTCCCATACTTGAAAATTGTTTTGTAATAGTTATGATTTTATTTCCTCTGAAAAATCAAATAGTGGTGAAGACAGTAAAAAAACTTCATATCTCATGTTTATATTTTAACTTTCAATGACATACATACACATGCATATATGCATATATTAATTAGTAATAAAAAAATGCAGAAACTATTGAACAAAGAAATGAAAGAATATATCACCTAGTAGTTAGACTTCAACAAAAGTGCTTAATCAAGATACAAAACAAACTCAATTTGTATGGAATTGGTAGAGCCAAAGTGTGAAATCTCCTTCACTAATTTTCTAGACATATACTGATACCCGTATGTTTGTAATTCAATGGTTCTAAATTGTACTACTTTTTTTTCCCACTAATAGTCATTGGTCCTTAATTATTTGTTGTTTTTGATTTTTCTATTTGCTATCTATATATTATAAAAATAAAATTTCTGATTGAAAATTATCATAACATGGATGAAGTCTATGCAAATTTATAGAAATTATTTTAAAACTTTATAAAAAATTGTTAAATCAATATTAAACTATGATAAAATTATTAAATCAATGTTAATATTTATATACTAAAATTAAACAAGAGGGAGAAAATCTCACAGTGATGATGGATTGATGAAGAAAAGGTTATATGAATAATGGTTTTTGAGTTAAATCCATGGCAGCAATGATGTTTGATCGAGGGGGTAGTGTACCTGTATACAATTCAACACCAAAAATCCACCATGGAACCTAAACGTAATAACTTTTCAATTTTGATTAGTTTAATATAAATTTGATCAGTATATAAACTATGTAGTTGTATAGTGAAGGGTTTGGCTTTCGTGCAGTAACTAACTTTTTCACACAATATTTGATTTCAACAGCTTGAAATACATCAGCTATTCTAACCTCATCTTTTGGCAACTCAAACTTTTGGGTACCTGAGATATGATAAATCTTCTTAGCATTTGAGGATAGTTGTTGCACCAATTTCTCAACATCTACCAGTAACAGCATTCTGCAACATACATATTCAATTCGTTTTTCATTTTCGAAACAAATATGTTTATGATAGGTTTATGCTTGTACATGATAACAGGTCCTTTAGCAACTTGAGGTAGACATACTTGGTAGTGATCCTAGCACTTCTGCCTCAAAATCCGAATGATTCTGCAGATTTTGTCGCTAACATACAATGATTTCGCACCGAACTCACTTCGCCAACTCACCACCGTCGTCCCTCTCTTTGTTCATTTGGTAATCTTTATTTTCTCCGATTATTGCTTTATGTTTATCGTATTCTATTTGTAACGCTTCTTCCTTTCTTAATTTCATATACGATAGTTTATAAGTTTACCTCTACAAAAGTTTAGTATCTTATGGTCGTAGAGCTTTTACTCAAGTTTCATTGATAAACATTTAATTAAGGCTTAAGGAGTTGAGTAATGTCAACTTGATCTTATATATTCGCTTGCTAGAGGACTCAAAGTTTTTGTGGAAAAGAAAAGTAACAAACATGATTAAATTATCTTGATGGTGAGTAACAGCTAGTTTGTCCCGTCTCTTTTAGTGTTGCTGAAGAAAACAAACACTTTTATACTTCAAAAATCGGCAACAAAAGAATACTAAATAATAGCTCCAAATGATGATCAATTTCATTTCAACGTAACATCTATAGTCACACAAAAATCACCTCCTCAAATTGATTGCAATATGAGTACTTCCAGTTTTGTACTTTGTCTAACTGTATACGACCACTTTCTTCATCATTTTCACTTTCTTCTTAATTAAACGGTATCAAATTTTAACATCAACTGCCATTACTTGTTCGAACACTTTAATGAATTTATATGACCGTATTATTATTGTGTTTGAAATATGATGTATTTTTCTTCTAGAAAAGGCTTGAAACATGTTGGTGTTAACATTCGGTCATGCTTAATTATTCGCTTTTGATTTTCAACGTTGGTCATTATATCATAATTCCCAAGTTTTTTTTGAAGTAAATTTCGGATTTTTATGTTGCATAATAGATGTTCAAGGATCTAAAGCTTTAGATGTGTTATCGGCATGCAAATTAAGTATGAGATTGGGTCTCAAATTAAGTATGAGATTGGATTCCAAGCATTGTGGCTATCGTATTACAAGCATTGTGGTTGTAAAATTATATATATATTTAATTGCTTCTGTTATGGTGTTATAGATGCGGTGATTAGCGGTATATTCTAAAAGTACGGACTACAATTTTATTGTTGTGTACAACCTATCTTGTAGTTATTAGAAACAACCAACTTCTCATGGAAAATGCTAGTGATACACGTTATGTAATATCTCAGACAGGTAACTCTAGAATGGAAGTTCTTTAATGTTTATTATGCTTACTGCTAACATAGATGTATACAGACAGTATTACACAAATGCATATACAGATAAACATAAAATGTTGTTTTGAAATGCTGCACATTGGAAACAAATGTGTGCCTCTCAATTTTATAAGTCAAATTGATTAGTCTCTCTAGCCGACTACATTTCTTAGTTTTATCGAAATTATAGATCTTGTGCATAACTACACACATTATATAACTACTTCTCTTTTTCTACATGCATATAATTTGTGTAGAGACCACAAGCCTGATCTTGAGATTGATAAGGAAAGAATTTCAAAACCTGATGGTTTTATTGCAGGAAGAGTAAATGACAGTTTAAACCCTTACAAGAGCTATAGGTAACTTACCTATGTGATTGTTGTTAACCTTTTTGAGGGGTGAGATTGGGTATAAAATTTCCATTATTTAATAATTTTCAGTTTACTGCAGGTGACATGGAATTCAAGTAGTTGCAATGCGGTTAAACTTACTGCTAGCACTCTGGACTATTTGGGCATGTAAAAACTCTGCAGTTTTATCTAATCTGTTTTCGATTCTAACTGTTTTATCTAACTGCTTTTCAATTTCATCATTGAGTTTCCCTATTATTTTTGCAGTTGGCCCAAATGCAGATATTTGTCATTATAAGCCAGAGGCAAAAACATGCGCTGAGCTAGGTGAGTCGTGACGAGGTTTACTCTCCTACACAAAAAGATGCTTTGAACGATGCTGTTATTATGTCTCTGTGCACTGTAGCATGAAAAGTTGAAGTTGCTTATTTGTTAAAAAATTTCTTCTGATTTGTTGATATTGTCTTTGCTTCTTTGAATGTAGAGAACTAAATAAATGTACTGAAACATTTTTTTTTGGAAAAAAAAATATTCTCGAAAAAAAGTGAAAATATTTTTTTTTTATAATATTTGTGAAAGAGTCAGAAGTTTGAGATTAGAGTAAGTCCCAACCAACTTCTGATGTAGAGATAACTTCTGAAGAAGAGTCAGAAGTTGAAACTTCTGAAGAGTCGGAAAATGACATTGAATTTGGATACTATAAAGGTGGACCTTCTGAAGGAGGAGATTCTAAAGGTAGGGATCAAGAATCTGGTGGTGATCATGCTTCTGGAAGGGAAAACTCTGAAGATGCAGGTTCTGGAGGACAAGCTTCTGTAGGTGATTAAATTTTTGGTGGTAATCATGACTCTAAAGGTGAACCTTCTAAAGGAGGAGCTTCTAAAGGTAGTTCAGCCTCTGGTGGTGGTCATGATTCGCATGATTCTGAAGGAGGAACTGGTATAAAGTGATATTGGGAATAACATGTTAAATCAGAATATAATAAAGTGAAGGAACATATTGTACTATTATGGGGATGGTATGTTTATTAAGAAGGTTTAAGAAATTAAGTTTCTGTAAATTAATGTTATTGTAAATAAATGTTTCTTATAAATAAATGTATTGAAACATTTTTTTTTGGAAAAAAAAATTATATTCTCGAAAAAAAAAGTGAAAATAATTTTTTTAAAAATATTTGTGAAAGAGTCAGAAGTTTGAGATTGGAGTGAGTCCCAACCAACTTTTGATGTAGAGATAACTTTTGAAGACGAGTCAGAAGTTAAAACTTCTAAAGACGAGTCAGAAGTTGAAACTTCTGAAGAAAGAGTCAGAAGTTGAAACTTCTGAAGAGGAGTCAGAAGATGAAACTTTTGAAGAAAGAGTCAGAAGTTGAAACTTCTGAAGAAGAGTCAGAAGTTGAAACTTCTGAAGTAGAGTCAGAAGTTGAAATTTCTGAAGAAGAGTCAGAAGTTGAAACTTCTAAAGAAGAGTCAGAAGTTAAAACTTCTGAAGAGTCGAAAAATGACATTGAATCTGGATACTATAAAGGTGGACCTTCTGAAGGAGGAGCTTCTAAATCAAGAATCTGGTGGAGGTCATGCTTCTGGAAGGGAAAACTTTGAAGACGTAGGTTATGGAGGACAAGCTTCTGGAGGTGATCAAATTTTTGGTGGTAATCATGACTCTAAAGGTGGACCTTCTGAAGGAGGAGCTTCTAAAGGTAGTTCAGCCTCTAGTGGTGGTCATGATTCTGAAGGAGGAACTGGTATAAAATGATATTGGAAATAACATGTTAAATCAGAATATAATAAAGTGAAGGAACATATTGTGCTATTATGGGGGAAGGTATGTTTATTAAGAATGTTTAAGAAATTAAGTTCTTGTAAATTAATGTTTGTTATTGTAAATACATGTTTCTTATAAATAAATGTACTGAAACATTTTTTTGGAAAAAAAATATATTCTCGAAAAAAAAGTGAAAATATATATTTTTTCATAATATTTGTGAAAGAGTCAGAAGTTTGAGATTGGAGTGAGTCCCAACCAACTTCTGATGTAGAGATAACTTCTGAAGAAGAGTCAGAAGTTGAAACTTTCAGAAGACGAGTCAGAAGTTGAAACTTCTGAAGAAAGAGTCAGAAGTTGAAACTTCTGAAGACGAGTCAGAAGTTGAAACTTCTGAAGAAGAGTCATAAGTTGAAACTTCTGAAGAGTCGGAAAATGACATTGAATTTGGATACTATAACGAGAACACAAATGCTACTTGAATATTAACGGAAACATTAAGTTACTGATAATTTTTTTAAATATTAAAGAGAACATAAAATTACAAATAAAAATATTAAATATTAACGGGAACATGAAGTTATCAAAATTTTGTTAAGTTTGTTGTATAAGCCTCAATTTTATTTTTATACAACTAACTTAAAAAATCTTTTATTTTACTTCTTTTTTTAATATATAAATAAATTACTATAAATCAAACCATTTTTTATTTTTATTTAAAATCATTTTTTAATTATATTTGCCTTTGCAATAATATCAATATTGAAAAAAATAAGAGGGCTGAAACGGGTACCCGTGCAAACGCACGAGTATCCTAATAATATAACTGCAACATGAAATTATGAATCAAACTATTGAATATTAACGGGAACATGACGTTAATGATAAAACTATTGAATATTATGGTAACATGAAGTTACTAATCAAAATATTGAGTATTAACAGAAACATAAAGTTAATATCAAAATATTATATATTAACGAAAATATAAAGTTACTCATCAAAATATTGAATATTAACTCGAATATGAAATTATTTATCAAACTATTAAACATTAACGGGAGTATGAAATTATTGATTAAAATATTGATATTAACGAAAACATATTTACCTCTCCAATAATATCAATGTTGAACAAACTTTGTCATTCCAACTCAATTGCACAACTCAAATACATTAAACATATCTTGCCATTTTCTATTGTAGCAATCTTTCCGGGGACTGTTTTGGTAAAACTTACAATGTCTGGGTAAAGTAAATCGTTTAGGTTTTACTATCCAATTATGCGCCTTCTCCAATACAATAGCAACACATTATATTATATCAATGATTTATTGGGCCCAAATAATAATAACCATCCCTTATATTATTAATATTGTATTCTCTGATATTTTATTAATACAATATGCACTGAAAATGTTTTTTTAATTATTATATTTTATATTTTATTGAAATATATTTTTGTATGTTTATCAAATTTTATGTATCATTTGTTTTTGCTTCATACATTCTACATATTTTTTATTTCAGACTAAACTTTTATATTTTAAATATCTTTTTCTATAATATTGAATTTTACATAACAACAATATTAAACAAAATAATCAAACATTAACGGGTACCCGTGCAGCCGCACGAGTATCACTAGTTAGAGTGAAAAACTAAAATTATCTTTAGAAAATACACTTTAGGACACATCTCTAATACATCAAATACATGCATAAGTTACACCCTCATTTTATAAAAAAATTAATTCAAAATTATATTTTTGAAATAATTTCAAAAATATACTTTTAAATTTTCATAGGTGTTTTTCTAAGGGGTACAAATTATTAAAATATAATTTATTTGTATTTATTTTTAAGATGTAAATAGATTGTTAATATTTATAAATCAAACTAAAAAACAATTTATTTATTTCAACTTTATTACTTGAACGGTTGAACCCGTGGATACGATTCGGGTCTAGTTCGATTACGACCAATAATACCAAACCCGAGTCTATGAAACCTGTACGAACCGGCTATCCGGAAACCGAGTTAGCTGCGTCGCGGCGAGCGCCTCCACCTCCGCCAACTTTGAACGGACAACCACCAATCACCGATATATTCAATTAACTTAATCCCCTCCTTAATTTTCTCCACTCACAACAGCACCAGTAGATAAATCGAAGAATCTTCAATTTTCTTCTTCTTCTCACCGTTCCACTTCAGTGGAGAGGATATGCTCAGTACATTAACGAAGCGTTGCTTTTGCACCGTCGCTCCTCGCCCCTGGCTTTTTGTTGGTTTGGGTAACCCTGGCGACAAGTACAAAGGAACTCGACACAATGTACTTCACTTTATCTTCTTCATTTCAGTTTCTGTTAGAAATTTTCAAATTCTGTTACAAGTTTGTTAGGAGTTAGTTACACAACTATCAAATTGTATGAATTTTTGAGGGTGAAATTTGAAAATGTTTTCGTTTGAATCAGGTTGGCTTTGAGATGATTGACGCATTTGCGGAATCACAAGGGATTGCCATGGATAAGGTTCATTGCAAAGCAATTCTTGGAAAAGGTTTGCCGGATTCACTTGATAAATTGATACTCTTCTTTTATATATCTGTTGTTGTAATAGGCAAATTAATTTGTTACAGGTTTTGTTGATGAAGTTCCAGTTTTCCTTGCAAAACCTCAAACTTACATGAATCTCAGTGGTGAATCGGTAAGGAATTGAAATATTCTACTTTCTAGTTTAGTTTCTACAAGTTCTTTTTTTTTGTCACTTAAAGCATTTGTCAGTTTGCAAAAATGTTTTAGCCTATGAATTCATTTGATTATATGTTGGTTGCTCAAATTAATTATTGAATAGGGTGGCTGCTCTGGTTACAATATTGAAATTTAGTAATTAATCCTTTTGGTTGGAATATTGGTGAGGTTAAAACGCAATGTGTGCATGATTTCTAGTTGCAAATGCAGCTGAAAATTGTAAGTTCGTGAGATTTGTTATGGTCAATTAATAAGGAATATTGAAATTGAAAATGACAGCTTTAGAAATAAGGTGATTTCGATTGCTGATATAGAGTGGACTATGTTGGATCCCAACGAAATGGGCTTCTAGGTGATCAATGATGATTTGGTGACAGATTGTTGACTAACAGAAATTTAAACAGAAGACAGTTCTATAAAAATACTTAAGGGTTGAGAATGGTCCTCATGGATGATTGCTTACATCATTCCTGTCCGCTTTTACCGTTTTGTTTGAAGTTCCGACTTCTTGCCGTGGTAAGGTAGTGTAGTGACATTGATTCCATATTAGGTTTCAGCTTTTGAAGTATCATACAACTGGTTTCATCTGCTTTAGATTTTTATGTTTTGCTATGTGTGAAGTCTTATACTGATTATCAATTGTGCTATATGTTATGACTCTTTATTTTACTGCAGGCCGGACCACTGGCTGCTTATTACAAGTTGCCCCTTAATCAGGTGCTTGTGGTAGGTTATTCCATATTTTTGCACCTCCTCTCAAAGATTCTAATTGATCATAGGTTTGTTCTTCTTTATTCAATATCCTTTTTATGAATGCAGTTCCATGATGACATGAACCTGCCATGTGGGGTGCTTCGTCTTCATGACAAAGGGGGTCATGGAAGCCACAAAGGGTACGTCACTATATGATAGTTGTAGTTTACACTGAACATAATAAACTTGTTGCCTAACCCAAGTACATACTCCTCTAGAGATATTATGATGCTTATGACACATTAGATTATGTAATTCACTTATTACAAGACCCATTAAATATGTGTCAAAATCTAAAATGAAGTCATGTATATGTTGTTGGAGTCATAATCCACAACCATCAATTTTGAAATCAATTCTAGCTTTTTTATGATGATGATCTAGAATTCTAGATGGCAGTTTAGGAAGGAACAGTGAATCAAATTAGAGATATGTTCTGAGACAGATAGCCTTTGCATTTGTATATTGGCTACATAGTTATTTGCGTATTTATTAGAGTCCTCGACTTGTGTTGCATTGTGGTCTAAGGGATAAAGTATCATTGTTTATGTATTTTTTCCTTTCGATCTTACATATTGCAGACTGTGATTCACATCATAGTTTGTTGTTTCTTGTCGCAGTTGAAGTTTTTTGTTTTTTGCATTTCTTCTATGCAATTGTCTTTGATCTAGTGATTGGATACTGAGAAAAGGGAACGGTTAGTAAAACGCATCTCCTATTGTGAGTTGATGAAGCATCATGCTCGATCTTTGCGTTTCCGATGCGGGAAAAAATACCATCCCCTACATCAATGTTTTGAGAAAAAACTACAGTTAGTAATTTTGGGGGTTGGGGGATGACGAGACAATAGAAATTTAGGTGAAGGAAAATGAAGAAGAGGAGGTGTTTGGACTGTAATTCCATGGGCCTGTTTGGATTCAAGGAGATTTCTAACTCCAAAGCTCCACCTTTTACGTTTAGATTGGAAGGAAGGTTGATGGGAGTGATTATTGTTGTCGTATAGATTGCAAAGCCAGTGTTATCTATGGCAGATTGCGGAAAATTGCGGAAAAGGCATAAATCCGCCATAAAAATATGGCGGATGGCGGAGCGGCAAATTGGCGAAGCATGGCGGACAAACAAAAAAACTATTATATGCTTACTAAAAACAGTAAGAGCTCTAAAAAACAGTGACAACCCCAAAAAAAAAATGACAACAACAAGAACAACAAATGCTAACAGAAAAACAGTAACAACACCAACAAAATTCATAGAACTTAGAAAACAAAACCCATAAAGAACATTATAAAACAAAACAATAAAACATTATAAAATCTCTAATCTTCTTCTCCAACTTCAACATAATCTTCTTCAAAGTTATTATCAAATGGAGCGTGTCCTTCTTCCTCTTCTCCAGAATCTTCAGAATCTCCAAATTTCATCATTTTCGCAAACTCCTCTTCCTCCTCTTGTTCTGCAGCTGCTACATCATCATTGTCTATATCTTCCCATTCTTCTTCATCAATCATGTTAACAACCTCCTTTCGTTTTCCTTTAGAGGTTGACGTTTGTGCTTGAGCTCTCTTCTTTGTGGTTCTAGCAATTGTAACCTTTTTGTTCTTACTTTGATGTCTAGTAGTCCTTGTAGGCTCTCCAACAACTGAAGCCTCATAAACAATTTGCCAATTGAGAGTAGTGTCATCTTCATGCACCAAGTCATTTCCAACCTCATTACAATCATCCAACACTCCCACTGACCACTCATTACAATCATCAATATCATTCAAAGAAATTGTATCAATTTCATCTCTAATATCATATCTTTTTTTATAGCTTTTGGTTGTATTTGACAAAAACCAAATCATGCATTCTTTTGTGCTCAAGCATATTTTTCTTTCTTGAATGAATCTGCAACATATATATAATAAAGTATTATACTTTTTTTCTAATCCTATATTCCTATAAAAAATATCACGAGTTTAGGATTATTACTCACTCAAATACACTCCAATTTCTTTTGCATCCTGACGCACTAGATGTTAAGCTCAAAATTCAGATTGCCAACATTTGCAATTTTGGTGTTGAATGGCATAACATTCTCTACCATTGAGCTGCAAAACCAAAACTGTATATTTAGAATTTCTTCATAAATTTAAATAACTTCAAATAACTAGAAGTTGAATTCTCACCTGGAGCAAGGTCGTCTCTTTGTGATACTGCAAATTCACCTCCAAAGAGGCCTTCAACACTCTTGTATATTGGTAACCCAGCCATTATTGTATTACCCTCTTCTAGAGATGATGTCATCCTCTTGATGCATTCATATAACCCATTACTAACCCCTCTAAATCATACTCCAATTGCGGGTTTCCGTAGAAGAATGACGGGTTCAGAAAGTGACCAGCAGCATGCAATGGTTGATGAAGTTGACAATTCCATCGATCATCAATTATTTTAAACACACCCTGATATTTGTTTTCATTGTTATTGAAAGACTTTGCAATTGTTTCTTTTGCCCTCTCCATTGCTTCATATATATAGCCCATGTATGGTTTTCTTTCTCCATCAACGAGACGAAGCACTCGAGCAAGAGGGCTCATGATCTTAAGAGTGCAAACAACATGGTTCCAAAATAAAGGAATAAGGGTAAACCTTTGTCACTTCCTTCCCCTTAGTCTCCTTCGTTAACTTGTTTACCATCCATGAGTCGGATGTAAACATCTTTCTAAGGTGTCCTTCCTCTCGATGAAGTCTTTCTAATGAAAGAAAGGATGTAGCAAATCTAGTTATTCCATGTCTCACCAACTCCCTTTTGTTAGTGCAATGTCTCAACAAACTCAAGGTACTAGAATGGCTATAGATGTAGCCAACAATGTTGATTCCCCTTTTAATAGTTTTACTTATCAAAGGAAGCTTCAAAATATCTTCAAGCATCAAATCTATGCAATGAGCTGCACAAGGAGTCCAATAAAGATGCTTTCTTTTATCCATTAACATCTTACCAGCTGAAACATAATTGCTTCCATTATCAGAGATAACTTGAACAACATTTTCTTCTCTGATCTCCTCCACAAGAGCATCAAGCAATTCAAAGATCTTTTCAACTGTCTTCACAAAATCAGAGGCATCTATGGACTTCACAAACATTGTGTCGGCAACGGAGTTGACCAAGAAACTAATAACGCCAAAATTGCAAATGTTGGCAATCTGAATTTTGAGCTTAACATCTAGTGCGTCAGGATGCGAGAGAAATTGGAGTGTATTTGAGCAAGTAATAGTCTTAAACTCGTGAATGCTATTGATGATTGTAATTAGAGGTCAGTGGGAGTGTTGGATGATTGTAATGAGGCTGAAAATGACTTGGTGCATGAAGATGACACTACTCTCAATTGGTAAATTGTTTATGAGGCTTCAGGTGTTGGAGAGCCTACAAGGACTACTAGACAGCAAAGTAAGAAGAGAAAGGTTACAATTGCTAGAACCACAAAGAAGAGAGCTCAAGCACAAATGTCAATCTCTAAAAGAAAACGAAAGGAGGTTGTTAACATGATTGATGAAGAAGAAGAATGGGAAGATATAGACAATGATGATGTAGCAGCTGCAGAACAAGAGGAGGAAGAGGAGTTTGCGAAAATGATGAAATTTGGAGATTCTGAAGATTCTGGAGAACAGGAAGAAGGACGCGCTCCATTTGATAATAACTTTGAAGAAGATTATGTTGAAGTTGGAGAAGAAGATTAGAGATTTGTAATGTTTTATTGTTTTGTTTTATAATGTTCTTTATGGATTTTATTTTCTAAGTTCTATGAATTTTGTTGGTGTTGTTACTGTTTTTTTGTGAGCATTTGTTGGTCTTGTTATTGTTTTTTGGGGTTGTCACTGTTTTTTAGAGCTCTTGCTGTTTTTAGTGAGCATATAAGTTTTTTTGGGAAATTCAAAATTTGTAAGGGAGAAGGGTCATTAAATACAAACATATTGCAGCCTCTGACTATATGTTAAACATATTGCATCCTTAGTTATATGCAATGTGTTATGAGCTATTTTTTGATACTCAAGAAACTAGAATAGTTGCAATTTGCATTCAAATTCCAGCTTCCACCACAATTTAGAATCTGCCCAGACTTGCACTTTTTCAGTTAAAAAGACGGTGGGAAAGGGAAGGAAAATAGTAGGAAAAGGGTAGGGTATTTTCCCATTAGAGGTGGAATGGTAGATTGAAATTGAATAGTATCTACTAGAGCAGGTGCCAGATCAAAAGTTACCTAGAATGGCAAGGACTTGGATGAGATGCTGGTCAAATGGTTCAACATACCAGTCAGACAGATGACTTGGGTAGAGGTTACTATGACCCTGAATCAATACTTGTTCCTTTGGAGGAGTGGAGTGTAGTTAGGGCCTAGCCATAGCCCAATAATGTTTAACTGCCTAAAACTTATAAATAGTCAGTGGCGAGTCAACATACCAGTCAGACAGATGACTTGGGTAGAGGTTATTAAGATCCTGAATCTATTTATGTTCCTTTAGGGCAAAGTTCCTTTAGAGGAGTGGAGTGTTGTTAGGGCCTAGCCCTAGCCCAATATTGTTGAACCTGCCCAAAGCTTATAAATAGTCAGTGGCTACTCAACAAACCTATAGTAGAGAAGCTCCAAAAATGTCAAGCAGCTCTCTTCTGTATTTCGAGATTCAGATGCTTAGAGTGCTGGCTAGGTGACAGAGAAGGATTATCCTGATTTGTTATTCTTTCCCCCCCAAATAAATCATTGTTCAAGGCTTCTAGTACCCTAACAGAATTTGGGGAAAATTTCAAAGAATTTAAACGGGAAAAGGGAGAAGGGTGTGCCTCACTAGATAACAAAGAAAATGGCTGTTGGGCTTATGTTATGTTCGTGTTGAGTTTTATCATGTTGTTAGCTGGAGTCTTGAATCTGATGGCCATGAGACATGTTAGTGATTTATGATATGCTATTATGAAACTTAAGATGTTTTCTACCAATTTAGTTTATTCTGAGCATATGTTAGTTTTTAATTATATTCTCTGTAGTATTTTTGTATATGTACACATACATAAATATCCCCGATGCTTCAAATAGGCCGCATAGCCATCTGCCGTAGATTTTTGGTTTGCCAGCATTGTTCACCATCTAAAATATTTGCTTGTCAAAGGGTCATAGATTGTTATATCTGCACTGCATTTTAGGTGAAAAGGAAAATTAATTTTTTGAGTTGAATTTGGAAGCAGGTGTTTATGATTCAATGATATTGTTTATGAAATGAATTATGTTAGAAAATGAATTCATGAAATCTTGTTACGTCTGATCTTTTTTCTTATCAACTGCTTCTCTCATGTGCTACCACTCATATTGTACTCTGCTCTTGCTTTTCAATGATCCAGGCTGAAGAGTGTTATTTACCACTTCAGAGATAATAGAGAATTTCCTCGTTTAAGAATTGGTTAGTATTTTTTATTACAGACTGTTAATTTCCCCCGCCTGCTTTTTATATCTTTAGTGATTTTATTTTCGATTTGTTTTGCTGATAGGGATTGGGAAGCCTCCTGGACAAATGGATCCTAAAGCATTTTTGCTTCAAAAGTTTAATGTAGCAGCTAGACAACGAGTAAGTTCTAGGTTTAATGTTGACAATGCACTTTTGGTTCCTCTAGTGTAACTTGTCATGTTAATGCAATGTCATAAAAAATGTGAAATGATTGTCTGCATTTGGGTGGCTCTTAAGTGATTGAATATTAAATGCGGTGAGTTGGAAAATATTTGGGCAAATGAGAGGCATAGTTTTATAGTATAACAACTTTCGCGTGGTAAAGCTTGTGGCTGTTGCTATTTCATTTTCTTACATCAGGCTACATCCACTATATCAAAACTAGCCAAGTTGCAAAAATGTTAATTTGTTCCGTGTTTCTTCTCTTATCTTTCTTGTTGGACAGATTGATGAGGCTTTACACGAGGGGGTAGATGCGTTGAAGCTCCTTCTATCTAAAGGTTTGGAAGTGAGTGCAAAAAGGTTCAACAAAGACCAAAAATATAAGCACTTAAAAGTGCAGACATTACCAGTTTGGTAGGATTCCATGATGGGAAGTTGTGTTATAAGTATGGTTAGATTAGATAATGCTTTTAAAGTTTCAAGAAATTGCCTTGATGTGTATTAATGTGTAAAAAGTAAGGAAAAAGGGGCTCAATTTTGAAAACATTCTTCCTTCAACTATGTATTCAACTTAGAAGAAGTTATAAAATGTAAATTGGGAAATTAACTTAAAATTCCTGTTTATTAGCTATATGACATTGACTTGATAATTTGATATAGGTTAGATAGTGAGTACAAATACTTAGTTAGGTAAGGAAAGGAGAAACCCTGAGCAGGGTTCACGTTCTAGGGTCAAATTAATAAAGACTTGGGTCAATCTTATTCAGTAAAATATCACTCATGTTGCTCACTTGCCTGACTTATTAATTGTATTTCATGTTGCTAGCTTGCTTTTGACCAAAAAAAATCTTGCTATCTTGTTTGACTTATCAATTGTATATTTGTTTGACTTATTAATTGTATAGTACTAGTATTTGTTTTTTTCACTTTTTTCTTATGAATCTTCCATGAATTTTTGAGAGGTTTTCAAACCTATTGCATAATACTATAAATATATATATTTTACATTGGAATTGGTTCCATTTGTTTCATTACATTATGGGACGAATCAGAAGATAATAAAGACTTGATAAAAGCCAGCTGTTCTGAAATAGTAAACTCCGACCATGCTGCTGGAAAGTTCAGAAATTGGTTTGAACACAGAATTTAGTAAATATCCATGTGCTACACCTCCCAAAAGCTCCATATAAAATATAATCACAGATCTGATTTTCCGTAGTACCTTATATGCTGGCTTTTGTACCTTTTGCATGTTGCTTTCCTACTAATACTGGTGTTCATACTACATATTACATATTTAATGTATTTTTCTTTTTTATAAATACGATATTAAATGGTTCATTAATGATGAAATGTAATGGTCACAAGAAAATTAAATGATCATCCACCACAATACCATTCACTACCGATTTTTTGGGTGAAAATGGTCACATGGGGATGCATTATAGGGAGCAATGCAAGAGAGTATGAAAGTTTTTATTTTATTTAAATTGAAGCAACTAACTTGCAATTATATTATCAAGCTGTATATGTTGATCCAACAATGCAATCATGGAAATTTAATTAATGCATAATGTTGTTATCCGATAGAGAAATAGGGATGGTACTATTGGTAGGTGGTTTTGTGCATGAATCATAAGTGCCAGCTTTGTGCATTTGGTGTGATTTATATTTATATAGTTGACCTTATCTTATCATTTTTGAGTTTTGTGAATAAGTTGCTACACCATGTGTTTTTCTTATAACAAGTTGGAGAGAATGAAAAGTTACAATGTCATAAATCAACTTATTTTATTTTGGGATCTAGGATTAAATTAGTTTTATAGTTTAGTCAAATTTAAAAGATCTTTAGTGGTATTTGAGCTTGTTTGCAAATCCATGTAAACAAAACCGTGGAATATCTTGCTGCCGGGAATGCTTAGAGGAAATCATGTGCAGTGCAGCTCATTCAAGTTTTTTCCCTCCTTACACTTTTCAAACCTATGTACGGACAAAAGTTTGAAAATTTTTCGCCTCCAAATCTCGTAATTCTTTTGAAAATTCAATATTTTTTTTAGCCTAAACTTTTTTTACCTTCAGATTTGTATGCTGATTATTCATAAACATGAATTATTGTTGAATCATAATTAACATTAAGAATATTTATTGCAGAAGGTATAATTGATTTAATATATGCATCTATATTTAGTTCAACAACTGACAAAAAAGTGACATGTTTGTGAATGCAAAATCATAAAAACCTACTCCTTAATTTAATTTGCTATTGCATTCAACATGCATATTCATCATGCATGATACATGCTTATTACATTATCAACAAGCATCAATGGCAGGCTGTATAATTAAATTCATATAACATATAATCATATCTTAACCACTTTATAACATTATAAACTCTAATTAATGAATTAGTACATGGTTAATCATCTGCTTAACCCGTGGTTCATTAGCTCTTAGAAAAGTTCCAAACATGGAATTAAACAAGTATAGACTATAGTGTAGACACCTATTATTACTACCAGTTGCAATTGAGAAATAGCAAGTAGCATAATCAGAAATTGACTTGTAAATATGTCAATTCAATTTTGTACTAGTTTGGTGGGTAACCTTAAAATAAACTTTTTGCATTGAACATTTGTCAACTTCACACTGAAATAAAAGTACAAAAAGTTATATACGTGTATATCTAACACTTTACCAGCATACTAGTGATCTAGATCCTCATTTCTGGCTGTGACAAACAGATCAGACAAACCAAGTCAAACACATGTATATTTATATAGAGAGAGAAACACACATCATAGTATATATATTAGGTCATTTTAGGTGTGATTTCGTGGATACTTCTTCATTCATTTATTGTAAGAATGCCAAAACAGATAAAAGACCAAGTCACCGACTTGTATCGCAAGGATTATGTACCGACTTCACAGATATGAGTTGGTATGCAGTGATAAAAATAATAGAGAAGAAAGACTAGCTAATTTAGTGACTATATAGTAAAATAGAAATAAAGTGTATTGTCATGATAAATATGTAGAAGATTATAGAAGGAATGCAAAATTTCTTTCTGACTATGTAAACACGTTAATATGGACCAACGTAGTATTTATCTATGTTGGTGCGTTCTTGCATGCTAATTCTATGATTTATTTGACGTGTTCAAATTCAAAATATGCATAACAATATTAACTATTAATTTATATTTCAACTATGTTATATATTGAATTAATTAATGTTCAACAAAGGTTAAAAATTAGACGCAAAACTACTCGGAAGAGTGGCTAATATCTAAGATCGTAATACCATTTAGATATTTAAATCTAGAAATTTTAATTGTTGATATACCTAGAGTTTAAATAAAATCTACACGTAAAGAGTGCGAGTTTCAATTCCTATCATCTTAAGAATGATGGATAATGTATAAGCACCTCTATTAATATCTATTTTATATGGGAATCGGAATTGATCGGTGAATGATGGTGTGGATCGCAATAGTGGATTAGAGATTTTTGATATAGTGAAAGAGAGACTGACCAACAAGGTTAATAATCTAACGTTCAAGTCAGTGTTTGAGAATGGGATGAAATGAATGAGATTTGAATTTCAACTATATGAGAAATGACGCATTCTCTCTTGTATATAGTCACTTTACTAATCTATCTTAATTTAGTTTTGATGAAGAAAAAAACTTATTAAAGAATAAATATCAAAGAAAAAAATTGGAATCAAGAATCAAGATAGCATAAGCTTATGGATGTTATGAAATTCAAAAGGATTTGATCATGAGATAAGATAGTCAATTCATCTTTGTATAAATTTTAGATGCTAAAAATTCTCTCATCCAATCCTCTCTAAAGTTTTCCAATATTCATGCATAATTGACATTCAAGCCACATCTTTTAAAAGGACAAAATTCAAATTTTTTAATAGTGCATTTATTAACTCATATTTTGTGAGTTACTACATGCTTTAATCTTTTTATTAATTAGTATTTAAATTGCTTTTTAATTGTTATTTACTGCATTTTATTTGTTTTTATAAGAATTAGTTTGGAGCACAATACGTGCTCCCTTTTGTTGTTTTGATGTGTTTTTGTTTAATTTAAGGTTAACTCTTTCGAACTGACAAGACTGTTGTGGCCTGTAACGAGGAACACAAACCGATGCAAGAGCTGGACTTAGTTAAGGAAAAATAATAATGAAGTTAGCTGGTTTCTAAAGCGAACATGGAAGGATGAAAGCATTGGAGAAAATATTTGTTGTGCTTAGAGGAAAATTCATTTGAATAAAAAAGGATAAGGTTTGGAGGCACTAGAAGACAAAATTTTGAAAAGCTATTTATAGTCTGCTGCTACTGCTCCTGCAGTGTTGTTGCTGTAATTCTGCCACATTAAGTTAATGAATCATTATAAAGGCCCAAGAACTAAAGAGAGACAATATGCAGCTGAGAAAACTCTATAAATAGAGCTGCAATGCAATGAAGAAAAGTGTTTTGAAATTTGAAAAATTCAGCATAAGTGAATAAAAGAAGACAAAGAGTCGACAAGAGGCGTGACGAAAGACGTTGCTTGCTGATTAACAAATTGTAAGTGATTGAAGTGTTATCCTTAGGTTTGTCATTTATATCTTCTTGCTTAAGAATGTGTAATTTAAGATCTCTTTGTGTTGAGCTTATTTTACATATTATGAGCTCAATTTATTTTGTTGGATAATGTGAAATTTAATGAATTAATAATCTTTTATATGTTATGAGTGACTTGTCTTGATATATTTTGTTCATGTGAATCACTACAAGAAAATTTTATGATAGTTATTACACAAGTTACGACGGTTAAAACCGTCGCAATTTGTAATCTATGACAACAGATGTACCGTCACCCCCAAGTTGTTACGCAACAATTGTCAAAATTGCCACACCAACCGTTGTTATATTTAACGACGATTTGGAGCTAGCGTTAACTAGAAATGGCGACAGACAAATACCGTTATGAATATTCTTGAGTTTTGTTTTCATGGTTAATTGCGACTGTTTGAAACTGTCGTGAATGTGATATCTTGACGGTTCATATCGTAATTTGATTTATAAATTTTAAAGATAATTTATTTGATAACGGTTTACAGCGCTACTAATTATTTTATTTTTAATTATTTAATATAATTATTTAAACAATTATTAATTTATATATTATACTATTTTTTATTTAAATTATTATCAATTACAGTATTTTTAAATATAATATTATTATTTTAAGTATTATTTTTTTCTTTAAATTATTTTTACTATAATATTTTTATTTTTATTTATAGTATTATTTTTTATTTTTTTCTATCACTTTTTAACATAGTAAAATTAATTCCAATAAAAAATATTTAATATAAAATAAGCATCATAATATAAAAAATGTGAGTTCCATAATCATGTCATGTAGTATAAAAATCGAAAATATATCAAATTCAAATCTTATAATAGTAAGCATCATTATGCCAAAAATAAATATGGAAGTTCATAATCTAATTAATTCATAGCAAAGTCTAAATATGTCCTTCTTGATGATCCATTATTTTCCATTCGGTAGCTAGACTTAGTTGAACATCTATCTTCAACGAATGATTTCAATCCCTATAAAAAGTAGTAAAATAACACTATTTAAAATAATACTCATGAGCTTTAACTTTAAATGCATCAAAATAATATATCTGTCTTCCACTAGAATTTTTCATTTGCATTACTAAGTTTAATTTTCTCTTTCCTAAAATTGTCCCTTTGCTTTAAGAATGCGTTTGTCTCCGCAAATTCATCAATTTTTGAATTCTTTTCTTTAAGTGCATTAATTTATTCTTGCATTTCCTTTATTTTTTATTTTCTGCAGAAGAAGACGCTGATATCATAAATCTATTAATCTGAGAAATCGTAGCTCCAAGTCCCATACTACGAACATACCCATGCTATTCTTTTCCAATACTTTCTGAAATGCCTCATTTTCAGACACGAAATCCTTAACTGCACCTTGTAAATTTTCCTGCACATGAAAAAAAGAAAATTGAACAAGCAACATTACTCATATAAATGATTCAAATAAGTAGTTGATCTCAAATTTTTTTCTCTCCAGAAAAACTGATAATTTTTTAAGATGTTAATCAATTTCTGTTGGAAGATCCCTAAGTATAAAACTTCATACTAGCTATGATACTGCTAGAACAACATCACAATACCTTATTTAGTTTAGTGCAAATTAGAACAACATCATAAATATATAACATATATACATTTATGCATATATATCATATTCAAAGTTCAAACTACATTTTTTATACATGTTGATCTTCACCTACCTGTCTCGTCCATTAATTTATGTCATATGTTTATTTCTTTGTCAGGCCAACTTAAAAGTAGATAATAACTTGTTAATGTTGAGAGATATTTAACATGTGGATTTCATGACAAATATGGTTTAAAATAGTAGAATAGAGATATTCACTAGATTAGATACTTTAGTGACAAATAGCTACACTCATAGGGGAAATTCAGAATGCGCCCAGACACGCACCAATATTACAAGTGAGGCTTAGAGATTTATCATATTGCTTTGATATATATGTTTATGATGTTGTAGAGATACACTTCTAGATCACGTTCTGTCCTCATATGTCATGACAACACTTATCAAAATTATACATTATATGAATTCATTAAATGGAACATTGTCCAATATATTCTTCCACTTTTTATTAACCTTAAGTATCTTATATTTTTTTCCAATTTCGTAACCACATGATTGTTAGACTAGAATTTTCGACCAAAGCATGAATCATATGGTTGAAAACAGTAGAATAGAGATATTGACTAGATTAGATACTTTAGTGATAAATAGCTACACTCGTAGGGGAATTCAGAATGAACCTAGACATGCACCAATATTACAAGTGAGAATTAGAGATTTTTCCTATTGCTTTGATGTATATTTTTTATGATGTTGTAGAGATACACTACTAGATCACGTTCTGTCCTCATATGTCATGACAACACTTATCAAAATTATACATTAGATGAATTCATTAAATGAAACATTGTCCAATATATTCTTCCACTTTTTGTTAACCTTAAGTATCTTATCTGTTTTTGCAATTTCTTAACCACATGATTGTTAGACTATAATTTTCGACCAAATCATGAATCGAAGTTGCAATGTGAAGTCGAAAATCTAAGAGAGAGAATAATAGTTGAAGGTGGAAGAGTCGAAGAATAGTGGTTCAGACAAATCATAGTTGGACTAGGAAAAATCCTAAGGAAAATATTTCGGGACTTAGTCAAATTTCACGTTAAATTATCTAAGTTATAGTTGGAGAACAAGTAGTTGAAAAAGACAACTTCAACAAACAGTTGTCAAGGACGTGGGAAAGTTGTCAAAACACTACTACAAAAAAGATATTTAATAATAGTTGAGAAAGATATATAACCACGCGGGACCAAGCATTGTTATGTAGCGTGTGATTGTATATGCGATACTTACAATCACGGTCATGGGACCGTTGATATTATGATCAATTGCCAATGGCCATTGAATAAACATGAGTATATATATTATTAGTATTTGCTAAAACAAAACTAAATATAGAATACATAAACATCAATTGCAAAAATACTTACGTCTAGAGAAATGATGCTAAGTAACATTCTTTTCCCCCCTCATTAACCATTTTCTCAAGTACTCTCGAACGTCTTTTGGTTGATTAAATGACCATCGAATAAAAAGCGGATCCAAGATTCCATAAATACTCAATTTATTTAACTCTATACAAACACGGTGAATGTACCTAAATGGTTAAAGAAAATGAATAAATTAAGGGAGGAAATACATAAAATGATAATGTTCTATAATAACATGTATATTCAACTATATACTTAAGTGCACCAAACTTGTAATATCCCTACGTCCAACCATTTATATCCACCGAGAAAATCCCTTACATCTTTAGGACTGTAATAGAATAGCTCTAAATATGGACAATGTTCTAGCAGGAGAGGTTGCGTATAATTTATCTCTGCAATGTTCAAGTATAAAATGGTGATTTCATTTGTGTTAGGGTCAAGTAACTAATTATGATTATCTGGAGGGGGAAGGGGCTGAACAATTACAACCTTTTGTAGAAGCACGACATACAACACTTCTACTTGGAATTTGATCATCAACATCATGACCATCAACATAACATTGATATTCATTTGTATGTTGTTCAAGGTTTTAATTTAATCTCTACATCATAATATTCAATTAGAATAGAAAACAAAAATAAACACAATATATATCATACATTTCTGACAAAACACTAACATCTCAAGTAAAACACATACCGAATATAACTCTCGAAACCTTTCCATATCTTTCTCCCTTTTCTCTTCTCCACTTCTAACATCCTCCTTTGTTCTTCTAATTTCTTCTCAACATTTTCAATCTTTTGTCTTTGTGCATTAAATTTCCGGCTTTTAGTACTTTTTCTTTGAGACCCAAAGAATGACCTTAAACCGATACCTTTTCCAACACCACAGACACACCCATCATGCTCATTTATTCCGATTAATTCTACTATTCAACGGGTCGGTTACTTATAGCATACTATTGTTACATATACTCCATTTCTCTTGACGACCGAGATTTCTCGGTCTTGCTGCCCGCTTCCCTTTAGCATGATTATTTACTCGGACAATCTATATGTGTTGTTTTGTATTTGACTATAAAAAATATATATGATTAGTATTTAACGACTAGTGTTCAACGACGCTTTTTTTCCATCTTCTATATCTTATCTATCCCTAAGAGAGGCTAGATCACCGTCGTGTGAATTAAATCCCTCTAACGAGTATCGGCATAAGAGATCTTTTTTTTCAACTTTGAGTCATCGGTAAACTCAAAATTCAACTACATTTAAATCAATGTATTATAAATTATAGGTAAACTCAAAATTCAACTACATTTAAATCAATGTATTAGAAACTATAGGTAGTGATATTGAATATACGAAAATTATAGTATGTAATACCTTAACGTCTGTCCATATGCTTTCTTTGACTTTCTCATCCACCTGTTTCCAATCATCTATCAATATACTTATTATGATACGTCCAAGGAACGCAACATAATTCTTAAAAGTTGAGTAATGTTCACAATCAACTACTTTGTAGACCGAATTAAACTAGATTAGAATTTTTTCACTTGATGAGTTGCATACTGATGTGAATTGAGGCATCATTGTGACACCTCTTTATAATCTTTTTGATTGAGTATCATTTATTTGAGTTTCGTTTGCACAACTCTCATTTGTTTGAGTTTCTAGTATTTAAAAAATTAGACAAGATAAACATATATGTTCAAAAATAATAACCATAATATAAACAACAACCACAATAATAGAAAATAAAATTTACTATAAATGTTATGAACAAATTAAACGAATAAATAAAAAAATAAAATGGAAAGAGATATAAATCATTTTATTCGAACCTTTTTTTACCTGGCATAAGTACTCATTCGTATGTGTGTAGGCGATAGTTGAGACTTGAGTAATTAATTCTGCACTTTCTTGATCGCATTTAATCAATATGTCTCCCACTTTGGATTGCATGTCTTTCCCATCAGTATCATCGCAGATTTTATCTATCATATATGTTATACTTTTCCGGTTTTCCTGTCCAAAATAAATTCACCGTTTAATTTTTTGGTCTAGAACAGATTTGTCACCGTTTCTTATACATTAAAAAATAGAAAATACAATAATAAATTTTGGTGAACAGTATGTACTAGTACCATTAACCAATTAAATATTATGATTTAATGTCATCTTATTTTATTATTTTATTTAATTTTAACACAATTTATACAAAAGTAGCAGAACCCTACTACTTATCATAGGTACCTAAATTTACTTAAAAATTTAGCTGTTTCAAGTTATAATATAACTAATCAGAGACTCGTGCGGGAGCACGAGTGAATTTATTTTAATATTAACGAAATAATATATATATATATATATATATATATATATATATATATATATATATATAATTCATATTTATTAAAAAAATACAATGAAAAATTATAAAATCAAAATATTAAAATAAATAATATAATTATACGAAATATAATGGTAAACTTGACAAATGATGTATTTAGATATACATGTGAATTTAAATTGAATTACGTAATATTAAAAGAAACTCAATGTATTAAGTAATTTAAAAAAAAAAAACTTGTGACATGGAGAAAGAAAAAAATTAACATTTGAAAATAATGGTAATAATTTGATAGTGACCTGTAAGATAAAAAGTTAGTTGTGTGAATTAGTATTATTCAATTTCACAAAATATATTTTTAATTTTATTAAAGTTAAATAATAGATTAATTAGTATTTAATGGAAAAGTAAAATGAAAGATTATGAAATCAAAATATTATAATAAATAATATGATTATAAAAAAATATAATGATAAACTTGACAAATGATGTTTTTAGATGCATGCGTGAATTTAAATTGAATATGTTAAAATAAACTCAATGTAATAAGTAATTTAAAAAAAAACTTGTGACGTGGACAAAGAAAAAAGGTAACATAAATAATGATAATAATTTGAAAATAACTCGTATGATAAAAAGTTAGTTGTGTGAATGATATGCAGTATTATTCAATTTCATAAAATATGTTTTTAATTTTATTAAAGTTAAATAATAGATTAATTCGTATATTGAGTGATAATAAACAAATAGAAATGATAAAATATGTCCTAAAATGTAAGTTTAAAATGAGACATTTAATTGTAAAAGAATCAATTATATTAAAATTCAAATGTATTAAATAATCATATAAAATGAAAAGAGAAAAGAGAGAGAAAAGAGAAAGTAGTATAAGATTGAAAAAATAGTTTTTTAATTTGGACCATTGAGAAGTTGATAATTGGTGTATAAAATTAAAAAGTTGAAAAAATTAATGGTTATTTTGTTAGTTACTAAAATATCTAAAATGTAGTGTAAAATATATTTTAGAAAATGGTAGTTTAGGTAGTTTGGACAATCTTTTAGCATATGTTAGATAGTAGATATGAAATCAAAATATTACACAAATAATATGATTATACAAAATATAATAGTAAATTTGACAAATGATGTATTTAAATACACATGTGAATTTAAATTGAATTATATAATGTTAAAATAAACTCAATGTATTAAGTAATTTTAAAAAAAATTTGTGACAAGGAGAAAGAAAAAAATTAACATAAATAATTGTAATAATTTGATAGTGATCCTTAAGATAAAAAGTTAGTTGTGTGAATGATATGTAATATTATTATTCAATTTTATAAAATATATTTTTAATTTTATTAAAGTTAAATAATAAATTAATTAGTACTTTCAATGATAATAAACAAATATAAAAGATAAATATGTCATAAAATGTAAGTTTAAAATGAGATATTTAATTATAAAAGAATTAATTATATTAAAATTCAAATGTCTTAAATAATCATATAAAATGAAAAGAAAAGAGAGAAGAAAAAGTAGTAAGATTGGAAAATGAGTTTTTTAATTTGGACCAATGAGAAATTGACAATTAGTGCAATGAAATCAAAAAAGTCAAAAATATTAAAGGTTATTTTGTTAGTTACTAAAATATCTAAAATATAATGTAAAATATTTTAAAAAATATATATAATTTAGATAATTTAGATAATCTTTTAATATATGCCAGGAGATATTGTTTGAGAATATGATATTGAAAATTCAACAATCTCTAGTGTTTATTTTATTTTTATTTTTTAGAAAAGAAAAATTTAAGTGATGAAGTATGATGTGGCGGTAGATAGATAGATGAGGCAAAGGAAATCCAGCAAACGTCAACAAAAGAATTAATATACTACATATGTGGTGGGGTGGCCAAAGCCAACCAACCTGTGTTTGACTTAATACTTTGTTTTGCTCCATTCCACCTCCTCCCGTACGGTCAAAAGACTCAAAACACAAACTCTTTGCGCGTTGCGTTTTTTCTTCTCTAGCTGTCTTGTCTTGGCTTGCTCGCTCTTTTTTCGTGTTCACATTACACGCTGACCAGTGTACTAGTTAGTAGTACTAAGAATTGTAAGCAGTGATCACCTAAAGTATAAAACAACAACAGCTGTTTGGTGTCTGTCTCATATACTACTATTACTTCTATTCTATCTACTACTAGTCTACTACCATTCAATTCAATTCGTGCCTCATGTTTTCTTTAAACAAGAAGAATTCAGTATATTTTATTAATTAAAATTAAAAGAATAAGTGAAAGCTAGTTAGAGATGTAACCATTTAAACTATGAATAACATCATTTATTTGTTTCATTCCTTTCTCTAATACGAATTTGATAATGCATGAGAAATTTTTAATGAAGAGAGAATGAAGAATTATTTATTGAAGTTATAATAGAAATTGAATTACAATATATTTTTAAATACAACTAAGTGACGTGTATACTAAGTATCACTAAGTAACTAATATAATAAATCATCTCTCTAATTATTTTGGGTTTAGGCTACTTAATTTTCTAACAAGGTAACTAATTTGAGTTATATCTCAACATACCCCATTATAACCCAAATTGTCGAACACAAACTAATCATAATTAATATGAACAATTTATAATTTTTTTCTCAAATTCAGAAATATGTCGACCTTCAATTTTTTGGTGAAAATGTCGGTTAAGTGTGTTTCACTTGACTAATATCTCACTTCAAATTCACTTTGATTTACCTTCTCTGTTAATAAGTGAAATCTAGCTTCGACGTGCTTACTTCCATACATAACTAGATTCTTTGGGAGTTTTATGACTAACTTGTTGTCGATCTACATCACCAGAGATTTCTTCACTTCGACCTCCATCTCTTTCAGCACATATCTGATCCAATTTTTTTGACACGCAACATATGACCCAACTATATATTCAACCTCACACGATGGTGATGCCACCATAGGTTGCTTTCTCGAGTACCATGAGATTGGGGCGCAAAAGACTTGATATAAGCAACCAATTGTGCTTCTTCAATCTTCATTATCTCCACACTAATGAGCATTTAAATAGTAAGTAATCGTAGCTTTTTTGATTTTATAATCTCGTGAAAATAAAATTCCACCGTGTATTAATCCTTTTAAGCATCTCAAGATTCTTCTTGCAGCCTTCATATGTGACACTCTTGGTTCACTCATGTATCTGCTCTCTAATCTGACTAAGCGAAAATACATGATTCGAATCAGCCATCTTGAACCTCTTGAGTATCTATTTGACTTACTTATTTTAATGCAGCACCATACCTTGTTTGGAAATTTGAAATTCCATGCCTTACAAAAAGTTTTCCAAATATGACATTTCATTTGACGAGTCTATTTATTTTTCTTTGCATAATCATTTAATGCAATTGAGTTTATATAATTATTTTTCATTTTACAATCAAGTAACTCATTTTAAATTTTATATGTGTATATAAATATATTTTATATTGTATCAAATCAATTTTGTATTTCACGGGTCACTATCAACATAATATATATTTTATTTTAATCAAGTATTGTTTTGGACCCCTTATTTCCGAATTTTATTTTTTTTATCTTTCTCCATCTTGGGCCCCTTTTATTCATTTGGTATGGTTATTTAATACAATTGAGTTTATAAATTATTATTCATTTTACAATTAAATAGCTCATTTCAAATTTATATATGTATCAAAATATATTTTATATCATATCAAATAAATTTATATGTGCAGGTGTATATATAACTTATTAATGGAAAAAATTTATCAATGTTATTTCAAACCTCTTAATTAAGTCCATCACCTTAATTGTTTATCTTTATATTGACTATACAAGTGAGATACTTCACATCGATAATCATAAATTTATAAAGAAAATAATTGATGACATATTAAATAAATGTTTTTATTGGCAAATAGCTATGACTCATAAATTTATGATATATGTGATTTTACTAATATATAATTACGATACTTTAATAAAAATATTTTTAACTTTTATAATAGCTTTTTTTTAGTAATAAAAAAGACCGAAGTCCGAGGGAAAAAATTACACTGGAATCAATCTAAGAAAAGAAACACTTAGATGGTCATCCTCTAATAAAATACAAATAAATTTAGGAGCAATAGTATAACTAATACAAATGCATTGTAATTTGCAGCCTTCATTTTCAGAGTATATGCACACTTGTTTGCTTCTCGAAAAGTGTGACTTACTTTAACATCATCAAGCAGCCCAATTAGCCTAGTGACTTGCCTTAACAATGTATTTCCTTCAAAACTCCTATACACGCCTTTAATAGTAACATCTATTATCGCCAAAGAATCAATATTTAGCTCCACCTTCCTTCTCCCTAGCTTGATCGCATACTTTAGGACTTCAAAAACATCCCATAACTCCGCAGTAGAAGCAAAACATGAACTTATCTTTTTGGAAAAACCACATAACTAGTCCCCACTGGAATCTCAAATAATTCCTCCATAACCACGTAACCAATCCCCACTGGAATCTCGAACAATTACTCATAGCAAAATTCCTTTCCACCTTAGTGATAACTGCTTATCGACTACTTGCTTCAGCATTATCCTTTACCATAATTGAGATATGTTGAGGCTTGATTATAGGACGAATTAATTCTTCTTCAAGAGATAATTTATTCATCCAAGTTCAAAGGTTGTGGCATCCACTGTCCATAACTCACTCCACTTACTAGATACCTTATCATTAGATCCTAGGTTGAGATAACCTCAACCTTGTAATTCCTTATGTAAAAAATCATTAGTTATCCCCGAAGGAATTTTATCGGACTAGATTTGCATGGCATAAGGGCGATCCCTAAACAAATGAAGAGTTTTTTCCACCTCCTCTCCGCAAGTTTGGCAAGCATCTCCACCAATTCCGATTATACTTTTATGATGGTTTGTAACACTCTATCATGGGCCAACATCCACGTAAAATAATGAATTCGCTCTAGAACATTCAACTTCCATATATGCTTCCATTAAACTCCCATATCATTTTCATTACCATCGCACAAAGACTTGTAAATTTCTATGACAAAGAATTCCTCCGCAAAGGTTCCAAGCGTAACAAATTCATCTTCACCATAACAATCCTTTGGAGGCAAGTGTGCTTTGATCTTACAATGGAGTTCACTTGGCAGCCATCCCTGAAGCAAACTAATATTCCACTTTCCATTTAAATCTACCATGTCACAGAGTTTAGTGCCCAACATATTCGAAGGAATCAAAAAATTTAGCTCTTTAATAATCATACCATTCACAACTCACCTATCCTTCCACGGGTCAATATGTCTGTCATTACCTATACTTCATATACCAATTGCATTCAAATGATCCTATATATTCTGGACACCTTTCCAAAGATATGAAATCATATTTCTAAAGCTAGTCACATTCTGCCTGGTATAGTGTCCATACTTCCCTATCAGGACTTTACACCATAACTTAGTAGGCTTATGTTTCAGCTTCCGTCCCAACTTCAAAATACTCGACTTGTTCATTTTATCAAGCTTACGGAGCCCTAACCCATCTTCCTCCTTAGTCCTGGTAATAATATCCCATCTAACAATATGATACATCTTATCATTAGGAACATCACCCCAAATAAAGTTGGGTTATAATATGTGGATCTCCTCAATACAAGCTTTTGGAGGAAGCAAATGGGCATAACTTCCATTACACTTTTAGCCAACGTAGCACGCCCCACAAACAAGAGATGATTCACTTTCTAACTTGCCAACTTTGCATATATGTTATCGAGAATGTATTGAAAATAATGCTACTTAAGAGCTTTTCCATTTATAGGAGTTCCCAGATATTAACCTAGCGTCCATGAAACTTTAAAATTAGATAGGTGCGTAAGTTTGTGTCTCATATCATTTATTTCTTGGCCTGAAATTGCACAAAACCTTTGAAGAATACTCATGACACACCTAATTTTCTTCTTTGTTGCTTCACCAAATAATAACAAATCGCACGTAAACATCAAATGAGAGACCATTGTACCATTTCTTCCAAGTCTATTTGTTCTCCACTTGTCGTTATTCACTTCATGCAAGATGAGATGAGTCAGTTTTTCCATGCATAAGATAAATATATACAGAGATATAGGATCGTCTTGATGCAAAAAAATTCAGTCGTAGTGCCATTCCAATTGACATTTGACTTCACACTAGTAATAACATGCATAATGAAACTAATGAGCTTACCTGAGAGATTTATCTCATGTAGCGTATGCCAGATGAAATCTTAACTTAGTTTATCATAGTAGGCTTTGGAGATATCAACTATAATCATATATCCATATTTCTTTCCTTCATTTTATTCATACCGTGGAGAACTTAATTTGCAATGATGATGTTGCCTTGTATCATTCTCCCAGGTATGAACCCATACTAAATTAGAGACACCAATGTCACCATGTGATCTTTTAGTCTGTTAAGTATCACTCTATTCACTACCCTATAGATGGTATTACAAAGAGAAATAGGGCAGAATTGAGACACGTATTGCGAAACTTTAATCTTTGGAATTAGAACAATATCAGTTTGATTTACTTTGGTGAGCACACTAGGATATTTTACTCTGCCTTAAAATTGTTAATATTTTAGATCGTACAAATATACTACTTGTGTGAATTATGTTAGATATAGTGTTATAATAAGAGATTTAAAGAGCGTGAATATGTGAAGCATTAACGATAGATAAGTGGTTACTTTAGATGAATAAAATTCACCATAGTAAATATAGTAGAGTTGGAATTTTTTTCTAACTTATCCCTACTATATCAACTTGTAAGGTGGATGTCATTCAATATAAATAACTAATGTGAGGCTTGAGTTTTTCCCAACACACTTCTTCACACCTAGCACTACTGGACAATGTGTGTGGATATAAATGGTGGATAATTCAAAATATAAATATGAAGGACTTGGTTTTTCTAATACATTCCTTTGCGTCTAGTATTAATGGGTTAGGTGCAAATATAAACGGTGGGTGGCTCAAATTGATAAGTTTTAATATTATGATAGAGTAAGAATTTTTTGCCTAACACGCATCTCTATAAAATTGACTTGTAAAGTGAATGATGTCACTCTATAAAAATATTTTATGGTTTCTATCTTTAATCATGTACGACAATTTAATAAAAATATTTTTACTTTATACATTTTTTACTCTTCCTTAAAATTGTTAATATTTTAGACCCTACAAATATATACTACAATATCTGAATTATATATTGTTATAATAAGATATTTAATGGGTGCGAATATGTGAAGCATTAACTATGAATATATGGTTATTTTAGATGACTAAAATTTATAATGGTAATATGTGTTTCAGATATTAGACATAATCTAAGTTGTGTAATCTAAGCTCAAATCCAATTAAGGTTTTTTTTAACCTACTTAGTGTATAAATTAGTTGTATAAAAATAAACTAGTTTATAGATCATTTTGTACAACTCAATTCAATAATACTTCCTACGTTTCAAAATTAGTGTCATTTAAGATTTTACACACAAATTAAGGAATGTAATAATGTTGTCACAAGACATTGCACTTTTACTAAATTAACCCTATAAATATATTGGAAGTAGTGTAAATTATAATAATTAAAAGGTGCAATTGGAAAAATAGTAATCATTTCTATATTAAAAAGTGAGAATGACATTCATTTTGAAACAATTTTTTGTTGCTAAAACGATACTCATTTTGAAACGGAGGAAGTATAATCCTTATTTCCTTATTCTCCCTCCCTTTCTACCCTCACTAAAAGTGCCCCACGCACTAATAAATTGGTATCTAAAGCCTGAGTTAGATTCTTTATCATTTTTTCAAGAATCACACGTCAGAGATGATGTTTTCGGGATCGTGGGTGGTTATAAATTAATCATTGTGAAGATGAATGGTACTAATGGAATTTCGAGTTCTCTTCAAAATTTTAACAACAAGAATTGAATTGGATGGAGAAAATATATGCAATCTCAGTTTGACTTTCATGAAACCCTAGAAGAGGTTACTAACGGCTTTCTTGTGCTGCCTGCACATGTAACCGACGCATAAAGAACTGATCACAACATAACCAAGAAGAAGGATTGTAAGGTTACGTATTGCATTTAAACGACAGTAGATTCAGTGAACTCCAGCAAAATTTCTCATGTTGAATTGCCGAATGAGGTATGTGATATTCTTGTCAAGTATTATAAATGAGGTGAGAAAGTCAAGGTTGTCAAGTTGCAAACCCTGCCACAATATTCTGAATTGTTGTAGATGAGAGAAGACAAAAAGATTGCAGGCTATGTGTCGAGGGTGCAGAAACTCGTCCATCTCATGAAGGGTTGTTGTGAAACCCTAACCAATAAGATGATAGTTGATAAGGTAATGCATACACTGACCTCTCACTTTGATATTATTATCATAGCTATTCAAGAATCCAACCAACTCGAAACCCTAAAACTAGAAAATTTGGTTGGTTCGTCGGAAGCGCACAAGATTATGAATGTCGAATGGAAATGAGTTCAAGATTCAATACAAGCACTGCATGCTCAGTCAAGGAAAAAGAATTGTGGTTCTAACAAATTAAAAGGAAAATTATACAAGACTCAAGGAAATACTTCTTGGTCGAATTCCCACAAGAATAAGGTCGATGACAGGACTTCTGAATCCCCAAAAAGAGGAGAAGTAAATTCCTATTAGAAAGACAAAGAAGAGGAAAAAGATGTGTAGTGCTATAATTGTGAAAAATGGCGTCACTTGACCAATGATTGTTGGTACAGGAAATACAATAGGTTAACAAAAGTCAAGGACAAAGGAGCGGACTTTGGACGTCAAGGTTAAGATTATTCTAATGATATGAAGTTCACCAAATCAAGAAGAGTCAGACGAAAAAAGAACCACTTAAAAATATTGAATAACGAAGAAGTTATGATCGTTTGTACTTGATCTTCTAAAAGTTGACTTTTTGGTCAAAGTACTTTGAATCGACTTGCAAACTTAATCATTCCTCGTATTCCCAGAAACATTGATGCACACGCGAACCAGTTATGATGAATTCTTGACTGTGCTCTTGAGATTATAGGCAAAACTTTGATGAAGTAACCTTTGAGAATTGGAGATTCATCATTTCTTAACACTTTAGGGATCCAAAACTCTAACTGAGGCACGACACCTGATGCTCTTGATTCAGACCCGTCTCTGCACATGAAACCAAAGAAACACGAAATATACACCTTCGTGCTTGATTAGAAGTTAGTGATGCATAAGATAAGATGCTCACAACACTTGATAATCTCTACATAGGTGATGCTCGAATGTGAGAGGGTAAAAAATTGATCGTATTTCGTGACCTTGATAAAAATATAAATGAAAGGTGGAATATTAGGTAAAAAAAATTGGGGTATGACAGTGGTTATGGTTGTAGTTGCTGATAACCATGTGTTAGATGAAATTTTGTAAAGTGAACTAAGGGCATGGTTCAGAGGCAAAGGTTCCTACAATTTAAAAACCAATCTTAAATAAAGGTAGCTTCTGAAAGTATTTTAACAAAGCTGAATCAGAAGCTCCAGAGGGAATGTTTGTCGGTTGGGAATCTGACTTAGAAGGCCAAGCTATGTCGACCAGAGCGAAACAGCGTTGAAAACAAGACTATGTCAGCATACTATATGATGGTTGAATCGACAAAAGTTTGAGTCGAACGAAGGCATTAGTCGAAAGCACACAAAGGCATTAGTCGAAGCATTGTCGCCGTTGAAGGTGTTTGCTAGTTGGACTTAGGAAATTTTGTTGCGCTTCAAAGAAGTAGACGGAATCTGAAGGCAGTTTCCTTCTGAAGACACGGAGCGGGAAAAGTCAAAAGTGAGGAGATCGTGGGTGGTTGCCTCAGCACATCATGGGTTAGAAGCTTTTGAATGGATGGTGAAACGTGTGCAGAAGTTATTTTCAAGGATTAAATCTCATCCGTTGATTAGTTTTAGCAGTTACTTCTGTAATTACTATAAATAAGTTAGAATGTTTAGAATTAGAGGTGTTCATTTGTACTCTCAAATTATTTTCTAACACTCTGCTCAATTCCGCGCTAAAGGAAGAAAGAGTAGCGTAAACTTTGATGTACGTGAATCACCACACTTTTATTTCAATGTAATCATTTTACGTTTAGCTTTGTCTTTACTGCTTTTCATTTTACTTATGTTTATTTTCTTGTTGGTCACGAGTCACCACTAGCCTTATTTCACCAAAAACATACATAAACTGTTGGTCACGAGTCACCAATAGTCAGAATCCTTCTTGTGTCGAAAGCCATTGCACTGTTTCTCTTAGGCTCTGGAAACCGTTTCTGGGCCAAGGTTATTTCGTCTACAGAAGTAGTGCACTTCACCAAAAACATTAGCACGTGTCTTGAGATCAACTGGTCGATCTCGCTAGTAACCCTTAGTTTTAGGACTTGGGGAGGATCAACGGTTGTTTACCATTTTCCACAGTAAACACCATGTCAAATCCAAGATCTGGTTCCTCGACCCTAACTGTTCGAATCACATGACTGATAGAAAGGAGTGGCTAGAGGATTTAGACAAGACGAAGAGAAAGGTCAAACTTGCTGATAATAACTCGTTGCTAGAAGAAGGTACAAGCGACATTGTGATTCAAAGGATCATTGAAGCAAAATGCTTGATCAAAGATGTACTTTACGTACATAGCAATGAGTGAAATCTACTAAGTGTTGGGCAACTGGTCGAAAAAGGTTTCTCGGTCGTCATGAAAGATAGAGCTTCAGAATTGTTTGACATCTAGAACAATTTGGTATTAAAATATCCATTGTTAAAGAATATGACGTATAAGACTATGATCACTTTGATAGGGTATAATGTTTGAAAATAGTTGTCGACCACAAGGATAGTTGGCTATGGCATTTGAGATTTGGTCACTTGAACTTTATATCACTCTATCAATTGATTAATCAAGATATGGTAATTGAAATATCAAGTTTTGAGAAACCCGACAAACTCTAAGAAGGTTGTTTAGTCGGAAAACAATCCAAAAATTCTTTCGTTTTGACCATGCCAATGAGATCCTCATGCATATTCAAAGTTGTATATTCACATATATGTGGCCCGTTCGAAGATAAAACCATAGGTGGAAACAAGTAATTTTTTTTTTTTTTGTCGATGAGTATAGTTGAAAACTCTAGATCTATGTGATCAATCAAAAAAACAAAGTATTTGAAATCTTTAAGAGATTCAAAATACTTGTCGAAAACTAGAGTGAGAAGAAGAACAAAGTTATGGAAGTGGATGAAGGTGGTAAATACACATCCAAGTTATTTGAGTATTTATGTGCGAAACATGGTGTCAGTCATGAGTTAACTGCTTCCTATATGCCTTAATATAATGGCATTATAGAAAGAAGAAACATAATCATATCAGATATGGCGATATGCATACTGAAGCAGAAGAATTTTCCAAAATCCTTATGAGGTGAAGCTTTTTCTAATGCAGTTTATTTTCTGAACAGATTCCCTACCGAAAAATAGAAGGACAAGGTTCCTAAAGAAGTGTGGAGTGACAACGACCATCAGTGATTCATCAAAAGGTGTTTGGTTCTATGTGATACAAGCATGTACCTGATACGAAAAGAAGGAAGCTTGATGACAAGAGTGAACCTATGATTCTGGTTAGATATCATAAAACGGGTGCACACAAGCTGTTCAGTCCAATCAATAAGAAAATTTTGATAAGTAGATACATTGTGATTGGTGAATTTTTTCCTGGGATTGGAATTGTAATGATGCAATTAACAAGCTATTAATGAGCTATTATTTCGAAGAAGAAACTGATGAGGTCGAAGTCAAAGAAATTACTAATATTCCAGTCAAAGTCGAAGCTGGTGTTGACATTCCCAACACAGTCGAAGTCGAAGAGGGCATGGCTAGCACAAGCCAAAGACCTGAAATAACTAGAGTTCGTCCAACAAGACTTCATGACTATAAAGTGATTGGTGATGAAGAAGTAACACCAGAAGGAGAATTAATTCATTTTCCTTACTCGTAGGTGTTGAACCAATCAACTATAGAGAGACTTTAAAGAATAAATAATGGAAGTCATCTATGGTCAAAGAGTTACAGGAAATTGAAAGAAACAACACATGGAAGTTAGTCGAACTGCCAACACCCAAAAGCTATCAAAGTGAAGTGAAGTGCGTGTTCAAGTTGAATCACAATGTAGATGGGTCGATAATAAGATATACGGCAAGATCGGTAGTTCACGGATTTCTATAGATAAAAAGACTCGACTACTCTGAAGTATTTACTCCATTAGCAAGATTTGAGACTTTTCGATTAGCGGTAGCCTTGGTATGCAAGCAAGGTTGGTCGACATTATATTTAGACGTAAAATCATCATTTATGAACGGTCCTTTAGAAGAAGAGTTCTATGTCACACAACCTCGTGGGTTTGTGATTCAGAAGAAAACGAGTAAGGTGTATAAGTTGCACAAAACACTCTATGGCCTCAAGCAGACACCTGTGGCATGGAACAAGAAGATCGACGCATGCTTAGTCGAATTGGGATTCGTCAAATGCAAATCTGACTATGATGTCTATGTTCAAGATGTGGCACAAAATATAACGATAATATGCTTATATGTCGATGACTTGCTGGTAATTGGAAATATCTTGGAGAACTTGTCGAAGTTCAAAGAGATGATGATGAAGGAATTTGAAATGTTAGATTTGAGAAAATTGTCTTATTTCCTAGGCATGTATTTTCAAATGTCGGAGCAAGGTATGGTGTTGCATCAAAGAAAATATGTCAAGGAGATACTCAAGAAATTTAGGATGGATGATTAGACTCCCGCATCTTCGTTTGTCGAACCGAATTTAAAGTATGAAATGATTGGAGAGGAAGAAAAAGTCAATGCTAATTTGTCCAAGCAAATTTAGGATCTCTGAGGTATGTGTGCAATAGTCCACATATGAAGGCTACAAGAAGAATCTTGAGATACTTAAAAGGATCGATAAACTGTGGGAATCTACTTCGAAGAGATTCAGAAAGAAAAAAGCTATAGTTACTTGTTTTTCATATGTTGATTGATGTGGAGATAAGGAAGATTGAAGAAGCACGACTGAATATTTCTTTCAAGTATTTGGTGCCTCAATCTCATGGTGCTCAAGAAAGAAACATGTGGTGGCACTGTCTTTGTTTGAGGCTGAATATATATATATATATATATATATATATATATATATATATATATATATATATATATATATATAGCAAGATCATATGCAGCATGTCAAGTAATTTTGATCACATATGTGTTGGAAGAGATTAAGGTCGAAGTGAAGAAACCTCTAGTATTGCAGATCGACAACAAGTCAACCATTAATCTTGTGAAGAATCCAATTTTGCATGTAAAGAGTAAGTATATCGAAGCTAAATTTTACTTCCTAAGGGAAAAAGGTAAATTGAGGTGAACTTGAAGTAAGACATTGCTCAAGTGAAGCACAATTGACAGATATTTTCACTAAAGTATTGAAGATCGACATATTCTTGAATTTGAGAAAGAAATTAGGAATAATTCAGATCGACTATGACTAGGATAAGTTCGACAACTTGGATTATAGAGGGTGTGTTTAGATATTAGATATAATCCAAGTTGTGTGATCCAAGCCCAAGTCCAATTAGGATTTGTTAGCCTACTTAACATACAAGTTAGTTGTTTATAAATAGACTAAGTTGTAAATCAGTTTGTACAATTCAATTTAATAATATAATCCTTATTTCCCTCCTCTTTCTCTCCCCACTAAAAATATCTCACGCACTAACAATATGGTAGAGTTAGAGTTTTGCCCTAACTCATCCCTACATAACCCACTGGTAAGGTGAGGATGACACTCTATATAAATTTTTCGTGGACTCTATCTTTAATAAATGTGTGATTTGAGTTTCTTCCAATACACCCCTTCCTGTCCAACGCTTTTGGACATGATTCATGGGTATAAACGGTAGATGATCTAAATTATTGATATGTAGGACTTAATTTTTCCAATACACTCTCTTACATCTAACATTATTAGACTTAGTGCACATAAAACAGTGGCTGGTCTGAATCGATAAACCCTGATATCATAATAGAGTTAGAATTTTGACCTAACTCATTTCTATAAAATCAATTTTGTAAGGTGAAGAATGTGGCTCTATCAATTTTTTTGTGAAACCTATCATTCACATTTTAGTAAAAATATTTTTATTTTTTTATACATCTTTTACTCTGTCTTAAAATTACTATAATATTTTAGAACCTATATAAATATACTGTATGTGAATCATAGTCACAAAATTCACAAGTATCCCTAGCAAACCGCGGTACTTTTACAAATTGGTTCGCCCAAAATTCACTAAGAATTTGCACTAAAAAACCAAAATTCCACTCATAAAAAATTTGAACTTACTTTGAAAAGTCAACCAGAGATTTATTTTTAACTTCAATAATTTGAACTTACTTTGAAAAGTCAGCAAGAGATTTGTTTTTAACTTCAATAAAGAAGTAAAACTCATGATCCACCAACAATTAAGCTTCAATGCAAGCTGTCTTGGATTTATAACTGGAAACACAACATGTATATATAGGAAACTCAATAATTGAAACTCAACCGTCTTTCGATGTGAGACTTTTATCTTTCAATTTTTTCACCAAATATACTGTATGTTTTTCTATCTCCCTTTAAGTTAACTATATTTTGTTTTTTTATTAATATCAAATGATTATATATCACATATATATATATATATGTAATAATTGTTATTGTTTAACTAAATAAATAGAGAATTTATTTTAATTAAACATATTTTGTATTCATAATGTACCGGTTATTCAATTTAAACTTAACGCAAAGTCAAATTGCATATCGAGTATATGTACTCCTTGCGTACCGAATTTTTTAGAGTTACGCACCACGTACCCGAATTTGTACCATACACTAAAGCGAATTGCGAATCGTGTGACTATCATTTAAATTATATTAAATAGAGTGTTATAACAAGAAATTGAAAAGGTATGAATATGTGATGCATTAACGATGGATAGGTAGTTATTTTAGATGAATAAAATTCATCATGGTAACAGAACAGTAGCCAGCAGCAACTGGCGAAGAGATTTGGTTGTCTGAAGAACCGGTACGGTGTTACAACGAGTGTTGAACAATGTATTTTGTACCACTATACAACTGACACGTGCGCATTCATATGCATGCAGATCTCATCTCATATGTATGACAGTTGGAAGTAATAATAATGAATTAACAATAATGATTTTAATCATTTTTAAAATATTTAAAAAATAGATATATATTTTCATCATCCCTTTCTTCCTAGTTTGACTTACAGATGCTAACTCAACATGTCTGTGATGTCAATTGATATCAACTTTTGAGCTTCCTCAGTACAAGACAGGAGACTATTATTTCTTCATTTTTTAATCAATTAAGTTAACATTTTTTTGATATGTATTATAGATATTGCCCCTTTTTTTAATGAATAGTTTCCATTGTTGTTCAAGTTGAGACGTGTTGTACTTTCTCTATCAAATTTTAAGGTTTCACAATCCTCCACGAGTTCGTTTCAAAATATAATAACTGTTATTATTGCAGATTTGGTTTTGGTTTTCTTTAGCATTCTTAACATGAATTATTTTGTAAACAATGCAAATAATTAATGGAAGAATATATATTAGTGGAATACTCTAATTACAAGAAAAATCTTGTTTAACCAGATGATATTTGTCAAGAACAAAACCCCTCACTAAATTAACACGTGACTTGAGATTAATTCTCTCGCAACGCAAAATAACAAAAATCAATACTAGTATATAATAAGTATTTGTCAATGACAACCTGTGACAAATTATTTTTGTCATTATTGATTTTCCATTTGACGGGGGTAGTCCATGACAAATTATTTTTGTCATTATTACTTTTTTATTTGTTTGAGGCCGCCCATAATAAATTATTTTTGTCATTATTGTTTTTTCATTTATCCGAGACACTTCGTAGTAAATTATTTTTGTCATTATTACTTTTTATTTGCCAGAAGAGCTCCTAATAAATTATTTTTTAAAAAACACAATGGATGTCTAAATCTTGCTTTTTCACTTTCTATATCTCATCTTCTCTCTCACTTTCTCTTTCTATTCTCACTCTTTCTCATTCTATATGAAAAAATGAATAATATGAATATATATATATATATATATATATATATATATATATATATATATATATATATATATATATATATATATATATATATATATATATATATATATAAACAGATTATATTTAGTATATATTCTTGTAATTATATTATTATTTTTATTTAATTATATATTTTGTCAGGGTTAATCCTATGCAAGTAACCTGCACTACTAAGCTGCACCTACGTCTTCATAGTTATATATATTAATAGTGGAACAATCTATATGTTTACTGCTACAATATATGGATTATTAGAGTGTCACTACACAGCTACAATATCGTTATATACTAATTGGTCATATTCCATCAACTTATTACAATACGTGCTTAATTGGTATAACAGTATCGCTACAGTATGACCAATTTCTCATTTCCATCAAATTAAGTTGCCCATTGTATGTACATATAGATTTAACTATCCAATTGAATATAAAGTGAATGTCGTTACAGTATATATATATATATATATATATATATATATATATATATATATATAGCTCAGGTATTTATATGATATAAACATTACGTACAACATAACAAAAAAAAAAACTAAGTAGCATAAGTGCCCTTCGACACATTTATTTTCTAGCTACACATGCCGGTCGGCATGTCCTTCTCAAAAGTGTGTCGTTCGGTAGATTTCCTTTATTCAGAGTGTGTCGTTCGGTACTAGTTTTTTCTTTGCAAGACATTTTGATTTCTTCTGCAATTTTTCAGTTCTATTTTCATGTCTCTTATTATTAATTAACAACAATAATTTTATCACACCGTACATCAATCGATTACTACAAATATTACCACATATAATTTTTCATTCATAACATCAATTAAACAATCAATTCAACCACGGTTTCAACACAGAAAATTACTACTTTCACAAACAGAACAACTACGAATACATGGTAAATTTCTCATTGCCCTAACTCCCACATAAAACTCATCATACAACTCATTAGAAAATTAGAACCTCACCCTTACCTTGGATTGAAGGTAGCCCTACGAAGTTCTGATCGAAAATTCGCTTTATTTTTTGTTGCAATATTTCACGGTGGCAAGCTTCCCCAAACCCTTGTTTTCCTCTTCTTCTCAATTCTCACGTATACTGCTTCTTCTAATTCCTTTTGTTTTCTAAAAAACTAATATTCCTCTACTACTACTACTTATATAGAAACACAAATATTTCTATTTTTTTTATTAAATCAAATAATCTATTAATAACTAAATATTATAATTAACTAATTTTCTTAATGGGCCAACTAAATGCACCTTCAATATTTGTTATTTCTCACACGCAATTAAACCCAACTAACTAACTAATATTCTACTTAACTATTATTATTTCTAATAATAATTTCTTCCGACTAATCCGACTAACTACTCCACTATCAACTTAACCACTCGACTAACTTATTAATCCAATAATGCCTCTTATAATAATTTTGATAATTCCCGGCCGACTAATTCTGATAATTAAATCCTTAATAATTAATTTAAATAATTAAATGGATTTCCGGGCGTTACAACTCTCTCCCACTTAGGATATTTTCGTCCTCAAAAATTTACCCGACACCATCACCTTCAAATCTCTTCGAAGATTGTTTATACTTTTGCTATATTATATAACTTACAATCCTGACTTAACTTGAAACTAAACAACAATAATTTGAATTAGCATTAAATATAAAATCATATTAAAAATGGAAATGTACACTTAAATAAAAAGTTATAAATAAGAAACTTACGAACTTCCTTCGTGCCAAATAAAATATCTTCCGTCAATGATATGAATCTCACCCGGATCATCATTCCCCTAAAGATCGTCCCTTTCCAACTCAACATCGTCATCATCTGGCTCCACATGATCATCCTCACGTGTAGGTATATGTGTGGTAGGTGAGGTGTGTGATCTCCCAGTCAGCATAGATGGTGAGGGCACTCATGTGCGATGTGGGTGCGAGATCCCCCAGTCTGTTGGAAGCATAGGGGAACCTATGTGGAAGGTGGAAAGTTAGATCCTCCAGTCTGTGGGAAGTATGGGGGAACCTGTGTGGGAGATGAAAGTCTAGATCCCTCGGCCTGCGGGAAGGACGATGGCATCTGTTGGGGAGGTGGAAAACTAGATCCCTCTATGTGCTGGTATGATGGATAAATAGGTCCTCCAGTATGCTGGAAGGATGATGGCACATGTGGGAGAATAAAAGATGTACTCCCAAATGAGAACATATGGTACTGAGGGGGAGAGTAACGACATAAGAGGTTGAGTAATGGCCATGGACATAACATTTACCTAACTCTCCAGTAGAGGACACATGGTTGACTGAGGTGACTAACATACTACTATCCTCGGCGTTGGGTCTTCTTACCACTGCCACTACCTTTACTCTCATTAATATGTATTAATTAACACATTAAATATATGGTTCATTAAGTAAAATTACAAAAACACACTCTCATAAATATACATTCATTAACACATTCAATAGATGGTTCGTTTAGCAAAATTACAAAAACACATCCTCATCAATATATATTCATTAACACATTCGATAGATGATTCATCAAGTAAAATTACAAACACACATCCTCATCAAAATAAAAACACATTATTCTAAATCTTCATGCTCGTCATCCATATCATTATCATCATCTGATGTGATATAATCCTCAGTTCCAAACTCTTCATGCTCTTTGTCCACATGATTTTCAACCAACAATGTAGACGCATCAACTTGATTCCCCCAACCATTATATCATACAAACTTGTAATTGTTCAACAATAATCACATCATTAATTTGTTCGACTTTATCAACTTGGTAAGCAAGATCTTCCACTAGATCACCAGTTTCAGTATAACCCAATGATTTTGTTTTTATTACAATAGAACACCCTCATTTACGTGGCAAAAATGAAGAATAAGGAACATAATAAACTTGCCTAACAATATGTGACATTATGAAAGGGTTATACTCTTTGTACCTTCGTTCCATTTGAATCTCATTAGTACCATATGTCTTATCTATTTATGTGCCTCTAGTTGGATCATACCATTCACAGTAAAGCAAGACAACTTTAATTATCGAGTCTAAGTAATTTTATACCAACTCGTAGATATGCTTAACAAAGCCATATGAGTCATCTTCACCACCATCTGTAACTCCTTTTACAAATACATCATTGTTTATGGTTTTCCCCCCTTTAATCCATGTCTCAACGTGAAATTTATATTCGTTCACAAAGTATGTGTGCCATTCATTTGCGCTTTGAATAGGGACTTCTGAATATTTTCTCAAATGGAGTATTTCTTGAGTAGGTGCAATAATGCATGACAATTTCTCATTGAACCATGCTGAAAACTAAGCATGCATATCACTAGATGTTGCTTGTACACTGGTACTATGAAAATAAGATGAGTTAAATTCCCTAAAAATAAACACACTATAATTTTCAAGATAATAAGTTTTATATTCACACTGTAGAGAAAAATAAATGCAATTGGAGTATACTTACTCAAGATATGGTTTAACTTCTACGCGGTTGATCAAGACAAGCATATGTGTGGTTTTCATTTCTTTTTGGGTCAACCAATGCACACCCTTCTTTCCAGAGGGACGACCTGAAAGCCTGAACATTAATAAGGTGAATTGAACGATAATGTTTATATAGACTAAAAACCTAAAATATCAATGACACTAAAAGTTTATTTGCATTGAATTAAGTGAGCTTGCACAGTAGTATAAGTTTTGTGAGACTATTTCTCTGGAAAAAATTATGAAATTAACTTATGACATTGTTAATAAGGTGTTTTCTACCTATTTTCATAAGTTATTCATGATAATTATGTTTTATTTTCTTAGTTTAATTTAAAGTAAAATATACAGTATAATAATATAATAAACTACTCATATTTCTTTAAATAGGTCGCCTTGATAAGCTAAAAAAAGTTTTTTATGGCCTGAGACCTAGCCTTTTTAATTAAATATGCTTATAAAAAACCTATGCATTTTCTATTTAAAAAAGTCTGGCTTGCCCGGGATCTGTGTAGGCTAGGTTGTAGGCTTCTATTAGTTGGTTTATCCTGTTTACACCCTACTAAAAGGTAAAAACATTTTATAGATTTTCCATATCAAACACATTTTAGACACCCGATTTAGTATCAAGAACTTAGACAATTTAAATAATTCCTTAATGTTGAGATTTTCATATCTTCTTAAGGAATCACTCTATGTGAGTGCAAATACAACCTTGATCTCTTAGAAAATGTTGGTCTCCTTTCATCCAAACCCTTATCCTAACTTATGGATCTTGGACAAAAGCTTCACATTGAGAATAAACCTCTTCTTCCTAATCCATCTCAATCCAAATGCCTTATTGGTAAGTTATTATACTTAACCATTCTAGACCTGACATTAGTTATTCTCTTTACGTTTTGATCCAATATTTGTCAAATCTAACCAACATAAACATGCAAGCTACTACAACAAAACTTTGATACATATACAGCCTTACCTTGACAAGATTCACATGCTAAAATTGGGGAGCATGCCCAACATGATTCAATTGTTAACTCGGGACAAGTCTCGTTAGTTGGAAAAACAAGAAAAAAGCAATGGTTAAAAATATTTCTCTGAAGTTGAATACATAACATTGGATAACACTTCTAATGATGCACAATGGTTCATTTATCTGTTGAAGGACTCAAACATTTCACATACATAACTATTCACCATATTCTAGAATAACATAAATGTTATTCATATCACCTTCAACCATGTTTTCTACAAAAGAACAAATCATATTGAAAATGATTGCTTTAGTTTGAGATAAAGTGAATACCAAAATCATCAATCAGATGTAACTTTACTCACAAAACTAATTTGCATCACAATGAGAATTGAAGACTTGCAGAGTAGTCTAGAGGATTAAGAGTTGCGTCTTACTAAGAGAACCTTTGAAAGAGAGATATAACAGGCTCTACATGCGTCTTCTGGTAAGAAGAGTCAGAAGCAATCTTGGTCAGAAGCAAAGAAGAAGCATATTGGTGGTTCTCAAAAGTCAGAAGCCTCTAACTCTGATGAGAAGAAACATCAGAAGGGAAAAGATAAGTTTGACAAGAGAAAGGTTCAATGTTACAATTGTAATAGGCGTGATCAATTTGGTAAGGGTTGTTGATCAAACAAGGAATAAAACTGAGAAGAAGAAAACATAGCCATATGGGATCTTGATAATGAACATGTTTATCAATGGCTTATGAATCTGATGGTGGATATTCGGTAAACTGGTTATATAGGAACCTTCTCTGCTCAAATTACTTATCTGGAAACAAACAATGGCTGATTCATTTTGACTTTATAAAGAGGACCAAGATCAAATGTGCCGATGATAAATACCTTAAAGCTAAAGGTATGGGAAATGTCAAATTCAAAGTGAAGAATGGTAAAACTATTATGAACAAAGTTGTTTGGTATATTCCTAACATGAAGAGCAATCTGATGAGTGTAGCTCATCTCATTGAGAAAATTTTCTCAGTTACCATGAAGAAATCTGTTGAAGTTGTATGATTTTAATCATAAGTTGATTATGCAATTTGAGCAAGGAAGCATCAGAACATTCAACGTGAATATAGAGACAATTAAAACAATATGTCTTAGTGCACAAGGTGCTGGAGGGGATAGTGAGTTGTGGCACAAGAGATTGAGACATTTGAACTTCAAAAGCTTAGGGTGTTTGAGTTATAAGAAACTGATATATGGTATGCCTAAGATTGTGAAATATGAGAAGTTATGAGAGATATGCATGAAAGACAAACAACCCAGATTTCCATTTGTATTAAAAGTGGTCCCAAGAGAAAAGCATACTTTGGGAGTAGTGCATTTTGATGTATATAGACCATTTGAAGTACCTTCACTCAGAGGAAACAAATATTTTATATAGTTTGTGGATTAGTTCACAAGAAAGACATGGGTAACACTCATCAATTTTAAGCATGGGGTGCTTACCGAGCTTCAGAAGTTCAAGGTGGAAGATGAAAAATAGAGTGGTCAAAAGCTGAAAGTTCTTAGAATTGATGGTGGTGGTGAGTACAACTCTACAAAGTTCAAGAAGATCTATGAGGATAATGGAACTAAGCATGAGATTACTGCTCCATACACTCTCAACACAATGGTCTTGCTGAAAGAAGAAATGAAACTTTATTTGATATGACGAGGATCATGCTGAAAGACAGGAGTCTCCTTCACACCTTATGGGGAGAAGTTGTTGCCACTTCAGTTGTGTCCAACAAAGAAGCTGAAGGAAACTATGTGGGTGCACTTGCCCATTAGATATTTTGCATGATATCAAAACTAGGATAACCTTAACATTTTTGTATATTGAACGATATCTTTGAGTTTTTATGTAGCACTCAAAAACAACTAGAAGATGTTTTGACCAAAGCTATAAAGACTGAACAATTTATTCAATTGAGGGATGAAGTTGATGTTGATGAGTTTAATTAGTTGAATATGAATTAAGAGATGATATTAGAATTAATTCATATTCAAAAGTTGTTGTTAGAGTCAGAAGCTTATGAGGTTGTTAGTCATAAGTTTTTCTAGAAGTTGTGTTGTTCAAAACCTTACTCATCGTAGCTAAAAAATTACATGTTTATAATCTCGTTCTGAACTTTAATAACATAGTTAGTTTTGCTTACGTGACATTTGATTTTATGTGTATTTAAATATGTTTGTTACAGTGAAATCATAATTGAATTCTTACCATTGAAAATTTATTACGTTTTTCTCTCTTCTTTCATTTTCATTTTCATCTTCAATCTTGTGATCCAACATTATCCATTCCAATTTTAATGGAACGTTACAATATAAAATAGTTTCTTCGTTATATACTTTTAGTTTATATATATATATATATATATATATATATTAGAAACATAATATTTTGTAAGTTAGAGATTTTATCTCTTAACACATTGTTATCAATGGACCTATATTTTTGAATGAGCCCATCATGTAAAAGCTAAAAATTAATGTTATAATTTTTCATTCTATTTTATTCTTCTCTTTTCTTTTTCATTATGCATAATAATAATTCTGTTGTCAAATGTCACTAAAATGTGAAAATGGAAATAATGTTTACTAAATAAATCACCCATATTAGACAACTAATAAAGCTTAAAGGAACTAATAAACACACAGATTTCTTAAAATTGTTTTTTCTTAATTATCACCTAAAGTAGTCTCTTCCATTTTTCATTTTATAATGAAAAATGAGAAGAATAAGAAAGATTAGTTAAGTTGTCATAAAAAGAAAAGGATGAATTAGTTTAATTATATATTATCATCTTAACAACTTATGGTGTCATGCATATGCTGTATACTACTTTCCGACACCGTACACTTACATATACAATTATTTTAATGCATGTGTCTCGTTTTTGGGGTGTGCATGCGCGTAAACTTTTTATGCAACAAGATTTTAACATAAAAAAAAAATCAACTAGTTTATTTTTGAAATTAAAGTTTCATTAGATCTATGAAGTAATTTCACATTTATATATGTATATTGTATTATATCTATACACCTTTTATTTAGTATGTATTGATTTAAAGGGCCTCCAAGGATTGATCACTTTTTACATGATCTTTTTTGGACATAAAGCAGAGGGCTTTTTGTTTTATTAGCCACCATTACGAGTTCGAATGTGGAACGTGTTGAGAACATTCATTTCTAGGAGCTTTCAAACTCTTTTGGCTTTCACATTCTAAAAATATTTTCAATCATAATGTATGTTTGTAAGTTAACATTCTATTTTAAACTAGCAAGGGATTGCAATCGGGTAAAAACTGCGCTATTGACCCTTTCTAGAGAGTGGTAAAGTCAAGACTCTAGGCAGACGGTGCAGAGAGAGATAAATAAACTCAAGATTAAATAAATTAATATTGCAAATTAAAAATTTTAAAGTGCAATTTATATAGACACAAGACCTTAGATTTAGGATTATAAAGATAAATAAATTTAAGATAAGTGAACAAATAGTGTAAATAATTTCTTTTCAAGAGCTTCAAGGGGCAATTAGGTGCAATATTTAAAGTTAAGATGTTTCAATTGAATCTCCTCAAAATGGCTACCCCCGCCACTATTTGTATAGAGAAAAATAATTATTTTAAAACCAACATTCACAAATAAAGATAACATTGATATTTATGAATTTTTAAATTTTTTGTAAAAGTTTCATTGTCTCCGATGTTATGATATTAAAAATACCATAAATAAATGATATAAAAATATGGTGATATTTAAATATATATTTTTATATCAGACCACTTTATTTTAACTGATTCTAAAAATTGTCTTTTATACGGTAAAATCTTATGCACTTATTCTCACGAAAGAAAAAATATTAGTACGCGCTTTTTTTTCCTTCTCTTACCTACTTATATTTTAGAACATCTTTTAACATAAATGTCAATCTTTCATCTTGTAAGTAGGTCAAAAAGTTTCCATGCGTCTATTTTTTGAGATATACTTTTGTTCGTTTAAATATATGAAAAAAGTCTCTCGAACAAATGCATGTTGATAATTAAAACTTGTAATTTTCTTACAATGAACATAAATATATTCGGAGACATCTAAAATAATAGAATCATGAGATGATATTTAAAGATAGTGTAATACTTCATATTTTATTGGAGATATATGTTGGTCAATATGTGTTGCTGGTAAATACTCAAAATTATGTCAGTATTATGGTTATGTCAAAGTTAACTTTCATAACTTGAACAATTTTATTTAAAAAGACACAATTGTCGTAATACTTAAATTTTAGGAAGAAATCATGTACTTGCTAGAAAAATTGCTAGTGTTAAAAGTTGAAATTATAGTGTTAAAAGTTGAAATTATACTACTAAAAACTCTTTTAAACTTTCATTATATAATATTTTATCTCATTCTTTATAAAATAAGTGTCGCATTTGTAAAAAAAAAATTCAAAAATAAGTGAGATTCTAACACAATTGTAATTTTTATTTTTCAATTATATCTTCTAATTAATACTTATAATTTATTATTTCTCTTCCTTTGTATTAATGATAATTTGAACACATTAATAGTCAATCAAGATAGTTTGATAAAATTATTATTTTCTCTTTTATTTACGTATTATATTTTTTTAATATATGTGAAAGTGAATATGACAAATATTTTGAGACGGAGGAAATAAAATTTAATATGGGGTTCAAGAAAAAAAATTGAGTGATTGAACTAGCTCAAACTAAATCACCTAAGTTAAGGCTAGTGTTACGATTTTTTAGACCAGATGTCACAAATTCAACGAAATTATTTTAGTTTAGTGGATTTCTTAATCCACCCCATGACATTCTACTCACCCTTGCAAAATTCTATTTTTACTTCTGAGAAACTGGAAATAAACTTTCGATTAACACCATATATTATGTAAATCATGTTGAAAAAGATTAGGTGTAAACCAGAAACAAAGACGGACCTACTTTATCAGGCATGTGGGCTGCTGCCCCCACTATAAATCCAACTTTATAATGTATATAATATCATAATAGAATAATAAAGTTCCGGGGACAACCAATATGGATCATAAATTAGTGTACTTAGTAATATGGTCATAGAACACATATCTATTCTAAACAATTTGCCTGCTACTTACAAGTCATTATATGAAATGGAATAATAAAAAATGTTGTTTTTTAATAGAAAAAACCAATTGAATATATAAAAGAAAGTGTTAAAGATATTCAGTTTATTACTATATTGTAATTATTATTAATATAATTTAAATATTTAATCAATAATATATGAATATTTTTATTAAATATTTTAATGTTATGAAATTTAGTCTAAACAATAACATTTTTTTTTAAGTGTAATTGTAAAAACTTAGATGTTTTTTATGGAATATTGTAAATTTCTAATAATTGTTGCCCCCACTGCTTATATTTTCTAGGTCCGACTGTCGGAAGTATACTTTCGATTTTAAATTATATGTAATTTTAAAATAGATCCGTGTATGTGAAATTAAATTTGAAACCAAAAATATATTTTCAATTTTCACATAAATATTTCAAAATATAGTGCGTATCGAAAATATATTTTCAATTTTTAAAAACATTTTAAAATTTTTATATGGTGCGCCCCACCTTTATAGGGCGGGCTAAGAAATCCACTTAGTTTATTGATTTTCTTGTGGACAAATTAAAAATCTTGCTGGTTAAGCTAGTTATGATCACTTTGACCAAGGTATCTATGAGAATTGATCTATTATGCAATGTGTATGGTTGATTTAATTTGTTGAAGTCAATACCATTCTCACTTTGAATAGATTGAAGTTTACTTCAAGACTTAGTAATGAAAATGAACCCCTCTTATAAGTATATATGAACAATTACTATAAACGCGTGTGAAAAGAAAATTAAATAGGCTGTCAAATCATAATTTGAAATGTTTTCTTATTTAACTGTATACTCATAAATGGCCAAAATAAAAGTAGATATGCTAATTAAGTAGTATACTAGTATAATTAGAGTAATGTATAAATATTAAGTATAAACTAACGAATCAATATGCACTAACCAACCATCCAACCAACAAACATGTTTTGGTGAACCATTATTCAATTTGGCCGGTTTCCTACTACAAATATAGCTAAACTTGTATTCATTTTATAGATTTTTTTTCCCACCATTTTATTTTAAAAGATTGTATATTTGTGTTTTTAAAATTAATATTATCTCAATAAAATTAAATAATTTAATTAAAAAACAAAATCAATTAAACTAATTTATTGAATTAATATATATTCTATAAAACATCGAAAAACAAAAGTTAAACAAAAATTTAAAGAAGATGCACAAACAGTAGAAATTTTTTTTAAATTATCATTTAATAAAAATATATTATTTCATTATATCATATAAATTTATAAAAAAATTATAATTTAATTTGACGAGATTCATAATTATGATTGATTAATATTATAAAAGAGTAAATCATTCATTTTTTCTTTAAAGAAATAACTAATCATTCTCTAAATTTTTAATATTTAAGAGACCTCTATAATTAATTAACCAAAAAATATTTTTTAAAATTTATATGCGAAAAATAGTCTTTTTCTTGCTCTAAGATTGGTAAATTTCGAAGATATGTTTTTTTAAAAAGTCTTAAATAAACACAGACATAACACGTAGCAAGTATTTCTTTTAAAGAAAATTTCAAAAATTAAATTAGATTCTTTTATAAAATTGTTGTTATGGTAATGGAAATAAGTTTTTTTTCTTTGAGTGATTTTTTTTAATCTCATCTCGAAGTTCACTTTTATACAAGCTGTATTGTACAACACTCAAACATGTACACCTTAACATATTTACTTTGTAGTGTTTGAATAACACTCAAATATGTACCTTACCTTACAGTTAATTCTTGAATAAAAATATAATGAACTTATCTGTCTCAACCATCTGCATGTAAAGAAAAATCAAAGTTTTTTTACAAAATGAAAATAATTTCACTAAGCAAAAATACTATAACAAATTGTTAATAAAAGCGTTTAATTGTCGACTCCACGTGGTCGGAAAAAACTCTCTCTCTCTCTTCATCACACACACACTGTCCTTTTCAGTTTCTCTCTCTTGATCCTGTTTTTGTATTTTTCTCATATCACTATGTATATATATACTAACTCCATTATTCCCAACTAAACAATCTCATTACCATTCTTCACAAGTACAAAACTTTCCTACTTTCTTCCATTTTCCATCCTATCACTTCTTCATTCTCCAGGTACTCATCTTTTCCTTGACCTTATGCTACTATGTTTTTAAGTTCTTCATCACTTTCATCACAATGGCTTCTCCTCTCAATTCTCACCGACAAAATAATTTATTTTGTTTTTTAATTTCCAAAATATTTTATCTTAGCCAACTTATTTTTCCTGTATTAATTTGTCTCATTGTTAATAATGTCCCACAAATAACTCATATTGAAAAATCAAAGACTTGTTTGTTGTTCCACATATTTAGTTACATTCATATAAACAACTTCCGTTTTGTTCATGTAAAGATTCCAACTTTTCATTTGCAATTTTCAGGGTTGGTTTTGTTGCCATATGGGGATATCCTTTTCAAGTCCATTATTCAACTACAATGATGTGGAAGATGACACAGATTCCATGTTTGTAAAATCGATTAACTTGGGCAACGATGAAATCAAGACTCCACTGAGATCAATTAGTTTCAAAAGTGAAGATTTGGAACCTACCATTCTTAAATCTCTAGGTTCTGGAAAGATGACAATTGAAACATCTGTAAGCTTCAAAAGAAATGATTTTGATAGCATTTTATCGACAGACACTCTTTCGTTTGATAATGACAGTAACACCAACATGTTGAATGCTAAAAAGAGTAGAGAAATCGATGATTTGTCGATTAAGTTAGAGCATCAACAAGTGGAAACAATTCAGTCTGCACTTTTGAATCCAAGCAGTCCTAAACATATTGCTGCACTTAAATTGCAGAAAGTTTATAAGAGCTTTCGCACCAGACGAAAGCTCGCAGATTGTGCAATTCTTGTTGAACAAAGCTGGTATTTATCGAAAACTTCCTTGTTAGCCTTTTTTTCTTCTTTACAGAAACTTTGTCCATTTTTCTAACTTGATGTTTTGATTTTGTTAATAGGTGGAAGCTTTTAGATTTCGCTGAACTTAAGCGCAGCTCGATATCGTTCTTTGACATTGAGAAACATGAAACTGCGATTTCACGTTGGTCTAGGGCTAGAACTAGAGCTGCTAAGGTTGGAAAAGGTTTGTCCAAAGATGAGAAAGCACAAAAACTTGCTCTACAGCATTGGCTCGAAGCGGTTAGTCTCACACGATTTCACTCGTTGATCTGTTGTTCATTATACTCTTACTGACTGATATGTTTTTACTTTTATTATGTGTAATAGATCGACCCACGACATCGCTATGGACATAATCTACACTTTTACTATGATAAATGGCTTCAATGTCAAAGCAGAGAACCCTTCTTCTACTGGTAATTGATATTCCTTGTAAAATAAGTTATATAGATCTTAAATCACCAAAGCTTGAGATTCATTAAGATTCTTCTTTGAAATTGCAGGCTAGATATAGGAGAAGGAAGGGAAGTAAATCTCGAAAAGTGTCCTCGATTTAAGCTTCAACTGCAGTGTATTAAATATCTCGGTCCGGTAAGGTTTCTCACTTTGACGTGAACATGGAGAGTTCTAATTACTTTTTGATTTGAACTTGGAATAATTTTTGGCGTTTTTCATTCTTCCAGATGGAAAGGTTTGCTTATGAAGTTATCGTCAAGGACGGAAAGTTCTTCTACAAACAATCAGGAGAGCTTCTTCACACTGCTGCAGAAGATGCACATGCAAAATGGATTTTTGTGTTAAGCACTTCTAAGTCTTTGTATGTTGGCAAGAAGACTAAAGGTTCATTTCAGCATTCTAGCTTCTTGGCTGGAGGTGCTACTTCTTCTGCTGGAAGATTGGTGATTGAAAATGGGGTCTTGAAGGTATACATCTGACAAAAAGCACTTATTTTGATGAATCCATTTCATGTACTTAATTTTTTATGAATGAATTTATTGTTTGTTTTCGACAGGCTGTTTGGCCTCACAGCGGTCATTACCGACCAACCGAAGAAAATTTTAAGGAGTTTATTACATTCCTGCAAGAGAACAATGTGAATCTTTCAGATGTCAAGGTATGAAAATTTTGAAACTAATTAAGGCCTTAAACTTTTTTAATTTGCAGTTTAGTTCTGTAATTCCGAATTGCAAAAGAGTGTATTTTGAGGAAATTTGTTTAACTTTATATGCAGATGGCTCCCGTTGACGAGGCTGATGAATTCGCTTCCTCTAGAAGTAGCTATCATCTTAGAAACCACTCATCTGAAGAGGACTACACTGAGAAGATAAACAGCGTGGAGATTGAAGGAACCGTTGTCCGAGACTTGGTTTTGAAGAAGGATGGTTCGATAGAAACCGGGAGCGAGCCTGCATTGGTTGCTTCAAGCACAAGGCAATTCAAAATACTAGGAAGAAAACTGACCAATCTTGAAATACCGATAAGGGGAGAAGTGTTTGAAGGACTAGAAAATGAGAAAGAAGGCACGGTTCAAAATTATTCAAGTTACGAAATGGAAGAATCACTTACAACTAGTCAAGAAGCCAAAGAATCACTTCTATCAGACCATTCAGATTCAACAAAAATCTTCGACGATGACAATGACAACGACATAGAAATAATTCCAGAAGAGTCTATACTTAAGAGAATCAACTCCCATAAAGAAACAAAGTCATATCAGCTTGGCAGGCAGTTATCTTGCAAATGGACAACCGGAGCTGGACCGAGGATTGGCTGCGTAAGGGATTACCCCACCGAGCTCCAGTTTCGAGCATTGGAACAAGTTAATCTGTCTCCAAGAAGCGGAACACGCACTAAATCGTCGTTCGCCCTTAGGAGCACCACTAGTTTGAACTCAAATATTTCATGTCTTGGGGACACAGCAACTGAGTCACTACTTGTTGAAAATCAAAGTGTTTCGAAATCAGAATTCTCACCATTGACAAGAGGAACATCAGTGATACCAGTGCTTTCATATGACTTATGAATGAATATGATTCATTCTCTACATTAATTTATTCTTTTTGTGTGAATAGGTAACAACTATTAATTTTTTGTTGTTATTCTTTTCATTGTTATCAGATAGGTATTCTTTTTATTTGACTCATGTAATATCTAGGATGAATATTGTAAAATTATTTTGAACAAGTTTACTGAACTCAAAAAATACTGCAGATTCATTGATTCAATTATACATAAGATCTAAATATTGAAGTCTAATATACATTTCTTGGAATGTATCTTGTTTTTGCCTTTGATAGAAACAAAAGATTTATATCCATATTAATAAGATTTAGAAAGTTAAATCACGGTGAACAAAAGCCAACATAGAAGACTTTGACACTAGCCAATCGATCGATTACATGCATATCCACATGGAGTGCATGTAGATGTCCTTGTTAAGGTTGATGGACTATTGTTTCTTGTTGATTTCGTAAGTATTGATATGTCTGAAGATTTTGAAATATCATTACTATTAAGAAGACCATTTTTGAAAACAGGTAAAGCTCTCATCGATGTAGCACTGAGAGAATTGATACTGAGATTTCACAGAGAAGAAATTGTCTTCAACGTGTTTGAAGCACCACAAGGAAAACTCTCAGTGTTATCAGGTAAGCATTAATAAAGAAAGTTTCCCATATGGAGGAAGTGAAAACACGTCGGAGAAGGTTTCTCTTATGCTTGCAGAGCCTTAGATGATAGAGTCAAGCTAAAAACTTTAAACAAACGCTTAATGGGAGGCGGCCCATCATTTTAATTTTGTTGCAATCTAAATTTTTATGCAGTTAATTTTCACTAATTTAACCCGCTTAATGGGAGGCGGCCCATCATTTTAATTTTGTTGCAATCTAAATTTTTATGCAGTTAATTTTCACTAATTCGTTAAAGTGTGTTAATTGTGTAACATGTTGGTTGAGGAGGAAGAAAAATAATTCCTAAGATAAAAGAAAAGAAGTGGAAAATAGAAAGAAAAAAAACAAGAATAATTGTAAAAGTCTCAAACTGAGTGTTTGAACAAAGAAGTATCAGGCTAAGTGTTTTAGCAAGGAATTCCTAAATAGTTGGTTTAGGGAAGGAATTGTCTTTTTAATATGATTGAACAAGGAATATCTGAACAGTGGTTTATGCAAGGAAGTCTCTTTCTAGTGTGTTTGAGAAAGGAATTCTTGGACAATTGATTTAGAAAAGAAGTCTCTTTCTGGTGATATTGAGCATGAAATCTTGGACTAGTGTGTCTAAACATGTTGTAATCAGGTTCTGATTATAGTGAAAAGCTCTTGTGTGACAAGGGGACTGAACTACTCTCGTTATAGAGGAATTAAGATAATCTCTGTGTGTGATTTACTTATTGCTTCTACACTTTAAATATTCTGCTGCTGCATACTTTAACTTAGAATCTAAACTTGGTCAGATTCAGAAGTCATTGTTTTGAAAAAGCATAAGTTATCAAGATACCCAATTCAACCCCCTTCTTGTGAATTTTCTCATCATCAAAGGCCCCCTGTCTAGGGTCGTGCTGTTAGACCTCCCAAGAAGAGGCGACGATAGAATATCGCCCTAAGGGAGGTATCATCTCGCCCATTCGTGGAAAACGTTGGATAAGACGTTTATTAGATAGAGAGAAGTTAAGGTCATGAGTTAACTCATGTCTCTCTTGGAAATAAGAATTCAACGATCCACCATTGACCGAGTGCAATGACCATTTCCAAGAAAACCATGGCCCTAAAAGCCTTTATAAATACTCTCCCCCCGAGAGAAGAAGGACATATCATGACACCCTAAAGCATAACACTTACCTAGGTCATAACACATACTGACCATATCCCATATGCTTATACCTAATAACACACTAATCATCTTCAGCGCCCCTAACCTCACGTGAGCAGGAATCTTAAAACCACCACAAAACATAATTGTACAAGGCTTCTCATCACCGTGGACAGATCCTAACTACCATACGATGCAATATACCTACAAAAGCCTCTGAGTCTCTTTGTCCTGACAGATAGAACACACATCTGTAATTTTTGACAAGTACATATTTATAATTCAACGAAATATATATGTTTTGTTTATTATCCTTTTCTTTATATGAATTTTAATGCATAAATTATAAAACTAATATTTGTATAGCTTTCTTCCATTTAAGAGTTGATCATATATATTATTTAAGATCATATTTGAAAAATATATGGCTAGAAATAGTAATTTAAAGTTAATATAATAATTTGTTTTCATTAATATATAAGAAAATTTAAATTATATTTTATTTTAAATTAAACACAAACAACACTCAATAAATATTAAAATATAATCTACTCTACTCACTATCTCACATATTATAATAATTAGTAAAGACAATGACTTTATGAAAAGTAATAAATTTTAGTAATAAAATATATTGTATAAATATAAAATAATAGATTACTAAGTAAAAATATTATATAATTTCTCTTTGATGATCAAATTTAATATGTATGTTCAAACTTATTAAAATTGATTGGATACGATTAAAAATTGATATTTATCTAACATGTTAATTTACTTGTGTGTTACTTTACTTGTTATTGTTACTATCAGTGTTTTAAAAATCGGACCGGACCGGCCGGTCGGATCGGTCGAACCGGGAATCGGCCAGGTAACCGGTCTGGTTCAATAGTTGGATCGGGAATGTCATTGAACCGGTAAGAACCGGCAAGAACCGGTAAAAACCGGGAAAACCGGAAAAACCGGCGGTTTTCTAAAACCGGTGGTTCAACTGTATTTTTTAATTTTTTTATTCAAATTTTTTTTATTTTTTAAAAAATATGCAATTTAAATTTTTTATTTATTTGGATTATTTTATTAAAATATTATATTTAAATAAAAAATAAAATTAATTAATTATATTATTGACAAAGAAAATGTTGTTGATGCGGTTGACTTTGTAGATAATTTTGATATTGAAAAATGATATCTTAATATTAAAATAATCTTTACTCCTTCAAACTAAATAGTAGATAATAAAATTATTTTGTTATAAATTATTCAATTATACTATGTTGCAATTATATTTTGTAATTTTGTACTATTTTATTATATATGATACTTATATTTAAAATTTAAATTTAAATTATCAAATTGTAAATTTATTTATGATATGATATTTTTAAAATATTTAAAATTTAAATTTAAATTATCAAATTGTGAATTTATTTATGAAATGATATTTAAAAAAAAATAGTTCTAATTATATTTTGTAGAGATTGAGTCATCTGGTTCGACAAGTTTTATACCTATATCGTTTTGTTATAAAGGCCGGTTTAATCAACTGAGTTATCCGGTTTAATCCGGTTTAGTCATGCGGTTCGACCAGTGACCCAGTGGTTCAACCAATAAACCAGTGACCCAGTACCTTCACCGGTTTGATCTCCGGTCCGGTTTTTAAAACACTGGTTACTATAATGATTATATTCTTGCATGTAAAAGTAGACAACAGCTAATGATGCATACTATTTAGAATAATGTTGCTTTAAATTTTATTTTCACTCCAACAAACAAGTTTATTACTAGACTCTATATATTTTGAAGTATTTTTCAACTTTATGCATTTTTCAATAACATAATTGTTTCCTCTAAAAAATATATTTATTATTTTGTGGTTTCTATTTATCTCCACCACCTTACCATATCTTCTATTATTCTTACATGGTATCTAGAGCTTCATTAATCTTAATGGGTCTGTGAAAAAATCAAGAAAAAATTCACAAAAAAACCTTTAAAGACCATAACTGGCTTCCAACAATAGTTCTTTACCTCCACCTCCTGTGTTTGCAGGAGAAAACTATCATTTATGGGCTGTAAAAATGAAAACTTATTTGAGAGCTCAAAGTTTGTGGGATGTTGTGAAAAATAGAAGCAACCCACCACTTCTTCCAAATAACCCAACAATAGCTCGAATAAAAATCACAATGAGGAAGTGTCTAAAGAAGGAAGATCACTTGCCATAATACATACAACACTACATGATGATATATTTATCAAGATCTTGAATCTTGAGATTGCAAGAGAAGCTTGGGACAAACTTAAGAGGAGTTTCAAGGGAGTGAAATAACAATGAAGATGCAAGTGTTGAACTTGAGAAGATAGTTTGAAGCACTAAAAATGAAAGAAATTAAAATTGTTAGAGAATTTTTTGAAATAATTGCGAATGTTGTTTCACAAATTAGATTATTGGGAGAGGAACTTAGTGATCAAAGAGTTATGGAAAAAATTTCAGCGTGTCTTCCAAAAAGGTTTGAAGAAAAAAATATTCTCTCTTGAAAAAACTAAAGACTTTTCTCAAATCACATTTGTAGGGCTTATTAGTGCTTTGCAAGCTACTGAACAAAGAAGATCTTTAAGGATGGAAGAAAATGTTGAAGGTGTTTTTGTGGCCAGCACCAAAGACAAAAACCAAAGCTATAACAATTTTGGAAAAAAATATTTTGGTGAGAAGAAAGGAAAAGAAAAAGGAGAGAAATTCAACAAAGGAGAGAGTTGGAAAAAAATTTTCACTTTGTCAACATTGCAAAAAAAATACTCATTTAGAGAAATATTGTTGGTATAGGTCAGAAGTTAAATGTAGAGCTTGCAGTCAACTTGGTCATGTGGAGAAGGTTTGAAAAAAATAAAGCAAACTAGCAGGGACAACAAGCCCAATTTGTTTAATACCACCAATAAGAGAAGCAATTATTCATGGCTTCTTGCTATTCTGTCAATAGTAGAAAAGAAAAAATGACTAATAGATAGTGGGTGCACTAATCACATATCTCACAATGTTGGCATTAATAAAGAACTTGATAAGTCCTTCTGCACTAAAGTTACTGTATGCAATAGAGAGCATGTTGATGTCAAAGAAAAAGGTGTTGTAGCTGTTGAAACTCCCTCATGTGTCAAATATATTTTAGATGTTTTATTTGTACCTGAAATAAATCAAAGTTTTTTAAGTGTGGCACAAATGATGGAAAAGAACTATTCATTACATTTCAAAGACCTGAGATGGACTATTCTAGATTCTTCTGGATCTAAGTTAATGACGGTTGAAATGAGAGGTAAAAGTCTTTAGTAGAATGTAAGCAAACAACCATGCATGATTTTCAAGTACTGTTTATGATTCCTCCTTGTGGCATAAAAGATTGGGTCACTTTAGTTACTCAACCTTAAAACAAATGAGTTGTCATGATTTGTTTGAAAATTTACCACTCATTAATGATATTGTTAACATATGTCATGTATGTCAATTCAGAAAACAAAGTAGATTATCATTCCCTGCTACGTCAACCTGGAGAGCTTCTGAAAAGTTATAACTCATACACACTAATGTGTGTGGTCTGATACCAATGACATCTTTAAATGGTAACAAATATTTTTTGCTATTTATTGATGATTTTACAAGGATGAATTAGGTATTTTTTCTAAGGCAGAAGTCGGATGTGTGTTGCATTTCAGAGTTTCAAACTTATGGTTGAAAAAGAAGCTTATTGTCAAATTAAAAAGCCCAGATCTGATAATTTTTGGGGTATAGCAGTAACTCCAAAGGGTATCAAATTTTTAATTTGGAAACAAAAAAAAATCTTATTAGCAGATTGTGAAGTTTGATGAGTTCTCTAAATGGAATTGGGTGAAAAGTCAGGCTGAAGGTTCAAGTAAGGTATTGTCTATGGAAGATCGTTTGGGGGATCAAAATTCAGAAGATGAAGGCGAAAATTATGATAGTGATACTGATTTTTCAACTCGAGGTACTAGAACTTTGGATGATATTTATGTCAGGTGCAATATAGCATTAGAGCCTACACAGTATGCTGAAGTTGTTAATATTGATGGATGAAATGAAGTTGTTAATATTGAGGGATGAAAAGCTGTCATGCAAAAGGAGATAAAGATGATAGAGAAAAATCAAATATGGCATCTTGTAGACAAATAAAATCTGTTTGGAGTATTGCAATTCATAAAATCAAATTGCAAAAGATAATGACCAAAGCTCTTTTCAAGAGAAATTTTGAAGAATTGAGATCAATGCTTGGAGTATTAAAGAAAAATCTCAAAGAGATGTGTTGGAAATTGATATTTTTCTAACATGTTACTTTTCTTGTGTGTTACTTTACTTGTTGTGTCACTTTACTTGTTATTATTACTATAATGATTATATTTTTGCTTGTAAAAGTAGGCAATAGCTAATGATGCATATTATTTAGAATATTGTTCCTTTGAATTTTATTTTCACTCCAACTACCAAGTTATTCTTTGACTCTTTATATTTTGTAGTATCTTTCAACTTTATGCTATTTTCAATAACATATCATTTTCCTCTAAAAACTATCTTTATTATTTTGTGGTTTCTATTCATCTCTTCTACACCACCTTACTATAGCTTATATTTGTAAGTATGAAATGCGCCTAAGAGGGGGGAGGGGTGAAATAGGTGTTTAATATTTTAATCAATTTTTATTAATACTTGGTACAATATTTTCTAGTTTTGTGTATGAAAGTATATGAGTGATTCTTTATTTTTTGGTTAAGATATTGATGAAAGCAGTAAATGCGGAAAAGTAAAGAACACAAGGATATATCCTAGTTCCCCTCACAGATCGAGAGTACTCCAGCCCCCCGTATAACATGCAAGAGATTTCACTATAGTTAGAATGATTGTACAACCTATTCACACCAATGGTGATGCCTACTATCTAACCTATAGGGAGACCAAAGGCTCTTAAAACCTTTAAGGTCTAAAATACTAAGTGCAAGAAGAGAAATCATCTTCAATGCACATCTTGCTTCCAACAATCCTGGACAGCAAGAATACAACAAGAATATATGATTTCTACAAGAGTTTTTTAAGTTTGTAAGATTGTAGAACAATATCACTTTGAGTGATTTATCAATATACTTGATCTTCCCTTCCAATAACAATAATTCACAATGACTTAGAGATATAGATTGCTCAAGATTTTCTGGTTTATGTAATGTGAAAGTATGCAGAAAATCTTATATGAAAGATGAACACATGAATGTGAATATTTGAAATTTGAATAAACTTTCATTAGAAGAAGTAAGAAATGAATTTGAAAATTTGAGTATTTATATGTTCATGGCACCTTTTAAAAATATCATAAGTCTCTTCATTTTAATCATGAAGAAGTGCCAAAATTAGAGACAAACTTTTAGTGAAAGGGTGCATGAAATGGTGCAAGCAAGAAATATGATTTTTCAAATTCGTGCAGGGTGCAATCGATTGCACCTTTGTGCAAATCGATTGCACGGACTCTAACAGAAAAAATTCAAAAACATACAGCAAGCAATCGATTGCACTTAGTTAAATATTGAAAAATTTTCAGCATGCAATCGATTGCACTTAGTTAAAAATTAAAATTTTTTCAGCATGCAATCGATTGCACCTTTGTGCAAATCGCTTGCAACCTCAAACAGAAGCTTTTTAAGAAAATCTTTCAGTATGCAATCGATTGCACCTTTGCGCAAATCGATTGCACCTTTGTGCAAATCAATTGCACAGTTAAAAATTGAATTTTTTGCTTTAAAACTTAGTGAAATCAAATGTGTATGTCATGCAATCATCTTAGGAACTTTGAGAATCTAAAACTTAAGTATTTGAGAGGCATTGTTATTATACCTTCTCAAAGTTTGTTAATTTCCTTGAGTCAAAGTCTTGATCATGATGTTTTAACTTTAGAGTGCATTTTTCCTTGAGAAATATCTTTTCCTTCTTGCCATTAAGGTTTGTCTTCATCAAAGCATGATATCTTTATTGAGATTGAGAAGCTTGATTCTACATTCTCCCCCTTTTTAATGATGACAAACACCCTTCTAAGATGCTTTGTAATTTTCGGATTTGACTCCCCCTCAATGTGTGAATTTAACAATGTTGAAGAATATTTTGTACCTTAAAATTTAGGACAAGGAAATAACAAGCAACAATACACCTTTCTCCCCCTTTGACATTATCAAAAAGAAGGGAAAGATGGGTAAAGTATGACATATAATTTATCATCACATAGGCATTAAAAGTTAGCAATGCATAACACATATCAAAGTTAAAGATAACATAACTTAAGCAAATTCTTTTAAAAAAATTACACTATGCAATCGATTTGCACCTATGTGCAATCGATTGCAAGCAGCAAAAAATGTAAAATTACCTACTGTAAGTGCATATGAATGCTTGGAAACTCACAAATATTGACATTTAAGTAATACTAAACATAAAACACACATATTTTAACACATTTATGCACATAAAACAAATATAAGAAGGAGTAGAAGAAGAGATGCATTTGATAAATTTTAAGAAAATAATACAATGTGCACCTTAATTAAAGTGAATATTTTATGTATCACTTTCATACAAGATCCCAAGTTCTCTTCGAATTTTATAAAATGGTTCACGAGCAAGCGGTTTTATAAAAATATCTGCGAGTTGATTATGAGTATCCACAAAAGTGACTTCGACATCTCTTTAAGTACATGATCACGGAAAAAATGATGTTGAATGTCAATGTGTTTGGTTCTTGAATGCATGACCAGATTTTTTGTAATGTTGATTGTAGTTGTGTTGTCGCATCGAAGAGGAATGCATCCAAGATCAAGTCCATAGTCAAGAAGTTGTTGCTTAAGCCAAAGAATTTATGCATAACAACTACTCGTTGCTATGTACTCCGCTTCGGCCGTGCTAAGAGCAACACATGCTTGTTTTTTACAAGCCCATGATACTAATGCATTTCCAAGAATGTGACAAGTACCACTTGTGCTTTTTCTATCAGTTTTACAACCTGCATAATCCGCGTCAGAGTAACCAATTAAATTGCAAACACTACCTTTAGGATACCATAAGCCGACATTGGTTGTCCCTTTGAGATACTTCATGATTCGCTTGACCGCCATTAGATGAGATTCTTTTGGATTTGCTTGAAAGCGAGCACAAAGACAAACACTAAACATTATGTTAGGACGACTTATCGTCAAATATAATAAAGAACCAATCATACCTCGATACTTTGTAATGTCAATTGGAATACCAGATTCATCTTGATCAACATATGTACTAGAGCCCGTTGGAGTATTCATCACTTTGCAACTATCCATATCAAACTTTTTCAATAATTCTTTGCAATACTTGGATTGATTGATGAAGATTCCATATTTTAGTTGCTTAATTTGTAGTCCAAGAAAATAGTTCATCTTACCCATCATGGACATCTCGAATTCTTCTTGCATCATCAATGAAAATTCCTCACACATATCTTTGTTAGTTGATCCAAAAATGATATCATCAACATAGACTTGAACCAATAAAGTGCTACTTTTTATTTTCTTAATGAACAAAAGTTTATCAACCTTGCCCTTTTCAAAACCTTTTTCACACAAAAAATTGCTAAGTCTATCATACCATGCTCTTGGTGCTTACTTTAAGCCATAAAGAGCCTTTCTCAACTTAAAGACATGTGAAGGATTTTTGAAGTCTTCAAATTCCAGGGATTGTTTGACATAGACTTCTTAATTGATGTATCCATTCAAGAATGCGCTTTTGACATCTATTTGATAAAGCTGAAAATTTAATGAAAATGTTTCTTCAAAGTCAATTCCTTCTTCTTGATTATAACATTGAGCCACCAACCTTGCTTTGTTTCAAACAATTATACCATTCTCATCAAGTTTGTTTTTAAACACCCATCGGACTAGGAACAAATTCCCAAACTTGATTTCTCTCTAATTGATTTAGTTCTTCTTGCATAGCAATTATCCACTCCTAAGGCTTCATCAACTTTGGAGAGTTCAATTTGAGAAACAAACGCCACATTTAAGCAAACATCTTTGAGATTTAATCTTATTGTAACTCCTTGACTAATATCACCAATGATTTTATCAGTAAGATGGTCTTTATGAGTTCTCCATTCTTTGGGTAGATCATTGATGTTTGTATCTTGTTGTAAAACTTCTTTTTGATGATCTGGTGGATTCACATTTTGATCATTTGAAATTTCTTCTGGAGGTAAATCTATAATATCATCATCATCATCACAAACAACTATTTTCTCCTTAAAGGTGTTAGTTTCATCAAAGAAAACATGCATATATTCTTCAATAGTTAAAGTTCTTTTATTATAAATTCTATAAGCTTTACTAGAAAGTGAATAACCAAGAAATATACCTTCGTCGGATTTTTCATCGAACTTACCGAGATTGTCTTTGTCATTGTTGAGAACAAAGCACTTGCAGCCAAAGATATGAAAATGAAAAATATTTGGCTTTCTTCCTTTGAAGAGTTCATATGGAGTCTTTTTTAAGATAGGTCTAATGATAATTTGATTTCCAACATAGCATGTCGTACTAACCGCATCCGCCCAAAAATATTTTGGTAGGTTTGCATCACTAAGCATTGTTCTTGCAAGTTCCACTAGAAACCTATTCTTTCTTTCAACTACTCCATTTTGTTGTAGAGTTCTCGGTGCTGAAAAATTATGAGAGATACCATGTTCTTCACAAAATTCTTCAAATGATGCATTTGAAATTCTACACCATGGTCACTTCTTATGGATACAATCTTTAGTGATTTTTCATTTTAGATTTTCTTTGCATACTTCTTAAAGGATTTGAAAGCATCACTTTTCTGCTCAAGAAAAAAAGTCCAAGAATATCTAGAAAAATTATCAGCAATAAATAAAGCGTATACATTACCTCTGAAGCTTCTTGTTCTTGATGGGCCAAATAAATCCATATGCAACAATTGTAGTGGCCTTGTAGTGGCCTTGTAGTGGACACCACATTCTTATATTTGGAAGTTGATTTGGTTTAGTTTTCCTTTTGACAAGCATCACATAATTTATCTTTGACAAACTTTATTTTTGGTAAGCCAACAACAAGATCATGTTTGGTTAATTTATTTAAGTGATCCATATGAATACGGGCTTCCCTTTTATGCCATAACCATGATTCATTATTGTTTACCATAAGACATTATAAATCATCTAAAGAAATTATAAAAATATTATTAATTCTTTTACCTTTGAGTTTTACCTCATTGGTGACTTCATCAATAATCAAGCATTCATATTTAGTAAACTTGATCTTGAAGCCTTTGTTACAAAGTTGGCTAATGCAAAGAAGATTGTGCTTTAGTCCTTCAACATAAATAACATCTTCAATGGATGTGAAAGGTGGTGCACCAACTTTGCCTTTGCCAAGAATTCTTCCCTTATTGTTATCTCCATAAGTGACATAACCCTTGGCCTTAAAGACTAGATTTGAAAATTGGTTTATGTCTCCCGTCATATGCTTGGAACAACCACTATCAAGATACCATATATTTGAAGTGGTTTTAAAGCAAACCTACAAAATAAATTAAGTTTTGTTAGGTACCCAAATTGCTTTGGGTCCTTAATAATTAGTACCTTTATTTACCTACACATAATGCCCACTTGCCACACTAAAGTTTCTTACATAGCAAGTATTAGGTGTATGGCCTTTAATACCATAATAAATACAAGTAGGTTCAAAATTACTTCTATATCTAGGAGGATAAGATTTATTCTTAACAAATCTTTTATTTTTAGGATAATAATGAACTACTTTAGGCTTGTTCACTTTCCCTTGGATTGGTTGGTTACTAGCCTTAACAAAGATAGTTTTGTTGAGACTTGGTTGAGAAAAGTTTGAAAAACCAAGTCCACTTTTATCTTTAGGATACCTTTGTGTTCTAATAACATTTTCCAATCCAACTTGTTCTTTTTCATATTTTTCTAGGACTCTTTTTAATTGAACAATTTGGAAAGAAAGTGATTCACAATTATTGCATACAAAATTCTGTTTTTGATCACTAATCATCTTTTCTTTTTCATCTTTATATTCTTTTTCAATTGTTTCAACTTTTTCTTCTAAGGATGAAATTATTTTCTTTTGAGATGAAATAGTTCTATATAAAATTTTGCATTCATTTAATAGTTAATCTATAGCACCTTGTGCACCATTATTATAAAGAGAATTATCATAACTAATCTCGTCATCTTTATCATCGGAATGGTGTGAAGTCATCAATGCTAGATTTGCACTTTCGTCATTATCCGAATCGGATGAAGAACTTATCTCATTATCTTCCCATGCAGCATAAGCCTTTTTATTTTTGAATTCCTTTTTGCCTTTGAATCCATTTTTCTTGGAGAGTTTTGGACAATCCGACTTTATGTGACCTTGCTTTCCACATTCATAACATGTGACATGTTATGTTGATGTGGAGGCTTCTTTATCTTTATGCTTAGAGAATTTCTTCCTTTTGACAAAGTTAGCATTACTAAGATTATTTTTATGACCAAAATATTTTCCTAACCTTTTTACAAGAAGCAAGAAGTTTTCATCTTCCTCCGATGCATCTTTATCTTGACTTTCTTTTGAATCTACTTTTAATTCAATGCCTTTGGATTTCTTCTCATGATTCTCATGTTTTTCAAGTCTTCCAAGTTCTGTTTTATATTCTTGAAGCTTTCTGAATAATATTGCGGATGTCATAGTTGCTAGACTTTTCTTTTCGGATATTGTCGTCACTTTTGGTTGACATTTGTAACACGGTGAACTGACTTTGTAGGATTTTTGTATCCAAATGTGCGGATAGCAAGAGTCGCCACCGACTTTTATTTTTATCCAATTAAGGGAAGGTAAAAGTAACAGAAAAAGACCTTCGTTAGATTCTGAGTTCGGGAGAATGGTTATGAAAAGGGAAGGTATTAGCACCCTTTCCATCCGTAGTTATCTACGGCTCTTAGTTGCTCTAGATCACTTTTTAAAATTGCTTTCTGTGTGTTTGACAAAGATGTTTTGAAAAAAGGCATTTCGCTTTGACTTTGTAATGACTCATGTAGGAGTGTATACAAAGTGTTCGGAAATGTTTTGTTTTTGAAAGAGAATTTGAACTTTGAAAAAGTGTGTGGTGTGAAAAGCATTTGATAGAGCAAGCAACTAAGAGACTTATTTACCCACCGAATTGGTCGTTTTGTTGTACTTCTACATTCCTTTAGAATAGCGCTAGCCATACCATTAGTTAGTAGGTAGCTCCATTCGTTGGATGTAAGCGGGACATTCGAAGGGACATCGGATGGTCATAGAAGGCAACTTGTAGGAAGTATCCTAGCACATTCGAAGGGACCATCATCATTTTTCGTAGGCGACAATCGAGGGTCAAGATCATGTATTCGGAGGCGACATCGTGGGTCTTATGATCTTTGTATCGAAGGGACTATGATGATTTGTCGGAAGGCAACGGTGCTAGAATACCTCTACGCTCGAGGACATGACCATTTTGAAATCGAAGGCATCGAGAGAATTACCCTAAGGGGTGCGTGTGTGAGAGAAGTGTGTCAAATTCAGATATTTTATCTTGAAATTAGTGTGAGCTATGTCCAATTATTATCTTGCCATACACGCCTAGTTACTAACAGTTTATAGGGTGCGGAAAGTAAAATGCGGAATGTAAAGTGCGGAAAGGTAAATCCTACGCTATTACATGGCTTTGGGGCAGATACATAATTTAAAATGCGGAAAATAAAACCCTAGATTAAACTATTACAACCCATGAGCAATTACATTATTGGAAAAGAATAAAACGATAAAAGAAAAACGTCCGAATCGGTGCAACCTGTGAAAGAATAAGAAAATCGGGAAATATGATGAAATTGAAATAAGAGAAAATGTTAGAAAAAATGCAATTTTAAATATGAGAAAATTAATATATGCTGGAAATATGATAAATATATTAAAATAATTTTTTTGGATTTTTTTGGAAAAGATTTAATAATTAAAATGCAATTTATAATGATTTAAATGCAAAAATATAAATAAAATAAATATGCATGCAAAAATTATATTTTTAATTTATTAAATTAAATAAAGGTTTTATGAAAATAATGTAAAAAGAAAAATGTTTTTGGTAATTTTAAATGCGAATAAAAATATGAAAACAATTAAAATAACATGCAAATATTAGAAATAATTGGAAAATAGAAAATATGAAAATAGAATTTTGAAAAGAAGAAAAAGGATTGTCTCGAACCAGAATCGAAGAGACATCCCTTCAAACCTTAAAACCAACATGCGACCACTACGCCATGATGCACTTGGTGTTTGAAAAGTCGAAACAAATCAATATAAGTGATGACGCGTGATATTTTGAAAAATCACAACGGCCCCGTTGATTTTGAATGGACGAATCGAGCAAGCTAAACGCCACGCGAGCTACGCGGTTTCAACATCGGTCAACGACGCCGAGCCCTAGCTCCTTGCCTTCTCCGATCGAGCAAAATCAAAACCCGCAAAACACGAAAGATAAATGGCAAAGGAATACCCTACCCCTAAATCGACCCTTGCGATTCCAATGGTGGCCTGTTTTCCCTAAAAGTGCAGATAGGCGGTTCGATCGACATTCAAAAGCCCTAGCCATGGCAAATCGTGATTCCCACGTATAAGCTTTGAAACGATGGCCCAGATCCATCATATGCAACCTCATGAACACAACCAAATCGTTAAAATCAATTGAAAGCAACAGATAATAAAAATGCAAAGATCAGAGAGTTTTGAATATGTATGTATGTATATGCATCGATTCAGCTTGCTTTGATCAATGATAAGAGTGTATACTTACTCAAACCTACCTCCTGAAGACAATGAGATGGTTTTTGATGGCTGAAAGTGGCTGTTGTATGGAATTCGATTTTCAAAAGTTTTGAGAAAATTTTTGCAAGAATAAGGGTTTGGCTTGAGCTAGGGTTTTCGTCCCTGTGGCTTGTGATCTTGCTGAGCATTTATAGAGAAAGTTTGGATGGCAAAAGGAGTGAAAAAAGATTGATCCATCAATGTGCAAATATTTTCCAATAAATTCAAATCAAATTTTGAAGAAAATATGATTTTCTCATCAATGCCATGGCTTGCACGAATTTGGAAAGGATCATGGGCTTTCTTGGACATTAAGAGAGATATAAATCCAATTTAATTGAAAAAATAACTTAATTTTCATATTTTACATAATTTATTTTTGAATTAAATGTTGTAAAATTCAAATATAAACCATGAAAATAGAAAATCACCAATGCCAAGCTTTTATGGGTCAAGAATAACATCATGAACAAGTTTGGATCAAAAGATTATAGGCCCATTTGGAAAATTTTGATTTTTTGAAGTATCTCTCTTTGTGCATTCTTCCAAAATTGCCCAACTTGTAGATGGTGTAACTTACTCAATTTTCCACATTTTGAGTGTTCTTGGACTTTTGAAAGCTCTAAGAGTCCTCTAACCAATGTCTTTGGTCTCATCTCATTTGGAATTACCATGCTCAATATATCTTCAAAACAAAAAGTTGACTTTTTGTTGACTTTGAAAATGACCTGTAATGTTTTGAGCTATACCTCTCAAATGAAGCATTTTTTGGACATTCTTGTGAGACATGAAGTTGTAGAGAATTGAATTTCCTTCAAAACAAGAGGTGGTGGAAAAATTTCGAGAAAGTATGAGAAAGTTATGATCAAAGTTCATTGACTTTTCATCTAGAAACCCTAATTTAGAAAGTTTGACTTTTGGGCAAATCTTGAGTTTTCTTGATGAATCATGATCAACCCTTGATCAAATGATGAATGTAACTTCAAAATGAGGATATTGACCAAAAATCGAAGTTTTGACTGTATGTTGACCACATTGACTTTTGTCCAATACACCGATTTTCAACCATCCGAACCATTATGCGAGGAAACTTGACTTGAGGCTTGAAACTTGACATGGAGAATCTTTGAAGCATATGAGGAGGCATGAAGGCCATTGGAGATGTTGGAAATCCATTTTGACTTGAGAGATACCAAACCCTAGTTTGGGTTGATTGTCTAGAGAGAGTTTGTCGATCAACTCTCGAGGAATCCTTGAGCATGGATGTATGAAATCTCTTGAGTAGATAGAGGGCAAATTTTGGGGTATGACAGCTGCCTGTTCAATCTTCTTGTCTTGGAAGGGTTAGATTGACATGCTTGTCTTCGTGACCGGAGGTAGAGATGATTGAACACCGAGTACACCGAAAATTTGCACGGTTGGTGGATGATGCGGAATGGGCTTCTGATGCCATTTGGAGAAGTTGGAGACTGGGGAACGAGTCGACGCTAGACTCGAGGTTGTTAATAGGAGAGAGAGATGGGCTTAAGATGCCATCTAGAAAGGTCGATTTGGAGGGTGAGTCGACGTTAGACTCGTAGATGTTCTGGAATGGAGAGGAGATGGGCTTAAGATGCCATCCAGGAGTCGACGTTAGACTTCGTGTTCACTTTAAATGAAGTTATTGGTCCGTATTGATTTTTAACCATATATGCAGATTCGATAGTGAAGAGATGTTGACAAATAGTCGGAGATGGGCTTAAGATGCCATCCAAGGCAATCGAGTCATACGCTAGACTCGTAGTTCTTGTTGATAATCGAATAAATCTTGATTACTCCGGAGAGATTGTAGTTGGCCGAATGTGGATAGCTGTTGTGCATCGGTGTTGATCCATTGCTGTTATCGGAGGATAACCGGTGGTCTTTGGATAGTTTTCCGTCGGTTCGGGCTTAATCTGGACCATCGTCGGCGGTCTTTCGATAGTTTTCCGTCGGCTCGGGCTTAATCTGGACCTCGTCGGCGGTCTTTCGATAGTTTTCCGTCGGCTCGGGCTTAATCTCGACCTGTCGCGGCGGTCTTTCGATAGTTTTCCGTCGGCTCGGGGCTTAATCTGGACCTGTTTGCGTAAGGATCACACTTTTTGGAGAAATTCAGAAAAACTTTGATAGAATATTTGTTAGTCTTATGCAAAGTATGATGCATGACAGTGTATACGAATGACATATGCATGAATTATGACTTTATGAGAAATGTATGAATGATGAATGTTGTGATATTTCAAAACATATCCATCTTGAAGAAGATGCGGATATTCTGCTTGAAGATTTCTAACTTCCGCCTGGGGAATTGAGTAGGTGAGAACCCTGCTTTTGAAGGAGAAGAAAGATATCTTGGATTCCTCCGATGCACTATCTGACCAAGTCTTGGGCCTAGACGTTGTTTGAGGAAGGTAGAGATTTGAGAGGCTCGTTGTCGGAGATCTCATATATAGACCCTGCTGAGGAGAGTCTGGGAGGCGATCTGTTGAGGACCTTGTATGTAGATCCTGCTGAGGAAATTTAAGAGACGCTCTACTGGGGATTCCGAGTGTAGATCTCACTGGAGAGCATTTGATGGTTGCTGAGAGACCGGGCTTGAAGAGTCTGAAGTCCGTTGTAATCTCTGGCTGGGGAATAAAAAGTGTATGTTTTCTCCGATGCACTATCTGACCAAGTTTCGAGTCTGGATACTGCTGCCGGGGAGAAGGGGGAGGATTGAGAAATATCCGCTGGGGATGAAGTGTTACTGCTTGGAGACTGATGTAACGTTGCTCGATTGAGTGGATTTGCTACTCGTGGATTCCCTTATACTCCGTTGGGGAAGGTGTGTTGTGAGTGACACCTTTATGCTCTGTGGGGAATTGTATGGGTGACTTTCGTCGTCGTCCCAAATCCTAGAGCCTGTAGTAAGTACTTTTGCATGTCCATTTTTCGTATGTTTGCAAAGAGATTTTTATTGTCAAGTGCATATAATTGTTCAAAACAAACGTTGGACCTATTGCAAATAACAACAACAGAAATTGTAAAGAGAAAGAATTTGCGTTTATTTGAAAGGTGGTGTATGGCCAAGTAGTTTTGTACACAAGAAAGGTAAAAAGCTATGCGGAAACAATCTCGTTAAGTTCCAACTATGCTAGTACTCATATATTTCAACTATCTCATCTCCTTCAAGAGAAAGTGAGTAGTGATCTTCGCCATTTGAACCTTGAATGCTGATAGTAGTCCAAGCGGTGATCCGAAGAGACATAGTCGACGCTTAAATCCCTAACCGCGCCTTTCGTTTTCACCTTTTTGATACCCGACCCCTTCGGTTTTCGACCGGTGTACCGAACCTTTTTTGCCCAACCTAGAGGTTCCGACCTAGCGGGTCTATTTCATGCGTAGTATTTTTGACTATGTCTCCGTTCACGTGTGGGAAGTCTTCACCATCCATGGTGCTAAGTATCATAGCTCCGCCGAAAATACTCTTGACTACCAATGGTCCCTCATAGGTGGGAGTCCATTTGCCCTGGATCACCTTGTGGAAGAATGATGCGCTTGACTACTAGATCACCGACTTGGTAGACCGGTGTTTGACCTTCTTGTTAAATGCTCGATCATTCGCTCGATAAATCTGTCCATGGCGGATGGATGCGAGTCGTTCTCATCAATCAAATTAATCGGTCAAGGCGAGTTCGAATCCAATCGCCTTCGCTTAACTCGCCTCCGGAGGACTCGGTTGAGGGTATCCGAACCTCGATGGGTAAGACGGCTTCCATACCGTATACAAGAGAGGGTTGCCCTGTGGATGTTCGTGGTAGCGATAACCATGAAGAGCAAATGGTAACATCTCATGCCAATCTTTGTAAGTCACCGTCATCTTCTGATAATCTTCTTAATGTTTTTGTTGGCGGCTTCCATGCGCCATTCATCTTAGGCCGATAAGGAGAAGAGTTGTGATGCTTGATCTTGAGCTGCGAGTTCGGTGATCATCTTGTTGTTGAGATTGGAACCGTTATCTGTGATAATCCTTTCAGGAGTGCCATACCGACAGATAAGATTATGCTTGATGAATCGAGCCACTACATTCTTGGTAACAGATGCATACGAGGCTGCTTCTACCCACTTGGTAAAGTAATCGATTGCCACAAGGATGAAACAATGTCCATTGGAAGCTGTGGGCTTGATTTCTCCGATCATGTCAATGCCCCACATTGCAAAAGGCCAAGGAGAAGTTAAAACATTCAGAGGTACTGGAGGTACGTGCACTTTGTCGGCATAAATCTGGCATTTGTGACAAGATCGAGCATAGCGGTGACAATCAGCTTCCATGGTGGACCAATAGTAACCTGTTCTCAAAATCTTCTTAGCCATAGTGTGTCCACTGGAGTGGGTACCAAATTCGCCGTGTAACTCTTCCATGATACGTATTTTGTTTTCGTCTACACAGTAAGCACAAGTCGTGGTTGCTTGTATAAGATGTCGTTCTTGAGGAAGAATTTGGATGCAAATCTTCTCATGAACTTCTTATCATTAATGATGCCCTGCGGATATTCACGAGTCTCAAGATACCTCTTCACGTCATAGTACCAAGGTTTCTCTTCGTCAAGCTCACAATACGTTGGTTCGTCGAACCTCTCAATGATGATCCGGGAGCCTCGTTGTCCCATCGACCTTGAACATAGGCGACATAGTAGCTAATGCGTCCAACCGATTTCTCGTGGAATGTGATTGAAAGTGATCTCTTCAAAGTAGGGATCAAACTCGAACATGCTCTCGATATGGAATGAGATTCGGATGCTCGTATCCCACTCGCCCTTAATCGATCACTAAAGAGTCTCCATATACTTGTAAGAACTTGATTCTTAAGTCAACAGCTTTAAGACTCATAATGCACGCCGTACTCGGCCATATTATTGGTGCAACTGAAACATAATCGGCGGTGAAAGGCGATGTCCTGTAGGGGATGTAATGATGGCGCCAATGCCATTGCCGCGTTTGAGGCTCCATCAAAGACCATGGTCCATCGGGATCCTTGTTCGGTCCTTCGTCGGGCACGGTTCTTCGTAATCTGTAACTAGTAGAACATCTTCATCCGAAATTGAAGCATAGGCGATAGTCATCTACGGCTTGATGAGCCAAATGATCGGCTACCACACTTCCTTTGATCGCTTTCGAGAAGTGTTTGGATGTCATATTCGGTCAAGATCATTTGCCATCTTGCTATTCTTCCGAGAGTGGTTTCTCAAAGATGTATTTTATCGGATCCATCTTAGAAATCAACAAGGTAGTGTGAGTCAACATATCTGTCTTAGTCGTGAGCCCAAGCCAAGCGTTGCAAGTTTTCTCAAGCTGAGTATCTTGTTTCACATCGGTAAACTTTTGCTAAGGTAGTATATTGCATGCTCTTTTCGACCGGACTCGTCATGTTGCCCCAACACACACCCCATTGAGCTTTCTAACACATCAAGTACATGATAAGAGGTCTTCTTCGCGGCATCGGGATAGGAGGATTTCAGGTATTCCTTGATTTTGTCAAAGCGATCCGCAATCGCCATTCCATTCCACTACCTGATCTTTAGCAACTTGAAGATTGGCTCACAGGTAGCAGTTAGGTGTGCAATGAATCTGGCAATGTAATTCAATCGGCCCAAGAAACCTCTGACTTCCTTCTCGGTGCGGGGAGTTGGCATCTCTTGAATAGCTTTAACCTTGGCGGGATCAACTTCAACACCTTTACCACTGATAACAAACCCTAGGAGTTTTCCAGATCTGACTCCAAAGGTGCACTTGTTAGGATTCGTCTCAATCAGCTTCTTCAACCGTCGAGTTTACGCAAATGACCGAGGTGTTCTTCTTCAGTCTGTGATCGAGCTATCATATCGTCGACGTAGACCTCTATCTCGTGATGAATCATGTCATGAAATAATGTAACCATAGCACGCTGATAAGTGGCGCCTGCGTTCTTCCCGAACGGCATAACCTTGTAGAAAGTGCCCCACTGTAACAAAAGTAGTCTTCTCCATGTCTTGGAGCCATTTTGATCGATTGTAAGGAGAAACCATCCATGAAGGAGAAAACCTTGTGTTAAGCGGTGTTGTCAACCAGAACATCAATATGAGGAAGTGGGAAATCGTCTTTCGGACTCGCTTTGTTCAGATCTCTGTAATCCACACACATTCGTACTTTACCATCCTTCTTAGGTACGGGTACCACATTTGCAACCCAGGGATAAGAGGTGACACTAAGAAACCGCGTTGAACCGCTTCATAACTTGGCTTTGATTTTCTCGACATCTCGGACGACACGACGAACATTCGTTTTCCGAGAAAACCTTCTTTTGTCGGCAATCGGTGTACCACGATATCAATGTCCAACCGCATGTCTTCGTATGACCAAGCAAAAACCTCAACATAGTCTCGTAGCATCCGAACCAACCTTTCTTTAACACTTCTCAAGACCCGCTCCTATCTTGATCTCTTTTCTCTTCGTCGGTACCAAATTCACAACCTCAACTCTCTTCGTGTGGTATAACTCGCTCTTCTTGTGGCAAGTTCTCCGGCACTTCACAATCTTCCTCACTTTCGTCTTTTGGTAGATCGGATTATCGAAGTCATATTTAGCACTAGCATAGTTATTAACGAGATTCGGAGTGATTCGCGTGTATCACGTGTGTAAGAACACATAGCTTTTGAAGGGTGATAAAGTAAAAGAAAGAAAACAAACAATTGAATGCAAAAGTCCAACGAATTTATTGAATGAAAATACGCAAACGACGATAATAACCCTCATAAACGAGCCATGATGCCCAAGGCACTAGGCTTTCAAAGTTTATTGTTCAAACATAAAGAAATACGAAAAGCAAAACAAAACAAGAGCAATTACTCGACTAAAGGAGATTGGTATGACGTCTTGATCTTCCAATTCTTGAGCCCATGATCCGAGTTGGGAAGATCCACTTGTTGATGTCGGCCGTTGTCTTCTATAGCATGGATTCCACTGGGCGATGCGGAAAGGAAGTGGCGGCACGTTCGCGTATCATCTTCGACCCTTGATGGTGAAGCCTAAACCGGTCTTGTCAAATTTGAAAGGAAGATTAGGAGCTGTCCCCAAATAGCACTACCTCCTTGTTCAACAAGGCTTGAGCATCTTTCGTGAGGCCATTCTAGGTGGAGCTTGTGTAACTTCAGAGTGACGGGCAACTGGGTATTGTTTCAAAAGCTTGACAGGAGTCTCGAAGAATTCACCCTCCATCTCGAGATAGCGGAATGATGTAGATGGTGACCATATACTCTTCTTCACCACACCGTAACAACTTTCCCTTTCACCGGTACTTTTTCGATGCAAAGTAGGTACCCGCCCATGTATCCAAGGGCCCAAGTAAGCAAGAATAAGTGGACGGATGTCCATGACAAAGAAAGTAGAGTCAGGGAACCGACTTTAACAGAGTGAGCTCCAAGTACCGCTTAGAACCATCAAAAGCTCTCACAATAATGTCACTGGGTCTCAGAACCAACCCTTCGACATCAAGTTGATCAAAAGCAGTCTTCGGAAGGATATTCAGAGCAGAACCGGTATCTACCAGAACATGAGATAATGTAGTGCCCTTGCATTCAATGGAGATGTGCAAGGCCTTGTTATGTTTCTTTCCGGAAGGAGTCAAATCAGCATCAGAGAAGCCTAGGCCGTTGTTGGCAGCCAGGCTAGCAATACAAACTTCGAATTGATCAGTAGTAGTGTCTTGCGGCACATGAGCATTCTTCAGAAACTTCACCAAGGCGTTAGCATGAGCCTCGAGCATAAGAGCGAGCAAGCATGGAGATCTTGGACGAGTCTGTCCAACTGTTCCACAACATTGTAGTCACTCTTCTTGATAATTTTGAATTTCCTCCATTTCTTGTTTGGAGGTGTCTTGACAACTTCCTTTGGTACTTTGAGCGGGATGAGTTCTTGGTTCTTTCCTCTAGGGGATATTGATTGAGTAGGCGGAATGCGAGTTGGAGTCGCAGATGTCTTTGGAGGAGAGATATCGAGAGAATACCCTTCGTTCGGGTCACCTTCGGATCCGGTGATGTTGTCAATGTCGAATAGAAACTTGATAAGATCTTCAATTGTCAGAGGATCTTGCTTGACACCATGATAGTAAACATCAGCTCCATAATTCCAAGGGATAGCTTTGTCAGAGGAATATGGCACTGGTCTTGGAGAAGTGATAATGAGAGGTGCCACTCTAGGCACAGGATCAGCAGAGGAAATCCTTATTGTGTTAACATCAGCATAGTCTTCTGAGAAATCGTCACCCCATCCGGTCGCTTTAACATCTTCAATAGGAATCTTGTAACTATCAGGGACAGTGTACTTCACCATGTAATCATATTTTCCACTTGGCTGCCCCAAGGTATCCCACATAGATGATACAGTTTCATTCGCATTGTCAATCCTTAACTTAGACATTTCCTCACACAACTTCTGCACAGGTGGTTTCAGAAATAGTATCTCACGGTTATCCATCATGCACTGAACACGTCTTCTCAACCAAGCGCAACCATCAGGTGCAGACGAGCACCAACGACAACTCTCTGGGCATCCTGGATTGACACCGGCTTGCAACAAATTCTTCTTAATAGTCATCAGTGGAATGGTCAAGTCATCTATGTTGAAAACATAAGTATCGTCACTAACAGCATTGGAACTCTTGTCATGGTTAGGCATAGGCGCGTTGATCACATTCGGAGTCTCAACAGGAGGGTCAAACTCAATCTGCTTAGCTTCGATCATATCCTCGAATCTTGTTTTTGAGCCCAACAATTGTCGTCGTGCCTGGGTTGGAATGGTAAGCACACTTAGCATTAGGATTGTACTTGGAGAGGAAGTGTTGACATTTTGTGGAGGATCCTCAAGGTGTCACTGCGTTCAACATGTGTTGCAAGGCTTGCGACAATGGCATGTTGATCTTAGAATCGTATTGTGGCGCTGCGCTACGCTTGTCTCACCGAGGTTGTGTTGATGTAGGATTGGAGATTACAACCGCCCTGATTGAGCACGGTCGGTCTTGGCTCGGCTTTTTCGACCATACGGCATTAGTTTCTTTCTTAGCACCAAAAGATCTCTTCGCAGATTCAAGATGTCTCTACATGAATCTTCCCACTCTTGATACCTTCATACGCCTTTGTCAATATCAACTCGGTGAATCCGGATGAAGAATTTCCAATCGATGATTGAAGAATGGGCTGTCGGTGTTCCATAAACATATCAACCAACTCCCTATTGGACAAGGGTGGTTGAACTCACTGCTAGATCTCTCCACTTCGAGCATACTCCTTGAACTTCTCGTCACGACCCATAGACATGCTTTGTAGTTGCATGCGAGTGGGTGTCAATTCACATACTCATCTGTCTAGAAAGCATCACTAAGTCACTCCAAGTACGGATACGGTCATTCTCTGGTGATAGTACCACTCCAACTGGGTTCGGACAAACTCTCTTGAAAATAGTGCATCCACAACTTTCATCATCGGTGTGGGATTGATCTTCGAACATAGGACTTCAAATGCGACTTAGGGCAAGACATGCCATCATACTTGGCAAAAGTAGGAACTTTGAATTTGGGAGGAATCACAACACAGAACAAGACTCGGATCGTCAAAGTTCAGCCGGACATCTTCGGTTTTCCACAACATTCGTATTCGAGTTGTTTGTACTTGTCATCTTCATCAGTGTTGGCTATAATCGAGTGGTCCTCTCCTCCTTTCTTTGGCTCACGCCGCTCACCTTCATCACCCTTGGTACTCCCTCGGCATGGACACTTCCTTCAGAGAGCTCAATCGGTGACCACTTTAGGACCCCTTTGAAGCGTCTACCCATGTTAAGGAGACCAACAACCTTCTTCTTCTTGTTGATGAGCTTCTTGGATCTTCTTGGCCTTGGACCAAGTGGTAAACATCTCTAAACGAGCATTCGGAGATCTTTGACATCTGCTCAAGAGCCATTTCGCTAAAATAAATAGCGAGCAAATGAGAAAACCAATCTCCAATGTACGTGATGCAATGTTATGCTATGATATGCAATGTTTATGCGAATGCAATGCAATGTTTTCAAGGACCTAAGAGATTTAAATTTGTTAAACAAGCAATGAACAAACATTTATTAGTACTTCTCATTATTATTTTTTTCTTTTTAAGTACAAGAGATAGTTCAAAGCAATAAAAGAAAACATAAACATCCTAAAGCTCTAAGTCTCCCATGGGCGCTTCTCTTGGTGCCGATGTAGCGTTGATGTTTTCCTCGTGAAGTAGCTTGGTCAACTCTAGAACTTTCTTCTCGCTTGCATAGCATTGAGCTTCAAAGGTATCCTTTCTTCTTTAATCGAATCCGGGATCTCTTCAAGTCTTCAAAATCGGTAGGCATGTCGGGATGGAGAACAGCATAGGTACGTCACCTATAGCAACAGTTCCATAATTACGGTAGAGCAGTGAATGGCATCATGAGGTTTTGAGCTCGAGCTCGCACCCATTTGAGGTAAGGTTCCCAAGGAATGGAGTTCGGTGCCCCAAAGTCTTGGTATCGTCTTCTTACCCCAAGCATGTATAAACCTTCGGTAACGGAGATCGTGATTGTAATCGAACACAATATCTTGGAGAAGCATATCATGTGGACCATCTCTTCGGGCAAAACCAAACTGACGTAAAGCTAGAGAAGGGTTGTAAGTAATACCTCCCCTTATACCAAGGAGTGGTACATTAGGGAATTCTCCACAACGCTCAATGAATGTGAAGTCCTTTTGAGAGAAAAGATTCCAACGGATATCTGAATGAGAGAGTGACATCAATCTTTGAGACCATCTCAACCTTTGTTCATTCTTCAAAACTGATGGAGGAAGGTGTGAAATAAACCACCTTGAAAGCAACGGTACACAACACATGAGAGTTCCTTGTCGCTTAGTAGCAGTGTGAGAGAATGTAGAATGTCTCCAAGTAAGGTAGGCACAGGATTACGGGTAAGAAACAACTTGATGGCATTGACATCTATGAATTGATCCGAGTTAGGGAATAGAACCAAACCATAAATTAGCAAGGCCACAATGTTTTCAAATGCATGGAAACTCATAACTTTGAGGAATTCTCGGGCTTTCTTGATTAAGAACTTGGAAAGTAAACCCCTAACTCCACTTCTAGTTTCCCAATTGGCTTCAAGATGTGATGCATGTCTTCGAACTTAGGAACCTTTTCTAAACCGGTGAATGGCATTTGGTCAAGAACAGTACCCAAGTAGCTTAGAGAACTCTTCTAAGGTAGGAACCAACGATAATCGGAAATGTAAAGCAATGGTGTTTCGGATCAAAGAACTGGAATAGGACATGCATCATATCTTCTTCAAACCGAGATAACCAAATCAAGTAGATAACCATGTCTTTTGATGAACCGAGCATGGTCGGAATTTCAAACTAATTCTTTGAGTTGAGAAGGATACCCATGAAGTTGATTCGGATAGTCTTTCTAGAAGCCATAATCCCTACAAAACAGAGCAAAGATAAATCCCTAGGTCCTTGAAATAGTTAGAAATGATATGCAATGCGAATGATGTCATGATGTCATGTTTAGCACACACAAGCAATTCACACAATGAGCCTAGGTTTAAGGCTTGCATGAGGTATAGGTGATTACCCCACCAAAAGTTTGAGTTGGTTCATCCCGTCCTATAATAGTAACGGTTCTAGGAATCTCACAATCATTTCAATACGACGCCAATCGATCCAAAAGTCTCGATCTCAATGAGCGTAGCATCGAGTATCAACCAACCTCGGTCTACACCAAAGCCGCCATCTCACTACCTTCTAATGGCTAAGATGGATCAATTAAGGTTCTAAAAGTTTAGTTAGCGCTTGAAGCAAAGATGAATGAAAAAATACGCTAACGTAGCCATCATGTTGACGTAGTTATCTAAGTCGCGATGATCTAATGCTACTTACCTAAAAGGAAACCCGGATCCGGTGTAGGATCCCCAACAATATAATACCCAAGCAACCCTTAAAGATAAAGCATACAAGTCAAACAAAAGCAAAATGTTATCTAGAAATCCCTAAGGCAATTCTCTCTTTGGATTGTCCCAGAGTTCAGTAACACGGTGAACTGACTTTGTAGGATTTTGTATCCAAATGTGCGGATAGCAAGAGTCGCCACCGACTTTTATTTTATCCAATTAAGGGAAGGTAAAAGAGAAAAAGACCTTCGTTAGATTTCGAGTTCGGGAGAATGGTTATGAAAAGGAAGGTATTAGCACCCTTTCCATCCGTAGTTATCTACGGGCTCTTAGTTGCTCTAGATCACTTTTAAAATTGCTTTCGTGTGTTTGACAAAGATGTTTTGAAAAAAAAGGCATTTCGCTTTGACTTTGTAATGACTCATGTAGGAGTGTATACAAAGTGTTCGGAAATGTTTTGTTTTTGAAAGAGAATTTGAACTTTGAAAAAGTGTGTGGTGTGAAAAGCATTTGATAGAGCAAGCAACTAAGAGACTTATTTACCCACTCAGAATTGGTCGTTTTGTTGTACTTCTACATTCCTTTAGAATAGCGCTAGCCATACCATTAGTTAGTAGGTAGCTCCATTCGTTGGATGTAAGCGGGACATTCGAAGGACATCGGATGGTCATAGAAGGCAACTTGTAGGAAGTATCCTAGCACATTCAGGGACCATCATCATTTTCGAGGCGACAATCGAGGTCAAGATCATGTATTCGGAGGCGACATCGTGGGTCTTATGATCTTTGTATCGAAGGGACTATGATGATTTGTTCGAAGGCAACGGTGCTAGAATACCTCTACTCGAGGACATGACCATTTTGAAATCGAAAGGCATCGAGAGAATTACCCTAAGCGTGTGTGAGAGAAGTGTGTCAAATTCAGATATTTTATCTTGAAATTAGTGTGAGCTATGTCCAATTATTATCTTGCCATACACGCCTAGTTACTAACATTTATAGGGTGCGGAAAGTAAAATGCGGAATGTAAAGTGCGGAAAGGTAAATCCTACGCTATTACATGGCTTTAGATACATAATTTAAAATGCGGAAAATAAAACCCTAGATTAAACTATTACAACCCATGAGCAATTACATTATTGGAAAAGAATAAAACGATAAAAGAAAACGTCCGAATCTGCAACTGTGAAAGAATAAGAAAATCGGAAATATGATGAAATTGAAATAAGAGAAAATGTTAGAAAAAATGCAATTTTAAATATGAGAAAATTAATATATGCTGGAAATATGATAAATATATTAAAATAATTTTTTTGGATTTTTTTGGAAAAGATTTAATAATTAAAATGCAATTTATAATGATTTAAATGCAAAAATATAAATAAAATAAATATGCATGCAAAAATTATATTTTTTAATTTATTAAATTAAATAAAGGTTTTTATGAAAATAATGTAAAAAGAAAAAATGTTTTTGGTAATTTTTAAATGCAGAATAAAAAATATGAAAACAATTAAAATAACATGCAAATATTAGAAATAATTGGAAAATAGAAAAATATGAAAAATAGAATTTTAAACCAGAATCGAACGAGACATCCCTTCAAACCTTAAAACCAACATGTTGACCACTACGCCATGATGCACTTGGTGTTTGAAAAGTCGGAAACAAATCAATATAAGTGATGACGCCGGGATATTTTGAAAAATCAAACACACCGCGGCCCCAGTTGATTTTGAATGGACGAATCAAGCTAAAGCGCCACGCGAGCTACGCCGGTTTCAACATCGGTCAACGGCCGAGCCCTAGCTCCTTGCCTTCTCCGATCGAGCAAAATCAAAACCCGCAAAACACGAAAGATAAATGGCAAAGGAATATACCCCCTAAATCGACCCTTGCGATTCCAATGGTGGCCTCTTTTCCCTAAAAGTGCTGTATAGTTCGGATTGCCTAGCCATGGCAAATCGTGATTCCACGTATAAGCTTTGAAACGATGGCCCAGATCCATCATATGCAACCTCATGAACACAACCAAATCGTTAAAATCAATTGAAAGCAACAGATAATAAAAATGCAAAGATCAGAGAGTTTTGAATATGTATGTATGTATATGCATCGATTCAGCTTGCTTTGATCAATGATAAGAGTGTATACTTACTCAAACCTACCTCCTGAAGACAATGAGATGGTTTTGATGGTGAAAGTGTTGTATGGAATTCGATTTTCAAAAGTTTTGAGAAAATTTTTGCAAGAATAAGGGTTTGGCTTGAGCTAGGGTTTTCGTCCCTGTGGCTTGTGATCTTGCTGAGCATTTATAGAGAAAGTTTGGATGGCAAAAGGAGTGAAAAAAGATTGATCCATCAATGTGCAAATATTTTCCAATAAATTCAAATCAAATTTTGAAGAAAATATGATTTTCTCATCAATGCCATGGCTTGCACGAATTTGGAAAGGATCATGGGCTTTCTTGGACATTAAGAGAGATATAAATCCAATTTAATTGAAAAAATAACTTAATTTTCATATTTTACATAATTTATTTTTGAATTAAATGTTGTAAAATTCAAATATAAACCATGAAAATAGAAAATCACCAATGCCAAGCTTTTATGGGTCAAGAATAACATCATGAACAAGTTTGGATCAAAAGATTATAGGCCCATTTGGAAAATTTTGATTTTTTGAAGTATCTCTCTTTGTGCATTCTTCCAAAATTGCCCAACTTGTAGATGGTGTAACTTACTCAATTTTCCACATTTTTGAGTGTTCTTGGACTTTTTGGAAAGCTCTAAGAGTCCTCTAACCAATGTCTTTGGTCTCATCTCATTTGGAATTACCATGCTCAATATATCTTCAAAACAAAAAGTTGACTTTTTGTTGACTTTGAAAATGACCTGTAATGTTTTGAGCTATACCTCTCAAATGAAGCATTTTTTTGGACATTCTTGTGAGACATGAAGTTGTAGAGAATTGAATTTCCTTCAAAACAAGAGGTGGTGGAAAAATTTCTGAGAAAGTATGAGAAAGTTATGATCAGTCAAAGTTCAGTTGACTTTTCATCTAGAAACCCTAATTTAGAAAGTTTGACTTTTGGGCAAATCTTGAGTTTTCTTGATGAATCATGATCAACCCTTGATCAAATGATGAATGTAACTTCAAAATGAGGATATTGACCAAAAATCAGAAGTTTTGACTGTATGTTGACCACAGTTGACTTTTTGTCCAATACACCCGATTTTCAACCATCTGAACCATTGTCTGAGGAAACTTGACTTGTGAGGCTTGAAACTTGACATGGAGAATCTTTGAAGCATATGAGGAGGCATGAAGGCCATTGGAGATGTTGGAAATCCATTTTGACTTGAGAGATACCAAACCCTAGTTTGGGTTGATTGTCTAGGAGAGAGTTTGTCTGATCAACTCTTGAGGAATCCTTGAGCATGGATGTATGAAATCTCTTGAGTAGATGGAGGGCAAATTTTGGGGTATGACAACTGCCCCTAGTTAAAGATCTAAGCACTTTAAGATTTAATTCATCGTTAAAGTCTTACCGAGTGCCTTCAAATGATTTGTCAAATGAACGAATCTCTTTTGCAAGTCAAGGATGGATTCTCCAGGCTGCATTCAAAATAATTCGTATTCTTGACTCAAAGTATTCAATCTAGATCTTTTGACTTCTACGGTTCCTTCATGAGTTTCTACAAGAGACTCCCATATTTCCTTTGTTGTTGTGCATGTCGATACTCGAAAGAATTCATCCATACTAAGAGCACCTTAAAGGAGATTGATTGCCTTTTTGTCATAGAGAACTTTTTTCATATCATCGTCATCCCATGATCCTTTAGGCTTTGATGAACCAACACCATTGACAACACATACCGGAACAAATGGACCATTCTCAACAGCATCCCATATTTCTTCTCCTTGCACTTCAAGATGAGCCTTCATGCGAATTTTCCAAAAGTCAAAGTATTCACCACAAAACAATGGAGGCTTGTTGTTACTACCACCATCTTTGAAAATCGAGTTTTGATTTGCGGAAGCCATTCTGGATCTTTAGGAACAAGTTAACTATAACTTGCTCTGATGTCAGTTGTAAGTATGAAGTGTGCCTAAGAGGGGGAGGGTGAATTAAGTGTTTAAAATTTTTATCAATTTTTATGAATACTTGATACAATATTTTCTAGTTTGGTGTATGAAAGTATATAAGTAATTATTTCTTTTCTGGTTAAGATATTGATGAAAACGGTTAATGCGGAAAAGTAAAGAACACAAGGATATATCTTGGTTCCCCTCACAGATCGAGAGTACTCCAGTCCCTTACAACATGCAAGAGATTTCACTATAGTTAGAATGATTGTACAACCTATTCACACCAATGGTGATGCCTACTACATAACCTATAGGGAGACCAAAGGCTCTTAAAACCTTTAAGGTCTAAAACACTAAGTGCAAGAAGAACAATCCTCTTCAATGCACATCTTGCTTCCAACAATCCTGGACAACAAGAATACAACAAGAATATATGATTTTTATAAGAGTTTTTTGAGTTTGTAAGATTGTAGAACAATATCACTTTGAGTGATTTATCAATATACTTGATCTTCCCTTCCAATAATAATAATTCACAATGACTTAGAGATATAGATTGCTCAAGATTTTCTGGTTTATGTAATGTGAAAGTATGCATAAAATCTTATATGAAAGACGAACACATGAATGTGAATATGTCATGCAATCATGTTTGAAACTTAGCGAAATCAAATGTATATGTCATGCAATCATGTTAGGAACTTTGAGCATCTAAAACTTAAGTATTTGTGAGGCATTGTTATTATACCTTCTCAAAGTTTGTTAATTGTCTTGAGCAAAGTCTTGATCATGATGTTTTAACTTTAAAGTGCATTTTGTCTTGAGAAATATCTTTGCCTTCTGCTACGAGGTTTGCTTCATCAAAACATGATATCTTTATTGAGATTGAGAAGCTTGATTCTACAATATTTTTAAAATACAACATAAGTTATTAATATTTTGAAACTATTTATCAAATTTATAAACTAAAACAATAAAATTCTATAATTTGTAAATATTATTTTAATAAAAAATAAAAAATTTCTCATAATATTTTTATATTTTAAAACATATTAAATTACCAAATTAAAATATATTTTTATAAAAAGTTAAACTATATTTTTAGTTAAACACATGCTTTATTTAACTAAATATAAAACAAATTTATTTCAACAAAAATATCGGAGAAGAGACAACTATGATAAAGGCTAATTTTACACATGTAAAAAAAGTAGGATTTATTCAAAGAAAAACAATAAGAATTCGATAAAAATTTGAGAAAAAGTGATGTATTGACCGTGTAAAATATTTTACATTGTCAACCAATCATCATTATAAATTTAATTAAATCACTCTTTTATTTTTAAAAAAATTAATGACTCAATATTTTAATGACTTTTTTATTAAATGGTAGTGTAAAATTATTTTACATTCTCAATACATATACATTAAAATCTAAAAATTTACATTATTTAAAATTTATTTCAATATTTTAAGAAGGAATTTAATGGTAGTAGAAATATTACATAAATAATTTAAAATATTGGAATACATGGTTGTCATTGAACCATTTATTTTTTCTTTAAGAAAGTTTGATATATTTTGAAAAATATATGTTATGCAAATACTTTGACAATCAATTAGGAGTATATATTTCAATAAATTATTACTTTTAAATACTGACATCATATAACTACGTGTTAAACTAGTATAGTATAAAGTATCTTTAATTTTTTTTGGTAAAAAATAAAGAATTTAATTATAATGTACGATGTGTGAAAAAATTTATCTCCGTTAATGATAGTGCTCTGTAAATAATTGTTATATAGATATTTAATAAAAATATTTTAAAATATTAAATAATAAAAATATTTTAAAATTTATAATATAAATAATACTTTCAGTCCGTGCGATGCATATATTTAAACAAGATTTTATATTAAATTTAATACTTAAACGTGTATTCTGTTTTAATATATTAAGAATGTGAGATTTTACATAATTATTATTAATTGAGGATAGACAAATATTTTATTTTGTCAATCTACTATATATATTTTTTTAATCGTTAAATTGTAAATGAAATTTAATTTTTATATTAATTATTAATAAAATAATATTTATATATAGTTGTCTAGAATTTTAGACTTGGCAATTAATCTCAAAAACAAATAGTTGTATCTTTTTATTGATTTTTTTTTATGTATCTTTTTATTGAGAAAAATTTTTTTAAATAACCAAAAAAAAAAAAAAATTACAAAAATGTCCCTAAAAAAAAAATTATTCCAAAAATGTCCAAAAAATTTGAAAATATACATAGCCACTTGATGTTATATTCCATTTTTTTTTTTTAAATTTTTTTTTTCAAAATTTTTTAAATGATTTTTAATTGATTTTAATTATAAATAAATTATTTTAAATACAAAAAAATTATTTTAAGGTGAAATAAAATATTTAAGAAATTATGAAAATTGTTTTTATAATTTTTCAAATTTTTGTAAGTGATATTTAATTGTTTTTAATTGTATTTAATTGTTTTAATTATAAATAAATTATTTTAATTAGAAAGAAAATATTTAAGAATTTATTTATTTGTTTTATAATTTGTAATATTTTCTAAGCAATTGTTTTTAATTGTTTTTATTTATAAATTATATATTTCTCAATTATATATTTATTTGTTTTTGTTGTTGTTAATTATAAAAATTATTTTAAATACAAAAATGTATTTTAATTATTCTTAAAAATATTTTGAAATTTATTTAATTTTTTTAATAATTTTAGAATTTTTAAGCAATTGTTTTGTAATTGCATTATTTATTAAGTTGATATATATATATATATATATATATATATATATATATATATATATATATATATATATATATATATATATATAATCTCATTATTTATATATTAACTTAATAAATAATTAAATAATATTATTTATAAGTTATTAAATAATATTAATTTAAATATACTAAACTATAATAATAAAGACAATATATTTATATTGAAAATAATACAAATAATAAAGGTTACATATTTTAATGCGGTCCCTTGTATGATCCGCACGGGGTCTAACAACTCTCCTAGATGGTTCACGTGGTGGTGGTGCTTCCTATTCCCGCCTCGTCCGCCCCTTGGCCTTTGCCTTTGTGGTTGCGTTGAAGTCCCTTCGGCCGTAGGAAAGGCGGGTGACGCCTCAAAGCGTTGCCTTGGTGGGACAAACCGACTCTACTTGGTGCGCCCTCGAAATGCGGTAATTGGTAGTTTTGGGTTGAATCGGGTTGGCCATAGATGTATGTTTGTTGTGGTGTGTAGTAGTCGGGTTGATAATCCTCTTGTATGCCGTGGGACTAAGTGGAGGACTAGAAGAGCCCGGACATCGTCGTGATGGAAGTGTTGAGATTGGTGTTGATGGGGGTATAGTTTTGATTTATGGGGTGGACATGTGTTGATGGTGGCGGGAATGTTGAGGTGCGTGTTGGTAATCTTCATGGTGTTGAGGTTGAGTTTGGGGTATATATTGTTGAGATTGTTGTGGTGGTTGTGGTTGGTAAAATGGTGGTTGGTGGTTGTTGTTGTTGTTGTTGGTAATATGTTGGTTGTTGTTGTTGTTGGTAATATGTTGGTTGTGGTGGTTGTTGATGGAAATAGGGTGTTGCAACCGAGGGTCGTCAAGTAAAAGGGTCGACACAATCATTTCGGATTGGTATTTGCTCTATACCAATCCACATATTCCTTGGGCTTCATTTCATTGGGCGCCACAGGAATTGTAGGACGAGTGGGCACGCTCTTTCCACATTTTTCGAACTCCTTTGCAAAAGCCTTCCGTTCGTTCATACCACGGTGGTGACTTTTTAAGATGCCAAGGTTCCAAGGACAATGGGGGCCAGGATTTCCGATGCATGCCAAATTGTAGTTTGACACGGTCACTTTGGTGCATCTCCACCGTGGTGAACCGAATGATAGTTGTTGTGTCCAAATGCGTCTTCGGATTAGGTTGGTGTTCCAATCCCACGGTCTCGGATAAACTACAAAGAAAAAATAAATACTTTAGTCATGAGAATGTTTGATATTAATAAATTAGTTAGATGAGGAATGATTTAGTAGTAATACGCCTTCCGATCCAATAGTTGACGATAAAATATTATTTTATTTTTGGGGTTAGTAATCTAGGCCATTGCAATGAACCTAAACAAAAAAAAGAACAACAATATTATTTACAAATATTTATAGAATAAATATACAAAAGGAAATGACATCAAAAATTTACCTAGTTGCGTAGGAAGGAGTAGTTAGGGTTTTCGGTGCTAGCCTTGGCAATCTCCACCACCCCATGTTTGAAGCAAAAAGCACATCCGAAAAGGTACATGGTCCTTTGTGCATTTTACACAACGAGCTATACAGTAAGCCAACACAGAACCCCAACTATATGTGCTTATTAAATCTATGTCCTCGAGCAAACTCAAGTACATAAAGTTTATGCTATTTCTGTTCCTTCGAAATAGCAAGTGTCCAAATAATAACATGATATAAAATCTTGTTTTAATTATTTTTCTTCTTGGATTCCTCGCTTAAAACAATACTATCATGATATGCATGGAGGCTCGAAAGTTTAATACCGCCCTTGCTTTTGCATTTCCTCACCTTCGACTAGATCTACGCCCAACATTCGAACACATATTTCGTTGCTCAGACGCGTTCAACAAGCTTCCCATCAATGCGAAGACCAAAGCATGTACACGTCCTCGAGTGTGACGGTACATTCACCAGTTGGTAGGTGAAAAGTGTGGGTCTCTGGTCTCCAACGTTCACACAAAGCAAGTATAAACTTGACATCAATTGTGGCATTAACCACATTCATAACATTACCAAACCCCGCACGCTGTATGTAAGGTATGCACCATGGGTCTGGATAAGGCATCGGGTGTGAACGTTGACGAAATTTCTTTACATCCTTTAAAGACATACAATATAAACAAGCATTAGAATGGAGTTTTAAAAAATTAAATTATAAACATACAAAAGAGGACGTGTTCAAGTAAAACTTACGAATGAGGCAATGTTAGTGCCTCTGTGTTCTTGGCCCATGGTTAGTAGAGACATGATTGCAAAGTAGAACGTAGGTGAGTTGTTGAAAGAGTGACCTGCTATTTATAATCTTATTCAAAAAGTGTGATTATGCAAAATTTTGCCAAGTGTAACGCATGCAATGCAGATCTGCATGCATTAGGACAACTAATGGTGCACTTGTCATGTCTAGAGGCATCTTGCATGGGCATGCGTGAGAATCTTGCATACTTGACCAATGCAGGGTGGCGGATGGGAATCTGAGAGACTTGACACGACCACGCATGCGGAGGCAGTGGCGGCTTGCATGATGGGAATCTGAGAGACTTGACACGACCATTGCATGCGGAGACGGTGGCGGCTTGCTGGATGGGAATCCTGAGAGACTTGACACGACCATTGCATGCGGAGACAGGTGGCAGCTTGCATGATGGGAATCCTGAGAGACTTGACACGACCATTGCATGCGGAGACAGGTGGCAGCTTGCATGATGGGAATCCTGAGAGACTTGACACGACCATTGCATGCGGAGACGGGTGGCAGCTTGCATGATGGGAATCCTGAGAGACTTGACACGACCATTGCATGCGGAGACGGGTGGCAGCTTGCATGATGGGAATCCTGAGAGACTTGACACGTCTACTGCATCCAAGGCCTAGGTGAATAAGTTGCTCCACTATATATTCAGGCCTTTAGTTAGAAAAAAAATCACACAACTTTTCACAAAGTATTCTCACCTTCCTTTACCACACATTCACATACCGCACACAAATATTCAAATATCATGGCATCTTCATCACAATACAAAATCAAAGCTCACATGAATGGCGAGACATATGAATGTAATATGTCCGCTTCCTATTTAGGAACACCGATCGCACTCGATTTTGTCTAAACAGGAGTGACTCCTACCCGAAAAAAGCTAGAGTCCAAACTTAGACAACCCGTGTCACAAATATTTTATCAACAACCTTTTTCACCGATAATAACTCAAGACGGTTTTATAAGTCATTGATTCAAAATGACTCGGAGGTACAAAACATGTTTCGTATCCATGAGTATTCCGTTACGATTATATTGTTTTGTACATTATTTTAGAACAGACTCAAGCATCACAGAATGTCCAACACGGTTATTGATCCGTGGTTGATGAACAAGATGTGAACATCCCGTAGAAGACGATGGAGTTGATGACGCAGAAGACGTGGTTGATGACTTGGTGAACCGGATTCCGAGCGATGAACAAGTACAAATACCGGAGCGCAACGCTACTCACCGCTGGGCACTTCACAACCCTTAACTTGGGAGAGGATGAGCCCTCGAAGATATGTTCTTCAACCCGTATATGCGGTCCGACGAGGAGTTAAAGAAAGGTGACCAATTTCGGACCAAAGAAGCGTGCTCGCTAGCAATAAAAAGCGGCACATGAAAAGCGTGGTTGACTACAATGTCAACAAATCCAACCGAACGATCGTCATTTCATGTAAAACCCAGTGTGGGTACAGTTGATGTCATCGTATAAGAAGAAATATAATGCGTGGGTGATAGGGTCAATTTCACAACCACACACGCGTCAACACGAACTTGGCACAAGATCATCGTAAACTTAGTCACGATATGATCGCCATTCCATTTTACCTCTTGTTGAGGCCGACCCATCATCAAGGTGAAGACAATTATCTCCCACGTGTTCTTTGTATTCAAATATACACCGTCGTATCGAAGGCACGGTTAGCGAAAACCAAGGCAATTGAACGGTTTACTGAATTGGGAGGAGTCGCAAGCAACTTCCACGATACTTAGCCGCACTACATTTGTATTCTCCGGACGGTTTCAATAATGGAGACATTTGACAAGACCCTAATGGAAATTGTCTAGAAGGTAATGGGATTTTCCATAGGCTTTTCGGGCATTTCGTCATTATAGGTTTCACCTTTTGTAAGCCGCTCATTCAAGTAGATGGAACATGTATGGGAAATACAAGGATCGCATCGATGGCGGTCGCACAAGATGGAAATTCCAATATTTTCCGTGGCATTTGCATTGGTAGAAGGAGAACGGCCGCTTGAGTTTCTTTCTTAAGAACCTCCGAATGCACGTGACTCCACGACATATGTGTTATTTCCGACAGCACGCCCATACAACAATCCAGCAAATGGTTGGCATGACCCCCCGTCAACGCATGTATACTGTGTCAGACATATTGCCCAAAATTTTGTGCGGGAGTTCAAAGACAAATTCTTGAAGCAAAATTTGATAAACGCGGGGTATTCGTTAAACCAACCTGGATTCCAATACTAGTGTTGGCAAATTCTGATGCTGGGAGGTGGATCGATAATATCGACAGAGCAAAGTGGACTAGGTCCTACGACGATGGGGTGAGGTGGGGGCACATGACAACAAATCTCGTGGAGTCAATGAACGGGGTCTTTAAGGGCATACGTAACCTCCGATAACAGCTTTGGTGAGTGCGACTTATTTTCGAATGGCAACATTCAGAACTAGAGGCTACTGGAACACGTGTTACAAACGAATCAAGTGATGTGATGAAGTTTATGAGGAGGGAATCTACCAAAGCCAACGACCATAGGGTTCTGAATCGACCGCCATGGCCACACTTTTAGCGTCAAGGAAACAATTGACCATAACCAGGGGCTGCCCAGACAAGAGTATAGGGTCCTAATACAAGATCGTTGGTGCGACTGTGGTCAATTTCAAGCCTATCGTATGCCTGCTCCCATGTGATTGCGTGCTCACACACCCACTTCGATGCGTTGTCGTTAGTGTCTCCCATCTACAAAGTTGCAACATTGTTGAATGTATATGACAATCCCTTTCGGTGGTAGCATTAGAGGCATATTGGCGAGTATGAAGGGAAATTGTTGGCACAACGAATCGATGCGGCGGAATAAAAGTGGACCAAACAAAGAAAGCATTAGAACCGAAATGGACGTCGTAGAGAACGAGAGAAAATGTGGCATATGTCGACAAATAGGACATAACAAAACAATGTCCAAATCGTGGATCAAGTTCCACAACATAGTTTTCAATTTTATAACTCTATGTAACAATTTTATTTATCAATAAAGAGTTCTTTTTATTCCAAATAAGAAAATTAAATAATGAATTAATTATTTATATATAATTTAACAATTAAAACAAATAGCAACAAATAAATAATTAACATATAACATATAATTATATATTAAATAAATTATATAATTCTTATTTTAAATAATAATTTATATAATTAATATATAATTAACTTAATTTTAAATGTTAATTTCTTAATTATATATATGCTAAATAATAAAATTAAATAATGAAATAATTATTTATATATAAATTATAAAAGTAATTTTTAATAAGATTTAATGTATATAAATTAAATAATTAATTTTAAGTTAATTATATAACAATTAAATAATTATCTAAAAAAGTAATTTATAAATAAAAACAATTAAAAACAATTACTTACAAAATATTAAAAATTATAAAAACAAATAAATAAATTATTAAATGTTTTCTTTCTAATTAAAATAAGGTTGTTGTAATTAAAATAATTTATTTATAATTAAAAACAATTAAATACAATTAAAACAATTAAATATCACTTACAAAAATTTGAAAAATTATAAAAACAATTTTCATAATTTCTTAAATATTTTATTTCACCTTAAAATAATTTTTTTGTATTTAAAATAATTTATTTATAATTAAAATCAATTAAAAATCATTTAAAAAATTTTGAAAAAAAAAATTTAAAAAAAAAAAATGGAACATAAGCACATCAAGCGCCTATGTATATTTTCAAATTTTTTGGATATTTTTAGAATAATTTTTTTTTAGGGACATTTTTGTAATTTTTTTTTTTTATTTGGTTATTTAAAAAAAAATTTCTTTTATTGATCTATTAACAAACTTTTGGACTATATAAATAATGGATTTTTCTTAATATTTCTTATTAAAAAGAAAACCCAAACCCTTATTATGCAGTGAATCAAACGTTGATCTTCAATTACTGCAATCTTCACGCTTCAATTTCAATCAGGCTAGCCCTAATTCCTATTCCCTCTTTCAATTTTCATGTTTTTTTTTTTTTTTTTTGTGTGTTTTCTTGTTCACGACCAAATTCATACTTTAGTTAATCATCGACACGATACTGTTTTACATTTACGTTGTCTTTAGATGCTTTTCTCAATTCCTCCGAACAATTGCCGATCAGATTGTCGTGTTTTTTGTTATTTCATGTTAATTTCTCTTCAAAACTAGGTTTGTAATTATAAAACATGTTTGAAAAGCTTATGTTTTTGTTGTTATTGTTGTTTTTGTTCTGCATGTATGTTTTTTTTTTTCTGTTTGGTTCTTGATGTGTGCACTGCATAGTTAAAGACTGTATTTTTAAGAATGTTATGTTGTTGTTTAATCATCTATTTTTTTGTTATTGTAGATTTTGTTTTAGGCAGTAACATCGAGTCGAAAAAATGCCAAAAGTTAGAAGAGAGAAGTCTCCTGCTATGGATTGCGGTGGATCATATCCCTATCCTTCCAAAAATCTCGAGCTGCCTAAAACTAGGTTTGGGTCGGACGAGGATTGGAAAGAATGGGATGATACTAGGTGTTCTATTTGCATGGAAACTCCTCATAACACTGTTATTCTTAAGTGTTCTTCTTATGAGATGGGTTGTCGTCCTTACATGTGTAATACCAGTTACCGACACTCCAACTGTCTCGACCAATTCTGCAAGTCATTTGATTCTTATCTATCGTCGGCAAAACTAGAAGAAATTCCGCTTGTAAGAACAGCGCCTCATGATAAGAAACTTCAGTCAGAGGTTGTGAATCCCTCTCAATGTGAGGACCAGTTGCAACCAAAGCTTATCTGCCCTCTTTGTCGGGGAGGAGTATATGGATACATGGTATCGGAGCCTGCTCGAAGGTATATGAATAATATACGAAGGACTTGTTCGTCTGAGACGTGTGAATTCCAGGGAACGTATCCAGAACTCAGGAAGCATGCTAGGCTGGAGCATCCTTCTGTTCGACCATCAGAGGTGGATATCTCACGACAGTCTGACTGGTTAAGGATGGAACAGCAAAGAGATTTTGAAGATCTTTTTAGCTCAATCAATGCAAGTTCTGGTGCTGAGTACATTGGAGAAGACGCCGTACATTGGGCTGGGGGTTTAGCTGATATGGTGTCCATGTTAATGTCTGAAATGCTTACCCCTGATGAAGATGGCTTTGTGACTAGTTTTTCGCCTGATCCAACACCGAGAGTCCCATCACGTGACAGAAGATCTGAAACAATCCATGTGGTACCAAATGATACACAGACAAATCAATCTGCTACACCGAGATCCATTTTATCTTCAACACACTTTACGTTGCCTGAAATGTCATCCTCTGATTTTTATAGATTTGTGGCTACTGTTATGTATCATCCAATGCCTAGTATGCCATCACACGACATAAGATCTGAAACGATCCACTGGGTACCAAATGATGCACTGACAAATCAATCAGCTAGAACGAGATCCATTTTTCCTTCAGCACATTTCATCTTGCCTGAAATGTCATCCTCTGAAGCAGATAGATTTGTGAATAGTCTGTCAAATCCAACACCTAGAATCTTATCATACAACAGAGGATCTGAATCGATGCACGGATTATCAAATAATACACACACAAATCAATCAGCTAGACGGAGATCCACTTTACCTTCAACACATCAAAGGGAGGGATTTGATAGAGATGGATGGAGATCCATTTCATCATCATCCCGTGATCCAGAGGCGAATCGTACTGCCAGATGGAGAGAAAATATTCCGCCCTCAATAATGACTCAGGCTCATAGTGAAATTGTTGAAAATTATTATAGAGAGTTGAGCCCTAGGAGCAGAACATCTTCAACAAGGATGCCTCTAGTTTCACAAGTTTCTCATACTAATCCCCCGGCCAACTATTCTTCTTCTAGAAGAATTCCTGGTCAACAAGTTTCTCATCCTAATCCCCGGCACAACTATTCTTCTTCTAGAAGAACTCCTGATCAACAAGATTCTCATCCTAATCCCCGGCACAACTATTCTTCTAGAAGAATTCCTGGTCGACATTTACAATGGCGCAATCAGGGACAGTGATCAACATTCAATAGGAGATTTCTGATGGACGAAATAGTCTTTTGTTATGTTAGTTCAAAAGTTTATTTTTTCTATATTTTATGAAGATACTTTAATAATTACTATGTAAGGTAATTTATTTGGATGATTTGGTTCAGTAAAGTTGTATCACAACTGATAATATTTCTTAGTACAGTTTGTTTTAATTAAGAATAGTGCAGCTTGGTTGTTAGCCGATGTCTTCTTTGTTATGTTTATGTTTTTTGTTTTTTTTAATAAAGTTGTGTTTATAATATGTTGTTTAAAATTGTTTTTGAATGAATTTAATTTGAAAGTTTGTCTAAATTGATTTTGTTTGAGTAAATTATGCGAAGTGGAAATAAATTCCAATCAGTATATTTTGTAAAGTTCAGCTCTAGTTGATGCACACATGCTTAGCAGAGACCATTCTTGAAATACTTCCTGATTTGTTTGATGTGCTTGCTATGTTAATTTGATGCTTAATTGAGGTGAATGCACTCATTAAGCCAATGTTTAAGGTTTCTTCTGAATATGTCTTGTTTTAAAATTGATACATATACAACATGATGTGATATTTTATATTACTGTAACACTGGGCCTGGAACAACATTCCAACACTTGGTACGAGCCATTACAATGTTAAATTATTTCCTTTACCTAGACCATTGCCTAATGATGCCAAAGGCAATATATCCAACCAATATTAGTGACTTTTAAAGGGAGTCTCAAGCATTCTTTACTAGACCTAAAAGTCTCATCGGAACTCAACATGTCAATAATAATTATGGAAATCTGATAGGCCAATGCACTTGCTATGGTTAGACCATGTCCATATGAGAAATAGTCAAGGTTTTTCATCAAGTTATGCTTTTTTTTTCTTTTAGTTAGTTAGCCTTGTTATATTCCTCTTACAACACCCCTTCAAATGATTTTGCTAATGATGTTGTTTGATAAATTTTAGTACTGAGGTCCTTGAATACGCCTGATGGCGGTGTAACTGTAAACACTTCGATGATCAAGTCAGTGACAGTCGGAAGTGTGAGGTTTAGGGTTTAGAACAATGAGTATATGGGTCTGAAATGTTCTCCTAATTAGGTTTAAAGGCCCTAGAACATTCTTTTGGAGCAGTTGTCGCCGAGGGCATATGCCATGTGATTTAGTTGTCCTTACCATATGATGGTTCTCTGACTTTATCTGACTATGATTTGGTACACTGTTAGTGAGTGTACCTTGCAACTCAGAGGTTCTAGACCATTCTTTAAGACAACTGCTTTAGAGGGTGGTTGTTAGAGAATCTAATCTAATACCGCTTGTAAATTGACGACCCCAGTTAGGTGTACGTACGGATCGGGCATGGCCATCTTGTTATATACCTCAGCTCTCCAGTGACCTGACACTAAGTGGGTTGGGTCTTGACCCAGACTGGAACATAATGTTTAGAACCAATAACCATAGGGGAAGGTAATGGAGTGGTCAATGTTGATATTAAGTTATTGGAGTGACCAATGTTTACAAAAATCCAAGGTTATAATGGTCCATACAATGACAAATTTGATAACTTGATTGAATATTTCTATGTAGTCAACTCTAATATTGTGTTCATTAAGTATGACATTTGTGGATATGTAGAGGCAACCAACGGAGAAAGGAAATTTTAAACCTTGTGAGAAGTGGAATAGTCAAAAATAGACACTCTTGGGACCTATACTTTAGTTTGTTATTACTGTATGGTCTAAGTAAGTAAAACAAGAGCAACAAAAGGTTTTAAGGAAAGAATAGTCAGGTGATTGTTGCAAGAGTTTAGTGTAAGGAATGCCTTGGTTAAGTGCGGTGGTAAAGAGTCTATTGATGAGGTACACACTAGTGAGGTAGGCATAATCCTAATAGGATACATGTAAGGCTTCTTATGAAAGTAATGTTAGATCTAGTTCTGCCACTTATATGCCTTTTTTTAACTACTCCATTTAGGTGATGAGTGTATGTGTATATAAGGTGATGCAGGATACCATGTCCATTCAAGAATTGATTAAAGGGAATGGATTTCAGTACCAGACATTTTGAATGACCTTTAAGTTGTAGGGGAATTCAGTTTAAGTCTTTTCTTTTCTTTTTTAATTATCGGACTATGGTGATATCATCAAAATTTACCTTTAATAGGTAAATACACCTCAGTCTGATGTGTTCGTATATATCACTATAAACAAGGTCAAATGGTTCAGTATAAATACTAACATATGAATGAAATAGTAATCTATGAGATTTACTAGACAACAAGAAGTGCAAAACTAATATGTACTCTTATTATTGAAATAATATTACAAGACTTAGTACAAAATGCGAACATTCACACTTGGATTTCTAAGTCTCACTAGAATAAAATATAGATTTTTTAACGAGTTTTCACCTCGGTAGAATATTGAGTCGGAGTGAAAACAAAAGACGATGGCATTTTTGAAATTTTGATCAATGGGTGTCACATATTCTCTATCGACTGGCAAACAAATCGATGGAAGAACTTTTTGGTTACACGCCTTCCAGCTCCTCTAAAACTCTTTTTATTTAAAAATTAAATTACTTAATCCCTCGATTGAGTAGTCAATTGATGGGAAAAGTTTTATATTACATGTCTTTCAATTCTTTTATTGTTATTTAAAAAATGGAAATGACATATGTCCTCAGTTGAGAGTTGGTCCGATAGAAAAAATACATGGTTATCCCCTTGATTATGGTTAGTTAATTGATAAGAAATTTATATATGAATATATATTTCCTTTTAAATAGGGTATCTACCGATGACAAAACTAATTTTCAAAACATAATTCCAAAATATCTTATTCTAGAATATACATTTTTCTTCGGTCAGGGTATCTGACTTATTAACACCATAAAGAGTAGTTTTCAAAATCGAGTTTCTCAGAGATAATGAAAAATAATAAATGTGAAGACTAAGACACCACAAATGTGAAGCACAATTAATACCATGGTTGAATAAATGATTACAACTAAGTTAACTTATTATAACCTTTCATGGTCTAGCATTGGATGATCCATGTCAGTAAATTTATTGGGGAAGTTGTAAATGTTTTTAATTATGTTATATTGTTGGTTACAATGTGCTACTATATATTTTACATTTTTTATTTGAATATAATAAAATGAACGGAATATAATGGAAAGAGAATAGAGAAATAGAGTAGAGCGAAATGATGATTTCATTTCATCGTTAAGGCATTTTAGGAAGCAGCAAGATAAATTCTCCATTTAGCCTAAATCGAAGGATAAAAAATGGGTTCCACCTTTAGGGGTGCATTTGTGAAAAACAAAAAATGTCACTAGTGTAACATACCGATTTTTAAATAGCTAATTATTAATTATTATGATATATTATATTATGCGATAATTAATTCAATTGGGTGATTTAATTGGAATTTGAATTATTTAAATAAGTGTGTTATTTAAATAATTGTGTTTTATGAATAGAATTGTGGTTATTTAGTATTGGGCCTATTTATGAGAATGAAAGTAATAGATAGGTGTTAAGTATTAAGCACAATAAGACAATCCTAGTTAGTAAGGATTAGAAGGGAATCATAATTAGAATTTTCATTTGGAGAAAGGAGAGAAAGAAGAGAAGAGAAGAGGAGAAAGAAGAAAAGTGAAGAGGAAACCCTAGAAGAGGAATCTTCAAGAGGTAAGGGTGGAGAATCCATGTTATTGTTTGATTGTATGTTGTGGATAATGATTAGGAACATGCTAGGTTGTTCAATTTCAATTTCTAGAGTCTTTGAATGTTAGAGTTTGAATTGAAATTGTGTTTTTCAACTTATAAATGATGACTCATAATTAGAAACATGTTAGGATACTCTTTAATGATGTTATTAGACTGATTGGAATGAGTTTTATGTGGTAATTTCGTGGGAGAAGGAAGGTGGTTTGTAGCATAAAAAGTGCAGTATCGTAGACCGCGCTTAGCGCGAGGAGAAGCCTGCTTAGCGCGAAATGTTCTAACTTTTGGGGTTGTTTGTTCAAGAAGGTGCGCTTAGCGCGATAGACCAGGCTTAGCGTGACCTGGAATAAAAAATGTTATTTTTAGGATCTTTTGACATGGAATCTTATATGATTATATTTATTGTAGTATTTTCATATATTTGTGATACCTGTACCACAAAGCTTCCTATTGCTTTCCCCACTCTCATAAGTGGAATAATCCTTCAGCAACATCCTAGAATTCTATCAACCCTGGATGTTGAATGTAAAAGAGCAAACCCTTTGTCCCTTCATCATAAGTTGTTTGCAAGAGCATATATCCCAGACATTGTCTCAATATTTGCAGGTGTTGAAAAGAAAAATGCAAGTAAGGGAGATGTAATTGCTGAACTGACTGAAGCCTGCAGAGAATTGGATGAGGTCATATGCATAAGCTTAGCAAGGAAGCTGAAATTTTAAGAGACCATCCTAGCTCTGAAAAAGGAATATTGCTACAAAAGAGGTACAAGAAGAAGAAGCAAGCAGCTCATCCAATCAAGGCTCCTCTACATATGGCTCAGGCAATGAAGGAAGTGGAGAATCTGCAAGTGCTGCAGAACCCTGATTGTGCATGAAGCCCTGTGATTTGTGTTTATATTTGTTCAATGTTGAATTTTATTTGTAATTTTGGCACTTGAATGCGTAACATTTGTTTTTGGGTTGTACCTAACACTAGATAATAGTGACTTAGTTGAATCTAGCATTTATTTTTTATGTCATTCTCTATGAGTTTATTAGTAGTTTGGCCAATTATGACTAAAAAGACAGAGAGTGAGTGAATGTTAGTGTGATTATGCATTGTGTTGAGGGGGAGCAGTTGTGAATGATTGCAGCTGTGAATGATTCTGTGTGTGTTAATTGTGATTCCATGTGTGAGTAGCTGATGTGATGATTGTATTGAGGGGGAGCTGCTACTATGTGTTAATTTTTTGTATGTGTGCTTCCAAATGCTGATGATGTTGTGTGTCTCTGATGATACTGTGTGTTTCCACAAGTGAAGAAGTTGTTGGACAGGGGGAGCAAAAATTTGTCAATTGTGCATTTGTGTGTGTTGTGTGCAGGGGGAGTAAAATGCATCTGTGAATGTTCTAATTGATGTTTTAACATCTGTTTGTTTATCTGCTGCAATACCTCTGTTATGCGTAAGATGCTAATTTTACTGTGTTGCTCTGCTATATGTGTTTAACTGCCTATGTTAATTGTGATGCTGAAATGTTTATATGGCTTGTACCCCAAATAATGTTTTAGCCAAAATTTTCCAAAGAGGGAGTTTGTTTGTTCTACGAATTGGCAACAATTTTGATAAAACATTCTGCTCAGAAAATGCCTTGAAAATACTAAAGTAACATATGTTACAGCAGATGTCCAGACATGTGAAACTGACATAATTAGTTTAAAGTTCATAATTTTTAGGAAGTCAGTTTGTTTGTTTTTGTATGCTTCGATTAAGGAAGCTTGAGAACGTCTTCAACAATACTCTTGGAGATCTTATGTCCTGCTTCTGTGGAGAAAAAAGTAGGAAGCGCTGAAGACTTGTGAATAAAGCAACCATATTTGTTGTTACTCTATTTAAAGACTCCAAACCTTGTTTTGCAATTTGGTCATTCCAGATTTAGAAACTTAGTATTTTTATTGTTTTGGTTGTTCATTGTTTAATTGTGAGCCTCTCTCGTATTCATACTTGAGTAGGATGTTTGTTGAGTTGTAATTTGTCGATCACCGTAAGCTTTAAAGCAAGTGTGATTGTATGTTTTTGAAGAGTGCCTTCAGTTTTAGTTTGTTGATAGTCACCGCGTGTGACCTAGGGAGTGAGCGGAGGTTCTCATATCTAAGTGAGGTATATTAGGTAGAAGGGTCATTGGGTAGAGATTAAGTGAGGAGTGTAAACAGGGACGTTTAGCTCTGAATTAATATTGTTGATAGAGAACTTCATCCCTGACTTAGAAGCCCCCAAATGTAGGTTGGTTGGAATCGAACTGGGTTAACAATTTTGTTGTGTTTTTATTGTTTTTTGTACTTTACAATTTTGTACTATTAGTTGTGTTTAAAACAGATATCAGTGTCGTGACATTACCTTCGACATCTCATATCTGGTATCAAAATTTCAGAGGAGATGGGCGCCTCACCTTATTACTTTTGTGCTCCTTCTTTTTTAAGTTTGTATATATTGTAGTGTAGATATTAGGTAGCATATGTTTTGTTTGAAGATCCTATGAAACAAGAAGCAAAAATCAGAATAATAATATATACATGAGATGGGGCAGACGCCTCCTATGGAAAGGAAAGAGTGGTGTGGCCCACTTATGTTGGGGATGAGCGTCCCACCTTGGCTTTGGAAGGGGTGGGCGCCACGTTGATCATGGTAGGCAAATTTGTGTTTTTCTTTCATGGAAAAGAATTGTTACATATATATGTATTAATAGTATAGTAGAATAATGATGATAATAGCAATACTAATCATATCAATTTAGTTCACTAAATTATAAAGTTTATACATACTTGGTAATAGAAGAAGTCGAATAAATAAATGAGAGGTAGTATATATTTGAGGTAATATATATATATATATATATATATATATATATATATATATATATATATATATATATATATATATATATATATATATATATAGAATTATATGAAGATGACAAATAATGTTAGAAATAAACTGGTAGCCATAACTTTAGTAGCAGAATATTTAGTAGAATAGCAGTATAACCAAATAATAGTGGCAGAGTTGGTTAAATAGCAGTTTGCAGCAAAGCTTAATTTTTTTTATTGAATGGAGGGTCTAATCCCAAAGAGAAAACAAACTACCCAACACCACCAATAAAGGAACAAGCTCCTCGTAAATCATCCTCAAAACATTGAGTAATAAAAGGAGCAAAGCTTAATTTTGATGACAGGGTAATTGCTAGCAGTATGATTTTGGAACGCAGGGAATTAATTACATCCGTAGTATAATTAGACAGTAACAATGTATTAATTGGTAGTAATGGTAGTGCATAAAACCAGTATCGAATTAGCCGAATTAGTAAATTAAGTGGTAAAATTAGTTGCACGAAATTGATTGAAATTTGTCGGGGTAAGTCGGGTATATTAGTAGGTAATACTAGTTTAGTTATTTTGTTGAAAAGATGTTGAAAATGTTGAATTGCATGTACAACTGAATAAGTTGAATTGTCCCGATTTATGGACATTTTTGAGTTATAGGTCTGACGACCACTGTTGGTTTAAGTTGTTCCAGTTGATGCATATTTTATGTTATTGTTTATATGTTAGTGATGATGCGTTGATTAAGTTGCAGGTCTTATGACCAACGTTGTTAAGTTGTTCTGAAGTTAAGTTGTGTTGAATAAGTTGATGTTGTGGTTGTTGTCGCATGCATAGCATTTGCATTATTAAGTTGGCCTTGATGGAACCATTTTGAAAGTTGAAGGCTTATGCCTTGACCTTGATGACACCACTTTGAAAGTTGAAGGCTTATGCCTTGTTGAATTCCTTGATAACCTGGCATAGTTTAAGTTGGGAGTTATGCTTCGATGGTACCACACGCATATGCATAGTTGAGTCGCATTTTGAGTTGTTGTTTGTTATAAGTTGTTGTTGTTATTAAGTTGTGCCAATTTAAGTGTTATGTTGATCGATTAAAATTGTCTTGTTGTTGCTATAAGTTGTTTATCAATTATTGTATGATTGTTGTACGAAGCGGTGAAATTTGTATAATTCTTATCTAATATATTGATTATCATACTTTTGTTTATATTATTTGATATCTCATCCCTTCTGTTGTGATGTTGCTTCTACATGGGTAACATGCATGTAATTGAGAATCTTAGTTTATGCTTAGTAGTTGTCACAGTTGTTAGTCCAAGTTGGTGTCATTTGCTCTGATATGTAGCACTCAGGGGAATGAACTTTAAGTTGTTTATTTTGTTGTTATTACTTTCAGTTGTTGACCTTTAAGTTGAATTCATGAAGTACCATGTTATTGTGGAAGTTGTTCTAGTCGAATAAAAATATTAGTGAATTGTAGTTTATTGAAAGTTGAATTAATTTTACTACAGGTCCATCAAGGTGTTAAGTGTTATGTATCTGAGTAAATATGATTAATATATGTTGTTTTTATGTGAAGTAAATGTGGCATCCCATGTATGATGAAATTTTTCACTTTGATTTTATTAATATTCGATGGGTAGATCTGAGGTGCTACAGTGTGTCTCAACCCTTATTTGCTACAGCAACACACTAAAACCAGAGAGAATGAGTTCATATATCCACCTTGCATTTGTGCATTTCAATAGCGAGAAACCACCGCTTCCGTTTAAGCTCACCGAGGAAACATTCTTTGCATATCTAATATCCAAGTTAAATGCTCTGATGCGCTTTCCAAAAAATTGCAGAGTTGTCCAGCTCAAGTATTGGTCACCCTCATTTGACGGCGAAGGGAAGATCCATTTCACCAACCTTGAACTGAAGATGGATGAAAATCTAAAGATTATGTGGAGTATTTTTTCTCTGTAATCAAAGGGTATGATTGAAATAGATGTGGAGATTCAAAGATCCGTCGAAGGTATAATCATTATGTTGCAACGTCTCGTGAAATGGTTATGTAATGTTGAATTTGTTTTCGTGACTATCTATGTAATGAATGTTTTTCATTCAATAAAATGTTGGTGTTGGTATGTTTTTTTATTATGTTGTCATGTTTTCATTCATGTTGTCTCATTTTTAGAACTAGGTTTTGTTCGGAGATACATCTTTGAACATACCCTTTTAAAATTTTGAAGAGATATCTCTGAATTTAATTGTGAAAAAAATTGTATTTGATGCGTCCGGAGATACATCTCCAAAAACAAAGGGAATTTATGAATTTCGCGTTGGACCTAGAAGAATGTATAAGGGTGCAATAAAAATTTCCCTTTAGTTAGCTATTCATTCTTAAATAGAATCTTTGACGTTGAAGGATCCATTGTCTTGTCAAATATCAAATGACCTATGAATTAGGGGTGAATAATCGGTCGGTTTGGGTTGACATCGTGTCAAATATTTAAATTTGTAATTGCGGTTTCATTATTAAGACCTAATTTTTACCGATAAAATTTTGATTTTCGACGAATTCAATTTAATCGATTTGACGAGTAAGTTTGGTCTGTTTGATATTTATTAGGATAAATCTATAAAAATTGCTCATCTTTTATAAAATTCATAATATTCATCTTTTAACTTTATTTTAAAAAAAATAACTATCAAAATTTTAGAATAATTCAAAGTAGAATTATTTTTTTTATTATTGAAAAAATGTTACTATCACATTATAATATTTCAAATATCATTTAATATTAATTTTTTTCATTATCATACTTTCAACCACAGACTAAATGACACTCAAAATTTTGTATTGCATGTCTTAGATTTTTGTGATTATGGAATGACATCATAAATTATAAAAAAAAATAATTTGACCATATTATCAACCTCATTTTTATAATTGTTTGATTTTATAATAATAATAAATATATAAAACAAATATTAGATAAGTTGTCAGATTCAATTTATGATGGATCCAAAATAATCATTTGAATCCAACCAAATCAATCATATATTATTACCCGAATTAAGTAATCGGGTCAATCCGACATCCAACCCGATTCATTTGCAAAAAAAAAATATATCAATTGATTTCGATCGGACGGTTCAACTTTGTCCAACTATGAGACATTTTTAAGAGCACTTTGCAAACACAACATTTCTGACACATTTCTATGAAGAACTCTTCGCAACACAACGTATGTAATTTTGATAATCATTTATCTTAGAGAAATTATAATAAATAAAAACTTAAACTAACTAGGCTCCTAAATAAATAAAAAATTGTTTATTTGTATATTTTGAGTAACAATAATACATTTAAATCAATTTTTTTATTTATTTTGGCTGGTTAATACAATGTGAACCAGTCCGATATGAGAGCTAAGCTTTAAAGTAAGAGATGTATTTCAACAGCACAGGCAAAGAAGATTAGTTAGATAGAGAAAATGTATTAGGCATTCTACCATTTTATTATTAGTAACACTATAAAACATCTCACATGTTATGTCTTAAGACTGCAAACAAAAGGATTATTTCCAGTTATGAGCAACTGAGGAAGTATGAAAAAGCAGATTGTATGTTTCTAAACTCTCAAAATAAGCTTTACTTTCATTAATTAGGATAAAAAATTCTTGAAATAAAAATTACACATAACAAATATGTTACTACAAAATAAACAAAAATGTCATCCAGCTTTTGATGTTCTTGTTATTTGTGGCAGAACAACTGAACTAAGATCCCCAGGATAAGGTGTAAACAAGCCTAATCCTCCCCTACTTTCTTTTAAATTGCTATTCTTTTTAAGTTGATCCAACTCTTTAACCCATTCTATGGGAGAAGAGTGCTCTCTTGTGTGAGGATGCAACACAAATATCGAGTTGTATTCACAGTTTGGAAACATGAAGAAATTGAACGCGTCACCTAATCTGTACGCAACGTAGCCAAAACTCAGTTGATCTCTCGGCGTGAAGAGGTGAACCTCGTTAAACCACAAGCAGCTAAACAAGTTATTCACTGCAGTATGTTCTCGAATTATAATTGCTCCTTCTGGTACATCTGAAACATCATAAACTACTGTTAAGTACATGTGCTTAGCTTACTTTTCGTGATAGTTTTTGACAGATTTTTGTGGCTCAAGCAAGAAAACCTGAAGGATTTGTCATCTTAGAAGTCAGATGTAGAATGACATGCCAAAATTGTTGAAACCAAAGAGTCGAAATAAAATTAAAAATAAGAAAGTTTCATTTCATGTCTTACCACTAATAGTCTTTTTGCTTGAACTCCACGGTTGCATCCCCTCGTAGTAATATATTTTCATGTGGAGATCAATAAGGGGCCGCGCGTAGCGCTTTCGCCTCTTGTTTGCATCAGCCTCCTCATATATACTACGATGATGCTTATGTTGAGCAATGGCAAATGTATTTTTCCCTCGCCATAGGTATCTGCAAAGTAAAGATTGTCGTACGAAGTGAGTCATCCATAAAACCTACAACAACCAAGCTTTTACCCACTAAGTGAGATCGGCTACATGGATCAAACTACACAATTATGTTCTATCAAAAACCATGTTTCTATCCAACTCATGTAGCTCGAGATCTTAATTGTTTCTCGCATACTTATACTAGGTTTCTCTCTACTTCTAGGGGTTGACTATCCTCCATCTGGCCTACTCTTCTTTCTTGCCATAAAACCTATTATGCATTTATGTTACACCCAACAAGAATGTTTTCCGTTCATCCCAGCAAGTACGTGTTACTATTTACTCTATTTAGGTTATTGTTTGGGTCCTAAATATAAGAAACATGGCACACTTTTTAAGCGTATTAATTATTGAAACCACATTGACACTCCCTATATTTTAATGTGAGCTTTATTTTTCCTAGAAATCATCTTTTAAACTAAATCACACGGGGAAACTTAGAAAGTCCATTATCAAGAGTCAAGTGATACTTTTGCCAAAAGAAAATCTACAAACACAATTGACAAGCAAATCCTTAGCAACACAATATTTTTCTTAATAATACGTCTCCGCGGGGGCATTAGATAGCTCAACTGGTTTGAGCAAAGGGTTGAAGCCTTGAAGGAATTAAAAGACAGGGATCCAAACACGGGTAAAGGAGAAAATACTAACATAACAACTAATGTATGTTACCTGTCCAAGAAAAATGCATCAACTACATAATTGTAATTATCTAAACCTATATAAGAGATTAATAATAGCACAAAAGATATCCAATAAAATTGAACCCTTCAATTCAATGTGCTCAAGAATGTTTTTTGTGTACTTTACAGGTAAGGACATTAAAATATTGACACCATCAATATCAAATGCTTTTTTTCTCCCTTAACAACCTTATCTCAAGAAACAAAAGGATGGTATTTTGACTGCCTATCTAGAGAAACAGATTTAAAACGTTCATATTATTCGTATTACCATAAATATAAACTAAGATAGAAGAAATCAGTACCTCTCAAGGATAAGCAATGGATCAACGACCAGCTCCATTTTACCATCAATCCATATACTATACTGTGCTTGAGGAAACAACCTGTGTGTTATTATTTTAGGAACCTTCCCATTCCTTCTTGGTTCATCATAAGGTTGATTCTTAAGAAGAACAAGTCGCCAAATTCCCACCCATTTTCCACCATCGTTGTCTTCTTTCACAGTACTATTTTCCCTCATGAATTTCAGAGATACCTCATCCACAACCATAAGAAAGCAAAAAAGTTTCTCTGAGCGAAGGCTTATATTTGACGGCTGATGAGGTATATCATAGCCATCAAAAATGCCAGATGCAACAACAAATTGGCATTTCTCAACATATTTAATGTCTACTGGATCCATTTCAGCACCACCACCTTTGATAAATCCACAGTGCACCTAAGGGGTGGAGAACACGTGAAACATAGGGCATTAAGGAATGCAATCACGAGGAAATCTTACAGAATAATGGAGCAATTGCAATTAGAGTATACTTAATAACAATTATAAAACCATTACCATTGATTTACCTTCATATTTGACTTTAGTTTGAAACTCTCCTCCCTCTGTTTCCAACTAAGATGGCCTCCAAATAGAGGAGACGACTCGGGGCTATCATTTGGAACATCATCTTCGATAAAATACGATAAATTTTTGAGAATTTCGTCGGAACTTCTTCCAGTAGGGATAACTATTTTATCAGGGTCATCGGAAACAGGAATCGGACATCCTAAAAGTTACAGACAGAATCAACACCAAACATCAGTTTTTAATTGATGAAGTCTAAAAATAATAGATGGACAAAATCTAGCAAAAACTTACTGTGAGGTTTTGTTACAAGTCCCATAGTGTCTAACATGGTGTAAACCTTGCTATTTTTGTTACACATGGCTGCAGGTCAAGCAAAAATAGCTATGTTTTTAGAAATTAGAAATGATGACATAATATTTTAGTATTGATGAAGAAAATAAAAAGACAATGAATGTTTTTGTTTAACAATCTTTCCTTAAAGCATGCCTTTTAATAATCTAACAGAACCTCCCACCAACAAGTCATAATCGTATATTCCTACGCATAGCAAATTTGCATCTAAATGCACCGATCAGATAGTATATATTTATACTTCAAAGTTAGTCTCAAGCAACTAAGTTTAAGTAAAATATAAGAGAACACATCCCCACTCAACTTATGCTATCAATCTCGGATAGCGGCATGGTCATCCTCAAAAAGGGAACTAACGATATTTTGGTGACACACACACACTAATACAGTTAATACTAATGACCACGTAATTGTTAAAAACTAAAATAAATTAATCAAAAAAATCAAAATTCATGATGTATTCATATTTAGAAATAAAACCATAAGTCTTCAGCAAAACACACATCCAAATAGCAATAAAATAACTTTGCTATCCTTAAAAATTTAAGGGTATTAAATATTAATATCATATACAGCTGGCGCAGCCGGAGCGGCCATGTCAGAGTGGCGTCATTCCGAATTCAATCTCATTATCACAGTCGATCCAGCCGAGTTCATATCTAAAATATCTAATATACAAAATGAAGTAATTCATCCCCTTCTAATACCCAATTCTCAATATATCAATCACATTATGACTTAAGAGACAATTAGATGAAGAGTCTATATCATGATTTAAGAAGGGTTAACCACTAGTGATGATGATGTTGAAGAAACTGCTAACCTGATAAAAAGGACACAGAAGTTTGACAAGACCAGATATGAAACAACAATGCAATAAGAATTAACAACATCCACAAGATCCCTCCAACAAGAACCAATCGAATAAACCCTTTCTTCCAAACAATCTTCATGGGGTAATCTTGGGGTACCCTCCCGGTAGAAAAGAGTCCCACTTCAAAATCTACATCACCTTTGGCTTGAAGATTTTGACTGCTTCTATCTCCTCTTCGATTAAGGCGCAAAGATTTAGACTTTTGAAGATCACCCTCCATATTTGATTCTTTCTTCAAACTATCACCATCACCATCATCACTGTGCCATAGTATAGATAGGAAATGCAAAAAAAAACAACTTTTTAGGCATAATTAAGAGAGAAAACAATAAAATAGGTTAATTTATATAGCAACTAATAACCCCATTAATTCCTTGAAAGGGATTCAATTAAAAATCAAAACTTTAAGAATTTAAAAAAACACCCATTTGCTGAAATGAATTCAGCCGACTCACCTTTTCTCTTCTCCACCGGAGAGTCTCGCCGCCGGACACCTTCTCCGATTCAGATCCCGCGTTGGGGCGTATCCAGATCTATGAAACCACACAGTACGAACTACAGTGGGTTCGCTTCTGAAAGAAACAGTTATGAAGTGAAAAACGGTGATGCAGTGGCTGTATGTTAAAGACGGGAACACTCCCCGGCGGAAGTGAGGGTTGTCGGAGTTGAGGAGTCGTTCTGTTGGAAGAGAAAGGAGATTAGTGATATTCAGATTTAACTAAAAAAATCTGTGTATTTTAGAAAATAACGTTTATGAATTTTTTCAAATACTAAAAGAAAAAATAAATTTATTTTTAATAAATTATGATATTAATTTTAACATTTTATATGATATTAATTTTAACTTTTTATAATATAAATATATATTATTAAAAATTTAAATATAATCAAAATCAAATATTTATTTAAATATACTTTAAAAATTATTTTTATAAAAATTATTTTAAAAGGATTTTAAATTAAAACTAATTCTTAGACCCGTGCGAAATACGGGTTACAAATTTTCTAAAATAATAAAATAAAATATTTTAGAAGTACTTATAATTTGTAAATAAAATTATAATAAAATTATAATTTAGTATAAAACATCTTTGATATCAATAGTATGGATAATTTTTTTTTAATATAATGATAGTTAAAAATATATATATAAAATATAAAAAGAATAACAAATTTATGTTTTCATAAAAAATTTGTGTATTCACCGATCATAATTGTCTCATAATTTCTCAATAAAATCAAATATTTGCATCAATTTTTTAGTATAAATGTTAAGATTTTATCATAAAAAGATAAAAAAATTCTAGCCTATTTTATTTTTTTTCTTGTGTCATGTCATAATATCATTTTTTATTAAGTATATAATATTTGTTTATCTAAGACAAATTATACTTAATAGATTTGATTAATTATTATAGAAATGATTAAAAAAATTATATTCTAATTCAAAAACAAATTTTAAAAACCAAAATAAAATTGAATTAATTCATTAATGTTTTAAATGTATTCCTTAAAATTGATGTTTTAAATGTATCCAATTAACTTATTTTTCAATTAATTTCAATGCCAAAAAAATGATTTAACCTACAATCACATTTTCAAAAATTCATTTTTAATTGATTTATAATAAATATTTATAAAAATATTTGATTTGTTTAATAATAGATTTCTATTTATAAATTCTTGTACTAAATTTTCAATTTATTAGAATTTTCAATTATAATTTAAATTAGAATTATAAATTTTGCTGTCACTTTTTCTTGTTAATGTTTAATTTCATTCTCTTAACAAATCTAATACATTATTTTTATTTTTATCACACTATTAATTATTAATAATGCATATTAATCATGCAAAGTCACGTTTATATCAAAAAATTAACAATAAGAAAGAAAAATGACAGAATAACCAATACTATATATTTTATAAAAATATAATAAAAAACACTTTATTATATTTTAATTTTTTTAAATATAGTATTATAGTTATTTTTTTAAATATGCATTTTAACCTGTTCTTTTTCTTTATTCATAAAAAATACTACCTCTGTTCCTATATATAAGAGACAATTCATTTTTTAAATTCATTGAATAATCAATGTATTTGGTCAATTTATAGGCTAGGTACATTGATTATTCAATGAATCTAAAAATTAAATTGTCTCTTATATATAGGAACGGAGGTAGTATAACATAAATGTCATTAAAATGTGAATTTTTCTAATACTTATTATCTTTATGATAAACTCTACCTTTCCATATTTATTAAAAATAGAAGAACCATAAACAAAAATAAAAAGCATTCAATTAAAATGATCATTAATATATTAAAAATATTTAATTACACACATAATTGTGTGAGGTATAATTTGTTTATGTTAATATATAATATTAATTAAAACAATTTAATCTATTATCTATAAAAGAATATTTTATACAGATAATACAAATAAATGTATATAAATAAGGATAAAATTTGTTTTATTTTTCATAATTAAATATCTAAATAGATCACTCAATTATTTAAAAATACAATTCCAAAAATATAATTGAGTGATTTAATTATAGATTAAAAGTAATTTGTGATATTTGATACAAATTTTATAATTTATTTTAATAATTTGAATAAGAATTTATTAAAATAGCTTAAGCATATCAATAAATAATATAATGAGTTTTATTATTTATTATAAAATTAATTTATATAATTTTATATATAAATATTTATTTTAATAGGCATCTTTTACAAATATGAATATTGTTTCACGGATAAATATTTGCTTCATACATAATAATATAAAAAAGAAATTGGCTAAGTCCCAAACAATAATTAGAAATCAAAATAATATGTGTCACTATTGATGCCTTTGGCACAAAAGGTTTTTACCACTACACTAACTAGCTTACACCACACATTAAGTTGAACAAAAAATATTGATATATTTAATTCAGATTTATAATTTATAAAAAAAAAATTTTGAGGGCCCCTATTTTTTGGAGGCCACTAGCCTTGTTGATCGGCCCAAGGCCAGCCCTGGGTCTTGCATGAAATAACTCCAGCCACTGAAGCAGTTTAATCAGACCAATTGAAGGCTTAATACATGTTTGATATTACGCGGAGGAGTGTAGCAAATTAGAACGACAACATATGTACGTGTTATCAATATATGTGTTATCAATAGAGGTAAATAAACCCTCAAAATGCTCATATTGCAAATGTCTGCGGACGGGATTGAGATCTTAATCCTTTCAAATTATTTCGACGATATTCGCGCAACTATTGTCCCATCTAGTTGAATATTCACAACAGAAATTTAGTCGTGTTTTGCAGACTACATCTTGTCTAACTATACAAAACTACTAAAAAGGATATCCTTCAATGATCAATCCTGTTAATTGCAACATTTTCTTCAGCGAGTTCGAAAGTTGTAATTTATGAGTCAACACCTAACAAAATTACCAATTCCATTTTCTATAATCTGACAGTTAAGAACAACATGTAAACCAAAAGAATAAGCCAAAAATATCCATAGAGGTTGAAAAAACAGCTAATTAAAATCTTCTTTGTATCAACCAACACATGATTGATTTATTATATGATTGATTGAAAGAACTCATCTCGCTTTATTATATTTTATAATTGATTTATTATTATTGGATTGAACCCATTTTCAATCAAAATATAACTGAATCACATATAATGAGAATGAAAATGTTACTGATACCTAGAAACTTACCTGTCATGTGTTGATTCTCACACCATTATCAGTGTTGTAACGAAAAACTCTATCAACTTTGACATAATTAATGCAGTTTCATATTTTAGTTAATAGAGGCATAATTAATGCATCATCAAATCAGGGAAATGAACTATTTTGAAATACATAGCTGCAAAAGAAGATTTTGAAATCACCATCACTTAGTTAAACTGATGAATAAACTTCAACTATACATGATATTAAGCGTGTGAGATAGCAATACATTTGTTTTGTTATTCTTGCATGATATGGACCACCATTATTGTCCGATTCCATCTAAACTCCCTCCACCATTTATAGAAGACAAACAAACATTTTCTTTTTCTTTCTATAAGGGAAATGATGTATCAAATATCAAATATCAATAATTGACCTATTAGTGTAATCAATATTCAATAATATTTTTACTACCAAAACATTGCAATAATACAGCAAACATGAAATAATATCTGGTCATACGACAGAATTTAAGTGTTGTAACCAGCTAAAGCATTTCTAACCGAAGGAAAACCAACCGACTAAAAAATATCTTCCCGAACAAAATAAACAACAACTGAACATAAATCACAGTTAAATGCATATTTTAATTTTACAGGGAGAAACTGTCAACTCCTAATGAAGCCAATTTCCCAACTCCTAATGTCTCAATTCCGTTTCATTTGTCCAAGCAACCAGAAAAGAAAGATTGTGAATTCATTGAGTCAAATAAACAAACACTTGAAATTCAACTAAGAAGTTGAAGACTATAAGAAGTAAATTAGGAGAAAATACACAAATTAGTAATTAAACAATCAAAATTATGAAATAAAGCCACAAACTTAGAGATTAAAAAGAGTAAAATTCATCTCAAATTAAATTGTGAATCTCACTGGTTTTCGTTTTAGAAAAAGAGGTAGAGAGAGAGTGAGGGTTTAAAGGAAGAAAAAAATTACCATAAAGTAATCAAGCTCCAATGAAAGAGTATTTGTGAAGAACGCGTTGATTTTGTTAAAGTTGTGCATTGATTCTCGGAAACTGGTCCACTAGCGTCGCAATTCGGAGACACGGAACATGAGTGGATAACAATTGATCGTAAAATGGGTGACCTAATATATTCGCTTTGTATTCTCTTAACTCCTTTGTTTTGTAGTTGTACTCGCTCCAATTCCGATCCATGGTTTTTACTCTCCTCTCCGATCATGAAATTCTATTGGACGCTGTTGTTCATCCATGGCACTTTATCTTCATCTTATTCTTCCTCCGTGAATGTATGGATCTGGGTTTGGATGAAGAAATAAAAGTGGGTTTGAAAAATGGAAAATAGATGAATCAGGTTTTGAAAAATGGAAAAAATTAATCGCAGAAATCAAGGTTGGAATGTGGAGCTATAAAAGGAAAACATGATAATTGGGGAAGAGGAAGGGAAGTGAACGGTTGCATAGGGCAGTCAAAAAATTGATTGTCGGTGGAAATTGAATGGCTATCCATGTACAAAACGTTGTACTCTGTGTCTTGATATTAATGAGAGACATAAAAAAATTAAAATTAAAATAATAGAATTATATTAATAAAAAAATTCCAATTAAAATAATAGAATTATATTAATAAAAAATTCCATTTATAGCCAAAATAAAAATAAAAGAAGTCATGAGAGAATGACACTTGACAAAATTTGCCAAAGAACTCATTCTAATTTTATATATTAAATAAATTACTTTTTAAACTATGATATAAAATAATTATAATAAAAGAATAATATCTAAAGTAATACTCTATAAAAACTTATTCGATTTAATTTTTCATTTTAATTTTTTTTTTAAAATAGTCTTAAACACAAGAATATACTTTAATAATTATTTCAAAAAATTAAATTAAACAAATTTTAAATTACTTCATATTATAGTGGTTTTATGTAGTAAAATTTGGACCATTTTTTTTAGAAAATATGGCTTGCGCCAAGAAAAAAATAACTTACATCAAAATCAACCTAGAGTCAACCAACTCTCTCACATCCATCTAAACCAGATGTTTATTTGACTCAGAATATACAAAAAGAAATTACTATTAAATTCTAAATTGTAACAAATGTTTGTTAAAACATCAACATAAGCATTTGTCTTTCTATATGTGTGTGCAACTTTAGTTGACCATTCCAAATATAGTAATCTACGAATATTCTCGACCAAGGCTTGCCCCACAATATTCCTAGAGACGCCTCTCAGAATAGCATGGACCACCCTAGAGAGGCAATATTCAAATCCACCCTCGTAACTCCAATGTCTCTGATATACTTCAAACCTTCAAGCACTCCCCACAGCTCGATGTTACACGCATTGCACAACCACAAAGACTTAGGAAAACCACCAATCCATTGACCTTTGTTATTTCTAACAATTCCTCCACACTCCACTCTAATTCTACCCTTACAAGTGTCATCAGTATTGAGCTTAAAGGTTCCTTCTGGAGGCAACATCCACCCAATCCAATTGCACACACGACGAACTTCCATAACATTCATATTGTCTCTTTGAGCCTCATAAAACTCCTTTGTTATCTCCTTAACAAAATCCCTTGGTTTGTTTGGACGTTGGCACTCATCATCGTGCATTTCTCTATTCCTCCACATCCACAAACAATGACGAATTGTCACCCAAAAGTCACACGATTGAACATCATTTGATCCATGACCTCTGAAGGTGAAATTTGTTTCAATCCAGTTATGCAAATCTCCGTGAAAGAATGAGTTACGAAGCTTAGTTGGCATGAAATTCACCCATATTTGCATGGCCTTAGGGCAATCCCTAACTATAGGCAAACTTGTCTTCATCGCATTTCCACAATAAGTACACACAGCATGTCCTAAATCATTATACTCTTAACATGGTCTGTAAGGAGCATGCTATGATTCAAGATCCAAATAAAATATCAAACTCGCTCTGGCACCTCCAACTTCCAAATTTTATCCCACTCAAACTCACTATCTTTAAAATTGCATAACAAGTTATACATATGACTCGCCGAAAACACCTTTATGCTAGTACTTTGAACCACAAAATTATTCATGTAATAATCTTCATGAAGAGGCATAAGGGTTGATATCTTCCTAAACAAACCTGAGGTATCCATGGTTGTAGTAGGTCCAAATTCCAATCACCAGTATTCCAAATTAAATCACGCAGATTGACATTCACCAACTCAAAAGGAATATCAAGACCTTGTTCATTGATGTGTAGTCTTTCATCAACCCACATAGCAGTCTACGAATCTATACTCTTACCATTTCCAACAATCCAAGTTCCTTCATCAAGCAAACTAGGACTCAATTTTACAATCTCCCACCAAGGCTTTAAAGCAGTGTATTTCATCGGTGTGTTTATTGTTAACTCCATACAGTTGTATTCATGTCTCATAACTTTACACCAAAGTACATCAACACTTGTTTGAAACTTCCACCAGAGCTTAATAATACAAGCTCTATTCATGTAATCTAACTCCATTAATCCCATTCCTCCCTTTTTTTTTTGGCTTCCTAACAATATCCAAATTAACCACATGATACATCATGTTATTATTCGTGTCACTCCATATGAATCTCTTTTGCATGTGATGAATTTTGTTAATGCATGATTTAGGAAGCATATTATGTAGCTTCATACCTAGTGGGTTTGGTTTCATGTCTTTATCATATGCATGGGGTATCGATAAGTGCAAAAATGTCTATTTTTTTAGTAGTAGTTTGGTTGCACTTATCGATACTTTTCGTTAATATTGTTTGAATAAACCTCAAATTGTGTGTGTATTTGTACATATTGAGTATAATTGTGTTTTTGTGTAAATATTGTATCATTTGATAGCTTTTCACCTCTTTTGTAGGCATCCATTCATAATTGGAGCATTGAGCAATAAAGTGTCGAAGACACGACTTCAAACGCGTGATTTTGAGCAACTCGTCAACGAATAAGGCTCAAAATCAAAGAATAAAAAATCATCAATTTGGTTGATATTTTGTCATGATTAGATAGGTCATTGAATAAGCTTTCCAACGCTTCAAACCAGACGCAAATTTGAGTTACAATTCTCAAGTTATGGCCAAAATAGTGAAGAATTTTCTACTGTTGCTACTGGTGTATTTTGTCGGGCGAATCCAATTTTGCTCGGTGAATCTGGCAGGACAGAAATACGTTAAAAGGGGTAAAAACACATTTTTTAGGTTATGTTTTGGGTTTTTTTTGTCCCAATCCATCAAACCTTCAATTTTTGGTCTAGAGAGACTTAGAAACATCAAATGGGGTTGCATCTTGATGATTCGGGGTGGATTGCTCACCGATCGGCTCTGACAAACCGAATTTGTAGTTCATTTCTCTTTTTCTTTGTGTATTCTTTATTGGTTGGGTTTGTATATGTATTTCCTTTTAACTCATGTACATTTTTCTCCCTTGGCATTGTATAAAACTTGTTTTACAAATCTTTTCGATTATTGTCTTGGATTTTTACTTTGTGGTTGGGATTTGGGTTGTTATGGAGATATATTGTTCAAATTCTCATCTAGGACGATTGTCTAATAGTGTCTAGATTCTAGATATATATTTAGTGTTATTATTCACTTGGGTGTCTGTGATTAATGCCTATGTGTTGGTTGTGTCGTTCATAGAAATCGTCGGCGCGAGTAGCACTGTTGACGTTTGTGTTGTTGAGGTTGGTTAAGAGATCACTGCCGAGATGGTATAGTGGGTGTTGTGTTTGACACGTGATGACATGAGGATATTGTAGGTTGAGTATAAATGGTCGATAGGTTTAATTTTGTGATGAGTAGATTATATGCATTCTTGATAAGTTTATCCTTTTCTTTGTTTTTATACATTTAATTTACGTTGATAACCTTTTCATTTAAACCCATTTTAACCCAAACTCATTAATGATATAATTGTCTTACGGAGAATCAATAATCATTCTCTGTGGATACGATACGATATAACATATATATATATATCACTCGGTAAAATAATACTCTACTTTTTGCTTGTCATTTTATCGCTTCAGCAAGAACCCACGATATAATTATTTTGTTGCTTGTCTTATCACTTTCGTTTATTATCTTTTATGGAGTTTTCCTCATAGATTTTCACACCTTGAATCAAGTTTTGAAATTGATTCATAAATCTTTTAGCATGCATAAATAGAGGGTTATATTTGAATTAATTCATGATGTCCTTAGTCAAGTGCATAAGTTTATGGAATAAAAGCTAAGTGTGTTCAATTCAAGTAATGTGCAAAGGAAAACTTTGAAATGATAAAAAAAAATTAAGTTTTGATGCATTTGATTAGAATCAATCATTTGGTCACTCAATTTGATTCAAATTAAATCCAACAGGGAAAAACAAAACTTTTTGAAAACCGTTTGATTTGAATCAAATATTACACATGATTCGAATCAGACATTTTTTTGGATCCTCTTGGCAATTCGATTAGAATCACACTTTGCACATGATTCAAATCATGCAATTTTTTCAGAATTCTTAAAGTTCCTGGAGCAATTGATTTGAATCAAATATTTCACATGATTCGAATCACATGTCCTATGTTTCGAATCACACATTGCACTTGATTCAAAACAAATTCAAAAAAGGGTCAAAATTTTTGTGTGCTTAATCTCAAGAGAATATATAAGCTTTAGTCAACACATTTTTATGCAATTTTTCAACATTTTTCAAAGTTCCTGGACCAATTGATTCAAATCAAATATTGCACATGATTCGAATCACGTAGCTTATGATTTGAATCACACATTGCACTTGATTTGAATCAACTGCAAAAATGGGCAAAAATTTAAATCTATTTTATTCCATTCACTTCCTAACTTGATCCATTACATGTTGAATTAATTATTTAATTAATCAATTATGGATTAACAATAATCAATTATTGGAAATTATTATTAATATTAAAATTATGATATATTGTTGTTAAGTACTTATTGATGAATTATTGATTGGGCTTGTGTGCCTGAATGAACCGTGATGAGTTGGACTATTTATTTAAGCCTAATGAGAGGTCCATGCCCTCATTCGTTTAGCTATTTAAGTGTTTCCCCATTAAACAATTAACTCAGTCTAAGATCTTAAACGACAATGAAGATAATAATCCTAAAAGGTATATCGGCATGCTGTAGAATCTTACAAGGTACACCGTTTATATTATTTTTTATTATTCTTTGATATATAATATATTATAATTTGTGTATATGCTATAATTTGTGTCTATACGATTTAATTTAAATTCATCATTACATGCACTGACATTAATTCAAATCTAACCAACCTTTTTTAGTCTTCGTTTTTTGCTTCACTCAAGAAAATATATAAGCCTTAGCGAAAACTTTTTCATGCAAAATTTTAAGAATCATTTGTGAAAATTCATAATTGTTTTGTGAACATCTGTGAAAAATCAACTAACTCTTTTGAAATGGTTGCATTCGATATTCTTTTGTTTTCAACCTTAGTTTCCATTTCATATATTGATAACAAGAGATTCGTAATTGATTGAGGGAGACGTTATCTTAAAACTAATCGTTCTTGAAGATTGTATAAAATATTTTAAGATTCTTGCAAGATTGAGATTGTTGTCATTGGTGCTGACAAATTCCAGTGAAAAGAAGAAAGTCTTCTCTCCATAATTTTATCAATGAACATTTTGAATATAGTCGCCATGAGCTAAAAATATTTGTTAGACGTCTCATCAGGGAGATGCGACTATCCCCTTTAGATATCTCTTGTGTAACACCTTAAAACTCTGATTCTTAATTTAAAAGAATTAAACACTCAATTTAGGATGTTACTTCAAACAAAACTTGCATATTCTTTCCAAATAAATTCAAAAACTCGCAACATAACTCAATAAATTACACATACTTCAATTTATCTCTTCAAAATGAAATACTTAATTAAAATAACATAATCCAAACATTAACTCGGACAATTAAATGATTTGTTCTCACATGTTACAGACTAGAGCAATAATCCAACTAAACAACTGTAAAACAATAAAGAGAACGAAGAGAGCTTCATAGTCCTCTCTCATCTCTTATCAGCACTTACTCCTCCTAAGTATTTGTACAACATTGTACAACGCAACACAAAACAAACAACAAATGGGGTGAGAATACGCTCAAATATATTAACAGTGTAAAAGAATGCAATAGTAGCATATTCGTCACAGTCATCCAACATAAAATCCATTACAAAACAAATTCACATTGCCTTTATGTATGCAATGTGAATCACAACTCAACTCAATGCATGAGGTACCAATTTGGACATAAGAGGTTTGTTACTAATCTTGTGCACTCAACAATGGTTCTTCATTCGAACCGGGTCCCCATTTCTAAACCCCTAATTAGTCATTGGTCCTAACTTATGAACTCGTGACTCGTCTCTCTAATACTAACACGTATGATGCATGACATAAAAACAACTCAACAACACTTATAGTTTAACTTTTAACCATATACAACATGCCATAAGGCATTTATCGTAGTTCTCACTTTGAACTAGACACTTCAACACAACAATTATAATTACATGTGCAACACATAATCATACCATTGATTCAATTATCATTTAATCATTATAATAATTCCCTACAATTAATTAATTTCATCAAATACACTTAAACAACATTCAAACAACAACTATACAAGAAAAACAACATCGAAACACATATTGAACAACAAAACATGGCCATTGACGGTCTTGAAGACCAACTTATCACCCGGGTGATGACCATCACCCGGTCCATCGTGCCATGGAGACCATGACCGTTTCCCTGTCATCACACATACAATTGTCATCCTTCCTAGGCGCGTGAAGACTAGTCTGTCACACTCGTGACAATCGTCATGTTGTTGCAAAAGGCAAAAACTGTGTTTTCAGACATGTGAGCTCATTCGAAGCTCCAATTTTGACCCCTATCACCCCAAATTTCATAGAAAATAATAGGTTCATAAAGTCGGAATGAATTGTTTATTTCTGCTAAATATCGCTCATATAAATAGTGTTTACAATATAACAACTTTACATAAATAGATGCATGAAAATAGCAACAACTTAATTAGTTAGATACTATCTCATTGAAACTGATCCTATCTAATAACTGAGAGAATAAACTAATTAAATCTAATAACTAACAGAATAAAATAATTATGAGGAGAATTGTTAAAAGTGGGTTGTGAAGAGTCGTTGAATGTATGCAATGATATCTTTGTTAATGTTATGAGGAGAATTCTCGTATAGTAAGAAGATTCTAGAAAGATTATCATTCTCTTAGAGTGGTCAGTTGATGTCGAACTCTTCTCAATAAAAAAAGAAAATGGTAAGAATCAAATAGAAAATAAGTTTGATCATTGAACACAAAGGGCAAGTAACAAAATAAAACCAACAAATCTAATGTTGAATTTAAATAAAAAGAAATAATTAATTTTTCAAATCAATGAAATGGAGTTAAACTGAGAGAGAATAAAACTAATAACATCTTAAATGAGAGAATTTATTTATGATTTCAATTACGACATTGCAATTAAGCAACATCTTATTTATCCAAACCAATTTTACTTTAATGATGATTTGAATAAGTAATTTATATTCGACAACATTCATTAGAGATGCTCTAATACATTTATTTGTCATTGCATTCTTATTCTTTAGCCTAAATTATAGTTTTGATCTCTCTATTTTATCTAATTCAGGAAATTAGTTCTCTTATTTTAAATTTAAACAATTTCGATTCTCCTCTCTTATTTTTTCATTTTTTAACTTATATTTTTATATATAAAGTTTCACAATAAATTTATATACGATGAATTTTCATATTTTACAATATATTTGTTATTTAAAAAAATAAAACTTTTAAATATAAAAGTATTACAGAAAGACCAAAATTATTTAAACTTAAAATAAGAGGGATAATTTCATAATTAAAACAAAATAGAGAAATCAAAATATCAAATTTACACTGAAAAAAGAAACTAATTTAAAACATAAAGTAAGTATATTAATTTAATAATTGATCTAATATACAAAATGCAAAATTAATAATGAACTTTTTTTTTTTTGTTGAACACTAATAGTGAACATGTTAAATTATCAAAACAAGCTTTTTTTCCCTCACATAATTGTTGATAAAACTGAGCCTCATGTTTCATTTCGTAGTAAAGAGGAACTAACTCATTAAACGTGAGCCTCTAGTTTCATCATCTCTTAAACCAAATCATTAACATTCATGTCTTGCCACTTTCTTCCTTAATCTTTGCACTACACAACAATGGAAGCTTTGTTATCTTTCTCTGTTACTTCACTTCACATCCCAACACCTCTAGAAACCCCAACAATCCCATTCAAAAAATCCATCTCCCTCAACTCACAGTTTCATCCAACACTTCCATTCTTTACTAGAAACACTTCAAAATCCAAGCTTTTCACTGCCTTATCACCTTCTCCATTAACAGATGAAAGTAGTAATCTTGAAGTTGATGATGAGGCAGAAGGTGAAACAGGTTCGGAGAAATTTGATTGGTACTCACAGTGGTACCCTCTGATGCCAACTTGTGATCTTGACAAAAGGGCACCTCATGCGAAGAAGGTTATGGGGATTGACGTGGTTATATGGTGGGATAGGAATGAAGGTGCATGGCAGGTTTTTGATGATGCTTGTCCTCATAGATTGGCACCTTTGTCTGAAGGAAGGATTGATCAATGGGGTAGGTTGCAGTGTGTGTATCATGGTTGGTGTTTTAATGGATCAGGTGATTGTAAGTTCATTCCTCAGGCACCTTCTGATGGCCCTCCGGTAACTATTACTCTATCTTCATCATGAATCATGATTATGATTAGTAGTGAATGTTTGGTTCATATAAAATTGATTTTACTTCAAATTGAGTTATGTAAAGTAGTTTATGTTTGGATGCATATCTGAAAAAGTAAGTTCAACATACTTGACTACTATCAACTACATTGAACAAAAGTGATTTAGAGTTTTGCAATCAACCAAACTATGGAACATAGATGTGTTGCAGGAAATTTATTCGTCCATTCTTTGTTTTTTTGTTATCTTGTTATCTTCATTTACATTTGCATAAACAAAATTGCAGATTCATTCATCCAAAAAAGCATGTGTAGCTGCTTACCCAAGCATTGTGCAGAATGATATCTTGTGGTTTTGGCCAAACACTGATCCTCAATATAAAGATATTATTACAAGAAAAAAACCACCATTCATACCAGAAATTGATGATCCATCCTTTACTAGCTTAATGGGAAACCGAGATATTGCTTATGGGTAAGACTTTTAAGACTAATAAAAGTATGATATTTCTTAGCATTATTTGATCTGATTTTGGAAGATGAAAAAAAAAACACATTATCGGCTTAGTATATTCTTCTAATTAATTGAATACGCAACTTCAGGTATGAAGTATTGATTGAAAACCTCATGGACCCTTCACATGTTCCATACGCACATCATGGATTAATGAAAACTCCACAAGCAAAAGGTAATATGATAGATCTTTTAACTTCAGCAAGTTCCGATTTGTTTTATATATGGCAATCATATACTTAGGCCTTGATTAACTTAACAGGGAAAGGTGATAGAGAAGGAGGAATACCACTTGAATTGTCAATTGAAAAGTTAGATGTCAATGGTTTCACAGCAGGTCAGGGTGGGGGCAACAGCAAATTTATGCCACCAAGCATCTATTATTCATATCTTGGTCAGAATAAACCTGCATCTTCTGATGAATCTAAGGTAACAAACTGAGTAACTAATATGATCCTTAAATGTGCGTTCAGTTTATATAGGTGTTACATGATGTCTTTCTATGCAGAAATCATTGGTTCAGAGGAAAATTTCTTTGATCTTTATTTGTATTCCTGTTAGTCCCGGTAATAGCAGACTGATTTGGTGCTTCCCAAGAAACTTTGGAGTGTGGATTGACAAAGTTGTACCGCGATGGATGTTTCATGTTGGACAAAACTTGATTCTAGATTCAGATTTATATCTTCTGCATGTTGAGGTAATTCCTTTTGTAAGTTTCAGCTAAGCGAAAGTAACATATACACCACTAGAAAACAATTTAGTAGTTTGATTCTTCAAATAATGTTACTAAATTATTTTGACAGGAAAAGAAAATAATGGATGTTGGTAAAGCTAATTGGCATAAGGCCTGTTTTGTGCCAACAAAGGCAGATGCACATGTGATCGGTTTTAGAAAGTGGTTAAAGAAGTATGCAGGTGGTGAAGTTGATTGGAGAGGAAAATATAGCGGTGCTCTTCCTCCTACGCCTCCTAGAGAACAACTTATGGACAGGTATGTAACGCAAACAAGATTGCATTAGGTACTAGTACCATGTTCTTCATTACATACTATTAAATTTGGACAGGTACTGGAGCCATGTGGTGAATTGCAAGAGTTGCAATTTGGCCTATAAGAGTCTCAATGTGGTGGAAGTGATGTTGCAGATCATATCTGTTGCTTCAATTGGGATCGTTGCCACAATGAAGCAGGGCATGGTTTCAGCTACAACAAGAAACTCAATGGTTGTGCTGGCAGTACTTTCATTCGCGCTGTCGCGGTTGTTAGCTCACTTCATATACAAAAACTTCCGCTATCATGATTACAACCACGCCTTTCGCTGAAATGAGTTTCCTTAGTTATTGTTGTCCAACAACTTTGTTACAAGTATATATATAGTGAAGTTCTACAAAAACAAAGCCAGTATTATAGGGACTTGGGTTCCCTGCAGTCATATGAGACTGCAGGTTCCTGCCGTTAGTGCAAATTAGCACAAATGAGTAAAACATTATTTGAAAAGAAAATAAAACTGTATTCATATATCACAAAGTCACCTGCAGTCATTGACTCATTTTATTTTATTTTTTTTCAAATAATATTTTACTCATTTGTGTTAATTTGCACTAACGGCAGCAACATGCAGTCATATGGACCCCAAGTCTCTAGGACTTGGATTCCCTGCATCACATGTGACTGCATGTTCCTGCCAGTAAAATATTAGCACAAATGAGTAAAATATTATTTGGAAAAAAATTAAATTAAATGAGCCAATGACTAAAATGTCGTGATATTACACTTGAATGCAAGTGACTTTGTGATATATGAATGCAGGGGATTATTTTCTGTATTATAGGTACCTGAGAGATGCATATATGTTTGATTGCACTTTTGGATGAGGTAATACTGGATGTATGTTGCTTTCTTGGAGAAATCATGCAGGTGACTCTTTCATAATGATTTATTGATCCAAATTCCTATATTCTTGGTTGGATGAATGAGAATGAGGGCACAATTATCTTTCTAGAGATTTTGATATTTATACTTGAGATTAGTATCTTTTAATGGGCTGTGAACTTCTCTGTCAAATTTTACCTATACACATTAAAAATTGTTGAAAGGTGTGTTTGGATGCTACATTTTTTTAGTTTGAATAAGTTAGAATATCTATTATTTTATGTTAGTAAATAATGAGTTTTTTTATTTTTCAGTTTACTAGTTAGTTTTTTATTTGTTTTCCACTTAATTAGTAGTGGTTGATAGAATCATAGAGCAGTAGTTCTCATTTAGTTTTATTTTTTCTTGTATTTAAACATTAATTTCTCATTAAATAAAGTAAACTTTGCAACAATACTTTTGACACTGTTTCTTCTATGTCATTTCCTTTTAATATTCCAAAGAAAAACCTACCATTGGTATCAAAGCTCTCTCTTGGAGGGACCAATCAAATAGATAAAGAGTCAAGTTTTTCAAGAGTTGTTCATCCTCTTTTTGATGGGGATAACTATAATCTTTGAGCAGTAAGAGCCGAGTCTTGAAAGTCCAAGAGCAAAAAATACTTAAGAGGCAAGATCATATGTTTGAATGTGATTTACCAGACAATACCAAACAAATATATGAATACCAACAAGTAGTGAAGATGTTGCAAGTAGTTACAACAAAGGAAAGGTAAACAAAAAGTCATCCACTTTATCAACACTGTGGAAAAATGGATTACCCATCATTTAAATGTTGAAGAATGCTAGATACAAAGTGCAGCAAGTGCAACGAAAATGAACAGCAGAAATAGGAGGAATACCATATCTTTGTTGCAACATATATTTCAAGCAATAGCTCATGTGAATAATGGTTGAATGATGGTGGTTGCACAAATCACGTGACTTGTGACAAAACTTTGTTCCATTAATTAGAGGATATCGAAGTGGGTCAAAAATGAAAACGATGAACACATTCCAGTTAAAGGCAAAGGAACAATAGCTATAACAAATCTCATCGATGCTCTATGTGTACCTAAAATTAATCAAAATTTGCTTTGGTGTTTGACAACTAATTGAAATATGATATCTACAAATTTATTTTTCAACATAAAAATTATATAATCAAGGACTCAACAAACAAACAAAAATGTTCAAAGCCAAAATGATGAGTAAGACATTTTCAGTTGATTCAATGAATTAGGAGTGTAAAGGTCCCCAAGAGGTGGCGCTAAAACCATCTCAAGAAAGGCGATGTAGCATGTCTCCCTTGCGAGAGACTCCCTAGCTGCCCACTTATTAGGATGGACACCAACTTCTTGATTATGTCACATGTTTCCTAGATTACTTGTCCATTTGTGGGAGCTTGGACGGTGATGTGACTCGATCCCCAATGGTACTAGAGATGAAGTCAAAACAGGAAGATCATGCTCTCCTAAATAATAAGGAAGTTGATTACCCATTTTCCATGTTCCATAGAGAAGTTATTATTCTTTTGGAACCTAAGGTATAGACTCATAGATCTATATAAATACTTCAACCTTGAGGTGAAGAAGGATATTCAATTCATTACGTAAAATATCACATATAGAGTTTCTCACCACCCTTATGCGAGTTTGCTCTAAAACCACAACAACCCTAAAAAACACTGATAACCCTACACCACAAGGGGTTGTCACATATTATACATTTAGCAAGTACAATTAGTCCTCACCATGGCCCCCAGTAAAACTGACATGGTCTGCACTCATCATTACTCATCATTCATTTTCATCATCTTCTCTAGGAGGATGCAAAAATAAAGTTCTGAGGTCATTGTCAATAATATTCTCAAAGGTTTTGTCGGCATATGAAAGTCCAATTTCTCTTGGATAATATATGTCAGGAAGGTTTTGGCGGCAAATTCCATACCAACAGACATCATATAAACCCATTAGAGAATGGCAAAGTCCAAAATTACCTTCTCGGGTAAAGACGTCATTGGCATTCTCCATCACAACAATGATCACATGGTCATCAAAGTGCAATATGATGAATGAGATATGAAGAGAGTATTGTTTGATCCTGATATCTTAGAAGATGTCTTATTCTAAAGCGTTTCTAGGAGTTCCAACTTGACCAAAATGACATATGAACATTCTAAGATTCTCTGGTTGGTCTGCCAAGCAAACATAAAGATTGAAATGGTGGTTTGTTATAGGCAATCACGAGAAAATTAAGGTAAAATATATTATGATAGATGCCTTGTCCCAAAACAACTTCATCCTAGGGAGGCCCGCCACGAACTTGTTCGGGGAAGTGTTGTCTACCCTTCATTTGAGTCTAAAGTATTTGTTACCTCAAGATGAGTCAGATTAGTTTGGAGGGATAAGGAGATCGCATAGGAAGGCTATTAGAATTACTTAAAGTGAGAAGGGATCACATCATTACAGATGCTTCCCCTCTTCTAGAAGCGGGACCACGTTATTACCGATGTTTCCCCTCATCCATAAGCACGAGAGGAAGATATCTAAGATAAAACCCTAGATTGAGGATAAAAAACAAGAGACTCACTCCCAAAGAAGACCTTAACAAAGTTTGAATTGGGATCTTAGGCCATTAAGTCACCAAGATATACATCTCCTTATTTTATTATAAGGAGGGAAAATTGGTAACTATATTAAGGAAGGACATAGACTTTTCTCCTGGGCGCCCTCTAACATTGCATGAATAGATATAAGAGTAGTATTTCACCGCCTTACCATTGATTCCACAGTGAAGTCAATGCCATAGAGGAAAATCAAAGTAGGCAAGGAGAAGATAGAAACCATTGATGAGGAAGTTTTAGAATCTAAGAAGATTTAACTTTTGACTAGCAAATGTAGTTTTACTGATGAATTCATCCAACAAATAATGTGTGTCCTTCGACTCACTAGCCTTAACGCCACATGCTTTAAATCCCTTACATAGATTGTCAGATTGACAGATCCTTAGGGCGTAACTTGGAGGTTTGTATCAGTGACATGTTATTAAAGACATTACAAGGGAAGAGTTATACTGTAGACCTAGAAGACATCCTAAAATCAGTTAGGAACTACAATATGCGCCTAAATTATGCTAATATCTTCTTTGGCGTTCAAACATGCAAGTTTCTAGGTTTTATGTTAACCAATAGAGGTATAGAGGAAAACCTAGATAAGTGTCACATTGTAATCGATATGAGGAACCCTTTTAACGTTAAACAAGTTCAATAACTAACAAGGTGTTTAGTTGCCTTATCTCGTTTCCTTTTTTGTGCATGTGACAATGTTTTTCATTTCTTTTCCACTTTGAATAAAAATGAGATGTTCTAGCTTTCACACTTTCTCTCTTTCACAACCGTGAAGCTTCAAGATCCATTACTTAATTCATCATTGATTTGACACATCATCTAATACTTGATTCTTCTAATTTATGAGATTTTGTATGAATTTTTTATATACACTGTCATCATTTGTTTCTTGTTGAGAGATCCTTGAGGACTCCACCGAACACCATTTGACATTAGGATCATCTGCAGATAACTATATGCAAGCTCATAGTTCAATATTTTCCATCTATTTGATGATGAAAAAGCATATTTTGGGGAGATGGAAAACTTACAAACATAGATAAAAGATTAGAGTGTTTAAACTCCCAATTATAAATATTGAGAGTATACCCTACTTCCCTGAGAGTATACTTCTTCCCCTTTAACATAATTAGAAAGGAGAGAAATTACACAAAGCAAGCACATAGATCGTGTAGAACACATGGATCAAGTATAACACGTAGAGAAAGAAAATAAGAATAAGGAGAAGAAGTAACTAGTAGATTTTAATCGATACATGATTGATTTAATATTCCTAATTTAATTTTCATGAAAATGAAATTTTCTTTAGGAAGAGATTTGGTAATAATATATGTTATTTGATCATATGAAGACACATGCTCAATTACACAGTCCCCTTTTTCAACATGATCTAAAATGAAATTGTGCCTAACCTCAATTTTTTAATACGAGAGTGAACTACTGTGTTTTTCATGAGTTTTATGGCCCTAGTGTTGTCTCTTTTTATTAGGACATCTCCGAGATAAACTATGTAATCACTTAGATGATGTTTCATCCATATAATGTATGCATAACAACTTCCTGCAACAATATATTTGGCCTTAATTATGGATATCACCGCACTTGCTTATTTCTTGTTATGGCTAGAGACAAACGGGTAATCAAGTAACTGACATGTACCACAAATAATTTTCTGATCCAATTTGCACCCACAAAATTCAGAGCCAGAATACCCAACTAAGACACAATCTTTCCCTTTGGGGTACCATAAATCCATTAGTGGGATATATGCTAGTGAGATATCTTATGATGCATTTTACCATTGTAAGATGAGATTCTTTGGGGTTTTCTTGAAAGTAGGCACAAAGACACACAATAAACATGACATTAGGATGAGATGCAGTGAGATAAACGAGAGGACTGATCAATACCCTGGTACCTTCTTTCTTTGAATGGTTTTCCTCCATCATCTTAATTTAAGCTACATGATGTACTCATTGGAGTGAAGCCTTTTCTTTGTCCATCACGAATCTCCCAAGTAGTTATTTATAATATTTTTCTTTATTAATGAATATGAATTCTTTAGATTAATGAATTTGAAGGCCTAGTAAGTATCGAAGTTCTCTCATCATTGACATCTCGAACTCATTTTGTATCATCTTAAAAAATTCCTTACACAAGATTTTGTTAGTAGCACCGAATATAATATTATAATAAATTTGAACTAATAAGATGTCATGTACATATTCTTTTATGAAAGGGGTTTTGTCAACCTTCACTCTTTAAAAATTATTTTCATACAAAAACTTTCTCAAACAGACATACCAAGCTCTGGGAGTTTGTTTAAGGACGTACAGAGCCTTTTTTCAGTTTTAAAAAATGATTAGGATAAAAGAGTTTACAAGTCCTAGAGGTTTCTTAATAGATACTTCTTTCTGGATGTAACCATTTAAATAACACTCTCTTTACATCTATTTGAAAGCGTTTAAATTTCATAATGCATGAGAAAGCTAGAAGAATTCTTACGGCTTGTACTTGAATAACAAGGGCATAAGTTTCATCGAAATATATGCCTTCTTGTTGATTATATCCTTCCACAATTAGTTTTTCTTTATTTCTCAAAAATATTTCCATCCTCATCAAGCTTGTTGTGAAAGACCTAACTGATTCTAATCACTTGATTAAATAAAGCTTTGGGAACAAGTTCCTAAACATTGTTTATTTCAAATTGATTTAACTCCTCTTACATAACAATATATCAATGTTTGTCGATCAGGGCCTCATCAACTTCCTTTCACTCAATTTAGGAAACAAAATACATATGATTGCATACCATACTAAGGGGGTGTTGATTTGTGAACTTCTTAGAAATATCTTCAATAACATTATAGATTGGATGGTCTTTAGGAGACCTCCATTCTTTGAGAATATTTTGATCATAAAAAATTCTTTTAGTTAAGCATCTTCAGTTTGACTTCGATCTTCCTCTTAATCTTGATCTTTATTCTCTAGAGATGCTTTTTTAAAATACATGCCCAATCAACAACTTCTACTTCTACAGACAAGGAGTTACACTCATTAAAGGTAACAACTTCTAGAATTTATTAAGAGGAATTATATCTAATTAAGAGAATATGGTAATTCTCTAAGATTATCTTTGGATTAATAGAAAATAACGGAGATGAGCATAATGTAATATACTATAGTGAAATGGAGTGGAACATAATCAAATATAGATTTCACTATATTATTCGAATATTTTTTAAAAAATATTTCATTTCATTACATACACACTAAATCAGATGGAAAAAAAGTGTTTGATTGAATGAGATGAATTTAATTTCATTGTGTTTCATTTGATTCTATCTATTATTTGCAAATCTAAATATTAAAATGACTTTTTGCAAATCCAAATATATTAGAATGATTTTTTGTTTTTCAAAAAGAAAGAAGAGTATGATGATGGAGTAAAATTAAAGGATTTCCTCTGCCGTTCTTACAATTGGGAAGTCGCAAGTGGAGACAGTAAACCAAATGACTCCTTCCATGAATACAGCTGCTCACCAAATTCAGAATCAAATCATGTAGATCCATCCAATACGACATTCATGTCCTATCACGACAACTATTACTACAACAACATGTCCTTTTGGACTAAAGAATGCATGTGCCGCCTATCAAAGACTCGTGGACACGTTATTATTAAAGCAGATATGGTGTAACTTGGAGGTTTATATTGATGACATGTTATTAAAGACATTACAAGGGAAGCGTCACACTGCAGACCTAGAAGACATCCTAGAATCAGTTAGGAAATACAATATGTGCCTAAATCCTGTTAAGTGCTTATTTGGCGTACAAACATGCAAGTTTCTAGGTGTTATGTTAACCAATAGAGATATATAGGAAAACCTATATAAGTGTCACATTCTCATCGATATGAGGAGCCCTTCTAACGTTAAACAGGTTCAACAACTAACAAGGTGTTTAGTTGCCTTATCTCATTTCCTTTCTTGTACGTGTGAAAATGCTTTTCATTTCTTTGCCACTTTGAAGAAAAATGATATGTTAGAGCTTTCACACTTAATCTCTTTCACAACCTTGAAGCTTCAAGATCCCTTACTTAATTCATCATTGATTTGACACTTCATCTAGGACTTGATTCTTCTAATTTATGAGGTTTCGTATGGATTTTTTATATACACCATCATTATATGTTGCTTGATGAGAGATCCTTAAGGACTACACTGAAAACCGTTTGACATTAGGATCGTCTGCAAATAACTATATTCAAGCACATAGTTCAACATTTTTCATCTTTTTAATGATGACAAAGCATCTTTCAAGGAGGTGGAAAACTTACAAACATAGATAAAATATTAGAGTGTTTAAACTCCCAATTACAAATATAAAGAGCATACCCTACTCCCCCTGAGAGTATACTTTTCCCATTTAACATAATCAGAAAGTGAGAGATTACACAAATCAAGCGAATAGATTGTGTTGAACACATGGATCAAGTATAACACGTAGCGAAAGAGAATAAGAATAAGGAGAAGAAGTAACTAGTAGATTTTAATTTATACATGATTGATTTAATATTCCTAATTTAATTTTCATGAAAATGAAATTTTCTTTAGGAAGAGATTTGGTAATAATATATGTTATTTGATCAGATGAAGACACATGATCAATTATACAGTCCCCTTTTTCAACATGATTTAAAATGAAATTGTGCCTAACCTCAATGTTTTTAGTACGAGAGTGAACTACCGTGTTTTTCATGAGTTTTATGGCCCTAGTGTTGTCTCTTTTTATTAGGACAGCTCTGAGATAAACTATGTAATCACTTAGATGATGTTTCATCCATATAATTTATGCATAACAACTTCACGCCATAATATATTTGGCCATAGTTATGGAGATCACTGCACTTGCTTGTTTCTTGCTATGCCTAGAGACAAACGGGTTATCACGTAAGTGACATGTACCACTAGTAATTTTCTTTTCTGATACAATTTGCATCCTTAAAAATCAGAGTCAAAGTACCCAACTAAGACACAATCCTTCTCTTTGGGGTATCGAAAATCCATTAGTACGATATATGCTAGTGAGATATCTTATAATGCATTTTATCGTCGTAAGATGTGATTCTTTGGGGTTTTCTTGAAAATGGGCACAAAGACACACAACTAACATGATGTCAAAATGAGATGTAGTGAGATAAAGGAGAGAACTGATAAATACAATGGTACCTACTTTCTTCGAATGGTTTTCCTCCATCGTCTTAATTCAAGCTACATGATGTACTCATTTGAGTGAAGCCTTTTCTTTGTCCATCTTGAATCTCTCAAGTAGTTCTTTACAATATTTTTCTTGATTAATGAATATGCCTTATTTAGATTAATGAATTTTAAGGCCTAGTAAGTACCGAAGTTTCCTCATCATTGACATCTCAAAATCATTTTGTATCATTATTCCTTACACAAGATTTTGTTAGTAGCACCTAATATAATATTATAGACATAAATTTGAACTAATAAGATATCATGTTCATATTCTTTTATGAAAGGGGTTTTGTCCAGTGGCAAAGCCAGGACCCCAAGGCAAGGGGGGTGCAAACTCATTTAATAAAAAAATTGACAAATATATATATATATATATATATATATATATATATATAATTACAATATTTAACTTTTTAGTTACTGTAAATTAACAATTTACAACGTATGATATATGTTATTATGTTGAATCTTTTCCTCATATATAATCAATTTATATAAATAAAAAACTATAAATATTTTATAAAAATATGCTTATAGTTTAGACCTACTTTAAAATAAAATGGATTTCACAAACTTTTATAACATAAGATTTTATAGTGTTTTAACAATAATGGTGGTTAATTTTAACTTCATTTTAAATTTAAAATGTCATGGGTTCTACTTGTTACCTTGGAAAATCTTAAGGTATTCAATCACATGTAATAAATGAAGGTATGCTTATAAGTTAAAGGCAGTCTCCTGAGATAAGGGTCTGTAGGAGATTGGAGCCAAGGTGTTTGAAAATTTGTCTTTATCAAGCTAGATAATTTAATGACCAAGGGGAATATTAAGCCAAAACGTCGAAATTGAACTGTGTCGACCATAAGGATGCAAGGAAAACCAAGGTTAAGATCTGTAGAAATTTGTTTAGTCGACCAGAGTATGAAGAATAAGAAAATGGTCGACGTTGCTTTTGTCGACCAAAGAAGATTATGGACTTAGAGGAATTTCGTTGTTTTAATTGTGCCAAAGAAAATGTGTCGAAGCAAGATAGAAGCGGTTTACTTTTAGAAGTCAGAAGCGGGAAGGTTCAAAATTCAAAGTCACGAGCAGTTACCAGTGGTTCGTGGGCTGATTAAATGCCAAATAGGTGGCGACATCTTGTGGAGCAGTTACCTCAAGATTCAAATATTTTTCGTAGATTTCATATAGGAAGTTAAAATTGTAAATACTATAAATAAGTAGATTCAGTGTAATTTTCTGTGTGTTCACTTGTAGATTCAGTGTAATTTTTTGTGAAGACGTGCTTGATGTACGTGAATCACCACCTTTATTTCAATGCAAATATTTTATCTTTCAATTGTTCCTTTTGAATACTTTACTTGCTTTTTATTTACCTTCGAGCAAACTCTTTACATTATGTTCTGCTTCGTGTAAACAATTCAATACTCTCTGTCAGTCACGAGTCACCAGTCAGTTAGTTTATTGAGTCTCACTTCGCATAAAAAATATGTTGTCGGTCATGAGTTACCAGTCAGTCAGTCGAATCTTGGTGTGGAAAGTCGTTATACTTGTTCCCTTATCTTATAGAAAACCGTTTCTTTGATAAGGATTTCGACAAAACTAGTATAATATCAAAATCTTAGCACATGTCTTAAGATAAACTGGTCGATCTTGCGAGCAACCCTTAGTTTTTAGGACTTTGGGAGAAGCAACGGTTGTTTACCATTTTCCACAGTTAATAAATTGACACACCTGGTGGGACTAGTGCTAAGTGTTTGTTATTAGATATTATAAGTGTATGAGACTTAGAAGTGGTAGTTTAACCAAAGAGTATAATAAACCACCAATTAGGAGACGTACACCTAGGATGTCTAATCCTACTCCAAATGTAGATGAAGTTTCGTACCTCCAAATGTCTAATCCTACTCAAGTGATCATCATACCTCCTCATATGTCTCAAGGTATCACCATGTCAAGTTTCAAGCCTCACAACTCAAGTTTGCTCAATCAATTGCTCAAATGGTTGAAAATCAGTTGTATTAAACAAAAAGTAAATTGTGGTCAACATACAGTCAAACTTCATCATTTTTGGTCAAATACAAGATTTTGAAGTTACATTCATCATTTGATCAAGGGCTGATCATGATTCATCAAGAAAATTTAAGATTTGATCAAAAGTCAAAGTTTCTAAATTAGGGTTTCTTGACAAAAAGTCAACAAAACTTTGACCAGACATAACTTTCACATACTTTATCAGAAAATTTTCCACCAAATATCATTTTGAATAGAATTCAATTCTCTACAACTTTGTGTCTCACAAGCTTTGGCCAAAAATGCTTCATTTGAGAGTTATGGATCAAGACATTATAGGTCCTTCTAAAAGTCAACAAAAAGTCATCTTTTTCAAAAGAAGTGTACATGAAAATGGAAACTTCAATGAATATGAAACCAAAAGGAGTGTTTAGAGGACATCTTGATATTTCTAAAAATTCCAAGAACACTTCAAAATGTTGAAAATTGAGCAAGATACAACTTGTGCAAGTTTGGGAAATTTGAAGAGGTGCATGAAGAGAAATGCTAAGCAAATTCAAATTTTTTCCAAATGAGCCTAAATTTTTATGGTTCAAACTTGTTTCTAACATTGAAAAGGACTTCTAAAGCCCATTTGCATGCCTCCCTTTATTTTATTTTATTTATTTTGGAATTTATTCATTTAAATTCAATTTTAATTAAAATAAAATGCAAAAATCAAATCAATAAGTGCAAGGTTTATTATTCAGTATTCTTGAGGACCAAGATACTCTTTGCAAGCAGTCAATTTCGAAGATACTTGATTGACATGAGATTAAGACAAAATTGGAAGCTTTGGATGCAAATTTGAAAGATTGAAAAATCAAATATTTTCCATTCAATGCAATATATTTTCTTCACATCTCTTGACCTATTTTCCATCCTCTATAAGTACCTAACATGTTCAGATCACAAGGAGATGAAAATTTGCAGCCAAGAACCCTAAACAAAGCTCAAAAAATATGTGACTTGCAAGCAACTAGAAGCCAGAGTTTTGGACCATTTCAGGCCATTCCAAGCGTTCCATCATGTTCCTTGGTGCCCTCTGATCGATTCCAACCATTCACAAGCCAGTGAAACATCCAGAAACGTAAAATTAGAATCACGGTTTGCACATCTTTTTCAACAATCGAATTTTCAAGTTTATGCATCATTAAAATGTTTCGATTGTATATTCATGCTTAGAATGATGTTTGCAAGCTTTCTAGATTGGTTAATTGAATTTTAGACGCAAGTTTAGCCATATGCCATTGATAGGGTTCGTGAGCTCCAATTTGGGGGTTCTCAAAATAGGTAAAATTGGAGGAAACTAGTGATGCCATCGTGCTCACGAGGTCAAACTGGATCGATTCATGCCCTCACCATGAATTTATATTGCTTGTACTGAATTTTTGAAAATTGTAGGTGTTGTAGCTACAGACGTGTTCGTCGGTATAGCCTTACTCATAGAAAATTCGTGGGTGAATTCCCAGAAAAATTTGAATTGGGGAAGACGATCCCTTGGCGCGCGTTTGTTTAAAAGGATTTTCAGAAAATCTTTTTCTCTTATATTATATTTGTTTCATTACACTAACACCAATGACAGGTAGCTCAGATGACAACACGTTTTGGTTGACAACCCCAGGGTCAGGGGTTCGAACCCTGGCACCCCCACCTTATTTTTACCACTTTGCAAAACTAACCCTTTTTCCTATTTTTTATCATATTTTCAATTTTCTTTTTTAATTTAATTTCTTTTAAAACATTTTTTAAAATACAAGAAAAACCCAAAAAATATTTTCTTTTTACAATTAGGTTAGAAAAATTATAATTTAATTTTTTATCATTAAAAATATTTATTTTTTCTTTTATTTAATTAATCGTTAAAATTAACTTTTAATTTATTTTTCTAATTAAAATCAATTCAAAAATTCAAAAAATATTTTTTCTTTCTAGTAATTAGGTTCACTAACCCTAAAATATTTTCTAATAACATTAAAACGTTTTACTAATTTTTTTTCTATTATTTATTTATTATTTCGCATTTAAATTTTAGAAATTGTTGTATAGGTCGCAAAGTTTTTTTGTAATAGCGTAGATTTATTTTATGCCTTTACTTTCCGCACCTATATTATATATTTGCCCCAAAGCCTTGTAATAGCGTAGGTTTATTTTCCGCATTTACTTTCCGCACTTTATTTTCCTGCAAATAATACACTACTTAGATGTATGTTAACTATGGTTTGTATGGCAAGATTAAAATCAATCTCAGAATAACCCTAATCCAAAGATAAATATCTAAACTTAACATACTCTATCACAGTTGCACCCCCTTAGGGTATCCTCTCTCGTTGCCTTACGAATAAAAATGGTCATGTCCCTCAAATGTAGGGGTACCATTAGCAAAGTCCCTCGATTCAAAATCATCACAATGATCATAGTCCCTCGATGTTGCCTACAAATATATGATCTTATCCCTCTGTTGTCACCTACGAATAAGTGATGATCGTCCCTACGAATTTTCTAAGATATCCTTACATGTTGTCTTCGATGACCATACGATGACCCTACGACCGTCCCTTCACATCCAACAGATAAAGTTACCTACCAACTAATGGTATGGATAGCCTTACCCTAAAGGAGAAGGAAAATAACAAGAAACGACCATTATGAGTAGATAAATAAGACTCTATTTCTTTCTCCAATCAAAATACTTTTCACACCTCACACTTATTTTCAAACTATATTTCAAACAAACACTTTGTATACATTCCAGCGAGAATCATTACAAAGTTAAACATTTTCCAAAAAAATATTTCCAAACACTTCGTATACATTTCAACGAGAATCATTATGAAGTCAAAGAAAAATACTTTTCAAAAAAATACTTTTCAAATCACAAACATAGAAAGCAAATTTTCAAAAGTGAGCTAAGCAATTAAGAGCCTGTAGATAACTACGGATGGAAAGGGTGATTGAAATTCCTGGCAGCAGATACGTGATGTCACAGAGAATGTTATGACACACTATCTGACACTCTGTTAACAATTCACACAATAAATATAAACAGCAGTAAAGAACACAATAAGTTGTTTACCCAGTTCAGTGTCTAACTACACCTACATCTGGGGGCTACCAAGCCAGGGAGGAAATTCACTATTAGTAGAATTAATTCAGGAATAAACCAACCAGTTTATCTCCTTCACTTAAAACTTACCCAATGCAACTTCAACCTAAGTCCTACTTAGATCTGAGTTCCTACTCACTCCCCATCAATCACAGCAGTGATACCAACCTATTGAATAATTGAATTGTGAAGACACACTTCAATAAACTATCTTGATCTTGCTTCAAAGCTTCAATCAAGAGACAAACACTCGTGCTTCAAAGCTTTGAGTGATAAACTACCCTTACAAACAAATCCTAGTCCAATGCACTTATCAATTGATAATTGCTTGGCTCACAAGAGAAACTAGAATTACACAATACAACTGTTAACTCTCCCAACAGTACAAATAACAACCTGCTATATCTTCAATAAATTTTAGAGGCGCAGCAGTAGTATAAGGGTTGAATTCCTTTTATAGAAGCAGTCCTGAATCTTCAGTTTTGGGCTTCCATAAAGATAGCTAGGGTTCACTTAATTTAATCCTAAAAACATGGTCTTTTCAACAACCAATTTAGGTTTAATTAAGATTAACCTAGCAGCCACGTGAGCATGCTTTCTAATAACAGAAAAACACAATTTAGCAGCTCAACAAACTTCGAAAAGTCTCGGAAAAAGCAGTTCTGCGAGCAGAATGTCACTGAATGTCATAACATCTGTTATGACATCGATATTTTCTGCAATTTCCACACCTTTAGCTTCCAGTTCTGAGTTATTCTTTAACAGCCTTAGCCAGTAGGATTTATCTTCAATCTCTGAATGTCATGACATTTATCAAGACATTGTTATAGCCTAGTTTTACCAAAATTAATGCCAACCTAAAACACTAACAAACTCCCCCTTTGGCACATTTTTGGCTAAAACTACTTTAACACATCAGAGTACCTATGCAGCAGAAGACAAACTAGTTCTAAGCTTAAAGAAACTAGAACCTAGAGATAAGATAAATTCTACCCATATAGAAATCCCACAATTCCCACAATTGCCCACATACAAATTAAAATTGCCATACAATTTCCCAAAAGTCCCAATACTACTGTCACACAGTAGTTCTTCTCCCCCTTTTTAGCCATAAAGGGCCAAAGGAATCAATACAAATACCCCCAAACAAACATTATGCAATTAAGTACCAGCTTTCAACAGATTACAATGAGCTTTAGTCAAGGATTATAGTGCTGGTAACAGTAAATTACAATCATCCAAACAAAATTGGGAAATACGGACAAGAAGCAAGAAACAATTGACAGAACAATTAAACAGAAGCAACAAAAACAAGAACCATCACAGAAACAGATCAGTGGCTCTCCTTTCCTGAAGAAGCATTGTGATCATTATCATTGTGACCAACACCATCAGCAACTTTACCAGCTACCACTTCATCCTGAATCTTGAAACCAGAACCTTGATCAGACTTTGCAGGTTCAGGAGCCTTCCTCTTCTTGGCAATTAGTGTCCTCTTTGGTCTTGAGCTACCAACAGATTTAACTCTATACTTCTTTAAAATAGCTCCAGTTTTGGTCATCTTCTCAACTTGAGAACCAGAGATACCACCCTTTGTTTTGACAGGGGAATCAGCAGGAGTAGCAATATCAGAATCCACAGAAGTTTGCTGGACATGATCTCCAGATGACTTGACATTCTCTGTGACATCTGGATCAGCTGCTAAACTAGGGCTAGCAGACTCTTGGTTAAGGGGGACAGAAACTCCAGGTATAGTGTGATTTTCGTCTAGGATCCTGGTGACTATCCTAGCAATGGCTCCTTCCACATACATGGTACCTTCTCTATTTCTTATCTCTGGAGGAACAAATGAAGATGAGTCAGAGATCTTACCAGAGGGCGAAGCTGATAACCTTCGTGTATTCTTTGCATGCAGATTCTTGGTCTTCTTGGAGTCAGTTGCCATTGAACGCTGAGGAGAGACCTTCACAGGTTCAACATTCATGGCTGCAGCGATTGCCCTAATCTCAGCCATGGTAGGAGATGGACAGTCAGATTCTTGGGATGAAGAGGATGGGGAAGACATGTCTCGCTGAGATATGTTGAAAGACTGAAACCAAGAATGACAAAGAGTTTGAGAGTATCTTTTGGATGAAGAGGATATGATACTTTCAAATGAAAAGGCTATTATATGGAGGAGTCTCTTCATATTCTTGAAACTTATAAAAATAAGAGGGAAATAATTAGGTGACCCACTTATAATTAATAAAAGGTCTTCTCCTCTCCTTGTAAGCAATCTTAATTGCTACAATTCCTCATACTGACAAATACCCAATTTGTCCCTTAAAGTCTTAAATTGACCATCCTCAAGAGCTTTAATAACAATGTCACAGTATAATATCATGACATCCTGTATGACATTGCACTCAGTCAGCATCTGCTTCATCCAGATCATTTGAGAGTAATTGCTACCAGCTGCTATGTATTCAATTTCAACATTGTACAAAGCCACACAGTTTTGCTTCTTGCTGATCCAAGAGATAAGATTGTTTCTCAAGAAGAACCATCCATCAAAAGGGCTTTTACACAAGCTTTGATCAACACTTTCTCCACTTGTTTTCTTGGACAACTTCAAAAGTGGAGGGATAAGAGTCCTAGTGTGGTTGTCATTCTTCATTCCAAGCTTCTTGACACAATTCCTTGCATACTTGCTTTGTGAAGGAAGTGTTGACTCTTTCATCTGTGAGACTTGCAGTCCAAGACAATGAATCAACTCTCCAATGTGGCTCATCCCAGATCCAGCTTGCAATTGGTTGTCAGAATGTTTCACACTTGTGTCAGGTATTCCTCCAAAAACTATGTTATTAACATAAATTTTAGGCACCATGATCTTTCCCCCTTCATTTGTGACAAAGAGGAGTTTATCCAAGACTTCTCTCCTATAACCTTTGACAATAAGGTGCTTGGTTAGCCTTTCATACCAGATCCTAGTACTTTGCTTCAGTACTTTAGTGGTGGTCAGATGTCTAGACATTGTGTATGACATTCTGATTTTTTGTCCAGCCTTACACTTACCACAGATTCTCCCTTTATCAATGTGAAATCTTGGTAACCTTCTGACTCCCTCTATGGAACTTATCCTGCTCATTCCTCCGAGATGTGGATGACGATTCTTCTGCCACGCCTTTACTTTCTCTTCATCTTTGTCACACAGGGCGAGTGGTGTTCAGATTCCACATGTAGCAGTTGTCCTTTGATCGACTCCTCTCATAATCACTACTTGTTCATCATTGATTACAAGACATTCAACCTTAGTGAAGTTGTTGTGAATCCCATATCACATAGCGACTTATGCTAATGAGATTTGCATTCGGACCTTTTACCAGACACTCCATTTAGGATTGGAACTGGACAGTTTGAGTTTCCAACACCTTTGATTTCTCCTTTAGCTCCATCTCCAAAAGTAAATTTGGTAGAATGAGGCTTAACATCATTGAGAAGATTCCTATCTCGGTCATGTGCTTGGAACACCTTTGTCAAAGTACCAATCTGTCTTGGTAGACACTCTAGGAGAAGTGTGAGCTACCAGAGCTACATTCTTCTTCTTCCACTTTTGAGTGTAGGGTACCTTGATGTTCTTAGACTTAGCATAGGGAGTCTGGTTAGGGTATCCATGTAGCCTATAGCAGAAGGACTTTATGTGACCAAACCTTCCACAATAATGACATCTCCATCTTTGAAACTTTTTATTCAAGTTTCTATGATTTTGATGTTGAACCCAATGTTGTGACATCTGTTTTGACATTAGTTCATTAGGTTTGTTCCTCATTTTGTTATTAACAAATTTCTTGGCCTCCACATATCCTGAGGCAGACCTATTTCCTGTTTTGTGGTGTAACCTCTTCTTTGCCATTGACTTGCCAGATTTGTTCCACTCCTGGTTATTAGCAAATCTCTTTGCAGCCACATATCCTGAGCCAGACACATTTCCTGTTTTATGTTGTGACACCTGTTTTGACATTGTTTTTCCATGTCTCTTCTTCTTAATGTCACCAACAGGTTTCTTTTCAGCCACATATCCTAGACCATGCTTATTTCACGCATTTTGTCCAAGTCAAGAATTTCTTCCAACTTATCGTGCAGGATGTCAACATTTTGTGATTTAGACATCTGATCAAGTTTGGAGTTCAACATTACAATATCACTATTGAGGTGATTTATAGTGGTTGTGTTTTCCTTTTTCTCAGCCCCTAGCTTCACATTCTCAGCTTCCAACTTTTCAATCGACTTTTACATTCCTCATTTTGTCGACAAACTTCACCACACGATACATTCTTGTAAGTATCAGCAAGTTCTTCAAAAGTCACTTCCTCATCACTAGAGTCATTATCAGGATTACCACTTTCAGAAGGTGCAGTGACAAGTTTGGCAGGTTCCTCTTCAGAGTCACTACTTGATTCACCATCAGACCAAGTCACAGCCATTCCTTTCTTTTGTTTCTTTAGAAAGGTGGGACATTCAGCTCTAATATGTCCAAATCCTTCACATCCATGACATTGGATTCCACTGCCTTGACTTCCTTTTTCTTCTGACTTGGATCTTCTGCTGGAGTCATAAGATCTACTGATATCAGATGAAATGTCCTTGACATTTGACCTTGACTTCGGATCAATCCTCCTGATGAGTTTGTTGAACTGTCTTTCAAGTATAGTTATAGCTTCAGATACCTTCTCTTCATCTTCCACCTTGCATCCTTCCTCAGTATTAGATACAAGTGTTATGCTCTTGTTCTTTTGTCACAGTTCGATTCCCATCTCAAAAGTCATAAGAGATCCTATAAGTTCTTCAACCTTCAAGGTGCTGATGTCCTGAGCCTCCTCTATTGCAGTTACTTTCATTGCAAACCTTTTAGGCAAGGATCTGAGAATCTTTCTCACCAGCTTTTCTTCTGACATCTTTTCACCAAGTGCTCCTGAGGCGTTGGCAATCTCCAAAATATTCATGTGAAACTCATGAATAGTCTCTTCTTCTTTCATCTTCAAATTCTCAAATTTGGTAATGAGCATCTGAAGTTTTGACATCTTCACCTTGGATGTCCCCTCATGAGTAGTTTTGAGAATGTCCCAAACATCCTTGGCCAGCTCACATTGATGGACCATGTCATACCCCAAAATTTGCCCTCCATCTTCTCAAGAGATTTCACACATCTATGCTCAAGGATTCCTCAAGAGTTGATCAGACAAACTCTCTCCTAGACAATCAACCCAAACTAGGGTTTGGTATCTCTCAAGTCAAGATGGACTTCCAACATCTCCAATGGCCTTCATGCCTCCTCATATGCTTCAAAGATTCTCCATGTCAAATTTCAAGCTTCACAAGTCAAGTTTCCTCAGGCAATTGCTCAGATGGTTGAAAATCGGGTGTATTGGACAAAAAGTCAACTGTGGTCAACATACAGTCAAAACTTCTGATTTTTGGTCAACATCCTCATTTTGAAGTTACATTCATCATTTGATCAAGGGTTGATCATGATTCATCAAGAAAACTCAAGATTTGCCCAAAAGTCAAACTTTCTAAATTAGGGTTTCTAGATGAAAAGTCAACTGAACTTTGACTGGTCATAACTTCCTCATACTTTCTCAGAAATTTTTCCACCACCTCTTGTTTTGAAGGAAATTCAATTCTCTACAACTTCATGTCTCACAAGAATGTCCAAAAAATGCTTCATTTGAGAGGTATAGCTCAAAACATTACAGGTCATTTTCAAAGTCAACAAAAAGTCAACTTTTTGTTTTGAAGATATTTTGAGCATGGTAACTACAATTGAGATGAGACCAAAGGCATTGGTTAGAGGACTCTTAGAGCTTTCCAAAAAGTCCAAGAACACTCAAAAATATGGAAAATTGAGCAAGATACACTATTCAGAAGTTGGGGAATTTTGGACAATTGCACAAAAGGACATATTGGTCAAAATGCAAAATTTTCCAAATGGGCCTATAATCTTTTGATCCAAACTTGTTCATGATGCTATTCTTGACCCATAAATGCTTGGCCTTGGTTATTTTCTATTTTTATGATTTATATTTGAATTTTATAACATTTAATTCAAAAATAAATTATATAAAATATGAAAATTAAACATTTTTCTCAAAAGGAATGATTTTATATCTTTCTAAATGTCCAAGAAGGCCCATGACCCTTACCAAATTCGTGATAGCCTTGCATTCATGAGAAAATCATATATTTTTCAATATTTGATTTTATTTTAAATGGAAATATTTGCACATTCAAGAAGCAATCTTTTTTCACTCCTTTTGCCATCCAAATTTCTTCTATAAATTGCCAGCAATACACACAAGCCAGAGGACGAAACCCTAGCTCAAGCTAAACCCTTATTTTGTCAAAATTTTCTAAGAATCTTTGAAATTCGAATTTCAATTTCCAGCAGGTTTCAGCCTCCAAACATCATTCCATCGTGCTCAGGAGGTAAGTTTGAGTAAGTACACACTCATTCCATGGTTTAAAACAAGCCGGATCGATGCATACACATACATACATATTCAATATTTCTTGATTTTTGCATTTGATTGTTCTGCCTGTTTTAATCGATTCTAACCGTTCTAATGTGTTCATGAGGCTCTATATAGTTGATCTGGGCAATCGCCATCGAGTTTGAACGTCCAAAACTTGGGATACCATTCTTAGGGCTTCAGAACTGGAAAGCTTCGAACCGGCTTATCCAGGACGATTCAGGGCAAGAGGACCTCATCATCGTGTTCGCAGCCCTCGATTTAGGGGGATAGGGCCCCCCTTTTTCATTTATCCGTCGTATTTTCCATGTTTTGATTTTTAGGTTGCCGGAGAAGACGACCGGAGCTAGGGCTCCGGCGTCGTTGACTCCACTTGGACCGGCAAGGGCGTGCGTGGCGTTATGGCGATCTCTGATTTGTTCACCCATCCAGCGAGGACCCCACCAGGCTGATTGTGCTTTGACCGATCCAGATAGCGACGCGTGTGCCTCATGATAGCCCGTTTTCGTTCTATGACATCCAACGCAAGCTGGCGTAGTGGTAAAAGCTGTCACTGTTCCAAGATGCTCTTTCATGACCTGGGTTCGAACCTCATTGGCACCGGTTTTGATTTCCTTTTCCAAACTTGCATATTTTCTAACTTTTCCATATTTTCTTATTTATTTAATATTTTCACACTATTTTAATTATTTTCATGATTTTTATTCTGCATTAAAAAATTACCAAAAACATTTTTTCTTTTTACATTATTTTCATAAAAACCTTTATTTAATTTAATAAATTATAAAATATAATTTTTGCATGCATATTTATTTTATTTTTATTTTAGCATTTAAATCATTATAAATTGCATTTTAATTATTAAATCTTTTCCAAAAAATCCCAAAAAAATTATTTTAACTTATTTATCTTATTCCCAGCATGTATAAATTTTCTCATATTAAAACTTGCATTTTTTCTAACATTTTCTCTTATTTCAATTTCATCATATTTCCCGATTTTCTTATCCTTTCACAGGTTGATCCGATTCGGACGATTCTTCCGTTTTTATTTTATTTTTCAATAATGTAATTGCTCATGGGTTGTAATATTTTAATTTAGGACTTTTACTTTCCGCACTCCTAATTATGTATCTGCCCCAAAGCCATGTAATAGCGTAGGTTTATTTTCCGCACTTTACATTCCGCATTTTACTTTCCGCACCCTTATCAATTGCTAGTAATTAGGCGTGTATGGCAAGATAATAATTGGACATAGCTCACACTAATTTCAAGATAAAATAACTGAATTCAACACACTTCTTTCACACACGCACCCCTTAGGGTAATTCTCTCTCGATGCCTTTCGATTTCAAATGGTCATGTCCCTCGAACGTAGAGGTATTCTAGCACCGTTGCCTTCAAAACAAATCATCATAGTCCCTTCGATACAAAGATCATAAGACCCACGATGTCGCCTCCGAATACATGATCTTGACCCTCGATTGTCGCCTACGAAAAATGATGATAGTCCCTTCGAATGTGCTAGGATACTTCCTACAAGTTGCCTTCTATGACCATCCGATGTCCCTTCGATTGTCCCGCTTACATCCAACGAATGGAGCTACCTACTAACTAATGGTATGGCTAGCGCTATTCTAAAGGAATGTAGAAGTACAACAAAACGACCAATTCTGAGTGGGTAAATAAGTCTCTTAGTTGCTTGCTCTATTAAATGCTTTTCACACTACACACTCTTTTTCAAAGTTCAATTCCCTTTCAAAACAAACATTTCCGAACACTTTGTATACACTCCTACATGAGTCATTACAAAGTCAAAGCGAAATGCCTTTTCAAAACATTCTTGTCAAACACACAGGAAGCAATTTTAAAAAGTTATCTAAGAGCAACTAAGAGCCCGTAGAATAAACTGCGGATGGAAAGGGTGCTAATACCTTCCTTTTCATAACCATTCTCCGAACTCGAGAATCTAACGAAGGTCTTTTTTACTTTTACCTTCCTTAATTGGATAAAAATAAAAGTCGGTGGCGACTCTTGCTATCCGCACATTTGGATACAAAATCCTACAAAGTCGGGTTCACCGTATCATGGCGACTCTGGGACAACACCCAAAGAGAGAATTGCCTTAGGGATTTCTAGATAACCTTTATTGCTTTTTGTTTGACTTGTATGCTTTATCTTTAAGGGTTGCTTGGGTATTATATTGTTGGGGATCCTACACCGGATCGGGTTTCCTTTTAGGTAAGTAGCATTAGATCATCGCGACCGTTAGACGATAACTACGGTCAACATGATGGCTACGTTAGCGTGACACTTTGGTTGCCCGATACTCTTCATTCCCAAGTTGAAGAAAGTATTTGGCTTCTGCGTGGTGTCATCAGCTAACTAAACTTTTAGAACCTTAATTGACCCATCTTGGCCATTAGAAGGTAGTGAGATGGCGGCTTTGGTGTAGACCGAGGTTGGTTGATACTCGATGCTACGCTCATTGAGATTAGACTTTTGGGACATTTTCGATCGACCACTTGGCGTCGATTGAAATAAGCGCCTACGAGAAAGATCTATGATATGAGATTCCTAGAACCGGTTACTATTATAGGACGGGATGAACCAACTCAAACTTTTGGTGGGGTAATCACCTATACCTCTTGCAAGCCTTAACCCTAGGCTCATTGTGTGAATTGCTGTGTGCTAAACATGACATCATGACATCATTCGCATTGCATATCATTTCTAACTATTTCAAGGACCTAGGATTTATCTTTGCTCTGTTTTGTAGGGATTATGGCTTCTAGAAAGACTATCCGAATCAACTTCATGGGTATCCCTTCTCATTCAAAGAACTAGTTTGAAAATTCCACCATGCTCGGTTCATCAAAAGATATGGTTATCTACTTGACTTGGTTATCTCGGTTTTGAAGAAGATATGATGCATGTCCTATTCGGTTCTTGATCGAAACACCATTGCTTTACATTTCCAGTTATCGATTGGTTCCTACCTTGGAAGAATTCTCTAAGCTACTTAGGGTACCTATTCTTGATCAAATGCCATTCACCGGTTTGGAAAAGGTTCCTAAGTTCGAAGACATTGCATCCGCCTTACATCTTAAGCGCTCAGACATTGAAGCCAATTGGGAAACTAGAAGTGGAGTTAAGGGTTTACTTTCCAAGTTCTTAATCAAGAAAGCCCGAGAATTCCTCAAAGTTATGAGTTTCCATGCATTTGAGAACGTTGTGGCCTTGCTAATTTATGGTTTGGTTCTATTCCCTAACTCGGATCAATTCATAGATGTCAATGCCATCAAGTTGTTTCTTACCCGCAATCCAGTGCCTACTTTACTTGGAGATATTCTACATTCTCTCCACACTCGTACTACTAAGCGACAAGGAACTCTCATGTGTTGTATACCGTTACTTTCAAGGTGGTTTATTTCGCACCTTCCTCCATCAGTCTTGAAGAATGAACAAAGGTTGAGATGGTCTCAAAGGATGATGTCACTCTCTCATTCAGATATCCGTTGGAGCCTTTTCTCTCAAAAGGACTTCACGTTCATTGAGCGTTGTGGAGAATTCCCTAATGTACCACTACTTGGTATAAGGGGAGGCATTACTTACAACCCTTCCTTAGCTCTACGTCAGTTTGGTTTTGCCCGAAGAGATGGTCCACATGATATGCTTCTCCAAGATGTTGTGTTCGACTACAATCACGATCTCCAGAATTACCGACGAAGGTTTATACATGCTTGGGGCATGGTAAAGAAGACTGATACCAAGACTTTGGGGCACCCGAGCTCCATTCCTTGGGAACCTTACCTCAAATGGGTGCGAGCTCGAGCTCAAAACCTCATGATGCCATTCACGCCTGTTTTGCCAGTAATTATGGAACCTGTTGCTATAGGGATACCTTTGAAGCTCAGTGCTATGCAAGTGAGAAGAAAGTTCTAGAGTTGACCAAGCTACTTCACGAGGAGCGAAACATCAACGCTTACATCGGCACCAAGAGGAAGCGCCCATGGGAGACTTAGAGCTTTAGGATGTTTATGTTTTCTTTTATTGCTTTGAACTGTCTCTTGTACTTAAAAGAAAAGAATAATAATGAAGTACTAATAAATGTTTGTTCATTGCTTGTTTAACAAATTTAAATCTCTTAGGTCCTTGAAAACATTGCATTGCATTCGCATAAACATTGCATATCATAGCATAACATTGCATCACGGTACATTGGAGATTGGTTTTCTCATTTGCTCGCTATTTATTTTAGGAGAAATGGCTCTTGAGCAGACCGTCAAAGATCTTGAGCTCGTAATGCTCGGTTTAGATGTTTACCACTTGGTCCAAGGCCAAGAAGATCCAAGAAGCTCATCAACAAGAAGAAGAAGGTTGTTGGTCTCTCAACATGGGAGACGTTTCAAAGGGGTCCTAAAGTGGTCACCGTATTGAGCTCTCAAGGAAGTGTCCATACCGAGGGAGTACCAAGGGTGATGAAGGTGATCGTGAGCCAAAGAAAGGAGGAGAGGACCATCGATTATAGCCAACACTGAGGAAGATGACAAGTACAAGCAACTTGAAGATCGTCGAATCTTGTGGAAAATCAAGATGTCCGGATGAATTTCGATGATCCGAGTCGTTCTCGGTGTTGTGATTCCTCCCAAGTTCAAAGTTCCTACTTTTTCCAAATATGATGGCATGTCTTGCCCTAAGTGCATTTGAAGTCCTATGTCCGGAAGATCAATCCCACACGATGATGAAAGTTGTGGATGCACTATTTTCAAGAGAGTTTGTCCGGAACTCGGTTGGAATGGTACTATCAACTAGAGAATGACCGTATCCGTACTTGGGTGACTTGGTGATGCTTTCTGACATGAGTACAATCTGAATTGACACCCACTCGCATGCAACTACAAAGCATGTCTATGGGTCGTGACGAGAAGTTCAAGGAGTATGCTCGAAGTGAGAGATTTAGCAGCGAGTTCAACCACCCTTGTCCAATAGGGAGTTGGTTGATATGTTCATGGGAACACCGACAGCCCATTCTTCAATCATCGATTGGAAATTCTTCATCCGGATTCACCGAGTTGATATTGAAGCGCATTGAAGCGGTATCAAGAATGGGAAGATTCATGTAGAGACATCTTGAATCTGCAAAGAGATCTTTTGGTGGTAAGAAAGAAGCTAATCGTGTATGGTCGAAAAGCCGAGCCAAGACCGACCGTGCTCAATGCGTGGGCGGTTGTGATCTCAATCCTACATCGGACAACTTCAATGAGACAACGCGTAGCGAGCGCCACGAGGCGTTCGAAGATCAACATGCCATTGTCGCAAGCCTTGCAACACATGTTGAAAGCGGTGATAACCTTGAGGATCCTCCTCGAATGTCAACACTTCCTCTCCGAAATACAATCCAAATGCTAAGTGTGCTTACCATTCCAATAGCCCGGGACATAGTCGATGATTGTTGGGCTCAAGAACAAGATTCAAGATATGATTGAATCTAAGCATTGAGTTTGACCTCTGTTGAGACTCGAATGTGATCAACGCGCCTATGCCTAACCATGACGGAGTTCCAATCTGTTGGCGGCGATACTTATGTTTTCAACATAGATGACTTGACCATTCCTCGATGATATTAAGAAGAATTTGTTGCAAGCGGTGTCAATCCAGATGCCCGAGAGTTGTCGTTGGTGCTCGCACTGATGGATGTGCTTGGTTGAGAAGACGTGTTCATGCATGATGAACAACCGTGAGATACTATTTCGAAACCACCGTGCGTGTGTGAAGAAATGTCTAAGTTGAAGATCGACAATGCAAGCGAGGCTGTACCATCTGTGGGATACCTTGGGGCAGCCAAGTGGAAAGTATGATTACATGGTGAAGTACACGTCACGATAGTTACAAGATTCCTATTGAAGATGTTAAGGCGACCCGGATGGGGTGACGATTTCCCGAAGACTATCTTGATGTTAACACTATAAGGATTTCCTCTGCGATCCCGTGCCTAGAGTGGCACCTCTCATTATCACTTCTCCAAGACCGGTTCCATATTCCTCGACAAAGCTATCCCTTGGAACTATGGAGCGATGTTTACTATCATGGTGTCAAGCAAGATCCTCGACAAGTGAAGATCTTATCAAGCTTCTATTCGACATTGACAACATCACCGGATCCAAGGTGACCGAAGGAAGGGTATTCTCTCGAGATCTCTCCTCCAAAAGACAACTGCGACTCCACTCGCATTCCACTACTCAATCAATACCCCGGCTAGAGGAAAGAACCGGTGACTCATCCCTCAACGAAGTGCCAAAGGAAGTTGCTGAAGACACCTCCAAACAAGAAATGGAGGAAATTCTGAAGATCATCAAGAAGAGTGATTACAATGTTGTGGAACAGTTAGGACAGACTCCGTCCAAGATCTCCATGCTCGCTCTGCTCTTGTGCTCCGAGGCTCATGCTAATGCCTTGGTGAAGTTTCTGAAGAATGCTCATGTGCCGCAAGACACTACCACTGATCAATTCGAAGTTTGTATTGCTAGCCTGGCTGCCAACAACGGCCTAGGCTTCTCTGATGCTGATTTGACTCCTTCCGGAAAGAAACACAACAAAGCCTTGCACATCTCTGTTGAATGCAAGGGTACTACATTGTCTCATGTTCTGGTGGATACCGGTTCTGCTCTGAATATCCTTCCGAAGATTGCTTTTGATCGACTTGATGTCGAAGGGTTGGTTCTCGAGACCGGTGACATTATCGTGAGAGCTTTTGATGGTTCTAAGCGACACTTGGAGAGCTCACTCTCTGTTAAGGTCGGTTCCCGGACTTTTGACTCTACTTTCTTTGTCATGGACATCCGTCCGACTTATTCTTGCCTACTTGGACGCCCTTGGATACATGGGGCGGTACCTCTACCTTACATCAAGTTGAAGTACCGGTGAAAGGGAAAGTTGTTACGGTGTGGTGAAGAAGAGTATATGGTCATCATCTCGGTCATTCCGCTATCTCGAGATGGAGGGTGAATTCTTGAGACTCCTGTCAAGCTTTTGAAACAATACCCAGTCATGCTGACTCTCCGTCACTCCCGGTTACACAAGTTCCGCCTAGGATGGCCTCATTGAAAGATGCTCAAGCCACTGTTGAACAAGGAGGTAGTGCTATTTGGGGTCAGCTCCCTGATCTTCCTTTCAAACTTGACAAGACTGGTTTAGACTTCACCATCAAGGGTCAGAAGATGATACGCCGCGAAGGTGCCGGCCAACTTCCTTTCCGCATCGGCCCAGTGGAATCCATGCTATAGAAGACGGCGACAACGGCTTCGACATCACAAGTGGATCTTCCAACTCCGGATCATGGGCTCAAGAATTGGAAGGCGAAGACGTCATACCAATCTCCTTTAGTCGAGTAATTGCTCTTGTTTTGTTTTGCTTTTCGTATTTCTTTATGTTTGAACAATAAACTTTGAAAGCCTGGTGCCTTGCCCGGGGCGTCATGGCTCGTTCGCGAGGGTTTTTATCTGTCGTTTGCGTATTTTCATTCAATAAATTCGTTGGACTTTTGCATTCAATTGTTTGTTTTCTTTCTTTACTTTATCACCCTTCAAAAGCTATGTGTTCTTACACACACCACGTGATCCACTGCGAGAATCACTCGAATCTCGTTAATAACAACTATGCTAGTGCTAAATATGACTTCGATAATCCGATCTACCAAGCGAAGACGAAAGTGAGGAAGATTGTGAAGTGCCGGAGAACTTGCCGGGCCTAAGAAGAGCGAGTTATCTGACCACACGAAGAGCAAGTTGAGGTTGTGAATTTGGGTCTTGACGAAGCGAAAAGAGATCAAGATAGGTGGGTCTTGAGAGCGTGTTAAAGAAAGGTTGGTTCGGATGCTACGAGATTATGTTGAGGTTTTGCTTGGTCGTCGAAGACATGCGGGTTTAGATATTGATATTGTGGTACATCGATTGCCGACAAAGGAAGGTTCTCTCCGGTGAAAGAAGGTTCGTCGCATGCGTCCGAGATGTCGAGAAAATCAAAGCCGAAGTTATGAAGCGATTCGATTTGGTTTCTTAGTGTCACCTCCTATCGATGGGTTGCAAATGTGGTACCCGTACCTAAGAAGGATGGTAAAATGCGAATGTGTGTGGATTACGAGAGATCAAAGCGAGTCCGAAAGACGATTTCCACTTCCTCATATTGATGTCGGTTGACAACACCGCTCCATAAGGTTTTCTCCTTCATGGATGGTTTCTCGGTTACAATCAAATCAAAATGGCTCACGAAGACATGGAAAAGACTACTTCGTTACGGTGGGGCACTTTACGCTACAAGGTTATGCCGTTCGGAAGAACGCAGCGCCACTTATCGGTGCTATGGTGACATTATTTCATGACATGATTCATCACGAGATAGAGGTCTATGTTGGCGACATGATAGCTCGGTCGCATGAAGAAGAACACCTCGATCATTTGCGTAAATTGTTTGATAGGTTGAAGAAGATGAGACTTAATCCCAACAAGTGCACCTTTGGAGTCGATCCGGAAAACTCTTAGGGTTTGTTGTCGATGGAAGAGGTATTGAGGTTGACCCTGCGAAGGTTAAAGCCATTCAAGAGATGCCGACTCCACCGAGAAGGAAGTCGAGGTTTCTTGGGCCGATTGAACTACATTGCCGATTCATTGCACACCTAATCGCTACCGTGAGCCAATCTTCAAGTTGCTAAAGAAAGATCGTAGTGGAATGGAACGACGATTGCCGGATCGCTTTTGACAAAATCAAGGAATACCTCTGAATCCTCCTATCCCGATGCCGCGAAGGAAGACCTCTTATCATGTACTTGCGGTGTTAGAGAACTCAATGGGTGTGTGTTGGGGCAACATGCGAGTCCGGTCGAAAAGAGCATGCAATATACTACCTTAGCAAAAGTTTACCGATCGTGAAACAAGATACTCACAATCGAGAAAACTTGCAACGCTTTAACTTGGGTGCTCGCCGACTAAGACAGATATGTTGACTCACACTACTTTGTTGATTTCCAAGATGGATCCGATAAAATACATCTTTGAGAAACCACTCTCTCCGGAAGAATAGCAAGATGGCAAATGATCTTGACCGAATATGACATCCAAGACACTTCTCGAAGGCGATCAAAGGAAGTGTAGTAGCCGATCATTTGGCTCATCAAGCCGTAGATGACTATCGGTCTATGCGTTAATTTCGACGAAGATGTTCTACTAGTTACAGATTGTGAAGAACCGGGCCAGACGAAGGACACGAACAAGGATCCCGATGGACTATGGTTTTGATGGAGCCTCAAACGTCTTGGCAATGGCATAGGCGCCATCATCATATCCCTCAAAGGACATACTCCTTTCACCGCAGACTATGTTTGATTGCACGAACAACATGGCCGAGTACGAAGCGTGCATCATGGGTATCGAAGCTGCTATTGACTTAAGAATCAAGTTCTTACAAGTATATGGAGACTCGACTTTAGTGATCACATTAAGGCGAGTGGGATACGAAGCATCCGAATCTCATTCCATATCGAGCATGTTCGAGTTTGATCCCTACTTGAAGAAATTACTTTTGATCACATTCCACGAGAAGAGAATCAGTTGGCAGACGCATTGGCTACTATGTCGTCTATGTTCAAGGTTAGATGGGACAACGAGGCTCCCCGGATCATCATTGAGAGGTTCGACGAACGGTATTGTTATGAGCTTGATACGAAGAGAAACCTTGGTACTATGGCGTGAAGAGGTATCTTGAGACTCGGGAATATCCAGAGGGCATCATTAATGATAAGAAGTTCATGAGAAGATTTGCTTCCAAATTCTTTCTCGACAGCGGCATCTTATACAAGCGCAACCACGACTTGTGCTTACTCATGTAGACCGAAAGCAATACGTATCATGGAAGAGTTACACGAAGGCGAGTTTGGTACCCACTCCTGGACACACTATGGCTAAGAAGATTTTGAGAACAGTTACTATTGGTCCACCATGGGCGATTGTCACCGCTATGCTCGATCTTGTCACAAATGCGGATCTATGCCGACAAAGTGCACGTACCTCCAGTACCTCTGAATGTTCTAACTTCTCCGTGGCCTTTTGCAATGTGGAGCATTGACATGATTGGAGAGATTAAGCCCACCGCTTCCAATGGACATCGTTTCATCCTTGTGGCAATTGATTACTTTACCAAGTGGGTAGAAGCAGCCTCGTATGCATCATTACCAAGAATGTTGTGGCTCGATTCATCAAACATAATCTTATCATCGGTATGGCACTCCTGAAAGAATTATCACAGATAACGGTTCTAATCTCAACAATAAGATGATCACTGAACTCTGCACGCAGTTCAAGATCAAACATCACAACTCTTCTCCATATCGGCCTAAGATGAATGGCGATGGAAGCCGCCAATAAGAACATTAAGAAGATTATCTGAGAAGATGACGGTGACTTACAAAGATTGGCACGAGATGTTACCATTTGCTCTTCATGGTTATCGCACTTGCGAACATCCACGGGCAACCCCTTCTCTCTTGTATACGGTATGGAAGCCGTCTTACCCATCGAGGTTCGGATACCCTCAACCGAGTCCTCCGGAGGCGAGTTAAGTGAAGGCGATTGGGTCAGACTCGGCTTGACCAGATTAACTTGATTGATGAGAAGCGACTCGCATCCATCGCCATGGACAGATTTATCGAAGCGAATGATCGAGCATTTAACAAGAAGGTCAAGCACCGAGTCTACCAAGTCGGTGATCTAGTAGCCAAGCGCATCATTCTTCCACAAGGTGATCCAGGGCAAATGGACTCCCACCATGAGGGACCGTTTGTAGTCAAGACAGATATTTTCGGAGCTATGATACTTAGCACCATGGATGGTGAAGACTTCCACACCACGTGAGCGCAGACATAGTCAAAAATACTACGCATAAAGAGACCCGCTAGGTCGGTGGCCTAGGCAAAACAAGGGCATCTGGCGAACCAAAAGGTTCGGGCAAAAATTAAGGATATATACAAAACATGTACACCCAAGTCGAAAACACGAAAGGCGGCTTGGGCAAAAAGGGTATCCTGGTGAAAACCCGAAAGGGTGGTCTAGGCAAAAGTTAGGGATTTAAGCGTCGACTATGTCTCTTCCGGATCACTGTTTCAGGACTACTATCCATTCAAGATTCAAATGGCGAAGATCGTCTATTCAATTTCTCCGACAAAGGAGATGAGATAGTTGAAATATATGAGTACTAGCATAGTTGGAACTTAACGAGATTGTTTCCGCATAGCTTTTACCTTTCTTGTGTATAAACTACTTGGCCATCATACCGTCAAATAAATCACTTCTTTCTCTTTACAATTTACGTTGTTGTTATTTGCAATAAGTCCAACGTTTGCTTTGAATGACTATACGCATTTGACAATAAAAATCTAATCACAAACATATGAAAAGTGAATATGCAAAAGTACTTACTACAGGCTCTAGGATTTGGGATGACGACGAAAGTCACCCATACAATTCCCCACAGAGCATAAAGATGTCACCCACAAGACACCTTCCCCAGCGGAGTATAAGGGAATCCACAAGCAACAATCTCACTCAACCAAGCAACGTTACATCAGTCTCCAAGCGGTAACACTTCATCCCAGGATATTTCTCAATCCTCCCCTCTCCCACCGCGGTATCCGGACTGAAACTTGGTCGGATAGTGCATCGGAGGAAACATACACCTTTTATTCCCACCGGAGATTACAACGGACTCTAGACCATCAAATGCTCTCCATCGAGATCTACACTCGGAATCCCCAGTAGAACGTCTCTTAAATTTCCTCAGCAGGGTCTACATACAAGGTCCTCAACAGATCGCCTCCCAGACTCTCCTCAGCAGGGTCTATATACGAAGATCTCCGACGACGAGCCTCTCAAATCTCTACCTTCCTCAACAACGGCTAGGCCCAAGACTTGGTCAGATAGTGCATCGGAGGAATCCAAGATATCTTTCTTCTCCTTCAAAAGCAGGGTTCTCACCTACTCAATTCCCCAAGCAGGAGTTAGAAATCTTCAAACAGAACATCCGCATCTTCTTCAAGAAGGATATGTTTTGAAATATCACAACATTCATCGTTCATACATTTCTCATAAAGTCATAATTCATGCATATGTCATTCATATACACTGTCATGCATCATACTTTGCATAAAACTAACGAATATTCTATCAAAGTTTCTCTTGTTTTCTCAAAGCAGTATGATCATTCGACGCAAACAGTCCGAGATTAAGCCCCGAACCGGGAAAACTATCGAAAGACCGCCTCCGACGACTGGTCGAGATTAAGCCCGAACCGACGGAAAACTATCGAAAGACCGCCTCCGACGGTCGAGATTAAGCCCGAACCGACGGAAAACTATCCGAAAGACCACCTCGGTTATCCTCCGATAATGTGCAATGGATCAACACCGATGCACAACAGGAAGCTATCCACATTCTTGCCAACTACAATTTCCCTCAGAGTAATCAACACGAAGATTTATTCGATTATCAAAGAACTATAGAGTCTAGCATACGACTCAGTTGCCTTGGATGGCATCTTAAGCCCATCTCCGACTATTTGTCAACATCTCTTCACTATCGAATCTGCATATATGGTTAAAAATCAATACGGACCAATAACTTCATTCAAAGTGATCACGAAGTCTAACGTCGACTCCTTCGGATGGCATCTTAAGCCCATCTCCTCTCCGTTCGGGAACATCTCAGAGTCTAACGACGACTCATTTCCCAAAGATCGACCTTTCCAGATGGCATCTTAAGCCCATCTCCGTCAGCTCTCCTATTTAACAACCTCGAGTCTAGCGTACGAATCGTTCCCCAGCGAAGTCTCCAACTTCTCCAAATGGCATCTGTAAGCCCATTCCCGCATCATCCACCAACGGCGAGTGCAAATTTTCAGGTGTACTCGGTGTTCAATCATCTTCTACCTCCAGGTCACGAAAGACAAGCATGTCAATCTAACCTTTCCAGTACAAGAAGATTGAACAGGGGCAGCTGTCATACCCCAAAATTTGCCCTCCATCTTCTCAAGAGATTTCACACATCTATGCTCAAGGATTCCTCAAGAGTTGATCAGACAAACTCTCTCCTAGACAATCAACCCAAACTAGGGTTTGGTATCTCTCAAGTCAAGATGGACTTCCAACATCTCCAATGGCCTTCATGCCTCCTCATATGCTTCAAAGATTCTCCATGTCAAATTTCAAGCTTCACAAGTCAAGTTTCCTCAGGCAATTGCTCAGATGGTTGAAAATCGGGTGTATTGGACAAAAAGTCAACTGTGGTCAACATACAGTCAAAACTTCTGATTTTTGGTCAACATCCTCATTTTGAAGTTACATTCATCATTTGATCAAGGGTTGATCATGATTCATCAAGAAAACTCAAGATTTGCCCAAAAGTCAAACTTTCTAAATTAGGGTTTCTAGATGAAAAGTCAATGAACTTTGTTGGTCATAACTTCCTCATACTTTCTCAGAAATTTTTCCACCACCTCTTGTTTTGAAGGAAATTCAATTCTCTACAACTTCATGTCTCACAAGAATGTCCAAAAAATGCTTCATTTGAGAGGTATAGCTCAAAACATTACAGGTCATTTTCAAAGTCAACAAAAAGTCAACTTTTTGTTTTGAAGATATTTTGAGCATGGTAACTACAATTGAGATGAGACCAAAGGCATTGGTTAGAGGACTCTTAGAGCTTTCCAAAAAGTCCAAGAACACTCAAAAATATGGAAAATTGAGCAAGATACACTATTCAGAAGTTGGGGAATTTTGGACAATTGCACAAAAGGACATATTGGTCAAAATGCAAAATTTTCCAAATGGGCCTATAATCTTTTGATCCAAACTTGTTCATGATGCTATTCTTGACCCATAAATGCTTGGCCTTGGTTATTTTCTATTTTTATGATTTATATTTGAATTTTATAACATTTAATTCAAAAATAAATTATATAAAATATGAAAATTAAACATTTTTCTCAAAAGGAATGATTTTATATCTTTCTAAATGTCCAAGAAGGCCCATGACCCTTACCAAATTCGTGATAGCCTTGCATTCATGAGAAAATCATATATTTTTCAATATTTGATTTTATTTTAAATGGAAATATTTGCACATTCAAGAAGCAATCTTTTTTCACTCCTTTTGCCATCCAAATTTCTTCTATAAATTGCCAGCAATACACACAAGCCAGAGGACGAAACCCTAGCTCAAGCTAAACCCTTATTTTGTCAAAATTTTCTAAGAATCTTTGAAATTCGAATTTCAATTTCCAGCAGGTTTCAGCCTCCAAACATCATTCCATCGTGCTCAGGAGGTAAGTTTGAGTAAGTACACACTCATTCCATGGTTTAAAACAAGCCGGATCGATGCATACACATACATACATATTCAATATTTCTTGATTTTTGCATTTGATTGTTCTGCCTGTTTTAATCGATTCTAACCGTTCTAATGTGTTCATGAGGCTCTATATAGTTGATCTGGGCAATCGCCATCGAGTTTGAACGTCCAAAACTTGGGATACCATTCTTAGGGCTTCAGAACTGGAAAGCTTCGAACCGGCTTATCCAGGACGATTCAGGGCAAGAGGACCTCATCATCGTGTTCGCAGCCCTCGATTTAGGGGGATAGGGCCCCCCTTTTTCATTTATCCGTCGTATTTTCCATGTTTTGATTTTTAGGTTGCCGGAGAAGACGACCGGAGCTAGGGCTCCGGCGTCGTTGACTCCACTTGGACCGGCAAGGGCGTGCGTGGCGTTATGGCGATCTCTGATTCGTTCACCCATCCAGCGAGGACCCCACCAGGCTGATTGTGCTTTGACCGATCCAGATAGCGACGCGTGTGCCTCATGATAGCCCGTTTTCGTTCTATGACATCCAACGCAAGCTGGCGTAGTGGTAAAAGCTGTCACTGTTCCAAGATGCTCTTTCATGACCTGGGTTCGAACCTCATTGGCACCGGTTTTGATTTCCTTTTCCAAACTTGCATATTTTCTAACTTTTCCATATTTTCTTATTTATTTAATATTTTCACACTATTTTAATTATTTTCATGATTTTTATTCTGCATTAAAAAATTACCAAAAACATTTTTTCTTTTTACATTATTTTCATAAAAACCTTTATTTAATTTAATAAATTATAAAATATAATTTTTGCATGCATATTTATTTTATTTTTATTTTAGCATTTAAATCATTATAAATTGCATTTTAATTATTAAATCTTTTCCAAAAAATCCCAAAAAATTATTTTAACTTATTTATCTTATTCCCAGCATGTATAAATTTTCTCATATTAAAACTTGCATTTTTTCTAACATTTTCTCTTATTTCAATTTCATCATATTTCCCGATTTTCTTATCCTTTCACAGGTTGATCCGATTCGGACGATTCTTCCGTTTTTATTTTATTTTTCAATAATGTAATTGCTCATGGGTTGTAATATTTTAATTTAGGACTTTTACTTTCCGCACTCCTAATTATGTATCTGCCCCAAAGCCATGTAATAGCGTAGGTTTATTTTCCGCACTTTACATTCCGCATTTTACTTTCCGCACCCTTATCAATTGCTAGTAATTAGGCGTGTATGGCAAGATAATAATTGGACATAGCTCACACTAATTTCAAGATAAAATAACTGAATTCAACACACTTCTTTCACACACGCACCCCTTAGGGTAATTCTCTCTCGATGCCTTTCGATTTCAAATGGTCATGTCCCTCGAACGTAGAGGTATTCTAGCACCGTTGCCTTCAAAACAAATCATCATAGTCCCTTCGATACAAAGATCATAAGACCCACGATGTCGCCTCCGAATACATGATCTTGACCCTCGATTGTCGCCTACGAAAAATGATGATAGTCCCTTCGAATGTGCTAGGATACTTCCTACAAGTTGCCTTCTATGACCATCCGATGTCCCTTCGATTGTCCCGCTTACATCCAACGAATGGAGCTACCTACTAACTAATGGTATGGCTAGCGCTATTCTAAAGGAATGTAGAAGTACAACAAAACGACCAATTCTGAGTGGGTAAATAAGTCTCTTAGTTGCTTGCTCTATTAAATGCTTTTCACACTACACACTCTTTTTCAAAGTTCAATTCCCTTTCAAAACAAACATTTCCGAACACTTTGTATACACTCCTACATGAGTCATTACAAAGTCAAAGCGAAATGCCTTTTCAAAACATTCTTGTCAAACACACAGGAAGCAATTTTAAAAAAGTTATCTAAGAGCAACTAAGAGCCCGTAGAATAAACTGCGGATGGAAAGGGGTGCTAATACCTTCCCTTTTCATAACCATTCTCCCGAACTCAGAATCTAACGAAGGTCTTTTTCTGTTACTTTTAACTTCCCTTAATTGGATAAAAATAAAAGTCGGTGGCGACTCTTGCTATCCGCACATTTGGATACAAAAATCCTACAAAGTCAGTTCACCGTATCACAGACCAGTCTGAAGATATTTCTGTCAATACCATTGAATAGGGCATTTAATGCTTTAGAGTTCCCCAGAGCTAGCTCATCTTCCTCTTTCTTCCATTCCTCCTCAGGTTTCAAGACAGTAGTCCCATCTTTCTCAAGCTTGGTGGGATGTTTCCATCCTTTGACAGCAGCTCTCCAAGCTTTAATATCCACTGATCTTAAGAAGGCAACCATACGAGGCTTCCAGTAATCATAATTAGACCCATCCAGAATAGGTGGTCTACCTCCAAATCCTCCTTCCTTATCCATTACGCCAAAAACTATTATCCCTAGATCTCACCCAGAAATAACAGGCAGGGTGCCTGCTCTGATGCCAATTGAAATTCCTGGCAGCAGATACGTGATGTCACAGAGAATGTTATGACACACTATCTCGACACTCTAACAATTCACACAATAAATATAAACAGCGATAAAGAACACAATAAGTTGTTTACCCATTCGGTGTCTAACTACACCTACATCCGGGGCTACCAAGGGAGGAAATTCACTATTAGTAGAATTAATTCAGGAATAAACCAACCAGTTTATCTCCTTCACTTAAAACCTACCCAATGCAACTTCAACCTAAGTCCTACTTAGATCTGAGTTCCTACTCACTCCCCCTCAATCACAGCAGTGATATCAACCTATTGAATAATTGAATTGTGAAGACACACTTCAATAAACTATCTTGATCTTGCTTCAAAGCTTCAATCAAGAGACAAACACTCGTGCTTCAAAGCTTTGAGTGATAAACTACCCTTACAAACAAATCCTAGTCCAATGCACTTATCAATTGATAATTGCTTGGCTCACAAGAGAAACTAGAATTACACAATACAACTGTTAACTCTCCCAACAGTACAAATAACAACCTGCTATATCTTCAATAAATTTCAGAGGCGCAGCAGCAGTATAAGGGTTGAATTCCTTTTATAGAAGCAGTCCTGAATCTTCAGTTTTGGGCTTCCATAAAGATAGCTAGGGTTCACTTAATTTAATCCTAAAAACATGGTCTTTTCAACAACCAATTTAGGTTTAATTAAGATTAACCTAGCAGCCACGTGAGCATGCTTTCTAATAACAGAAAAACATAATTTAGCAGCTCAACAAACTTCCTGAAAAAGTCTCAGGAAAAGCAGTTACGAGCAGAATGTCACCTGAATGTCATAACATCATTATGACATCGATTTTCTGAATTTCCAGATGACTTTAGCTTCCGTTCGGTTCTTTACTTGACCTTAGCCGAGGATTTATCTTCAATCTCTGAATGTCATGACATTTATCAAGACATTGTTATATCCTAGTTTTACCAAAATTAATGCCAACCTAAAACATTAACAGTGATAATACCTTCCCTTTTCATAACTACCTCCCTTACTCAGAATATAACGAAGGTCTTTTCCTGTTCTTTTCACCTTCCCTTTATTGGATAAAAGAAAAGTCGGCGGCGACTCTTGCTATCCGCAAAATTTGCAATAAAACGCAAAAGAAACAAGTCTGTTCTCTCACCATGTTACACGTTCGTTTCATTAAAGTTGCATGAAACCCATGGCTTCACATGGGATATGGAACCTCTAGAGGATCCATACAGTGAAAATCGGCCGACAGACTAGGGAGACATCAGTGACAATGATGTCTGAGCTAGAAGCTCTGAAGAGGATTTCGACGTATATTGCCGAAAATAAAATAAATTTGGCGTTAGAGGCTGAAGAAAATATGGTTGTCGAAGCCAACAAAATTCAAATTCTGGAGGAAGAAATTACTTTGGCTATTGATCCAAAACCACCAGATACAAAAGAAAAGGTTGAAGAAAACATCGAAAAGTAGTGTCTAGACTGGATATATGACGATGAACCCTTGGGCTTCGAGAAGGATCCAATGGATTCAGAAAAGATGCAACCACAAGACCCTTTGGAAGAAGTAGATCTTGGCGAAAATGGGGGATAAAAGACCAACATATATCAGCGCCAATATCGACCAAAGCTTGAAGTCTAAGGTAATATCTTTAGTAAAAGAATTTAAAGATTGCTTTGCTTAGGACTATAATGAAATGTCAGGTTTAAGAAGGGATTTGGTCGAATTAAAGTTGCCAATAAAAGCTGGACAGAAACCAATGAAGAAGACACCTAGACGCTTCGCTCCAGCAGTAATGTCAAAAATCAAAGAGGAGATAGAAAGACTCCTCAAAAGCAGATTCATAAGAATTGCAAGGTATGTCGACTGGTTGGAAAACATAGTGCCGGTGATTAAGAAAAATGGAAAATTAAGAGTGTGCATAGATTTTAGAGATTTAAATGTCGCCACTCCTAAAGATGAATATGCTATGTCTGTGGCAGAAATGTTGATCGACTCTGCTACTGGTTTTGAATACTTAAGTATGTTTGCTGGTTATTTTGGTTATAACCAAATTTTTCTTGCAGATGAAGATGTGCCGAAGACGGTATTTCATTGCCCAAGGGAACTAGGTACCTACAAATGGGTTGTCATGCCATTCGGCTTGAAAAATGCCGGAGCAACACATCAAAGGGTAATGAATTCTATGTTCCATGACTTCATTGAGGATTTCAAGCAAATTTATATTGATGATATTGTAATAAAGTCGAATAGCAAACCGACTCATCTGCAACACCTTCAAAAGTCTTTCTAAAGGATGAGGAAATACGGATTAAAAATGAATCCATTAAAATGTGCTTTTTGTGTGCAGGCAGGTGACTTTCTTGGTTTTGTGGTGCCTAAAAAGGGAATGAAAGTAAATCAAATCAAGGCCAAGGCCATCATGGACGTCAAACCTCCGCCAACCAAAAAGGAACTTCAGTCTTTGTTGGGAAAAATAAATTTCCTAAGAAGGTTCATATCCAACTTAAGTGGAAAAACCAAAGTATTTTCACCACTACTTCGACTGAAGAATGAGGATTTCATCTAGCAAGAGAAACATCAAGAGGCTTTCGACAAAATTAAAAAATATTTAGTGAAGCCTCCAATATTGGCACCTCCTGTTAGGAATAGGCCTATGAGGTTGTATATTGCAGCTTATGATTCGACTATAGGAAGTATGTTAGTCCAGGAGGACGAAAATAGTGTCGAGATACCTATGTATTACCTTAGTCGTATATTAAGTGATGCTGAAACTAGGTATAGTGATATAGAAAAGTTATGACTATGCTTGTATTTCTCTTGTAAAAAGTTAAAGGAATATATAAAGCCTGTTGATGGGTATGTGTCTTCTCATAATGATATCATTAAACACATGTTGTCAAAACCAATTTTACATAATCGAGTTGGTAAATGGGCTTTAGCATTAACATAATACTCGCTGACTTATGTGCCTTTAAAAGCAATGAAAGGGCAAGTAGTGAAATATTTCCTTGTCGACCATTCAATGGTCGCTATGCCTCAGAATTATGTCAATTTGGTGCCGTGAAAATTATACTTCGATGGGTCTAGCCATAAAAATAGAGCTGGAATATGAGGCGTTATAATTTCTCCCAATGGAAATCCAGTAGAGTTCAAGTATACAATCGACGACATATGTACTAACAATGAAGCAGAATATGAGTCTTTAATAACAGGACTTGAACTGCTGCTAGAATCGGGAGCAAGGAACGTTGAAATTATGGGTGATTCTGAGTTGGTAATCAAACAAATATCAAAGGAGTACAAATGTGTTAAAGAAAATTTAATCATGTACTTTGTGATTACCATCAGATTTCTCAGATGATTCGAGCAAGTGAATATTCGACATATACCTCAACGAGAGAATCAAGAGGCTAACGACTTAGCGCTAGAAGCTTTAGGATACAAGAAAGATCAAAATGAAGAACCTATTCAGGTAAGAAAGAAAGTTCGAGCAACTTTGTTTTCTCATTTAGATTTGTCGATTATAAAGTTAGGAGCTGTAGATACTGAAAATTTTCAGATTTTAACTATTGATAGTGGGGAAGAGAATGATTGGCGAAAGCCTTTGGTCGACTTCCTGCATTCCTCTACGGGTTTGACAGAGCGTAAGATCAAATATCGTGCCCTCAATTATGTTTTGATAGAAAATGAATTATTTAAGAAAATTGCTGAAGGAGTATTGCTTAAATGCCTTGGAGAAAGTGAGACATATGTGGCAGTGTCGAGTGTGCACAGTGGAGCATGTGGTTCACATCAAGCTGGACACAAAATGAAATGGCTTTTGGTGCATTTAGGCGTCTAATTGCCCTCAATGTTGAAAGATTGCATTGAGTTTGATAAAGGTTGCCAAGAATGCCAAATGCATGGGGGCATACAACATGTTCCTGCAAATGAATTACATGCAATTGTAAAACCTTGGTCATTTAGAGGTTGGGCTTTGGATGTGATTGGAGAAATAAAACCAGCTTTGTCAAAACAACAAAGGTACATTTTAGTCGGCATTGATTATTTTACAAAATGGGTCAAGGTTGTAGCCTTAACAAATATCGACAAATAAGTTGTTATTGAATTCATACAAAATCACATCATATGTTGATTTGGGATGCCAGAGATGATTACAACTGACAAAGGATTAGTGTTTACTGGGCGAAAAATGCAAGAATTCACACAAGAAGTTGGAATCAAATTATTAACTTCTACTCTATACTAGGCTCAGGCAAATGGCCAAGTCAAAGCTGCCAGTAAGGTGATAATTAGCCTAATTAGCCTACTTAAAAATCATGTAGGAAAGAAGCTAAGGAATTGGCATAAAAGCATAGATCAAGCCTTATAGGCATGTAGAACTTCTCCCAAGGAAGCAACAGGGACTACTCCATTTTGAGTTGCATATGGACATAATGTAGTGTTGCCAGTGGAGATACAAGTCCAATCAATGAGAATCCACAAATAACATGAAATACCATCTGAAGATTACTGGAATATGATGACAGACGAACTCGTCGACTTAGATGAAGAAAGAATGTTGGCCCTTGATTCATTGAAGAGACAGAAAGAAAGAGGGGCCAGAGCTTATAACAAGAAAGTAAAAGATAAGGTATTTGCTGTTGATGACTTAGTTTGGAAAGTGATATTACCCATGAACAAAAATGATAGAGTATTGGGAAAATGGTCCCCAAATTGGGAATAACCTTTTAAGGTAATACAAGTTTTTTCCAATAATGCCTATGAACTTGAAGAGTTATCCCTAGATCGACGAATCTTAAGGGTAAATGGTAAGCACTTGAAAAAGTATAAGCCTATTCTTCAAGAAATTACAATTTTGATAGGATAATTATTTGTCGAACGAACGAGATGGAGAAAATTAAGTTTGAAACCAACATAATGTAAAGCATGCATAAACACATATAAAGTAAAAGAGAAAATCATTACATTAAAATGTGGCATAAAAGCCATTGTTCGAAAATTACATATAAATCATGAGATAATGGTTACAATGATTAAAAATGTTTGAACTTGTTCGAGAATGACCGCAGATCCCCTTGGAGGCGTGTCGCATGATTCTCAAAGTTCTCTACTTTAGCCTTAAGAACTACAATCTCTGTTTCGACAGTAGAGATTACACTGCTTACGGCCACAACGTCCATGGTGATCTTATTGACTTGCGCTTGAGCAGGAGCGATAATTTTATTAATCTCATTCTCTTGCACAGTAGCGGTCTCCAGTTCCTTGTTTAGAACGAAAAGTTCTTTGTTTAAATCAACAATTCGGCTGCGTATTTTAGCAGTTCTTTTCTTTTTGAGACTCAGTTCTTAATGTTTTTGTTCGATCAATGCCATTATCCCAATGATCTCTTTATTATCCTTTACCACCACATCCAAAATTTCCTTCACAAAGGTCTCTTTCAACTCGACCTGCTGCTCATTTTCCCTTATACATTCAACATTTTTAAGCTTAGGGACGAAAAATTTCTCGAATATTGTCATCATGAGCTTGGCTGATTCAGAAGTATCAAGCCCTTTCAGTTGAGTAAGAGCATCTGAAATCTATGGGCTAAGCGCTGGTTCATCATGAAGCATGTGAAGAAACTCAGGATTCAAAGCATGAGTGCAAATTTTATCCATCAATTTCTTCACCTTTGTTGCCTCAGGCCCTAGCTTGTCATTGTAAGCTTGAGATTGGTCGGAGTTAGAGGAAAGAGTGCGAGAGCTCACGAGCTACGTAGCCTTGCCAATACTTCTAGAGTGGAAGCATCAATCCCCAATTTTCCTGAAGGCGTTAGTGAGTCGACTTTCTTTTTCTCTGAAGGCATTGGTGAGTCGAATTTCGTTTTCTCAGCAGAAACGCGAGGGGTACCTTCAGGAGGAGGGAGACTTTGAGAAGTGGTGACATTTTTATTTTCCTCTGAATCCTGCATGGAATCTGAAAGACTAGAGTCAGAGCTAGTCGAACTAGAACCCTTATGTTTGGTAGGACTAGTGACTGAATCAGAGTCACTAAGAGTAGCTGGAATAGTCAGGTCAATGAACTCACTAGTGACTACGTCAAGATTATTGTTGTGATGAGGAGAAGAAGCTTCTGACAAGGGAGAATAGTTTTTCGTACTTTATGGTTGTCCAGAAGCTTTAACCTAAAGAAAATAAGAAAAGAGTTTAGTGAAATAAATTCAACGAACAAAAAGAAATTGAAGAAAAAATTAGCAAGTACCTATGTTGACAGATCAAGATCGACAGGCTCATTCTTCTCAGCAGAAGAAGAAAGAGTGTCCCTAATTGGGTTTTGGACTTTATCAGTTTCGGGGGCACGAGTCGGAGTGACAATGGTTGTATTTATCACTATAGTATCAACGTCTAAATCTAGGTTAGCTTCAGGATTTTCAGCCAAGATCACTTTATTTCTCCTTCTTGTAACAAGGGGTAGATCGTCGATGTCGTCTGGCTCTTCTATTTTATCAGTAGTATTTGAGCCGACCTTTGATTCAAGGTTTTGGGCCACCAGTTTCTTCTCCTTCTTTTTCTTTTTTGCCACTTTGTCTCCAGTAGAGGAGTCTTTCTTCCTCTTGTGGCTTTTGGATTTATGGGAGTGTTGAGGGGACTGAACATCAGGTGATGGCTAACTATCAAAAAGAAGATATAAGTCGAAGTAATTGTTTAAGTCGAAAAATAAGAACTTGAGTAGACACAATATATACCTCAGTCCTCTCAGAAGTGTGTTGCTTGTCGTTCTTTGACCTTTTGGATTGTTCTGAGAGAGCAGTCAAATCCGCTGAGTGTTTTTGACTCTGACATACAAGGAAAATATTAGTACATTTCAAGTCATAAAATAGAAACAATAGGAAGTGTACAAATACACCTATAGAGGAACCAGTCTTCTTGAGTGAAGACGAAATCAGTTCATCGTCGGAGGGTGTACGATCAGGAGCAATCTGTAAAAACATTAGCTAAGTTAGAAATTCCAGATCATAAAAGAAAATTGGCAAAAGTTTGAAGTCGAACCTTTGATGTCGAAGGGAAAGCTTTCCAGAAGTTGTTACCATTTGGCACAACAACAAGCTCTCTCACATATTATAGAGCAATATGCAGAAAACCTGGGTACTCGTGTAACCAATGCTTCATCGGCACCACCCTGTCGGCCTTTTTCATATAAGAATTTTCTACGTTCGACCAAGAGTTATACCACCAATCTGGGATAGGTGGGCGAAAAGCCAAGGCCAAAGGGCTAGTCGGTAAAAGAGGAAATTTAATTTTTCCAAAATGAAGTGCGTAAAGATATTTGTCTTTCGCGTAACCAGGAATTTTGAGTTGTGGAATCCTGTCGGTTACCCTCTCTTTTAGCTCTTGGGCCGCGTCAAAAATGGTCCAACGAAGGTTACTTGGTAGATACATCACCCTAAAGTACTTCTAGAAAGCCTGGATCTGCTTGATATCAGTAGCCTTACATTTAGTCGGGTTTCCTTGCGAAGGATCAAAAGCTGCAGTTAGTTCAACTAATTTCATGTAAGGATCACCAATGAATGTAACAAAATACGACTTCCACCAAGTCTCAAATTCTTTGGTGCAATAGAAGGATGGTTGGAAAGGATTAAGGATAAGCGTAGGTCTTCGTTCCCAGATACTGTCGAGATCGTCTTTTATAATGTCGAAAGGTTGGTCAGATGTGACGTCGACCAACAGCCTATGAGAGTTGAATAAATATTTGGGGATAATTTAAGAGATCCCAAATTATTGAGCCACCAAGTTGGGCTGGTAAGCAACCAAGCCTGGATTCATGCCGACAGTCACGGAAGGCAGAAATTGGGGAGTTAAAAAACGTCTCCAGAAGATTTAGGATTTTTTCTTGTCTTCATCTTGTATAGGCGGGAAATACCTAGTGATCCACTTTGGGTCATCTTGTCCGCTAGAAAACGGGGCCATAGAGGGTGTAAAATCGACTCTTGTCAACATAATATTGAAAATCAGTTTGAAAACTTCAGGATTCAGGGAACCCTTGTCGATTTGAGTCAATGGAAGAAGACGCTGCCAAACAACGTGGGTTTAATTTGGAGGGCATGCTATTTTTCTACTTTTGAAGGGCCTGATTTCCTCATAAAAAGTGGCATTCAACCACAATTGCAAAAGCTAGAAAAGGCCATGTACCAAGACATTCTTTTTCTTTGAATCAGTGGGGTCAAAATTATTGATTTGGTTAGCGCCATCGATCGGGCGAGCCAAAATGCAACATGTTCTTCGTCAACTATGAGGCCAGAATCTTGAGCATGATGGTCAATGAAGTTGTTGTACATTGGTTTACCAGCTTCACCAACGTCGAATATTTGTTGTAATCCTATAATGACAACAACGTCGAGCAGGGTAGGAGTAGTCATACCACACTTGGTGTGGAACGTGTTGGTTGAACCTTCCCAGAAATGTAAGGCAGCCAACAACATGCCACTAGAGTAAGGCTGGCCACAACGAGAAAGTTCTAACAATGTGTAATTACCCATTCTTTTCGATTGATCCCATTTTGCTGTTTCTAGACGTGTCATCCAAGCACTGAACTTAGAGCAATTCAAAGGTGGGGCAGTTCTAAAATTCCTTTCAATATACTGAAGCGTAATAGGGATTGAAGAAGAAATTATGGGTCTGGTTGTATTGCTAGTAGGGAAAAACGCCCCTTTGTCATCTACGTAAATTTTAGAGGGCGTATCTGCAGGTAGAGGACCTAAGAAATCTAGGGTTTTTTCTTCAAGAGTAAAAGGAATGAGTACCTGAGATTTCTAGATTTTGGCTTTCTCCTTAGAAAATGGAGGTTCCGACACATAAGCCTTACTGTCGACGAGACGCAGCTGAAGTTGAACTGTGTCGACCAGAAGGATGCAAGGAAAACCAAAGTTAAGGTATGTAGAAATTGGTCTAGTCGACTAGAGTATGAAGAATAAGAAAATGGTCGAAGTTGGTTTTGTCGACCAAAGAAGATTCTGGACTTAAAGGAATTTCGTTGTCTTAATTGTGCCAAAGAAAATGTGTCGAAGCAAGTCAGAAGCGGTTTACTTTTAGAAGCCAAAAGCGGGAAGATTCAAAATTCAAAGTCACAAGCAGTTACCAGTGGTTCGTGGGCTGATTGAGCGCCAAATAGGTGGCGACATCTTGTGGAGCAGTTACCTCAAGATTCAAATATTGTCCGTAGATTTCATCTAGGCAGTTACATTGTAAATACTATAAATAAGTAGATTCAGTATAATTTTCGGTGTGTTCACTTGTATACTCAAATCACTTGCCAAAACTTTATTGTTCTGAGCGTAAGGAAACAAAGGGTGAAGAAGTGTTTGATGTACATACCTTTATTTCAATGCAAATCTTTTATCTTTCAATTGTTCCTTTTGAATATTTTACTTGCTTTTTATTTACCTTCGAGCAAACTCTTTACTTTATGTTCTGCTTCACGTAAACAATTAAATACTTTCGATCGGTCACGAGTCACCAGTCAGTTAGTTTATTGAGTCTCACTTCGTATAAAAAATCTACTGTCGGTCACGAGTTACCAGTCAGTCGATCGAATCTTAGTGTGGAAAGTCGTTAAACTTGTTCCCTTATCTTATAGAAAACCGTTTCTTTGATAAGGATTTTGACAGAACTAGTATAATATTAAAAATCTTAGCATATGTCTTAAGATCAACTGATCGATCTTGCGAGTAACCCTTAGTTTTTAGGGCTTTGAGAGGACTAGTGGTTGTTTACCATTTTTCAAAGTAAACACTACTGCCCTTCCGTTTTTGTACGAGAAATTATAATTAATAAAATTAAATGAGAGAGAGAATCAGATTATATGTAATAAGTGGTTGTTAAAAAGTAAACTAACATGTGAGAAAGAGAGTATGATATGCTAAGAGAGAGAGAGAGAGAGCATTTATTATATGTAATATTGAGAGAGAGAGAGAGATGAGAGAAAGGGGACATTTATTATAATAAGTGACATTTATATTATATTGACGAAAGAGAGTAAAGTTTTGGACATTGGGTGCAAACTGTACAATTTCAGGGGGTGCAAACTGATGATATACAGTAATATTGAACTAAAATATCAAATTTGAGGGGGTGCAGTTGCATCCCATGACCCAAACGTGGTTTTGCCCCTGGTTTTGTCAACCTTCACCCTTTAAGAATTATTTTCATGCAAAAACTTTCTCAAACAGACATACCAAGCTTCAGGGGCTTGTTTCAGGCCGTACAAAGCCTTTTTTCAGTTTAAAAAAATGATTAGGATAGAAAAGTTTACAACACATGGAGGTTTCTTAACAAATACTTTCTTCTGGATGTAAACATTTCAAGAACACACTCTTTACATCTATTTGAAAGAGTTTAAATTTCATGATGCATGAGAAAGCTAGAAGAATTCTTTCAGCTTGTACTTGAGTAACAAGGGAATAAGTTTCATTGAAATCTGTTCTGGACTGGCCCTCGCCCTAGGCCCAATAGATCCCAGGCCCAATTGCCCTTGGAAAACAGCTGGGAATGTCCATGCGGGGGCCACGTGGCCGGCCCAACAGATCCCAGGCCCAATTGCCCTTGGAGAGCAGCTGGGAATGACCACGCGGGGGCACGTGGCCGGCCCAACAGATCCCAGGCCCAATTGCCCTTGGAGAGCAGCTGGGAATGTCCACGCGGGGGCACGTGGCCGGCCCAACAGATCCCGTTGTCCTTGACCGCCAAATTGCCCTTGGAGAACAAGGAATGCCAGCGGGCCACGTGGCCGCCCACGGATCAGCCCAATGCCCTTGGAGCGGTAGGAATGTCCACGCGGGGCCACGTTCGGCCAGATCCAGCCCATTGCCCTTGGAGAGCGGGAATGTCGCGGGGCACGTGGCCGGCCAGATCCTTGTCCTTGCGCCACGTGCCCCGATATTATCGGACCACTGACTGTTTCCTTAACCGTCAAGTCTCCGGGAACCCAACAAACCCGGTTTCGGGCGACAATCTAGGGAGGAGGCCACGTCGGCCTCCTGCACTAAGCCTAGCAATCCGCTAGTGGGCTTGGACTTACCTTACCGGATCTTGGCCCGGGGGCTATAAATACCCTCTCACTTGAGAGGGTCAGGTATCTCATTCTTTACTCTCTTCTCTCACTTGCTTGCTTGCTCTCTGCCTCTACTTACTTTGGCATCGGAGTTCCTTGCAGGTACCCCCCCCTTTCTTTCACTTTGGACCACCGTTGCAGATTGGGCCAAGACACCTTCTGGTCAGGTACGATCAGTGGCGCCGTCTGTGGGAAACTTGCTTCCCCGTCTCCTCTCATTCAGTTGACCAAAGCAAACCAAAAACTCAGTTTGTCATGGCCGATCATGCAACCAACGTGCAAAGTCCCCCTCGCGACAATGTGGCCGAGCAAAACGACACCGTTTTCCCAAGCGGAGATCCTCGCGATGGGCAAACAGCCTCCTCCACTGGATCCTATCAAGGAGAAGAGCGCAGAGCTGAACCGAATCTCCGTCGGACAACTGACCCCGCGGTCTTTCAAGAAGTGCTCCCACCTCCCGACGCCGATCCCACGGTCACGACTCTCTTCGCGGCCATCAACAACACCAACCTCCTGCTCTTCACCCAGGGAGAACGCCTTCATGTTCTCGAACCTTCCCGCCGATCACCGCGGAGACATCGACGACCAGACTCGTGGTCACCATCACCTCGACGACATCGCTCTCGAACTCCCCCGCGGAGGAACAGGAGAGATGACTCTCGCAGACCGACACGTCGCTCAGGAAGGGACCCGCGACCGGCGGGACCAGAACAACCCGAGGAACGACTTCAACCACCTCCCGGCGTGAGCGAGGAGCCGACGAGTCGAGAAGGACCAAGCGGCATGCCCGCACCGAAACTCAACGTCGCCTCGCTCGCTCTCCCCGGCGATGAGGGCGACCCGTGGTCCTTTGTCCGCTAGCATCATGAACGCCCCAACTCCTCGGGGGATGGAAAAACCACCCCAGCTGGCCATCTATGATGGAGTAGACGATCCTATCGACCATACCGTGTCCGAGCAAAGACGGGCACGGGAGTGTACTACCTCGAAAATCTAAATGGAGTACAACTCCCTCGACCTTGGAACGCTACAAAGCTCAAGCGATTACTGGTGAGCTAGGACGACCACGTGCTCAACGCCTTGTGGCCCTTAAACTCCTCCTCGGAGATTTAGCTCAGCCTTGGGTCGCAGAATGGTGCTCGTACGCGCCCCAAGCCACTCACACACGGGGACCTACTGGACTACATTAAGTAGGGACCCCGTTCGATGCGGAACCCTCGATCGAGGTCCGCGGGTCTTTCTTGCACCTTTGGTAGGATGTCCGGCTCGCGACGGACGGTCCACGCCCCGAGGATGTGGTCTCTTAGCACGACCATATCCTTGCCTGGGGCCTCAAGCCCCCAAACCTAGCGCGCAAGCCAGGGATAACAACATCGAGCAGTTGTATAACAAGGTCGAGCATAGCATACAGAGACGAACACAACAGTTAACAAAATTATAAACATTGGTAAATAAAGCACTGATAAATAAATGGCCACCGACGGCCAGCTAAATAGTCGCGGGCACAAGACCCAACGGCCAGCTAAATAGTCGCGGGCACAAGACCCATGGCCACCGACGGTAAGCTAAATAGTCGCGGGCACAAGACCCAACGGCCAGCTAAATAGTCGCGGGCACAAGACCCAAATTACAAACATCCAAAAAACGGGCACATGCCCAGTGTACGAATTCTACAAACAACAGGCTCGCAGGCCCAAACAAATCCAAACATAACAATCTCCCACGCGGATCTCCCCGAGTATAGCGACCCGAAATGTGCCAGCTGCGGCATTGCGTCGTGGTTGCCTACCCGGCGAGGCCATCATGAACGCCTCCGAGGACCTTCCGGTTCAAAGTCATTGCTCTGCTAGAGCAAAGACTTGGGGGGCTCCTGTTCTGGACTGGCCCTCGCCCTAGGCCCAATAGATCTCAGGCCCAATTGCCCTTGGAAAACAGCTGGGAATGTCCATGCGGGGGCCACGTGGCGGCCCAGATCCAGCCCAATTGCCCTTGGAAGCGGTGGAATGACCACGCGGGGCACGTGGGCGGCCCAGATCCAGCCCAATTGCCCTTGGAAGCCCGAATGTCCACGCGAGGCACGTGGCGGCCAAGATCCCGATTGTCCTGACCGCCCATTGCCCTTGGAGAACGGGAATGCCCACGGGGCCACGTGGCCCACAGATCCAGCCCATTGCCCTTGGAGAGCATTGAATGTCCACGCGGGGCCACGTTGCCGGCCCAACAGATCCAAGGCCCAATTGCCCTTGGAGCGGTTGGAATGTCGCGGGGCACGTGGCCGCCCAATGATCGATTGTCCTTGACGCCACGTGCCCCGATATTATCGGACCACTGACGGGTTTCCTTAACCGTCAAGTCTCCCGGAACCAACAAACCGGATTTCGGGCGACAATCTAGGGAGGAGGCCGCGTCTTGGCCTCCACACGCAACCCTAGCAATCCGCTAGTGGGCTTGGACTACCTTAACGGATCTTGGCCGGGGCTATAAATACCCTCTCACTTGAGAGGGTCAGGTATCTCATTCTTTACTCTCTTCTCTCACTTGCTTGCTTGCTCTCTGCCTCTACTTACTTTGGCATCGGAGTTCCTTGCAGGTACCCCCCCCCCTTTCTTTCACTTTGGACCACCGTTGCAGATTGGGCCAAGACACCTTCTGGTCAGGTACGATCAAAATCTATGTCTTCTTATTGATTGTATCCTTCCACAATAAGTTTTATTTTATTTGCTTGTTGTGAAAGACCCAACGAATTCCAATCATTTGATTAAATAAAGCTTTGGGAATGAGTTCCTAAACATTATTTATTTCAAATTGATTTAACTCTTCTTGTATAACAATATATCAATATTTGTCGATCAAGGCCTCATCAATTTCCTCTCACTCAATTTAAGAAAAAAAAGACATAAGATTGTACCTTATTAAGGAGGTGTCGAGTTGTGAACTTCTTAGAAATATCTTCAATAACATTATTTGCAAATATAAATATTAAAATGATTTTTTGCAAATCCAAATATATTAGAATGAATACTTGTTTTTGAAAAAGAAAGAAGAGGATGATGCGGATGGAGTATTTGTTACAACTGGGAAGTCGCGAGTGGCGACAGTAAACCCAAGTAAACGAAATGAGTCCTTCCATGAATACAGCTGCCCACCAAATCCAGAATCAGATCCACCGTCACCATCATCATTCATCACCACACTAACCACTTTCTCTCATTAGTCACCAATTTCAGATCTCAAAACAAAACCCCAAAAAATGAAAGATTCAAACTCAACCTCAACCGAACCCATAGCCCAGAACATAATCAAACTCATAAGCAACCTCTGTTTCTCAATCTTCGTCTTCTCCGTTCTCATCTTCACCGTCATCGCAATCACATACCAACCACCAGATCCATGGCTCCAATCTTCCCCTGCTCTCACCAACCTCTTCACCCAAACCCAAAACTCCACCTTCCAAATCGACACCTCCGTCATCAAAACCGGCGAAGACATCCCTCTCTCCCCACAGGACTCCCCTCTCCCTCTCCCCTCCTCCGCCCTCGCCGCTAACGCTACCCCCGCCGTCACCGAAGCTCTAATCCAAAAATCCGAGGACAAAATCACCAACTCCTCCACTTCCTGTCAAGACCTCCCCGAAACGCTTAACTGCTCCGATCCTCGCGTTCTTATCACTATCCAGAGATTCAACCTCCGCGCATTCAAGTCCATTTCCTTCTTCGAGTATCGAACTCCGGTGAACGGAAGCGTTCCCGGCGAGTGCGATGTATCCTGGCGCTTCCGAAACAAGAGAGAGAAATCGTGGCGGAAGTATCGCGATTTTCGCCGATTCAAGATTACTGTCACCGATGACTGTCACTATAAGGTTATTCATGCTGGCAGATTTCATTCCGGCACTAACGCCCGGAGAAATCCAGCGCTCCGGTCGAGAACAGGAGACGGTAAGGGGAAAGTGACACAGGTGATTTCGCCGCGAGATGATGAGATCAATGACACGATTCCGACGTTGGGATCGGAGAGTAATTTCAGGAGTGGTAAGTATTTGTATTACTCGCGAGGTGGTGATTATTGCAAGGGGATGAATCATTATATGTGGAGTTTCTTGTGTGGTTTGGGGGAAGCTATGTTTTTGAATAGAACTTTTGTTATGGATTTGAGTGTGTGTTTAGGTTCAATGTATAACCCTAGTAATAAAGATGAGGAAGGGAAGGATTTTCGGTATTACTTTGATTTCGAGCATTTGAAGGAAGTAGCTTCTATTGTGGAAGAAGGTGAGTTTTTGAGAGATTGGAAGAGATGGGATAAGACTCATCTTAAGAAAAGGAAGGTTCCTGTTAGGAAAGTTGTTACTCATAAGGTTACTCCTATGCAGCTTCAGAAAGATAAGAGCACTGTCATTTGGAGGCAATTCGATTCGCCTGAGCCTGAGAATTATTGGTATAGGGTTTGTGAGGGTCAAGCGGCTAAGTATATTCAGAGACCTTGGCATGCTTTGTGGAAATCCAAGAGGTTGATGAATATTGTTACTGAGATTAGTGGAAGAATGGACTGGGATTTCGATGCGGTTCATGTGGTTCGCGGGGAGAAAGCTCAAAATAAGGAGCTATGGCCTCATTTGGATTCCGATACTTCGCCGGATACTCTTCTTGAGAAGCTCAAAGGGATGGTTCAGCCTTGGAGGAATTTGTATGTTGCTACTAATGAACCGTATTATAATTACTTTGATAAGTTGAGGTCGAGTTTCAAAGTTCATTTGCTTGATGATTATAAGGAACTGTGGGGAAATTCAAGTGAATGGTACAATGAAACCAGTCTTCTCAACAATGGAAAGCCTGTTGAGTTTGATGGGTATATGAGAGTCGCAGTGGATACGGAAGTCTTTTACCGTGGAAAGACTCGGGTCGAAACGTTCTATAATTTAACGAATGATTGCAAAGATGGAGTTAATACATGCTGATCAGGGTTGAACTGCTTATTTTGGAGACTTATTCATTGTACAATCAGATCTTTGTTCTGGATTTAGTTTCAGATTCACACCATGAGGTTATATTTAAGCTCACTGTTGTGCTTGCTTGTTCTTTTATTGTATTGATTGATGATTTATTACTTGTGTTGATTATAATGTTTTTGTACACAGCAAAGTATCATATAATTTCTCATTAAAATACTTTGTTCCCTAATTTTGGTGCTCATCAGTTTGTATTCAAGCAGAAAAAGAAATTCTCATAAGCATTTAACTACGTAAAATTGAGGTAAAATTTTATGTTAGAGGCACTGCTGTGCATTATTAGAAAATAAAATGGATCAAGGTAACTTCTAATATGTTGTTTGGTTTTGCTCATTACATAATTTTATACCAATATAACTATCATTAACTGTATTTTGAATTGTACAGCAGTTAGAGTTTAGTCCTTGGCATGACACAGAAAAATCCTATAATTGTTTGAACAATTGCCAAAAATACATGCACTGTACTTTGAATATAACAAATCACAGGTCATCCGGGAACAAAGTTGAGACATTTGTTTGCAACAAGTCACCAAATATTTTTGGCAATCATTAGCTGATGCAATTTTTTCTACATTTCCAGCATTGGTTTTTTTCCCCTTCTTTTTCTTTCACTAAAAGGAAGTATATGATTGAATACATTTACTTAAAATGGAGATGAACAACAAATAAAAGTTACATTTACTTATAATAGTTTATTTTAAAACAATTTGAATGCAAAATAGTCTGTTTGAATAGATTTATTTAAAATCCAGATGAAAAATATGAACAAAGAATGTATAAACTATTGTATAAGCGAGATGATGAATAGATTTATGTGTAAAATGAGATGAACAAAGAATGTATAAACTACATTGTATTTAAATAATCCTACAAATAGAAATTTGGTTACACAAAATATTGTTATAAATATAAGTTTAATAAAATATAATATGACTGAAAAATATTGGTATAAGTTAAAGAGTGATTTGTCTTGTTGTTTTATATTCCAGCAATTAATAATTGAATGAGTTCGCTTTTATGATAACACATGATCAATGGACATGCAAAGTAATAGAATATTAATGAGATTATAATTTAATATATTAATAACAAAAGAAGGAACTAAAATTTAAATAAGAATATAGGTGAAAGACTACTGATAAAAAAATTGTGCTAAAAATTCCGTGACTTTTCTGTTTCGAAAACTACTTATTAAATATTATGATTTTTTTATATGAAATTAGTTATAGTAGCACATTTTGTGTATCTTTATTGTGAATCAAAATTTTAGTTTTATTTTAATCTTTAAGATTAAAAATGATAAAATAAAATTGTGAAGGACTATCAATCGTTAATTGATTTAATAGTGATTGGTGTTAAATTTGGTGTGGAGAACTACAGTTCAATCCTCCGCAATTACAATTACGGGAGAGTTAGATAATAACCAAAAACGAACACATTCGATTAGAGAGTCACCAAAATTGAGTTAGATAATAACTAAAAACGAACACATTCAATTAGAGAGTCGCCAAAATCATAATATTCTACGTACAAAATACAAAATGTGTGCTATTGGTCTATTACTTACGTCAAAAAGGTTATACTCATGTAAAGCAGTTATACCCTTCAAATCCTCATTTTCACAACAAGTATCATCTTCTCATTAATGACGTAAATAACACATTAAAATATTTTTATCAATATAAGATAGTAAGTTATAGCTTATAAAAAAATCAAATCAATATCAACTATAAAATTGAATTTCTTAACCTACCACCCGATAAGGGTGGGGCACATCTTATGAAAACCCGAAAATGTCTTTCTCAAAATTGAAAGTTTATTTCCGGTTCGCATCATATTTTGTTCAAACCAGTCAAAATGTGGTGTGACCCCTAGAATTGTAAAAAACTATACCGGAGATTAACTTGGACAACTTCGCATACAACTTCTTCTCCTTCAAAACTTGCAACATAACTCTTAGGTGTTCTGCATGTTCTTCTGATTTAGAGTAAATCAAAATGTCATCAATGAATACCACCACAAATCGGTCCAAGTAAGTATGAAAAATACGGTCCATGTACTCCATGAATACTCTCGGCGCATTAGTAACACCGAAAGGTATCACCGAATACTCGTATTGTCCATACCGAGTCCTGAACGCGGTCTTCTGAATATCATCTTCCTTCACTCTAATATGGTGATATCCGGATCTCAAATCAATCTTAGAAAACACACTAGCACCCACCAATTGATTCATCAAGTCATCAATTCTTGGAAGCGGATACTTGTTCTTAATCGTCACTTTATTCAACTGTCGATAATCAACACAAAGTCTCATACTTTCATCCTTCTTCTTTACTAACAACACTGGAGCTCCCCACGGCGATACACTTGGTCTTACAAACTTTTTCTCAAGCAACTCTTCTAATTGCTTCTTCAATTCAGACAACTCATATGCAGACATCTTGTACGGTGCCAGAGAAATAGGTTTGATACTAGGTACAAGATCAATCGCAAATTCAACTTCTCTTTCAGGAGGTACATCAGGAATCTCATCATGAAACACTTCAGGAAATTCTTGCACCACCTGCAAATTGTCCATTCTAACTTGATTCTCGACAGACAACGACGCCATCAACAAGAACATTTGTGCTTCATCTTGCATCAATTGCCTCAACTGCTTACCAGTCAACAAATCATATCCTTCCTCTTCAAGAGTAGAAAATCTCAAAGACTTGTTATAACAATTGATATAAACATAGTTATACTCTAACCAGTTCATACCCAAGATCACATCTAGTCCGCTTAATGGCAAACAAATCAAATCAACAGCAAAGACTTTGTTGAAGATTGACAAAGGGCAATTCAAACATACAAGAGAAGTAATCACCGATCCTTTAGCCGGAATTTCGATGACCATTTTTCCATTCATTGAAGACAACATAAGACCCAGTCTTTCGACACAATCAACAACAATAAAACAATGAGTAGCACCAGTATCAATAATAGTAACTAAAGGTGTAGTATTAATGAAACATCTACCTCTAATGAGTCTGTCCTCATTAGCTGTCGGATTTCCAGCCAAAGCAAATGTTTTCCCACTAGTGTGTCCCTTCTTTGGTTTCGGACACTGACTACCAATGTCTCCCTCTTCACCACAATTGAAATAGATCATTTCTTTGTGCTTGTAGTCAGATATCGCATGTCCAGTCTTACCACAACGGAAACACCTCTTCACTTCAGCATTACAAACATTGCTCTTGTGACCAGGTTGCCCATATTTGTAGCACACAACCTTAGCAGAAGCGTCTCCCCCACTAGTCCGCTGACCCGAAGCAACTCTTTGTTTACCTTTTCCTGCATCATCAGGCTTGCCACAGTTCTGTTGATTCTTGCCTCTCTTATCACTAACAATCTTGTGATGAGCATTGTTATCCTCTTCAAAGATTCTGCAACTATCAATAAAATCAGAAAAGACACGAATCTTATGATAGCCAACAACCTTCTTAATTTCCGAGCGTAACCCGTTCTCAAACTTGATGCATTTAGAAAATTCAGCACCTTCTCCATCAAAATGTGGATAGAACTTAGCTAACTCAACGAACTTCGCAGCATAATCACTAACAGACTTGTTCCCCTGTTTCAGCTCCAAGAACTCAATCTCTTTCTTACACCGAACATCTTCAGGATAATACTTCCTCAAGAATTCCCTACGGAACACAACCCAAGTGATTTCCTCACCTTCAGCTTCCAATATCGGACGTGTCTCTAGCCACCATTCGTCAGCCTCGACTGTTAGCATATGAGTCCCATAACTAACCTTCTATGCTGGAGTGCAGTCCATCACACGAAAGATCCTCTCAATATCTTTTAATCATTCTAGTGCTTCATCAGGATCATGCTTACCCTTGAACACCGGCGAATTCTCCCTTTGGAAATTCGCCAAACTACGAGACCCAACATTCTCGTCAGCATTTGGGTTATTCTGCATAGCCTGAGCCATCGCTTGCAGAGAAGCAGCAATCGCAACATCGTTCCTTCCAGTCATCTCAACTTATCACTATAACACAAACAAAATTAGAACTAAATAACAATACTCGATTGTTAAAAGACTTAACAGATTGACCGAACGGACCGACCTGCTCTGATACCACTAATGTAACACCCCAATTTTACCCCAAGTAATTATTCAATAAAATCAGAGTATAAAATTTTCCAACATAATCAGGATGTCACATTTTTCAACTTAAATACATAAACCGGTCATTTTTATTCAAACAAATACATAACACTTTAAAGAGGCGGAACTAACACAACGCATAATTTTTAGTCTTAAAACATAAACGACTTCATTAATCACGCAACAGAATCATAATAGTTTTTCACATAAGACATAGCATCTTTTGAGTCATAAACAACATCAACATAATAAAATCCTCAATCAACGACATAAGATTCAATCACTGAAAACAACAAAGTAAGACAAGTGTTCATTCCCCAGTGCTACGTATCGAGCAATGACCGAACTTGGGTGGCGGTGACTACTCCTCAGTTTTGCGTTACCAATATAACGGCAACGGCGAAACAAAAGAAAGGGTGAGATATCAAACTATATAATTGAGATCATGATAAATAATATATAATCAGAATTATATAAAATTATTGTTTTTCCATCTCGCAACCAATCAACGACAAATGCAATTTAACGATACAACGACATCATTATGCGCTAGATTATGCGACATGGACAAATGTAGATGCATGTGGTACCATCGGAGTAAAACTCCCAACTTAGAAATATGCCAGTTTACTGAGGCATCAATAAGGCGTAAGCCTTCAACTTAATATTTTGCCAATTTATGCCAACATGTGCCAATCCAGGCCAACTTAATAATGCAATGTATGTCATGCAATCTCAACAACAAAATCACGACAACACAACAACACACAACAACGACAACATAACAACTAGTCCACCGCAATTCAACATTGGCCATAAGCCTACAACTTAATATTTGCTCATAAATATAGGCAATACAATAACATCATCATAAACGTCATACAGTAGTATTACATCATAACAGCATTATAGACTTCATTATAACAACAACATAACAACAACATAACAGCAATTTAACAACAGCAACAACGTGCAACAACAAGAGCACTCGGTTCAACAATTACCCAACATTACACACAGAAAACCACATCGGTTCATCAAAAGTTCACCTACTGTGTTTGAAAATATTTTTATAAGATAGATCATAATTTTAGCTTTCCAACGTCCAGATGACAATTAAATCGGAGTTACGGTTGCAAAGATATGACCAAAACAGTTTTCAAAGGTATTTTTCATTTTCCTTACAGTATGTATCGATGCATAAGCCCATGTGTCGACTCATCCTTTAAAACTTTCAATTTTTCAAACAGCATGTATCGATGCATAAGTCGTATGTGTAGACACATACATCATTCCAGATTCTATTTCTCAAAGATTTTAACATCATGTGTTGACCCATAACTATTTGTGTAGACGCATACTGAATTTAAACTTTTGCCAGGCACAACCTGGCGTTTCGCCACAACTCGGCTTAAAGCCTTGATTCAAGATACTTTGCTTCAATCAATGTCAGGCACAGCCCGGCGTTTCGCCATAACTCGGCTTAAAGCCTTGATTCAAGATACTTTGCTTGAATCAGTGTTAGGCACAGCCCGGCGTTTCGCCACAACTCGGCTTAAAGCCTTGATTCAAGATACTTTGCATGAATCAATGACAGACACAACCCAGTGTTTCGCTACAACTCGGCTTAAAGCCTTGGTTCAAGATACTTTGCTTGAATTAGTGACAGGCACAGCCCGACGTTTCACCATAACTCGGCTTAAAGCCTTGGTTCAAGATACTTTGCTTGGACCTACACAAGCACAGCCCGAGGTTTCACCAAAACTCGACTTAAAGCCTTGGTTCAAGATACTTTGTTTGAATCAGTGTTAGGCATAGTCTGGTGTTTCGCCACAATTAGGCTTATTGCCTTGATTCAAGATACTTTGCTTGAACCTACTCAGGCATAACCTCGATGTTTCGCCACGACTCAGGTCACTGCCTTGGTTCAAGATACTTTGCTTGAACCTACTCAGGCATAACCTCGGTGTTTCTCCACGACTCGACTCATGCCTTAATTCATTTCAATGGAACTGTTCAGGTATAACCTGGCGGTTTACTATGATCAAACTCGTCTAGGTTCAAAGCCTACTTATCTAAATTGGGCCTCTTTCGCTTCAGAAAAAGCAAAGGTTTAAAGCATAAAAGCATTGCGACCTAAGTCGACTTATCAAGTCATTTTATAGGCTTGGGGGCTAACTTTCAGATCGGGATTAATAAAGCCTCAAAAGTGGAAAAATGCTTGAATGATACTCTTATATCTCACAAGCAAAATGCTCTGAGCATTCTCAATATATCCTTGCATAAGGAGCTCTGAAAGATTTAAATTGATTTAAATCTCCTCAACTATGTTTCATGAGCCTAAGCTCGGTCAAAATTAATGAAGCCAACTCCCGCGAAGTAGTGCTTGCTTTAAAAGCAAAAAATGGTAAACATCATGTTCAAACAACATTCGCACTAAGGCATAGCTCGGTATTGAAAGTTTGGCACGGGGCAAAGATTTCTGCTTCTGTTAAATCGACCATAAGGCTTCAAGGTCTAGAAAATATATGCTCGGGGGGCTTATGATCGTACATAAAATATATTGCCTGGGCTAGGAGCGATAAAAGGAGACCGAAATAGGCTTACAAGCTGATAACCGGGCAGTAACTCGGCGAGACCCCAAGATCGGAGCTGGATACTTCAGCCGGACACGCTAGCCGTATGTCAGTGGCCTAATAGTGTTGGTCGGATAGTACCAGACCAAGTTGATTTCAGTTACGAAACCCATTAGTAAACGGTTACAGATGTTACGTTACTTATGGGTCGGTTACAGACATTATCATAAATCATGGTTACACTATAAAAAGATACTCAATCCAAGATCTCTAGAGATTCATCATTCCTCTCTCTACAACACATATGAGAGAGGCATTATACTTATTATCTAAGGGCTCCCAACAGCGGGGTAAGCTAGACCTATAACTTGGAGACCAAATTACTTTATTGAACCTCTGAATCCCTTCAAATCAATACATAGTTTTTCCTGCGAGAACAAGTAGCATTGTATTGTTAACTTCATTTTGATAATATATAATGATGTGGAAATATACTCATTTTTGTAATTTCACCACTTGCAAAAGAAAAATGAATATATAAGATTTTGTGTTATAGTTGTTGTTTTATGTTATGTTTCAGGATTTTCTAACCCAAAGCATTTATATTAAGTAGTAAACTAGAATTTAACTTCAAGTTTTATCACTGACATTAAATAGGATTTTTATGGTCCTGGTTTACATCCTTCTAATATAAAAATATCTCTCCTAACAGCATACCATCTCACAAATTTAAGATCATAATGTACACATGAAACTTTGCAAGAACTTACGGGCTATGTGGTTGACTTATTGAAGTTTTTAGGAGAAAATTCCAATCGAATTAGATGTGACTTGGTTGACTTATAGAAGTTTTTAAGAGAAAATTCCAATCCAGTTAGATGTGACTTTATCAAGAATTGATGACATTATGGATGTTGCAACTTTTGATTTTTATTTGTTAAATTTATATATCTCTATGGTAGACAATGAAATGAATTTTTCTCAATTTCTATTATAAATAAAACCGGAAATAATATAGTTACGGAACAGAACTGAAACTTGATTTCCAATTTGGTGTAAATTTTATAAGAAACATCATGAGGTCAAACTGAAAAACACAAACAAGTAAATTTCAAAGATGTATCTCCAAATTCTAAAAATTAACAAGTGCCAACGTCCAAAATAATGCTTGATCATTAAAACTATATATCAAACATGTTTATGTAAGTAACATGTAAACTATCTATTACATAATCTAATATCCAATTTCTAGAAATATTTAACAAGTTTAGAACGATGATATGTAAGTTTTTAATTGGTATAATCATTGGAAAACTTATAATAGCTAAGTCAAAAAATACATCTTGTAGCTATTTGAGGGTTTCCATGATTATACCAATCAAAAACTTACAAAGAACCATACAATCTGTATGGTTAATTTTGTTGTGAAACCTTCACCACCAAACATTGTAGATTTATGTTATCAAAAGCATGGTAATCCTAAATTCAATAAGAACAAATATCAAGTTATTGATTGCAATGGTCAAAACTGTGACTCTGTTGAATCAATTGGTGCTGTGGAAAAGCTTCACAATATATTTCCTTCAGCCAATAGATGAAGCAATGCTTCAGTTTCCTCCATGATTCTACTGCAACATCTTCAGGCATTAGGTCACCCGTAACATCTTGAGTCTGGGGCTAATAAACATATGTGCTCTTCACTACAATTAACTTTCGAATGACTTACCAAAGGGTAATTCAATGTGTCAAACAAAATGAATAAATTCATGTTCTATCCAAATTTCCAAGAGATCAACAAACCAAAAAGATGTTAATACAGAAAACAAAATCAAAGGCAAATGATAATTGAATTATATACTTACAATATAAGTCCTGTGGGCAACAAAATTGGGATATCATAATATCTACAAGTGGTGTAATCATTGAAAAACATAAATGTTTCAATTATAAACAATTTACAATTATTTACTATGATTAGAAATCATCCAACTTGAATAAACTGAAAACATAGACCAAGAACGTTGGCACATAGAAAATAACCCCAGTGCAATCTCAGCCGAAAGATGGTGATTTTTCTTTAATTAATCACAGAAATCATAATTATTCGGAAATTTTTGCATCATGGATTGCAATACAATAATCATACAGAACAATAACATAATAGAAATGTAAACAGGAAAATAGTAACGGTAGGCTTAGAACATCGGAAAACCCGACAACCCCCGTGTCGCAAGACCTGTAAGAGTTTGATGTATGCCCGTAAAAACGAAATGTTCAGCTACAAGACAATAGTCTATATTCTGGACATCAGATACCATAGGCAATTCAAAAACACAAAATTGCAAGAGATCAGATGGTAGTGCATGTTTGTTTCATCATCTATGACAGAACCGTTGGATATATATCGTCATTTCTCTTGCATTTCAAATCTAAAAAATCTAAAGAATCTTTAAAACAATTGAAAGGACATAACAATTTGAAAAAACAGGATCAGATTAGAAGTCAGTCACCATGTTACACCTTTAGTGTAAAGTAAGACTGGGGCGACAATCACTATCATCATATCCTATACACAACAAATTGAATGAAAAAACTATAAAAACTCGAAGAACAATTATACCTTGACGCTTATCGCACGCCGAAGAAGGCTGCTGGGTGATGAAAACTGAGGGAAGTATGAGAGTTTATATAAGCGTTGTATTTAGGGTTAGTTATAGCGGAAGGAACGCGTATTACGCGATGAGCCTATTCTAGGGTTTTTTCGGGGAGTAGTGTAGTCGGGTTGGGCCAAAAGGTATAAAGAAACGGTTTCTTCTGTGCTATCACACACATAAAATGTTTAACTGGCTATTTGCACCATAAACTTTTTCTAGTACAACTACTATTTTTCTTTTTTTTAATAAATACAAAATATACTATCAGCTAACCTCTAATTGATCAAATTATAAATTATAATATCTTATTAATACTTCGGAACAAATTGTCGAAAAATATTATAATTGTTATGGCAAAACTATGAATTCAAAAATAACAAAACAATACATCCCCGTATGATATAAGAACATTGTAACAAAAATTACAAAATGTGAATAGGATATTGCAAGCTTTGTAAAACATAGATGAGTATACATCGGAGATTATCACATCTAAGCTAGGGTTATCAAATAAATTATCATAATGAAATATTAAATATTGTGCTTAAAAGTATCATTTTCATTGATATTAGGATCCTTGTGCACTGAAAAGTATCGATATGGAAATGATATTATGATTTTTGAGTATTAAAAATTATCGATGTGAAAGTGATTATGGTCTTTGAGCACCAAAAATTCATGATATGGAAGTGGTATTATGATCTTTAAGCACTAAAAAAGTACTGGTATGGAAGTTGTCAATGGATATGGTTTAGAATTTGAAAGAAAATTATGTTGAGGAAAAAAGAAAGGTCTCGTGGTAATATGGGATGATTCTAATTCTGAAGGATCAAAATCAGAATAAGAATGTGCCAGTGTAACATTTATGGTCTCCACATCATATGGATACACATAAAAAATAGACTCTGACTCTTAAGAGGTATTTGTTGAATTCTCTTGAACTGAATTAGAATTATGTTTATCAGAAACTCTAAACAGGCATCAGAAGCTTCAACGAAAATTCGAGAACCTTCAGAAGGTTCACACATATGAAGTTGAAAAATATAGTAAGCTGGAGAAAGAAGTTTCTGAACAAAAAGGTGACAGTCTGTCTTCAGAAAAATAAAACACCTTTCTAAATAAAAATTGTTTAGAACCTGAAGAAACCCTTTATAGAGCTTCTCCATCTTTTAAAAATGTCTTATGTTTGTATGACAAGGATTTTCAGAAATTCTTAAACAACAATATTGACATAAGTATGATGGCTTTTATGTGTACGGTGTTAGTCAAAGTAAAAGGGGGAAAACAGGTTACAAGTCTGATAACAACAATCAAATTATTTTTTTAGAGAAAATCAATCCATGTCTCTGTTTTCTTATCACTATACTTATGCACATATACAAAAATTTAATGCGGCACAAAAACCCAAGTTTATCAGAAACTCTGGGATAACTAACGCTAAAGGAACAAAAAGACTATGGATACCTGTTTACTGTGGAAAATGGTAAACAACCGTTGGTCCTCCCAAAGTCCTAAAACTAAGGGTCACTCGCAAGATCGACTAGTTGATCTTAAGACATGTGTTAAGATTTGTGAAATTGTACTGATTCTGTCGAAATCCTTGCCTAAGAAACAATTTTCTAAGACTAAGGGAATAAGTACAACGCCTCTCCACACAATAGTTCAGGTTCGACCAACAGGCAACTCGTGGCCAACGGAGACAAACACTTAAATAACTTGACAAATCTGAATACTCACTATATTTTGACCTACTATGGTGACTCGTGACCGACAAAAGGTTGTGAATCCAGGTTTGTTCTGGACGAAATAAGGGTCGAAAGACTCTTTTGTCAACTCGAAACTTGTAACAAAGAGAATCAACATACACAAAAACACAAAATGATTGCTGAAAAGTAAATAGAATGCAGGTAAAAGCTTCAAAGAAAACAACTGAAATATAAAGGTTTTGCATTGAAATAAAGGTGGTGATTCACGTACATCAAATACTTTCGCAACTTTTTCTTCTTGACGCTCAGAATTGGGCAGATTTTTTGCAACTTTGAGTATACAAGTGAACACCGAGATTTTACATTGAAATTACTTATTTATAATATTTACAAAGTAATTGCCTAAAGACAATCTACGACTGGCGTTTGAAACTTGAAGAAACCGCTTCACCAGATTTCGCCACATGTTTAGCGCTCAAACAGCACAAAGCTTTGGTAACTGCCCACGATCTTAAACTTTGAATCTTTCCCGCCTCCGGTCTATAAAAGGAGTGAACAACAGACGAAGGTTTAGACGTTTGGCCGGAGATGGTGGGAGTTGTGAGGAAGACGGAGAGGATGATGGGGGTTGGCGAAGGGACGACTGAAGAAGGGACCGTGAGCAGCGACGGAAGAAGGATGAAAGGGAGTGGATGGTGATGATGTTAATGAAAGGTGAGAAGGGAGGTCATGGTGGTTTTGTTGAAGGAGTTTGGCAACGGGAATGAAGAGGAATCGATGAAGAGTTTTTTTGTTTTTCTTTCCCAAATCTGCCGCCATTATTTTTTTATATTTTTTTTTAACAAGTTATAAGTAGCATATATATACCAATAAAATTAGGTTAAGCAAAATTTTAATAATATAAAAAATGGCCTTTTGATAAAATGAGACTTTAGAGTTTAGATTAAAAAATAATCCATCCAAAAACATTTTTGTTTTGATTTTTGGAGATAAGAATTAAATATCTAAAATTGTCAAAAAAAGATAAAAATTTGGACAATAAATTATTCGAAAAAATTTAAATGAGCACATTAAAATAAACTACGGATTTCAAAGTCTAAAGAAAAATTATCAAAATATTTAAAATCAAAATAAAATGATAATAAATAATACTTGGTTGTGAGAAACTTACGGTTAAAAACGAGACTAAAAAATGTATCAAAAAATTAGAGAGAACACATTTTCATGACCTACGCGACACGTAGATTCATAAAGCAGTGAGTAAAAGACGAAAACTTGAAATATCTTTTCCGATAATTTTCGTGTTAAGTTGATTATATGCCAATAATTTAACACGATACAATAAACAGGTAGAGAGATAAAAATGCATGAAGTAAGATAACGGTATTTTACAATTAAAAACAATGCAAGTATCGATTTAAACTGACTTTTAGTCAATTTAAATACGACGAAATGATGCAAATGCAATGTGTAAATAATTGTTTTATGTCAATGACTTAATGGAAGCATATAGAGATAAATGTGAAGCCTAAGCTAGATAAAATCGAGATACGATGGCAAATTAAATTGGAAATAATTATGGAATGCGAAAAAAAATGAAAATAGGGGTACAACAAGTGTTATTCGTAATTTAGTTTTGTAGTTTCCTTTCTTGTTTGGCTTAGACCCATCCTCTGTTAAAAAAACCTTTCACACATGTTTAATAAAAATGAAATGCAAGAATATAAATGAAGTGTATATTTTTGTTTTTAAAATATAATTAAAATATAAATAAGAAAAATAAAATTATTTTACCAAAATAATTTATTATTTAAAAAAACAAATATATTTAAAATAAAAAACAAAATTGTTTTACATCAATAATTCTCATATATATCTTAAAAAAATTTATATCTTAAATTAAAAAAAAAATAGATACATAAATAATTAGAAAAACAACACATTTTTGTGTGTGTTTGGATTAATACATTATTTTACTGTTATTTTCTTTATTTGTAAAAAAAAAAAGTAATAATTTGTGCGTTCGCACGAATTTTGGTATGTTTACCCGTGCGTTTGCACGAATTTTGGTATGTTTACCAGTGTATTCGTACGAATTCTAGTATATATTATGTGCGTTCCTACAGATACTGATATATTACTTGTGCATTCGCACGGGTTCCCACGAACTTTGATATCAAATTTATTTGAATGAATAACATTATTTTTTCTTTATAAATATTAATTTTGTTTTGACATTATTTACAAAAATAATTGAATTAATAATAAACTTGTTTTCGTTATTATTTATTTTTTTGACATTATTTACAAAAATAATTGAATCAATAATAAACTTTTTTTCGTTATTATTTAATTTTTTGATAAATAATTTTATTTTCTGATTTCATATAATTCCGCGTATTTGATTTAAAATGTAATAAACATGAAATGATAGGAAAACAAAATTGTTTAATTAAAAAAATTATTTATTTTAAAAGAGATAATAAATTGATGCCTATAATTTTTCTGTATATAAAAAATATTTTAATCAATAGTAAACATGTTCAATTATTATTTAATTGTTTGATCAATATTTTCATTTCCCCGTTGCATAATTTTCATATTGGAAGAAAATATAATATATTAAAATTTTGAATAGATATAATTTTCATGTTTGAATTAATAATTATATATTTGTTTTAATTTTGTGATAGTAAAATAATTAAGAATATTTTATATTATCATACAATTTTGATACTATTTAATTCATAAGTTATTTATGTATTTATTCTAGATCATAATACTATACTTTATAATCTTGTAAATTTTTTTATTATAATACATTATCTTTCGTAATCTTAAATTTTTAATACATTTCATCCGTCATATTTTATGTCTCATTTTATTAGTATTTTCTTTTGTTATCTTAAATTGTTAATGCATTTCACCCGTCATGTTTTATGTCTCATTCTATTTGTATTTATATTGAAATTCATTTATATTGTATTATCATTTTGTACCAGAAAAAGATTGTATGATTAACAATTAAATTAAAGTACTCTTCCAATTAGGAGTATTCATGGGTGCGGGTGAACCCACGAACCCATTGACCCAAATCTAACCAACCCATAAATTATCCTAACCCATTCATTTACGGGTATACCCAATTCAACCCAAACAAACCCGTAAACAAACCCGTACAGTTTTGGTTCGGGTATCGGGTTTGAGTTTCACAACCCACGAATCTGTTGACCCAACCCATTGATGTGTCATTAATCATTAATAATTCTTTTTTCACTTCAAACATAACCCACGAACCCAACCCAACTCAACCCATAAATGAACGGGACAGTTCGGGTCGGTTTGACAATAAAATTACGGGTTGGATGACAAACCCAACCCATATAAATTTAAATTAATAATATACTATATATATTATAGCATAAATACATTTTATAAATATTTTTGTTATGTTTTCAATTATCACAAATAAAATGTAATAAAATTTATTTTATTTTAATATGTTTTATATATATATATATATATAATTTTAAAAATATTATATTGAAATTGTTGCTTTTTATTTTTATAAATCTTAAGATTATAAGTTTGAAAGAACAAAATATATCTTAATTATACAAATCACATAATTAATAAAAAATATTATGTTGAACTATAATTTACTAATTTAAATTTTATATTTATAGTAGATTAAAAATAGAATAATTTGAATAGAAAAATAGAGTTTTGTTTTTGAGTAAAAAAATTTATCCGCATTCTAAAAATTTAGAATAGAATTTAAATGATTAGAATTAAAAATAATATAAAAATTTAAAATCAATTATAGTAAAAATTTCTCTATTTAATAATTTCTTTATATAATACTAATTGATCCAACTTTATTATTTTCTAATACTAAAATGAACACCTCTAAAATATAAAAAAAAGAGCACACTGTAATATAATTCTATGACATAAATAGATTCCAATTTTATTTTGTCAAAAAAAATATCAATAGATAGAAATATCAATTATTAAAATTCATCGTAAGTTAAAATACACTTTGCAGTTTTAATAAAAGATCATATGTTAGTAAGTTAAAATACACTTTCATGGTTAGAAGAAAAAAAAGAAATCAGTAAAAAGTTTTTGTGTCAGATTTTGGTACGTCAAAACACTCTTAAAATTAAAAGAATATAAAAAATAATAATATGAATTCTACTTTAATTGCTCCATTTAATAATTGATTTATATAAACTAAATGATCCAACTTTATTATTTTGGCTAAATTACAGTTTTGATTCTCTATTTTGGTGTTTTCACGATTTTAGTCTCCTATTTTGTTTTTAAACATTTTTGGTCTCTCATCTCCACTTTGGCTAAAAAACGCATATGAATCACTTATGCGTTTTTTTAGCCAAAGTGAGATGAAGGACCAAAAGTGTTTAAAAATAAAATAGGAGATTAAAATCGTGAAAACACCAAAATAGAAGGACCAAAACTGTAATTTAACCTATTATTTTTTACTTCTGAAAAAAGTCTGTAGTATACTAAAATTAAAATCATACTATTCATGTTAGTGTTTATTCAAAATCAATCTAAAATCCTTAATATTTTTTTAAATTTATTTATTTTTTATTTTTTTATAAAAATGTTTTTATACCATTTCAATACTTAATTATACACATTTTGATAATTTGATATCTATTTACAAATTGCATTTTTATATTTTATTTGCATTTTATATGTGAAAAAAGAATATTATATATTTAATTCAATAAAGATAACAAATAAATAAAGACCAAAAAATATGTAAACCACTGAAAAATTTGGTACACTAAAATTTTATATGATCTTTGGATTAATAAAAAAGAATTCATAAAAAATCAATAAAAAACTAAAATTAAAAGTCAATAATTCTTATGGTATCACATAAAACAAATCTAATATTTATGGTATCTTTAAAAATTAATGGCATTAATATCAAATACTCAACCCTATTAAAGGTTATTTTAACTATTTGTTAATAATCAATAAAATTTAACTATTTGTTAAAAACAAAATAAAATATTTTCATTATAAAGAAATTCAACTTTACATGATCATTAACAATCAATTAAAAAGATTTAACCACTAATAATAACATTAAATTATTGTTCTTATGTATTTCAAAAACATAAATCTAATTAATTGTTACACAATAATAATTGAAATGCACATTGAAAAATTACATCACACAATGATATAATTATTCACAAACTTGACAGCAAATCAGAAGAGAGGCCATATAATCAAAACGGTTAAAACGCTGATTTTCAAAATCAATTGGAAGTCATATGAAAAAATCTTGACTGCACTACTATGAATTTTCCAACCTTCACTTTTCTGACCCTGCACAAATTGTGAACTCTTGTTAATGACCTTTTATTTTGCATCGGAGATGTTGATTAAGACAAACGGCAGAGAATACAACTATTATACTGGTTCCTGAAATAGGAAAGTCTATCAAATATCAAACTCTAAAACTAAATCAAATGATAGAACCTTACCATTTTTACAAAATTCCATATTATTAAAAAGCTCATTCTATCTGGAATAAGAAAACTATTTCATTAACCAACTAAAAAAGCATGGAAGAAAATAGTTTAGAGGAATACATGATCGCTAACTCTCTAAGAGTAGAGTCTTCACAAGAAACGTTAAATTATAACTGATCTTGAACAAAATTTTCAAATCTCAGAATCAATTCTTACGCAGAACTGTAAATTTACACTTCAAATTCGCCTTCTCCAACGCAATCTCACAGATTCGAGAGAAACACTTAGGTGGAAAAGGAGATGATGAAGAAAACGATGGGAAAAAGGGAAGAACAAAGACACAAATCTTTCTTTAATCAACAAAAAAACCAAAGTTTAATATACATTACACCGAACAATACAACAAACACAAACAATACAAATAAAGAAAAGAAATAACAGATAACATATAAAAACCTACGAACACAGGTATTCAACATAGTAAAAAAGAAACCATGAAAACGAATTTAAAATAAGATGGGTATCAAACACAAATAACGAAGAAGGTGATACAAATAAAGGCTAAAATCATGTCTATTTATAGGGGAAGAAAAAAGGCAGATTGTTTGGAAGATGAAAAGTTTCGAACATATCAAAGGATTTTGAATAATCAATATTTGCCATTACCAAAGCAAGAGAAAAGTATTTGAATTTGAATAAGGTTATATCAATTGAAACAAAACTCATGAAGAAAGTGTGTAAAATCCCACCAATAAAATACAATTGTTTTGAAATAATGTCATGTGATTGGACCAAATCATAAAAGTATAATTTTGTCCATATTTATAAAAGTTAAAAGAAAAGTATAATTGCATCTGATTGGACCAACATATTAAAGATTTAAATTGTTCATAATTAAATAATTAAAGAAAAAACCAAATGTTATGTGATTGGACCAAATTCAAAAAGTGTAATTTTGTCCATATTAAAAGTTAAAGAAAAAGCTAAATTATGGTTGACTAAATATCAAAAGGGTACCGTAGACTTTTTCAGAACATCTTATTTTATTATATGGTAGATATATAAAATATAAAATTAGAATGAGTTATTCGACAAGTTTTACCAATTATCAACATATTATACTATATCCTATTTTTGTCTTAGCTATTCAAGGAAAGGTTTTCATAATTATAAATTCTAAATATTATTAATTAATTAATTAATTTGTTGCAAGGTAGGGAAAAAGAATGAAGAACACGATGAATACAAAGATTGGTTATTAACTGCTATTCTTTCCTTTCTCTTAAAACAAGATTACAAGTATACAAGAATAACAAATAACCCTCTCACCCTAAATTAGGATGTGCAGTATACAATGATGAGAGACTAGTATGCTATTTATAATAAACCTAACATACTAAACTAATGGGCTTTTATCACAAATACCCATTACAAGCTAACTTAGGGTACAAGCTAACTTAACCAATTGGACATAACAAATAGGCCCAATTCGATGCTAACAATTCTAGCATCCTTCGACACAATAGAGTTCGACCCAATATCTCACAAATCTCCACCTTGGGACAAACTCTATTATCAACTAACAAATTAGTTTTCTTCATGCAGCTTTATCAACTGCATACAGTGGAAAAACTTGCAACTAGGCAATGTCTTGGTGATCATATCACATTATGATTTGTCGAAACCTTGACTTGGACTTCTCACGCTCGATTACCCTCGACGAAATGCAACCTCACATCAATGTGCTTGGTTCGCTCATGATAGGTGAATTCTTGACGGTGTATTGCACTTTGACTATCACATTTAACAGTGATAACTTCCCCTTGAATTTTTAGCTCCTTAGCAAAACCTTCAAGCCACAATGCTTCTTTCACAACTTCAGTTAAAGCAATATATTCCGCTTCAGTGGTTGATAATGTAACAACCTTCTAAAGTGTTGCTTTTCAACTAATAGTTGTACCAAACATAGTGAAAACATATCCAGAAATAGATTTTCTGGAATCCATACAACCTGCATAATCAGAGTCAACATATCCTTCGATTGTTGCTTTACTATCTTCACCAAAGGCTCCACCATAAATTAAGACTCTGTTCAGAGACCCATTTATGTACCTTAGAATCCACTTCAATGCTTGCTAGTGAGCCTTTCCAGGATTCGCCATGTACCTGCTTACAAGACTTACTGCATATGCTATGTCAGGTCTAGTACAAACCATAACATACATCAAAGAACCTACTACATTAGCATATGGGATGCTATTCATATAAGTTCTTTCGACCTCAGTACTGGGACATTGATCAATACTCAACTTGAATTGAGGGTTTGTTGGAGTCACAACAGGCTTCGAATTCGACATACCAAACTTTTCGAGAATCCTTCGTAAATATGCCTCTTGAGACAAGCATAATTTTGACTGCTTTCTATCTCTTCGAATGTCAATTCCAAGAATCCTGGAAGCTGCTCCTAGATCCTTCATTTCGAACTCCTTATTGAGTTCTGCCTCACCCTCATTACCTCTTCGACATTGTTACTTGCTATGAGAATATCATCAACATAAAGTAACAAAATAACAAATGAATTACCAGGACGAAATCTGAAGTAAACACAGTGGTCGAACTGACTTCTAACGAAACTTATGCGTGTCATGAATTTGTCGAATCTCCTATTCCACTGTCGAGGAGATTGTTTCAGCCCATATAAAGATCTATTCAACTTGCACACGTAATCTTCCTTTCCCTTTTCGACATACCCTTCAGGTTGCCTCATCAGGATTGTTTCATCTAGATCACCATACAAGAACGCAGTCTTCACATCCATTTGTTCCAGTTCAAGATTGAACTGTGCCACCATGGCAAACAACATTCGAATGGACCTATGCTTCACAACAGGAGAAAACACATCATTGAAATCTATACCTTCTTTCTGAGTGAAACCCCTTGCAACCAACCTTGCCTTGTATCTTTTCGACTCCACTCTTTCGATTCCTTCCTTAACTTTGAAAATCCATTTACAGCTGACTAACCTGGCCCCATCAAGTTTCTTGATCAATTCCCAAGTGTTGTTATCATGAAGAGACTTCATCTCATCATCCATGGCCTTCAGCCATTCAGTCTTATTTCGACTCCTCATAACTTCCTTATGGTCTCTTGGTTCTTCGTCCGAACCTCACTTGCGAGATTAAGGCATAAGCTATAAGATCGCATACCCAAACTTTGAGGTGGTTTGATGACTCTTCGTGTCCTATCTCTTGCCAATAGATAGTTATCAGCAGTTTCCTCAACTTCATCGACATCATCGCTTCTTGACTTTATCGGGATATGCAATTCAAGATCAACATGCTCCACCTGGAATCTCTGTTCCGACTCTTCGTCGGATATACGCACTTTGACCAACATCATTCGTTTTCTTGAAAGCCATTTCGACTTCATTGAAAACAACATCTCGATGGTGATAATTCTTTTGTGACGACTCTAGGCACCATAGCCTATAAGCTTTGACTCCCGGATATCCCATGAACATGCATTTAAGAGCTCTAGGTTCGACCTTGTCTTGCCTAATGTGAGCATAGGCTACGCCAAATACTCTCGGTTTGTCGAGATTTGGTGGATGTCCGACCAAACTTCTTGGTGTCTTCATATCTAACGCGATCGAAGGACATCTATTTATCGGATATGTTCTTGTCGAAACCAAAACACCTTCTTTAATCCAGACTAGTCAACATGCATCTAACTCTCTCCAAGATGGTTCGATTAAACCTTTCGGCCAAACCATTTTGTTGTAGAGTGCTGCGATGTTCGTGTCTTGCAATACCGAGGCAACACAAAAGCGCCGAATGCCTCATTGCAAAATTCAAGACCATTGTCGTTCTCAACCTCTTGACCTTTACGCGGTTTGGTTTTCGACGAGTCTTCCAACCTTTGAAATTCTCAAAGTTTCATCCTTAGTCTTGAATGAATACCCATAACTTTCGGAATAGTCATCTACTATGGATAGAAAATACCTTGCTCCGAATGTGATGGACACCTTGCAGGCCCCAAAGATCGGCATGGATGTAATCAAGGGATCCATGTGTTTTCTGTTTGCCTTTGTTGAACTTCTCTGCAAGATTTTCCAAGTACAGGGTTCACAAAACTTTAACTTTTCGACTTTGTCTCCACCAAGCAAATTTTGTTTCCCAATTCGACGGACCCTTTCACGGCATGGCCTAATCTCATGTGCGGTTACATCTTCGACAAAGGTTTCGTGGATGCAACATTTATCGAACCACTTACAACTTACAAGGGTATCAAGCCTTGTTTCTTCACGCCTCTCAAGACTTCCTTGACCCTTCATGACTCTTAGAATACTTTTCTCTCCTTGAAAACATATCCTTTCTTGTCGAATTCACCAAGAGAAATCAAATTTCTCTTCAAATCGTACATACGACTTGATCAATAACCTTATTGACTCATCATGGAGTTGAATCTCACGGATCCCACACTGCAATCTTGCAAGCTTTGTTGTTTCCGAGCAATACAGATCCACCATCTTGATCACATAATTCCTCGAACAAGTCTTTGTTTGGAGTCATGTGCCAAGTGCACCCAAAATCCATAATCCATTCCTTCGACGAGTTCTTTCGAAACCACAAGAACATCGGATGAGTCGAAATCATCTTGAACAATAGCTGCATTGCCATTATCCTTTCCTCCATGATTTTTCAAGCGTTCAGGGCACACTTTTCTTGTGTGACCCACTTTCTTACAATGATATCATCGAATACTAGATGCTTCACCACTATAAAACTTCTGCAGACTTTTACCTTTCTTCTTGTCGAACTTATTATCCTTTCGCAAGAATTTTCCTTTAACGGTCAAACCTTCACCAACCGTCGAAGGTTTATGCTCCTATCGTTCATTCAAGTCCTTTGAATACAAGGCTGATTGAACCTCTTCAAAGGTCAGAGACTCCCTTCCATACAAGAGAGTTTCTTTGAAGTGGGCATGTGATCGCAGTGACAACGCTTGATCTTCATCATCGATCTTCACATCAATATTTTCAAGATCAAGAATCAGCTTGTTGAACATATCCAACTACTTAGCCAACACTTTGTCTTCAATCATCTTGAATGAATACAAAGCTTTCTTCAGGTAGAGTCGATTCACCAACGATTTAGTCATGTACAAACTTTCAAGTTTCACCCATAACCCTACCACCGTCGTCTCCTTTTATACCTGTCGAAGAACCTTATCACCAAGGCTCAACAAAATTGCGCTGTGGGCCTTCTCTATCATTGCCTTATTCTTAGCTGCCATAAACTCTTCGTTCATGGCTGACTCTCCCTTCAACGCTTCCAAACAACCTCTGAACGGTGGGGCTTTCATCTTCAGCGCCGACCGAAATCGTTCACTCGGTGAACTTTTCAATCTCATACTTTGTCGAAGGCATCTTCTCCACGCTCACCGCACCAATTTGTTGTGAATCGGATGCCTTGAAACAAATATATATAAGCTTGTTGCAAGGTAGGGAAAAAGAATGAAGAACACGATGAACACAAGGATTGGTTATTAACTGCTATTCTTTCCTTTCTCTTAAAACAAGATTACAAGTATACAAGAATAACAAATAACCCTCTCACCCTAAATTAGGATTTGCAGTATACAATGATGAGAGACTAGTATGCTATTTATAATAAACCTAACATACTAAACTAATGGGCTTTTATCACAAATACCCATTACAAGCTAACTTAGGGTACAAACTAACTTAACCAATTGGACATAACAAACAGGCCCAATTCGATGCTAACAATTCTAGCATCCTTCGACACAATAGAGTTCGACCCAATATCTCACATTAATTAATTAATTATTATAAAATATTATTATTTTTCTTCTTGGGCTTATGCATTGAACTTATTGATGTATCGGTTCAGCTTCCCAGGAGCATTCATCAACGTCAGAAAAAAATACACGCGACTTTGCAACCTGTGTTTCTCGAGAAATCACTAATTAAATCCATCCCTTCTACTTCCAATCAACCTCGGGTCCTCAAAAAATCAATGCTTTCTCTTTTACCATTTCTGATTCATCTTATACTCGGTTTATTCGGATGCATCTTTCCATCCATTCACTTCAATTGTCATCAATGATTTATCTTTTCCCAAATCTAAGTCAGCACATCGTCAACACATCATCAATATGTTGATTTGTGTTAAATTCGTATCTATAAATAGGTCAATTTTCATCTCTAATTTCATACGACTTTCGATTTCCATATTAGTGTTATATTTACGGATTCACCTCCAAATTTATGTGTCAGGTCATGTCAGGTGGTGCATCACCGATCTGGGATTTCACGGTGGACTTAGACGGTGTTGGGTCGAAGGTGATTCATGCGTCTTGCGTTATAGTAGAGAGATCATTTGGTGAAAAATTGGTGGGACTGGATAGATTCTGTAAGTGTTCTTTTTGATGCAGTTTGGTTAAGAGGGAGATTCTTAAACTAATTGAGACATTCTTTAGACAAGTCTAAAGATCAATGATAACACTGAAACACATTGCATTTTTTACTCGAATTACACATGATTAACTGTAGTTTTTATTATCTTTTCCCGCTTTATGTTTGCTTTTTCTTCCCTTTTCAGAAACCCAACAAATCGGCCAAGAAATGAAGTTTCCAAGCCTTTAGTACAGGTGGCGGTCAACATGACGGCTGCCACAGAGGACGCTGTGACGTGTCAATGACTTAACCTCCCTCAACTGCCATCTGCCGACGATCTTTATACATTAGTACTTGTGGCGGGCGCCATGGCCTCATGGCAGGCGCCATGCTTTGCTTGTTTTTCCCGCCCAAAAAGGAGTTAAGGGGCAAATCCGTAATTGCTTCGGTTTCTGTTTTTCTATAAATAGAAGTTTTCAGTTTTCTTTCATCCAAGCTTAGTTACAAACTTAAGCCATATACCGCCAGTCTTGTAAAGCGATAAAATCCTCACATCAAAGGGTTATTGCACTATTGATCGAGTCTGTAATCGAGTTTGGATCACTTTGGTAGAAGTTAATCCTACCGCCATTTACCTTTCCGCACTTTACTTCCAGTTGTTTACAGAATTAAAATCTCTGTTTGGAGCAGGTTTCTATTTATAAAATTCCGCATTTACTTTATTTACTTTATCGCATTCGCCTTTATTTTACTTTATTTTCTCGCAGTCGGACAACTTTATTTATTTCATCGCACTTGCTTTACTTTATTTATTTTCTCGCACTTGCACTACTTTATTTATTTTCTTGCACCTTTTACCCGCTTGTTTATTTTCCGCAACACTTTACTCCTTTTAAAAGGTTTTAAGATGTCTAAATTTATCATGCTTAAGTTATTTTTCATGTCTGGTTAAATTTCTAAAGGCAAGAATGTAAAGACCGATGTTAGGATAACATTCCATGTAGTATCTGTATAAACACTTTAAGGGTTGTTTTAACTTTAATACAGGTTTTCTGAACTTAAATTTTGGTTGGGTAAGATCGAAAGTCGTCTAACCTTGAAGATAAACTTGGTTACTTTCAATCGATCAAAGAAGAGCAAAAGCGCTTTGTTCGGTTGATTGAGGATCTTTACTCTTTAGAAAAATGTTTTTAAAACTATTTTCGGACGCGCTTATGGGTTTAAAGTCAGATTCTTAAGCGAAAGCCATGAACCTCTTTAGTTAAATTTTCTGAGTTAAAAACACTTTTCAACTAAGTCAAGAAGTCACATTTCTTAAAAATAGGTTTTCTACTTTAACGCCATACCCGCCTTTTTTATAAAGTGACAATAAAAGGGATTGATTAAAGATTAAACTCAGTTCTGAATACGCGAAAGCGACAATTTCCGTTAAATTGACTCTTTTCAAAGTAAAAAATATTGCCCTATAAGTATGTTATCCATAAGCGATTAGGAAAGGTCTTATCATTGGAAATTACATTCGAGCCTCTAATTTATCTGTATTTATTCATAATCATTTATTTTCTCTGCACAATCACAAACAAATCTGAATATTTATCTGCTTTAGATAAACACCGTGACAATAGATTGACACTTTATATTACTCTTTATATTACTCTGACGCGATTCGTACACTTGCGAAACAACGCATCAATCGACTATATATTGGAAAACAATTTGTTCCACCATATGATGGATCCTGTTCTGGGAGATTATGCTAGGAATGTACCAGATGCAAGGGAATCAGAGATTTTGTCACATTTTGCCACAATTATAAATAAGTATCTAAGTTTAATGTCTCAATTTTTACGGAGAATCATATTTTTTACATTGCACGATTGGAGCTTTGTGTAGAAATATCAAATTGACAGTATTCAATTGACCAATGGTGTTTTCAGGGTCTGAGTTTCTCTCTTGAGATGCTGAAACATTTACTGTTATTCTTTTTTATAAGGACATATTTATGTTTCTCCCTACATACTTCAGAGGTTTGTTTACCCATTGTTCTGTAGTAAGAATGTTGAACTCCGCAAAACTATAGATTTTTTTAAAACCTAACAAACATAGATTTGCAGGTACAAAGACTGTCAACCTGTGAAACTACGGGCTCTGCAAGTATACAATCGTCGAAACATCTACCACCGCCAGCTACAACCGTTGAAACTGCTCCGTTTAAGGGCCACACTCTACAAATCAGGAATCGATTAGAAGATAAGGTGATAGTTTGAGGACTAAATTAAAGTTTTATTCAAAGTTAATCCTAACTTGATTTGTGTCTTTGTTGGCATGTGGAGATGATACATGTTTTATGCTTCACGTCAGTTTTTATTTTGCAAATTTTTATGTGCCATTTCATTCAACCTGCAAAATTCAATTTGGATACTAAAAGGTTCTATGCTACTGGTATTAATTTAATTGTTCTTGCAATCCTAACAACTTCTTTGGTGTACTTTGTGTTTGCTTTCTCTATCAAAACCAGTGCATTATATCTTTGTTCTTCGTCTCTTTAATGATTGTGTGGCTATGACTCTTCTTCACGTTGCGTTGCTTTTACTCATGCACAGAAAGTGGAATATGGGTTTGATTCTGATTAGGTAAAGGCTACTTTCCTAACTTATCTTTCTATCAAATTTAATTGTTTACATGACTATGTATAACTATTTGTTAGTAGGGCTGTTTCGGTAAAGATGAACTTGCCTCTTTGTGCTCCTCATTCTAAAGGTACATAACATTTTTACAGTTGAGTATGTAGCATTTGTTGAGCTTCCATTCATACAACTCATTCTGACTATTTTCTATGACATGATTCTCTTGATTGTACATAAGGAAATTCCTTGCATTATTATACTTTTTTTATCATGGTTACTCATCTGTTAAAGAATTTGGCATATTTATTGTTATTTAAGTCACATTGTTTGAAGGTGACCTGATGAAAATAATATCACTGTGTCAATGCTGACTGAGTTAGGTATTCTTTCTTAAGCACATACACAAACATGTTGGACATGACACACACTAACATGATATAGTACACCAGGAAATTGCATGTGTGAAGCAATTCAGTTTAAAGAATAAGATGAGGTTCAAGTTTCTACAAAATTCGATATTATTCTACACTTTCTGAAAACTCTTATTATTTTTTCATTAGGAAACTTTTCTGCAACACCATAAAAACAACTATGAGATTCAAGCCAACTAAGTGGGGTTGGTATTACAAAATTACACTGAAGTGAAACAACCTTTGGAGAAGCTGACAAATGAGGAACATCCTACAAATTGTATACCTTAGTATTATGTATTCTTTATATCTTGAGAGAGAAGGTGCGGAATTATATTTAGCTTGTTTGTTTGAGAGAGATAAGGTGCGGAATTATATTTTTGGGTTTTATGGGGAAAGAATAAATTTCAATATTAAAAAATGATTATTTGTTTTGTATACCGTTATAGCTATTATTTTTTTTTAATGTTTTTATGATAGATGTGTTTTTAGTTGAACTAAATTGAGAAGGGGTAAATGAAGAGTAGAGATATGTTATTTTGAACTTCGAACTAGCCGTCTCTCAATAGTTATTTTGAACTTAAATTCAGGAAGTCCTCTATTGTGTATGTATGGTTAACCTACAATGTTTTCTATCTCTTTGTTCATGGAATAAGCTAATGGCTAGTGTTTTTAACTTTGATTGTGTATGAAACTCAACCTGCAATGTAATAAGCCAATGGTTAGTATTTTTAACTATGCATTAATTGTGTATGAAATATATATATTTTCTTTGTTACTCTCACTTTTTTTTTTTTTTTTTTTTCATTTTTTAAGTGCATTTTATTTAGAGTATTTGAAATGAGATAAAAATTATTATCATCATAATAATTCTTTTTTATCAATTTTTTTATTTAATATTGTTTACAACTAATAAAATTATTAAATTATTCAACTAATTTCAATTAATTATATTAAATATTTATTTTTTAATTTCAATTTACGATTTAATAACATTAAATTATAATAAAATGAAATAAATATTTAATTTTTTAACCATAAAATTTTTGAAAATAAAATGTTTTAACAACAATAATTAATATATTCATACATATTAATAGAATATATTCAACAATATTAAATTATATGTATGGAAATATGTAGTATTATTTTGTACCCATCATACCATACAATCATGGTCATGGTACAAAGAATAGATCAACTATTGTTACAATTATGAGCACAAATTTAAGTCAAATTGACACAAATCTACTGATATTTTTGTTTATTGATAAAATTGTGATTTTTTTATAGTAAAATAACTATTAATGTATATTTTCTTTTCTATTGATGACTACTTATTGATCACTTTTTTTTAAAAATGTTATGTATTCAATATTTAAATTTTATTTAATTTGTTCAGAACTCACTTTTATTTTTTAGGTGCACTTTATTTAGAATATTTAGAATGAGATGAAATTTATTAGTATCTTAATAAATAATTCTTTGTTATTTAATTTTGTTTTTTGGTGTTTCTATTTAAAGACCGAATGTTTTTTTTTTTAAAACTTATAAAAAATTTAACAAATTCTAATCCTTTTAAATTAACATCATAAATTAGAAATTAAAAAATTGTTTTATAGTTAAATAAATTAAATCTTTAAGTAATACAAATACATCTATTAACAATAAATACTCTATTATTTTATGATTTTTTTTATATAAATTACAAATAACAAAAATATTTTATAATAAATTATAATTTTACTATAACTTTATTTATAAATTATAAGTAATTCTAAAACATATTTTTTTACTTACAAAATCAAAAATATTTTGTAATATATTATTATTTTATCGTAATTTATTTTTATAAATCATAAATAATTTTAATAATTTTTTATTTCTTACATACGTTTTAACCGAAGCATGGTCTAAAAACTAGTTAAGCTCGAAGTTAGCACAGCTTTCTATCTCTCATATAAAATCTAAACATAATATAACTTTTTTTTAATAAAGAAAATGAGATAGGGCAAAAAGAAGTGCAAAGATCTAGGTCGGTTGTTGTCTTGTAGTAATAATAATAACAACTGGTCTCCACTGGACACTCACTGACTCAGCAAAGTAAGCAATACTGTCTGCCTCTTCACTCTCCTTCACTGTAAAGTCCCAACTTTCTCTCATTCAACTCTCCAAACCACACATCAACAACACTTTCATTCACATTTGCTATCTAAATCTCTCTATTCAACAACACTTACTACCTTGTCTTGTGTTGTCTTCTGTCCCTCCCAAACCCACAAAAAACAACCTGAACTAGTTCTACAAACCACCAACTCAACTCTCATAGGGTTTCTAGATCAGGTAAAGATTTTATATGTCTCTTCACCTTTTGCTTCTTTATTCCTATTATGCTGGTTTCTATCTTTTTCTAACATCAATTTTAGCTGAAAGGACATACACTCATGTTAACCTAGTTTATGTTCTAGTTTTTTTTTTTTTTTTGGTTTAGGTGATACTGGATGTGATGAAGCTCAAAATTTGGTTTGCAAGTGTTTTGTTGCTCATTACTACTATATTAACCACTGCATTTGGTAATACATATGCTTCCCTTTTTATCTAATTTGCTTAATCTATCTCAAATTGAGTTTTGTACTTTCCTTTTGCATTTATGCTTTAGATTTTAGTTTATTTATTGAAGTAACCTGTTTTGGAAGATTACTGCAAGGGGAAGCAATTATGAGAGGTGGATATATGGCGGATAGTTCATTCATTCATTCGTTGACTATATTGCCTCGTTGAATTTGTAGGTGCATTTGTGGGGGTAAACATTGGCACTGATGTCTCTGATATGCCATCTGCTTCGAATATTGTTGCTATTCTTAAAGCGCATCAAATTACTCATGTACGTCTTTATGATGCAAATGCACACTTACTACAAGCCCTTTCAAACACCAGTATTGACGTTATTGTTGGTGTCACCAATGAAGAGGTACTGAGAATCGGAGAATCTCCTTCCGCAGCGGCTGCGTGGATAAATAAAAATGTAGTTGCTTATGTACCGTCCACCAATATCACGGCAATAGCTGTTGGGAGCGAGGTTCTTTCCACTATCCCAAATGTTGCTCCTGTTCTTGTTCCTGCCTTGAATTCTCTGCACAAAGCTCTGGTTGCGGCAAACCTTAACTTTCGAGTCAAGGTTTCGACTCCACAATCTATGGATATTATCCCTAAGCCTTTTCCTCCTTCTACTGCCACCTTTAACTCTTCGTGGAACTCTACAATGTATCAACTCCTCCAGTTTTTGAGAAACACTAATTCCTCCTTCATGTTGAATGCGTATCCTTATTATGGATACACTAAAGGAGACGGCATTTTCCCTATCGAATACGCTCTTTTCCGACCCCTTCCCTCTGTGAAGCAAATTGTTGATCCAAACACACTATATCACTATAACAGTATGTTTGATGCTATGGTGGATGCTGCCTATTACTCTATCGAAGCGTTAAATTTCAAAGATATACCCGTTGTTGTCACGGAAACTGGCTGGCCATCTTTTGGTGGAGCAAATGAACCCGATGCTACTGCAGAAAACGCCGAGACCTACAGTAATAATATGATTCAGCGGGTCCTGAATGATTCCGGTCCACCTAGTCAGCCGGACATGCCGATTAATACATACATATATGAACTGTTTAATGAAGATAAGAGGAATGGACCTATATCAGAAAAAAATTGGGGCATTGTGTTTACTAATGGAAGTGCTGTTTATCCTTTGAGTTATGGTGGTACTACTGATCAGATAATGGGAACTGGAAACTCATCGGGAGTATTTTGTGTCGCTAAAGATGGTGCAGACAATGATAAGCTGCAAGATGGCCTGAGCTGGGCTTGTGGACAAGGCGGAGCAAACTGTGCTCTTATTCAACAAGGGCAGCGATGCTATCTCCCCAATAGTGTGAAAAGCCACGCTTCTTATGCTTATAATGATTATTATCAGAGAAATCAAGGTGCTGGTGGAACATGTGATTTTGACGGTACTGCTGAAGTTACTACCCATGATCCAAGTAAGTTGATCAATTTATTTATGTTTTAACTCATTTTGGCATACTCATGTTAGCTGTAGCTGTAACACTTCAGGTTATTGGATTTGAATTTGCTGCAACCACACATTTCACGCATTTATGCAGTCAATACGTTGGTTGCTTTTGGATTAGGATCCAACACTCTAGGGTTTAAGATCAGTATTTTGAGATTTAAAACAAAAACAAAATCTACTTCTTTATGATCGTGCCGATTTCAATGCAACTGTCGTTGATGTGCTGCCTATGTGTGAATGTGTGACCGCAACAAGTCCCAAGTTATTTCTTTAGATGGTCACATGTGTAAATGTGTACTTTTTAGATTGAACACGCCATCAGCTAAGTATCTAGAAAGCTTACGCTTTTAGGGGAAAACACTTGGAATGGTTTTTATATCTAACAAACCCCCTCGCGGAAGAGGCCTTTGTGCTTGAAGCATAGACATTGCACAAGCCCACCATATCTTGGCCTTAAATTTTACATTTTATTCTGGATGGCGACTATAAGAATTGCGACCATTGCCACCATGTTAAATCATGAAAGAATGATTTAAAGTTTGAATTTAATTACCGTCATTGCCTCCATGTTGAATTTTATTGAGCCTGCTTCATGTATAGGTCCTGTTTTGTTTACTATTTAGCTTACTCCTAAGGATATTCAAATACACGGAGTGTAGTTTATTCTCATTTCATGACTTTATCAAGTTAAAATTGTGTGTTTATTTATCTTTTCAATGACTTGAATAATTTGCTAGTATTTCTGTAGAGAGACGTGAAATTAAACACGACTAAGTAACTGGGTCACGCGGTTGGCCACTTCGATTAGTAGTCTACGGTGGATCAGCACTTGAAAGTTTCTTGAAATACCACTAGCAGTCGATGTCACCCTTTGGAAGTAGAAACTCTTGGTCATTCTTATTTCACGAGTGAGACGTGACCTGATTAGTACAGGTTCGACAAACACAAGGGTAAACAAATGAGTCGAGTTTTTACGCACTCAAATTTGTTTTCTCCTGTTTTTTCATACCGGTACCAACCAAATCACTGTCTTACTCATCAGGATGTGGAAGATCAAGAGCTTCTACACAAGTCGTCATTGGGGTGATTTTCAAGTCCTGATCTACTTGTTAACAAGTAATGATCTTTCAATAATGTTAACCACTTAGATGTTTCTAGCCAATTAATGTTGTGTATTCTTTTTCAGGTTATGGATCCTGTAGATTCACCGGAAGGTATAAAGATCTATTTCAGCTTTTCATGGTCTATATATTTTTGACTCATCCGAAACAATTAGATTTAAAAGTAATTGTTTCTCTCTATAATTCTTGACTGATCATGGATTATTTTGATATCAGCTCCGTCGCTGGAGGAGTGAGTTTACCGCCTACAGCACTCGGACCTTCAAGTCCCTCTGGAGAAAGTATGAACCTGCAAGTCTCTAGTCTCCTGTATTTGGTATCTGCAATTTGTGTATTTTTGGCTCTAATGATTTAATGACCAAAAGGTTCTATGTACCTCTTAAGATTGCAATTCAATTATTAGGTGGAATGTAGCTTTCATTGATTTTGTTTCTTACTTGGTCTTGTCCATTTCATTCTTCATAGCTAGCTATGCCCCATTTTGTGCATTAGAGGTCATTGTAATTTATCTCTTTTACTATAGGTAGTTGCTTTAATCTAGTGGTTTAGCTCTTGGAGAAAAACTCAAGAATCAATCTAGAAGAATTTATTGACATTGTTCTTTAACAAACTTATGGTGTAATTGTGGCCACTCTAGCCAACCTCTTTTACTATTTTTTGGGTTGTTTGGTAAAAAAATCGATATCCATCATTTTTCATACGGGGCTGTATTTCCCCCCCTTCATATAGCCTAATGGCGAAATTCATACTTTGTTTTTCTGTTCCAGTTATTAACATTCAAATTTGTTTTGCTTTTACGCTATAGAAATATCTTAAATGATAAAGTCACATTTTTCATTTTTTTCCGGGTTAAATGTCTTTTATTCTCTGCAATAATAGCGAGATTTGATTTACCTTTTTTCCCCTTCTTTTCACCCCCTCAACAACAATAGATTCCATAACATAAAACCTTTTAGTCCAAAATTCCATATGTAATGCAGACGTGGCCAGGATCTATTAAATAAATTGCAAAACTTGAAATTGAACCTAGGTCATAAGGGATAGAGAGCGCTTTCTTTTCCGCATGTTTGATTGTTGTTATTGCCAATGAATCGTATATGTAGTAAACATGAATTGTATTGTATATCTAGTTTTGCATTTGAAGCATAAGTGTGTGCTTAACTCTTGTAGGCATCTTCAATAGGAGGATTTTGATGGTACTTATCTTCTAGTTGAGTTTGATGGGTTGGTTCATTTGGAGAAGCTTAAGGCGACGATTAGGCGGGATACTGGACTGATTTTTGTGATGGTTGTGAATAATGAGATTGGTGTTGTGAGTTTGATGGGTTGGTTCATTTGGAGAAGCTTAAGGCGACGATTAGGCCGAATACTGGACTGATTTTTGTGATGGTTGTGAATAATGAGATTGGTGTTGTGCAACCTATGGAGGAGATTGGAAAGATTTGTAAGGAGTTTAATGTTCTGTTTCACACGGATGGTGCTTAGGTTTTAGGGAAGATTTCGGTTGATGTTGATAAGTGGAATGTGAGTTTGATGTCGTTGAGTGGTCATAAGGTTTATGGACCGAAAAGGGTTGGGGCGTTGTATCTTAGGAGGAGACCTAGGATTTGCATTGAGCCTCAAATGAATGGTGATGGGCAAGAGAGAGGGATTCAAAGTGGGACTTTGCTTACTCCTTTGGTTGTTGGGATGTGTGTTGCTTGCGAGGTGGCTATGAAGGAGATGAAATATGATGAGAAGAGGATTTTCGCGTTGCAGCAGAGGTTGCTTAATGAGATTAGAGATAAGCTTGATGTAGTATACAATTCATGTTTACTACATATACAATTCATTGACAATAATCCATAGTCATCAAAATTCCAAGCAAAATTTTAAAATTCTTCTCTAACCAAGAATCGAACTGGAGTCCTCAATCAAGTAAGGGGATAATTCCACCAACTATCCTATTATCAACTTGTGAAATAAAAATCTCATTTTATTGAATTAAACTATCCTTATCAGAAAAAAGTCATAATAACTTGTTGCTGAAAGTCTACAACCATTCCTTTCTCTTTCACTAATTCCAAAAAGTTGTTCAACGAACACAAAATATGAACATCTATGAACAACAAATATGAACACAAATATTAGATCTCATCATCTTCTACATAATTAATAAAATCAATTTCTTTCAATTTTGTTTTCTTAAAACAATCTCTTTCTTTCAATTTTGATTTTGTCATGTATTTGTTAACAGTGAAACCCTCGTTCAGACCTCAATTCACACTATCTTCTTCTTCTTCAACTTCTAATTCGTTATCTTCAATTTCTCAATTTCTGTTCCAAACTCGTTCACCTTTATCAATCACTTTCCCGAGAAATTCAATCCATAAAGGAACACTCTGTTTGCGAGTTGAATCATCCAAAAATGACTCTCACAATTCCGCTAGTGCCGACGACTCCAAACCCTCTAACGACACACTGATACTGATTCATTCTCTTCTTTTTTGGAAAATCAACCCAATTGATAATAATTTTTAGTGTTATATATATTATTGATTTAACGAGGGATTTTGCAGCAAGATCAACCACCACAACAGTAGGACTTCTACCCCTATTTTACCAGTTTTAATTTTCGAATTTAGTTTATGTTTCGACTTATGGAATGGGTCAAACAATTCTAGATCAAACGATTCTAGATCAAATAATTTCAGTTAATGTTTTGATTTTTGTAATTAATTTTAAGATTTCAGATTTTGGGTTTCATAAGCCATTGATTTTCGATTTCAGTTTATGTTTTGATTATGGATTTTGGAAGACATTGATTTTCATATTCTTATTTAATATGTATTTTCATGGTTTAGCAATGAAGATGATGATAATGGAGAATATGATGTGAATTAATAATATGGTAATCTATATTTAATTTGTAGATAAAGTTATCAAAATGTGAAATGGCCTGGTGGTATATTATTGTGTCTAACAACCAAAATTACAATGGTTCAAGTCTTGGTGAAAGCAAAGTTTTGATATATATTTTTTAATTTGGATGACCTTGGAGATGGTTTGATGCCAAGTCATATGCTACGTGTTGCGACGGTATTAGCGGCAAGCAAAGAGTAAAGTATTTATTTTTACCGGGTGATATATATATCAGTTATGTTATATCGTATCGTGTCCACAGAGATTGGTTATTGATTCGTCATTCGACAATCCTACCATTAATGAGCTTCAGATTAAATGAGTTGAAAATAAAAGACAAAAAGTAAATGAACAAAAAGTATAAAGGATAGACAGCTTGTCCGAAATGAATGTATACTACCCGTCACAAACTTAAATCTACCGTCCAGTTATACTCAGCCTACGATACTCGTCCATGTCATCACATACCTCTCACAACCTAAGTCATTTTTAACCCAAATTAAGAATCCTACTACATCACTTTGATAGCCATGTCTGGCGTACCTTAACAACACAGAAGTCAACCGTGTCACTCGTAACGACTATCTCTAGCTCGAAACTCCTAACACAGAGGCATTAAGAACATATACTCTAAGTAAATGTCAGCTCTAAACCCATTTCTAGCATTCAGAAACTAACTCATAATCATCCTAGGTAAGAATTCAAGCAATCTATGTCTAGCAAAACTCAAATCCCTAACACAAGGTAAAAACCTAAGATAATCACCAACACAGATTCGTAAAGCAAACCTTATACAACGCCAAGAGCGACAAATATACATGAGTTAAGAGTAGATATACAAATAAAACCCAACAAAAAAGATTACAAAGATAAAAGAAGAAGAAGAACCAAACATTTCTTGGTTTGTCAACACCAATCGACGATAGATTCGACTCCAGATCATCCAAATGCAAGCTCCAATGTTGTTTTCTAAGCTCTCTAGACCAAAAAATGATGTATGATGGATTGGGGTTCAAAAATACCCAAAAAAATGTGTTTTTTTTGCCTAAATATGCATTTCTGTCTGCGCAGTTTCGCCTGACGACCAAAAAATTTCACCTGGCGCTCTAAAACGCGTTTGTTTCACGCTACTAGTCGCCCGACGACCATGGGGCGAAAGTCAACAGTAAGTTGAAAACATCAAAACTGTTTCAGCCATAACTTGAGAACCGTAACTCGAATTTGCACACGGTCGGAAGCGTTGGAAAGCTTATTCAATGACCTATCTAACCATGAAAAAATATCAACCAAATAGATGATTTTTTCTTCTTTGATTTTGATTTTACTCCTTGATGAGTTGCTCAAAATTGCGCGTTTGAAGCCGTGTCTTCGACACTTTATTTCTCAATGCTCCAATTATGAATGGATACCTACAAAATGATTAGAAAACTATCAAACGGTACAATATGTACACAAAACACAATAAAACGTATTTATAACAAAAAGCAGGGTTATTCAACCGATATTAACAAACAAGAACAGATAAGTGCCATAAAACATAGATACAAAATAACTTCATTTTGGCACTTATCACCACACAAGCTTCATTAAAAGTTCGTTTCTATAAAATAGACGGAAGGAATTACGTGCTCCATTTTACAAAGTTAAGGGAGCTATTTGCACTTTTTTAAAATTAAGGGAGCAAACTAGACCCCGAGATAAAGATAAGGGACGAAAAATGGTATTTAGCCAATTGATTTTATGAATACCTGAATTTATAGAGAAAATTTCGGTTGGTGGTAATTCTGAGAGTTGAAAGACAGACAATTTCATGCATCAATAATGGGATCATCACGACTGTCGTTACTAATGTATAATGTTACGAAACCCCGATGAACACTAGATTAATGTACTTGATGATATAGATTGATATGGATGAGTGACATGAAAATTTCATGCAATGTGATCTCTAAATCATGCATATTTTCAATTTGTCCTAATGGAATATTTAGTGAGATTAAAATGGATTTCCTTAGGTGCAATTCAAAATTACAATATTCATACATAACAAAAAAATTTGATATTGTTATAATAATAGTACCTCATAAGTTTTTGTTTCTGTAGAAAATTAAACATAATATCAAAATAAAAATAAGTATAGAACATAGAAAAATAAGGAGAAACTCTCACTAATCTAAGGCAATCTCAAAACCAAAACCCATGTGATCAACATGCCCATGAAAAATTTTAAGTGTCAAATATTTGGTTAGTGGATTAGTTAGCATTAAGTTTGACCCTATATGTTTTATCAAAATTTGTTTCTCCTTAACTCTTTATTTCATAACAAGATATTTGATGTTAATAAATTTTGATTTTGTAGAACTCGTGTTGTTGTTGAAGTAGAGCATAATTGCACTATTCTCACAATAAATCTTCAAGGACTTTTCAATGCTTCCAACGATGCGTATCCTTGTGACAAAGTTCTGCAGGAAAATTGCATGATTCGTTGTCTCAAAGCAAGCCATAAACTCTGTTTCTATGGTGGAAAGAGCCACTAAAGTATGTTTAAAAGACTTCCATGAGACAACTTGTAACACCCCCTTCTAATTCTCCAAATATATATATATATATATATATATATATATATATATATATATATATATATATATATATATATATATATATATTATACAATCGAGTAAATAGAATGCATAATAAGAGGGCGTCACATGATATTTCTTTCAATGTTAAAATCATACATGGACACTGGTCATAATCATAACACATATTTGAATATCATGCTTTAGAATAGTTCATGCATTTTCACAGCGGATTATTTAATATTCACATATACTATCAATGATTACATCCCATACTATAATCATTGGATGAAAACGTAATGAATCCATAATATAACCAAGTCATCAGAATTCATGCATCGACACCAAGGCCACGTCAACATAGTATCTCAATCATACAAATCAAAATAGATGAGAATACATAATAAATCTCATCAAAGCAGAAATATAGATATATCCCGTGTTACATGATCAGAGCAATGACTCAACTATCTAGTAAAGGATAAACTAGCTAGACTCCTCAACTAGTCTCGTGCGAAGCACCGCTATCCTCGGAACCTGCACGTTACCCATATAGAGGCAACATCATAACAGAAGGGTAAGAATTCACATCATTATCCAAAATTATATAAATGGAAATAATATAGAAACAAGATCTATTCACGGATTCCACACACTTCAAGTGATATTCTAAGATAATATGATTATACAAACATTCCAAGTATAACATATTCATATTTATTAGACATAGCATAAATGTCATCCATCCAAATGATTCAATTATCCATACGATTAAACATCACAATTTCATCACACGCATCACATATTCAATAATGACTCATGTGACAACAATGAAATGTGACTCAATATGCATGTGGTATCAATCTTGGGAACATTTCGTTAACCCCGCTTCTGATTCATTATCATAGAATCCAAACCACTTCTGATCCGGACAAGACCAAAAGCCTCTGCTACTTATCCCATATCGGATCGAGCCAAATGTGAACCCAACGTTTCACCGCTACTTATCCATCATGGGTCGAGCCAATTGTGAACCCAAAGTTTCACCGTTACTTATCCATACAAGGATCGAGCCAAATGTATGCTTGTACAACTCATCAAGATAACATATACAAATTAAGATTATTCAGAAAACCTCAATTATCCAAGCATATCATCACCATTCAACTCATATGAATTATCCATCAATTATACATCATCATATTCCAACAACAAAATCATTACATGTATCATATAAATATCATCACATATAACCAATAACATTATGACATATCATTCCACCAATGTTATTCACAATATTCCATTAAGAATAGCACACACTATATTCAAGTAATCATTCATACATGGAAATAGTATTCGAACCAATCCAAAGCACATTCAATCACGATCGGATTAATTAATCACATACATGAAAATACTACAATAAATATAATCATATAAGATTTCATGTCAAAATATCCTAAAAATAACATTTTTCATTCCAGGTCACGCTAAGCCCGACCTATCGCGCTAAGCGCACCTCCCTGAACAAACAAACCCAAAAGTCAGAATATTTCGCTCTAAGCGGACTTTTCCTCGTGCTAAGCGCGGTCTACGATACTGCACTTTTTCAGCTACGAACCAACTTCTTTCTCCCACGAAATTACAACATAAAACTCATTCCAATCAACCAAATAACATCATTAAAGGGTATTCTGACATGTTTCTAGTCATGGGTCATCATTCTAAGTTGAAAAACATAATTTCCTTTCAAACTAACATTCAAAGATTCTAGAAATTGAAATTGAACAACCTAGCATGTATTCTCCCTCTTACCTCTTGAAGATTCCTCTTCCAGGGTTTCCTCTACACTTTTTCCCTTTCTCCTCTTCTCTTCTTTCCTCTTTCTCTTCTTTCACCAAATGACAATTCTAATTATGATTTCCTTCTAACCCTTTACTAACTAGGATTGTCTTATTGGGCTTAATACTTAACACCTCTCTATTACTTCTATTTTCATAAATAGACCCAATACTAAATAACCACTATTCTACTCATAAAACACAATTATTTAAATAACACACATATTCAAATAATTCACATTTAAATTAAAATACCCAATTAAATTAATTATCACATAATATAATATATATAATAATAATTAATAATTAACTATAAAAATCGGGATGTTACAACTCTCCTCCACTTAAAAGATTTTCGCCCTCGAAAATTACCTCAAGCGAATAACTCAGGATACGAATCCTTCATCTGACTCTCAAGCTCCCAAGTCACATTACCACTAGCGGGGCCTCCCCATGCTACCTTCAATAAAGTGATTTCCTTCCCTTGAAGTTGCTTAACTTCTCTATCCTTAATACGCATCGGTAGAGTCTCAACCGTCAAATTATCTCTAACTTGCACATCATCTAGCGACACAACATGAGATATATCTGGCATATATTTCCTCAATTGAGATACATGTAATACGTCATGAAGATTAGCAAGTAGCAGTGGAAAATAAATTTGATAGGCTACTTCACCAATCTTCTCAGCAATTTGATAACGACCTATAAAATACGGAGTCAACTTCCTTGACTTCAATGCTCTACCAACACCAGTCACATGAGTAACTCTCAAAAACACATGATCACCTTTCTCAAAGCTAAGATTTTCCCTCCTCTTATCATGATAACTCTTCTGACGACTCTGGGCAATCTTCATATTTTCCCGAATCATCTTAATCTTATATGTAGTCTGTTGAACTATCTCAGGTCCAACCACATAACTCTCACCTAATTCATACCAACACAAAGGCGTCCTACACCTCCGTCCATACAAAGCTTCAAACCGAGCCATTCCAATACTAAAATGAAAACTATTGTTATAGGTAAACTTAATCAAAGGCAAATAACTATCCCAAGTACCTCCATGCTCTAGAACACAAGCTCTTAAAAGATCTTCCAATGATTGAATCATCCTTTCAGTCTAACCATCAGTTTGCGGATGATACGTCGAACTCAAACGCAAATGTGTACCCAAAGAACTTTGCAAACCTTCCCAAAAATACAAAGTAAACCTAAGATCTCTATCCGAAACAATACTCGACGGAACACCATGCAAACTCACAACTTTCTCGATATACAACATAGAAAACTTCTCCATAGGATAATCCATCAAAATTAGAATAAAGTGAGCAGATTTCGTTAGTCTATCCACAATAACCCAAACATAATCATGACTACTCGGAGTCCTCAAAAATCCAATAACAAAATCCATAGAAATGATATCCCACTTCCACTCAGGAATGGATAACGGCTGCAACAAACTAGACGGTTTCTAATGTTCAATCTTAGACTTCTGACAAATTAAACAAGAATACACAAACTCAACAATATCCTTCTTCATGCCTGACCACCAAAATAATTTCCTCAAATCTTGGTACATTTTAGTAGCACCAGGATAAATACTTATACCACTACGATGTCCTTCATCAAGAATTCTATTTTTCAAATCCCCAACATCAGGAATGCAAACTCTATCACGACACCTCATGATATCATTCTCATCAATCCGAAAATCACCACCTCAGCCTTGATTGATCAACACCAACGTATCTACCAAAACCAAATCAGATTTCTAACCTTCTCGAATCTACTCCAAAATACCACTAGTAAGCTTCAACATACCAAGCTTAACACACAAAGACGTTGCTTCACAAACAAAACTCAAATCTCTGAATTGTTCAAGCAAATCCAATTCCCGCACCATCAACATTGACATGCGCAAAGACTTCCTACTCAAGGCATCAACTACAACATTCGCTTTACTCGGATGATAATTCAAACCAAAATCATAATCCTTCAAGAATTCAAACCATCTTATTTGCCTCATATTCAACTCCTTCAACTCAGAAGCAGACATCCGATACAGAGCCATCGAAACAGGACTAGTTCCAGGAACTAAATTAATCGAAAACTCCACCTCACGCTCTGGCGGCAAATCAACTATATCTTCAGGAAATATCTCAGGAAAATCACAAACAACAGGAAATTCACCCATAGCTTGTTTCTCACGAGATCCAACGATGCCAACAAAGCAAACAACACAATACCATCTTTCAAAGATTCATCCACTTGCTTAACAGACAAAAAACAAATTATTCTCGACACCAAAATCAAGAAAGATAACCGACTTGTCAAAACAGTTGATAAAACCATGATTGTATTCCAACTAGTTCATACCAAGAATCACATCCAATTGATCTAACGGAAGACAAAATAAATCCATCCGAAAATCTCTACCAAAAATACTCAACGGACAATTCAGACATGCAAAAGAAGTACAAACACATAGCAAGAGTATCAATAATCATATTTCCATGCATATCAGACTATTCAAGATTCAACATCTTAACACAATCCGCCGAAATAAAAGAATGTGTTGCACCAGTATCAATGATAGCAATCAAAGGTGTAACATTAATAAAACACGTACCTCAGATAAGCCTATCCTTAACCGGAGTCTCAACACCAAACAATGCAAACACTTTCCCTTAAGCTTGCTCCTTCCTTGGCTTCTCACACTTAGTACTAATATGACCTCATTCACCATAATTGTAACAATTCACATCTGCACTAAATCTACACCCAACAATTTTTTGACCTGCCTTGCCACACCTAAAGAATTTCACAACATCTTTCTCAACCTCTTTTCCACAATCAGAAGCATGATATCCTTCCACACCACACTTGTAACACTTAAGCAGAGCAAATGATCTCCCCCTACTTGACTTCTTTCCACCACTACCTTTCTTATTATCCTCATAAGGTTTCCCATGAAATTTACCTTTTCCCTTCTTATCATTCACATTATTGTAGTAAGAAGCACTCTCCCTACTGTCCTCATCATAAATCCTACTCTTGTTCACCAACTCAGCAAAACGAGTAATCTGTTGATATCCAATAGCCTTCTTGATATCAGGTCTCAAACCGTTCACAAACTTCGCACACTTAGATCTCTCAACGTTCATAGTATTGTAATGAGGACAGTACTCAATTAGCTTTTGAAGTCTTGCAACATACTCAACCACGGTTCCATTACCTTGCTTCAACTCAAGAAATTCCACCTCTTTCTTTCCATGCACATCTTCTGGAAAATAGTTCTCCAAAAATGCATCACGGAAAAGAGCCGAAGAAACTTCAACACCTTCCTCATCAAATCTCTGAACAGTGTTGCTCCACCAATCTTCAGCTTCCTTCTCCAGCATACGAGTACCAAACTGCACCTTCTGCGCATCCGTACAAGTCATAACTCTAAAGATCTTCTCAATCGCCTTCAGCCATGGTTGAGCTTTGTCAGGTTCATGCTCACCCTCAAAGATAGGAGGATTTTTCCTTTGAAACTTCCCCAAAGCACGAAACTCATCTTCCTCAGCTCGGTGTCCAGCATTCACTTGTGGAATCTGCCCAAGAGATCCTGCCAATAATCATAAACATAAGCAATAACATCATCATTCCTTCTTGCAACCAATGTCCTAAGACATCCAATAACAGACAACATCATTGATCATGTCAGATACACAAATCAAATACAACAAGAATTAAATCAATTAATAACCTGACCAAATAAATCTGACTGACCATTGCTCTGATACCATAATGTAACACCCCCTTCTAATTACCTAAATATTTTATATATATATATATATATATATATATATATATATAAATATATAAAATGAATAACACATATTTCTTTCAATGCATAACAAGAGGGGGTCATATGATATTTCTTTCAATGTTAAAATCATACATGCACACTGGTCATAATCATAACACATATTTGAATCTCGTGCTTTAGAATAATTCATGCATTTTCACAGCGGATCATTTAATATTCATAGATACTATCAATGATTACATCCCATTCTATAATCATTGGATGAAAAAGTAATGAATCCATAATATAACCAAGTCATCAGACTTCATGCATAGGCACCAAGGTCACATCGACATAGTATCTCAAGCATACAAATCAAAGTAGATGAGAATACATAACAAATCTCATCAAAGTAGAAATCCAGATAAATCTCGTGTTACATGACCATAGAAATGACTCAACTACCTAGTAAAGGATAAACTAGCTAGACTTCTCAACTAGTCTCGTGCGAAGCACCGTTATCCTTGGAACCTGCACGTTACCCAAATAGAGGCAACATATTCATATTTATTACACATAGCATAAATGTCATCCATCCAAATGATTCAATTATCCATACGATTAAACATCAAAATTTCATTACACACATCACATATTCAATAATGGCTCATGTGACAACTATGAAATGTGACTCAATATGCATATGGTACCAATCTTGAGAACATTTCGTTAACCCCACTTCTGATTCATTATCATAGAATCCAAGCCACTTCCGATTTAGACAAGAGCAAAAGCCTCTGCTCCTTATCCCCAATGGGATCGAGCCAAATGTGAACCCAATGTTTCACCGCTACTTATCCATCATGGATCGAGCCAATTGTGAACCCAAAGTTTCACAGCTTCTTATCCACACAATGATCGAGCCAAATGTATGCATGTACAACTCATCAAGACAATATATGCAAATTAAGATTATTCACAAAACCTCAATTATCCAAGCATATCATCAACATTCAACTCATGTGAATTATCCATCAATTTCACATCATCATATTCCAACAACAAAATCATTACATGTATCATATACATATCATCACAAATAACCAATAACATTATGGCATATCATTCCACCAATGTTATTCACAACATTCAATTAAGAATAGCACACACTATATTCAAGTAATCATCCATATGTTGAAATAGTATTCGAACCAATCCAAAGCACATTCAATCACGATCGGATTAATTAATCACATACATGAAAATACTACAATAAATATAATCATATAAGATTTCATGTCAAAAGATCCTAAAAATAAAATTTTTCGCTCTAGGTCACGCTAAGCCCGACCTATCGCGCTAAGTGCACCTCCATGAACAAACAAACCCAAAAGTTAGAACATTTCGCACTAAGCGGGCTTCTTCTCGAAACTACCACATAAAACTCATTCTAATCAACCAAATAACATCATTAAAGGGTATCCTAACATATTTTTAGTCATGGGTCATCATTCTAAGTTGAAAAATATAATTTATTTTCAAACCCTAACATTCAAAGATTCTAGAAATTGAAATTGAACAACCTAGCATGTTACTAATCATTACCCATATCATACAATCAAACAATAACATGAATTCTCCCCCTTACCTCTTGAAGATTCATCTTCTAGGGTTTCCTCTTCACTTTTCCCTTTTCTCCTCTTCTCTTCTTTCCTCTTTCTCTTCTTTCACCAAATGAAAATTCTAATTATGATTTCCTTCTAACCCTTTACTAACTAGGATTATCTTATTGGGTTTAATACTTAACACTCTCTATTAATTCTATTTTCATAAATAGGCCCAATACTAAATAACCAATATTCTACTCATAAAACACAATTATTTAAATAACACACATATTCAAATAATTCACATTTAAATTAAAACACCCAATTAAATTAATTATCACATAATATAATATATAATAATAATAATTAATAATTAACTATAAAAATCAGGATGTTACACAACTCCTCTAGCCAAGAGAAAGATGTAACCAGATGTGGAACGTCTGCTATCCGTACATTTTGTAAAATATGAGTTAACATACCCAATGATCTCCAAATTATTTGACTTTCAATAAGAGATCACAAAGTATCTTGTTATCTTCAGGTAGCACATTACGCGTTTTACTGCTATCCATTGTTGCATACCATGATTGCTTAGATATCTTCCAAAAACTCCTACAATGAATGTTAAGTCGGGACGGGTGCAAACTTGAGCACCCATAAGACTTCCCACAACTAAAGCATAAGAAACCTTATGCATCTCTTCCTTTTCAAGATCCATAAAGGGACACTATTTGAGACAAAACTTGTCTCCTTTAGTAATGGGTGTGTCTCCCGATTTACTATTTTTTATGGAGAATCTATCCAGAACTGTATCCATATAGCTCATTTGTCACAAATGATATCATTAATTATTTTCTTATCAATACATTGGATTCCATTATTTTCTTATCAATACATCAAATTTCGAGCCAATCATTATTAATATTAAGAATCTTATTTATATTTCATAAAAATAAACATTCAATTAATATTTATTTACACGAAAATAAAGGCAAACATACAACAAGACGCGTCACTATCCCTTATTTAAATGACAAATCTAATATTCTTGTAAACTATGTTCATCACATTAGGAGACATGGCATTGTTATATACAAACCTTTTAACTCTCTCTAAAAGATCAACTTTCTCTGATACTAGGAAGTAAAAAATAATCTTCTTATAAGAGTTGTAAATGTTTTCACATGAAAGCATGAAGGAATGGACATCTATTGTCCTCTTGTTACTCCTTTCTCCCAAAGAGATTAGCCAATACACTTGTCTGCACGATAAAGTATAAGAATCATCGAACACCAGAGGCTATGTCCTTCATACAACCTCATGTCTTATTTCCTCAAGTCAAGTTCAATGAAAATTCTAAAGTAGATTAGATTGTAGGAGCTTCCTTCATCTACAAGGATACTTGAGACAAAATGATTAGAAATGGTAGTGCGGTAATGAGCGGGAGAGTAGAATTCAAAATTCCTTCTACCTTCTCATGATATTGAAATCATATTATTGGTCTATAGTATCTTTGCTCCTTGCCTAAGGAGATTGGTTTACGAAATCCAAACAAAGGAGGCTTTGTTTGTCTGAGCGGATCTTTACCGACTCTGTCTATGATGAAAATTAACGAGAAACTTGATATAGAGAATTTTCAAAATATATTTAGGAAGAGGATTTGAGATTGTTTCCAACTTAGTGTATAAGTGAAAGTGGTTGAGATTTGAATTTGATGATATCTGATTGAACCACGGTGATTTGGTCAAATTAGATATCTAATCATAAAATTTTGTAGGAATTAATAGCAGGTGAAATTAAATCATCCTTATATTGTGAAATTTTGTGAAGTGAATCAAACTTACTTGTGTAGTAAGAAAAATTGGATATTCCTTTTGCATTGAAATTATATAGGTTTGTGCAGGGACGGTTCCACGACCCAGCGAGTCCGGGCACGCGTCCGGGCTCAACCCCTATTTTCTTTGTATTCTCTCCAATTTAATAATCAATTTTTACAAGGGAAAAATTAGTAAAAATAGAGTGTGAAAACTAAAATTAATGCGGTTAATTTTTTTTCCAGGTTGATTTTAGACAAAATCAATGGCAAAATTAGTAAAAATAGGATGTGAAAACTAAAATTTTTGCTCAAACTGTTTTTAGACTAAATCAAGAGCAAAATTAATAAAACCTTGGGCAAAATTAGTAAAGATAGGGTGGGAAAACTAAAAAAAATTGCGGTTAATTTTTTTATCCAAACTGCTAAAAAATTTCTGGCTCCGCCACTGGGTTTATGGAAATCTAAATACAGTTAATTAACCATTATTGGTTTCACCATTTATGTTAATCACTTTAACAAGTTCATTCATATAAAGTTTTAAACAATTTTGTATATAAAGTGGGTGCTCAAATTCAAACTGATCCAAATAAAAATTGCAAACCGATAAAAAAATAAAAAATCATAAAAAGTAGAATATTATAGAATGTGTTTGTATGTCTGTTGCACCTCAAAATTTTCCATCTTAATTTAGCTTATAGCATTCCACTAGATCATCTACATAACATTCATTCATTTCAATAATGCACTTGGGTTCAAGGATCAACATCTGAGCAAATTAGGGTTTCACATTGGTTTGGGATTTCTTCATCAGATAAAGATAGACCCGTCCGGTTTTTGAGCAGTTGACTATGTGGAATTAGAGTTTTGAAGTAGTGCTATCAAAAGCTTCTTTCTTCTCAAGCTCCAAGGCTTATTGCCTTTCTTCATCAATAAGATCGACTCTCTGGTTCTACTTTGAGCATTGGACTTTGGAACTAGAGTTTTGGTACCTCAACTATCCTAAACATCATTTTATTAACATTGCATCATCATCTGAAGACTTCTCTAAGAAAGATTTTTGTGTAGTATTTGAATCAAGTTATCAACTGAGTAGGGTTTGTTAACAGTGAAATTGTGTGATGAGGTGAACATATTTGCACTTTATTATATTACTAACTAATTTCTCTTCTTTTTTTTTTATAATTATTATTGTTAGTAATATTTTTGTCTTATGTCCAAAATAGAAAAAAAGAAGGAAAAAGAACAATGGGAGGGACCACTAAACTCATTCACCATTTGCACCAAGAACCAAAACCATGCTTCAACATTTTTGATCAACTTTCATTTTTAACTTTCAACACTGTCAAATTGTCGTACATACAAAAACAGGAAAAAACTTAATAACTAAGAATTCTACTTCAAATTTCTCCCTCAAAAACTCCCTCTCAAATTTCACTCATCCTCTATAAAAATAAGCCTTAACACATAAAAACAGGGGAAGGAAAAAAATTAGAAAGATTCCACTAAAAAATTCTCTCCCTGCTTAACTTGACCTTTTAACCACCCTCATTCTACCTCTAAACTCCACCATAAACCACAAACATCATCATGTGGTAACTCAACCGATAACCTTCTCCATCCAACAAACTTAAAATCCAATCACAAACAAAAAAAACAACATCACAAGTGGCTGAGTGCACCAACCGTCGTCCTCCCGAGTGTACCGCAACATCACCAGAGCTTCGATCAACACCGTATATCTCGATGTCAACCACTGCACCACTCATCCGCCAACGCATGTCCTTCTGGCCGGAACACCCATTCGTGCCGCACCTGCTCCGAAATTGATGGTTGTCGCTCAAGATCTGACACCAACACACAGTCGTATTTGTACGGTAAAGCTCTCCTCATCCCTGATTTTTTATTTTATTTTATATGAAACTAGTAAGAAACCCATGCTATCGCACGGGTCCCATCGTGGATCAAACTACATGTCTACCAAATTATCTTTTGTAAAGTTTGAATTCATTCTCCAATCGGTTAACATTCTTATAGTTATAAATATAAGTTAATAATATACACAAATTTTTAAGCATTGATCTGTATTTATAATGAATCATACATTCGATTCTCTAACTTCAATTATATAAAATAATAGCAACATAAATTTTTAAAAGATGGACATTAAAATGAATCATCTACAACTGTTTTCTCATAGAAACGTTCACACTTACCTGTGAATTCAGATTAGTTAACAAACCAGTTGAATCCAAATGAGTTAATTAAAAAAAATTACATCCTACAATGTATGACAACTTCTCGTTACATTTCAATTTTAAAAAATTCTTATTAGATCGTATTTATAAATTTTACATGTTTATTAATTTTTTACTGTACCCCGTAAAAAATTAATAAACTATGTAAATATGTAACTTATTCTAACTATACAAAATATTAATTACTTCCAATATATGTAGCTTATTCTCATTTATGCATGTCTACTAAATCATTATTTATAAAGTTTGAATTCATTTTTCAATCGGTTAACATTCTTATAAAACAACCGTAAAAGAAATTTATAACTTATTTGTAAATTTATTTGTAATTTATTCTCGTTTATAAAAATAATTATAACTTATTCAATTCGTCTGAGTTCATATTACACGTCTATCAGACTATTGTTTATAAAGTATGAATTCATTTTTCAACCGGTTAACATTCTTATAAAACAACAGTAAAAGAAATTTATAACTTATTTGTAAATTTATTTGTAATTTATTCTCGTTTATAAAAATAATTATAACTTATTCAATTCGCCTGAGTTCATATTACACGTCTATCAGACTATTGTTTATAAAGTATGAATTCATTTTTTAATTGATTGACATTTACATAGTTACAAATATAGGCTAATAATTGTTAAGAATGAAGTGTGAGGAAGAAGTCTCAAATTAGAAAAAAGAAGAATGAGCACCTTATAAGTGGGAGAACCCACACACCTATCACCTTAAGGTTTTAGGTGGATATGTGGTGTGTGTCCCAAACAAAGTGCTTTCTCTTCGGAATAATAAACTGCATAATTGATTCTCTAACTTCAATTATATAAACAACAAAATAATTTTAGAGGTTGACATTAAAATGAATAGTATAACGGTAACATGTTGTCATAGATATGTTCACATCCACCCGTTTTAAATTGAAAATAATATTTGTAACTTATTCCCGTATATAAAAATATTTTTAACTTATTCATGTTAAAAATAATTAAATAAATAGTTGAATTTTTATCTTTTATATAAAATATTTGTAAGTTATTTATGTTTTTAAAAATAATTGTAAGAATAAATATTTGTCGTATCATCTTAAATTTATTTATTCAATAGTGATAAATATGTGTCTCATAAGTTTTACCTTTTATCATTATTTTTTTTATGATTATCATTTATTATTAAACTTTCATGAATATCATTTAACATTTTTTTATCATGATTACAATTATAAAGTTAATTTGAAAAAATTCTAATATGTTTTAGTTATTTTATAAGTCTAAAATAATTACTAAATCTCAATTGATTTTATTTTGTTTTGTTAACCTTTCTATAAAAATTTAAATAATTTCAAAATATATTTTATTTTAAATAAGGAACTAACTAATTACAAAATAATTTTTATTTTTATGTTTTTAGAATGAGAAATTAAATATTTAATTTTGAAATAAAAAAGTTATCATTTATAGTAAGAAGGATATTTACCGATACTTTAGTCCTTATGTTTAATATTATAACTTATTTCCATTAATAAAATAATTATATCAATATAGACTTTTTCAGTTTATAAGTGTCATTAAGCCGTGTAACATTTTATGAAATTATTTTTAACTTATTCCTGTTAAAAACAATTGCATCAATAGTAGAATTTCTTTTATTATAAAAATATTTGTAACTTATTCCCGTTTATAAAAAATATTATAACTTTTTTTTGTTTATAAAAAAATAATTTTTTATCATATTATAAAATTTTATGGATAAAAAGATAATTTATTTTTTATTATATTATAAATATGTAAATAAGAGAGAATAATAATAATATAATCATTTTTTTAAATATAAATGTATTATTGATAATAAAAAATTACAATTATAAATAATAATATAACATTTATTATTGTAGATATCCGTAGGGAAAGAAATAAAAAATTAGATCTAAGAATATCAAGAAATCGCTTAAAATATTAAATAATAATTTAACATTTATTATTGTTGATATTAGTAGAAAAATAAAAAATTATCAAAAGAGAGAAAGAAAACATCGATCATTTTTTATTGGAAGATATTTTATTTTCTTTATTTAAATAAATCATAATTTTTATTTTAGTTGGTTCCTTATTCTTATTAATCTTTTATAAAAATTTAAATAATTAGAAAATATCGTTTATTTTTATCTTTTATCATTGATTTTTTATCAATTGTATATTGTTTAAAAGGAAATTATTAATTGGAATAGAATTAATGAGAATGATTTTAATCTCGTGATTCAAATTGGAATATAATGGTGAGAATAATTATTAAAACTCTTTGATTTTAAAATATTTATAGGTTCAATTTTTAGATTTGTAACTGAAAAGTTATAATCGAGTCTTTTATAACCGATTAATAAAATCATTTGAATGCTATTCAAATTATATTGAATATTATTACCAAATATTAAATATTACAATTTAAATTATTTATAATATTTGAATATGTGAACTAATAAATTATTTTGAATTTAAAATAATTTAGTAATAAGTTTATGACATTTTTTATAAAAATATTTTTATTTTATCTATCACCAACCTATTTCTTAGCCTAATCAAAATCATCTTAAACTAATTTCATGTGAGCCATTTAGGAAAATAGTTGAACAAAAATTCCAAAATTTGTAGGAATCAAGATCATCTAAAACTAATTTCATATCAGCCATTTAGGAAAATAATTGAACAGAAATTTCGGTCTTGTAGTTGTATTTCGTATTATATTAGAAACTTGCATAAACGAATTTTACGCATACTCACTGTACAAATAAATAAAAATATACAATGTGCTAGTACATTCAAAAGAATCTTGCACTGCTAAACATGAATGTATATATCCTTATCCTACTATTTGTTGAGTTAGAAACACCGTAAACTTGTAGCTATAGAAGAACCTGCATAACGTGGATATGAAGCATAATTTTTTTTATCAAAGTATCAAATAACTCAATACTAATGAATTAAAAATTTCCCACAAATTGTTTTTTGAGGAACTTGTTCCATTGTTATTTCATAAAAAGATATAGGTTCAAAATAAATGTTCAAAACAATACAATGACTTATTTTGCAATCACCACATCATAACTTCTATGCAAAAAGAGTAAGTAAGCTGGTGCCAAATTTTTTTCGAAGCCATAACAACTCAACGCTGGATTAGTATTGGCCGGCCATGAAAATGATTGCTTGTTGGGATATCCGCTTGTTGGGATATCCAATTATTGTAGCTTAGTACATAAACGAAAAAGAAATTCAAATAGATCAGATAAAAATTTAATAAAAAATCAATTTTGTGAATCAACATCATTATTTCTTAATGCACTATGGAAATCTATGGAAATCTTTGTTGAATCAAAGATCAGAATCATAAACCCACGTCAACCCTAAAGAATCGAATTCAATATAACACGCATCTATCTTCTAAAACTCAAATATAGATCAAAGAGAAACAAAACACTACCCTAGCGAAGTCTAAGCAGAAAGTGGTTTTAAATTTCGAGTTGGGGTGCGGTGGTCTTGAGCGGTTTAGGATTTAGGATTCGACGGTTCAGATGGTTTCGTGGTTGATGGTGGTTCAGATGACCATCATCTTCCTGCTTCCATTCTTCACATGGTCCGTTTTTTTCACAAAAGTAGATCCACAAAAAACCAATTTGCAATTATGATTTGTAGACCTAAAAGAGAAGTCATTGTTTGAGATCTTGAAATTCTACATAATATATGAACTTCCAATACTGCATCTTGAATTTCAGAACCAAAAATGATGACACAATAGCTTGAATCAAATCCAGCTCCAAAACTAGTACATAAACAAACTATTAAAACCATAATTTCTTGAACAAACTTAGAAATTAGTAATTTTGCAGATGTTATCAGCAACAAATGTACACACCTTTGAATCAACTAATACCATCTCTATGTGCTCTTTGTTTGAAGCACTGGTTACAATCCACATATGCTTGCAGCTAGCAATTTTTCATAAATCTTTTGAATCATTGATGTCTTTAACAACTTGGATAGGACGAGACATAGATATTTACAATCAAAACAAACAAATTGAATCCAGGTTAGATGTTGCAAATAACTGAATACGAATGAGAGAAAAAATCAATTGACAGTGAGAATTCCATGGATTTATGTTGCAAAGCCACAACCTTTTTACGAAATCAATGGTTGTAATGGAGTAGAGGATAGGGGAAGCGAAGAGAATTCCATGGATTTATGTAAGCTTTCGAAATCAGCAATTAGAATTATTTTAGGATTTATGGAAAGTTGTTCAAAAGGGGTTATTGATAAGTGATGCTTCGTATTCCAACCCATTGCAATTACCTATATAAATAGGTTATTATTGTGTTCAATTACTCCACATAAATAGATTGTGTTAACTTGAATTTGAAATTTAAAATGTATGCCAAATTGTGTTAATGGAATGAAATAAAATAAATGAAAATTATATCAAAAAAATATGGTGATGACACGTCAGCTATAATAAATACCAAATCAATATGATGAGAGTATTTTGCAGAAATATCTAATTTACCCTTATAATTAGTTAAAATGTTAATTTATGTTAATTTTGATTAAGAGACATAATGTGGTTTTTCCATACTTAAATTTTTATAGATTTATAATAGACATTTTTATAGATTTATAATAGACTTGATGAAAGTTATTTTGTGCAGAAGTTTTTGCTTGCTCTTGTTAATTAATAGTTTATTAATAGTTAATTTTTTAATTAAATTATAATAAATAGTTAATTTATTAATAAAAATAAAAGTTTACTTTTGGTGAGAAAAATCAACTACTAGAAGGGATTTAGTAGTTTGTGATCGTGATCGGAAGATGAAGGGAGGAGGAGGAGGATACGCGTGGGCAGTATCCGCTGGTTTCAACGCCGCTCTTGCAGCCATCTTCGCAAAGCTCACCTTTCACATCGTACTTTCAATTCCCCTTTATCTTTTTCCTTCAATTTTAGGTTAAATTCATCGATCAATTAACACCATCTTATCTATGCATTGAATTGGTAACAGTTGATTAAGTATGGACTGGTGGTATTGTTCAATGTAACAATGTGGTGTTGTTATGTCAACAGCCTTAAAGCCCTTTCATCTCTTCAAGCTACCGTCACAAATTTCGCTACCAATTTCATCACTTCTGGTTTAGCTGGTTTCTTCTTCTTTCATGAATTACTCTCTTTTCAGGTAACAGCAACCGATAATTCTCTTTTTAATTGCAATCTTTACCTGTTAGTATACCCAATTTTAATCTCCTATTAGATGATAAACCCTAATTGATAAATAACTGATAGCTTATAAGCTAGCATATAGTTTATGACGGATGATTGATAGATGTTAGATGATGACTAATAATTGATAGGTTAATTGAATTTTTCTTTTCAACTGTTTGTGTTTTTGGAATTTTTTTATCATGTTTTTTCAAATCAGAACTACATTATAAAATAAAAATGAGTCTATGCATAGTTTGGATGAAATCAAAACCGCGGGAGATGAATTATTCAAAACACAATTACTTTGTTAGAAACATTCTTTCTACCTATCACTATACATATATTACTACAAATTATTTATAAATAAAAAAAAAGGAAACATTATAACAAGAAAGAATATATATCATATTGAATGTGATAGGCAAATATGGGGAGTCAGCAAATTCTTGTGGATTATGGATGGTAACCTCAATAAAATTCTGTTAGGAATTTGATCAATAGGTATTTTTTTTCAAAGTGTAACCATTCTCCCCATCCTAAAAGATGAGTTTCAGAAATGGATAACTTGAAAATCTTTTAGGATTGGGAGAATTGTTCTATTTTGAAAATCAAATCCCTAGCCGACTCTTTTTTAGGTTACAACCCGATAGAGACGTTAAGCAAGAATTTGCTGACTTCTTCTGCTTATCATGTTGAACACGGTATAGATTCTATTTTGTTATTGTTGTGTCTCCTTTTTTTATGAATAACTTGTTGAATGTGTAATATATATTGATTAGTAAGAAGACATTTTCTGATAAGGTGATTTTGCTGAACATGACCTCCACTTCCCGCAAACCTGGTTTTGATTTCATCATACATGGACTTTGCGTATGCGATGCATAGTTTAAGGACTATTGGATATAACGTAGTTACACGTCATGTGGCTACTAGTGAATATTTATCCTCTGCCACGACAAAGCAAAATACTTTGATTTTGAAAAACGTGATAAAAAAGATTCCAAAAACAGAAACACAAACTGTTGATAGATTATACCAGATGAGATAGCTGTTAGCTGATGATTGATAATTGATAGGTTAATTGGATTTTTCTTGAACTTTTAAGAAAATTGTTAATTGCTCACACCCCAAACTGAGCTTCCACCGCTGTCTTTCACTTCTCATTTTTGTTCATCACAAAACACTGAGTGTGATTACTCTCCTAAAATTTCATCCTCCACTTTGTTTACTCTTAACTTGCAAGTTGCAAACAAAGTATGAATAGTTTGTGTCTGGTTATATACAACCTGCTCATTTATGTATTCTCTGATGCAAAGAAACGTTATACAGTGGTTTGCAGGTGCCCTACTCATCATAATCGGTGTAATAATACTTAGCAACTCGAGTATTGAAAAGAAGGTTAGCTCGGATTAGATGTTGTGTTCAGCATGGTACCGTTCAAGGTTGCTTGTTAAGGAGGAAGCTAGCATCAGCAACTGTGTGAGATCATCTGCTGGGTAATTCCCTCACATGGAACAAGCTGAACAATGTAACACCATTGTTTTATTTATGTGGTTTTGTGGCGATGTTGGTTTGAGAAGAATGCCAATATTTTAGAGGCTGTGTCTGTGTCTTTGCTGTTATTATATTTGTATGATGTTGGTCATGTTACATGTTATCTTTGGTTCTTTTTTCATAACTGATTTGGACAGAATTGGTGCATTTGTGTAAAAGTATCATGAGTTCTCTTTGGTGATATACCTTGTTCAGTCATATTCCGCATATTTTGTGCAGAATATCACCATGGCATGTTCTCTAGTATGGTGGAATCGTTTTGAAGGCATATCATCAGAATGACAATTCTGTTTTGTCATCTTAGATTATTCACAGTTTTCAAAATATCTAAAACAATTATCTTTTAAAGTTAAACAGGTGGGATGTCACAAGTTCGAAGCTGCATTTGCAGCGGCAAGTTTTGCTTGCATAACTATCAAATGAGTTGCCTTAATGAGATTTAATATTTTTAATTTGAATATGTGTTTTCAAAATCTACATTAAAATATCATAAATATGATGATTGTGTGAATACTAAAAGAATTTAATAAAAATATATTGCCATATAAAATAGTTTTATATTGTTTTTCAATAAAAATATATTATTCTGCTGTGTCAGTACAAATTATTTAAATTTTTTAATAGTTTGATTTGATAGAATATATATAATTTTGGTTGATACTATAAAAGTATAAAACTATTTGCATATCCCTTTTTCAATACTAAAATTATTGAGTATTGCGCTTAGTACACATAATAGATTCTTATAACAAAACCAAAACGAAAACAGTGGTTAATAAGAATCGAGATTATTAGCACCTTATATGGTTTGAAGTTTTTAACATACAGTCACCACACTAAAATAAAAAATTGTCAGTGTTTTGTCTCAGTACCGGTGAAATTGCAAATTGTTTAAAACCATAGGGCATGTTTTTATAAACAGAGCTGCTATTTTTACACTATGCTATTTTTACACTATGCTATTTTATAGTGTAGACTTACCAGCACTAAAATACAGTATTGGGGTATAAGTTATTTGTGTGAAAGAAAAAAATTATAATTATTAAACATGATAAAAATACAAAACTGTATAAACAACCATGTAAGTGTCACAAATAAATGTAAGAATATCATTTCTCTTTTATAAATTTTGTGTTTATTTTGAGAGATTTAACAAATTTATAACATTTTAAAATTTTTATTTATTTTTTATATAAATTCTTTAAAATAGCTGATGAAAATAACTTACATAAAAATAATTTAAATTTATTTTATTTTACGAAAATAGTTATATGACCTTATTTGTAAAGGTTTTTTTTTTTATAAATACTTTTGTCATATTCATAAGTATAGGTGAAAGCATGTTAGGTTAAACTTTAAAAAGTGTGAGATTAATCTATAATAAATTTAAAACCTATAATAAATTTAAAACGTTTGAGTTTTTCTTATGGTTTATTATAGATTTTTTTAATATGATTTGATTTTTTTAAAATTTGATTTTTTATTAAATTTTTTAATTAATTCATACTACATTTGTTTTATATTAGAGTTATTACTATTTTATCCCTTATCATATAGGTGATTTCTGGTTTTGTCTTATGTAATTTTTTTTTTTAAATATCATTGTCATTTCAAATTATTAACAATTTTGTCTCTAAAGTCAAAATTCGCAGGTAAACCTGAAAAAAATTCACAGGAAACCTGCAAAATTATCTGCAGATTTTGACATTAAGGACTAAATTATTAGTATTGAAATGACAAGAGTATTTTTAAAAAAAAAATTATAAGAGACAAAACTAAAAATCGCCTATGTGACAGGAGATAAAATAGTATTAACCCTTTATATAAATAAATTACACTTTTTAGATTCATTGCATAATTAATTATACTTTAGATACATTAATTATTTAATAAATTTAAAAAATAAAATTTTTAAGAAGTCTTATAAGATCTACATATTCATATATAATCCGATTTATTTAACTTTTTTTAATATATAACTCAATTTTTTTATATGCACGTATACCAATCTATATAATCTATTTTTTAATATATAAGAAGATATAAATCGACTTTTTAATAGTTTAATCTGTCAAATTTAATTAAGTACACTTTTTTTATTAAATAAGTCAACACTATATCTTATAAGTCATATGACATATTCTCGTCCCGAATCATAAGCAGTAAATAAATTATTAATCTAAACATACCCTTAATTAGAGTTTGAGGGATTTTTAAAAATAATTATCGTTTTATAAATAAAATTTGTTTTAAAGTGACTCTGTTTTCACTTTTTCAATATTATTATCATTTTCATAAGAGAAATATGAATTGATTTGGGGGAATAGGGTTTATGGGACGATGATTTCAGGTGGAGGAGGAAGAAGTTCATCGTCATCATGGACACCCACGACCTCAGTGTCAGCTTCGGGAAAGAGAATTCAAAGGGAAATGGTTGAACTCAACAACGACCCTCCTCCTCATTGCTCTGCTGGTCCCAAGGGCGATAACCTCTATCACTGGATCGCCACCATTATTGGCACCCCAGGTCCACCATCTTCACCCTTAACCTAAACCCTAAGTTTTGTACTCAGTATTCAATTTATTGAAAATTTTATCTGTTTTTCTTTGCAGGAACACCTTATCAAGGTGGCATATTCTTCCTTGACATAATATTTCCAACTGATTATCCCTTTATGCCTCCCCAGGTATTGTTACTTGTCATCTTACATACTGCATAAATATGTTGCATCACGCTTGCCTTTTTCCTAAATTAGTAATAGGCCTCTTATCACTTGGACTTATGTTAGAAAGAAGGATAACCTCTATTACGAAGATTAAAAATATCAAAATAATTGAGGAAGCATCACTCTAGGAAGTTTATGGTTGAGATGATGCTGTGGTTGAGTTGTGTCACAGTAAAACCAGATTAGGAGCAGAGAGCAGGGGGTAACCCGCCCGGTAGTCGTCACCAAAAATATTAGCAGTTATTTTCAGAAAACGAAGAAAGTAGGGGAGCAAGTGGGTGCTCTGCTCTTTACAAAACGGGGGTAAGAGAAAGCGAGTTTCACAAATTGCAGAGGGTAGAAGCCGCTGACCCACAATACCTAGAGAAAAACAAAGAAAGTAGAGAAGCAAGTGGGTGCTCTGCTCTTTACAAAACGGGGGTAAGAGAAAGCGAGTTTCACAAATTGCAGAGGGTAGAAGCCGCTGACCCACAATACCTAGAGAAAATGGCGAAAACCCCAAAAACAAGGGGTAAAAGAAGCATTCTGCTTCGATGACCCCTGTAATCAGCATGATTTTAGGCCTCAATAGCTTCCTTGTAAAATGTGAAGTATCAGCGCTACTGTGATTCCCCAATCACATGTGATTGCCCCACTAATATTTACAACATAGATAGGGCTGATAGCTAAGCTGACAAGATATTAAAAATAGATAGTCTGTTGTATTTAACAATTTGAAGTTTGGAGAACTGAATTATATATCCTCTTATTTGAGTCAATTCTCCCTCTTTTGAAGCAATATATCGTTTTGTATATTAAAATGGAAAAGGTTATTCATTGGCTTAAATGCGCTTATGTCGTAGCTTCTGATTTTATATAGTGAACCTAGTAGGTTCACCAGTTGACTGTTTTGTTCAAGATCTCATTGTTTGGAGGAGTTGACTTGGTCAATGGGAACTTTGAGTTGTTTTTCAAGTCTAGTTTATTAGATTAGTTGCTTCTATTTGTATAAATGTTATTTCCACTTCTTTTGAATAAATCACTGTTACTTTCCCATTAGTTTATAATTCTTCAACTACAGTCTCTCTATTTTTAAAGCTTATGAACCTCATGCAACATATTAAAAAGAGAGATGTTGTTGTATTGTGTACGAAGAAAAAGGGAACAAAAGATTCAAGGAGGAAAATAGGTAGTTGGATTTATATTGGTCAAAATAAAAGCCAACGTCATACAAAATTAAAAGACCATCAAACGGGTACAGTGTATTCACAGAATAATATTCTTGGAGCAATTTGCCCGCATTCCGCACCACTTATCTTTATCCTTAGAAACGTCTTCTCTCAGATTTCCTTAAACTTCGTGGTTCAAAGAGTTTGGTATATTTTTAAATATAAAAGCCAATTTGTGGACAGAACAGAAAGTTTATGAGGAGGTAAGTAATTTAACTGTTTTGTATTGGCTTGTTGAATTGAGCTTGCAGGTAGTCTTCAAAACGCGCGTTTACCACTGCAATGTAGAACCTGATGGCCGTGTTAGTATGGGAATATTGAAGGATGGTTGGAGTCCAGCACTAACAATTACCAAGGTGCTACTTGCAGTTAGATCAATTTTTACAAATCCTGACCCTTGTAAGTTTGTCTAGTCTCTTCTTGAATAGTATTTGTCTTATCTTTTTTATTCTCGAAATATGTTGATTAATGATTGCTTACATTATAGTTTTCTACTTGAGCCTTTTGTTCCGAATGCAAGAAAAGGGAAACATATTCTCTTGCTAACTCCCTGTCTTAGAGAAGCAGCATGGTTTAACAGAACACCAACCAATGATTATATATCTTTTGACACTCTGGATTCAATAACCTTATTTTCTGTTTCAAAAACACAGTATTAGTAATACCAACATTTACAATCCATTGATACTTCAAGTAGCCATTTATGATCTTGGAATGTAAAGTCGCTGTCGTTGATGCAGATAATGCTGTTGTTCCCGGCATTGCTCACTTGTATTTGGGAGACAGAGCAAAACATGATGATATTGCTGCAGAGTGGACTGTCCGTTTTGCCAAGTGAATATGATAAAGGAGTCATTTGATGGACTTGTGTTTGACAGAAGAATGTTAGCAATTTCTCGAGATTAATGATTTGGATAGAAACATAATTCTTGATAGAATATTATAGCGAAAGTTGATCCATGCAGCCGACTTCACACGTAGTTGTTGTTGTATTTGCTTTATTATCCTATGAATTTCATTGTGTATTGGAAATTGATTGTTGTATAGTCTCAACTGTAATAACTGCATAGCAGTTAGTTAGTTAGTTATGTTAGTTACCAAGGTTTAGATTCACTACTTGCCATGCACTGCAGCTTACCATGTAACAGGCTGTTTGTATAAATAACTTTGTGTATCACATATCAATGTATGAGGAATTAGCCAATCTTTCTTCTATGTCTATTATCATTTGCATTTGCAGTTCATAATATGGTATCAACGCATTACACATAGTTCCTCATCACCTTCTCCTTCCCTCATCTTCTTCATTCTCCCTTTTCTGTTTTTTCTTCTCTTCAACCTTTCTTCGATCCACCTTTCATGGCGCCTTCTCGCACCCAACCGCTGTCCAACAGTGATGTAGATTCTGTATACTATATTCACCCTAGCGAAGGTCCGAATTCTGTCAACATTACTCCTCTCCTCACGGGCTCTAACTACCTTTCTTGGTCCCGTTCCATGCAACGAGCACTCGACGCTAAAAACAAGCTTTCTTTCATCAATGGCTTCATTGAAGTTCCAGAGTCTACTGACCTCAACCGTGCTGCATGGGAACGTTGCAACTATCTCATCCATTCTTGGATTCTCAACTCCGTTTCTGAACCAATTGCGCAAACCATCATCTTCTTGGAGAATGCCCTTGATGTGTGGCTTGACCTCAAGGAACGATTTGCCAAAGCTGACAGAATTCGTGTTGCCAACATTTGCTGTGAGCTCAACAACATGAAATAAGGTGATAAGTCAGTTCTTGATTATTACACCTCTATGCGTGGTCTCTGGGAAGAACTCAATTCTCATCGTCCTCTACCAGCTTGTACTTGCATTCAACAATGCAGATGTGAAGCTATGCGGTCAGCTCGAGCTTTCCGTGTTGAAGATCAGATTATTCAATTCCTCACAGGTTTGAATGATAGTTTTCCAGTTATCAAATCCCAAGTTCTTCTTATGGAACCTTTACCTTCCATTAATCGCATCTATTCTATGGTTATCCAAGAGGAAAGCAACCATATAGCTTTACTTCCTAAACCTGATCATAATCCTGTTCTTGATGAATCCAACGCATTGGTTAATGCATATGAGTCCAGAAAGATTCCTGATCGTAACAAGACTAATTCTGCATCTGCATACAAGAAGGATCTTCGTGTTTGTACTCATTGTAATCGCACAGGTCACGCAGTGGAAGTCTGCTACAGAAAACATGGTTTTCCTCCTCACTTTGGCAAGAAAAATACTTCTGCTAATGTTGTTAATGCAACTGGGACAGAAGACTCTTCTCAATCAAACAGTGAACATGGCAGCTCCTCAAATGCCCAAGCCAATATTACTCAAGAGCAGATCTCTCAGTTAATTAGCTTGCTCCAAAATTCGAATCTAATGCCTCATGATACTCCCTCCAACCATGCTTCTTCCTCTAACCAAATTTCAACTCACACTAAATCACATAGTGTTTCAGGTATCACTTTAATTTCAAATTTGATTTGCTCTAGCCATGTTTCTTCAAACTACTGGCTTCTAGACTCAGGAGCCAATGATCATGTATGCTCTTCTTTAAAACTCTTTCATAGTTATCAATCCATCTCACCTATCACTGTCAGTTTACCTAATGGTGCCTCTGTGATAGCTAAACATGCTGGTACTGTTATTTTTTCACCTCAGCTTTACCTTACCAATGTTCTATACATTCCTGAATTTTCTCTTAACTTGATTTCTGTTTCCAAAATGTGTCAAACACTCAACTACATACTTCATTTTTCTGACCATAAGTGCATTGTGCAGGACCTGAAATCTCAGAAGATGATTGGTTTGGCTAATGAAATTGATGGCTTATACAAACTCTTGCAGAGTCCTCACCCACCACCCTCTAATCATCCTCATACCAGCATTAACACAATTTCCACTATACCTCTTAAAGCTCTTTGGCATTTTCGATTTGGTCACCTGTCACATGATCGTTTATCCAAAATGTCTCAATTGTACTCAAATATTACTCATGATAATAAAGTTGTTTGTGATATTTGCCACTTTGCTAGACAAAGAAAATTACCCTATAAACACAGTTTTTCTAAAGCTACCCTATATGGGCCCTTTAGCCATCACACACACACACACACACACACATATATATATATATATATATATATATATATATATATATATATATATATATATATATATATATATAGTTTGTCAATATGGTATTACTAATTAGTGATGTGTTAGGTTATGAGTTTAATCTCTAAATTAGTGTAAAATTTAAATTCTATTATAATTTTAAAACTAAATCAATAATAAAAGAAGTATAAAAATAAAAAATGTTTTTGTTAAATTGTAAATAACATAAAATGTAAATATCATATATATATATATATATATATATATATATATATATATATATATATATATATATATATATATATATATATATATATATAGTTACTAACTTAATGACACGTACAAATATTATTTTTCCTAATATTGTCTTGAATTCAATTTTCACACATTTTTTAAAAAAGTTTAATAGTCATGCTCGGGTGTAAAATAATTTACACCATCAATATATCATATTATTTTAAAAAAAGTTAAAATAAAAATTAAATATTTTAAATTAATTACTATAAATATAAAATATCCTTTATAAATAAAATATCACAAATAAAATGATAATTTTCTTTGTAAAGATGTATCAAATTTTCTTTTAGCTATTCGATATAAAGTTTTAAGATAGCCATCGTTATCCACCTACCACCTCTACAGTGTATTCATTACTTACCATACATTTATAAAATCACTAAATTTAATAAAAATATAATATCTTATGATATTAAAAAAAAATCATAAATGATAGTCATTTTAAAACAAAGTAGTATTCAGCTACTACCTCTCTACCTATACAGAGAGTTAGGTGGGGGCTGGAGTTCAAGTTGGAGTTGGTGATCTATATCCACAGCCTTTCTTCGCCGCCACAAGAACAGCATTGAAGTTTTGCATTGCAACTTACAAGTTGGAAGGAAATGAGCGAGATGGTTCCCAAGAGTATATCTGAGTTGGGAGTCAACGACTTTCTCAAGGCTGGCTTACCACCTGCTCAAGCCAACCAATTCAAACAACTTCTGCTCTCACTGCCACTCTCCTCCGATGATCCCGCCGACACATGGCGCCGTATTGTCAGCCGCAGAATCCTCAAACCATCACATCCTCATCCCTTGCATCAGCTTCTCTACTACACCATCTATTCCAATCATCACTCTTCACCTTCTCCCCCTCTTTACTGGTTTCCTTCCATGTAACTCACTCTTATTATACTATATCTTCTCTTACATATTATTATATCTATTCATGTATTGATTTATTGTTGATTGGTTTCCACATTTAGAGAGCAGGCAAGACACACTAACATGGGTCGTCTCATGGAAATTCACGGTTCTCAGCTTTTAGGTGCATCCTCCTACAAGGATCCTATTACCAGCTTTCCTCTTTTTCATAAATTTTCTGTACAACACCCCGAGGTAACTGAAAGTTAGTTCCCTTTTGTCTACATTTTCTTTCTATTTCTCTATTTTCAATCTGTTATATGTGTATTGCATTGCACTGCAGGTGTACTGGTCTCTTGTTCTCAAGGAAATTTCTATTTCCTTTGTTCAACCTCCAAGTTGCATTTTAGATACATCTTCCAACCCATCAAAACATGGAGGAACCTGGCTTCCTGGTTCTGTCCTTAATATTGCTGATTGCTGTTTGCAACCCAGCTCCCATCCAAACAAACAGGACGACAGTATAGCCATTATTTGGAGGGATGAAGGTTTTGATGACTCTGAGGTTAACCGTATCACTCTCAAACAACTTCGTCAGCAAGTCATGTATGCTACCTCCTGTGTCTCATGTCTCACCTCACCCTTTTGGTTTTCTTATTGTTTTTTCCAATATTATTTCCAGGATGGTGGCGAATGCAATAGATGCCAATTTCTCGAAGGGTGATGCAATCGCAATTGACATGCAAATGACAGTCAGCGCTGTGATTATATATCTAGCAATTGTTTTAGCAGGATGTGTTGTAGTATCAATAGCTGATAGCTTTGCACCAAAAGAAATTGCAACTCGCCTCCGTGTTTCCAATGCCAAGGGTATTTTCACGCAGGTGTTTGTCTATATTTAGTACTAACTACAATTTTACTTTAAAGCTATTAGTAATTTCTCAGTTACCAGTTTCTCTGCAGGATATCTTTCATTTTGGTTTAACTTTTTTCAGGATTTCATAGCAAGAGGTGGCAAGAAATTCCCTTTGTACAGGTAAAAAATTGTTAGCATTGTACTCATCGTGGTCATATTTTACCATCACCGCTGCGATGTTTGTCTCTATTTATCTGCTTAGAAGATGATAATTGACATCTTCAGTTTTACTAGCCAATCATGTTTTCTATTGTTCTTAACTTCAATTACAATTGCCAAATAACATTGGATAAATAAATGTTCCAATAATTTGTACCTCTTATTATTGCTGATGAAGAGTATCTGTGTTCGAGCATGAATATACATGCTGGGCTATTTTGGGACAAATGATAGTCTATTCTTGTATTATACTTAGTTAAAATTTGATCTGTACACACTTTCCTGAGCAGATATACGTTAAAAACAAATGCACAACTCTATCTCATTGGCCAAAATTTTGTACTCTAGATGCTTGAATGCATCTCTAAGTATTTTACCATGCAAAACTTGAATGGATGAAAGATATTGGGCTTCTTGAAGTTGTGTTTGAATTTAATATTGTTCTTTTTATAAGTAAACCACTGGCCTCATTATGCACATTTCTTCTTCCAGTCGAGTCATCGAGGCTGCTGCATGCAAAGTTATTGTGCTCCCTGTGATAGGCAACGATGTAGGAGTAAAATTAAGAGAACTCGACGTTTCGTGGAATAGTTTTCTTTCTTCTGGAAAACAACATTCAAGGTAATGTGCTTTACAATGGTAACTTTTCATATAGACAAGTGGTAATTTTTCCATACTAAGCTAGTTAGAATAGAAGATGCATAGTTTCTCTTCTGTTTTGTCTCGCCTTCACGTTTAAGCCTTGGCAGGTCACATAATTATTCTCCAGTCTATCAATCAATTGATTCTGTCACTAACATACTTTTCTCATCCGGAACCACAGGTAAATATTCTCCCTTAAAATATATGAATTATGGACTACTATTATAATGATTTCGTGTTCCATTTTCACACTTCAGGGGATCCAAAAGCAATTCCTTGGACTCAACTTTCGCCCATACGAAGTGCCGCAGATGCATGGGCTTTTATTGACGTTCAACCTGGAGATGTCTATTGCTGGCCTACTAATTTAGGGTGGGTGATGGGACCAACTGTTCTATATTCATGCTTTCTATCTGGTGCAACTCTTGCGCTGTACCATGGATCTCCACTGGGTCATGGTTTTGGAAAATTTGTTCAGGTAACGTGAACGAGTGTTCTGGCCAAGGAAACACAATAGAAAATATTACCAAAGCAAGCATGATTTATTTAACTACAATTGTTCAGGATGCCGGTGTTACCATTTTGGGAACAGTTCCAAGCTTAGTAAAAACTTGGAAGAGTACACAGTGTATGGAGGGCTTAGATTGGACACAGATAAAGTAATGTCTCCTAAATTTAAATAGTCAATTCACTTATGCGAACAATGAATTAAACTGTGGTTATATGCAGGACATTTTGTTCGACCGGAGAAACTTCAAATGTTGATGATGACCTTTGGCTCTCTTCAAAGTCTTATTACAATCCCATAATTGAATGTTGTGGAGGCACTGAACTTGCATCCTCTTACCTCATGGGGAGTCGACTACAGCCTCAAGCTTTTGGAGCATTTAGCACGCTATCAATGACAACTGATTTGGTCATCCTTGATGAAAATGGAGTTCCTTATGTAAGATTTTATGCTGCCACCTTCTTCTATATAAATGTTCATTACCTTGTATAATATAAATCTTATCTTTTGGTGTTCTAATTTGTTTGATATCTTGGACCAATATGACAGCCAGATGATGTTCCCTGTGTCGGTGAAGTAGGCTTATTCCCGGTATATCTGGGAGCAACTGATAGATTGCTTAACGCCGACCATGAGGAGATTTACTTTAAGGGAATGCCTCTTTACAAAGGAAAGGTATATACACTGTAGTTAGTATTCCTACTGCCAATGTGACTAATGACTTTCACATTTTGATATAGCAGTTTTGAAGTATTAGTTATGTGAAAATATTGTGATTACCAAAACACATTCTAATGGCTTTTTAAGAGCCCAAATAAGTTCGTTCGTTACATCCTAAATGCTTTTTGAGGTATCAGTTCCAAGTACTTGTGGAATCCGGCAAAATTGCACGTAGAAAATTCAGATCAAGTACATCTGATGTATTTTTTATTAGCAGATTCTTAGGAGACATGGAGATATAATCAAGAGAACTGTAGGAGGCCATTTTGTTGTACAAGGGAGGGCTGATGACACCATGAATCTTGGCGGAATAAAGGTATTATTTAGCCTTCTTACAGATTGAGTGTATTTTGCCTTGTGGATTTCCCTCCTCTAAAGTAGCAATTCACTTCAACTGGTAACGAATAAATCAATGGTTGCTATTTTTGCACATTCCATTAACGGTTTACATCTTTCAAAAAATTTCTGTATTAATATTGCAGACAAGTTCTGTAGAGATTGAGCGTGTCTGTGATAGGGCCGATGAATGTGTTTTGGAGACAGCCGCAGTCAGTGTTGCTCCTGCAAATGCAGGTCCAGAACAACTAATTATACTCGTAGTTTTAAAGAACGGATACAATTCTGATGCAGAAACTCTAAAGAAGATATTCTCTAAGGCCATTCAAACCAACCTTAATCCTTTATTCAAGGTTAAACTCTCAATCTCATTCGTCACTTTATGTAAAACATTATTAAAGCGATAGCTTAAATGACAGACTCATAACATTTTGAGTTCTGAATGAAAATTAAAATTTTAATCTGACTTTGTGATATTAACAACTCTTTTTGTTACTATTACAGATAAGCCTTGTTAAAATCGTGCCTACGTTTCCTCGAACAGCTTCCAACAAGTTACTGAGGAGAGTTTTGAGAGATCAAATGAAACATGAGCTACCAGTTCATAGCAGACTTTAGTGACATTATTAATTTGCAACAGGACATGCGCCAAGATTCATTTCATATGCAAATATTATGATGATAATAAATAATATTCAGTATTAGAAATTACAATGTCTTTACCAGCAAGACATTGAGATTGAATGACATTTGTTAGTGAATGAACTGATACCTGGCTATTGCATAAGAGGTTTTATATATGCAAGAAATGATATCAGTATTTATTACTGATTTATTTATATTATATATTTGTAGTGATTATCAGAGTACCTTTTCATGAAATATGTGAAAAATATTCAGAATTAAATATATAAACAAGTAATTTAGAATTTTTCCGAGAATAGAACTAAATAATCAGATTTAGCTATATTAAGAAATTGGCTTAAATAGTGTTCACGTTATTGTAACTCAGTGAAATTTTGGTTTTTTTTCTTCAAGTTCTCATATGTCCGATTCTGATTTTTGTTGGATATAATCCCTGCTGGGCAGACGATGATGATTTATATTATGTTTTAAATTTTTTATATTCTTTTGAGTAACACACTTGAAAATGTCACTTTTATAGTTTATTAAAGAGGGACCAAATAAAAAATAGACTTAAATAAGTTTTTGGCCCTGTAAATATTTTAAATTTCGTTTTTAATTCCTTTAAAATTTTTCTTTAAAGAATGTTCATTCTAAAAATTTAAATTTTAACTTTTGGTCCCTCGTGGCAAAATTGTAGCTAAAATGATCTCTAATTTCGTCGCTAAATGAAAAACGTCGCTAAAATTGTCGTAAAAACCGTCGCTAAATAAAAAATCATCGCTAAAACTGTCGTAAAAACCGTCGCTAAATTGTAAAAATCATCCCTAAATTGCAGGAGAGACCAAAAGTTAAAATTTAAATTTTTAGGAGGACCATTCTTTAAAGAAAAATTTTAGAGGGACTAAAAACGAAATTTGAGATATTTATAGGGACCAAAAATGTATTTAACCCTAAAAAAATTATTTTTTCCTTTTCTTCTCTCTCTCTTCGCCATTGCAAGTTGTTCTTCCTCTATGCACCTTCAACATCCAAATGACCAAGACTTCTTCTTCGTCTGCCAACTCTTGTCACGTTTAAGCACCAATTTGTAGTTGCAATAGAAATATGAAAACATTTATGTCAAACTCTGTTGAAAACCCTAAAAGGAGATTTTGGAAGTGTCAAAATTCAGGGTTAATGTCTGGTTGCAAGTTGTTCATTTGGGATGATGACGTTGAACAAGATTCACCTAGTGATCTTAGAAGTTCAAAGGCGTGCAACTGCTTATGTTGAAGGATTTAAGGTCCATAGTTAAGGATATTGAGATTGGTAAAAAGGAAAAGATGAATATTAAGTTGGAGAAGGAGAAGAAAAAATCGACCATGTTGAAGCTATTGTTGGTTGTGTTATGGTGATTTTTCTCTTATCACAAGTAGCGGTGAATTCCACTTGTAACATTAATGTATTTTGAAATCGGTCCACATACCATATGATGAATGAAAAATATGTTTTGGCAGAGACATGTTCCTTAGGTGAATGTGCATGAACATGTTCATGAGGCATGCACATGTTCATGAGGTATAAGGTCAACCTCTTGAACAGGTGAAGACATAGTGTAGTTTGGTTGTGAGTCACCAACATCTCGTGAAGCCATTGCAGGTGTAACCTCAATAGTTGGAACATGGTTACTAGCAACTTGAGGTGAGATTTGAGCTTAGGAAGTGAGATCATTGACATTGGGTTGAGGTTGTGTTATTTCAAAAACTGCAAAAAGATCTGCTGCAAGCATTTCAAATTTTTGGTCCACATCACATTATGTTTTAGGTTGTTGTTGAGTTGATGGTTTATCTTGAGGTTGTTATTGTTCAATAGAAGTTTCACCTTTAACATGAGTTGTTTGTTCTGCTACATATCCATGTTGTGTTGTTTGTGTAGCATTTTTCTTTAGTTTTTTTTATGTAAATAGATGATCGCAACTTTAAAAGTCTATGGCTTACACTAACTGCAAGTGCACAGTCGTGTCGCATAGTTTTAAAAGATTGTCGAACCTCAGAAACTATAAATCGATCTATCGTATTCTAAACCTACAGTGTAAAGCTAAAGCTATCAAATAATTTTATTTGGGGGAATTTTTTGAGAAATAAAACTTAAATCTAGTTGAAATATGAATAAAACGGATATCAGTATGCAAGTATCAATTTTAGGTGATCCGAAGGTTTGTTGGTCAACCTTTCCGATTAATGTAAATTCCTTAATTCAGTAAGCAATATTTATTTAAAAGCCCTTATCTCAAACTTCCGTTGTATTGACTTAGACCATGCTATTAAACCCTAACGCACACTTTCAATGTCCCACAAAATGTAAAGACAATTTTTAAAAATAAATAAAACCTAATTCGTTTTAAAGCGCTTCCACTGTATTTAAAACCAATGCCTAGTAATCACTATCCGGTTGAAAACCTCAAACTTCCGCTCTATTGATTTTTAACCTTAGTTCGATTTTACTTCCGTAACAAACCTTTTAAAATTATAATTGAAAACTAAAACCATAAAAAACAATTTTTATAAAATAATATTTGACCAACTAATTTCGGATCCCTTAATTCGATTAACCTACATACTGATATCAAAACAATCTACCCAAACATAATATTTATTTCCAGAGCAGAATAACACATAACAATCAATTAACAAACAACCAATATCATGTTAATAATATTCATGCAAACAATATATTCTAAATATTAAAGCAATTAAAGAAACCTGGAAATAATAAATACTGAAATAAGAACGAGCTTCAAATACGGGAACACTCCACCACAAGCCGATTGAATTTGTTCTTCGAAATAATTAACTAAAGTAACAAAAATAAAGAAATAAAAATACTATGATCTAACGTAAGGTTGGATCTAGTAAAAATTACACAATAGTTTCTGGTGTAGAAACTATTGTGAGAAAAATATATCTGCCTAAAAACTAATGGAAAAGAAATTTGTAGTATTGAAATTTGCTGAACGATGGAAAATAGAAAGATGATTGCAATAAAAAATTTATAATAATCCATGTAACTACCCTTAGAGAATTTTTCGTTGCACATTTAAAGTTTGTTGTTTAGGAAATATAGGAACGAACGCTGACGAAACTGAGGAAATATCGTGCGTTTGAATTTGAGGAAGAGATCGTGGCAGGGGCTACAGCTGGTGGAGCGAGCGCCCTGGGCTACGTGGCAGTGACCACTTGTTGGAGTTTTGGGGCGGGCACCCCTTGGTTGGAGGGAGAGTGGGGCGGACGCCCCTTGGCACAAGGGCACTTGGCCTTGGCTTCATTATAACGAGCGTGGGCTGATTTGTTTGGGCCTTCGTTTGTTTTCGTGTCACTGCTAGCCCATTACTTTTTTTCACCCCTCTTGTGCTATTTTAACCTCCAATCTTCTTTTAGTTATTTTCTACCTATTTCTTCACAATTCCATATTATTTTCTCGAGCATCTCCAAATAGAATGAATACCTGAAACACAAGAGATACCAGTGTAATATTGAAATAAAATAATGTAAATTAAGGAAAAACAATAACATTATTTATGCGAATTAAGTCGAATAAACGCTATAATTTCACGTTATCAATAGAATGAGGCAATCAATATCACTTACAAAAAATGAGTAAGAATACATATTTGAGCTAAGTTAATACCTTTCTTTTCACAATAATCAAAAACCCACAATTGCCCATGCAAACTACTCGCACTCTAACCTTGTCACTTTTCACATACTTTATCTTTCTTCCGTTTAATACTAGCCATTCATTAATTGCCTCCTTAAATTCAGGCAGTAATACAAACTTCAAACCAACTTTGAACTTGTAGTCATTGTCTAACTCATTCATCTTAAACCTAGGATATTTTGTTCCTTTCTCTTTATCTGATGCATCAGAATCACTACTCCCAAGATCATCACTTACATAATTAGTTTCAAGGCCTTCATTATCAACACTAAACCGACTTGATGAACCTCCATTTTCATCAACATATCTTATCTTTGTTGGAGTTGTCATGTGTTTCCTAGCTATCTGCTTAACCCTTCCAGCTAGTTTGTCTACAACATCAAATCCATCATCCAAGCCAATGGACCTTTCATCCTCACAGTCCTTAAATGATAAACCATTATAATCATTATCATTACTATCATCTCCTTCAACACCATCAACATTTGCATCAACATTTTTAGTATCATCCTCAAGATTTACATTGGCAGATTCATCAACCTTGGCAAATTCATCAATATTTTCATATTCATCAACATTTAGATTGACAGCAATAACATTACCATCAACATTGACATTTCCAGCATTAACATTATCAACACCCTCAATAACATTATCAACTTCAATATCATCCACATTATAAGCAACAACATTATCAACTACAACAACTCTATGTTCAACAAATAAGCCCACACCGCAACTAGTTTCAACAACTTTTTCATAAACCTCAGCATAATCAATATCACTAACCATCTTTTTTTATGCTTACTCGGAATAATGTTATACCACCATAGCCAATAATCAGTGGACTCAAGATTGCAAATTTCTTTCACAATATCAGTAGCTTTAAAGAGACTTCATCTATTAGGGTCAATGTCTACTGTATATTCATCCCCATCTATGTAGTATACGACACTGTCCCTAACAAACTCCCCCCAAAATGAATGTTCACCGTAAATGTCATACATGGAAGATTGGATTAGCTCGCTCAATCCCAATTGTAACTTTGTCACTCATAGTCTCCTTACCTAGACAAACGTTCTTATCAACTGCCTTCTCCTTCTTTGAGCTCTGACTAAAATGATTTCTAATTTTGAAATCCTAATTTACAGGGACTAAATCAAAAAGAGGGAAATGCATTTTGATGAAATATTTTGGGGGGACAGAAACTATATATCCACACGTGTTAATGACAAGAATAAAACAAATGCTAAAACATAAGTCAAGTCATCATTGTCTTCCACCTCATCGTTTTTTAATGGATCACTAACAGTAGGGACCAACGCCAAAGAGAATTGAACACATGTGGACTTAGACAAAAAAATTTTGGGATGAAAATTAAAATCTCGCTAACTTACAGGGACAAAACCCCTATTAAATCTAAGAAATTTGATCAAAAATCTGTAAGATAATTCTTCAGACAATATCTCTTACTCAGATGTAGCAATATCTAAATGATATTTTTTGAGACAAAAATATCGTTAAGAAAATTATTTTATGCAAAACTTTAGTCAAAATCCGCAGAAAATCATGAGAAAAAATCAATATAAGGCCTATAGTTTTGAGTAGAACTTCCACCTAGGGTGTTTTAAAAAAAAAAGATTTTATTTATTTAATATTCTTCAGAAAAAGATTAATTTGTTTTTTAAATATACTTTTTATAAATTGTAAGGTTAATTTTGATATGCTATAAAATAATATATATTAAAAATTAAAATATAGTTAAAATTATAATTATTTTTTGTGTATTTCAAAAATAATTTTTATAAGTTTATTTGAAATATGTTTAAATTTTAAATAATTTTTAAATTTTAATATATAAAAAGTTATATTAAAAAGGTAAAATATCAAATAATATTTAAATCAATTTATTAGTTGAAGTTTTTATTTATTTAAGATTTTATAAAAATTTTAAACAAAAATATATAATACTATAAAAATTATTTAATAAAAAGAAAACAAAATCCTTTAAGCTAAAGACTTTCTACATCTAAAAAGCCATTCGAAGTCATCTAGTATATTGTGTTTATTTTAATATAATAGAATGTCTCTGGTCAAAATTAAATATATATAATGGGTTGTCTGATATTTATTAGTTGGAGTTTAATAATGTATGATATCACTTAATTGTTTGAAAATAGCGTATTTTTTAAAGTGTAATTGTTTTTTAAGTAGTCTATGTGAAATTTTAGCTTTTTGAAGATGAATAAGCGAATTGTCATGGATTCAACAATATCAAATTGGCTCGGATGGTAAGAATTGGCTGGCACAATGATAGGTCGTGGGTTCAACTCTTATGGCCAATGCAAAAGATATTTGTGGCGAATAATATGTAAGTTTGTTAGTCTTAGACATTTGTGATGGTCCAAAAACGTGCATGTCAATAAATTGGTGACTCAGAATGCTTGTCACCATCGTATGCAATTATACGCCTCTATAAATTGTTAGTCTTAGACATCTGTGATGCCCAATCCAAATTCGTGCATGCCAATAAATTGGTGACTCAGAGTGCTCATCACCATCAAATGAAATTATAAGGCACATGATCACGCAAGGATGACTATAACCGTTCACACTATATAAAGTCAAGCACACACCATTTCAGGCATTGTAGATAAATATTAATCAATGAAGAATATAAATTTAGCTAGGATTGAGCAATTGATCTAAATTTCTTTAGGTGATTTTGTTGTGGCCGAATTATATACCAAAACCTCATAGTGGAAGATCAAAATTTGTATGCATTAGGTTTTCTTGATTTGATAAGAATTACATGTTATAGGGTTCGAGAATTCATAGTTATTAATATTGTTAAAAGTTAGGCATTATTAGATTAAGTTTTCCAAAGGACCTCATTGTTGATTAAGCAGTTAAATTGAAATTCTAGATTGTTTACGTTAAAGTTTTTCAATTGCGTAAAAACTCTTTTTTAAAATGATTTTCACCATTAAAGATTTTGTAAACCATCTATGTTTTTTAAAATATAATTGAAAGGAATTAGTCTATCTAACATTCCAACCCCCTTATATACGTTTATCTGCCATATTCAACCAAAAATTGGTATCAAAAGAAGGTATATTAATAAGGATTAACAACCTCAAAAGTTATTGAATATGGTGCAAATTGATTCGAAGGAAGCGTATAAAAGATCTTCCATTTTTACTGGTTAAAATTACACATATTGGATGGATTGTAAATATGGTGCAAATTGATTCGAAGGAAGCGTATAAAAGATCTCCCATTTTTACTAGTTAAAATTACACATATTGGATGGATTGTATGTAAGCGTGCCTTATGTATGTGAATTTTATAATTATGGATTGCTACATAATAAAAAACTTTTGTTCCTTTAAAATTTATTGTTAAGAAAGCACCAAAGAAATATAATGATAATGAGAATAAGGTGTCTTATGATTTAAGGGTGAGAAAGGAAATTTATTAAGTTAGAAAGTAAAATCCTCCAAAGAAGTGTGATGATAAAAAAAGAAGAAAGGAAAATAGTATGTTATGAGTGCAGTAAACTTGGACACTTCAAAATTGATTATCCATGTTTGATGAAGTGCAAATGCAAGAAACTATTCAACAAGATGAAGGAAAAAAATCCCAAAGGTCATATAGTGTACATAACTTGGGAAGAAGATGAAGAATCATTCTCTTAGGATAACAACTCAAATGAGGTCTCAAATGTGTTACACCATATGCATGTGTTAGGGGGATAATCCACTGTTAGGGGAAAAATTCTGAGGAGGGAGCATGTTGCTTGGGACACACCTTTGTGAGAGATACACCACATCCCCACCTAAAATCTTAAGGTGATAGGTGTGTGGGTTCTCCCACTTATAAAGTGTTCATTCTTCCTTTTTCTAACCAATGTGAGACTTCTTCCTCACACTTGATTCTCAACATTCCCCCTCAAGTGTGAGTCACAATGCTCCCCTTCATGTGAAAACTTTCTCTTTCACATACACTTGTATCACCGTTGGCACCTCCAACGGAACACCTTCTAACCACCCCTACGGGAAGTGTTCCAACGGAACACCTTCTAACCACCCCTACGGGAAGTGTTTAGGTACAAGTTAGCCGGTCCCTATCTCAAAACTAGGCTTTGATATCACTGTTAGGGAGAAAATTCCGAGGAGGGAGCATGTTACATGGGATACACTTTTGTGTGAGAACACCACATCTCCACCTAAAACCTTAAGGTGATAGGTGTGTGGGTTCTCTCACTTATATAGTGTTCAATCTTCCTTTTTCTAACCAATGTGGGACTTCTTCCTCACACTTGATTCTCAACAACATGTTGAGGTCTTAAGTGCTTTTAAAAAGATATTTCTCGAAAGAAAAACTATTTTAAAACTTGAGAAAGAAAGCTTAAAACTTATGGGTGCTCTTGAGTCCTTGAAAGTTGACCGTGTATCTCTAATGAATTATTAGTTATGTGTTCCTCATACTTTAGAAGAAAAGGTAGAGTTGTCTTCATCAAAATATAGTATTTGGAAAAGTTTGACTTCACATATATGTCTTCAAGTTGATTATCATCATTAGAGAGTTGATAAACCAAACACTAGAAAATCTTGAAACAAAAGTCTTCACTTGAACATCGTTGGATGAAAAAGTCAACTTCGAAGAGATTACTTAATTTCTAGAGCATCTTCAACATGATAGTTTGATAAATCATATGAAAGCACTTCGACCACTTGAGCTATCTTTTAAAAATAAGGACTTCACTAAATATTATTAGATATCAAGTGTTGTCATCATAAAAACCAACTAGTTAATTGCAACTTCGCAACTTTAAATTACACTGACAATACCTACGGGCATACAAATTCACACACACAAAAAAAAATTCTCCATAAATACTTCCCTAAACATGTCAATATTTGTCCTATTAAAATTCAACATATTAGATGCAATGTAATTGGAATCTTAGCTGTAGCACTCAACTTTTATGATGTAACAATAATCTTTATTAATATAGTCATTTTACAAAGTAGTAATTTTTAAAGTTATATTTCAAATAGAAGTATACGTCCCCATTTAATTTAATCCATTTAAAAATTCAAACAATAAACCCAATTAATTTTTTAGACTAATATTTTGTTTGAAAATTTGGAAGGAAATGGGAGAAAGGGAGAGGAGAACTTTGAAAAATATGAAAGATTGAATGAAAAGAATAGAAAGATCTTAGTTGAAATTAGGGATGTCAATGGGGCGGGGCGGGACCGGGGGGACACTTCCCCATCTTTTTCCCGCCATCAAATTCATTCCCCGTCCCCGTCCCCGATCTCCGTCACGGAGGAATTTCTATCCCCATCCCCCGTTCCCCGCGGATCCCCGTTCCCCGCGGGGATCCCCATAGATCCTACATTTATTCATTAATATTTTATTTTTTTAAAATATTTATATTTTCTATAAAAATAAAAAGCACAAAGAATTCACATATTTATTATGTTATTAAAAAATACTAGTATTTGACATTTATTATTTTTTATTAAAAATACTAATGGAACACAAAATAATAATATTTTTTTTATAAATTTCTATAAAATGCTATAAAATTCAACAAAATGAACTATAATACTTTTTAAAGTAACAATATGCCTAAACAACTAAAAAAATCCAACAACATAATTAACTATATATATTAAATTAACTATATTAAAATAATAGGCGGGGCGGGGTCCCTGCGGGGCGGGGGGTGTATTCCCCGTCCCCGTCCCCGAAATGCTCTCGGGGGAATTTTTCTCCCCATCCCCGCCCCCACGGGGGAAAATTCCTCATCTTTGGGGTCCCGAACGGGGCGTTCCCCGCGGGGATCCCCATTAACAGGTCCAAACTGACATCCCTAGTTGAAATGGTGTTATAGAGAATTTTTTTTTTTCATAACATCAAAACCCTTTATTTTTGAAAAAATTCGAAATTTACATTGCGGAGGATTTTAGAGATTTTGAAAGGTTTAGAATTTTTTTTTAAATATAATTTTTATAATTATAATATTTTAAAAATTAAAAATACATTAATAATAAACAATATTTTATTATTTTAAATAAAATATTTTTTTCAAAAATATTAAAAAAAAATTATATTTAAAAAATATTTTTTTCAAAATTTTCTCTTCCCCATCCTTTCAAACTCCAAGAATAAAATTTTAAGATCTCACTCGAATGCTAGATCTGTCTTCAAGTTTCAATTATTAAATTAATCATATTTTAAAGTCAACAACTCTTTTCTTTTTTTGGTCATGTATTTTTTCCTTTTAGACTATGCTATAATAATTATGAAGTGAATAAAATAAAGATTAATATAATTTTAAATTCTAGAAAGATAGACAAACTGTCAAAGAAATGTCGGGAATAAAAAAGGGATCATCATTTTCTCTATTAATGTGAAGTTGATATTTTGAAGATAGTGTTGTGAGAGGAGGGGAAAAGCTCGTGGCAGATGCAGACAATGGATATGATGAATAAAATGGGTTTCACACTTCAAACTCTTTTGGTCGCTTTCTTGTAACAAACAAATTCAAATCAATAACAAAAGAAGTTTAAACGCTAAGAATTCAGTGAATAGTCTCTCCTCCAATCACTCTCACAATCCCCACACAATGGCTAAACTCACTATTCGAAAACATCAATTTAGCTTATTAATTAAATGTAGTTCTTTGTAATAGTTAGGGAATAGCGTCGGTAGGTCAAGCCTACACTAGCTCAAAGATACTTTTTTACTTTCTTTTCTATTATTTGGGATGCTAACAATTTTTTAAATAAATTATCATGCATATTAATCGTAAATTTTTTAATTTTCACACCCTGCTAATTTTGTCTTTGATTTTATTAATTTTGCCCTTGATTTTGTCTAAAAATCGACTATTAAATTGCAGAGAATACAAAGAAAATAGAAGTTGAGTCTGGGCGTGTATTTGGGCTCACTGGGCTATAAAACCGCCCATGAACTGTTTGTTCTTAAACATTCTCCTAGATATTATTGTAGAGCTAAACACGCTCAATCATACAATTTCGTTCAAGGAAATTTTTCAACCACCTCAAACAATCATCCTCCTTATATTTTCCGCCTCTTCATTACCTCTCCATTACGCCTCAACGAACACATAATCCCAGTAGTTATGTTAACCCTACACCTATCTTAAATTCATTGATTAGAGTAACAGCTTAGCATTTTAGTTAAATTGAAAAAATTCTCTCTTATATATTTTTAATTTCAATAATCTCTATCATGAAAAAGAATAACACCTTGAAACAAAGAACTTAGACTTTAACGAAGTGAGTTCTAACCCATGATCCTTCCAAAAGGAAGTATAGAGATCAACCATACTTTCTTAAGGATATCATTAACAAATCAATCAGAAGAGTCATCCTCATTAGACCTAACGAGAGACACACATTTCTACCAAGTAGAAGAAGATCGAAACCCCAATATCTTTCCGTTCGAAGAGAGGAAATCACTAAGGACCCACACTTAGCAACAAGAATATCATGTCACGCGCCCAAAACACATTTAAGCAACCTCCATCTCTATTTAACCAAAAATAATATATTAACCATTTAATTGTCCTTAACTCATACCCCTAATTTACTCTTAGATTTACAAACATTATCCTATTAAATCCAAAAAATCTTAAATCTTCCTTTCACTATTCCCCTAAGAAACCTTCTTAGTAACCTAAAAAGCTTCACCCAAACCTTCACAAGCATCTTCAAAAAGGAAAAAAAAGATAGTAATAACATTAAACACAAAATTAAAAGAACTATGAATCCCAAACTAACATATCTATACTTTTCAATAACAGAACTTCATGGTCAGCAAATTAACTAAAGGATCCCAAATAGATTTTCGCCTATATTAGCCCCTACTGACAAATCAAGGTACTTTAAAGGAATATTTTCAATCCAATAGTTAAGAAAAATACCTAATAGAGGTTAGAATGACATGATCTATGTTAACCCTTATAAGACGACTATTAAAGAAAGTAACCCAAAGCCTTGAAGCCAATTCAAGCCCTCCAAGAAATACTCCACACATTTTCTAAAGCAGGATCCGCCACAAGGAGTGTATCATTTTCATATTGAAGACGAACTACCATAAAATTAGACGATTCCACCATAAACTAGGGTAAAGACTAATCTCTTTGCGTTATAAAATAAGCCACAAAGTTTATCACCCATAAGTAGGAAAATAAAACGAGCTAGTAAGTACCTTTATTTCAAACCCCTTTAGATGATAATTTATTGAGTTGGACACCTATTAATCGACGACATAAGATTACCAACAAACATACAAGCTTTAATCCAAGTCATCAACTTCTTATTAAAACCAAATCTGATAAACATATAATTCAAAAACCTCTAACTAATTAAATCATACTTTTTTCTCAAAATTCAACTTTAAAATGAGACATGCCTTCTTTTGATAAAGTCAATCACCTCATTGACAACCACCACTTCATCAACCAACAATCACTCTTTAAGAAAAACTGATTGATTAGGAAAAAAGTTTGTCTATCACTAGCTCAACTCTAGTGGCGAACACATTAGCCACCAACTTATACAAAGATCCCACCAAAGAAATTTGTATAAACTCACCCAAATGGTATGAGATTTAACCTTAGGATCAAAGTCACAAAGTTGGGTGTAAACTACGAGATATATTACAAAACAATGAAATTGATCAAATATCCCTCAATCTTCTCTAACAAGATACAATAACCATTTTAGAAAAGAGGTATTGAACTCACCCGAGCCTGGTATTTTGTTATCCTCACACTAGGACACAACACAATCTAACTTCTGAAGACTAAAAAGAGTAGTCCAAATAAGACTATCATGTTTTAAAAGAGGACAAAGAAAACAACATTGAGACGCGATCTATCAATAATCAACTCTTTAAAAATGTCAAAGAAATGCTTAACAATCTCTTGCCTAATGTGTTTGAATTGGCGGTGGACAAAATTGATTCTAACAAATTTGAGTTTGGTAGAATTGAGTTTAGTAGAAATGGTTTATGTTTGGATACGTTTATATAAAAGTGAGTTGAACAATAAATTTTAGTATAAAAATCATTCAGAATCAATTCTGGAGGCAAAAACTACAAATTTTAGCTTCAAGTAGAATCAATTTTGGAGACAGAATCAATTCTACTTTTAATCAATCAAACATCTTAAAATCTTTCAGAATTAATTTTACACCTCTAAAATTGATTCTAAGTGTTTCAAAAACCAATCGATTGAACTATGCTATTAGACATTCAGAGTCAAGATTACATTTTGTCTACCTTTAATATTTACAAAAGCATAAAAGTAGACAAAGTTGATGTCGCCTTCCCTAAACCAGTTAGTTATATCTAATTCTTTGAAACAATTGAGAATCTTGAATCCTTAATAGGAACGATATATTCAGAATCACTTTAAATATAAACTTAGTCTCCTAAACATATAAAATCCAAACATCAACCTATAACCCACATTATTCACTACCTCTTTAAATGACAGTTTTATTCCAAATTTTTAGAAGCAATTTCTACGTAACCAAAATTTGCCAACCATAAATATTAGTATCAGTCTAGATTGACTATAGGATGTCAAATAAATTCTAATATATTGTGAATAAAGTGAAGACTTTAATATTTTTTTTATGGGACCTAGAGAAAAAACTTCTTTCCTTCCCTATTCATAAAGAAATTCAAAGGTAAGCACACAAATTTAAAACATTTATTCTATTATGGTTTCCCCTTTCAAACTCTTTTTGTTTCAAACAAATGTGTAAATTCGAGACATGAAGTGAATAAATCTTTGTAACTAATAAGTGATTTGTGTATACAAAAAATTCAAATGTTGTTGACATTATTGCTTTTATAAACTAATGTTACAAAGAAAGAGTAATAGTATTTTATAAACATTGTAAACTAGTTGATTAAAAAATTAACATTGTATTAAAATTTATCCTGAATTTATTGAATGACCATATTAGATATTACTATGATCGAATGGGGACATCTATTATCTGATTAGTCAATTTATAAATAAATAAAAAAGAAAATGAGCAATAAATAGTATAAATAACTTGAGACGCCAGCATAGCATGCATATAATATATAGCAACATGCTAATATGAATATCTATCCCCCTAAAGTTCTAGAAGATGTTTCGCTTTCAGTTTGAAGCTATGAAATTAAAGATGATATAGACATTTTCCTGAATCCTGATCCTATCCGATAAATACAAGAAAAATGTCTTTGTTTCTATGAAATCTTTCTGTAGCATCATTCACGTGAAGGTGTAAAACTATCATTTTTGCAAGTTGGTTGGCCTATTTATGCTAACTGACTCTATTGTCTCAACATAATGAAATTGGTAGCTACCCCACCCAAATTCAATTTAATTTTATAATGGTAATTTCTTTCTACAGCTTGTATCCTTCTCAAAGATCTATTGGAAAAAACTTAATATTTTAAGAATTCGTAAGTGTATATACAAACGTATTATCAATGTGATTTTTTAGATTTATTTTATATGTGTATTTGCGAAGTTACTTGTTAGCTGATTTCGTAAGTGCATATGCGAATTCATATCTGAACAGAACAATTAACATTATTCAACATAATTCTTATCATTCATTCAACAAAAATTTAAAGAAATTACATGATTAATTATGCAGAAAATTAAAAATTACATATTGTTATAAATGGGAAGTTAAGGACGGTTCAACATCTTGATAACATCTGTTGCCGATCTTTGAAGTCTCACATCCATCTCAATCGGACCCTTGAAAGAGTATTGTTGAAAGGTGTTCCACATAACCTCTAAATTGTCATCGTTCTTGAGCTCAAACGAGATGAATTTTATGTTTCCTTTAGTGTCAAGTGAAGGTGAACGAAACTCAAGTTTGACCACCTTTCGATTCTCTAGATACTACAACAGAGAATGCACTATCGTAATGAGCTAGATGAATGTCATGTCCTGCGAGAACCTGAATTGAAGTGGCAACTGCGCACCACTGAAGTAGACAAAAGAAAGGTGTGAATATATTTGTGTCATTTCTAACTTTAATTTGTGATGGAGAATGAAATGATTTGGAGACTCAATATATAGGCAATTTGGAGTAATATAGACAAGAAAATCTTATTAGGACTTAATTTGCAAGTGTCCACGCGAATTACCCATATTTTTTTACATAAATAAAGAGAATTCGCATGTGCACTTGTGAAGCCACCACGTTTTTTTTATAAAAATAGGAGGTGAATTCGCATATGCATGTGTGAATTATGCCTTTTGTTATTTCTTTTAAGAATCTAAGGTTTATTCGCAAGTGCACTTGCGAATTCTGCAAAAACAGAACCATTGTTTGCACTAAAGAGACATGAAAAAATAAATAATTGTAAAACTAAATATAGATAATATGTTATATATGTATTGAAACTTATAGATTTTATAATATGCTCCACACTACAATTAAAAAAAGATTCGATTACATTCTCAAATGCACACAAAAAATTGTCGCCACTTAAATCTAAAACCAGATCTTTCTTAGATTTCTTCCAATTTGATTCTCTCTCAAGCTCCATCAAATTGATGAACTTCATCATTCTATCCAAAAATTAATCCGGCCAATTTTCTGTCTCTTTTTCATGATGTTCCATCCATTCCATGGATGTGGCCAGAATAGGACAATCTGGTGTCAAATAAACATAAACAAAATGACACGATCTAAGGTACCCAATATACATGATGGATCTTTAGGCGGGATAGCCCGAAGAGGAAAAACGTATTTTGAAAAACCATACATCGTCAAGTCGATACACATCAGCTCATATGCACTTGCTATAAGTTGTCCCATTTCGGGAAACACATCCACTTTTCATCCGGTGCGTGAATGGTAACACTTGGAGCAAGAGCATGGTGAGCTTTATTAGACTTGTCCGTCGTCACATATATGTGAGTGTAAAGTTCCATATGTGTCGTCAACTCAGAAATAAGTGTTTGGCACAAAAGAGTGTGTTTTTTCTCTCCTTGACCAAGCAACTCGGATACAGACTGATATAGTCTGAGCTCTCTTTTTAACACTTGTTTTGAATTTTGGGGTTGGCGAATTTGGTAATATTTCATCAACAACTTCGTGGTAAGAAGGAGAACGCTTTGTTGTGTTGTCAGCGTGTGAAGTTTTCACCTTCTTAGGCGCACCTTTAGTTTTCACCGGTTGCGAGTGGGGTTTCAAATCAGTTATTTCTGGAAATGCAACTTTTCTCAAGTGTTCTTTAATGTGCAACTTTGTAGCATCACCCGCTGTAGACAATCAATCCATTATGACTTCCAACTCGGTTGTGATAGTTATGTTGGATTTACCTTCCTTTGTCAGCTCGTAGTCATCAAATTGAAGTCTTTTCCAATGAGTGCAAACCTCATCCATATGTATGGGAGAATTGGTCTTAATTTTTTTTTGAAATAATGCAAGCACATGGAAGCATGTAAGTCGTCCTTATAGTACATCCACATTTCAAACTATCTGGCCCCATAGTTTCTGCTAGTTTCGATTCATAAAAAATGAAATTCAATCACGCCCGAGATATATTGTGAACCAACTGCGAATACAGAGTGTTGTCTTTGAATATGTGTTCCAATACAATTTTTTCCTACCAAATGTTGTTTGAATTTCATTATGTTGGTTTTGGAGAATTTGGTTCACAACGCCCCATTCTCTACAAAGGTCTCCCTTACTATCACCCGACCACTTCTTCAACGTTGCATGTGCATATTCCTCTCTATTAGTTGTTGTGTTCCCTAAATATCTAACATGATCCGTCCAAGCTAGCAGATACAACTTTCTCTTTCACCTGATCAAGAATAGTGGACTCAACGTATTTCAAAAATTGGATATTCGACACACACGTTCCTAAAGTGTACCACATTCTCAATATACAACTCTTCTATAGCAGAATTAAGAATGTCAGTCCATGCACCCATTATTTTTTCAACCACAACACCAAATTTGATCACTTGTCTGTCTTCACCCTTTTTCTCTTTGGTGCCAACCGCTGTTGTACCCTAAAATTCATCCTTTTCAATTTTAATACGAATTAATTTACATTTAACTCTTATGTGCATTGCATACATGTTTTTTGTGCATTAACCATGGGACGAAGTCATACTTTCGTGCAAGATCGTTAGAAAGAGCTATTATTCAGTCAGACAGTGGTTAAAGTAGAAAATTTTCTTCTTTGAGGTTGAAAATATTTTGTGGCTTCCCATACACCTCGATCAATGTTCAATTAAGTCATCACCATGACAAGGTCTCGTGTATTCCAACACATCTCAAATGATAGAGAAATCCAAGCGTTTTAGTTGATTTACAATGGTTCGGATTAGAGACAACGGTTTCGCTGGTTCAAACTCAAAAATTCCCAACTTTCGGCTGGAATACTATTCTGAAGTGGTTCCACTGACATTGGAATCGCGTTGGTAGTTTCTACATTTCATATGTTCGGACCAAGATCCTATTCATGCCAATTTGATCCGCTATCGCGCACGGATCAAAACGAGTGTTTTGTAAAACTGTAGATAGCGACAATGACTCGAGTCGTATCACAAGGATTCTTGTATGAATTAAACAAATAAAATAAATTTTGGGATTTGAGTTTGGATTGAAAATAACAAAAGCAAAATCACGAGTTTGATAACAATTATAATTAACACATTAATCTATTGCGTTCGGTTTTCCACTTAAGCAAACACAAGGGCAATCACGAGTTTGATAACGATTATAAATAACAAAACTGCAATTGATATTACATGATAGATTCATAATCTCCGAATTAAGCAAACATACATTCTATTTAGAGAGTAATATTTTTGTTTTGAACGGTTGTAATGGAGAACTAATCGCCTCACAGTTAATCTGTTGTAATTGGTTTCTGCTCTCACTTTAAGGTTCTTGTATTTTCTAATTAATCTATTTTCTTTCAGTTCTTCTCTTTAATATATTAATTATATATCGATTCTAACAATAAATTAGTATATATATATATATATATATATATATATATATATATATATATATATATATATATATATATATATATATATATATATATATATATATATATATATATATATATATATATATATCATTTTTAAATTAATAACTTATAAATGTCAATAATTTGTTTACGTTGAAAAATTACAAAAAATTATTAACGTGAGAGATAAAACTCTGAACTTTCATTCTTATATCTTTATTATTCATTTAAATTTAATATTATATGTTATATTAATATTTTTAATAAATATTTAATCTTTTATTAAAATATCACATTTATATTTATTTTTACTGTTTCTAAATAATAATTATTTTAAAATATTAATACAAAACTTATTATTTTATATTTTAATATATCGTTATTAATTAAATTTGGGTGCGATTTTATTTGGTTCGGTTGACTTTTAGAAAAATTTGAACCAAATCAATGCAGTTTGGTTCGGTTTTAACAAATATTTTATAGAATATATATATATATATATATATATATATATATATATATATATATATATATATATATATATATATATATATATATATATATATGACAACACAACTTTGTATTTAGTCATTCATACACTACTAAATAAAAACAAAATTCATCATATTTAAAAACTAATTTCCCATTTAATGTTTACAAATTAGATTATAAAAATGTGGAATAACAAACATCAATAATAGTATAAAATAAAAAAATATTATAATTAAACAAAAAATAAAAGAGATGAAAAATTGATGAAGATGAAAAGAAAGAAAATAAGAGAGTAGAGATCAGAGAAGAAGACACGCGATAAAAACGAAATTGAAATAAAGAACATTTACATAAAAATGAGAAGTTGAAAAGGAAAGAATATAATATAGAAGAATAAATAAGATGTATATGGCGAATAATACGCGATAATGTTATGAGAGATTTGTGAAGACAGAGACTAAAGCCTTATGTGTAAGGATGAGAAAATTCTTTGTAATCATAAGGTAAAGATATAATATGTTTAAGTTTGAGTTGAATGTGAATTAAATAAAAAAAATTAGGTTGTAACATAATGCAGTTTAATTCGATTTATAAAATACAAACCGCAAATAAAATTGAACAGTACAATTTTGTTAACAGACATTTCAAATACATCCGAACTAAATATGATTTTTTACGATTTTAATTTGATTTGATTTGATGTGATCTGTAGTTTTTTTGTTAGATTGGTTTAATTTTGAAGATTGTTACACCATGCTATTAAATTCATTTTTTTTATAAAAATGTATTAATTAAATTATTAAAATCATTTCGATTAATTATTTTTGTAAAACCCTCGTATATAAAAACTTTAAGGAGCGATTTTGTTGAGACATAAAAAAGGGTACAAAATGAAATGCCTTTTTAAGAGGTGAGTAAGTACATAGCAATGATAGCATGAATGAGGTCTTGTCGCACTCTTCATGAATGCACTCATGCAAGCTTCCCTACACACGTATGCAACCTTATCCATTTATTGTACCCGCCTGTCTGTCACGCGTAGGGTAACCTATCTATCCGTATAAGGCCAAACAACTCTTAGTATAAAAGTAAAGAATCCAATAACGCTATGTATATCCATTATGTTTCTTTTTTTTTTTTTTTTTAAATTTTCTTAAAACATTGTAGCAAAATTTATAACTTTTCAAAACTCATACTTTGTTTGGTTTGATCAATTATTAAGAATCTATTTAGAAATTAAAATTATCATAATTCATAAACTGTGTCAACATAAAAAAAAAATAAACTTTTGTATAGTATTCTCAATTCAATGTTACATATTAGAGCAACACACTATTAATATAACGAAATTATATAGAATATTTTGAAGTTATTTTCAACGCTTTAATAAATTATTTCTGATCATCTACGTATTACGCACGTGGAAAGACAACTTTCAAACATAAAAGGTGAGTGGTCATGATTCATTATAAAAAATATAAGAAAAAGATTGAGTAGTCATAAACATCATCATCATGCATTCAATACACATCATTCATCAACACATCTTACTCATCGATATATCATAATAGCTAGGGATGTCAGTTTGGACCTGTTAATGGGGATCCCCGCGGGGAACGCCCCGTTCGGGACCCCAAAGATGAGGAATTTTCCCGTGAGGCGGGATGGGAGAAAAATTCCCGAGCATTCGGGACGGGGACGGGAATACACCTCCCCCGCCCTATTATTTTAATATAGTTAATTTAATATATATAGTTAATTATGTTGTTGGATTTTTTTAGTTGTTTAGGCATATTGTTACTTTAAAAAGTATTATAGTTCATTTTGTTGAATTTTATAGCATTTTATAGAAATTTATAAAAAATATTATTATTTTGTGTTCCATTAGTATTTTTAATAAAAATAATAAATGTCAAATACTAGTATTTTTTAATAACATAATAAATATGTGAATTCTTTGTGCTTTTTATTTTTATAGAAAATATAAACATTTAAAAAAAATAAAATATTAATGAATAAATGTAGGATCTATGGGGATCCCCGCGGGGAACGGGGATCCGCGGGGAACGGGGATGGGGATAGAAATTCCCCCGTGACGGAGATCGGGGACGGGGACGGGAATGAATTTGATGGCGGGGAAAAAGATGGGGAAGTGTCCCCCCGGCCCCGCCCCGCCCCATTGACATCCCTAATAATAGCCAGGGCTGACCTTGGCTCTGGTCAACAAGGTTCATGGCCCAGAGCCTCCAGGGGTCTCAAAATTATTTTTTATAAAGTATAAATATGAAATAAATATATCAATATTTTTTGCTCAACTTAATGTGTAGTGTAAGCTAGTTAGTGTAGTGGTAAAAATCTTTTTTTAATTAAAAGTCAATGGTTTAATCCTTGGTGCCTACACACTTATTATTTAAATATATTATTTTTTAAAAATTCAAAATGTAGTATTATTTCTCTACCTTTCTTTTTATTGGGGCCAATTTTAAAAACTGCCACAAGGCCTCCAAATTGTCGGGGACGACCCTGATAATAGCACACAACATCTTTCATCATCAATTTGTCATATATTCACATAGTTCACAAATATTAGCACATCACACTCACCAATATAAATCATGCAATGTCACATAGAATGTTAATGCAACAATACTGACACAATGCATGTGGTACCAAAATTTATGAGCACCTGACTCATCACCCTCTAAATAAACCTACTATAGGATTGACTCCCTCTTGGAACCAGAGCACAATATAAATTGTTACCATTCAACATAGTAACGCTTCACTAAATACCCAAAATAGGATCTAGCAACTCACACCCAACCCACACAATGGAATTGAGGCTCAACACGGTGTGTAACAACGTCTAAAAATGCTACGAATACATGATGCACAACAACGTCATTTAGAACAATTCAACCACGACTAGTCAAGTGCGCCGTCATCCACATAATATCATTGCATAATCATCATCATATAGCATATATACATATTAACATACGCATCATCCAAACATAATCATAAACAACATCAAATACATCACAACAAAATTATCACAACTATATAACAACTTTATACCAACTTCATAGCATCGTCAAATTCATACATTAAGAGCATAACATCTTAGCATATTAAACATACAATAATTCATAAATCATAGACACACAGGCACTGGAATAATTTATCAAATAACTCATATCATTTTGTCATAATATAGTTCAGTGTGTTAGCTTTCTAATGCTTCAAACGGTGCGTTAAACAGAGTCATGAAACTCAAGTTATGGCCTCTCAAAGTTGCTGCCATGGTTGCTCGCCTGAGGCTCGCCCGACGATGCTAGAGACGCTCATATATCCTGGTGCTCGCCCAACATTGTTGAGGTGACATAACATCTCTCTTACATTTCCAGGTTCCACCATTCCCCTCGCCACATGTATCGCTCAATGACGTTGGGGTGACATGATCGCCCCAAGCTCGCATCATGCTCGCCTTGCGAAGATCATGATTCTGCACTTCACGGTTTGCAATCTCGCCTCTGTCCAGACCCTTCAAGCTCTAATTTTGGTCATCATACTTAACCCAAATGCATCACAAACATTATATAATTTGTATTAACAACAACCACATTATATACACCTTATAGGTTCAATTTATGGTATCTCTATTTCATCAATATCACTAATTTCATCATGCAATTCATCACACTTTTCACCAAATCAACATACAAGACAAAACCCCACCACTATCTTAACCCTCTATCGATCATAATAAACTGAGATTAAACCCCTTACCTAAATTTATATCAATTGATTGTCTTCCCTCGCGTTGTACATAATCCTCCTTTGAGCCCTAGCCTTTTCTTCGTGTTTTCTCCCAATTTCACGATCGTATAGACTGAACTTTCTCTTCCTTATTTTCTCTTTTTATCCCTTGGACCCTTTCTATACTATTAATTTTATGTCCCCACTTATCACCTCATATTACCACCATGCCCTTATTATCTCTACACATCAATTATTCTATTTTCATCATTTATTATATTAATAAGCTAAATAGGGTTATTATTTAAATAACTCTAAATAATATAAACTATATTATAACATCTAAATAATTAAAATAAAATTATCTAAGTCTAAATTATTCTAATTAGCACCTTAACCACACTACCACACAATATACTACACATATCACATGTATTCTAAATCTGGGGTGTTATGCAAAGCCACTGTGTAACTCTTAAGGGAAGGAATTTGGGTTTCTCTTCTCTTCATCTTCAAAGTAGCATGAAAATAGTTGTTGTTTCCGTCACCTAGATGGAGCCAATCAACTTTGGATTTTTGTATAAAAATTTGTTCTTAGATATTGCTCAGCTTTAGAACCTCAACGAAACAATCTTTCACTTTATCAATAAGTTGTTTGTTGAATTTGTCGTGCAACAGGTTTTGTTGAGCCTGGATCAGATTCTCCCTAGCTTTGCTTAGATATTCATCAATCACCTTGAACCTTTTGCTTATATTTTGAAGGATGGGCTAGAGTCTTTAGAGCTTCTTTCATAACACTACCATAACATGACTAGACATAAGAATGTTCCAGTTATATGTCACTCATCGATAAAATCTGGACTGTTAATAATGTTAGAACAAGATTTGTCTCTACAATATAATCTCGAAGTTTTGATGATAACAACACATATATTTGAAGAGAAACAATTTTAGTTTCTAATGATTTTATTGAGTGTGCAAATATAAAAAATAATAGAAGTAGATGATAAAAGCTTTTGCTTACAGATCAATATCAAGAATGAAGATATCATACATGAAGATGATTATAAATAAAGATATTCGAAGATAGAGCTTAGGAATGAATATTTTAATATATCAGAAATATCATTGCACCCATCAGAAGAACTATTGTGACGCGATTCTAAATAAACATCGACACTTCTGATGAATGTTGCATGTTCGACAGAAATGGAACCAAAGGTGTTCTCAAGAAAAACGCAACTCTCAGATTAGAAATCACATTCGCTTTCAAAGAAAGAATTCAAGATCATAAACAAAGATGTAACTGACATAAGTTATTGCTTTCAGCTCAACCCAAATATCATAATTCAAGAGTTCAGAAATAAGGATTTCAACGTCAAAAGCAGATGTACTGATTTAAGTTGTTTCTTCAAAAATCAGACATCAGATGTGCGGCTTAGAAAAGCTTATTATTAAGAATCAAAGATCAGATCAATACATGGTGCATCAGAAAAGCTCTCGCTCATAAATATAGAAGTTGTTCCTTAGATAAGTTATTGCTTATATATATGAAGACAATATTCAACTATCTGAAAGAATCTGATTCTACAAATGATAATGGTAACTTATTTATTTATCACTTTCATGTATTTTTTTTAATCTTTAACAAATGAAATATTTGCGTAATTTATTTTATGTTTTTTTTGCAGGATTGTGGAATACTTCAAGAAGAGAGTCATTATCTATTATGGCCTAATATTTGTCTATTTTCTTTTTAGCAAAACTTGATATTATTATCTACCATAGACCTATATTTATCTTTTAACTTTAGCAAAACTTAAATTTTCTAAATTACTATGATTATTAAGTATAGTGTTGATCAAAACTTATGTACTTCGCCTTTGCAATTTCAATTTCAGGTTATAATAACCATGTTCCATTTATGAATATTTAAATTTATTATAATTTATTTTATTTTCTTTCAAATGTTAAGTTGATATTTTTCTATGATTATATATTGTTTTACTTAGATCTATCTATATTGTATCAAAGGGTAAAAATGGAATAAAAAATTATAATGTTTTCCGCTCCGTCCAATTTCCAAACAGTGGAATGAGATATTAGTTATGCTCTGTTGTAAAATATTCAAACAATGAAATGAAGTTTATGTTTCGTTCCATTTCATTTTGTTCCGCTCCATTCTACTTTGTTCCGCTCCATTAGTTTTAAGTTATTCAAATATAACCTAAAATTACTACTCATATCCGACCTTAAATGAGTTTTGGGCAATTTGTTCTTAAACAGACTTTTTGTTATTAAAAATATTAAAATTAAAAGCTCATAATATTTCATTAAAAATATTAAAAGTTATATTATTTTAAACATAATATATTTTTAAATACTATAATGGATTTTTAAATATAATATAGATCTAAATTATACAAAATAATACTTGAACATTTAACAGAAGACAAAATAATAGAATACGAGAAAAGAGTATTGATTATATTAAGGTATAATATTTAAAAGAAAAAGATTGGATAGAATAGAGATACAATTTATTGAGATGAGAAAAATCAATATGTTATTTGAAATTAATATAATATAAATATTAATATACTTTTTTAATTTTTTTTAAGCTATGTAAACCTAACGAGATATTCATGGTCCACAAGAGCTAGTCCTAATGGATAACAGACTTTTTAGGACCGGGCTAAAAAATCATAAAAAAATATGAACTTCAATTTTAGAGAATTTCTTGCCACACCCTATATAAGGAAAAAGTACCCTACGAAATTCCACAAATGCCCTCGGCAATCCGGAAATGTATTTCCGGTGTGCACCCACCCTTTTTTATTGATAATTTGTTAAAAGAAGAACTATATTTATGGGACGGAACCAGATATGTATTTTCAGTTCCTATGTAGACAGTAGTGTGTAGTAGAAAGTCCTAGGTACACACTATCTATTTTTTTAGCATTGTTTCACATGTTGTTGGAAACTTCAAAATCAATTTAATATATATATATATATATACACACACACACACACACACACACACATAGATTTAGTGTACGGGCTATGAGAGATAAAAGAGACCAAGATGGACTTACTAGCAGATAGCCGAGTAGTATCTCGACATGACTCCAGATCAGAGTTGGCTCTAATGATCGGAAGCATGAGATCAGACACATTGGAAGGTCAAGGGGCAGCAACCGATTTTATGCTCAACTAACATCCTCGACTCCAAACATTACTTCAAGATAGGCCATGATGTGTTTGTTGTGGGGTGACCGACACATCATGGGTGTAACTATTTATTTATGCATGACGGAGCATATTATGTTATCAACCATCATTGGTAGCGCTTGTCTTTATGCTAACTCAGTTACGCATGATGAAGGGTCACAACAGTTACATGCAGTGATTGATGAGGTCCACACGTCGTTTAGAGCTTAAGCATACTCGTTTAACCCTTTGAATCCATAAGCATCATCCTTTGATCAACTTACTTAATGAGGGCTTTCTCTGAGATTCCTCAACTCTCTCGAAAAGTCACCTACTTAGTGTTTAGCAAGAACAATTGGCGCCCACGTGAGGCTTGGTAAAACTTTCCCATGTCGCAACATCTAACACATTCAAAAAGTATCTTCTAATGGTGATCCTCCCCTTCTCCAAGCGTGGCACAACTTTTGGCCATGATCGAGGATCTTCGCCATCAGGATGATACAGTGCATGACAATGTTCAAGTCTTGTAGATGAAAAGCCAAGACGATGGCGACCAAGAGCTTGAACTGCTAGAACCACAACCATTGTCCCAAGCCATTTGGGATGATCAGGTTCCAACGAACTTCAAACCCCCTCCATTTGCGATGAAAGATAGCAAGTCTGGCCCACAAGAGCTTAATAATCGTCGTTAATAATATGATGGTAATAGTAGGGGCTAGTGATTCATTGTAGTGCAAGCTCATGACCGACACATTTATGGAATCAACATTGAGGTGGTATATGAATCTTCCTCGGCACTCCGTAACCAACTACTAGGACTTTACAAAGAAGTTGGTTCAACAATTCTCAGCAAGCCGACACCGGTATGTGTCAACGACCATGTTGTTCAATGTTCGCCAGCTCCAGTCGGAATCCTTGAGGGATTACATGGCCCGATTCAACGAGGAAACCATTAAGGTCTCTAATCCTAATCAGGAGATCTTTGTGGCAGCTTTCCAGCATTAATACATGTGTGTGTTATCTCCACGTTACAATATCACCTAGGCAACACATCAGTCACATGATCGATCATAGTCTTCTTATCCTCTAGAAGCTTCTTGTACCAGATATTAATGAGACACCTTGAAGAACCATATTACATAACCCTTTACACAGCTCCAATCATTCATTTCTAGGGTACTCTGGGCCTCATCAAGTACTATATGATTATGATAATCATCAAACATGGCATCCATAGCCATGCATTTCACCAGGGGAGGGGCAGACTTTGAAGGATCTTTGGAAATATATTGCATGTAGACGAACTAGCGCATGACGCACTGAGTAAGATAAGCAGATGTCTTGCGCGACCCACATGCCAACCATCTAGAGTACAACACAATCTCGTCAAAGGGAACTTCCTCACAGTGATCTTCGTATGCATGAAAGTATAAATCCCCATAGACTAAGCAGTCTATATACACCTTGAATGGATTTATCGCCTATTTTCCTCGAAGTAGATTGTATGATGCGCCATGCGACTTCTATTCAGTATATGTAGGATCACTTGACCATCTAGATATTTTAGGGAAGCATTGTAGGATCCATGCCTGAAAACACCATAATCATTAGTTAGTAACGACGTTAATGTAATTTACATGATGGGACACATACAACATAAGAACAAGAAATGTTACTGTCAAGAGTGTGATGTTACCGGTCATCTATTTCGTATTCCATTTAATACCTTCGGACAGATTATGGTAAGAGTATACCAAACAATTAGCCCCAAATTCAAATCTCGGATACGCTCAAAGTCGTCAAAATACCGCATGTACATGATATCAGTGTAAGCACACTAGTGTCCACAAAAATGGAAGTGCCAACCGCATATAGCATATATGCTCTCATAACAGGCACCATAATGGGCTACCTGTTGGGGATCACCATCATCCTGTTGTGCTTCCAATAGTTCATTTATGAACACCTTCTACAAATATCTAAATTTGACATGACAACCAGATGGTGTGTCCATATCAGGCAAAGAACTCTCTAGAGTAACTCATAAGTACTCCACCAACAAATCTAGTGACTCCTCTTTGTCACACCTCTCATGATCTAAAATCCTTTCTCTTATTGGAAGATACAACATATGCGAGACGTCATCAAGTCTGATCGTCATCTCACCATGTGGTAGGTAGAACGACGATGTCTCATGAATCCATCTTTCAACAAAAGCATTAATCATACCATAATTAACTATAGCATATCCACATAGGACCAAATCTTGCAACTTAGATAGATGCAACAACTCCTAAAACCATGGCTCAGTAAGTGGTACTAGGCGGGGGCTCTTCCTCACATGATTAATTATCTTAAGCGGATCAAATTCTTGCATACAAGGATAAATAGTTATTTCAACCTAACAAAACATAACAATGAAATAAACACAAAAATTAACAATAATTAAATAAAATATTTACTTCTCCATCATTTAAATATCTAGCAACATAGTCCAGATACATAGGCAACAATGACAAAATAGAAATCCATCCTCCAAAAGTTCTGCCTCAGTTGTCTGGGGTGCAAGTTGTGGATGAGCCTCAGGTGCCGCCTCAGCTTCCTGGGGTGCAGGTTGTGGAAATACTTTATGTGCCGCCTTAGATGTCTGGCGTGCAAACTATGGATGATCCTTAGGGGTCGGTTGTGTGACCTATTAGGTAGGACAGGAATTAGATGTCTATCTTGTCTAATATACCATTGGGCATTTGTTGGACGGTGGAGGCGGGGAAGGATGAACTGGATAAGATGCATTAGGTGAGAAAGTGCATATGCGGGAGAACGAAGGCGGGGATGGAAAAATTGGAGACCAACGCCTGCTCTAGGAGGTCGATAATGTAGATGTAGAAACACCAGAGGTTGTGGGTGCATCCGACATAACCTATCCAGAGGCACTACGAGCTTGGGATGTTTGACTCATTTCCCTATGCACAAAGACATGTGTGAAACTCTCCCGAGCCTCAACCTAGACTGTCTCTCAGCCATTACACATGTATAAGAATGAAACAAATGTTAACAATAATTCTTAGGTTCAAAAAAATTGAAAAAATGCAGACTGATAAAGTATTGGATATGCAGTTCTGGTTTTTGAATGTTGAACAAAACCAATAATGCATATCCGGTTCGACCTACAACATTTTTGTTTTTTCAACGGTGAAACTCAGCCCCAATGACCTAAATAATGGTCATTGATTGTAAAAATACACACCTAACATGTTTATTATGAATCCTAACATTGCTAACACTAAACAAAGTTGAATTTTAGACCCTAAAACAGGATTTGTAGGTAAAATTCCATCAACTCCAAAAAGCTCAAAAACACTTACAAGTGATTTTTTTTTGCTTTAATCTACTTCAGCTATGAAATTTGTTTGATGCTTGTTGATTCTTGATGAAGTTTTCACAAAATGGGATGACTTTGACACAATGGGGTTCGAGAGAGTTTGAGAGGGGTTGTAGTATTTTTCAAATGGTGTCTGAAATAATGAAGGGAAAGAAGCATGGCGCGTTTATGTGGCAACACATACTGGAGATACACAATATGTTGTAACCGTAAATGCATTTCTGGTTTGTAATCATGTTATATCTTATTTTTCTAAATGTTACACATTGCGTGTATTTGGGGTGCAATCAGAAATATTAACAATGTTTAGACCGTAAATGCATTTATATACGTATTCCACCTTTTCATATGGTCTAGGAACAATATATTTGTCTAGGGTGCGTACTGGAAATGTATTTCTGGTTCTTGAGGACATTTAGTTCTTTTCGCGCGGTGAATTAAAAATGTATAGGTTGTTTTAAGAAACCCACTAATTTTAAAACTCAAGTCCTATAATTTTTCGGGCCTATGACCTATATGGAATAGACTATTTTAATAACTCTAGAGTGAATTCTATGTCATAAAACCGACTACTAAGTGAAAGTTGGATATGAAATATTGATCATGAAAGAAGAGTGGGGTCATATTCCTACCATTCTTTGTGTTAAACAACTATAACAAGGTTTTGGTGGAAACAAATAGATCAAAATAAATACCATAAACATCCTGAAATAAAGAATATATTTTGAATCAAATCAAAAGGCGAAAAAGATAAGGTGATTGGGGCAAAAGAATATCATTAAATAATGATTTCATCAGCCAAAACCTCCTTTGTGATCATGTGCATTGCTATTTTATTCTCTCTAAACTCATTTTCAAACTTTATATTTATCAAAACTTTTTTTAAGATAAATTTTTCTTCGTATTTTTTTTTAAACCAAACTATATTCATTTATGATGTTTACATAATCGATTATATAGTGAAACTCTTCTTCTAATCGATTGTGAAAGTTGTATAATTGACTATGGGGCGAACTTGCTTGATAAACGATTAAGAAAGCCTTATAACGAATTATGTTTTAGATCCAACAAAAATTATTTCTATTTTGCTAGGTCATAATCTATTATGGTTGTAGCATAATAGATTATTGACTAGATCAAACTCTAAAAATAATCTTTCTTGACCAAAATTTTTACTATAAAAAGAAGATTTATGATCATTTGAAAACACACAATAACTATGAATACTACATCTCTTATTCTCTTATCATTGTTCTTAGAATTTTTATATCCAACTAAAATAATTTTAGTGTTTCAAAAGAACAATCTCTAGCCCGTGACAACAGTTAGAGATTGTTCTTTGGAACTCAATGTTATAATTTGAATATGTGATAAAATATAAGTGTAAGAATGTTGAGAGTCTGTTAAAACCTTTGTAACGAATTATAAACAAAATTTTTTTTGGGTACATTTGACCATTGATGTATGCATTAATGGTCAAATGTACAAAAAAAAAGTCAAATTTGCTTATAACTCGTTACAGAGGGAGTGAGATGATTTCATCTAATTTTCTAAACAAACTTTTATACGAGGTTATCATAATCCAATAAAGTATCGAAATTCAAAAAATATTTCTAAAATACGTATATAATGATATTCAACGAAGTTTTCATATTTGTGTGTGATTTGAATTGCAAGGTTATTATTTTATTAGATCATTCAATATAAAGAGATCAAATATGTTGTTGGAAGATGGTTTTTTTTACTTTATCATCCCTTTCCTCTCTGGACCACAGAGTCCTAATTTCTTCTGCCGCCGCTGCCTTCAATCTCGGTGGCCTCGGTTTATTCCTCATTCTTTCTTTTCTACCACGTGCATTATAGTCTAATCAAATTCTTGTTCATTGATTAGTGTGATCATTTCCCTAAAATTGAACTTTAACTGTCGGTACCACCACCAGCCTCATGGTTGATTCCTCTCCTATTCCTTTCCCTTTAGCTCCTTTTCAAAAATCCTTTGCCCAGGTACTAAATGGAGTCTGTGGCATTCCCTCTTCTCAACTTCCACAGGACATTATCAAAGGTGACCGACTCTCCATCACCATCCCTGAAGACGAACACCAAACTGGTCTCCTTGATTGCAAAAACAACCTCCTTAGTAGAATCATATGGCCTAAAGGTTCATCTTTTGTTACAATACTAGCTTTAAAGAGTGAACTATTAGGATTGTAGTTGGACCTTAAAAATTAGGGGGGGGGTGCAATCCCTTGGCAAAGGCTATTTTAAAAATTCACATTTTCAGTGTAGAGGATGCGAAAGGTCAGAGCCTTGGGTTCTTTGAACCTTAATCCAAGTACTCTTAAACTTTTTGTTCGGACCAAGGATTTCAACCCCTCTTCCTAAAATAATACATCTGCACATGTTTGGGTTAGATTTTTTGGTTTGTCTCAAGAATATTGGAGACCTATAATTAGGTTTTCTCTTGTTAGTAGTGTAGGCAATTCTATTCACATCGATGGAGCCTCATCTAAATCCAGGTTTGACATAACTTTTGGCCAATTTTTTCATTTTCTTGTTGAAATGGACCTCTCGCTCCCGCTGATCATAATGTCCTTGTTAAAAGTGAAGGCTTCACCTTCTTTGCTAACATTGAGTATGAGAATTTTCCAGAGTTTTGCTCACATTGTAGAAAAATCGGCCACTGTATCAAATCTTGCAAGATTCTAAGTAACATCCCTAAACCTCAAAACCCTAAACAAGTTAATCCCAGCAGCACCAACAACACTTCCAACAATACTTCAGTGACAGGTCACATTAGCATGATTGATTTAGTCTTTCTAAAATTCTTCAAAGTCAAGATCAAGCCTACTAATGCTCCAAAGATCTTTGAGTAATTTGGAAACAGCCTCTTCATAATTGGATCAAGGTTAACTGTAATGGAGCTACTCTTAACTATCTTGGCCCCTCAAGATGTGGTGGTATTATAAGGTATCATGAGGGTAATTTTATGGGCATTTTTCCCTACTTTTTGGGGTTTTCTAACTCTTTCATTGTCGAAATCGCAGGTGTTACATGGGTAATTGAGTTCATCAATGAGAAGGGTTGACATCATCTTTGGTTAGAAAATGACTCAACGACAGTGGTTCTTGCTTTCAAACCGCCTTTCTTTGTGCCTTGGTACATTTGCACTAGATGGATTAAGTATGTTAATATCACTAGGAATATGTATTTTGTTGTTTCACATAGTTTTAGAGAAAAGAATAGTTATGCAAACCCTCTTGTTAACTTAGGACTCACTATTAGTGATTCAATTTATTTTAGCTCTATTCTTCTATTTTTGTGGATAATTTTTGTAAGAATAGGCATGGCCTATCATTCTTTAGGTTTTCATATTTTTGAGAGGATTTTTGTTGAGATATTAGATATAATATCAAATATAATCTAAGTTAGATATGTTGAGATATTAAATATAACATCAAATATAATCCAAGTTAGATATATTGAGATATTTGATATAATATCAAATATAATCCAAGTTGGTAAGCCCAAGACCAATTATGGTTGTATATAAATAGTCATAGTTTGTATCACTATTTATATAATTCAAGTGAATAATATAACCCTTATTTTCTTTATTATCTCTTTTTCTCCTTACAAAAAGTGGCTCACGCACTAACAAATTGGTATCCAGAGCTTCCAGTTATTGTTCTTGGTTGTCTTTTCAATAACTTCGTGTCACAAATCGTGTTTCTAGGGCAAGTGAATCAACCTATGCAAAGATGGCTAGTGATAAGTGCATTCTAAATTCTCTTCAAATGCTTGATGGAAAAAATTAGATCCGATGAAAAAAACAGATGCAATCCTTGTTTGGCTTCCAAGGTACCTTAGAAGGGGTTATCGACGACGCTCTTGCGCTGGCTGCAGATGCAACTAGAGCACAGAAAACTGCCCACAACGAAGTCAAGAAGAAATATTTCAAGGTTGTTTAGTGCATTCAGATGATGGTCGATGCTGCTAACTTTGACATAATCTCTCGTGATAAAAATGGAGAATGAGGCATGGAATATTATGGTCAAGTATTATGAAGGAGGTGAGAAAGTCAAGGTTGTCAAGTTGCAAATCTTGCATTGTGTTGCACCCCAAAATTTACCCTCTTGATTTAGGCTTATGTTTCTTCATGAACATCATATTGCATTGCATTCACATCTCATGATAGGATCCAAGCTCTTTGAGTTCTCAGGACTTTCGCAAGCTAAGGAGGTTGATTGTGTTAGCATGCCCTTCTGAGAGAATCTCAAGTTTCCATATTTGTGGATCTTTCAAGTCACCATGATGTATTATGCCTCAAGACATTCTATTTGTCTCATTGATCCCTCAAGAATTGAAGTTCTGAACAGAATTGGTGAGAAATTCATTTGTGGCATTCATCTAATGAGATTAGGGTTTTGGTCATCTGTGGAGTTTGAAGCTTGGATGGGTCATTTTCTTGGAGTTTTATCTTCTTATTATCATTTGAGTCATCATGGTTCAAAGCGTTGCTCAACACATTCACAAGGTTTGAGGTTTTGAAGCTTGATTGGTCACCTCCTAACACATGGAGTCAAATTAGGGTTTTGAGTGAAATTAGGATTTCTTCAGATTCTTCATTCAAACTTGATTTCACTTGTTTCTATATGTTAATGGACATCTATGGTTGAAACATTGAAGCTCAATTTGGAGTGGAAGCAAGTCAATTGATCACAAGGGGCAAAATGGTCATTTTGGTCAAAATCAGGGGTTGACCAAGTGAACTTTTGGTCAACCATCAATTCAAAGATCACATTTTCATTTTTCATGACCAAATTCACCATTGAATCAAGGAAATTGAAGAAATTGGAGTTAACTTGCTCTTTGACACCTCATAACTTTTTCAATTTTTATCCAATGATTGCATGCCATATATTTATGGAAAGCTTGAAAAAAATCCTACAAGATTGCCAATGTCTAAAATTTCTCAAAAATGCACCATTTGAGAGATATTTGAGTTAGAAGTTTTGTGCACAAAAGTTGACCAAGGCTAGGCAAGCATGCACGTTTCTGAGCATTTTCTAGGCATTTCTTTGAGTCATTTCCACAAACAGGTGGTGTGCATAATGTTGAAGCTTATATCTTTTGATTGGAATGGAATTTTTGAAAAGCACTTCGTGCATTTTGAAGTATGCCATGAGAGCTTTAAATAGAACTTGGAATCATGTCATTTGGTGCAAAATTGATCAAGATACAAGGCTCACAAGTTGAGGCCATGAAGCTGAATCCATGCACAACCATGCAAGCCGTGATGTCTTGCGTTGATTTCGCCCATTGTGCAATCTTTGTGCATGACTTTGAAGAACCATATCTCACTCATTTTTGATCCATTTTGAGTGAACCAAAGCTTGTTTTGATCCTCATGCTATGAACTTTTGATATATGCCAAAAAGCCAAAGAATGCCCAAGCCATTTGTGAGAAATTTGAAGGAGAAAAAAATGACATAAAGCTGATTTTTTTGAGCAGTTTGATTTTGGTTGTTTTGTAAGTTGTTTGTGCAACTTTGTTCAATACACAATGCCAAGACTCGAAGCAAGCATTGCCAGCACGATTTTTGCCTTAAAAAGCCAAGCATTTTGAGCATTTTTTGCTCACATTCCTTTCATGCACATTTTGATTTTTGTATCTTTTTAGCAAGCTTGAGGATTCTATCACGTGAGTCAAGCCTCCACTCATTTTCTAGCTCATCAAAATGCAAGCAAGCAAGCATAAACAAGAGCAAAATGCAAGCTACATGAAAGATGCCATTTTTATGAGATTTTTGCAAATAACAGATTTTTGCATCAAAGACCAAGCTACCCTCATGATTTTGCACACAATATAAATAGGAGGCCTCATTTTGTGCAAGCGGGCTCTCTCACTCGTTTTCCAGATCCAGTAAATTCTTCACTTTTCTCAAATTTTCACAAACTTTGAAGTTGCTACAAACTGGATTGGAAGTTGATTTTCTTGATCATTATCACTCCTTTGAAGATCTAAGAGCAAGATTCAAGTGTTTCCTCTTCAATTTCAGAGGCATATTTGGATTTATTTTCCAAATCAAGAGGTATGATTCAAATCTCAAATCTAGAATTCTAGCTTGTATTTGATGAAATGGATGATTTGTATGCGTGGTTAGCTGGCCAAACACTAGGTTTGATGTATAATTTCAACTGTTTGTGAAGCATATTGCATAACATGAAGTTCTGAAAATACAGATTTAGGATGATTTTTGTGATTTTCGTGCTCAGATTTCTGGATGTGTGATGAATCATTTGATGTTTTACAAGTTGTATGTTGTAGCTTGCCATGTGATCTTCATTTAGAGCTTTGAATCATTCATTTTGGTTGAGAATTGAGTGAGATACGCGTGCTGAAAGTAGCTTGCATGAAACTGAAAAAAACGTGTTTAGGGCATGGATAGAGGTTGAAGACGATGAGGTGGCGCGATCTGAGTGGTCCATGCATTTTTGAATTTACATTTTGATTATTTCATAATTAGCATTTTGCATCATTTAATTTTGCATTAAAAAATTCTTCAAAAATTCTAAAAAAAATATCATAGACTTAGGATGATTTTAAATATTTTGTGGATTTTTTTCCAAATTTTTAAAAATGTTTTGACCATCAAAATAAATTCTGACTTTAATTAATTACATTTCCATTAAAAAATTCTCAAAAATACTTTCCAATGGTTAAAAATTCAACAAAAAATATTTTGAATCCCTCATAATATTAATTTTGAGTTTTTGAATTTTATTTCAGAATTCTTGCATTTTTTCTATTTTTTTAACCATTTCATGCATTTTAATGCATGCATATTTAAATCATTTTTAAATACTTCCATGCATTTTTAAAATGTATAAAAAATATCTTAGTCCATTTAAATCATATCTCATGCATTTTTAAATTTTATTTCAGAATTCTTGCTTTTTTCTATTTTTTAACCATTTCATACATTTTACTATCTTTCATGCATATTTAATTCATTTAAAAATATTTCCATGCATTTAAAAAATGAATAAAAAATATTCTAGCTCATTAATAGCATACCTCATGCATTTTTTTTATTTTTATTTTATAATTTTATCATTTTTGCATAATTAAATCAAATTTTGAATTAAATACATGCTTTGCATCATATATTTTGCATTTGCCATTTTTTTCTTGGAAATAAAAAGGGACAACAATATTTGTTATCATGTTTAGGGTGTTGTGTCACTGTTTCCAATTTTTATAGATTTTTGTTTCTGATTTTTGAATTTTATCTCATTTTCTTTTATTATTTGGTCATATGAGCATGCATAGCCATAACATTGACTTTCTTGAATTTTGTTTGGACCATTCCATGGACTTGTAGCTTGGGCAAGGATATATCCCTGACTTGTAAGGAATTTGATCCCCTTATTTCATTTTTATTTGAATTTTATCCTTCATTTTCTTATTTTCATGGAATTTCAAAAGTGAACATACCTTTGCCTAGTGTAATTGAGGTCCAACTTCAATTGTGAAGCTTGTGGACATGATTTAAGGCCAACCCTTGGGTGTGTAATGATCATTTGAGTGCTCTAATATTATATGATGTGATTCCATTCATTGAAAATCCCATGTTAAGTCACTAAATCTTTACATTAAGCACAAAACTTCCATGGTTCTTAAAACCCTAGATTGTTGATGCATTGGTTCTTAGACCCTTCTCTTGCATAGTTTGTGGTTCTAATTGATGTTTAGGGAGAATGATAACCTCAAGGATAGTCTTTTAAGACTTGAGAGACACTTGACCTCATGGGATCACCTTGATCTTTATTTAGAAGTTTGATTTTCATATCATTTGTTGCATCCTTGTGCATGGATTGTAAGGTGAGGAATGCATTCATGCAATTCTTTAAGAATTCACTTCTCACTCCCTTACTTCATCCTCATAGCATATTTAGGGCCTTGATTCTAGTATGATTGATTCATTGAAGCCCCTAATTTTCTCAAGCACATGCAACTTTTGATTAATTAGAATATTACCAATTTTTGCTTATGGTTCTACCCCTTGTATTGTATGCATCATGCATGGCTTTAGAAGTCCAATTCCAATTGAGTCTTTGATTTTTACTTCTGACCTTGTACATTATGTAATCCATAACCCAAATGCTCCTTGATTCATTGGCTTGCACTCATTTGTAATGTCGTCATGATGACCTAAAAGAGCTAAATTTTCTTTCTTCTTCTTTTTCTATGTTTGGTTGGAACATACCTTGAGGGATTATAGGTTCTTGATTTTTGAGGCATGTCTTCTCAATGGAAATTACCTCAAGATCATGACAAGCATCTTGTGAGAGTTATATCATCACCCTATGACATACAAGACATCTTTCCCTTCCTACAAATCTTGATCAATGATATTTGATCTAAGATAGGTGGTATTTTGCTTTGGATGATTATGTTCATTAAATAGGTGATTTGTTTGTGTATGGAAGCTTTATCTTCTACATTTGGTTACTCATGAATCATATCTTGAGTTAAACTTTTGACACAAGTCACATATGGTTCCAATTTTCTAATTAAAACTATTTTGTTTGAATCTTTTAAAGTGTCATGATTAGCTAGTTAAGAAGCTTTCAACTTGTGAGAATGTGCTTTCCTTTTATTTTGTTTGAATTGATCTTGTTTATAGTTCATATAGGTCTTTAGCTACTGACCTAGTATGTAACATTAAATTCTTACCTCATCTCTTCATCATGATTGGCTCATTCATTTGCTTGTTCATCTAACATTTAATTCTAGGGTTTAGAACCACTCCTTTCCACTACTAACTTTTGCATTATGAGTAATGGTAGAGCATGACATTTGATAATTGCTTTGTGTTCATATGAGCATCATATTTACATCCTCATCATCCATCTCATTTGTCCACAACACTTGACACAAATATGTTAGGACACATTCATCTAAGCACCTTCACCACACACCATTAGATGCATGTTTAAGCTTTTTCCTAGTTGTTTTGTTTATGCACTGTAAATAATGAACATGTATGTGATGATCATGCATTCTTTCCATTCTAGCTACTGCCATATACATCTTTGTATGCCATTTATTTTATCCTTTTGCTCTCATGCATCAACCATGCATCATTCCATCTTTAGTTGCATTCTAGGTTAAGCATTTCAACTAGTTTTGCATCCATGTTGTAATTACATCCTCATGGAATTTATTTTATGGTTTGATTATTAGTTCATTTTCATGATATTTTTACTTTAGCCTCTTCATCTTGACACCTTCCTTTTATGTCATAAACTTCACATACCTAGATGCATTTCACCACACACGTTTGTTGCACGTTTGCACGCTCTTGATAGATTTTGGTTCTTAAATCTTTGTGGGTTATTTTGCATGATGTAAATGAGAATTAACATGATTAGCTACTGACTTATATGTTTTTTTATTATTTAATTGTCTATTAACTTCATCTAAGTCCATCGCTTCGCACAATTAGCTCCTTGCATGGTTTTAGGATTAGTTTTGACCTAGTTTGTGCATTAACTTGTTTATAGGTGTTTGAAATGATGATTGATGTTTGTTAGCGTTTTGTATAAATTTGTAAATAGATGTTGTGTCTACTGACCTCACTTCACATGACACTTTCCATGAGCATAATTCATTTGAATTTCATTGCATTTTCATCTTTCTTCTTCTTCTTTCTTTTTTTAGCACCTGTTAGTGCTTAGTTTGTGTGCTTTTGCCAAAGCACTTTACTTGATCCTACCCCTCTTCTCACTTGGTTTCCCAACCAAGGTGATTGATTTTTATAGATTCCCCTTAGGTTTTGCTTGATTAAGTTATATTTCGAGTTTAGACATTAAGTTAGGCATCCATGTATGACAATTTTAGGTAGATTCTTCCCTTTGTTTATATCTACAAATTAGAATTAATTTTGCATGATAATATTAGGATTTAGAAGTAGGTTAGTCTCCCTTAGCCATTTTACCTTTATCCTTTGCATCCTTAAAACTAAAATCTTGTTTTTGTCAAGTGCATTAAAACACTCTAATAATCTGAATCTTTTTCCAAAGTAAAAAATACAAACCAATTAGTCTAGGATGTTTTCGTTGTCCTGCTTGCTGTTGATGCTTCGTCGTCTTGTTGCTGATGTTTCGCCATCTCATCCTCTGATGTTTCGCCATCTCATCCTTTGATGTTTCGTCATCTCGTTTGCTGATGTTTTGTCATCCCGTCTCTCGATGTTTCGTCATCCCGTTTGTAGCTGATGTTTCGTCATCGTTTACTGCTTCGTCTGCTAATCTAAAAAACACAAACCAACCAAAACAAGTGAGCCGAACTACGACGCTCTTACTTTCCCATTGCACGAGGGAATACGTAGGCATCCTATCGCGGGGCTAGATCGAGCAACCTTTGTAAATATTTCCTTCTTTTCCCCGTGTTTTCTTTATTTTATTCTTTTCTTTATTTCTTTATTTCTTTTCTTTTTACATATGCATACCTTATACCATGTACAGATATATTTAGAACTTTACACCCCAAATAATTCGGTAATTAAATAATTACGATTTTTAATTATTAGTTTAATTGAGAATGTAATTTATTAATATATTGAATTTATTGGGTTTAATTATGGAATAAAGGAATTGAATTGTGAGAGGTGTGCAGAGTAAAGTGGGGTGTGAGGAGTAAAGGACTCTACTCATATTATTTAATATATTTTATTTATGTTAAAGGAATTAAAAAGGAATAAAATAAGGAAAGAAAGAAAAGGAGTTATTTTTGGAGAAACACACATACGTGAAGTTGAGAAGAGAAGAAAGGAGGAAGGAGACCTAGAAGTGTCAGAAGTCGAAGAACCCACAAGGTAAGGGGTGATTTCGATTGGTTATTTCGTATTATAGGTTTTGATTTTGATACTATAGATCATAGCATGTTAGGAAACCTTAGTTTGGGAATTTCTAGGTTTCCATGGATGTATACCTAATTGTGTCAGATGATGTCAGATTGTGTCAGATTATGGATTGAAAACAATTAGGGTGTCAGTAGATGAAAAAAATGATGAGAATATGTTGTTTGATGTGATAATGATGCAAATTGGATATGTTTTGGTGTTTTCCATGTTGGGATTCGTATGGGTAAGTTCGTGTTTGATTGAGAATGAAGGAATGCTGTCAAAAGTGCAGGAAATGGCCCTGCAACACGTGGGAACCGGTTCCCAGTGGGGAGGAACCGGGTTCCACATTGAAAAATTGTGAAAACCTGGAAAAATGCACTCAGGAACCGGTTCCTGTATGGGTAGGAACCGGGTTCCCATACATTTTTCCAGAAGCGTGTTTTTGAACTTCAGCAGGAATCGATTCCTGTATATGTAGGAACCGGGTTCTGCTTTATTTTTTTTGAAAAATGTCAAACTTTGGAAATTCATAACTTTCAAACCGTAAGTCCGTTTTGAGCGCCGTTTTGGACGTTATTTCCTAAATTTAAAGCTCTATTTTATGAACTGAAAATATTTTCCAAAACTTGAAATTTATTTTGAAAACGAGCCAAATTCGGGGATAGGTGACTTTTGACTAATGTACATGGATGTGTATGTAGCAGAGATCCTGTGTTTATGGATATACAGGTATTGTGGGGATGTAAAGCATGTTTATGCGGCTGTTGATTGTAGGCATGATTGGTTGAAATATCATGTTGATTGGTTAATTCAGTTATGTTAAATTGATGTATTACATAGACTGACTGATGTTGCATGCTAGTGATGTGCGTGCATATGCATTGTTTTGGTGAAGTTAATTTCCATTGTGCGGAATTTGAATTGGATTGTCGATAACCGATACCCGAGTGAGGATGGGTGGTTAGGCTGGATTCGTGTCCGGGTGGTTATGGACGAATCGATGGTACTGTATCCGGTTGATGATGGATCAGTGTTGGGTGACTTGGTCACGTGTCGGTACCGCATGCATTCGAGTCTGCATTTGTGTTTGCATGGAATTGTAACATGTTAGGATGTCTTCCAGTGTTGCAATTCTTTTGTTGTATATTGATTATGCATGATGACTTATATGAATATGGTTGTGTGTTGAATTCTAAGTTGTGTTAAGTGGGTGAAATGATATGCTTGTAATATATTGTTAAATGAGAAGCTTATAATATGTTTTAATTATGAGAAGTCTCACCCTTACTTTACAATTTCAGATTAAAGTTAGCAGCTGAGGAGTTGGTGAGGATGGCTCTAGAGCTTATCTTTTAAGTCCGTGTGTCAGTGTCATGCTCTGATTAGATTGTAACACTGGGGAACGTTTAGTTAAGAGAACTGTTATCGTTTAATTGTTTATTTGGATTCTTTGAGAACCATGATGGTTTATTAAATTTTGATTTGGTATTTCCGCTGTGTAAGACATGGTCTTAAATTGATTAATTTATATGGATAATGATCCTCAGTGTAGCATGGCTACTGTTTGAATGAAGTTTATTTTATCTATTAATTGTGACATCCCTCATTTGCCGTGTTAACTCTGATTAAAGCTGAGGTAGATATTAATTTAATTAATATTATTCGGGGTATTTAGATGGGGTGTTACACTAATCTCTTTCCCTCGCGCAACAGACTTCCTTACCCGATCTCTCGGTCTCAAGACCGTGATTTCTTCGTTTCAAGTTTACTCGATGTTTACCTTTCCCTCTTGGCGGGATAAAAAACGTTTGATGGCGACTTCATTGATATATAGTTATATCCATTGATTTTCGGCCGGGTGTTTCACATTATCGATGGGAGAAGATGAAAAAGTTTTAAAATTTATATCGAATGTGCAAAATATTATCTATCTCATAAGGGTTATGGTGAAACAATAAATGATAAGATGATAGTTCATGAAGTTAATGTGAACATTGACCTCTCACTTTAATCATGTTATTGTAGCTATTCAAGAATCTAATCAACTTGAAACCCTAAAACTGGAAGATTTGGTTATTCGTTGGAAGTGTATGAGATTAGTTTTATTGAAATAAAAAGAGTTCAAGACTTGATACAAGATATGCAAGTTAGTTCATGGAAAAGGAATGGTGATTCCAACAAACTCAAAGTCAAAGTAGACAAGACACGAGAAAAGAAGTCTTGGTCGAACCCTCACAAGAATTAGGTCGAAGATAGAGCTTTTGAATCCTCGAAAAGAGGAGGAGGAAACTATCAAAATGATAAAGAAGATAAAAAAGGTGTTCAATGTTATAACTGTGAGAAGTTTAGTCACTTCATTGAGAATTGTTTGTGTAGGAAATATAAGGGATCGAAAAGCAAGGATGAAGGAGCGAACTTTGCACACCAAGATTCAAATGATTTTGAAGGTGGTATGGTGCAATCGTAGATAAACATGTCGAATCTAAGATTTGGTTCCTCGACCCAGGTCGCTCGAATCACGTGACTGGTCAAAAGGTGTGGTTGACAGATTTTGACGTTTCGAAGAAGTGTAAGGTAAAACTTCTTGTTAATGGTTTGTTACAAGTAGAAAGTACTAACAATATAGTTTTTCAAATGAGTATTGGAGGGAAAGGTATGATCTAGATGTGAAATCATCATTTCTGAATGGTTTTTTAAACGAAAAGGTCTATGTCATACAACCTCCTGAGTTTGTGATTCAGAAGGAAGCGAGTAAAGTATATGAGTTGCACAAATCGCTCTATGGCCTCAAGCAGACACCTAGGGTATGAAACAAGAAAATTGAATCATACTTAGTCGAATTGGGATTTGTAAAATGTAATTTTGTGTATGGTGTATATGTTCAGGTTGTAGCACAAGATATAATAATCATCTGCTTATATATCGATGACTTTCTAGTAACTTGAAATAGCTTGGAGAATTTGTCAAAGTTCAAAGAGATGATGATGAAGTAATTTGAAATGTTAGATCTGGGAAAATTGTCTTATTTCCTAGGCATGAAATTTCAAATGACGAAGCAAGGTATAATGTTGCATCAAAGGAAGTATGTCAAATAGATACTCAAGAGATTCATAATGGATGATTTGAATCCTGCATTCTCACATGTCAAACCAAGTGTATAGTTGGAGAAGAATGGAGAGGAAGACAAAGTCGATGTAACTTTGTTCAAGAAAATTGTGAGATCTTTGAGGTATGTGTGCAACATTCGACCTGATATCGGTCTCAAAATTAGATTACTGAGCATATATATGAGTGAACCAAGGGTGTCTCACATGAAGATGCAATGATCGACAAATTGTGGAATACTATTTCGACAAGACTCTAAAGGCAAAGAAACAACAATTAATTATTTTTCAGAGGTTGATTAGTGTGAAAATAAGGAAGATTGAAAAAGCACAAGTGAATATCTCTTTCAAGTATTTGATGCCCTAATCTCATGGATATCGAAAAAGTAACTTGTAGTGACATTATCATCGTGTGAAGTTGAATATATAGCAGAGTCATATGTTGCATGTCAAGAAATTTGGATCTGATCAATACTTGAAGAAATGGAGGTCGCAGTAAAGAAACCTCTTGTGTTGTAAATCAACAACAAGTCAGTTATAAGTCGATGTGAACTTGAAGTAAGACATTGCTTGAGTGAAGCACATTTGACTGACATCTTCACCAAAGGATTGAAGATCGACAAATTCCTAAGTTTGAGAAATAAATTAGGAATAATTCAAATTGACTATAATTAAGTAATTTCGACGACTTAAATTATAGGTGTATGTTGAGATATTAGATATCATATCAAATATAATCTAAACTAGATATGTTGAGATATTAGATATAATATCAAATATAATTAAAGTTAAATATGTTGAGATACTATATATAATATCAAATATAATCAAAATGGTTAAGCGCAAGCTCAATTATGTTTGTATATAAATAGTCATAGTTTATATCATTATTTATACAATTCAAATGAATAATATAATCTTTATTTCTTTTATTCTTTCTTTATCTCATCACTAAAAATATTTCACGCACTAACGATTTTAATTTGGTCCCTCCTATCTTGTTCCATTCGTCTACTCGAAGATTAAAGTCACTTAACAAATTCAAATGTCTTAAGTTGGAAGAATGTTTTAAGACTATTGGTGAAAGATTCTAATTACAAATATTATAAAAAATGACAGAAAGGGATAATAAAAATATTAGGTTTTGTTACAATTTTAATCTTTTTTATTCGATGATAGAACTGACCTACTCATTTTTAACTCACTTAATTTTAGTTTCTTTCTCATAATTGAATTTGAAAAATAATTTGTGTTGTCATATGTCTTAAATGACGTTACATACAATTTAGTGGTACAAAATTATTAAAATAAATTATTTATAATTAAACTTAAATTGTAATTAAATTCAAAATAAAATAAAACCATACAATACTCTTGAATCTTGATATCGAAATGTTTCAAACTGATATTGATTAAGCGAGTCAAGTAAAAGAATGAAAAGATGAAGTTGTAAATTTTTTATAATCACAAGTTTAAATAGAAGATAAAATGGTTGACATAATAACAATATAACATAGTTTTACTTTATCAACTAATCGCAATTATATATTTAATTAAATTTTTTCTTCTATTTTTAATGATATGACAAAATACACTATCAACCAATCATAATTATGTACCTAATTAAATCATTTTTTATTTTTATTTTTTATTGACATGGCAAAATGTTTGTTTTTTATTGGATGACTGTGTAAAATTATTTTACACTGTCAATGTATTACCCTTTAACTCTAAATAGAATTTGTTCTGAATTGGGTCTACACTTAAGTCTATTGTCGGGCAGGGTCCAACCCAACACTGCTGCGAGAAAGACCCGTTATAGTGGGCCAAGTTGCTGCGACAGTTGTGAAACATCCTCGCATGTGTCTTGTCAACGGTACATCATCAACGTGAATGTCGGGACATTTCCTCACACGTGCTCGTGGGGGATGTCGCCTATATGTGTCAATCAGGGAGGTTTTTCCCATATGCCCATCGGGCAACGTCTACGACCCATGTTCGAGGAGATTGTTTCCACCACGTCAATTGAATGTGGCCAACATTCCTCAGAATACTACAGAGTCATCCAGCCCCCGAAAATACTGGATCTTCCCCAGAATCACGGGGCAGTTGAATCAAGAATGAGGTCATGAACTGGTCTCCTCTATCCATGTAGGTTCAGGAAGTCTCCATTGTGGACCTGAGCATCCAGTTCAAATAGTGATCTTGGTCCAGCGTTGGAGGCTATAAATATCATTTTTCACTATAAGGTCAAACATTCATTCTTCTAATCTCACTCTCTACTCGCACATTCACTCTAAACCTTACTTTAGCATCAGAATGTCTTGCATATACCTCATCTTCTTTTATCACAACATAAATTCAACGGTATTACAAGCCACTAAGATCGTTTGATCTAAGTATGATCAGAATTCATGACACACCCTCATAAAATAATTAATTAATTTAACAAATATATTATAAATTTAATTAAAATGTATATATAAATTCTTTTACACTATTTTAAGAATAATAACCGTTAAATTTTAAATATATTTAAAGTAATAATTATAAATAATTATAATTGATTGATTGTGTATAACTTTTTATTGATAGTACAATTAATCTCATATATTATAATATAATATTATTTTTCATTTATGTATGTATTTAAACCGAGTTTAATTAGGCTTGTGTCCATTCATTTATGTATGGATTGAAATAAAGTTTATTTAGGCTTGAGTCCAAACATGTATACTTCGAGACTCTAGAAAAGTGAATGTCTAGTGACACTTAAATAAAAAAACTTAGCTTTATATAACACTGCCGTGTGCTATAAATCAAGGGAAAATAGCCTTCAAAATACCTTCAAACTTTGGTTGCTAATGATGACAATGATTGTAAGTAGTTGCTATAATTTATTTCATTACGTGGATAATAAAAACATAATTAAGCGAAATCAATTATTTGAGAACAAAATTAGCATGACCTCCTTGAATATGAATAGATCCCTTAACAATCAACACTTCAATAAGTGAACTATTATAAGTACTATTAAAATTTGAGCGTTTCACATAAATTATAAAACTATATAAATAAATAAAAATAACATTTTACAAAATTATTTTTGTAAATTTTTTAATCCATCCTATACTCTTTTAACGTACAATGTGAAATTTCACTATTGCTTCTAGAAATCGAAAATGTACTTTCGGATCGCACCTTATACCATGTAAATTTCTTTGAAAATAGTTTGGTGTAAACTAGAAGTATATCTCCGGTTCTAAACCGTAAGTAAATTTCCGGTTCCTAGATGCACTTAAAAGACAACAGAACCTTTCTTCTCCCTGTAACTACAAATATTTTCAAAACTCAACCAAAACTCTCTCAATCACATTTTTCTATCATTTCTCTCAAACCCAATTTTTTTCTCAAACAATCAACACTAACCATCAAGCATTGAATAAATACAACAACTAACACAATCAACCAAGCAACAACCATCCACAATCAATCAAGTAAGTGTTTTAAGAAATTTTTAGAGTTTATGTAATTTATATTGAAATTAGTGAAATAAGGTTTCGAATGTGTAGTTTTATGTAGTTTACATCATTAGGAGTCATTAGAACACTATTGGTAAACTGTTTTTGACGATCAATCCGTGTTTTTGGACGCATTTGGGGTTTTGGAGTTGGATGTCACGCTACTCTGTATCGCAGAAGAAACCGGAGGTTATTTTCGATTTCTGGGCAAGAACAAAACCGAAGGTTTATTTCCGGTTTCTTGCTGCATTATTTTTTTCTTTATTTTTTCCTCTATAAGCCATATGATAATGTTTCGTTCTTATTTGTACAGGAGATATGTCTGAGAGACCAACACGTTTGAGGCATGGTCAGGTTGCACAACATGATTCTGTGCGGAGAGAGAGAAGTCAGGCCACACAGACTTCATCAACATCCGAACTGGCTATGTCGGATGCACATTCTTCTGGTTCCGATTCTACCCCTTCTCCTTCTTCCTCCTGTAGCAGACGGAAGTCCCAAGTTCATCCATCGGCTCCTCCGTCCTTCTGCAGACGCACATCTGTTGCTGCGGTAGAGCAATAAGCAAAGAGTTTGGTATTTATTTTTACCGGGTGATATATACCGGTTAAGTTATATCGTATTGTGTCCACAGAGATTGGTTATTGATTCGTCATTCAATAATTCTACCGTTAATGAGTTTGAGACTAAAAGAAATGAAAATAAAAGACAAAAAGTAAATGAACAAAAAGTATAAAGGATAGACAACTTGTCTGGAACGAATGTAAACTACCCGTCACAAACTTAAATCTACCACCCACGTCATACTCGGCCTACGATACTCGTCCGTGTCATCACATACCTCTCACAACCTTGGTTATTTCTAACCCAAATTGAGAATCCTCCTAAATCATCTCAATAGCCATGTTTGGCCTATCTCAACAACACAGAAGTCAACTGCGTCACCTCCATAACCATCTCTAGCATACTTCACCAACACAGAGGCATTAAGTTCGGATACTCTATAGTGAATGTCAGCTCTAAACCCATTTCTAGTATTCAGAAACTAACAGATAATCATCCTAGGTAAGAATCTAAGCAATCTATCTCTAGTAAAGCTCAAATCCCTAACATAGAGTAAAAACCCAAGACAATCACCAACACAGATTTGTAAAGCAAACTTTATACAACGCCAAGGGCGAAAAATATACATGAGTTAGAGTAGATATACATACATAACCCAACAAAAGAGATTACAAAGAGAAGAGAAGAAGAGGAACCAAACATTTCTTGGTTTGTCAACACCAATCGACGAGGGATTCGACTCCGAATCATCCAAATGCAAGCTCCAATGTTGTTTTCTAAGCATCTATCAAAAAAATGATGTTGATGGTGTTGGGACTCAAAAATACCCAACCCATAACCTAAAAATGTGTTTTTAGCCCCTTTTAAAGAATTAAAGTCGCAAGCGCTAAGCGATCGTGATGTTCAAAGATCTTGTTTTGCCATATCTTGAGAACCGTAACTCGGAATTGCGCCCGGTTTGAAGCGTTGGAAAGCTTATTCAATGCTCTACGTAACCATGAAGAAATATCAAGCAAATTGATGATTTTTATTTTGTTGATTTTTAGCTTTATTCATTGATGAGTTGCTCAAATCGCGCGTTTGAAGCCGTGTCTTCGACACTTTATTACTCAATGCTCCAATTATGAATGAATACCTATAAAAGAGATGAAAAACTATCAAATGATACAATATTTACACAAAAACTCAATTATTCTATTATGTACACATTTATACCAAAAGCGGAGGATTTATTCGAAGAATATCAACAAAAGAACCGATAAGTGCCACAAAACATATATACAAAATAACTACATTTTGGCACTTATCAACATCCTCACCATCCTCACGTGGCTCCAGACAACTGGAGTTACGCATACGGTTACATGTTGTGGTTCTTCAAGGTTTCCCATCCATACATGATACAGGATACTCCAAGGAACCCATCCAAGCCGGTTCATCAGGATATCCTAGAGGAGGAGCAGGCGAGGAGGGATCATGCCCAGGATGTGTTGCCTAGGTGTCGTCGTATCATGTAGCTTGCTATGGATGGCATTGATAGAGGGTTGTGAAGCAACTCGATTTTCAAAAAAATCATTTAAAATGAATTTTCAAAAACAATGAAATCGCCACCTAATTTTATTCGTTCTAAAAAGAACGGGGAAATATAGATAAAACCCACAAAAATCGGATAAGGCGGTCTACAAGACCAAAAAAGATGGATTCGGGAGTCGGTTACGCAAGAGGAAGGTATTAGCACCTCTTACGTCCATCGTACTCGATGGGACCCATTTAGTTCGAAATGTGTTTGTGTGCGTGTGTAATCGCTAATTTCTAAATTGTAAATAAGAAAGAAGAAAACGGGATTTGTTTGTTATTATTTTGAGTTTGACACGGTTTCGAAACCGCGTGCCTACGTATTCCCTCGTGCAATGGGAAAGTCAAAACTCCGTAGTTCTGGTTGAAAATGTCTTGAATTGATTGTGTTGATTTTAATTGAAATGTTTTTGATTTTTGATAATCGCATATGAGCGAAAAAAGGATTTGAATGGGTTGAATTGATTTTAATGGCAGATGACAAGTACCAAAACGTCGGGATATCCTCTAACGAATTCGGTACTCGAGATTGGTGATTGAGGTCAACCGATCTTCTCTCATCCAAAATCTTTATTATGAAAGGAGTGAGGTGAAACAAAGTTCACTTTTTATTAAGTATTATGGAATAAAGTATTCGAGTCATTGGGTTACCCTCTAATGGCCCAAATACTTTACATTTTTAATTAAATCGTTGGGCGAACCTCTAACAATTTAATTAAGTACCGTAACACTATATTTTTTTTGTTTTTGTATAAAAATTGATTTTTGAAAACAAATTCAATTAATTAATTTAATTTGAAAGTGTTTTAAATGTTCAAGCGTACGGAATAAAGTATTCGAGTCATTGGGTTTCCCTCTAATGGCCCAAATACTTTACATTTTTAATTAAATCGTTGGGCGAACCTCTAACAATTTAATTAAGTACCATAACACCATTTTGAAAATTGCGGCGTTGGACGTAGAGAAATGATATTTCGGGTTATGGTTAACCAAGTATATGGACTTGATTAACCATGAGACCCTGGTGCATGGTGATTGGTATATGGACCAATTATTTTTTCGGGTTATGATTAATCAAGGCAACGAGGGCCCTAATTAACCTCGTGAGGATGGCCATGCCCATCCCCAACCATGAGACCCTTAGAGAATTTGGCGTGGGTAACCAAAAAATAAGAGAGAGCGGAAGCGTTGTTGTTTTTATATTAATGTGAGAGCGGAGTGTTCAATCGCGTAATAAACATGCAAGCGGATAATATAATAGCGGATAAATAAAGAAAATAAATTAACACACAATACAATATCGGAATTTAAATAATTATTAGTATAGATATTCTTTTACTTGATGAAAAATCAATTAACAATTTAATTGGTAATTCAACAAATAAAAAACTACCATATGCCAAAGTATTATTTAATACATCATTATATAATAAAAAAAAACTTGCATAATATTAATTTAAAATAGAAAAGTTGAGAAATGGGCCTGTTTGAAGCTTTAAACTGGGGGTGCAATCAGCAAATCTGAGCCCAAGCCCAAAACAAAGCTGCTGGATCCTGTGTGAGTGCCTCCATAGAAACAGAGTGTGGTCCACCATTCTGGAGCGTCGGATCTGGACTCTGGCAGATCTGATGGTTTGATGCAGGAGAGTGCAGAATTGATACCATAGACATGTCTACACCAAATTCGAGCAGACCACACAGACGGTGACAAGTGTCACCGCCTGGACTAAACAACACATCTTAAATAAATATTCTTATATATTATATGGTGGCTTTGCTTTTAAGTATTTAAATAAATAAAGAGACTAAATATAACTAAAAAAAAAAGCTGATACTTCAGATTATACTTACTAACTTGTCAATTAATTAAATAAATCACAAAACTAAGTATATTAAGCTAATATTAATCCAACCCATCTTTGTTATAAACTAAATAGTATACAAAACACTAATCTTAATTAATCTAAATTAAAACTAACCTAAGTTTGTTTTAAAGTAGATTCATAACACAAAAATCAAAAAAAAAAACTAAATCAGTTTTTATAAAAAAAAACAAATCTCACTCTCTCAAATGTTTCGACCTCTCATCCTCATCTTCTCTTGATCTCTCTCGCCGTTTCTCACGAGACCTCATGCATGGCTAACCGCCGCTCTCGTCTCATCGTCCTCACCGCGACCTCCAAACCCTTGCCGCGATTCCGACCACCTCACCGATTCTCTCATCGTCGCCGTCGCTGTTCTCGTTCTCACGATCTCTCATCGTCGCCGTCGCCGTTCTCGTTCTCACGATCTCTCATCGAACTCACGATCTCTCGAAAATCTGTCTCTGTTTATGTTATTGATTTTTGAAAATAGATTTTTGACTATTGTGTTTACAGGTTTGACATGGAAAGGGAAAAAGAACCCTAGGTCTCTAAATGATGATGATGTCGATGCAATGCTGAAAAACATAAAGTTAGTGAGAAAAGGAGAAGGATGGCGACACGTTAGGTCCGCAACCTCCTCTCTTTTCTGCTAAAACCGGTAATACCTTTCCGCTCTCTTCTTTCTCGTGGCTATTTCGGCTTTTTCTGAAGGGGGGATGATGGGGAAATGATGAATCCGTTTTGGGTGTTTGTTTCTGGGATTTCGTGTGCTGTTCTTGCTGTTCTGGTGTTTCTGGGTTTGTATGTTGTTCTTGCTGTTCTAGTGTTTCTGAGTTTGTGTTTGAATATGCGGCTAGGGTTTTTCAAAACAATGAACAGTTGCCTCCCCTTGATTACTGTGCCCTTAAACCTTTTATAACGTCCTGCTCTAGGGTTTCTTTGCTGTCAGATTTTGGGACAAGGGCTTTTGAAAACAAACCGAAGAAAACTGGGCTTAGAGTGTTATGTTCTTGAACTGTTAGTTTAGAAAACATGTGCCAACCTTGATGTTTTTTGTGTATTGGGCTTAACAGCATTATTTGATGGACTTGAAACCGATTTGAAACTGTGTTGGGCTGCTGTTATTTCTGATTTCTGATTACAGGACAGCATTGTACTTGCAGCAGCTTTAGTGGTGATGATGTTTCTGAACCACACCCCCTTTTGTGAACCAACATGAGTTGTGATTTGCAAAAGGGTGGTTTTGAACATGAATGAGAAACAAAATTAACATGAACTGATCCCAATTATTTCCCCCTAATGATGAGATACAAATATGTTGCTTTGAGTCTTTGTTTTTTTTTTTCAATGCTGTCCATTATTGCTAATTGAATTCTTTCTTTGTTGTTTCATGAACGTTGGTGTTGACATGAGCTTTGGAGCATGGTGAAAGAAAGTTTCGGACAAGAAGGCAAGGTTTGAAGTTAGAGCAAGAAAGCAAGGAAACCAAAGAACCACAAAATTCACAATAGCAAATAGGATTTAGACATGACATTTGTAATTTTTACTTGTATGTTAGGATAGGAGCTTGGGAATTTGTAATCATCACAAATATTTGAGTTATAACTTGCGAATTCCAAAGATTTTGTAAAGAAACGAATTATTGAATAGCAACATGAATTTTGTTCACAATACAAGACTTTGTGAATTCGAAAGTGGCATTGTGCAATTCCGTAGAGTTGAAAAGAAGGTGAAATGGTTAGAAGTTATGTGACAAAAGGTTTGAAACTTGCAAGGTTTTCTTTGAAAATTAATGGCTCAAAAACTTGCACCATGTCCATGCACGAGCTCAGGATATCATAAACAAAACGAGTTCTAATGCAATTTTTTTGTCATAATACTTGTAGCTATTATTTGGAAACCACACTTACCGTGACTAAAATGAATGGTTTATATTCGATATGGTGAAGTATCGACTAAAATGCATATTTACTTCCAAATTCAAACCAAAATCATAAATCTCGTGCACAAGTAAAGATATGGTTGCTAAACATAACTTCATGTACGCTCTTGAGTCGCGTTCTAAAAGATAAAAGGCCTTGTGAATCATCATGAGTGAAAATTTAGATATCTGGGAATAACGACCTTCTGAACACGTTCAACTTTCTAAATCCTCCTTCCAACTCAACGAAGCGTTGAATATACAATAGGATAGCTTCGAACTTGTAATCTCAAGCCAGTCCAAACCCTACAACCACAGAACCGAAGACATCAATGCACACGTACAGCGGTACCTTCCAGACACAAAATGATACGAGCTTGAAATCCGATCGCCTCAGATGTAAGTAATGATGCAGATGTAATGAATGAATGAATGTCTAGAACGAGTGGCCCAAATGAAAACGTATGCAAATTGAATGCGAAGCCTGAGCCAGATAGCATTGATATAGGAGGGCAAATTTTGGGGTGCAACAGCTGCCCCTATTTAATCGTCTTAAACCTGAAAGTGAAATTGGCGCTAGCCTTTTGAACTTTCAAGGTAGAAGAAGATTAAATACTAAAAAAAAAACCCAAAAATTTGCGCTCCGAAGAACAAGTATAAATGTTTATGGTTTTTTTCGATTTTTCAATTTTTTTGATAATTTTTATTTTTCTATTTTTTTTTGTGATGATTTTTTTCTTGAACAGTGTCGGTACATCGAGAAACGAATGCGCTTGAATAAGCGACTTCGCAGACTAGAAATGAAAACTGATAGATCTTTGGAACGAGCATACTTCAATAAGTTGCTTCGCAGATCAAAATGAAACCAATCAGACCTTTGGAACGAGCATACTTCAATAAGTTGCTTCGCAGATCAGAAAGGTAAGAACTCATAGATCTTTGGAACGAGCATACTTCAATAAGTTGCATCGCAGATCAAAAATGAGAACAGGTAGATCTTTGGAACGCGCATACTTCAATAAGTTGCATCGCAGATCAAAAACGAAACCAATCAGACCTTTGGAACGAGCATACCTTAATAAGTTGCTTCGCGATCGAAAGGTAAGAACTCATAGATCTTTGGAGCAGCATACTTCAATAAGTTGCATCGCAGATCAAAAATGAGAACAGGGAGATCTTTGGAACGCGCATACTTCAATAAGTTGCATCGCAGATCAAAAACGAAACCAATCAGACCTTTGGAACGAGCATACTTTAATAAGTTGCTTCGCAGATCAGAAAGGTAAGAACTCATAGATCTTTGGAACGCGCATACTTCAATAAGTTGCATCGCAGATCAAAAATGAGAACAGTAGATCTTTGGAGCAGCATACTTCAATAAGTTGCATCGCAGATCAAAAACGAAACCAATCAGACCTTTGGAACGAGCATACTTTAATAAGTTGCTTCGCGATCGAAAGGTAAGAACTCATAGATCTTTGGAACGCGCATACTTCAATAAGTTGCATCAGATCAAAATGAGAGATATATATCGTAAAGATATTAGACACACACAAGAAGGAGACCGACTGGAGCAGACTCACTGGGGAGAAAATATATGGAATGGTAAAATTGTCGATCGAAGACGAATTCACGGGGAAATAGGCCAACCAAAAAGAGACTATAGCAAGGATTGCTGAGCTACGTTGGACTTTGAAAGTTTGCAAATATGCAAGAAATACAATATCCCTCAGGCCGAAGGCGGGGTGTAATTTTTCAAGAGTGGCAACTATATGAATTACCACACACCAAGTATGGATACTCAGACAATTGAGAAGCAAGAAAGGCTAGACACCGACTCTTACTCGCGCTCTAACGACAGAGGCAAACATGGGTAAGATAACCAACAACGAGAATTTGCAAAAAGCAAGACGCTTGGTAAATATATTGAATTTGAATGATGTAGGAGACCGACACGGGGTCAAAAATGCAGATAACAACAACAAGAAGAATTTCTTGAGGGAACTCTGACTGGGGATACCACATGGGGATTTTTTTTATTGAATGATCTTCGGAGACGCAAAAGGTACTCGATAAAGACTTTAATCTGGCTTATGCTTAGATGCATGTTTGAGATTATTATTTTTTAGCGTAATGCTCCATATCAATGGAAATGCTACGCATTTTTGGATGCTATGCAATGCAATGATGCATGTTTTGATGATTCATCCAGGACTAAAGGCAATTGTGAGCTGCCGAGGGGACAACAACCCTCCGTGAATTGAATACAATCATTTGGTCTTCATCAAAGAGATGATAGTCTGGACCCTGATAGGGGGATTGCAGAATAGAAGTGTCAACTTTCAATGATCTACATCACTGGGGAAGTAACTCTTGGAGATTGACATTCATCTGGGATGATGATCTTGTTGCGTAGAGTTTATGATTTCGATAGCTCTGGATTACGAGCTCTTGCATAAGAGGAGTCGACAACATCTTCTGGCACAAGTGAGCCTTTGAAAATGATCTTCTTGGCGTCGCTCTTGCGATCTTCCGACGACGAAAGAGGATAACATTTGAGGGCACACATATGCCATAGATAACTCTTGTTGGGGAGAAAGAAACCTTGTCATTGACCAAGCCCATGCACATGGTGCCCTTCGCATAATTGAAAATGTAAAGCAGGAGACATAACAAATAATTACGAGATCAACTGTTTCAAACGTTAATGTGGTGTACCGAAATTCGAGTAACTTCGAAATTATGCCACGCCGTTGGGCGATGTTTTTACATGAAGTTTATTAAAAATATCGGACGTCGTTTTGCAAACAAAGCAGTTAAAAATACATGAAAATAAGATGTAAATAAATGATAGAAAAACACGGTTTGGATGAAGGTAATTTTATTGATTGATTAGCCCGTAAATGAGCATTTACATCAAGAAGCAAATCCTGAAAAGAGGCAATTGCTTATACATCAAAGTTAAAAGAAAAGGTGACAATAAAAATCATGGATTTTGTCGATCCGAATCGCCATGCTCTTCACAACTTCAACATCCCTTCATATCGAGACGTCAACAGAAAATGCTCCGATTAGACTGACCCTCCATCTCTCTGGATTATCAAGTTATTGTAAAAGGCTGACCCAAACAGGTGTCGTGCAGATTGTAGTTGTTCGCCTTGAATCCCTAATTTTGGCCTGGACCGCCTTTCGGTTTTCAATCCACCGGATACCCTTTTTGCCCAAGCCCTTTCAGGTTTTCGACTTGCCGGGTGTACAATCTTTTATATTTATCCCTAACTTTTGCCCGAACTTCTTGGTTCGTCGGGATGCCCTTATTTTGCTTAGGCCACTCAACCTAACGGGTCTCTTTTTATGCGAAGTATTTTTTGACTACATCTGCATTGATCGGGTGAGGAAATCTTCTCCATCCATAGTTCGAGCAACATAGCTCCTCCAGAGAAAACTTTCTTCACAACATACGGTCCTTCATAATTTGGAGCCCACTTGCCCCGAGCGTCGGTACTATTAGGAGGCAAAATTCTTTTCGGCACAAGGTCACCAGCTTGGAAATTCCGAGGACACACTTTCTTGTCGAAAGCCCTTTCATACGCTCGTATAGCTGTCCATGACAAATAGTCATCAATCTCTTCTCGTCGATGAGATTCAATTGATCAAGTCTGTTTTGAACCCATTCACTTCATCGAGTTGCACATCCGTTAAAATCCTTAAGGAAGGAATTTCAACTTCCACGTGGGGCCTTCCATACCGTATACCAAGGAGAAGGGAGTTGCCCCTGTTGACGTGCGTGTTGAAGTGCGATAGCCGTGCAAGGCAAATGGCAACATCTCGTGCCAATCCTTGTAAGTGACGACCATCTTCTGTACAATCTTCTTGATATTCTTGTTTGCCGCCTCCACGGCACCATTCATTTTTGGACGATATGGAGAAGAGTTATGATGTTTTATCTTGAAATCATCGCACAACTCTTTCATCATTTTGTTGTTGAGATTCGAGCCATTATCAGTAATGATCTTCTCGGGAACCCCATAGCGACAAATGATATTATGCTTGATGAAGCGTGTGACCACTTGTCTAGTGACACGAGCATAAGATGCTGCCTCAACCCATTTGGTAAAGTAGTCAATGACAACAAGGATGAATCGATGTCCATTAGAAGCGGTGGGCTTAATTTCTCCAATCATATCAATGCCCCACATCGCAAAAGGCCATGGAGAAGTCAAAACATTCAATGAAGAAGGTGGCACATGCATCTTATCGTTAAATTTGACATTTGTAGCATGTTCTGGCATGGTTGTAGCAGTCATTCTCCATGGTGGACCAATAATAGCCTGCTCTCAAGATCTTCTTGGCCATGGTGTGTCCACTAGAATGCGTCCCGAAAGAACCTTCATGAATCTCTTCTATAATCTTATTTGCTTCGTGTCTATCCACGCATCCGAGCAAAAGCAGTCATAGTTCCTTTTGTACAACACACCGCCATTGAGGAAGAATTTAGCCGAGTACTTGCGCAGAGCCTTCTTATCAACGATGGAAGCATCATCAGGGTATTCTTTCGTTTCGAGATATCTTTTGATGTCGTAGAACCAAGGTTTTTCATCTGCTTCACCTTCTACTTCATAGCAGAACGCAGGCTCACCCAATCTCATTATGGTGATAGATGGGGCATCATTCGCCCATCGACCTTAAACATGGATGATGAGTAGCCAGCGCATCGCCAAATTGTTCTCCTCCTGGATGTGATCAAAAGTGATCTCGTCGAAATAAGGGATCAACTTCAAGACATGATCTCGGTATGGAATCAAATTCGGGCGGGTCTCCCAATCTCCATTGATTTGACTAATTACCAAAGCGGAATCTCCATATACTGCCAAGATTTTGATTCTTAGGTCGATGGCCGCTTCAATCCCAAAAATACAAGCTTCGACTCGGCCACATTATTGGTGCAATCGAAGCAGTTACGGCGGTGAATGGGATATGAAAACACATCGAGAAGTGATAATGGCGCCAACACCATTTCCCAATGCATTTGAGGCTCCATCGAATGCCATCGTCCACCATGAGCAGGCTCGGGTCCCTCTTCGGGCACGGAATGTTACAATCTCGATATACATAATGTCCTCATCGGGAACTCAAACTTCATCGGTGATAGTCTTCTTCTAATGGTTGTTGGCGAGATAGTCCGCCACCACACTACCTTTGATAGCCTTCGAGTAGTGTATTGGATATCATATTCATCGGGATCATTTGCCACCGGGCTATCCTTCTGTGAGGCGGCTTCTCAAAGATATACTTTATCGGGTCCATTTGGAGATCAAAAAGTAGTGTGAGTTAACATATCTTTATCGAGCCGTTTTGCTGCGTGCGCAACAAGTCTTTTCAATAATGAATACCTCGATTCGCATTCGTGAACTTCTTGCTCAAATAGTATATGGCGTGCTCTTTTACCTGTCTCATCATGTTGACCGAGCACACAACCCATGGAATTCTCCAACACGGTCAGGTACATAATCAACGGTCTACCCTCCACCGGGGGTGAGAGAATTGGAGGCTCTTGTAGGTACCTCTTTATACTGTCGAACGCCGTCTGACAATCATCGTTCCACCTGGTTGTGGGATTCTTTCTTATGACTTGAAAATAGGTTCACGGTGTAAGATGAGAAATGAACCTAGCGATGTAATTTAGTCTTCCCAAGAAACCTCGCACTTCTTTTTCTGTCCTTGGCTCTGGCATTTCTTGTATCGCTTTTATCTTTGCAGGGTCAACCTCGATTCCTTTCTCGCTCACAATAAAACCTAAAAGTTTCCCTGATCTCACCCCAAAGGTGCACTTACTCGGGTTCAACCTCAGCCTGAACTTCCTCAACCTTTCGAATAATTTCAACAAGTGAACGGTGTTTACATGCGGGACTTGGCAATCATATCATCAACGTATACTTCAATCTCTTTATGCATCATATCATGAAAGAGAGTAACCATAGCGCGCTGATACGTTGCCCCTGCGTTCTTCAAACCAAAAGGCATCACCTTGTAGCAGAAAGTCCCCCACGGTGTAATGAAAGTTGTCTTTTCCATATCATTGGGCGCCATCTTAATCTGGTTGTAGCCAGAGAAACCATCCATGAAGGAGAATACTTTAGCTTGAGCAGTATTATCGACCAAAATGTCGATGTGCGGGAGAGGGAAGTCATCCTTAGGGCTAGCTCTTGATCCCTATAGTCAACACACATCCTTACCTTGCCGTCTTTCTTGATGCTGGTACAATGTTTGCAACCCATGGGGATAAGAAACAACCTTTAGGAAACCTTCCATCCTTACGAACCTCTTCTTTGATCTTCCTTGACATTTCGGATGTGTTCTCTGAAGCTTACGCTTACCGGTGGGCATCCTTCCTTGAGAGGCAATTCGTGCATAACGATGTCAGTATCTAACCCGGGCATATCTTCATAAGACCAAGCAAATATGTCCACGTACTCATGTAGCATTTCGACAAGCTTTTGCTTAACTCCATCTTCAATGCTGCCCAATCTTGACCTCCTTTCGAGCATCCTCGGTTCCTAGGTTGATCACTTCTAGATCCTCTTGGTGCGGCTGGATGACCTTTTCTTCTTGCCTCAACATCCTGGCTAATTCCTCAGGTAATTCACAGTCCTCTTCGGCTTCCTCTTGACTTGATAAATCGGTTCGTCGAAACCATAATGAGCCCGCAATCATCGTCGACAAAATCCGGGTCCGTCGAAGACCGCATCTGCGTTGTTGGTAATTTTATTTTTATTATTATTTTTAATTAAGTTTTTTTAATAAAAGAAAAGACAAAAGGTTTGTATAAAAAGTAAAATTTGATATTGTCACCTTTAAAAGAAAGGAGTGAAGTAAAGAAAAAGAAAACAAAGAGAAAAATTTGAATGCAAAAAGGCGTCCTTCATTAATGATAAACTTGAAAGTTAAAAACATGGTGGCCCTACGCATGATCACTACGTCTTGGGCATAACGTAGGAATTATGGAATGACATAAAAAGAAAATTACTCTTCAAAGCGGGTAACCACAAGAACATCTTGACGAGCCAATTTGAGAGCTCACGTCCGGAGCGATGGGGTAGATCCACTTGTCCACATCATAGTCACCATCCGCTTCACCATCAATGGCATCAACATCTTCAATCTGGATTCCACCTTTGACAAACTTGACGGAGGAGACACCCTTTACTCATTGGGGTGGAGGCGGAGATCTTCATTTGGGAGCAAAACCCAAACCCTCTTATCCGTCGGTAGGAAGTTCTAGCACTCTTCCCCACCCGGGATGTCGACTTGACAATAGCTGAGCTGCTTGTAGGATGCCATGGAGACTTCACCTTTTGCAAAGGGATCTTATCGAATCTGCCTCAAAAGCTGGCATGGAGTTTCGTGGATCTCCTTCAACTTCAACATACCGAAAGTTGCTCAAATGATGACGACATAATCTTCTTCACCATAAATGGTGACCACCTTTCCATTAATTAAGAACTTCAACTTTTGGTGCAAGGTGGATGTCACGGACACCCCCATGAATCCAGGCGTCCAAGCAAACAACGATGGGAGGATTAATATCCATGACGAAAAAGTTGCATCAAAACACGTGGGCCTATCTTAATAGGCAGGTCCACCTCGCCAAACACGACCTCTTGACCCATCAAACGCCTTAACTATCAAATCAGGGTCTCGGACAACCCTTCATAGTCCAACTTCAAGAGAGTAGACTTTGGAAGAACGTTGAGGATGATCCGTGTCTACCGGACACGGATAAAGTAGTTCTCGCTATCTCCACGAAGCGTGTAGCGCTTTGTTATGCTTCCTTCCCTCGGGGTAAATCAAAGTCGATAAAACCGAGACCATTACTTGCGAAATGTTGTTCACAATGCCTCCAAATTGGTTACCGAGATCTCTTGGGGAACGAAGGATGTTCCTAACAGCTGCATAAGAGCATTGCGGTGAGGCTCAGAATCCCTCAACAAAGCTAGGATAGAAATCTTGGCGGGCGTCTGGCCGAGCTGGTCGATTATCTTGTAATCGCTCTTCTTTATATACCTCATCAATTCTTCAACATCTTTGGTCATTTCAGGGCTCAGAACAGGTTCTGGAATCTTTGGTGCTGACTCAACCCCAATCATGACTCCTTTCCCTTTTGCTTTAGCCTTGGCCAGAGCTTCAGGACTTTTCTCAACTAGATTGGGTGGAGAGAAGATTCGTCCACTTCGGGTAATCCGACTTTCTTCTGCAATGTCATGCACTGTAGGCTCATATCTTCCAATCTTCTTTTCGTCAGATTTTCCTCCTTCAAAAGTCTCCACATTCACTTTCTTGCCGTCACGGTAGTACTCGGACCCATAATTCCACGGGATGGCCTTTTCGCTAGTGTAGGGTACTGGACCCGGCAAAGTGATAATCACAGGAGGTTTCTTAGTCGGCACGGGGATCGTAACGGGAATCCTTCTAGAAGTAACGGGGATAGTGACCACGTCAACCTCATCTTCAACATTCTGTATATCAAGTTCTTTACGGACGAAGAGTCCCTTGATGTCGAATTGAATCTCGTCTTTCAACTCATCACAACCTTCAACTTGAATTAAACATTGTTTACAACCATCATCACAACCAGGGAAATCTCCCTTCAACAGCAATTGCTTCTTTATCCTACACAACGGGGTGGCCAGATCATTAACATCCATTATCAGGTTCAAACTTCCATCTTCGCAAATTGCATTAACAGCGTTTCCACCATGAGGAGGTAAAGGGTGCTGAATGACATTGGGAGTGGGAGGAGGTCCAAAGTTGATTGCCTCAGTGTCTAGTAAATTCTGCACCTTGTACTTGAAAGCATAGCAATTCTCAATGGAATGCCCCGGAGCATTGGAATGATAGAGACAACGGGCATTCGCGTTGAAGTACTTCGGCGGGTTATCAGGGTCAATCTTCAAATGGCGTAATTCAATCATATTCAGACTTTGCAAATGGGCGAATACCTCTGCATAAGACATTGGCAAAGGGTCAAACTTCTTCATGGGTCTTGGCTGGTATTGTCTCGGAGCAACATCTTGTTTTGGAACACTAGCGGGAATAGTTCTTGCAACTTGACGATTGAATTCCTGGCGCTTCTCCTTTCCTCTTCGCTCATACAGTGCACTTGACTCACCTTCTTTCTTCTTCTGGTAACCACCAAAAGCCTTCTTGGCGCCACCAACTTGATTCTTGTCAGTACCAACATCTTGGATCTTTCCTAGCTTGATCCCCATCTCAACTCTTTCACCAAACATCACCATGTCGTGAAATCTTGGTCGGTGCAAGAGGCATAGTACGGCCCATCTAGTGTGCCGGTAAACATTTCCACCATCTCTCGTTCCACCATAGGGGGTTGAACTTTAGCAGCTACCTCGCGCCACCTTTGCGTACTCCTTGAAAGATTCGGTTTTCTTGAGCTAGGTTGTGCTGGGTCCTAGTAGGCGCCATATCGATGTTAAAGCCATAGTGTTGAACAAAAGCTACAATCAACTCTCTCCAAGTTCGCACTGGAGCTATCTAGGCCCATATACCAATCCAATGGCCCATCACCAAACTATCTTGGAAAAATGCATCAAGAGCTTCTCATCCTTCGTACGCAGACATCCTCCTATAGTAATACCTCAGTGGGTTTTAGGACAAGAGTTGCCCTTGTACTTCGAAAGCTCTGGGATTTTAAATTTTGGAGGAATCCTCACTCCTTGAACCAAACCCAAGTTGGACATGTCGAACCCCAAAACATCCTGATTCTCAAAGGCTTGCATGCGCTCCTCGAGCATCTTCAACTTCCTATCAGCTTCGGTTGGTTCCTCAACATTGGAAAACCAATCTTCAAAGTTATCTTCATCATCCGAGGAATCGGAATCGAATAGTCCTTACACTGGTTGAGGCACCAACACGAGTTGTCATGGCGGCGCGTGGGGTAGGCGGAGGAGGAACCACCGCATGATCCATTTGAGCGACTGGTTCTCGTCGGCAAGATCGCAAGACCGGCGTTGACTTCAAGCTAATTTCGGACAAAGCATTCCCATGAGCAACTTCTTGATGGTGACCACGCGAGCCTCACAACGGCTCTCAACTCCTCTTGTTGCGAGCCATGTTCAATTATCTCCATCAATTGCCCATACAGTATCCATTCTTGTCCCTAGGCGGCCATGTCGACTTCCATCTTCTCCATTAGTTTCTTCAAGTTACTTCTTGTTGGGTAACGATGAGCGATGAAACACGTAGTCTCTCCTGTGGAGAAGAAAATCAGCAGCGATAAGATGGTGATCTGAATACCTTATGTATGATATGCTATGGGAGTATGCATGCATGCCCATGATATGTTTTGTACATTTTATTTTCGGGGACTCTTTGAAGACTCGTTAGTTAACAATAAACATTAGAGAAAAAGATTAAAGCAATTCAACGAAATCTCATAGAAACTCAAATTGTTAGTTGTGACTACAAAGGTATTCAAGCTCAAGCAGCAATAAAATTCATCTTGGAATTTAAATCATTACAATAATAATTAGATAAGTGGCTAAAAACTAGAAATCTTCCACGACGAGGCTTCAAATCTCTAGTTTCGCCTTGAACCATTCACCACATTTTGTGAGGAAGAGAAATCACTCACAGCAGGAGGTATCGGGTTGTCTTGAGGTCTTCTAGGGCCGACTGAGTCTCAAGGTACGTCAACAATCAAACGGTTACACATGTCAACCATTTCTTTGTACTTCCAATAGAAATGCCCATTCTTTCTTCTAGAAAGGACACTAGTTCATCCTTTTCATCTAACAGACGATTCAGCTTTTGGATCTCATCAATCCAACCTTGGCATTGCTCTCTAAGGCCTTCGTAAGCATCCCTTTTGCTATTTCTTTCTTCCCTCGTAATGTTCAACTCTCGAACTTTTCACTAATTCGATTGCTTCCAATTCTCGGGCGATGCAAACTTCTTCTTTTGCAGTTATCTCATTTTCTAGCATTTTATTGGTTCGTGCTAGAGAAGCTTCTAGTTTTGAAATCTTTGCTTCAAGACGTGCTTTCAATGCTTTCTTTTCTTCAACGGCCTTTTCTTCATCTAGATAAGCTGGCCCTTTGATCTTGGCGACCTTCAATTGTCGACGGAGGTCCCTTGCCCCACTTGCGGACTCCTCAAGTTTTCGAACATCTCATCGAGCTCTTCATCCTTTTCATTCGTATCCTTCTCCCCTAATTCTTCTTTTACCTCCTTGAGGTTGGCTTCTAAGTTTTCGCTCGAGAAAATGCGAGAATTAGAGCTTTGTAGCTCAATCTTTCCTCCTCCATCTTTCGATAATTTCACGAAGCCTCATATTCTCCTCTATTGGCACATGAGTGATTCAGTTCGGGATGATCAAAGGGTACCTCCACAAAGTAAGGCAGCTTGATTTCTTGGACTCTCTCTATCACCCACTGGCGATAAGACCTTCCATCGATTCCGCCCCTCTTGATTAACTCTCGGCTCTCCCTATGGATTTGACCCCAAGCTCTTCGGATCTTCAATACTTCGTTGCGGTCCTTTTTACCAAGCTCGTGTACAATGAAACTTTCCAAGTGCTCAAGCCTTGGTTCGTTTTCCATCGGATACCCCAATTGTCTTGTTGCAAGTCTTGGGTTATAATTGATGCAACCCATAGACCCGATCAAAGGAACATTAGAATACCCACCACAGTGAGTGATAACATCAACGAATCCCCAACCTGGAGAATGCCACATCACACCATCGGCTGTTAGTGAAGCCAATTTTTGAGACCAAGATAAGTTTCTCAGGATCTTCTCCCACGGTCCACTCTGAGGGATATGAGATGTCAACCATAAGTACAGCAATGGAGAACAACACAGAACCACCCCTCGCTTCTTCAGATTTCTCTCATGGATATGGTAAAGAACATCAGCCAACAGTGCAGGAACAGGGTTCTTCGACATGAATATGCCAATAGCAGACGGGCTCAAGTAACCAATTTCATTAGTTGGAAACAAAACCACCCCAAAGATGAGCAAAGCAAGTATGGAGCTGAAAGTCGGCCAATCGTCTTGAACATTCAAACTTAACAACTTATCTTCCAAATTTTGCCTCAGAATACCTTTGTCTGTAATCCAAGGTGCCACCTCCCTTACCGGAAGAAACAAAGCAGCAGCTACCTTAGCCTTATCGAGGTCTTCCCCTATGTTGAGGAAAGGAGTGTCGTCCTTCAAAGGCCAATTAAGGATTCTCTCGAACTCTTCAATTGTAGGAACAAGCTGAAAGTCTTGGAATGTGAAGCATCGAAGAGGAGGATCATAGTACTTTGCCAAAGCAATCAAAGCTTCCATGTCCACATTGGTAGTCAAAAGATCTAGGATGTTCCCAAATCTTTTCCCAAAATAAGCTCTCTGACGGTGAATTCTTTCACTTTGAGTTATCGGCTTCCCAACTTGATTCTTTGAATTTGAGACATGGAGCGATCTTCACAGTTGGATTCATTCTTCCTTTACGCTTCTGCACCAACAAAATCATAAGGTTCCCGAAAATAAAAGTTATATGCTAAATGGTTTTGTGCAAATGTATGCAATGCATGTTGCAAATTAAATAGAAGCGGTTCATAGGATCGGTAGGTCATGGTTTCGACGTCTACCCAACGATTCCCCGGGTAAGGCTAATCTTATGTTTTTTTGCTAAATGTTTCTTGGGGTCTCAGATCCCCTTTTACGAACACTATCATCGCGCGAGAGGCCTACGTGGCGATAGTATTTGTAAAAGTATACCCCAAGAAACGGCTCTTAACAGGATGCTCTAAATCCAACATTTGAGCGTTTGGTCTCGGTTAGGACAACATGAACAAACTTAGAGTTATAGGTCATTTGTCCAAAGATTGATGTCCTGCGCTAACGCGGGCCAACAACCTCCTCAAAACAACCAACTCTAAGCCGGAGTCTTCGCTTCGGGCCAACAAGACAATGGAGTCAAGTGGACCTAGGCTACGCAACCCCTCTATTCCTAAAAGGTGACCTAGAAGCCTGGGTAGTGGACTTATCTATGTAACAATGCCCATGAGTTCCCATCACAATAATATATCAACAAATTAATATATAAAGCATAGAGAAAAAATAAGCAAATAAACAATAGATAAGCATAAAGAAGAAAGCGATAAACAAACACACAAACATGCGAAGAACTAAACTAGGGTTGACTCGCTTAGTCAAAAAGATTTTTAAAATATTCCCCAGTGAAGTCGCCAATTGAAGCAACTCGATTTTCAAAAAAATCATTTAAAATGAATTTTCAAAAACAATGAAATCGCCACCTAATTTTATTCGTTCTAAAAAGAACGGGGAAATATAGATAAAACCCACAAAAATCGGATAAGGCGGTCTACAAGACCAAAAAAGATGGATTCGGGAGTCGGTTACGCAAGAGGAAGGTATTAGCACCTCTTACGTCCATCGTACTCGATGGGACCCATTTAGTTCGAAATGTGTTTGTGTGCGTGTGTAATCGCTAATTTCTAAATTGTAAATAAGAAAGAAGAAAACGGGATTTGTTTGTTATTATTTTGAGTTTGACACGGTTTCGAAACCGCGTGCCTACGTATTCCCTCGTGCAATGGGAAAGTCAAAACTCCGTAGTTCTGGTTGAAAATGTCTTGAATTGATTGTGTTGATTTTAATTGAAATGTTTTTGATTTTTGATAATCGCATATGAGCGAAAAAAGGATTTGAATGGGTTGAATTGATTTTAATGGCGATGACAAGTACCAAAGCGTCGGGATATCCTCTAACGATTCGATACTCGAGATTGGTGATTGAGGTCAACCGATCTTCTCTCATCAAAATCTTTATTATGAAAGGAGTGAGGTGAAACAAAGTTCACTTTTATTAAGTATTATGGAATAAAGTATTTAGTCATTGGGTTACCCTCTAATGGCCCAAATACTTTACATTTTAATTAAATCGTTGGCGAACCTCTAACAATTTAATTAAGTACCATAACACTATATTTTTTGTTTTGTATAAAAATTGATTTTTGAAAACAAATTCAATTAATTAATTTAATTTGAAAGTGTTTTAAATGTTCAAGCGTATGGAATAAAGTATTCGAGTCATTGGGTTTCCTCTAATGGCCCAAATACTTTACATTTTAATTAAATCGTTGGGCGAACCTCTAACAATTTAATTAAGTACCATAACACCATTTTGAAAATTGCGGCGTTGGACGAGAAATGATATTCGGGTTATGGTTAACCAAGTATATGGACTTGATTAACCATGAGACCACAGTGCATGGTGATTGGTATATGGACCAATTATTTTTGGGTTATGATTAATCAAGGCAACGAGGGCCTAATTAACCTCGTGAGGATGGCCATGCCCATCCCCAACCATGAGACCCTTAGAGAATTTGGCGTGGGTAACCAAAAATAAGAGAGGCGGAGCGTTGTTGTTTTATATTAATGTGAGGCGGAGTGTTCAATCGCGTAATAAACATGCAAGCGGATAATATAATAGCGGATAAATAAAGAAAATAAATTAACACACAATACAATATCGAATTTAAATAATTATTAGTATAGATATTCTTTTACTTGATGAAAAATCAATTAACAATTTAATTGGTAATTCAACAAATAAAAACTACCATATGCCAAAGTATTATTTAATACATCATTATATAATAAAAAAAACTTGCATAATATTAATTTAAAATAGAAAAGTTGAGAAATGGGCTGTTTGAAGCTTTAAACTGGGGTGCAATCAGAATCGAGCCCAAGCCCAAAACAAAAGCTTGGATCTGTGTGAGTGCCTCCATGGAAGCAGTGTGGTCCACCATTACGGAGCGTCGGATCGGACTCTGCGGATCGATGGTTTGATGGGAGAGTGCGAATTGATACCATAGACATGTCTACACCAAATTCGAAAGAGACCACAGGCGGTGACAAGTGTCACCGCCTGGACTAAACAACACATCTTAAATAAATATTCTTATATATTATATGGTGGCTTTGCTTTTAAGTATTTAAATAAATAAAGAGACTAAATATAACTAAAAAAAAAAGCTGATACTTCAGATTATACTTACTAACTTGTCAATTAATTAAATAAATCACAAAACTAAGTATATTAAGCTAATATTAATCCAACCCATCTTTGTTATAAACTAAATAGTATACAAAACACTAATCTTAATTAATCTAAATTAAAACTAACCTAAGTTTGTTTTAAAGTAGATTCATAACACAAAAATCAAAAAAAAAAACTAAATCAGTTTTTATAAAAAAAACAAATCTCACTCTCTCAAATGTTTCGACCTCTCATCCTCATCTTCTCTTGATCTCTCTCGCCGTTTCTCACGAGACCTCATGCATGGCTAACCGCCGCTCTCGTCTCATCGTCCTCACCGCGACCTCCAAACCCTTGCCGCGATTCCGACCACCTCACCGATTCTCTCATCGTCGCCGTCGCTGTTCTCGTTCTCACGATCTCTCATCGTCGCCGTCGCCGTTCTCGTTCTCACGATCTCTCATCGAACTCACGATCTCTCGAAAATCTGTCTCTGTTTATGTTATTGATTTTTGAAAAGCATTTTGACTATTGTGTTCTGGTTTGACATGGAAAGGAAAAAGAACCCTAGGTCTCTAAATGATGATGATGTCGATGCAATCTGAAAAACATAAAGTTAGTGAGAAAAGGAGAAGGATGGCGACACGTTAGGTCCATAACCTCCTCTCTTTTACGCTAAAACCGGTAATACCTTTCCTCTCTTCTTTCTCGTGGCTATTTGGCTTTTACGAAGGGGGATGATGGGAAATGATGAATCCGTTTGGGTGTTTGTTTCGGGATTTCGTGTCTTTGTTCTTCATTACGGTGTTTACGGGTTTGTATGTTGTTCTTCTGTTCTAGTGTTTACGAGTTTGTGTTTGAATATGCGGCTAGGGTTTTCAAAACAATGAACAATTGCCTCTCCTTGATTCTGTGCCTTAAACCTTTTATAACGTCTGCTCTAGGGTTTCTTTCTTTGTCGATTTTGGGACAAGGGCTTTTGAAAACAAGAAAAGCGGGCTTAGAGTGTTATGTTCTTGATGTTAGTTTAGAAAACATGTGCCAGCCTTGATGTTTTGTGTATTGGGCTTATGACATTATTTGATGGACTTGAAACCGATTTGAAGCTGTGTTGATCTGTTATTTCGATTTCGATTACAGGAGCATTGTACTTGCACTTTAGTGGTGATGATGTACGAACCACACCCCTTTGTGAACCAACATGAGTTGTGATTTGCAAAGGGTGGTTTTAATTATGAATGAGAAACAAAATTAACATGAACTGATCCCAATTATTTCCCCTAATGATGAGATACAAATATGTTGCTTTGAGTCTTTGTTTTTTTCAATTTGTCCATTATTGCTAATTGAATTCTTTCTTTGTTGTTTCATGAGCGTTGGTGTTGACATGAGCTTTGGAGCATGGTGAAAGAAAGTTTCGGACAAGAAGGCAAGGTTTGAAGTTAGAGCAAGAAAGCAAGGAAACCAAAGAACCACAAAATTCCCAATAGCAAATAGGATTTAGACATGACATTTGTAATTTTACTTGTATGTTAGGATAGGAGCTTGGGAATTTGTAATCATCACAAATATTTGAGTTATAACTTGAATTCCAAAGATTTTGTAAAAAGCGAATTATTGAATAGCAACATGAATTTTGTTCACAATACAAGACTTTGTGAATTCGAAAGTGGCATTGTGCAATTCCGTAGAGTTGAAAAGAAGGTGAAATGGTTAGAAGTTATGTGACAAAAGGTTTGAAACTTGCAAGGTTTTCTTTGAAAATTAATGGCTCAAAACTTGCACCATGTCCATGCACGAGCTCAGGATATCATAAACAAAACGAGTTCTAATGCAATTTTTTTGTCATAATACTTGTAGCTATTATTTGGAAACCACACTTACCGTGACTAAAATGAATGGTTTATATTCGATATGGTGAAGTATCGACTAAAATGCATATTTACTTCCAAATTCAAACCAAAATCATAAATCTCGTGCACAAGTAAAGATATGGTTGCTAAACATAACTTCATGTACGCTCTTGAGTCGCGTTCTAAAAGATAAAAGGCCTTGTGAATCATCATGAGTGAAAATTTAGATATCTGGGAATAACGACCTTCTGAACACGTTCAACTTTCTAAATCCTCCTTCCAACTCAACGAAGCGTTGAATATACAATAGGATAGCTTCGAACTTGTAATCTCAAGCCAGTCCAAACCCTACAACCACAGAACCGAAGACATCAATGCACATACGTGCAACAGCGGGTACCTTCCAGACACAAAATGATACGAGCTTGAAATCCGATCGCCTCAGATGTAAGTAATGATGCAGATGTAATGAATGAATGAATGTCTAGAACGAGTGGCCCAAATGAAAACGTATGCAAATTGAATGCGAAGCCTGAGCCAGATAGCATTGATATAGGAGGGCAAATTTTGGGGTGCAACAGGTTGTTTCCTGTAGATCCGATGTGAGAGGCATTTTGGAGACCATCATGGAGGAGGCTCAGGATGCCTTGCTATACATGAGACAACAGAGGGACGCCTCAAGATTGACATGCCGACTCATCATCCGCCGTACGCATTAGTTTAGTTTGATTGTATTTTGACTTTAGTTTAATTTTTGTATTTCGTATTGTATCGAATTTGTATTTTAAATACTATTATTATGAAATTCATTTTGGATAACAATTTAGTTCTATTGTTCGATTTAAAAATTACAGGTCTTTATCTCGTTTTATAAATTTAATAGTTTGTTAAATTGGTTATTGTTTTAGTTCTATTTTTCTGCTAACTGTCATGCCCAGATCCGGATGTATACTTTCGATATGGAACCGGAGCTATACTTCCGATTTTCACTCAAATATTTCAGAAAGTGGTGTGCACCGAAAGTATACTTCCGATTTTCTGAAAGCATTTTCGAAAATGCATAGGATTTAACCACCTAATCAATTATTAACATATTCATCACTACTATTATAAATATAAATATAAAGATAATAAATTAAAATTAATGGAGAGTTATTTAAAGAGAACAATTTAAAAAATTAAATGATTGTTAGAGGAGTGATGTCTACTTTAGCCTAATAGTCTTCAACTTGCTTTGCTTTTTAGTTTGTTAGACCATTGTTCAATTTTATTATACGCGATGAAGATTATTAGGGTTTAAATTTTTAATTATGTTGAAATGTTGGGCTGGTTTTTGTTAGATATCTGCCTTTATGGGGCTGCTGCAAAACTGAGAATGAATGAAGATGAAAAATAGAGAAATAAATTTGCTTGAGAAAATTCCAAAGCGTATGTTTCCACACTAAGCTTAAGGAACAATTCTCCCCCACCAATCTTTCTGTGTTGGATGCAAAAGGGTTTACCGACAAATTTCCTATAGGATACTTTGGAATCCTTAAAGAGAATTGCACAATCTCTCTAAGCGTATCTTTTATAGTATTTTACAAAAGAATAATTCTTTTACTTGCTCTCATGCATTAGTGAAGAGAAAGATGATTTAGTATGAGAAAATGATTTGAGACTGATTATTCTTGATCTTCTTCATTGTGCCAATAAACATTCAATTTATAGTGAGACTACAATCTATTTGGGAACAGATGCTTCTCCATGAAAAGGAATTGCACCTTTTGATTACAACGTATCAGTAACAACGTTTTGCATAGAAATAGCAATGGTTTGCTTATAAATTGCAATTGTTCCTAATTAATAGGTAATCAACTGACATGGCACATTATACCAACAATCATTTAATTTAAATAATATATATATATCTGAATATAATATTTATATTATTAATTCAAATAATACAATCATTTAATTTAATATTATTTTGGAAATTCTCTTACAATCCCCCACCATTTTCAAAATAACTAAATCTCATAATTCTGGAAATATCATGGTTTCAGATATTGGTATCTTACGATTTGAACCAATACTTAGTAAACTATGAGTTTCACTCATCCCGAACAGACATTGGTAGACAAGCTTTAAACCAACTAGTCATTAGAACAAGTGTGCAAAACTTACACATGAAATATCGATACTATCAAAAGAATTGTAAAAATGACACATTTGATAAGGCCCTATGTCATGTATCCTTTTCATGAGAATTTAAGAGTCAAGCCCTTGAACTCTATGAAGCGGCCCACTTCATTCTCATATAGGTAGACTATATCGAAAATGCTCCCATAATAAACATTTCAGCAAATATGTGCTATATATCTATTAAGAGAATAATCTCATTCTATCACTTCACCTTTTATGGTCTAAGTACTTTTTGCCCCTTGAGATGTCTCTATTGTTAAGTACTTCAATCACTCTAATAATGTACTTTCATCATTGAACTCAAGACTTGATTTTTATCAAGTGTGAGTTGAGTTTCCACTATTGGTGATCAATTAGATATGGGCTTGAGACCCATCCCCAATGATGTCTTCAACACCATGTCTTTTGTCAGACCTTTCGTCAAAGGATCTGCAAGATTATTTTTAGTTCTTACGTACACTATGGAGATTACTCCATTTAAAATTAAATCTTTCACATAGTTATGTCTTATACCAATATGTCTAGATTTTCCATTATACACTTGGCTATATGCTTTGGATAGTGTGGATTGACTATCACAATGTATGGACACAGGTGCTATTGACTTTGGCCAAATAGGTATCTCATACAACAAGTTTCTTAGCCATTTTGCCTCTTTACTACCTACAGCCAAAGCAATGAATTCTGCAGCCATGGTGGAGTCGGCAATGCAAGTCTGTTTCTTTGAACCCCAAGAAACTGCACCTCCACCAAGATTGAAGATACACCCACTAGTGGAGGCGTGATCTTCCACATACGTTACCCAACTGGCATCTATATATCCTTCTAAAACCGAAGGATATCCACTATAAGTTAAAGTATAGTTAATCGTCCCTTTCAAGTATTTTAATACTCTATTAATAGCATGCCAATGGTCTATACTTGGATTACTTGTATACCGACTTAATCTACCAACAACATAAGCTATATCAGGTCTAGTACATGTCATAGCATACATCAAGCATCCAATAACCTTTGAATATTCAAGTTGTGCCACTGGACACCCTTTATGTGGTTGCAAATTAACATTTTGATCAAATGGAGTAGAAACGGATTTGCAATCGAAATGATCAAATTTCTTAAGCACCTTTTCGATATAGTGAGATTGAGATAAACCAATATGTTCACCATCTCTTATGATTTTAATTCCTAAAATCACATCTGCTTCACCTAAGTCTTTCATATCAAAAATTTTGGATAAGAAAGCTTTAGTCTTTTCTACCTCCTTTAATTTAGTACCAAAGATTAACATATCATCCACATATAAACAAATCATAACCCCTTTTTCATTGTTAAATTTACTATAAATACATTTGTCAGATTCATTTATTTTGTATCCATTGGCCAACATAACTTGATCAAATTTTTGATGCCATTCTTTGGGCGCTTGTTTTAACCCATATAAAGACTTAGTTAATTTACACAATTTATGTTCTTGGCCTTTGATAACAAACCCTTCGGGTTGTTTCATATACACCTCTTCATCTAATTCTCCATTTAGGAAAGCAGTTTTGACATCCATTTGATAAATGACAAATTTATAGATGGAGGCGAGTGCTAAAAGCACTCTAATTGATGCAATTCTTGAAACAGGTGCATAAGTATCAAAATAATCAAGTCCTTCTTTTTGTGTAAATCCTTTAGCGACAAGTCTAGCTTTGAATTTTTTTCAATGGTACCATCAACTTTCATTTTCCTTTTAAAGATCCATTTACAACCTATTGGTTTAGATCCTGGTGGAAGATCTACTAGTTTCCAGGTTTTATTACCCATAATTGAGTCCATTTCCTCTTGGATGGCTTCTTTCCAAAAGGCCGAATCTTGAGATTTTATTGCCTCTTCAAATGTTTATGGATCATTCTCTAGGTTATAGCAAATTGGTCCATAGCTATTTATGGAATTATTATTTCCTTCTACAAGAAACATGAAGAAGTCTGATCCATAGTTTTTTACTTTTCGTATTCTTTTACTTCTTCTAGGTTCTGAACGTCCCAACATATCATTATTTGATACATTACTTTCTAGACTTTGAACATCCTAATGAACATTGTCTTTGCGATTTTGAATTGAGGTAAATCTACTTTCTTGAAAAATTGCGTCTCGTGATTCAATCACAGTATTAATAGGATATGAGTCATTAGATTCAATAACCATGAATCTATATGCTTTGCTATTTTCAGCATAGCCCAGAAATACACATTCAATTCCTCTTTCTCCCAATTTCTTTCTTTTTGGTTCAGGCACCTTTACAATTTCTCTACAACCCCAAACTTTTAAATATTTGAGATTCGGTTTTCTTTTCTTCCAGAGTTCATATGGGGTTATCTTGTTCCTTTTATTAGGAACTCTATTCAATATATAACATGCAGTTAGCATGGCTTCACCCCAATAACCTTTAGATAAACCAGAATAGGATAACATGGCATTTACCATTTCTTCTAACACCCTATTTTTCCTTTATGCTATCCCATTTTGTTATGGGGAATAGGGTGCAGTTATTTGATGTATAATACCAGTGGACTCAAAATAATTAGGATGATAGAACTCTCCTCCTCTATCACTCCTAAAACATTTAATAAAAGTTTCACGTTGAAGTTCTACTTGTGCTTTAAAAATTTTGAATTTGTCTAAGACTTCATCCTTAGAGTGCATTAAATAAACATAACAAAATCTAGTGCAATCATCAATGAAAGTGACAAAGTATTTCTTACCACCAATTATGGGCCAACCATGTAAATCACATACATCAGAATGAATTAAATCTAATACTTTAGAACTTCTTTCAATTGATTTAAAAGGTTGTCTTGTAATTTTAGTTAACATGCAAGTAGTACATGAATTTGAATTTTTGTCAAATGTTGAAATTTAATTTAATTTTATCATATCATTTAATTTTCTAAAATTAACATGTCCTAGTCGCATATGCCATAAATCACAAGATTCAACAGTATAAGCAGAAATCACATTATTATTATTATTAACAATATTACACATGAACATATTCTCACAAAGATAACCTTTCCCCACAAACATTCCCCCTTTGGAGAGAATAAATTTATCTCCCTCAAATACAGATTTGAAACCATACTTATTAAGTAAAGGTACAGAAATCAAGTTTTTCCTAACTTCAGGGACATAAAATACATCTTTAAGAGTGAGTATTTTTCCAGATGTGAATTCAATCTCTACCGATCCTTTTCCTTTGACTTGGACAGTAGAAGCATTTCCCATGTACAAAACACTACCATCTTCTTCATTAATGGTCTTGAATAGTTCTTTATTTTTGCATACATGACGGGTAGCACCAGAGTCTATCCACCAAGAATTAACATCTTCTATCATGTTAGTTTCAGAAATGACAGCAACAAGATTGTCTTTGTTGCTTTTGAATTCTTTTCTTTGTTTTCTTTTTTCAAGAATCTACACTCACTTTTAAAGTGTCCTGGTTTTCCACAATGGTAACAACTTCCTTTATTTTTCTTTCTATAGTTGTTATTGCCTTTACCATTATGATTTTCATGAGATTTTCCAAAATCTCGTTTCCTTTTCATGGAAGTTTTATTTGAATTCCCTTCCTCCATCACATGGACCTTTTCTTGAGTAAATTGGCTTTTAGTATCATCTTGTTTTCGATACTCTTCTTCTAAACGAAGGTGATTACCCAATTGTTCAAGAGAAATGTCCTCCTTCTTATGCTTCATGGTTCTTTTAAAATCTTTCCAAGAAGGAGGAAGCTTATCTATTACGGAGGACACAATTATAGTTTCATCCATGTGCATATTGTGTTGTTTGTAATTATTGAGAATACGTTCAATTTCGTGCATTTGTTCCATAACAGACCTACCATCTATCATTTTATAATTATTAAATTGAGAGACAAGAAACTTCTTACTTATAGCGTCTTCTTGCATGTATCTTGATTCCAATTTCTCCCATAAATCTTTTGCGGAATTACTGCTCTGATAAATGTCGAACAACGAATCACACATGCCGTTGAGAATGTGTCCCATGCATATATAATCATCATTGTCCCACTTTTGTCTCTCTCTAATTTCAGCAACAGTTTCATTTTCTTTTTCTTCAGGTTTTGGAATGTTAAGGACATACACCACTTTCAATGTTGTGAGAAGGAATTTCATTTTTTTTCTGCCAATGAATAAAATTGCCTCCATCGAATTTCTCTAATTTTACAAAGTCAGAAGTCATCTCTTTGAGTGAGGTAGCCATTGAATAAAAAAAATTGTTCCTTAAGATTGTTAGATATCTATCTTTATGGGGCTGCTGCAAAACTGAGAATGAATGAAGATGAAAAATAGAGAAATAAATTTGCTTGAGAAAATTCCAAAGCGTATGTTTCCACACTAAGCTTAAGGAACAATTCGCCTCCACTAATCTTTCTGTGTTAGATGCAAAAGGGTTTACCGGCAAATTTCCTGTAGGATACTTTGGAATCCTTAAAGAGAATTGCACAATCTCTCTAAGTGTATCTTTTATAGTATTTTACACAAGAATAATTCTTTTACTTGCTCTCATGCATTAGAGAAGAGAAAGATGATTTAGTATGAGAAAATGATTTGAGACTGATTATTCTTGATCTTCTTCATTGTGCCAATAAACATTCAATTTATAGTGAGACTACAATCTGTTTGGGAACAGATGCTTCTCCATGAAAAGGAATTGCACCTTTTGGTTACAACGTATCAGTAACAACGTTTTGCATAGAAATATCAATGGTTTGCTTATAAATTGCAACTGTTCCTAATTAATAGGTAACTAATTGACATGACACATTATACCAACAATCATTTAATTTAAATAATATATATATATATATATATATATATATATATATATATATATATATATATATATCTGAATATAATATTTATATTATTAATTCAAATAATACAATCATTTAATTTAATATTATTTTGGAAATTCTCTTACAGTTTTCCAGGTTATGAAGACTTCATTTGAGAGAAATGGAACTCTTATGATGTACGAGAATGGTTCAATTACATTTTAAAGAAGAAGTTAAAATTAGTTCAAAGGAGTTTAAACTATTGACATTTGAAACGTGGAAGGAATATTTGGGAAAAATTAAAAGAAGCAAAGGTTTGTTCGACGTATCTAGATAAAAGTGGAAAATGTTAGGTTAACTACACCTGAGCTAGAGAATTTTCGATTGGTTTTTTTTCAAGTGATCTCTCTAGCTTTCTTTAGAGACAATGCCAACATGCAGTGAAAAAAATGCAAGAATACTTAGTTCAAAGAAGAGTTGGATGTAAGTGTGAGTGGTTAAGTTTCAATTTACAAGTTCTACATTGCAAGATTACATGATGTCTTAAGATTTTGGGTGGAGATATAATGTCTCCCTCTCTTGTGGCACTGGAGAACTTGGTGTTGTTGCTCTCGACTTATCCGGTTTCCTTAACAAGTGGTATCAAAGTCATTGTTTGGATTGATGGGGGAGCCGGAGTTGACTCTGTTGTTGGATCTTGTTATAGGATGTGGCGAATCACACTTATAGGAAAGATTGTTGGGGGAAAGTGTGAGTGGTGAAGTCCCATATCGTCTATAATAAGTGTAATATTGAATTTATAAGAGATATAGCTCATATACTTTATGTCTTAAGATTTTCGGATAGATATGTGACATCTCTCTCCCTCCCTCTCTCTCTCTCTCGTGGTACTGAAGCATTCGTTGGTGTTCATGTCTTCCCCAGACTCCCTAACAATTGATATCAAGAGTCTTATTTTAATGGGGATAAATTTTTCAGTATGCTCTATGGTTGCAGTTTTTTCTAATCTTCCACGTTAGAAAAAAATGTATATTGTGTTGGTTGGGAATTTTTTTATTGCATAAAGGGTTTTAACTGTAATGTCAAGTTTTTCAAGTGCATTGAAGATTGAATTGGATAAATTTGATGGAAAAATCAATTTTTTTTCTTGTGAAAAATTCAAGTTAAAGATGTTTTTATACAATTAGGATTACATAAGGTGTTGAAAGGAAACATTTTAAACATGGACAATGAGAAGTATGGGAAAAGTTAGAATCATTTAAGTAAAAAAAAGCTGGAAAAATGCTTTTGGGTGAAGAAAAGGATTTAAATTGAAGTAAAAGGAACAAAAACACGCAAAAGCCCCTGGAAAATATGCGCCCATGATATGCCCACGTTTCCTCTAATGCACATGCCCTAAAAAATAGTGAGTCTATGTTAAAGTAATCATTTCACAACACGCCCATGTTGAAAGGAAACATGGCCATATTGCAGCTTTTCACTAACACATTTCTAACAACTTTATAAGGAAAAGAAAGTAAGTGATTTGACTACCAAGACGAGAAACTGATATTTAAAAGTGATTTTGAAGATTTTAGAGGCCATTAGAGAGCTTCTTCTTTAATGATTCTTCATGTTCTTAGAATCTATAATATTTATATTAATTAATTTCAACATGGATAGGTAAATTCCTCTTAGGTTAGATTTTATTTGATGATGAATTTGTTTTTACTTGATTGGGACATATGATGGGATGATGTTAATGTAATTTCTTTGAATCTGTGTTATTATTTAGCTAATGATTGTGTGCATTACCTTTTGTTTGTTACAAAATTCAAATTGATCTTGATAATAGTGACTACTGACCCTAGGGCTATTTGATCTTGTTAAACATGTTCTATGTGTAAGCCATCAGGGGCTGATATAACTGACAACCACATTAAACGACGCTTATTCGAATTTTCATTGATTGGTCAAGCAAAAGATTAGTTATAGTGTATCCCTAATGGAACGATACAAACATGGAAAGAGTTAGAAGATAAGTTCTTGGAATGATAATATTCAAATGTGCAGTTTTACGAAAGAAAACTTGCAATTACGGATTTTAGCTAGGAAGAAAGTGAGTCTTTGTTAGATGTGTGGGAGAGGCTGAAGTTGTTACTCTAAAAGTGCCCAAATCACAACACGGCCTCATTGGATCAATTATCACATTTTATGAGAGGATTGACAACAAGTACCTGAAATCTCATTGATGCCTCTATTAGAGGTCACATACCCGTATGGAATTTTGGAAGATGTGTTAGTTAAGGTGGATAACCTTGTTTTTCTGGCTGACTTTGTAATTTTGTATATGATAGAAGACGTTGTAACCCCACTAATTCTTGGAAGACCATTCCTTGAAACAGGAAGGCCTTTGATTGATATCTATTTAGGTGAGTTAGCATTGAGGTTCAACAAAGAACAATTGGTTTTCAATGTATTTCAAGCCACAAAGACACTTCAATGCTACAATGTTAGCAACATGCTAAAGTCACTTAATATGCATAAACCATCAAAAGCAGAATTAAAGGTTGGACAAAAATCCAATGGAGGAAATTTGTGAAGATGGAAATGTTGAAGTGAAAGACCCTGGAGACTTGAAGGTCTCCAGTGTTAAGAGTAAAGATATGAGGGTTTTTCTTGTTGTTGACAAAGCATCAGAGAAGGCATCTTTAGTGCTTGTAGAGCCTTAGACCATTGAGTCTATCTAGTAACCTTAAAAAAGTAATGCATGAGATGCAACCCACATATTTTCTTAAGAACTTGAGGCTATAGAAATAGGCAAGACTTGTGAGTTGACTGAGCTTCCAAAGGAAAATAAATCCATCATCGTCAGATGGGTTTTCAAGATAAAATTGAAGCCAGATGGATCAATTGGCAAACACAAAGCAAGATTAGTAGCTTGAGGATTTTTATAGAAATTTGGACTAGATTACTTTGAATTGTTTGCGCCTGTATCTAGATATGAAACAATTAGATTAATGATTGTGATACTTCTGGAGTATATTTGTTCGAATTAATGTGAGATGAAGTATGGCATATACGTTCAGCATACTTCTGGAGGCAATATGATTCTGGTGCGTCTCTATGTTGATGACTGTAACACGGTGGGAGAACTGACTTGTTTGTTTTGCATTTTATCGCAAATGTTGCGGATAGGAAAAGTCGTCATCGACTTTTCTTCTATCCAATAAAGGAAAGGTGAAAAGAATAGGAAATACCTTTTATCGATTATCAGTACCGGAGGTAATTGTGAAAAGGGAAAGTATTAGCACCCTTTCCATCCGTAGTTATCAACGGGCTCTTAATTTCTTAGCTCACTTTTAAAATTTGTTTTCTGTGTGTGTGTGATTTGAAAAATATTTGAAAAGTATATTTGAAAAGTATTTCGCTTTGACTTCATAATGATTCTTGTATCAGTCCTCAAGAATGTATACGAAGTGTTTGGAAATGTTTGTTCGAAAAGGGTTAACTTTGTAATGATTCTCGTTGGAATGTATACAAAGTTTTTGAAAATATTTTTGAAAATATTTTTGAAAATAATGTGAGGTGTGGAAAGCATTTTGATTGATTGAATTGGAGCAAGCAATTAAAAGTCTTATTACCTACTCAGAAATGGTCGTTCTTGTTATTTTCCTTCTCCTTTAGGATAACATTATCCATACCCTTAGTTGGTAGGTAACTCTATCTATTGGATGTGAAGGGACGGGTGTAGGGTCATTGTATGGTCATCAAAGGCAACATTGTAAGGATACCTTAGCATTTCGAAGGGACGATCATCACTTATTCGTAGACAACAACCGAGGGATGAGATCATATATTTGTAGGCAACATCGAGGGTCATCGAGGGACTATAATCTTTGTGATGATTTTATTCGTAGGTGTCATACCCCAAAATTTGCCCTCCTACTTCTCAAGGATTCCTCAAGGGTTGATAAGACAAACCCTCTCCTAGACAATCAACCCAAACTAGGGTTTGGCAATTCTCAGATCAAAATGGACTTCCAACATCTCCAATGGTCATCATGCCTCCTTATATGCTTCAAAGAATCTCCATGTCAAGTTTCAAGCCTTACAAATCAAGTTTCCTCAGACAATTGCTCAGATGGTTGAAAATCAGTTGTATTGGACAAAAAGTCAGTTGTGGTCAACATACAGTTAAACTTCATGCTTTTTGGTCAACATCCATATTTTGAAGTGATATTCATCATTTGATCAAGGGTTGATCATGATTCATCAAGAAAACTCAAGATTTGATCAAAAGTCAAACTTTCCAAATTAGGGTTTTCTAGAAAAAGTCAACTAAACTTTGACTGAGCATAACTTTCTCATACTTTATCAAAAAAATTTCCACCACCTCTCATTTTTAAGGGAATTCAATTCTCTACAACTTCGTGTCTCACAAGCATGGTCAAAAAAATGCTTCATTTTGAAGATATGGATCAAAACATTACAGGTCCTTTTCAAAGTCAACAAAAAGTCAACTTTTTGTAAAGAAGTGTTATTGAGCATGGAAACTCCAATTGAGATGAAACCAAAGAGGTTGATTATAGTACATATAGAGCTTTCTAAAAAGTCTAAGAACACTCAAAAATGTTAAAAATTGAGCAAGATACACCTTGTACAAGTTGGGCATTTTTGAAGAATTGCACAAAGAGAAATACTTGTCAAAATCCAAAATTTTGCAAATGGGCCTAACTTTTCTTGATTCAAACTTGTTCCTCAGCTAATTTGGAACCTCCAAGCCCAAGGCCACGAATTTTATCTTTATTTTTCTATTTAATTTAGATTTTAATCATTTAAAAGCCAATTAAATTAAAATAAAAGGTAGAAAATCAAAATTAAATGCAAATTGGATTTTTCTCTCATTCTTGAGGTCAAAGCAACTCATAAAAGCTGGAAATTTCGAAATTAACATTGATTGGCAAGAGAATTGATGAAAATTGGATCAAAAAGGAAAGATTTGATTTCATACCAAATCAAATTTTTTTACATTGATTGATTCATTATTTGCTCTTGATTTCTGACCTAGATCCATCTACTATATATACACAATGCCTACACATGAAAAAAGAACAGAAAAATTGCCTCAAAGAACCCTATTCATACTCAAAAAAACCGTGTTCTTCAAGCAAGTGGCAGCCCTAGCTTCAGCTTGTTTCAACCGATTCCAAGCCTTCCATTGCATTCCTGGAGGTCTCTTGAATCGATCCAGACCCTTACAAATCACAAACCATCAAGAATTGAGAATTCCCGATTTCAGTTTGTACTCTCTTTTTTCAAATTTGATTTTTATCATTCTTGCATAATTAACCTGTTTTGATTGTTTGTTCATGCTTAGAATCATGTTTGCAAGCTATCTGGGTGGTTCAATTGAATTTTAGGTGCCTGGATCGAGTTATGCCATAGCCAGGGTTTCCTGCTTCGTTTTGGGGCTTCCTAAAATACATAAAATTGGACAAAACCAGGACCACCATCATGTTTAGAATGATGTCTGCAATCGATTCATGTATCCATAACTAATTTATATTGCCTGTATGAGATTTTTGAAATTTGCAGGGGCTATAGCGTCGAACCAAGCCGACGCTAACCGTTTGAAAATTCAAACGAAGAAGATGAAGATCTTCGCGCGTAATTTGGGCATCAGAATTCAAATTCGTTTAACTTGTTTTTGTTTCATATTGCTAACACGTATACACTCCAGCTCAGTTGGTCAAGGCGTGCGCGTGTGAGGGCATGGTCCCTGGTTCGATCCCTGGCCATGGCAAATATTTTTTATCACTTTGAAAACTAACACTTTTTCTTATTTTTCTTTTAATATTTTCCATACAATTTAATTTATCTTTAAATATTTTTCTCATGCATTTAAAAATCACCAAAAATATTTTCCTTTTGCATTTTAATCAGAAAAATACTTATTTAATTTTTGACATTAAAATTAATATTTTTGCATGCATATTTTAATTAATTGTTAATTAACCATTATATTGACTTTTAATTGCTTTTAATTATCGAAATCGATTCAGAAAATTACCAAAAAATTATCTTATCATCTTATTGTCATTACTAATCTAAAAAAAATTTCCTCATTCAAAAATCATGTTTTTACGAACATTTTTTCTTCTTACGCAATTTTCTCGTATTTTTCGATTATGTATCTGCTTACAGGTTGTAACGTTTCGGACGATTTTTCTCGCCTCTCTTTTCAATATTATGTAACTGCCTATGGGATGTAATAGTTTAATTAGGACTTTTATTTTTCCGCACCTCTATTATGTATCTGTCCCAAGGCCATGTAATAGTGTAGGACTTTACTTTTCCGCACTTTACTTTCCGCAATTTATTTTTCGCACCCTATAAACTGTTAGTAATTAGGCGTGTATGGCAAGATAAAATTGGACATAGATCACTCATAATTTCAAGATAACATATATCTAAATTTGACACACTCTTTCACACATGCACCCCTTAGGGTAATTCTCTCTCGTTGCCTTACGAATACAAATGGTCAAATCCCTCGAACGTAGAGGTATCCTAGCACCGTTGCCTACAAACATATCATCATAGTCCCTTCGATACAAAGATCATAGACCCACGATGTCGCCTACGAATACATGATCTCGTCCCTCGATTGTTGCCTACGAAAAGTGATGATCGTCCCTTCGAATGTGCTAGGATACTTCCTACAAGTTGCCTTTTATGACCATCCGATGTCCCTTCGAATGTCTCTTCTACATCCAACAAATAGGGTTACCTACCAACTAATGGTATGGATATCACTATTCTAAAGGAACGTAAAATAACACGAAAACGACCATTCTGAGTAGGTAATAAGACTTTCAGTTGCTTGCTCAATCAAATGCTTTTCACACCACACACTTTTGTCAAAGTTAAAACTCTTTTCAAAACAAAACATTTCCGAACACTTTGTATACATTCCTACATGAATCATTACAAAGTCAAAGCGAAATGCCTTTTTCAAAACATTTTTGTCAAACACACAGAAAGCAATTTAAAAGTGAGCTAAAAGCAACTAAGAGCCCGTAGATAACTACGGATGGAAAAGGGTGTTAATACCTTCCCTTTTCATAACCTTCTCCCTTACTCAGAATCTAACGAAGGTCTTTTCCTGTTCTTTTCACCTTCCCTTAATTGGATAAAAGAAAAGTCGGTGGCGACTCTTGCTATCCGCAACATTTTTGCGATAAAAAGCAAAACAAATTCTCAAAGTCAGTTCACCGTATTACAGTAGGCAACTTTACTAATGGTACCCCTATGTTCGAGGGACATAGGGCAACAAACGAGGATACCCTAAGGAGTGTGCAAGTGTGAAGAGTGTGTTCAACTCAGATATTTTATCTTGGAAAATTAGGGTTATCTAACGGTTGATTTTAATCTTGTCATACAATCCTATTAATCATGCATCTAAGCATTGTATATAGACAGTTTATAAGAGGTACGGAATGCAAAAATGCGGAACATAAACCCTACGCTAATACAAGGCTTTGGGAAGTTTCATTATTGGAGGTGCGTAAAGTAAAGTGCGAGAAATTAAATTTACGCTATTACAAAAATAACCTTGCGACCTATACATCGATTTCTAGAATTTAAATAAGAATAAAGCATGAATAAATAAGAGATAAATATATTTGAATGGAGATATAAGTGTTCTAAACCCTAATAAAAAGGAAAAAAATATTTTTGGAGTTTTTTGTGGTCGATTTTTATTAGAAAAACCTAATTCTAAGTTAATTAGTATTTAATTAAGAAAAATAATTTAAATGTGAAGAAAATTCAAAGGTTTTTGTGTCAAAAATTAAATAAAGGTTTTTGAAACCTAAATCTAAAATCAAAACATTTTTTAGGGTTTTTTAATTATGAAAAATTAATTTGTGAAACTAAATTAAATTAGTTAGAAAATTAAAGAAAATAAGACGGGTGCAAGAAAACAAGTGTTAAAAAAATAGAATGGCCCTGGAGAGTGTTGAACTCGTGACCTGAGGGTCACAGGTTCAAAATTTTACCATCACACCACTTGACCATGGTGTTTGAATCTCGTCTCCATTTGTATGTATATGCAACCCTGTGAAAATAAAAAAAAAATGGAAAAAAATTGGCAAAAGGCAGGGATTGAACCCACGCATTGAGAGAGTGAGAGGACTAGCACACACATGGTTAACCAATGGGTGGTGATACATCCATGTATTTGGATACAAGGATAAATATATATTCCAAATTAAATTCATAAAATTAATTAAATCAAAACGCGCCAAGGTGGGTCCCTGGGTTTTGAACGAACCAATCAAATTGTGCCACGCCTGCCTCGTTTTCTTCCTCACCGGTCAAACACCCAGGGTGACATCTCCGATCATCTTCTTCGGCAAGGAGAGAATCAGAACCTGCAAAATAAAGCCAAAAAATGATCAAGGGGGACCCTACCCCCTAAATCGACCCTCAGGAATTCAATAGTGTGTTAGTTTGGTCCAAATCGGCCTGTATCGGTGAGTTTGAAGATCACAAACAGTTATGCCCTAACAATGGTCGAACCTGATTCCTGTGTCAAAAATCATGCATGATGGTTCTAAACATTCACAAACATCAATATGAACATGTATATATGAATCGAAATCATTTATATTGCATGAAATAAATTTTAAGATTCATAAATTTTTACCAACCGGTGCAATTGAGTGGCACGATTCTGGCTTGCTTCAGGCTTGTGTGAGAGTATGGAATGATTCTTGAGAACCTCAGGAGTGTGATGGAATTGTTGAAATTGATTGAAACAGGCTCGACGATTGCTTTTGATATTTCCCTAAAACTTTGAATTTTTTGAAAGCTTCAGATTTGTGTAAGAGAGCAGCAATCCATGTGTCTTACATATGATGTTCTGGTGTATATATAGAGGAACAATTTAGGTCAAGAAATATGGAGAAAATATATGACATTCAATGTGAAAATATTTGATTCCCAATCTTTCAATTGTGCATGAAAATCTTCCTATTTTGCTTCAATCACATGCCATGCGTTTTTGCAAGCTTGCTTGGACTTCCTTGGACCTCAAGACATCTGAATAACAAGCCCAACACGCCTTGCACCTTGTCTTACTTTTTATTTTATTTAAAATTGTATTTAAATGAAATAATTCAAAAATAAATGAAATAAATGAAAGTAGGGCGTGTAATTATACTTAGAGGTCATGAGCCATGTTAGAAATAAGGTCAAATCATAAAAACCAAGGCCCATTTGGAAAAAATTCAAGATTGATCAATGTTTTCTTCATGCACTTCTTCAAAATTTCCAAATTTTCCCAAGCCATAACTTGCTCAATTTTTATCATTTGGAAGTGTTTTTGGACTTCTTAGAAATCTTACGATGTACTCTAAATGCTCCTTTTGGTTTCATCTTCATTGAGGCTTCCATGCTCATGTACAATTCTTTTGAAAAAGATGACTTTTTGTTGAATTTTAGAAGGACCTATAATGTCTTGACCTATAACTCTCAAATGAAGCATTTTTTGGCCAAAGCTTGTAAGACAAAAAGTTGTAGAGAATTTAATTCTCTTCAAAATGAGCTTTGGTGGAAAACATTTTGATAAAGTATGTGGAATTTATGTCTGGTCTGTAATACGATGGGAGAACTGACTTTGGATTGTTTTGCTTTTGATCGCAAATGTTGCGGATAGCAAGAGTCGCCACCGACTTTTCTTTTATCCAATTAAGGGAAGGTGAAAAGAACAGGAAAAGACCTTCGTTAGATTCTTAGTAAGGGAGAAGGTTATGAAAAGGGAAGGTATTAGCACCCTTTCCATCCGTAGTTATCTACGGGCTCTTAGTTGCTTTAGCACATCTTTAAAATTTTGCTTTCTGTGTGTGTATTTGAAAATGTTTTTGAAAAGGCATTTCGCGTTGACTTCGTAATGATTCACGCTGGAATGTATACGAAGTGTTCGGAAATGTTTCGTTTTGGAAAAGTGTTTTAACTTTGTAAAAGTGTGAGGTGTGAAAAGATGTTTTGATGGAGCAAGTAACTAAAAGTCTTATTACCTACTCAGAACGGTCGTTTCCGTGTTATTTTACTTTCCTTTAGAATAGTGCTATCCATACCATTAGTTGGTAGGTAACCCTATTCGTTGGATGTAAAAGGGACATTCGAAGGGACATCGGATGGTCATAGAAGGCAACTTGTAGGAGTATCCTAGCACATTCGAAGGGACGATCATCACTTTTCGTAGGCAACAATCGAGGGACGAGATCATGTATTCGTAGGCCACATCGAGGGACTATGATCTTTGATTCAAAAGGACTATGATGATATGTTTGTAGGCAACGGTGCTAGGATACCTCTACGTGTGAGGGACTTGACCATTTATTCGAAAGGCAACGAGAGAGAATACTCTAGGGGGTGCATGTGTGAAGAGAGTGTGTTGAATTCAGATAATTTATCTTGCAATTAGAAGTGATCTACGTTCATTTTTATCTTGTCATACACGCTTGCGGTTGGAATAGTGAGTAGGTTTATGAATAAACCAACGTGGTCACATTACCAAGCTGCTTCCAGAATACTGAGGTACATTAAAGGGACTCTGATGTACGAAGTATTGTTCCCTTTTGGTGTTAAATCTGACGCAAAATTTATATGTTATTCAAACTTTGATTGGTGTGGAAACAGAATTGACAAGAAGTAATTCTGAATATTTTTTCAAGTATCTAGGAAGTCTCATTTCTTGGTACTCCAAGAAGTAACATGTGGTTGCATTGTCAACTTGTGAAGTTGAATACATTGTATGTGCTTTATTAGCGTGTAAAATTGTTTGGCTGATAAATTTGTTGCAGTTGATGATCAAGGTAAGCAAGCTTGTGAAGTTTATGATTGACAACAAATCTTCCATAAGCCTTACCAAGAACCTAGTGCTACATGGGATAAGCAAGCACATTGACACGAAGAACTATTTTATGAGGAATCAAGTCCAGAATGGAGTGTTAGAAGTTGTGCATTGTAGCACTCAAAAGAAACTTGCAGATGTTTTGACTAAAGTTGTCAAGACTTAACACTTTATTTGTTTGAGGAATGAAATTGGCGTTGTAGAGTTTAACTAATTGAATATGAATTAAGGTATGATGTTAGAAGTAATTCATATTCAAAAGTTGTTGTTAGAATTAGAAACTTATGAGTCAGTTAGTCAGAAGTAGTAGCTTCTTAGGGGTGTTCGCTGTTCAGTTTGGATCGGTTTTAAGGCAAAAACTCATCCGATCCAAAGTTAAATTTAGTTGCGATTCAGTTCGGTTTTGGATGATATATTAAAAAAAATCCAATCCGATCCAATTTTATACGGTTTAATTTGGATCAGTTTTTGGATAACTAAACTACACATTATATTTTTATAAATATTATAAAACTACTAATAAATCATATATTTGATATAATATATAACATATAGTATATTAAAAATTAATATTATAAAATAAGAGTGATCAATTATGGTTGAAATAATAAAAATAAATAGATTATGTCAAGCTAATAGATATTATTAAAAAAATTATTATCATCTAATAATAAATTTACGTAACATATCATAATATTACAAAATAAGTAAGTATAAAAATATATGTATGCGGTTCAGTTTGATTTGGATCGGTTTTAAAATATTAATCCGAAATCCGATTCGAACCGATCGATTTTCTCAAAATGACATCCAAATACATCAAATAAATTTCGTTTTTTTTTTATTTTTGATTTTTTGGATCAATTTTCGGATTTTTATTTAAATTGGTTTGAATTTGAAAACTCTATAATTTCTAAAGTTGTTACTTAGAAGTAACACTGAACTGTTTTTTCAGAAGTAACATTGAACTGTTTTTTCATAAACTTTTCTATGTTAGCTTAATCGTTAAATATATTTTTGGTTGTGTGTATTTGACAGATTATTTTATATAAACAAATTTGTAGCTAAATTTTTTATAAAATTTTATAATAAAATTTTATTTCTTAACAATTTTTTGGTAACTATTTTTTTTCTTCTCTTTCGTCTCATTTCTTTTAACTTTATATCTCTTTCACTCTTTCATTTTTAATGAAAAATTGGGAGAAATTTCATTTAAAAAAATCCACTGTCGTGTAACCAAACATCATAAATTGTTGTTATAAAATTTCTCAAACAATCTCATTAATTTACGTCAATAAAAATCTTTGGATAAACTATTAGTAGAAGCTCCTAACTCATTAATGCATACAATAATCAGATGGGGGTGGGGATGAAAGCCAACTAATTGTTTAGTTGAAACAACAATATCACGTTTCAATTGATGACTTGATCAATACATGACATGAATATGGATATTCATAAAAAATTAAAGCTTGTTTCCAGTCTATACGGTATATAATCGCGTCTTATTTATAATATTTATTTTAATTCTTTTAATATTTGTTAGAAATTGGTTCTAGAAAATCATAAATTATTTTAAAATAAGTTACACAAAAATTTAAAAACATATATTTACTTTTTAATTATTTGTGAAAAACTGTTTAACATATGAATAAATATTTTTTTTTTAAATTACTCTTCTGTTTTCATTATAAATCATTTTAAAAGAAAAATTGTACCACAATATAAATTATTTTACAATTTTAATGAATAATTAAAGATATTTTTCTATTATATATTTAAATATTCATTATTTTCTTTTTTTTCAATTATGTAAATTTATCTCTACATATCATTAATGATAATTTTACAAAAATTTTAATAATTTTATTTTTGTTATAATATTAATTTTATTTTAATATATGGAAAAATTCCAAAATACCTTATAATAAAAAATGAAGATAGTAATAATTATATTTTATTATCAAAAAATATATAAAATTTAGTTAAAATAAAGATTCTTACATTTCACGTGAAAATAAAACACGAGAACTACAAAATTGTTTTATTTGTAGAAAAGATAATGTTTAAAAAAAATACTTTTTTTAACCTGTAAATTTCCTATCTATATATTTTGGAAAATATAATTTTTAAATGTAAAATTATATTTATAAGTAAATTAAATTTTGTCTTACAAGTTAATATTATACTTTATAATATTGAATTAGATTAAATATAAATTTTCAGTTTTTCTAATTTTCAGTTTTCTTAATTATATATATATTAATGTTAAATCATAACATTTGTAATATAAATATTTTTTTATTTAATAATAAAAAATAAAAAAAATATCGACAATGTAAAATAATTTTACACTGTCATGAATGACTCATTCTACTATATCATAATAATAATTTATAAAAGTTTAAATGATTTAGTAGAGTCAAGATTTTTTATTGGATGATCGTGTAAAACTTTTTTGATCAATAATGTATATCTATTAAACTCATTTAATAATTCAATAAAAAAATTATTAAAAAATTTAAATTTTCTTAACATGAGCAGCAAATACGGTATAAATACTTACATAAAGTTGTTGACGTTGTTATTCAAACGAATTTCTTTTACAATATACTATAATATTTTATCTATACCATACTCATTGTTCTCATATACTAGAGCAACATAATACTAATTTTGTACAAGTACAAGAACATTTAAAAAACCTCTATTGAGTTTTACTTTTATTTTTAATTAAATGACCCTACAATATCAGTATACAAAGTAAAAACCAACACAATCTTTAAATGAATTAGACCACTTAAGCCTTTAATGTGTCGACAAAAAATAAAAATATGAATATGAATATGAATATGAATATGTCTGTATCTAAATAATCCATTAGTACCAAGCAATTAGACTAGTACACGTGTACTTGGTTGAGTTATCCAATCTTATTTTGTAACGGTTCGTATCATTATAAAAAGCTCCAAAAGCCACTCAAAATTTCACACTCATCTTCTCACTCACTTCACAATTTTCAAACCAAATTCAAAAAAATCAAAACACGGAACCAAAGCCAATGGACATACTATCCAATCCAGAGTTCACTGAGTTGATTCCCGGGTTACCGAGCGAACTCGGACTAGAGTGTCTCACTCGTTTGCATCACTCAGCACAGCGAGTCGCGCTTCGTGTCTGCAACCAGTGGCGACACTTGTTTCAGAGTGATGACTTTTACTGTCACAGGAAAAAAACTGGTCACACCAGAAAGGTTGCTTGTTTGGTTCAAGCCCGTGAACAGCACGCTGAAGTGGAAAAATCAACTGGGTCAACGCCACCGAGTTACGATATCACTGTTTTTGACCCGGAGAGTATGTCATGGGATCGGGTTGACCCGGTTCCGGAGTACTCTCTCGGGTTGCCGTTGTTCTGTCAGTTAATCAGCTGCGAAGGGAAGCTCGTGGTTATGGGTGGATGGAACCCGGTTAGTTACGAGCCTTTGACGGCGGTGTTCGTTTACGATTTCCGAACAAACATGTGGAGAAGAGGGAAGGATATGCCCAAGAAGCGTTCGTTTTTTGCTACTGGATCGGGTCAGGGTCGGGTTTATGTTGCCGGAGGACACGATGAGAATAAGAACGCGCTGAAAACTGCTTGGACTTACGACCCGAGAAGCGATGAATGGACGGCGTTGGCTCCGATGAGTCAGGAACGAGACGAGTGTGAAGGAGTGGCTGTCGGCGGCGAGTTCTGGGTGGTCAGTGGTTACGCTACGGAGAGTCAAGGGATGTTTGATGAGTCGGCAGAAGTATTGGATATCGGGTCGGGTCAATGGAGAAAAGTTGAAGGAATATGGGAAGCGGGTCGTTGCCCCAGATCGTGTGTTGATATTCGAGAAAACGGAAAAGTGGTGGATCCGGGGCTCCGAGTTGGAGTTTGCAGTGTTAGGGTCGGGTTGAAGAGCTTGGTGACTGGATCCGAATACGAAGGAGCACCGTATGGGTTTTATTTGATAGAAAATGACGAAGGGCAAAAGCGTAAATTAAATAAGATAAGTAATGTTCCAGAAGGTTATTCTGGGTTTGTTCAATCAGGATGCTGTGTTGAAATCTAGTATATAACTTTTTATGTATGGTTTCGCAGTGAACTTAGTAATATTAGAATTAATTTATCAAAAATTTACTATATAGTACTTGAACAAAATCATGGTACTGCTGTGATTTAGTGAAATTTTCTATAAATCATCATATATTGCTCTATTTATATTTGCGGAATATAATTGAATTTTGCTTTTTTGAAATGCCAATTTTGGAACTATTATAGATTGTCTTTTACTTGCTTTATTTTTTATTATTTATATAACAAAATCCTAACGAATAAAGTGTTTTCACAGTATAACAACTTGAGTAGTGAGCAATTTGTTTGTTATCCATAAAAACAATACCCGAAAATGCCAAAATTGATAGTAACATGAATTCATTATTAGGTAGGTACATTGGTGTAAGTGTGCTGCTGATTCACCCTTTGTCTTGTTATTGAATTAATTAACAATAATCAGACATGTAAGTTACGTATGTTTGTGGAACATGTCAATACCTGATTTGCACGTCATTTTACAATACACTGATTACTAACTGTTTAGATTATTTGATGCATCTTTTTAATTTACAGAACGTATTGTAAAAGAGAATGGAAACTCAATGTCACTATCGGTGGACGGTGGCGGAGGCAAAGATTTATCGTTAAGGAGTCAGTGACTAAAGAGAACCAATAACTCATTCGCACGACACAATTGAATGCCAAGTGGGAATATCTGTAAAGAAATTATTTAAAAGAGAATGTCATAAATAGATTACTAAGTTTAGTAGTGTATTAATTTGCTTTCTTTAATATTTTGCAGTACTATCTTCTCAATCACAATTGCATATAACTTTTCCCTCCATGTGCTCCTTTGCAAAGAATATATGGAACTGGCTAAGTGCTTTGTTACAAGTTCCTATGTCTATTTCTTGTTACTTGAATTCTTAGATATGCATGCATAATGATATTATTATTTTATTCAAATATTCATATTTTATCTTTTTATTCTCTCAGTTCGAGATTAGGTAGTTTGTTTCCTACCTTTTAGAATAGTTGATTACTATTATCACTATATAATGTTCATTGTACATTCATTTGGTATATATCAAAAATAATATTTCCTTTCCTGTGATGTTAAGTTCCACATCAATACGGTATTAGAAGATATTCACTAATTTCTCCAATATCTCTTCTTTTTGCCAAGTGTCAATTTTTCCTTGACTTACTTAATTATATTCTTATCCTATTGCACAAAAACAACTTATCCATCTTCTTGCCACTTCTTCGTTCTCTTTCTTCCCCACCATCACTTTCATCACCAAAATCCATTTTTCTCAAATTCACCATAAAAACCAACCATTCAAAAATCAACTCATTTTGCGTTTTCGGTATTGTTCATTCATAAAATCCATTAGTCGAGGTATGTTAATTATACAAGAATTTTTTATAAAAGGTATATACCGGATCTTTGGGGAAGCCACGCTCGAGTTGAATGGTCGGAGGTTCCGACGACCAAGACGTCGGAGGATGAAGTGACTCTTGTCCGACATATAGCTCAGATCCAGAAAGTTACGAGCAGGCCGAAGGGCGTTATGCCTAAACCGGACCATTAAAGGTGTAATTGTCGCTTTAAGTTTGATGACGCATGTTACGTTTTGGGCTCATTAATCATCTGCGGCGGACGTTACCTTCCTTGAAGGAAACTCAACTACGAAACTTAGAAGGCACAACCATTACGGGCATTAATAATAGGGGTTCTGATACCTCTATATATAGGGCTCCCAAATGAGGGATAAGTAAGACAATTAGCTTGGAGCACAAGTCACTTCACTTATAGCTATGAATCCCTAAACATACATATCCAGTTTTTCTAGCAAGAACATTTGGCGTCCACTGTGGGACCTCGGTAAAACATTCTCAGGCCACCCCATTAGAATTACAAAATGATGTCCACAACACCAGAGCATGATCAGCCGCCGCCAGACTTGGCGCAGCTGCTGGCCATGATTGATGATTTACGTCAACACAGCGACACCTTACAAGATAGTGTTCAGGCTCTTCAACAAAGGAGTCGGGATGAAACTGAGGAGCAAGAGGCAGAGCTTTTGGAGCCGCAACCTCTGTCTCAATCCATTTGGGAAGACCCGGTTCCAGAGAACTTTAAACCTCTGGTCCTGGCGACATATAACGACAATCAGACCCTCAGGAGCATACCATCTCTGTCAATAACATCATGGCCTTGATTGGGGACAAGGACTCTCTAAAATGCAAGATGATGGTTGGCACTTTCAAGGAATCCGCATTAAGATGGTACATGGGCCTGCCCCGGCTCTCCTTGATCAGCTACCAGGACTTCAACAAGAGGATAATCCAGCAGTTCTCTGCAAATCGTCATCAGAAGGTGGCAAACACATCACTTTTCGGCGTTAGGCAACTGCCAACAGAGGCATTGAGGGATTGCATGACTCGATTTAATGAAGACAAGGTTTCCCATCCTAACCAGGAAATCTTCGTGGCGGCGTTTCAACATGGGTTCCGAGCCATGCAATTCAACGAGTCCCTAGCTCAGAAACTGGCTAGGAGCATGGATGAAATCATCACCCGAGCAAAATGCTATGTGAAAGGTGAAGAAAACAACATGAAAAAAATAGCCTGAGATGCTAAAGAAAAGGGTAAGGGTCGAGAAGAAGGCACGGGGCAGAAGGCTCGTCCTCGGGACAATCCGCCTCCGAGGGAGCGTCCCCGGGAAAGGCGGACCCAGCAGCCGTCTCGCCGTCCTTTAAAGTAGGACGAGACCTTTACTCACTTGAACGCAAGTATGGAGGACATCTGGAGGGATGCGAACCATTTGAACTTGTTTTTCGCTCCATAGAGACCTCGGGAATTAAATGTCGTGATGGGCAAAGATGCAGAGGCATGGTGTGTCTACCATAGAATTCGGGGTCATACGATTGAAGATTGCACGTATTTGCGTTGGGAGATAGAGAGGCTGAGGGGAAAACTTTCATCCTACATCAAAGATAACCCAGATCAGTCTGACAAGCGTAGCCCGTTGCCAGAAGAAGTTTACACCTCTAGGTCACCTTCAAAAAAGAAAGCAAAAGCAGCTGAGGAGATTCGTGAGGCAAGGCTTACCCGACATACCCTCAACACCATCTTTGGTGGATTCGTCGGGGGAGGTTCCACCAGTTCAGCTCGGAAGAGGTATGCCCGGGGAGTGATGCACGTGGCACAAGTCGGTCCCGCCGATAATGATCCCGGGATTGTGGCTTTTTCCCGTGAGGATGCTAAAGGAATTTTGCCCCGTGAAAATGATCACATGATAATCAAGGTGCAGATCAGAGACTGGGGAGTCAAAAGAGTTTCGGTGGACCCGGGAAGTTCAGCGGATGTCGTGTATTGGGAAGCCTTCAAAGGAATGGATTTCGAACCCAAGGAGTTGTTGCCTTTCAGTGGAACCTTGGTAGGTTCTTCTGGGGAGCAGGTGCAGGTCCTGGGCCATCTTCCGGTGTTAACCACGTTCGGGACAAATGAGAATTCTAAAGATGTTCAGGTCTGATATCTGGTCGTTAACGCACCATCACCATACAACATCATCATCGTCAATCCTCCTTCAATGCTTTGGAGGCAGCTTTATCGACGCTATACCTCACCATGAAGTATCCGCTGGGAGAGGGCCGAGTTGGAGTGGTCCGGGGAGACCAATGTTTAGCCAGAAAATGTTACAAAGACAACATGAAGATTAAGCAAAAACCAGTTCCGATTGAGGAGTCGGCAGACCACAAGGTTAACGTGGTGGATATCGACCCTAGGGAAGACCCCCATGAGGATGATCTGGCTCCCCAGGAGGAAACAAAGGAGGTACATATTGGTTCTCAGCCATATGAAATTACTCACCTTCGTACTCAGATGGCTGCAGAGGAGGAGGCCGAAGTAGTTGAAATTCCGAGGCAAAATATTGATTTTTTTGCTTGGAAACCTTCGGATATGCCCGGGATTGACCCGAGCATTATGTGCCACCACTTGGATCTAGACCATGATGTCAAGACTGTGTCGCAATGAAAGTGGAGGAGTGGTGAAGGAAAAAGGAAAGTGATTGTGGAAGAAGTTGATAAGTTGATGAAAGTCGGGTTCATCGGGGAAGTTCAATACTCAACTTAGTTGTCTAACATGGTCATGGTCAAGAAGAAAACTAGAAAGTGGAGAATGTGCGTGGATTTCACAGATATCAACAAGGCACGCCCAAAGGATCCATATCCTCTTCCACACATTGATTGTTTGATAGACAGAGCTTATGGCTTCCTCATGTTGAGTTTCTTAGACGGTTACTCCGGGTACAAACAAATCAGGATGAACCCGGCAGACGCACCAAAAACAGCTTTCATGACAGATCAAAGTGATTATTACTAAGAGGTGATGTCATTTGGCCTGAAGAATGTTGGATCAACCTACCAGAGACTTATGGATATGGTGTTCGCTCCACATATCGGGCGGAATATTGAGGTTTATGTGGATGACATGGTTATCAAAAAAATTGAAGAGCGGAAGCATGTCCTAGATATAGAGGAAACCTTTGCGGCGATACGGAAGTATAATATGCGTTTGAATCTGCACAAGTGTACGTTCGGGGTACAGGCCAGCAAGTTTTTGGGTTTTGTGTTGACCAGCCGGGAAATTGAGGCTAACCCTGAAAAGTGCCAAGCAATAATTGAAATGAGGAGTCCTACTAGCGTTTGTGAGGTTCAAAATTTGACTGGCCGACTAGCAGCTCTATCTCAGATTTTATCATGCGCAAGTGACAAATCGATTCACTTTTTTGTAGCAATCAGGAAAAGGGTTGACTTCAAATGAACGGAGGCATGTAAGTGACGTTTTTTCTTCAAAAAATTATTTAATTTTTCAAAAAAAACAGTGAAATCGCCACCTAATTTTATTTGTTCTAAACGAAGAACGGGGAAATATAGATAAAACCCACGAAAATCGGATAAGACGGTCTACGAAATTAAGAGATATAGGTTCGGGAGTTGGTTATGCAAGGGGAAGGTATTAGCACCCCTCACATCCATCGTACTCGATGGTACCCATTTAGTTCAAAGTGTGGTTGTGTGTTAGTGTGAAATTTTACAATCTTCTAAGGTTTTGAAAGGAGAAAGAAAGAGAGAAGAAATGTTTTTATTATTTTGAGTTTGACACGGTTTCAAAGCCGCGTGCCTACGTATTCCCTCGTGCAATGGGAAAGTCAAAACTCCGTAGTTCTGCTAGAAAATAATTGTTTGTTGATTGATTTTAAATGAAAAGACAAGTCGTCATTCTTAAAGGAGAAGACTCGTCTAACGTCCACAAGGTGTGATAAAGAATAAAAGACTACGCACCAACATGAGGGGGGTTTGAGAACACCTCTAGTACTCAAGTGGAGAAGTCGAAAACCTTGGGAATAGAGGAAAGAACATCTCAATTGTAAATGAATCATGTCTAATCTTAAAAATGGTTTAAAGGTAAAGGTGCTCGAGCACACAAAAGATATTGAGTGTGTTAAAATTGATTTTAAGTTGTGGATGACAAGTATCAAAACGTTGGGTTATCCTCTAACGATTCAATACTCGAGATTGGTGATTGAGGTCAACCGATCATCTCTCATCCAAAATATTTATTATGAAAAGAGTGAGGTGAAACAAAGCTCACTTTTATTAAGTGTATGGAATAAAGTATTTAAGTCATTGGGTTACCCTCTAATGGCCCAAATACTTTACATTTTAATTAAATCGTCGGGCTATCCTCTAACGATTTACTTAAATACCATAGCACCATGTTTTTTTGTTTTGTAGAAAAATTGATTTTTTTGAAAAATAACTTGACGTTGGATCGAGGTTTGAGAAGAAGATTCGACGTTGGGTCGATTTTTATTGAAAGTGTTTTAAATGCTTGGTGAATGGAGAAAGAATAGGATCGAGATAATTGTAAATCACAAATAAAATCGACAAAGCCCATACAAGGTGGCCAACCCAAGTATAAAATAATTAAATTACATGTGTACTAGCAAAGTGGGCTAGTCTCTAAGACGACCAATTGGGACAATTGATCGAAATAGGCTCACTGTAAGAAGGCCCAGGATCAAGCGTACATGTGTGCATGTGTGGTCATCGCGATGCTTCGTAGCTTTGTCGACTTACAAGTTTAAAAATGATTTACAATTATTAGTTTAAAAATTATATTTTTTGGTTTCGTGTATGAATAATTAAATAATAAAGCAATAAAATAATTACTAAACTATTACATCTCATGGGGATGGGGGTACAAATTTACAAATGGGGATTGAACTTAATAAGTCTATGATATACAAGAAGATAATCAAGAGACACGATATCCATCTTAGTATAATTAATGAATAAAAATTGGTTAAAGTAATTAATTAGACTACATAGAAATTAGTTATTAAGAAAAAATCAATTTAAAAAGTTAATTCAAACGATCAATCAAATTAATTAATTCTAAATAGTAAAACTAAATTAACTAAAATAAATTAATTAATTGACTAGGTTGAATAGAAGTAAAAATGAGGGTATAGAAATAAATTAAAAAAAAAGTTGGAAGCAATTAGCATGAATTAAAGCCCAATAGAAGAATTCAAATATATTAAACCTAAGTTCTTAACAACAACAACAAAAAAACTATTATTATTAAAAGAAAGAAAACTTTAATTAATTTTAAAAAAGATATTAACGTAAACTACATGTCCTCCTTAAAAATCTCTTTAATTATTTTTTATTCTTATATTCTTAATAATAATGAAATAAAGAGGATGATTACTAAAAAATAGGAAGACTGTTTAACCAACCAATTAAAATCCTCAAAATAATTAAATGGAAATTAAATAAATAAAGCAAAGCAAAAAAATAAAAAAATAAAAAAAATCAAGTGTCCTCTCTCTCTCTCTTCTAAATCATATTCTACGCATATCTCTTTTCTCATGCTTTTGTTCTTCTTTTACTCTCAATGTTTTCTATTTTAACTCTCTGCATATCCATGGCTACACACACAAATCAAAGGTGGAAACAAAAGCAACACACAAACAAATCACATATGCAAATCAACACCTTTATCCCCAACAAAAAAAAACCCTAAACCCCAAATCAGATTTCAAACATTTGCAGAAGATTATAAATTACAACAAATTGCTAACAACATCGAAAGAAAAATGAAAACAAGGTATGTTACTTGCGATTCTGATGCGTATTGTGTCTGTTTTTTTCCGATCTATGTGGATGCTTCTGAGATCTGCAATGGTTTGTTGTTGCTGAATAAATGGAAGGAGGTTGCGATTCTGTGACGGCGGTGAGATGATGATGAGACGGCAAGCGGAAGGTTGTGATGATTTTTGGGTAAGGAGGTATGGTTGAGTGAATGGTTGTTGTTATGGTGTAGTAAGGGTGGTTGGAGATTGAAATTAGGGGTGGCTGGAGTATTACGCAGGGTTTGTCGCTGGTATCCAGAAGTTTATGACTTGAAGCTTAGTTTTAAACAGAGTTCTGTATGAGATTATTGGTCTCCTTAAGTGGTTATAAATGGCTTGCTTTATAGGTAGATTGAAGATAGCAAGGATAAGAGAGAGAATTGCTTGACAAATTGGATAAGGATGAAGGACAATTTGCTAGCTGTTAGTAGTGGAATGGTTTTTTTGCTGTGAAATTGTACACAAAGTTGGTGGATTTATGTGGAGCAGGGTAGTGGAATTTGGAATTGTTGGTTTGTAATAATATTGTACTGATTTGCTTTGTTTGGCAGGTAGTAGTGGTAAGAACACGATGGTGATGATGTAAGGCAAGATGGTGGAAGGCCAAAGAAATATACTACTCTGTTTTTTGTACTTAATCGATACAGTAATTGTATCCAAATTTCCATTTTTACTTTTATTGTGAAGATAAAGCTGCAAGTAAAATTTAAATAAAAAAAAACTACTATACAATAACTTATTTCTTCTTATTGTTTACAAATAATTATCCTAATTGCAATAAAAAAAAGTCAAGAACAAATAATCAAATAAAAATAAAATAAAATTATTTTTAGTAAACAAATAATGTAGATGAAATATTATCAGTAAAAAAAACGTCGAAGAATTAGATGAATGAAAATTTACAGGCGAAATAAATATATATATATATATATGGAAAGGACTTAATCTCATAACCTTATTTATAATTTGAATTAAAAATAAAAACGTAATGAAAATGTCAATTTTAATAATAACCAATTCATTTATTAAAAGAATATAGAATTCAATTAACTATAAATTCAATTATTAATAAAAGTGCAAATTTATTTAAACGTAACATTGAAAATCAAGAGATGAATGATGCATATGATGAATAAATGATTGATTTTTTTTTAAATATAAATATGATGCAAGTAGAAAAATAGTAGGGTAAAATTTGGGGTGCAACAGTAAGCAAGCGTTCCAGGGGGTGAAGCGGTTCCTGTCAGCTCTTCCGGTGTTGACTAGGCCTAAGGAGAATATTCCATTGGTTTTGTACCTCGTTGTCTTAGACAGTGCCATCAGTTCAGTGTTGGTCCAGGATGGAGACACCGAAGAGCGTCCGGTGTATTTTGTCAGCAAAGTATTAAAATGGGCAGAATTAAGATACCAAAAGATTGAGTGCCTAGCTCTGACACTAGTAACAATTGCGCGGAAGCTGAGGCACTACTTCCATGGTCATCATATCCTAGTAAAAACAAATTTTCCCTTGAAGCAAATATTCAAGAAGTTGGATCTGGCCGGGAGAATGGTGTCTTGTGCGGTAGAGATTTCTGAGTACGACTGTTATACCCCAAAATTTGCCCTCCTATTTTCAAGTCAATACATATCTCCATACTCAAGAGTTCTTCAAGAGCAATCAATCCCACTAGGGTTTTGCTTCTCTCAAGTCAAAATAGATTTCTAATGCCTCAAGTGATCATCATGTCTCCTCATATGTCTCAAGGTGTCACTATGTCAAGTTTCAAGTCTCACAGCTCAAGTTTGCTCAGTCAATTGCTTAGATGGTTGAAAATCAGTTGTATTGGACAAAAAGTCAATCGTTGTCAACATATAGTCAAACTTCATCATTTTTGGTCAACATCAAGATTTTGAAGTTACATTCATCATTTGATCAAGGGTTGATCATGATTTATCAAGAAAGTAAAAAATTTGACAAAGTTTCTAAATTAGGGTTTCTTAAAGGGAAAGTCAATAGAACTTTGACCAGGTATAACTTTCACATACTTCTTCAGAATTTGTTCCACCAAAGCTCATTTCAAAGGGAATTCAATTCTCTACAATTTTTTGTCTCACAAGCTTTGGCAAAAAATGCTTCATTTGAGAGTTACGAATGAAGACATTATATGTCCTTCTAAAAGTCAATAAAAAGTCATCTTTTTTAAAAGAGGTGTACATGAACATGGAAGATTCAATGAATATGAAACCAAAAGGAGTATTTAGAGGACATCTTGATATTTCTAAAGAGTCTAAGAACACTTCAAAATGATAAAAATTGAGTAAGATACAACTTGTGCAAGTTTGACATTTTTGAAGAAGTGCATGAAGGAAAATACTAAGCAAATTCAATTTTTTTTTCCAAATGGGTAATAGTTTTTATAGTTTGGACTTATTTCTAAGATAATCCATAACTTCTAAGTCCACTTTCACGCCTCTCTTTAATTTAATTTAGTTTGAAATTTATTCATTTAAATCCAATTTTAATTAAAATAAAATACCAAAAAATAAAATTGATGAATGCAAACTGTAAAATCAAGTTCCTTGAAGCCCAAGATACTCAATATAAGCTGGAAATTTTGAAATATCCTTGATTGTCAAGATATTGAACATTATTGAATAAAAAAAAACAATATTTAGTGCAAATTCTCAATCAAATATCTTTGCATTCAAAGCTTGATTCTTGATCAGACTTGTTGACCTAAATTCATCTATTATATATGCACATTGAACCCTAATGATCAGAACACGAATTGCATGCTCAAAAAACTCTAACCGAAGCTCTCAAATTTTCCAACTTTGAGGCAAGATCGAATCTCAATTTCCAGTCATTCTCAAGCCAAACCAACCACTTATTCACTCTCCTGAGGTGTGCAGGAATCGATTCAACCATTCATACGGTCCTGTCATACCCCAAAATTTGCCCTCCTACTTCTCAAGACAATTCACATCTCCATACTTAAGGATTTCACAAGGGTTGGCCAGACAAACCCTCTTCTAAGCAATCAATCCAAACTAGGGTTTTGCTCCTCTCAAGCCAAAATGGATTTCCAGTGCTCTAAGTGGTCATCATACCTCATCATATGCTTCAAGGGATCACCAGGTCAAGTTTCAGCCCAACAAGTCAAATTTGCTCATCCAATTGCTCAGATGGTTAGAAATCAACTATGTTGGATAGAAAGTCAACTATGGTCAACATACAGTCAAACTTCATAATTGTTGGCCAACACCAATATTTTGAAGTAATAGTCATCATTTGATCAAGGGTTGATCATGATTTCTCAAGAAAAGTCAAGATTTAATCAAAAGTCAAAGTTTCTAAATTAGGGTTTTTTTAGACAAAAGTCAACAGAACTTTGACCAGACATAACTTTCATATACTTTATTAGAAATTTTTCAACCAAAGTTAATTGTGAAGGGAATTCAATTCTCTACAACTTCATGTCTCACAAGCTTTGGCCAAAAATGCTTCATTTGGAAGTTATGGATCAAAACATTACAGGTCCTTTTAAAAGTCAACAAAAAGCCATATTTTTACAAAGAAGTGTTCATGAACATGGAAACTTCAATGAAGATGAAAAATAAAGGAGTGTTTAGAGGACATCTTGAGCTTTCTAAAAAGTCTAAGAACACCCAAAATGTTGAAAATTGACCAAGATACAAATTGTACAAGTTTGACATTTTTGAGGAGGTGCATGAAGTGAAATACTAGAAAAAATCATTTTTTTTCTAAACGGGCCTAACTTTTCTTGGTTCAAACTTGTTTCTTATCTGAATTAGAACCTCCAAGCCCAAGGCCATGCCTTTTATCTTTTATTTTTATTTATTTTGGATTTTTATTCATTTAAAACCAATTTAATTAAAATAAAAGATATAAAATCAAAATATTAAGTGCAAGGTTGATTTTTTTTATCATTTTTGAGGTCCAAGCAAGTCATATAAGTTGATATTTTCGAAATTATTAAGATTGGCAAGAGAATTGATTGAAATTGATTCAAAAAAGGCAATATTTGGTTTCATTACAAATCAAATATTTTCTCATTAATTAACATATAATTCTTTCATGATTCTTGACCTAATTCATTCTAGTATATATATACACACTTATCCCAGATGCTACAAGGACGAAATTCTCGCCTCCAAGAACCCTAAAAAAACCTCAAAAAACCTCAAAAATTGTGACTTGCAAGCAACTAGCAGGCATAGTTTTGGATCAATTCAAGCCGCTCCAAGTCTCGCAACACGTTCCTGGTGACTCTATGATCGATTCCAGCCATTCACCAAGCATCCAGACGTCCAAAACCACGACATCCAATTCACGGTTTGCTTCAAGAAACTTGAAATCGGTTTCGTGCATACACTCATATTTAACATATTTTGATTGCATATTTGTGTTTCTAATGAAGTTTCGAAGCTCTTTGTATAGCTTGATTTAAGTTTCAGAACATGTATAAGAAGTTGTCATGGCTAGGGTTTGAAGTTCCAAATTAGGGCTTTGTGTTTCAGGCAAAATTAGGCAAAACGATGACCACCATCATGTTCAGAGGATCACCTCCAATCGATCCATAGTCTTGTATCTCATTTATTATTTGTATTTTTAAAGTTTAATTTTTGTAGGGATTTAGATACAGGAATAATCCGTAGGTAAAGGCTATAGCAACAGAAGAAAACCGTGGGTATAGACCTGGATATTTCAAATGGGGACGATGACCCTTGGCGCGTTTTTTGTTTAATTAATATTCAGAAATTAATTTCCCTTATAATCAAATCGTTCCATGTTACTAACACAAATGCAGGTTGGCTCAGTTGGTAAGGCAACGCGCGTGTGACCTGTAGGGTTGGGGTTCGATCCCTCGCACTGAACATTATTTTTACAACCTTGCAAACTAACCTATTTTCTTATTTTCTTCATATTTTTCTTTTCCAATTTAATTTCTTTCAAATATTTTTTTAATACAATAAAAAAATCACAAAAAATATTTCTTTTCATCATTAGGTTAGAAAAACTTTAATTTAATTTTTTTCATCAAAAAATAATATTTTTCATTCATATTTTAATTAATTGTTAATTAACCATTAAGTTAACTTTTAGTCACTTTTCCCATATCAAATTAATCCTGAAAATTCTCAAAAAAATATTTTTCTCATTTAATTAGGTTTACTAACCCTAAAAAAATTTCCTAACTCAAAAATTTTCTTTTTACTAACATTATTTTCTCTTATTCACCATTTGATCCTTCTTGCGATATTATTTTAATATTGTAACTGTTCACAAGTTGTATTAGTTAGGACTTTAATTTCTCGCATTTTTCCAATATTATGTATCTGCTCATGGGATGTAATAGCATAATTAGGATTTACTTTCTGCACTCCTATATTATGTATCTTCCCCAAAGTCATGTAATAGTCTAGGGTTTACTTTCCCGCACTTTTACTTTCCGCACTTTAATTTTTGTACATATTTAACTGCTAGTAATTAGACGTGTATGGCAAGATTAAAAGAAACTTAGAACACTTCTAATCACAAGATAAATATCTGAATACAACACACTCTTCACACTTGCACCCCCTTAGGGTATCCTCTCTTGTTGCCTTTCAAAACAATGGTCATGTCCCTCAAACGTAGGGATATCTTAGCTTAGACGCTTACAAACAATATCATCATAGTCCCTTCGATACAAAGATCATAGTCTCTCGATGACCCTCGACTGTTGCCTACGAATACATGATCTCGTCCCTCGATTGTTGCCTACGAAAAGTGATGATCGTCCCTACGAAAATGCTAAGGTATCCTTACATGTTGCCTTCTATGACCATACGATGACCCTACGAATGTCCCTTTACATCCAACGGATAAAGTTACCTACCAACTAATGTTATGGATAGCGCTACCCTAAAGGAAAGCAAAATAACATGGAAACTACCATTCTAAGTGGGTATAAGAGTCTTTTACTTGCTCCAATCAATTCAAAAATACTTTTCACACCTCACACTATTTTCAAAAACTTTCAAACACTTTGTATACATTGCAGCGTGAATCATTACAAAGTTAATCACTTTTCCAAGCTATGAGCTCTGTTAAACACTTTGTATACATTTTGCCAGGGCTCTATTCCGACTTGGATCAACCCGCTAGGGGCTCTGTACCTAAGGTTTCAACCTCGCCAGGGCTCTGTTCCGACGCGGATCAACCCTCTAGGGGCTCTGTACCTAAGGTTTCAACCTCGCCAGGGCTCTGTTCCGACTCGGAACAACTTGTTAGGGGCTCTATACCTAAAACATAAGGTTTCAACCTCGCCAGGGCTCTGTGCTGACTTGGATCAACCCGCTAGGGGCTATGTACCTAAGGTTTCAACCTCACTAGGGTTCTGTTCCGACTCGAATCAACCCGTTAGGGGCTCTATACCTAAAACATAAGGTCTCAACCTCGCCAGGGCTCTATTCCAACTCGGATCAACCCGCTAGGGGTTATGTACCTAAAACCTAAAGGTTTAACCTCGCCAGGGCTCTGTTCCAACTCGGATCAACCCACTAGGGGATCTGTACCTCAAACATAAGGTTTCAACCTCGTCAGGGCTCTGTTCCGACTCGGATCAACCCGTTAGGGGCTCTGTACCTAAGGTTTCAACCTCGCCAGGACTCTGTTCCGACTTGGATCAACCCGCTAGGGGCTCTGTACCTAAAACCTAAAGGTTCAACCTCACCAGGGCTCTGTTCCAACTCGGATCAACCCGCTAGGGGCTCTACACCTAAAGCATAAAGTCTCAGACTCGCCAAAGCTTTGTTCCGACTTGGATCGGCATGCTAGGGGTCTAGAGAAAAAACTTGGGTCAATAATGTTTTGTTTAGAGGAGTCTTCTCCTGCGTGAACAGTGGGTTATATGCTTAAAAGCCTTCATGGTCTGCATGGTGAACCATGTGGCTTGGGGGCTAATAATATGGCATAAATAGGTTCACGAGGTTAAACATACAGATAAACATTTTTTGACAATGAAAAACATGTAGCATTAATAAAAGCCTAGAGGGCAAATGTTAATAAGTACAAAATACATCCTTCAAAGGGGATGACTAACTACAGATTGAAGTAGAAAAAATAAAAGGGAATTAGGCGTTAGGGTGAGGAGTGTCCTCGACAGTGTTATCTTCGCTCAGTGTGGCATCGTTGTCGCCATCATCAACTTCCACTAATTTCCCATCAACAATAGACTTGAAAAAATCAACCTCTGAGATGTCAAGATCTGGATACAGACAAGAAACTTGAGCTTTTGCTCGGTCGAAGGCCATGTTTCTAGTGTTCAGTACATCCATTCGGGACTTGTCCAGAGTATCTTGCAGGTCGGAACGGATCCTCTCTGAGTCTTGAAGTTTGGTGGACAGCTCGTCTGCCGAGGTCTTCATCAAGGCAAGCTCCTCTTCCAAAGCTTTGATCCTGTTGTCAGATTCAAAAGTTTTTTCTTCCAAAGCTTTGATCTTTTCATCGGATTCTGAGGATTTGGTTTTGAAGAATGAATTTTCCTCATTGAGAGATTTCTCGTTCTCGACCAATCTTGTGATTTCCTTTTCCAAGTCGGAATTCTTCTTTTCTGCATCGTCACCAGATTCGAACAGACTTCGGGTTAGTACAACACATCTCATCAAGTATGAGCTTAGGTGTTGCGTGATCTGCTGGGGGCCTAGATTTCTCAGTTTGTTAACATCTTCTGTGGCGTTGAGATGGTCGTACAGAAACTTGATACCATCGAAGTCGGCAGACCAAAATTTGTTTTCAGTCGAGGCCCGGTTTGAACTATTGCTAGGGTCTTTCAGCAGGTTAGAAACTTCCCAGTCTGATTGGTTTGTTTCATTCCCCATTACGGTTTTAAGCTTTTTTGGAGCCTGTTCACTTGCTGGCTCGGGCTCGGAAGGGTGCTTGACCGGAGTGGCTGTTATCACAACAGTTTCCAGCGTATTCGTTTTGGATGTTGTGTTTTTCTTCTTCTTTGGGGCCTGGATTTCCAGGCCGGCCAAGTTTGATTTGGTCTCTTAGGGACCTCCAGCGTTCACCCGGGCAGCACGAGCCGCCGCCATTAACTTCTTCTGCTCTTTTACGGACATGTCAGTCATTTTGTCTGCAATCAAAGAGGAACAGAAAGGAATTATTCAAATAAAACAAAATCTATTGAAAGGAGTCTAATAAAAGATGCTTACCTAGGAAGTCAGGAACTTCTATTAGGGGTAATGTTAATAAGTCTTTGACCCTGATTGGGCCGAATGAGTCCAAAACTCCCAAAGATAGGGTCTCGGATTCGCTCAGGCTGTCATAGTCGAAGCCAAAAATAGGTAACGGGTTGTTGGTCCAGTATAGGGGGGACTTGTGGTGCCCTTCGGCACCATAGATGATTAGGGAACACCGGGGACCGCACTTAACTCGAAGGAAGCGTTCTTTGTAGCCTTTGAAATTGGATGTGTAGGCCTGCAGAAAGCTCCTCTTTGGGATGCCGCTGATGGCAACCCAGCTTCTGGGATCAACACTTTTTATTTCAAAGAAGGAAAAGAACAAGCCAACAGTTGGGGTTATCATTAGAGCTTGGCAAATTATTTCGAATGCCCTTATGAACCCCCAACTGTTAGGTCGGACTTCAGAGGGGGCGACATTCATTGTTCGCAGAATGTCAACTTCGAAGTCAGAAAAGGGGAATTGTATGTTCAGCTCTTCTACAACCCCGACGTAGAAATAGAACCATTCAGGATTTACCCCTTTGGGGAGGGACATGCAAACATTTTCTCCAGTCTCGCAAGGTTCCAAGATAACATCATCTTCGTTCCCCGTGGAGGAGATGTTCAAGAGGGAGCGTAGGGTAGCAATTTCCATATCTTTTATCAGACTTTGTTTGAAGCCTAGGGCTTCTCCTTTGAGCAGTTGGTTGGTTTCCATTATGAGCTCCGCAGAACCTGGAGAGTCAGGGTCAGAATCGCTATCAGAGGTTAGAAATTCAGAGTTAATCTTGTTCATAACCTCTCTAGTTCTGTTACCCTTTGAGCGTCTCTCATTTCTTGCATGCAATCTTCCCATAAGATCCTACGTTCCTCGGTACTTAAGTGCTTATATGCCCTAGTTCGTCGCACTCTCTAATGATCACCATTCTAATTGGAAAAATAAAGAAAGAGAATAGAAAGGGGAATACCTGACTGAGTGATCGAAGAGCTTGTGAGGATCTGAAGAGCAAAGCAACGGCAGGGAGGCAGAGAGGTTTAAATAAGGGAATAGGGTTTTTTGAAGAGGAATATGCGTGTTATAAAAGGAAAAGATAAGGAGGGAGCGTGTAGGTGGTTATAACCTACTTAAAGGTAATTATTATACCTATGGGTGACTGTTTAGTTGGAGAGTGTGGTCACGCGCTGGAGGTCGGTTAGCCGAGGTACTGTCGCACCCTAAAATTTACCCTCCTTATCATAAGTTTTCTTGGATTTTCTTGCAAGGGCATGAGTTCAAAAGTGTGGATTTCTTGATGATTATTGGTTCTAAGCTAGCTCGCCTTTTGGTTTGGTATATGATTGAAGTTCCCCATGTTTGAGATAAGTTGTAGTACAATGGTTGGAATTGCGATCATGACTTTCTTGCTTGATTCATATGGTGTTTTGAGTCAAATTTGGAAATTGAAGTTTGAATTTGAGAATGTTTAGAATCTGAGTTTGTGGCTGATTATTTGATATATTAAGTTTTTGATTCGTCTAAAAGCTTATATGTTTACGATGGCACAATTTAATACAAGCAAAGTTTGGAACATCTCTTCATGCTCGATTCCTTGTTTCAACCAGATTTAATTCAAACTTTGGTTCATGGTACATTCAAGTATTATACAACGGAAAAATCAAGTTCATTCGAGACTTTGTGAAGTTGAAAGAATTTAGTTTGTGTCAATCTGAATTTACCAAATTCAAAGTGATTCAAGAGATTTAGAGCAATTGATTTGTTCGGGATTCAAAGTTTGGTAACTCAAGAATGAATAATGTTAATATTAATTGCGTTGAAATTCTCAGAATTCATAGTTCATGGAATTCATCGTTTATACCATTTCAACTACCTCATTCTGGATTTCTTTCAATTCATTCAAAGTTCAAAGACCTATATCATCACCAAGTTTAGTTAACAAGAAGGTTAGATTTGCCATTTGTTCAAGAATTTAAATCATTAGTAAAGGAGTTGGATTTGCAAATTCTAATTCGAATTAATGGTCTACGAGTTCACAAGTCATTTGCAAAAAAGGATCTTACGTACTTTTTATAAGGTTCCATTTTGAACATTGTTCCTAAATTATTTCATTCAAAGAGCAAGTTCACCAACATTTCAAGAGCAATTCAAGTGGTTATGTCTAGCTCTCACTTTGTAAGAAATTCAAAACATCAAATGCATTCCAAAGTTCAAAGAACTCAACAATTCTATGTGAAGAAATTTCGAATTACATTCTTTTTTTACATAGAAGATACAAGGTTCATTCACAAAAGTCTCACAAAGAGTTCCCTAATAGTACATATTTATCCTAAGAAGTTTAACAAGTTTCTTCGGTCTCAAGTTTCCTCCGAGCCTCTTTTTCTTCACTCCGGCTTCATCATTTATCTTTGACAATCCTCCAAGTTCTTCCAAGCCTTGCTAAAGCTGCTGCCCTGTCCGTGTTCTCTAGAGCATCCTCAATCTTGTTACATGAAATACAAAGAAAAATGTTTAGCAAGTGAACAAAGAATTGAAACATAAACGTAAGCAAGAATTTTTAAGAGAACGTTTCTATTCAAACTCATCATTAGGGTTAAGCTTAAGGAATCAGGTTTTTAAGGGTTTAATCGTGTTCAATGCTAAAGCCTCATAATCTGAAGATTAATCATGGGCTGGTTTTCCCAATTGCAAATCGTGAAGTAAGAAACTTCAGTTCACAAAAGGGAGGTGTAGCTCAGCAAACATCATAGCTACTAACCATCAACACAGTACCAGAAACATAGGTTCAAGCCCAACAACAGAAAACCATCAGTATAGTATATTTCAGCCCAACAATTCAAAAGTCAGAAGATGAGTGTGACAGAAGCAAGTAAATCAAAAGGAATCATGGTTATCAGCACAGGCAGCAAGTAAACCAAAAGGAATCATGGTTATCAGCACAAGCAGCATAGTTATCAGCAACAAACAAAAGAAAGCCAAAAATGACAAGACAATAAAGCCAATTGGAAAAGCAGTGGCCAAAAGTAGCAGAACACATAGCAGAAGGCAACAGGGCAGCAGGCAGCATCAGAGAAAAGTAGAAGACTAGTTCCAATGCAAAAAGACTCAGTTGGACCAAGAGAAGCAAAAACCAACAGCAAGCCTTTTATAAAAAGATGATAAGCAGAAAAACCAGAAGGAGGGCAGATAGTTCCATGATATACCAATCAAAAGACCAAGGCATCCACGGTTCTTAAAAAAAAACATAGCATTTGTTCCAAAAGCCAACACCAGAAGCAACCATTAACCATTCAATACCAGAAAATCAAAAACAAATACAAGTTCTAAACGGAAACAACACAGAGAAACCAAAACTCCAATACCAAACCATTACCAACAAGACAAATAACAAAACATGAAACCCTAACAGAATCATCATATTCCTAAGCCTAACCCTTCAGAAAGTTTTTTTTCTTCCAGAAATCACGTTTCTGATAATAGAGGAAGAAGAAGAGGATAAGAAGTCATGTAAGGAACGGTCTCACCCGAAAAGCGACGCAGAGCTCCCAAAAGGGGCCAAATCGGAGCCCTAGGGTTCGTTCACCCCCTTTCAGTCAGCGCCAACGGTCAAGTTCCTGCAAAATCAGAACCAAAATCACAATTAGAAGAGGGATACGAAGCGAACAGTGAAAGGAAATCACGGATCGGAGCCAAATCGCCGCGAAGACCGCCGGAGACGATTCCCGGCCACCGTTCGTTCCATCTTCTCCGGCGAGGAGAAAGGGAACCAGGCGGTGAGGATTGAAATGGAGCAACAAATCGTAACATCGAGACAAACGAAGGAGATAGCGAAAGAAACAGAGATATGAAACGATGAAGAGAGAATTTAAGTCTTCGTGAAAGAGAGAGAGAGAGAGAGAGAGAGAGAGAGGGAAACAAGAGACCCCACACTCTTAGATCGAACAGTTGTGTTACGTTTCTATCTCATTCTGTCTTTAATTAATTGGGATTAATTGTTTTTTCTTTTTCTTTTATTTTATTTAATTAATTTTTTTTAGCTTAATTGATGGGATGATAAGTGTCGTAATGTGGTGGTGACACTTGTCACCACCCACTAATTAATTTGGGTAATTACTTCTATGGGTTACTAGGTGCATCCTTACATCTTAAGCCATCTGATCTGCATCTGAGATCTTCTGATCCCATCTGTTGGTTCAAAGCGCGTGTCTATGGTATACTGTCTCCAGATTAAAGCATGGGATTCCTCAGACTGGATTGGGCTGCCCTTTATTTGGGCTCAAGAGTGTTATCTCTGGATTTCTTTTTGCACCTCCCAGATTGCTTCATACAGGCTAACACTAAACTCTTGTCTTTTAAATTAATTTATTTTTATGTAAATGGTTTGATTTTTGTGCGATGTACTAAATAATAATTAGTTCTGATAGTTTTTATTTGATAATTTATCGATTAAACTATTAGTCGATTTCTTATCAAATGGAAAAAATCCATTCTAATAATTATTTAAATTTTCGATTGTATTGTGTGATAATTGTCTGTTTGTTCGTTTATTCAGTATCTATTCACCATTGTACACTTCGCACACAACAAACATTAAAATTAATCTGATTTTCCTTTGATTGGCTCATAAGCCGATTTCTTAAAGGGTCTCATGGTTGGGGATGGGCATGGCCATCCTCACAAGGTTAATTAAAGCCCTTGTTGCTTTAGTTAATCATAACCCGAAAATAACATTGGTCCATATACCAATTTTCCATGCACCAGGGTCTCATAGTTGGGGATAAGAGCACCTATCCTCACGAGATTAATCAAGTCCACATACTTGGTTAATCATAACCCGAATAATTCCTTCTCCTTCGGTCCGTTACCATCTAAAACACTTTCAATAAAACTCGATCCAACGTCGAGTCTTCTTCTCAAACCTCGATCCAACGTCGAGTTGTTTTCAAAATGTTTTTCATAATAAACTTGGATGAAGTTTGTTTAAATCGTTAGATGGTAGCCTAATATTTTAAACAAATTTTAAGTCTTTAGATTGTTGGATGGTAGCCCAATAAGATAAAACTTCAATCCATGTCAAAATACTTGAGCGGTATTCGTTTAAATTCTTGGATGATAGCCTGACGATTTAATTAAATTGGAAGTCTTTAGGTTGTTGGATGATAGCCCAATAAACTAAATACTTCTATCCACATTAAAATAATAAAGTGACATTCGTTTAAATTGTTGGATGATAGCCCGACGATTTAATCGAATTTAAAGTCTTTAGATTGTTGGATGATAGCCCAATAATTTAAATATTTTATCTCACTCGAAACACCATTTTCATAATAAAATATTTTGGATGAGAGATGATTGGTTGAACTTGCTCGCCAATTTCGAGTAATTGAATCATTAGATGATAGCCTAATGTTTCAATATTTGTCATCCACAACTTAAAATCAACTCAACTCACTCAAGTTCTTTTATCGCTCATACGCGATCATCAAACTCTTTTCTTACAAAGAGTGTGCAATAGCCATTTCAAACACGAACGAGGACTTAAGCTTTTCAAACAAACTAAACAAGTCCAAAGTTCAAGCATTTGAAACGTCTAATGCACGATTTTTCTTATAAAATCAATACAACCAATCAAGACCCTTTTTAGAAGAACTATAGAGTTTTGACTTTTCCATTGCACAAGGGAATACGTAGGCACACGGCTTCAAAACCGTGCCAAACTCAAAATAATAATAAATAAACCTCGTTTCTTTTATTTCTTGATCATAACTTATGAATTAGCAATTTAACACACACACAAATACTTAACACTAAACGGGTCCCATCGAGTACGATGGATGTAAGGGGTGCTAATACATTCCCCTTGCATAACCGACTCCCGAATTCACATCTTTTGTTCACGTAGACCACCTTATCCGATTTTGTGGGTTTTATCTATATTTTCCCGTTCTTTTTAGAATAAATAAAATTAGGTGGCGACTTCATTGTTTTTTAAAACAACCGATGAAAAAACCAGTCATCACAGGTACATCTCGTCTTAGGCTTATGGTTTTCAGTTATTTGATCATACAATCTCAAGGCATGAAATCGTATGTTCAAGGGGCTTATGATCATGCATAAAATTCCTATCCGAGATGTGGAGTCGGGGTCGGGTTGGAAAAGGTCCGAGATGGAGCCCGGTTGGAAGTGTATGATCGGAGTTGGGGATGTATCCCAGAAGAGGGGATAAGAGCCGGTGTATGACCTGGGAATGTATCTCGGTCATGTGTCCTAGGGACCAGCTCAGATTGAGTACGTACGTTACAATTTAAAGGAGTAATTGGTGCATTGATTCAGCGTTGGACGTTACGTTGGGAGGTTATCATTGCCTAAAACGGCTTATGCATCATCTCTAAGTTACAATTAATGTGCTGAGATCTGTTATTGGTAAAGGAGAGCGAGACTCATGAAATCACTCGTATAAATAGGGCTCCCGCCAGTGGGATAAGCAAGACAATCATAGCTTGGAGTTCAAGTCATCACACTTGAGCTTCCAAATCACTAAATACGATTATAAAGGTTTTTCCTGCAAGAACATTTGGTGCCCACCGTGGGGCCTCAATGAAATTAATTCCAGGCCACCGCATACAGACGTGATAACACAATGTCAACAACTTCACCGACTGATCCACCAGATTTGACTTAGTTATTGGCTATGATTGATGACCTGCGTCAACACAATGACACTCTACAAGATATCGTGCAAGCTCTTCATCAAAAGAGTTTGGACGAAACAGAAGAACAAGAGGCAAAGCTCTTGGAACCATAACCCCTGTCCCAAGCTGTCTAGGAGGACGTTGTCCCTGAGAATTTCAAGCCTCCCATCTTGGCAACGTACGACGGGAAGTCTGATCCTCAGGAGCACATCATTTCAGTTAATAATATAATGGCGTTAATTAGGGCGACAGAGTCCCTCAAATGTAAGTTGATGGCTGGCACATTTAGGAAATCCGCTTTACGTTGGTACATGGGGTTACCGCGACTTTCCATGGTTAGCTATCAGGATTTTAATAGGAAAATCATTCAACAGTTCTCAGCAAATCGCCATCGTAAGGTGGCCAATACTTCTCTCTTTAATGTTAGGCAGCGCCCTTCAGAGTCATTGCGGGATTTCATGGCTAGGTTCAACGAGGAGACCATAAAGGTTTCACATCCTAACCAGGAAATCTTTGTGGCGGCATTTCAGCATGGACTCAAAGCCGGCCAATTCAATGAATCTTTAGCTCAGAAGCCGGCTAAGAGTATGGATGAGATCATCACTCGGGCGGAGTGTTATGTGAAGGGGGAGGAGAGCAACATGGAAAAGAGAGCCCGAGATTCCAAGGAGAAGGGTACGGGGCGAGATGATAGGGCCGAGCAGAAGTCTCGGCCACGAGATCACATGGCGGTCAGAGATCGCACACGTGAGAAGCGCCTTCAGTCCCGGGGAGTCTTTTACACCCCTGAACGCCAGGAGAGAGGACATTCTCTGTGACGTAAACCATTTGAATTTGCTTCCCAGGCCTTGGAGACCTTAGAAGGCCAATGCGGTGATGGGAAAAGATTTGGAGGCTTGGTGTGAGTACCATCGCATAAGAGGACACACGACAGAGGCCTGTGTCCATCTGCGGAGAGAAATTGAAAAAAAAACTAAAAGAGTAACGAAAGTGCATCTGGTAATTTAGACACTAAAAAACTGATAAAGAGTCGTGTTTGGGTTTCAGACTTTCAGTGTTGGAATGAACCACTTCAATCCGCGATTTGATTTGTGAAAGAGTAAAAGAAAACCCTCCCAAAACCCTCATTCTCAATTCCGATGGATTTTCAAGTCGTCGTTCTCACGGATTATTATGTTATTGGAATGTGTGATTTCTTTATTGACAAATTCTTAAAGCCTTGTCATCTTGATTATTATCTTTGTACACAAGACGTCATGGTTCAAAAGATCAACAATGGTAAGGTTCTGATCCTAGAGATTTCTTCTCATCAAGCTTAGGGTTCTTCTCCAAAAGTCACCAAAGTTTTGAATTAGAGTATATTTCTATGTAGTTCTCATTGGATTAGGTTTTCATTGCAAATATATCCTAAACTTCTCTCTCCCCATATTTCGAGTATCATCTTCATCAAGGTATCTCATAATTAAGTGCTAAGGTTTTTTATTTTTTGATGCTAGAACTTTCAATTGAGAATGCCAAGGGATTTGGCTTTGATGTTAAGTTATTTCTCCATACAATGTACATCTCAAGGGTTGTGATATGTCCACTTATCATGGATATCTTCTCCCTAAGAGGAATTGCTTCTCCTTATTAGGATTTTGTTTGACTGAGATATAGAGTGTGAGCCATTATGTGCTAAGTTTAAATATTCTTTACGCTAGAGGCTTCATTCCTTATAGTAATTGGTCGAATAACTATGAGGTATATAAATAATGTTCGAAAGAGAAAATGGGAAGGTCAAGAGCATGAGGAGCCCTACGGAGCCGAAGACATGCTTAGTGACCGTCAGCAGTCATTTGCCTACCGACCCATACGATGTCGCCAGGGTGGGAGAATAAAGAAGGATGCAATAGTTGAATAAGGCCAAATTGTCGAGCCACCAAATTGGGTTGGTAACTCATGAAGTTGTAATCTTGAGGGCTAAGATCGAGTCGACAAGAAAGTAAGGTAGGAGTTAGGAAAGATCTTCATATGGCATTAGTTCGATCAAATTTTTGTGAAACACCAGGAAAAGGGTCCGTAAGGCATGTTGCACCATACGGTTTCCGTACAAAGGGGGCTAGATCCGAATCAAAAGTCTTAGTTCCGAAACAAAGACTAACGAATTTCATAAATTCATATCGATCTAGTTTTGTTGAGGGAGTGGCGAAAGACAACTTTAAGTCTTCACTATTATTTGTTCGAGATAAGCGTGGAACGTTATCAGGAATATAATACCCCAACTTTTGTTCGAACATGGAAGTCAGCCAATATTGAAGCAACTAGATTGGTCTTGGGAGAGCTAGTTCGTTACCGTGACTAGAAATGGATTTCAGTTGACAAAAGGCCCTGCCAAATTTTTTGTAAAGGTGCGCTAACAAAAGCTTACCAAGAGAAAACTTTTGGCCCTCATGAAGTTGGATGGCCAGAAGTATAAACGTCTTGGATATATGAGAAGATCCTGAGCAGAACAAGAATTGGGAAAACCAAAGCCTTAAGAAGGCAATATGCTTGCTATCAAAAATATGGTTCGCACTCTTATCATGGTGGTCAACGATATATTGAGTAAACTCTGAGTGGTCAAAGTGGAAAGAATGCTTCGTTGGGTCAGTTGGGGTAAAGATCCCACCAAGTGGGGAAAGTCCGGCGATGATCGTCACATCAAACAATGTGGGCGTCAATATCCCACATGGGAGTTTGAAAGTGTTGGTCGAACCCTCCAAAAAGAAGAGTGAGTATATGATGAAGTTAGGTTCAATCTGATGAGTCCTCCTTGAGATACGAAACGCTTCAAAGATACACAACTGCTCCTTTTTTGTGCCTTGACTTTGTCGAGCCAAGTAAATATGCTACAACATTTGGAGGGGGAATAGGACATAAGATATGGGCGCCAGAAACTATAAACCTAGCCGAAACAGGTTTGGCAGGAGTAAACGCCAAGGGTGCAACGAAATTTGGGATATTTACTTCTTATGCCTTACTTTGCAGGCACCATATTACCAAAAATGTGAGAAGTCAACTTAAACCCGCAATGGGGACAAAACATATTGCAAGTGAAGATGGAAAATTGGTCAAGGCAGACGTCATTGTGGAGAAAATTATGGATGCATGGAATGTTATAATAAGTGCATCTACAAAAGAGCTATACACTGATGTTGTTTTAGAATTCATGAATGTTTATGTGAAATATCTCAATCTATTGAAATATGTTGAAAGCAAAATACTTGATCAGGTAAAGAAGAAGAATTTTTGTGCCTAGACCAATGAGGTTATGCATCTCGGAAATACAACAACAAACTGAGTTGAGACTGCTTATGCTTGTCTGGAGAATTGGCTGAGAAATAGCAAGGGTGATTTGATTACGGGTTGGGATTCTATGAATCAGATGATACTAAGCCAGTATAACGATATACATACAATATATGGTTGTAGTATCACGGTGTTGGAACACACATTCAAAGACAAAACCCTATATTCTTAGTTGGTCAGCAATATGTCTCAGGCTGCTCTAAATTATATTTTTCACGAAGCCAAACGAGCTTCTAATGTCGGTTTCGACAACTCAAAGTATGGTTTTAAAATTGTGAAAACATATGGTCTCTCTTATGCTTATGTCATATCTAAGAATATGAAAGTTGATTGCTCGATACGTATAGATGAGGTCTCTAGTCATTGGAAGAGACTCAGTTTTGAAGATGACGGTAAAATGAAAGATGATAAATCAAGTATTTCCATCTTGACTGAATTGGAAGTGATACAAGAAAGATTTTTGAAAAACGATGACTCCACCAAACTCCACATCAAAGAGAAATTGAGGAAGATTGTGTTCCCAGAGACCACAAACTTGAAACTGCCATCTCAACCAATAAAAACTAAAGGGCACCTAAGAAGGTGACATCGACATCGAGCGACAATTTAACTATGAGGAGTCCTTCATATTTTGAACATGTTAACAAAAAAATTCCCGCTTCACCTACTCCAAAATCTCAGAAAAGTGCTTTCAAAGGTTCCCGTATTAGCAAACCACCTCCTACACTGACTCTACCCAAAATACTATTCATCGACCACATGCTAGTTTTTATGAATACGTACATTGAACGGATCTCCAATGTCAGGGTGATGGTAACTGTGGTTTTTGAGTTGTTTTTGGTTTCCTCGGTAAAGGAGAGGAGGATCACAATATTGTTTGAGATACCTTGATCAAAGAGTTGCGGGGAAATGGAGATTTATACATAATGTGTTTGGGAGTAAAGAGAAAGTTAAAGATATATATATATATATATATATATATATAATCTTCTATCCTGCATGAATGAATTTGCACCGGAGGATAAATGAATGTGCTTCCCTTATATGAGTCATCTAATAATAAGTGTGTATAAGAGAATGTGTATTAATCTTACAATATATGATTTCTCGGATACTTTTTCCCTCTGCGCATTGCTCCAACACCAAATCCCAATGATCGTAACATATGTGTTGGGTGTGATTCAAATCCGTGACATTTTGTTCAAGTGTATTTCAAACCAGGATGCCCTATACCACCTACCTCACTAGAGTGAGCGATTCATTTCACATTTCCATCTGAGACCCGACCGAACCAATTAATTGAAAGGATGCAAGAATACAACAAGTTGAACAAAATTGAAATAGAAAAAAATAGAGAAAAGTCAAAAGGGGTGCCACTGGTGAATTTGGTCGACGACAATTTTTCCGGCTCATTTAAGTAGTTAGGTATCATTTTATTGTAAATGTTATTTTGTTCATGTATTATGCTGTGGAAATATAACCATTTTTGTAGTTTAACCAAAATGCAATATTTGAATGCATGAGGTTTTTTGAACGAGTTGTTGTTTATGTTTTGTTTCTGGTTTTTCACTCCCAGGGGACTAACGAGAAATATATTTCCAGTTCCAATTTATATAAATAGGAAGTGAAATTCCAGTTTCAACTATGACACAGGAATATGATTTGTATGTTTCATGTTTGCCTCTAACTACTATAAATAACCTCACTTGTCATATCGCTTCATATCACAACACCAAAAACCATAAATGAACATCAAATGACATGTTAAAGTGTTCCACTTTACCGGCACTGCACCATCACACGAATTTAATTTTACCAAGTACACCCCAATTGAAGATGTGCGCGAAATATTGTAGGAACTTGTACCTTTTGGCGAAATCCTAGAGTTGTGAAGATCGAGTACCACTCACCATCCGTTGACAAAGATGAGAAACTTGTGTTCATCAATCGTTGGCTGAAGAACGACGCTGATATACAAACTGTGTGGAATACTTTTACCAATTTTTATGAGAAAGTCCTAATCGAACTAGATGCGACTATTTTAAGATTGAGAAACCGATAACCATTTGGGAGAAATAAGGGAAATAACAAACCCAATTCACTTACTCTATACCTTCTGTTTTCTCACATGAACACCCCTGCGCCCCATACTCAAAAAGCAGTTGGACCTTTGCCTCTAGCTTCGGCCCATTTCGTGATTTTCCACAACAACACCTTTAGCTTACTTCACATACCCCCTTTTAAACCCAATTCTTCATTTTTATTTCACTTTTCTTTATTTTCATAAATAATACAAAAACACAAAGAATAGTATAGTTTTTTTTTTAATTAGGAAAATCAGATTTTCTTTTACAAAAATCACAAAATGTATATTTCTTTCTTTCAATTTGTTGAATATTTTTAAGAAGATTTTAATTTCACATTCTTTCTTTGTTAAGAACACAAAAATATTTTTTAAAATCATTTTTAAAATATAAAGATCAAAAAATATTTTAGATACATGTTTAGGTTTATGTTTCGAATTAATATTTTTTAAAATACCAAAAAATATATTTTCTTAATTTTGTTTGAGTTGTCTATCATTTAAATGAGTCACTTTATTTACTTGCTTTAATTTCATATTTGTAATTATTCACATTTTATTCACTTCATTCAAACAATTTTATAATAAATGTCGATTCAACAAGTGATCTCTATTTTCAAAACATTTTCATAATAAAGTATCAAACACCAATTATACATATCAATTAATTATATATTTTACATTTAAATAAGATTTTTTTTTGAAAGGTTTAAATAAGATTAATATCCTATAAACACATACTACTTGATTAGCTAAATAACTTACTATTTATAGAAATCACTATCCATTAATTATAAAATTGAATGTGAGCAATAATGAGTAACAATACTTATTAAGAATTTCCTTTTCCTAATTACAGTACAATATATCCTATTTAAAAACATATGTTCGTCGTTCAATTACATAAAAAAAATCATCTTTCACATATATATTTAAAAATAATTATTTGTTATATCTATTGAATAGATAATATATTTAGTCTATATATTATTCATGTATCAAAGTTTTATTTTTATAAATAGGATAAAAAATTATTTATTATCCAATTATGAATATTATATATTTTCACATTAATTTATTTTAAAATTATATTTTAAAAAATTTTAAATATATAAATAATAAAAGAAATATTTTTTCTCTTTCGCAATCTAATTTTCAAAAGATTTTTTAGATTGTGTCTTTAACAAAACTTTTTTATTACTGTAGTCAAAATACTTTTATATATATATATATATATATATATATATATATATATATATATATATATATATATATATATATATATATATATATATATATATATATATATATATATATATATATAATGATTTATTGAATAAAATATAATCATACTCCATCTTTCAAAATGAACATTTAATTTGAAGTCATATTTATTTCATGTTTTTATTAAATTGTTGTAAGAAAATTACAATTTCAAAGTTTGTAAGTAAAGTGTAATTAATATTAAATACATTTTTCCATGAATAATCGATAAAATTAGCGTCGAGGTAAAGAGAGGAAAATTGTGAAAACTAGCGATTAATGAAAGTGCATTTGGTAATTTAGACACTAAAAAACTGATAAAGAGTCGTGTTTGGGTTTCAGACTTTCAGTGTTGGAATGAACCACTTCAATCCGCGATTTGATTTGTGAAAACCCTCCCAAAACCCAAAACCCAAAACCCTCATTCTCAATTCCGATGGATTTTCAAGTCGTCGTTCTCGCCGGCGGCGTCTCCAAAAAACTCCTCCCTCTCGTTTCAAAGGTATGTTCATTCCTCTCTCTTCTGATTGCTTCGGAATGAAAATGGAAATGAAATTTGAATTTGAATTTGAATTGTGTTGGAATGTTTCTATTCCGTTTGCAGGAGCTTCCGAATGCTTTACTTCCGGTGGCGAACCGTCCGCTTCTCTCTTATGTTGTTGAGCTTTTGGAGATTAGCAATCTTAAAGATCTCATTGTGGTACCATTCTGATAAATTAGTTTTTCTTTATGCGAATATATGTAATTTGAGAGGGTGAATTTGAGTGTTTTGGTTGAATTGGTTGTGAAATTTTAGTGATGGTGTGGTTTTTTGAGTAGGTAGTTGAAGGTCAAGATGCTGCTCTTAATGTCGGGGCTTGGATTTCAGGAGCTTATGCTGATCGCCTCCATGTCGAGGTTTTCATTTTTTTTTATGTCATTTCATATTCTTAGAATAGTTGAATTGTTTTCTTCCTAAGTTGATTGTTTATATACTATATAAGTAGTCACAATGTCCATGGTATATATTATTGGATTTGGCTTCTCTAGAGGGAATAGTTTGTGAAATCAAAGTAGTCAATAGTGGCGCTATCCCGCTATAGCAGAGTGGAGCGGAGGCCGGCTGCTATGGAAAGAGTCTTAGCGGTGCAGAACACTATAGTAGCTACTATAGGGTGTAAATAGCGGGATAGCGCAGCAGAGTGGGAGTGGTTTCTGATCCGCTATCCTTTTCCCCTCTAATAAGCCGAAATTACCCCCTTTAATTTATAATGTTTTAAGGGTAGTTTTGGTTTTTTCAATCAAATTTGAGTTGAGTCTCAACCTTAACCTTCTCTCATTGTCATTTATGCACTTCAAGAGTCATGTGGGCTTTGGTTTATGAGTATTTTATGAGTTGAGTTATTTGTTTAATTTTACATTAAATATATGTTTCTAATTATTATATGTAATTTGTTCAAAAAATGATCAAATAGAGCGGTCATCCCACTATACGTTATCCAGCTATCCTACTTTTGTGGCTGGCTGCTCCACGCCTTTATCTGGGTATGATTACTCTGAGTGAAATGAGAAAATCAAAAGGAGTTAATATTTCCACCATGAGTGATTTGTTATGCTTCAGCTTGTAACATCAATTATTGATTTGTTTGTTAACAACTGATATCTGAAGTGAGTTGCACCCCTACTTTTCGCTGTTTCTGTAGGGATTGTTTCTCCCCCGATTAGTTGTTTTGTATTAGGCCCTTATTTCCACACAAAAAAAAAAAAAGTGAGTTGCTCAGTTTAGACGACCGGGACCACAGATTCTTAAAGATGTTATTTAATTTTATTCTTAAAGTACTATTGATATTTGATACTCTAGTCTATCCAAATGTGTGATGCTTTTTTGTGTTTATAAATGTCCTAGGTTGCTGCAGTTCCTGAGGATGTGGGAACAGCTGGTGCAATTCGAGCAATTGCACGCCACCTATACGCAAAAGACATTTTGGTAAGTTTTCACTTTTTGTTGTTGCTTAACCATGAGATATAGGTGATGAGTTCATAGAGTGGATCCTTACCCCATATTAATGGTTGTTTTAATTTTCTGCAGATTGTCAGTGGGGATCTTGTTTCTGATGTGCCGGTTGGTGCTGTTGCAGCTACTCATCGACGGCATGATGCGGTTGTCACTGCTTTGCTTTGTAATTCTCCTATAAGTGGACCTTTAGAGTCAGTGTCCTCTGGTGGGAAAGACAAAACCAAGAAACCTGGCCGCTATGATTTGATAGGGCTGGACCCTACTAAACAGTTTTTACTTCACATAGCAACTGGTTAGATCTCAATAGCTCATCCCTATTATATGTGCTATTTCGTGACTTATTGTATATGTTCCTCAACTCTCAAATGGAATCTTTCCCCAATTTTCAGGAGCTGAAGTTGAAAAAGATCTTCGAATTCAGAAGAGCATACTCCGTGCTGTTGGCCAGGTTTTTCTGTTTTTCATAGTTTCACTTTCACCTGCCTAGGATTTCTCCTATTATAAAAAGCTATAGCCGTTCGTGTCTGAAAATTAAATGTTAGTTCTAATACATGTCTTTCAAGCCCATTTTTATGCTAGGCACGGTACCCGGTATGGGTACTGGTACGGGATAAGTCATTTTAAAAAAATTCAAGCTACGGCTACATCAATAGAAAAAGAGTTTCCCTGTAAAATGCATCACTGGAAAACTAAATTGTTCAATTCAAAACAAACTATCATAGTAAAAGTTAAGAAGTTAAAAATTGTGTAATCTACCATAACAAAGAAACTAAAAAACGTATATTATATTAATATATGAAAAAACAACAAATTTCACTTGAAACAGAATAATAAGAAAAAATGTAGTACCATACATGCTTCAGAGTTTATTGCATATTTGAAACACTTTTCTTTTTCTGTTTGTCAAGAGATGGAAAGTTATTACATGTTTAGCTTTGAAGTAAGAAAATTGTTCTAATAAAAAATTATTTTATTAGAAATAAATGAATGTCATATATGAGTAGTATAAAACAAAATTTAACAGAATACTTTTGCATGTTCCCCATTTTGATTTCATTGATTTTTTAACTTTTTATAAATTATTTTTTATGTAGATAGAAATAAGAGCTGATCTAATGGATGCCCACTTGTATGCATTCAAAAGGTATATTCATCTACTTTTTGATTGCCTCTTATCTATCTATATTCTAAATCTTAGTTGTGTTTGTTGTATCCTGAAACATAATTTTCTTGCAGATCAGTTCTACTAGAAGTTCTAGATCAGAAGTGTGAATTTAATAGCTTAAAACATGATGTATTGCCATATCTTGTCCGCAGCCAACTGGTTAGTTGTTTAATGTTTTTGCAGAGAGATGGTTTAAAGGATGCTAAACTTGAAAGGATTCTAACCTGGTTATACTTTTCTAAATGAGAACTAGAAATCGGAAGTATTATTAAATGGAACACCACAAGTAGAAGAAAATGGAACTGAGAATGGTATTTCTCAAAGGAATCAACAAATGCTATCTCAAATACTTGCTAATGCATCTGAGCCGACATTTCATCTACGTCATGCACTTAGTACTAATGGTTCCGACTCTGTTCGAAGAACCCATAAATGCTGTGTCTATATTGCTGGAAGTAGCAAGTACTGCGCTCGCCTGAATTCTATACAAGCATACAATGATATAAACCGGGATGTAAGTTTTTTTATTTTGTCATGGCTTTTTATCAAGCACTTGATATTCCTTTACATTTTTTTCAAGCACAATTCTGCTTACTTGGGCTCTATTCATTTTTTTAATGTGACAGGTGATAGGAGAAGCTAGTCATTTGTCAGGGTATTCCTTCTCTACTCATAACAACATTATCCATCCCACTGCAGAGCTTGGGGCAAAAACAACTGTGAGTTAGTTAAACACACTGGTGAATGCAGACAATTCACAACTAATTTCAGCATTTGTACTCTAGTCATGCTTTCTGGAATTCAGTTTCAGAAGGATTTATTTAGTTTTTTTTTCCTATTTTTTAAGTTTATACATTATTTGTGATTCATTTTAGGTAGGACCACATTGTATGCTGGGGGAAGGTTCGCAGATGGGTGACAAATGCAGTGTGAAACGATCTGTCATTGGCCGTCATTGTAGGATAGGTGCCAATGTTAAGGTGGGATATGTTAGCCTGCAATTAACATGAAGTTAGTTTTTGGTCCTTTGATTTATTTGTGAGATAATCATTAATTTTTCTCTGCTCTATCTTCAAAAAAATTGTCGAGTTTTCTTTCATTTGTTTTTATATTATATGTGTATGCAGGTTGTTAACTCAGTAGTTATGAACCATGTTACTATCAGTGATTTTTGTTCAATCCAAGGTTCCGTCATCTGCAGCAATGTACAGCTCCAAGAACGCGCAATACTAAAAGATTGTCAAGTAATTTGTTTCCCTTTTTCTCAGTTTTCTAGATTTTTTCACGATGGTAATTTGTTTGGAATCTTGTGACATTGCCATTACGGGCATTTTGCATTATTACAAATTTACAATTTAGATTGGAGTATTGTGACATTGCATAAATTGGCAGGTTGGAGCAGGTTTCGTGGTCACTGCAGGTAGTGAGTGCAAAGGGGAGGTATTGGCAAAGAAATGAAACTGGGATGTGAAAATCCAAGGTGGGGAAATGCATAGCAATTTGATTTTTGTTCTACTTCAGCGTTGCTTAGAGCAAATTTTGCGGTTTTTGCTGTCAATAGTTGCAGTTTGGATATCATGGCAGGAGGAACAAAGAAATTTAAATATTTCCAATCTGTAATCTGTCATTTGCATTTTTATTCTCTTATAACCATAGTTAGAAAATGGCTTCAATTCACTCGGTGTTGAGTACTTTGTCTTTATGTATAAACAACTACCCATATTTTCCTCTTAAACTCTAACTTCTGCCATTGAAATGTACTATGTTATAAGAGACTTGGCTGTTGGTATCATATTGCTGCATTAAAGTGGTATGATCCCGCACAATCAGTTTTGTACTTAATCTAAGCAGTACTATTGACATATTTTTTATTCTGTTTTGGTTTTTCTTTTCTTTACTTATCTGTTTGCAGTTTTTTTCTTCATTAACTATCTTTCCTTTGATTCATTTGATACTAATACACGTTATCTTGTCATCCTCAAACTCTATTGAATTGTGATAAGATCAAATTTGATAGCATTGCTTTCAATCAGAATGAATCAACTTGATGTTTAATGTAATGTTAACCATCCATAAATCACATTACTTGATGTTTAAAGTCAACAATGCCATGGCCCTCATTCTAGATATTTATCAAAATGACAGAGAATCTTAACTTTTCAATAAAGATTGAAAGAATCTCTTCCTTTGTCCAACTACTTTTCCATAACTTCAATAATTCAATTCCACAAGTTGGGATCTTAAAAGCTCCATATAAAATAAAATAATAATTAATCAATGAATTTACACCGTCATACATACGTTTGCACAACAACTTACAATAGTGACAGGAGAATCTAATTTCTCCTATACAAAAATATACAAATTTTATTACAAAGATTGCTTCAACCCAAATAAAAATTATGTTACATATATAAATTGACAGAGCTTGCTTCACCCCATAGTAATAATAATAAGTAGCAATCATGCCCAACAACTTCTATATAACAATATCTTCATCTTCTTCCATTTTATCTCCTACTCCACTGAATTCAATCCACCTCTTGGACTTGCAAAGATTCATGGAATAATACAACACTATCCCTAACAGTGTTAAGAAAGAACTAGCCACTAACACAGTTTTGGTAGCAACTGTCATCACATAAACCAAAAGCACAGATGGAACAAAACACATTATAATCAAACCAAAGAATCCTAAAGGAACTTTATAAGGTCTTTTCATTGTAGGGAATTTTTTCCTCAACTTAAGGAAAGCAGCAAACTCCAAAAGCATCCCTAAACTATACAAGAAATTCACAGTAGATATAATCTCTGTAAAACTCAAAAATGACATAGCAAGCGATATTATTGTTGATATCAAAATCGCCATCCAAGGTGTGTTAAACCACTTCGACCTTTCACCAAATATTTTTGGTATAAATCCCAAATCAGCCATACCCAAAAGCTGATACGCAGCACTACTTAATTGAGCTTCAAACAATCCAATAATTGACAAAACCGCCCCAATTTCCATCCAATATTTCAACCAATTTCCAGCAATCAAATAAGCCACATTCGCAAAATGCCCATCAACCCAATTCTCTTGATCAAGCGGCATAGCACCCGTTGCAGCCAACAAAGGAACTATATAACCCAAACAAGTCAACAACCCAGCAAAAAACAAAGCTTTAGGAAAAGTTTTATGTGGCTCTTCAACTTCACCAGCTAAAGTACTAGCACTATCCCAAAAATTCAAGTTCCAAAACACAGTATTGAAAAAAAGTGTCCAATCTTTCTCCACACCCTCTTGACCAAAACTCAACCATCTCCCAGGCTCAATATTAGGCAATGAAATCAAAGACATGAACACAAAAGGTAAAAGAGAAATCACACCTAAAACAACTGCAGTATAACCAACTATAGCCAAACCAGAATAATTCAAAAAAGACAACAAACAAGTTGAGACAAAAACCGAAACATAATGAGGAAAACCAGAAGACAAAACAGGAAAAACAAGTTTAAGATAATCTATACATAGAACAGGATAAGATGCTAAATTTATAACACCACAGAAAAATTTCCAGTAACCCATAAGAGAACCCCAAAAAGGGCCAAAAGCTTCATTAGCCCAGATAACAAACCCACCATTTCCAGGAAAAGTTGTGGCTAATTCTGCTGTTAAAAGTGCCTCTGGAATACTCCAAATAAAAGGGAAAATTACAAAACCTAGAATTGCAAAAAATGGACCCGCGGCTTTTACTGTTGCTTCTTCACCATAAGGTCCACCAGAAACCTCAAAGTAGATGAGAAAGATTAGAGGGAGAAGAGCTAGTTTCTTTTGTGATTTGAATCTTGGGTTTGGATCTTCTTCATCTATGCTTTGGTTTAGAAGATTTTGATGAATGGAAATTTGGGTTGCAGAGTTAATGGAATCATCAGAATAACCCATATGTTTAGATTTGGTTTAGAAGTTGGAAATTCTTACGCTATGTTTTGATGATATATACAATTCCAATATCATAGGTGAATAATAATAGTATAGTTGTGTGAGATACTATATCAATTATTTGGGTATATTTTACTCCCACGTTGAAATGGTGCTTGTACACATCTCATACACAATAGAATAAGGCAGAGACATGTATTCAATTATTCATGTATTTGATTTTTAAAAATGTAATAAAATTTAAGCTTAAATGCACTTTTCACCTCCTATATTAATTTGTTAAACATTTTAGTCCTCTATACAAAAAACCAACTATTAAATTCCTCAATATCATATTTCATATTTTTTTTAAATCCTCCATGACAAAATAATCTAATTTGCATATGTGACATTGAAATTATGAGGTGACATTTTTTTAATTGTTGTCACGTCATTAAAAATAGGCCAAAAATATATATATTTTAAAAAATAAAATAATAACTTTTTAAATATTTATAATGACGTGGCATCAATTAAAAAAATATCACTTCATAATTTCAATGCCACCAATGCAAATTAGACTATTTTATCATGGAGGGCTACTAAAAAACCATGAAATATGATATTGGAGAACCTAATAGTTGGTTTTTTATAAAGAGAGACTAAAATATTTAAAAAATTAATATAGGGGGACCGGAACTGCATTTAAGCCTAAAATTTAAGTAATTTATGTAATGTGTACCACATGTGATGGTTTATGAATTGTGGGGAAAGTCATTGATTTAGGCTTTAATTTTGTCGTACCTTATGATTTTTCAACTCTTCGTCAAACTTGCTTACCTAACCGATGTGGTGCGTAAGTATATCATCGTTTCATGTAACACTCAAATGAGAAAAAAATATTCTTTTTTTTTCAAAGGCATCAGTGACTTTAATAAAAGTTTGTTGGGAAAACACAATTGGAGATTGCTCTCGGATGAGACATCGCTTGTGGCAAAGGTGTTTAAAGGCAGAAATTACCCTCGACACTCTGTTGATGATAGTTTCTTGGCCTTTTCGTCGAGTTTCGCTTGGAGAAGAATTTTGAGTGCGTGGGAGTTGGTTCAAAAAGGAACTTTATGGAGAATTGGCAGTGGAAACAAATTTATTATTGGCAAGGATAGATGGATTCCTGGTGTGTCTGGTTTTAAGGTTTTGGGCGTAGTCCGGGATTTGGAGGCCAATGTGAAAGTTTGTGATCTGATTGATGAAGATTTGTTCTGCTGGAAAAGAGATCGAGTTGCGGAGTGCTTCAATGTTGCCATTGCTAATCATATTGTGAGTATCCTGTTTTCTCGGCGTAGCATCGAAGATACTTGGATTTGGTGTTTCGATAGGAGTGGTGAGTATTATGTCTGGTATGCTTACCACCTTTGTGCTTAGACTAGGCAAGCAAAACAGTCGGGCCCCTCAAATCCTCCTTTTGGTAATCTATGGAAGGCAACCTGGAAGCTCCCTTTGTTGGAGCGGGTTTGAAATCTAATGTGGCGAATTGCAAAAAACATTCTGCCCATCAAATCCAATTTGGCAAAAATAAAGGTATTTCTCTCGATGTCACCTGTTCTTTCTGTCATGCTGCCCCCGAATCTGTCTATCATATTTTATTGGAGTGTGCCTTCTCAAAATAATCCTTCTTCTCCTCTATTCTTGGATATCGGCCCCCTGCTGCCATGGAGACTAGCGAGTGGCTGGGGAGTATTCTTGAGTGTGGCGATACTTTCAGCAGCCTACTCCTATGCATGATCATTTATATATGCATATATAGGCCGACCTATTTAGCATTTTTTTATCTAATATATATGTATATATAGATCAACCTATTTAGACTATATATATATATATATATATATATAGGTCGGCCTATAAGGCTTCATAGGCTTTTTTAATAGCCTAAGCCTGACCTATTTAATTAAATAGACTTTTGTAAAAGCCTAAGCCTGACATTTTTAGGAAATAAGTCTGGCCTGACCTGGCCTCATGTAGTCTAGACCATAGGCCCCTGTAGGCCGACCTGACCTATTCTCACCCCTATGTAGGAGCAGTGCGCAGAGGAAAATAAGTCTCCGAAAAACTGTATCTTATGAGATTAATACACACCCTGTCATACGCATTTGCTATGAGATGACCCATTTCAGAGAACTGCGTTAATTTATCCTTCGGTGTACATCCAACCTTATCAAGTACTAGTGTGTGATGTATTTCCTCAACTTTGTGATCAGAGTATCTCGCACAGTATTGTAATACTCTTCACGGCTACCTAGCAAACAAGAAACAACTCGAAAGTCACAATTACCGTCACCACCCATATTGACGATCCTTTCAACGTATTTGTGCTTATAGTTGGAAAATGGATTGACAATGGAGAGAGTTTTGGAGAGGTTTGGAGAAGGGAGTATATAATGGTGGTGAACACCATGGTTGCTGCTTATAACAATCAGCTTCGTGACAAAACTTCTGGTTTCATACAAAATATTCAGGTGGCATACAATTCAATGTTCTCGCTTCTGTGGCCGGAGTTATACTTTCGGTTCCACACCGGAAGTTAATCTCCAGTACAGTATTTCAGGGGTCCCACCATATTTTGACTGATTTGAACAAAATGGAGTGCGAAACGGAAATAAACTTTCAAAATGAAGATGACTTTTCATATCTATATGATATTCAATAACCTTCCATAATATGTGACATATGAGTTATTTTTATTTTTTTTGAAAATCTTGATATTCGATCTTACAATCGACTAATTCAAAAGAGAATAACACATGAGTAGTTGCGCCAAAATTAAGACACCAAATATTATAGAAATATAAAATATATCTTTCTTTTTAAACTACATATTCCTTTTAAAGTGTTCTTTCTCCTTGTAAAAATAACACTTATCAACATGAAATATGACAAAAAGCATAAACTAATCAACAAATCCCGTTTAAAGTGTTCCTTGTCCTTGTAAAAATAACACTTATTAACATGAAGTATGACAAAAAAAACATAAACTAATCAACAAATTTGACAATAATAAGTCCAAGAATCGACGAATCAACATGTAATTTGCTAAATTATGAATTATAGAATCTAAATACATGTCATGGTACATATTCAATTTATTGAATCGAAGACATGTATTATGATGCATCCATGGAAGACATGTATTATGATGCATCCATGGATTATATCATTTAAAAACACCCATAGCACAAAAGAATAAAAATGCATGCAATAAATTAAAGAATCAAACATTTGCTTCAAAAAAAATAAATCACTATTATTATACATGATGGCCATAGACATGTATTATGATGCATCCATGGAAGACATGTATTATGATGCATCCATGGATTATATCATTTAAAAACACCCATAGCACAAAAGAATAAAAATGCATGCAATAAATTAAAGAATCAAACATTTGCTTCAAAAAAAATAAATCACTATTATTATACATGATGGCCATAGACATGTATTATGATGCATCCATGGAAGACATGTATTATGATGCATCCATGGATTATATCATTTAAAAACACCCATAGCACAAAAGAATAAAAATGCATGCAATAAATTAAAGAATCAAACATTTGCTTCAAAAAAAATAAATCACTATTATTATACATGATGGCCATAAAGGTAAAAAATGGAATGCGTTTGCCGGGAGTCGAACCCGGGTCTATTGCTTGGAAGGCAATTATCCTGACCGTTGGACTACAAACGCTTGTTGAGTAATTTGTGAAATACTATTAACATAAACAATTCTAATTAGTAATCTTTATTACCATTTCACTCTAAATTCTGCAATACAATTCTGGCGTTTCGAGAAGAGGGTTCAGAGGTATAGCTATGGAGACAACAATTCCTGTGAAAACGATGATTCCTTCAACTTCTATGATTCAAATTCACGCTCTCAAAACCAAAACCAAAACAACAACACGCTTAAACTCAACTAGAAGGATTTCAACCCAGCACAAACATCAACGCTTTTCTATTCATTCCAAATTCTCTGATACTAATTTTCAAGGTAACCCACTTCACTATTTCTTTGATTAATCTATTCAAAATCTTAACTTTTCACGTTTGCCTTCATTCAAATCGAGTTTAATTGTTCTTTTTATTTCGGGTTTGTTTTAATATCTAAACATTTTTGCATCATCTTATTTGTGTATCTACAACATAGATTATGTAACAAGGTTGAATTGAGTGTGTTTTATACTGGAGTTTCAGAAAAACTAAGTGCCATCAAGCACTTAGTACCTTGGATCTATACTTCTTTTTGTTTCCTTTACGCCATGCCTTCAAAAGCTTGAACTAACTAGCTTCTGTTTGCATGGCAAGAGTGGATGACAAAACTAAACAGTTCCATGTTTCTTGGTGAATATATATGTTGGACCAGAAACATGCTTTCATTTATTAGTATCACGGAAGGCCATCATGTTAACTGTATATAGTCAGTGTTGTGTTTGTGTCTCTATTTATGTCGGTGCTTCATAGCTAGTAATTGTTTGTGCTGCAGATTTTCGGAGTTATGCTAGACCTTCAGGACTTTTTCCAGCCTCTGGAGTGAAAGTGTGCACAGATACATCATTACAAAACATTTTATCTTCCATTAAGGAGGATAGATCCAAATCTTTATTCAGAGTCAAGTTGGTTACCAGCAACTTATACGGCTCAAATATAACCGACTTTAATGCCGGAATTCTCCTATGCTTCATAGATGAAGATGGAAATTCCGTACTGCAGAGATTACCTGCGAGTTTGATTACAGATCATTCTCAAGAACCAGGGGATACACTTCATTTCCAAAGAGGTTCGGTTGATGAATTTACTTTCGAGGGTCCGAAAATTGCAAGACTTGAGGCTCTTTGGGTCGGCATTGAATCGGGTATGATATTATTTCTTTCTTTGTTTTTGGAGTGATTTAAGATTCAGTAGCTATCATTTATGTAATGGAACTTAAAGAACCTATGTGGAACAAAATATATTTGAAGAACTAATTTGGTACAGTTAAACAAGTTAAAGTACTATATAAAGTGGTTGGCCTATATTAAAGAGTATCACCCCCGCAACTTCAAATTTTTGGATCTTCCATGGCAACCAACCAATATATTGTCTTTATGAAACTTAAAAAATGTCTGTTGGTACAATCAGTTGAGTTCATCTCTTTAACAATGCTCTTCTTCTCCCTCTAAGGTCAGGTCAATGGCGCCTAGGAAACATCTCCTTAATTTCCATTAGTTCTGAATGGCAACCATCATTACCAGAAGAAGTATCACAGTACACCGGCTTCCAATATGACTTTCCAGTTGAGGATGTATTGCTTGGTGAAGGAACCGATCTATCCATGTTGGAATTAAGACCAAACCTTGTGACTCAGCTCGAAGGAACCGATCCTTTAAGTTTAATCAACAAAGGACTTTACGACACTACCTTGCTCCTAAATCCTAAGATCTCAAAGGAAGAGAGCATGAAGGAATATTCAAATTTGAAATTCTCATTGCTGTTTTATGATGCTGTGCTGATATTTTTCGGCACGTCAATTGCTTCCTTCTTGTCCGGTGAAAATACTGGGTTCGCTTTCTTGATCGGTGGGATTGGGGGCTTCTTGTATCTGCTATTGTTGCAGAGGTATGTGGATGGATTACCAGGTTCAGAATTAATCACAAGCAACAAAAAAGGAACTGATGCATTGTTCAAAGGATTGAAGGGTCCTATTGTAAGTGTTGCATTGGCTTTAGCTTTTGCTGTGTTTGTAGTAAAGTCTAGCTCAGGAGATGATATTGATGTGATCTTAACACCAAAGGATATCATAGTTGGAATGATGGGATTTCTTGCTTGTAAAGTTTCTGTGGTGTTGGCTGCATTTAAGCCTATAACACCTAAATTACATGAGTGACATGTAACATTATAGTTTTATCCTTTTATACAAGAAATATTGTACAAAACTCTAGTGATACACTATGTTAGGCATGATAAGCCAATACAAATATGTTATAGTTTTATTAATTATTTCTTGCAAATATGTATTGAATTTATGGCAGTGTACAGATATTTAATATTATAAATCCATTATAATTGTCAAATTATTAAATTAATATATTTGATTTTATTTAACTTAAAAGTCACACATAAAATAATTTGTGATTGGTTGATAGTGCAATAAATTTTGCTCTTATAACATATCAATTTTATTTTGCAAATATTTTATAAATTTTATAACAAACTAATGCATTTAATTTGAGATGGCTGTGTTGGTCTAAGGCGCTAGATTAAGGTTTTGCTCTGAAAGGGTGTGGGTTCAAATCCCACTCTCGACATATTTAACTTTTTTTAACAAAATTGTGGCTAGACAAATAGTGAAACGAAGAAATTAAGGAAACACACCAAGCAAAAACAAAGAAACATATGAATTACCATGATACAAAATCTTGTTTGAAATAAATTACAAAAGCATCAACAACATCAAAAATATTACGAAATTACTCATCTTCCTCCTGAGTTTTTTAGTGGTAACTGACGATCTCCCTGTTAACAACCTCATTTTGCAGGCGCATTTGCTGTCAAGGAATTCGGGTGCTCGAGCAAAGCACCTCCACTTGGTCACAAGATTTGAAAGTATCAAAGTCTCCCTCGATACCTTCATCAACGACCTCATTGTATTCATTCTTCAATGCTATCGCTTGCTTCTTATGGGTTCCCCTCTCTTTCTCCAAATCCTCTTAGGTTGAGGTAACCTAGGAGGAAAACATCTCTTTGAAATTTTTCTCCTTTTTAAAGGCCTTCTTTTTATCATATTAAAACCTCTGCATATTTCACCTTGGTATCCAAATTATAACTATCATGGGCGTCCACTTCCTCTTGAAAACAAGATAGTTTCTCCACTTCTTTTTGTAGCCTTTCCACCTCTTTATGGATCTTGGATGCCTTCACTTGAACTTAGGTCTTATAATGGTTAGCAACCTCATACTTACTCTTCCATTGATCTTTCTCTTTAGAGGGGTTATCTGGAGCAAGTGTTTCACCCTGGTCAGTATTTGTCATAGTCATTAAGGATAAAGGCTCGGACGATGGACACCATGATATCCGGAAAGAAAAAAAGAGTAAAGATAGTTAAGAAATGTTAAAGGAATACTAAAAGCAAGTGTAAAACCAATTCCCTCCCCTCACTAAATATTTATTTCCTTTCTCGAATATAAGTCGTGTTCATCATCGTCGGGTATTGATAAGTCCATGTTCCTACATAAAAGGTCTCACATGCTTTATGACACTTTATATATAATTCTCTCCAGACCCAAAACTATCACTAAATACAATAAAATTGGGATTAGGACATTTAACTTCCAGGGGACTAGATTTTGGGACATCTGGATTTTCATATATTATCGATTACAAATAATCTCCATCATTGGTCTCACTCATTATGTTCTCACGAATATTTTATATATTTTCAATAGTAAAGAAAATAAAGTTGAGCAACAAATGTAAGGGAAATAGGCTAAAATGGTACATGAGTAAAGAAACAGATCAAATAAACAACTAGAAACTAGAGAAACTCGAAAATAAGGATGATTCATGAACAATGGATTGAAATTAATTAACAAGTAGAAAAATTATAGGTCATTTAAGCTTAGCAAATAAGGAAGGGTGTTTGAAGAAAGAGTACGTCTTAATTGAAAAAGGGAGCGAAAACTCTTTGAAAAGCTAAGATAACATTTATATAATAAATAAATATAGATGAATCAATGTTGTAAAATGAAAGAGAATGGGAAAATGGGAGATCAATGGTCATATTCCACGACAAAAGTATAACAACACTTGAGTGCTCTCTAGCACCCTAGGAGAAAGAGCTACATCATATCCTACAACACTTTAGTGCTCTCTAGCACCCTAGGAAAAAGCACCACACCCTAACCTATAAGCATAAAGCCACGTGTGAAGAAAAAGCTTTAAAACGTCTCAATGATGAGACTAGCCTTTTATGTAATAATCCTGAAATCTCTTCAACTTCTCAACATAAGATCCCGGCTATAGGCACTTGACCCAATTCCTTGAAACACTTCCCATACATCATGACACGGCAAGCCTTTAAGGCAATTGTTATGTGTCAGCTACAAGCCTAATGCGTCATAGGCCAAATTATTGCTCATTGTATATAAACCATTATGTGAGCAAGAAAGAGGTATAATTCTATTCGTAATTCATTATATCTAATTTTCATTCACTCACTGACTTAAGCATTAGAATGCTAATCTTTTGGGTTATCTCGCACAACCGCACCGAAACACCCAGTACCATTACATCAAGAATCTACATCAACAGTCTTAGCTCCCGAACAGGACAGAAATTATTATGATTTTTGAGAAAGCATGATATTTGGATAAGAGGAATGTTAATGACACACTCTGAAACACTATCATATGTAGTGTCATGTCATTGTTCAATTTAGTATTGAAAATTAATACTATTTAATATTGATTATTGGAATCAGTGGACTCATACAAATTTTAATAAAGTGAGAGGAAAGAATTAACCACATATCAGTTAGGAGGGATCTCATTCAGTTTAGCAAGTTTGTATTTGGAATATATTTAGTTCAGACAAGAATTGTCTTTAGTGATCAATCGTTAGTTGGTTCATTAGTGATTGACATTAAACTTGAAATGAAGGACCACAATTCAATCCCCCGCAACTGTAATTGGGAGAGGACTGAAACCACTTAATTTTAGAACTGACCCCTAAATCAAATTATATCGGTGGTGAAAATTTAAAAAAAAAAAAAAAAAAAAAATTATCTTCAGCTTACATATTTTCATTGGAGATGGAGCAGTATAAATCTACATCATTAAAATCTAATCATCCATTCATTTTCCTATTATTTTAATATTGTTGGCCCTCCATCTATCTCTACTAAACAACTGGCTCACATTCCATGGGAGAGAACTTCCACGAGAGAGATCTCCTCCCATTTATTTATGCTTTTGTCTCTAATAAAATGGAAAGAAAATATATAAACTGAACATATAATTTCTTGGATATTTGTTTAACTCTAAAGCCATATCCTAATATTCTAATTCTCCTTTAATTTGAGAAACTAGAAATCTCAACTCTCATCAACTCTAAAACCATACCCAGTGTTCTAATTTCTATTTAATTTGAGAAACTAGAAATCTCAACTTTTCTGATTGATGTCAAACTCATTTCATAAACCATCTTTTTTTTCATTTAACACAATCATTTCTCAATGCAAGCCTTTTTAATTTTTATTAATAAAATATTATTATAAATAAAACACAAAATTTCATTCACTTAACAAATTTCTCTTTTGGCAAAAAAATTATACCCCTGACTCTCACTTCTAAAAATTTACAATTACCTTCAGAAATTTTCGGAAATATATCTCTGAACGTACCATGAATCATTTTTGTCAAAATTTGATTCGGAGATACATCTTCTGGTATTTTTAAGGTGTAATTAGATATGCATCTTGCAAAAGACTCCTGAACCCATTTTCCAAGTGTTTTCAATAAGCATTATCATTTAATCATTCAGTGAAACTTTCAGAGATGCATTTTTGAAAATCTCCAGCGGAAAATTGAATATATCACCACCTTGCATGATCATCTCTCCCCATACTTCATTCATCCTCCATAACCTAAAACCCTTAAAAAACTTTTATTCACAATCAACTTTTTGACTCCAAATCACCATTCTTGTGTTTTATCACATCAAAAGGAGCAAAAGAAGTTGCCATTTAAGGTAAATTTCATTCATTATATACCTCATTGTTTGCATTAATCTTGTTCTAATGAACGATGAGTTCGGAGATGCATCTCCGAATTCACCTGCTATATGTTTCAGAGATGCATCTCAAAAAGTTCCACTATAATTCACATGTTATATGTTAAGTAATTTTTTTAACCATTTTTTTATTTTGGTAAGAATCATATATGGTGCACATGGATATATTTCTCAAAGTTGTTGTGAGTAATGATGCAAAACCTGGTGAAGCTAAGGATGATGTTAAATCGGATGAGCTGAAATGACGATGTTAGATTGGGTGATGTTGAGATATATATTGGTCAACAGATTTCAAATGAACAATTATTTATTGCTCGTGAAGATATGCTTGAATGGGTTTGCATGAAGGCTGAGAAATTGAGGTTTAGCATTGTAATCGGAAGGTCTGATATTGGTTATAGCTGAAGGCAATCATTTGTAAATTGAAACGTGAAGATACCATATTAAGAAAATGTGAGTGTCCGGTTGAGTTGCACGGATGTCGTAAGGTGGATTGAAAATTTAATGTGATTTCTGCTTTATATAATCATAGTTTGTAAGGTACATAGTTTCTAGGTACATAGTTTGTAAGGATAAAGTCGTTGTTCATGACATATTTTAGAATCATTCTGAAAGTATCAAGTTATTTAACATATTTTCCATCGTCCTCATAATTGATTCAACATATAAGACCAACAAATATAGGTTTCCGCTTCCGGAAATTGTTGGTGTTACATCTACAGAGAAGACTTTTTTCAGTGGGATTCGCCTTTTTGGAATCCGAAAAAGAGGACAACGTTACATGGATAATGGAAATATACAAGACCTTATTGAAGGACCAAGAAAACATAATGAAGGTAATTGTCATAGATTGAGATGTCGCACTGATGAATTTGGTTCCAAAGGTGTTTCCTACATCTTACGCATTATGTTGTCGATATCACATAAAAAATAATGTGAGAAGTCGCCTCAAATCTGCGGTAGGTACCAAACAAATCAAGGGTGAAGAAGGAAAAATGGTAAAACCTAGTGTGGTGTTAGAAATGATAATGTATGCATTGACTAGTATATTAAATTCATCCACAAAAGACTTGCATGTTGCCTCTATAATGTATTTTAGGAGTGTGTTTTTCAAGTATCCGTATTTCCTAAAATACGTTGAGAGTACTATTTTGGACCAAGTGAAGGAGAAAATTATTTATGCTTGGACCGGTCAGGTTAGTCACCTCGGAAACACAACAACTAATAAAGTTGAATCTGCACATTCGATATTGAAGAAATGGTTGGGTGATAGTATGGATAATTTTTTGTAGAGAGTGGGACACCGTGAACCAAATGCTCCAAAACCAACATAATAAAATACAAACAAATTTTGGTCAAAACATTATCGTGTTAGAACATAGATTCAAAGACAACACCCTTTATTCGCAGTTCATTGGCAATCTATCTCGGGCGTGATTGAATTTCATTTTTCACAAAGCGACGCGAGCAGTGAAGAAAATTTTGGATAGTTCTAAGTGTGGATATAATATTAGACGAACTTAAGGTCTTCCATGTGCTTCTCTCATTTCAAAAAATATGAAGCTTGATTGCTTGATACATAAGGATGAAATCCACAGTCTCTTGAAAAGGCTTCGGTTTGATGATGGTGTGACAAAGGGTGGTAAAGCAGGTATAACTATCATGACCGAGTGGAAAATAATCCAAGATATATTTTTTAAAGCATATGACACCATGAAATTACACATCAAAGATAATTTGAGGAAAATTTCCTATCTAGAAACCATTGATTTGAAACCTTCTTCGAAACCGATTAAAATCAAAGGTGCTCCTAAAAAGGTCAAATTGATACAAGATGGCAATTCAACGAAGTGGTCTCCATCATACTTTGAACAAGTTGATTCATATTTCCCATATTCTCTAACTCCACAATCTAAAAGTTAAAAAAAAATGTACAAGGGTGCTCGCATTAGCAAACCACCTCCTTCACAACATATGCCAAAAATAATTTTCATCGAAGAAATGTCGCTTTTTTTTGCACAAACACATAGAACGTATTATAAATGTTAAGGATGATGATAATTGTGGTTTTTAGGTCGTATCCATCTTTCTTGATAAAGGAGATGAGAATCACATTCTTGTCCGCCAAACTCTTTTGAAAGAGTTTACGAAGTAGAGGGAATCTTACACAATGTTATACATAAGAAAGAACATTTTGATTCAATTAAATATGCTCTTACTCCTTATGTTATCGGTCTCGCACCGTTTTCAAAATTGTGCTTACCTAAAATAGGTCATCTTATAGCAATTGTATATGACAAAATGTGTATCGACCTGAAAATATATGATTTTTCATATAAATTTTTTCCACGTTAGAGTGGCACACCTGAAGATCCTTCTGGATGCATCATGTGTATAGGATGGCTTTCTAAATCACTATATTTTGTTAAGGTTTATTTGAAACTATGGTGTCCTATACCAAGTACGTCATTGGAGTAGTCGAGACATTTCATAAAAGAGACAAAAACTTGGTCGGGCCAGTTTCTGGAAAGGATGGAAGAGTTAACCAAATAAAGTGAGCTTGAAAGAGAATCAAATGAGAAAAAGTCAAAGGAGGAACTAGTCATTGATTTATGCGGTGGTGCATCTTTTGATGCATTTTAGATTGTAATCAATGCACTTTTTAATGTATTATTGTCAACGATGTAATCTTGATACGACTATATATATATATATATATATATATATATATATTCATTAAATATGGCATAAATGTCGAACGTTTTTGTTTACACATTTTATTATTTACAATTTTTGTTTATGTTATCTGATCGTACCTGACGAGAAGGTGTCTTGGCCCAATCTGCAACGGTGGTCCAAAGTGAAAGAGGGGGGGTACCTGCAAGATACTCCGATGCCAAAGTAAGTAGAGGCAGAGAGAGAGCAAGCAAGTAAGAGAAGAGTAAAGAATGAGATACCTGACCCTCTCAAGTGAGAGGGTATTTATAGCCCCCAGCGCTGGGCCAAGATCCGATTAGTGGGCAGAAATCCAAGCCCACTAGCGGATTGCTAGGGCTTGCGTGAGCAGGGAGGCCAGCACGTGGCCTCCTCCCTAGATTGTCGCCCGGGAGATCCGGGTTTGTTGCGAAGTTCCTGGAAGACTTGACGGTTAAGGAAACCTAGTCAACAGGGTCCGATAATATCGGGGGGCACGTGGCAGTCATGGACCGTTGGCCACGTGGCCCCCGCGTGGTCATTCCAAGCTGCTTTCCCAGGGGCAATTGGGCTTAGAATCTGTTGGACCTAGAGCGTGGGCCAGTCCAGAACAGGAACCCCCCAAGTCTTTGCTCTAGCAGAGTAATGACTTTGAACTGGGAAGATCCTCGACGGCGCCACTGATCGTACCTGACTAGAAGGTGTCTTGGCCCAATCTGCAACGGTGGTCCAAAGTGAAAGAGGGGGGGTACCTGCAAGATACTCTGATGCCAAAGTAAGTAGAGGCAGAGAGAGAGCAAGCAAGTAAGAGAAGAGTAAAGAATGAGATACGACCTCTCAGTGAGAGGTATTAGCCCCGTTGGGCCAAGATCCGATTAGTGGCGAAATCCAAGCCCAATAGCGGATTGCTAGAACTGCGTGGCGAAGAGGCCGCGTGGCCTCCTCCCTAGATTGTCGCCCGGAGATCCGGTTTGTTGCAGTTCCTGGAAGACTTGACGGTTAAGGAAACCTAGTCAACAGGGTCCGATAATATCGGGGGGCACGTGGCAGTCATGGACCGTTGGCCACGTGGCCCGTGGTCATTCAAGCGGGAAATGGGCTTAGAATCTGTTGGGCCTAGGCGTGGGTCGGTCAGCAGAACCCCAAGTCTTTGCTCTAGCGAGTAATGACTTTGAACTGGAAGATCTCGGCGCCACCGATCGTACGACGAAGGTGTCTTGGCCCAATGCGCGGTGGTCCAAAGTGAAAGAGGGGAATACCGCAAGATACTCCGATGCCAAAGTAAGTAGGCGAGAGAGAAGCAAGTAAGAGAAGAGTAAAGAATGAGATACGACCCTCTCAGTGAGAGGGTATTTATGGGCCAAGATCCGATTAGTGGCGAAATCCAAGCCCACTAGCGGATTGCTAAACTTAGCGTGGAGGCCAATGTGGCCTCCTCCCTAGATTGTCGCCCGGGAGATCCGGGTTTGTTGCGAAGTTCCTGGAAGACTTGACGGTTAAGGAAACCTAGTCAACAGGGTCCGATAATATCGGGGGGCACGTGGCAGTCATGGACCGTTGGCCACGTGGCCCCCACGTGGTCATTCCAAGCTGCTTTCCCAAGGGCAATTGGGCTTAGAATCTGTTGGGCCTAGAGCGTGGGCCAGTCCATAACATTATCTAAGTTTATGATTTGTTTCTGGTTCATGGTTGATTTCAGATATGGATATCTGGATAAATCCCATTTTAATTTTAAAAAAAACACCAGAGAATTTTTCAGATGTGCATATCTTAATAAATATTTTTTTCGTAAAATAATAAGATTTATTTGGATATGCATATTCAAAAAGTGCTCTAATAATGTTATAAGGTTTATAAGGTGCAAAGTGATCCAAGCCTTGTATAAATATAGTGTCTCTCATCCCCTTTTTCTACAAAACATCCAATATCATATAATGAATACATATTCCCACCTTGCATTTGTGTATTTCAATGGTGAGATATCGTCACTTCAGTTTAGGATCTGTGAGGACATAACTCGCGTCGACCTGATATCTACATTGAATTCGCTCTTGGGATATCTATAAAATCGACGAGTTGTCAAGCTCAAATATCGTTCATCCTCATTTGACAACAACTGGAAGATACAGTTCACCAATTTCAAATTGAAGACGAACGCATATTTAGAGGTTATGAAGAGTACTTTTCGTCGATATGAAACAAAGGTTTTGATTTAAGTGGGTGCGAAGATTGCAAGATCCGTCGAAGATATTATCAACATGTTGCAACGTCTAGACTACCCGTTTATAACGATGTGTAATGTTAGTTTTTTTATTATCAATTATCTATGTAATGTTAAGTGTTTTAATTTAATGTCAAGTTGTGATGATTATCAATTATAAATTCCAGATTAAGTAATGATATCCATATTGTATCTATTTCTGTTTTTCATTTGAAGTATCAGAGCTATTTTCGGATATACATCTCTGAAATATATGACCTACAATTTCGAAGATGGGTCTTAAAACTAAAATTAAGTATATTGAGGAATGGGTGAGTTTGAAGATGTGTCTCCGAATTAAAATTAAGTACAATGGGGAATGGGTGGGTTCGGAGATGCATCTCCGAACTCTAGGGACATTTTTGAATTTTCACCAAAACATTGTGAGAAAGCATAAGGGTTGAAAAATAAATTGTCAGCCTTTTCAAGATAACATAATCAAGTCCAAAACTAGTATTGTGGCCAAATATCTAATTTGTCAACATAATATCTGAATAAATTCCATGAATTACTTACACACCTTGATAAAATTCCAAAAATAGTACCCTCAATTTTTTATTTTTACATTCATACACTTTTAATACGCAACAAACCATCTCTAGAACATGCCTAAGTTACATAACAGTCTGGACTGTGGAATCCTTATAGTAACTTACAGAGATTAAATTTTGGATGTGCCTAACGCATCACACTCTTAGATAGTACGTTGTGTGTCAGCTCTTGTCTATGGAGTACGGCATATGGATACATCCAATAATTTTTCAGAGTATCACATTCTTAAATGACACCAAATACAAAGGGAGATCTTCTATAACAAACTCATCAAGATATCTTATAGAAAAAGCAAGAAAGGTGAGACAATATCATTGATGTGTTAGTGATATAGCATCGCATTGTAGCTATTACGAGAACGTGCATAGTTAGAGACGATATTAAGGAAAGTACTCCTCATATAGTCACTCTATAACTCATCTTACCAGAGGTACAACATGTGTTGTATTGTCATTGGTAAAAGAGGAACAGAGAAACCAGATATACGCGATAGTGAAATTTTATTTTATATATTTTAATATTTTATATTATAATTTATACTTGAATTATTATTACATTTTATATTTTACTTTTTAATATTCATATATACAAAATAGTTCTTTTATTTTTATTTTATTATTAAATGACAAATGTGGATGATATAATGTATGATTTGTTATGAAATTGATTTATAGATGGTTGATAATGTAAAATTTAACAAATTTCTTCTAATTTACAATCAAAGTATGAAATATTATCTTAAAATTAATTTAGAGATTGAAATCCAAACCTACGATAAAGTGATTATAATCTAGACTAATTTTTGACAAATATAAGATAGTTCAATCATAACGTTATTTTGTTGTATCCTCAACATAGAATTGTATATGTATGATTGGTCGCCGGACTAAGAGTATCTCCGATGATACAATCCACTTTTAAGTTTTTTGTGAGATTTATTAAACCACGTCATTTTAAAGCAACTCATTTAATTTTCACTCCAATGATACAATTCTAGAGAACTCATATTAGATTCCACATCATAACTTTATAAATTAATATTTTCAAATTAAATTTTATTTTATTTAAAATAATAGTTTAAAAATTATTTAAATTTAAATTAATATAAAAATTAAAATTAAAATTAAACAAAATTTAAAAAACAAAAGAAAAATTAAAGTGTGAAAAAAAATTAAGTGTGAAATTTTCTAAATGAGTTTACTTATAATCAAATAAAATGTTTAAAATAAATAAAATAAAAAACTATTCAACAATGGCCATTTTAAGATTTATTATTATTTTAATGCAAAGCTGGTTTTTTCATCGTTGCATTGTGAAGCAACGGTTGTCCAAAGTGACGAACTCCAACGGCTCACAACATTAATGATACGATCGCCACGCTGGAGAACTGTAGAAAAAATTGGATTCAACATTTTAACAAAGAAAAGTAATTTTTTGAGAAAATTTAAAATGATTTTTGATCAAAATCTATTGTTTTAATAAAATAGTGGAGAATTATTAAAATGATATAAATTTTATGAAGTATTTTATTCAAGTCAAATTTAAGGAATTTCAAATGATACTAAAAAAGAAAAAAATTGTGATTGCTCTTTAATTTAAAAGTTAAATTTGTTTATTAATAATTTTTCAAATTTTGTAAAATGGTCCTTATATTTTAAAATGAAGGGAATTCAAATAAAGCATTTGATTTCCATGAAATTCCTTAAATTTCAAATGGAGAATTGTTAAAATGATGGAGTATTTGAATGAAAAAAGATAATTTTTTGAGGGAATTTAAAATAATTTAATCAAAATCTATTATTTGAATTAAAAAATAGAGAATTACTAAAATGATGTAAATTTTATTAAACATTTTATGCAAGCCAAATTTAAAAAATTTTAAATGATACCAATGCTCCACAATATAACAGTTAAGTTATTTATTAATAATTTTTCAAATTTTGTAAAATAGTCCTTATATTTTTGAAAATGAAGCAATTCAAATACTTCATCTAATCAATAAATTTTAAAAATGAAGGGAATACAAATAAAGCATTTGAGTTCCATGAAATTTTAAAACTCCTTAAATTTCAAATTGATTTATCCAAACACACTCTATTACCAAGTGTTTGAGTGTGTCAATAATTGCTCATCTGAATAAATATTGGATTGTAGTATGATTAAGGAAATGAGAAGAATCCATTTTAAGATAAAAACAAACATAATTAATGGTCTTTTTCATAAAGAAACAAGGCATGTGCCAAAATTCTATGTTCAATTCGTTTTAATTTAACTTCAACTGAAATTCCCGCTTTTAAAGTAAAAGTAAACAAGTGAGATGTGGCTAGTTCAAAGTTCAAACCCGCACTCATATATCTAATTTCACTTGTAGCGGGTTCGGTGTATCTAAGGTCCTTGCACAGCTACCATTTGAGTAGGCTTAACACATGTTGATAAATAGACAACTTATTAACATGAATTTTAGAAGGAAAAAAAATAGAACTCATTTAAGTAAAACCAAGAAAACAACACTACACAAGACTGGTTTCAAAAAATCATAAAACACCCATTAAAAGATAGTCAAAGCATTGTCCATCTACAGAAACCCATACCCATTATCGATAACCCTAAAATGAAAAAAGAAAGGTCAATAGAGTTGGCATATAAATAGAAAAGGAAAATTTGGAGACACATTTAAACTGATACATTGCATGCTGGAATGGTACACATCATGCTCACAGTAGCATCTCCTGTTCCTCAGTTTCTCTCTTGGAAAAGGTTCAATATTAATTCAAGTAAAATAACACGTCCGGTGAAGCCTAACTTTGAAAATAACACGTCCAGTTTAGCCTAACTTCGAAAATAAGGATCAGTTTGATTCACAGCTCTCATTTCAACTGGTATATGAGGTTGCATATTACTGCAGGGTACAAGTTGCTGCCAACAGCAACTCGACCGTAATTGTATCATAGGAAGTAGTCAGGGGTTCTCCTAGTTACATCTGGCTCTCCCCTCCTAGGAGCTGGCTCAAACTGGAATTGAAAATTAAGAAAACTTCATGTAACAGACACTTATCACAACTACATTGCTTCCAAGCTAACCTGAATGAAAAGTAGTTTGAATAGGAAATAAAAGAATAGGCTAAACCTGAATGAATGTGTGTCCCTTGCAGTCATCAACTTCAAGGATGGATGCCATGTTACCACAGCGATAACAATAATTAGGTGCACTGAATATGGTGACCACCTTTTGATCCTGCAATGAGGCACTATGAATCAGCCATTTACCAGCACACAGAAAAAAACAATAGAAAATTAAGAGTTTGGATATTTACATGACCCCAGTTATATCCTTCCATAACCAGCTGGTGAGCTCTAGCAATCAGCTTCAAATTATTGGTATGGTTAAACTGTTCAGATATATCCTATAAAAGAAATACACATAAGCAATCAGCAAAAAATAATGTCAGGAAAAATCAATACAAGATTTATACACAGCAGATTTGGTACCTGGCCAAAAGTGTACCCAGCCCCTCTAGGAGAGATACCCCAACCACAGCGATCATCCGGATCAGACCATAAAAGATCACACATGGGTCCCTCATGGGGAACTTCTTGCACACGGTCAAAATTACGAATGTTGTCAAGGGTTTCAATTGACGGAGACAACCCACCATGAAGACAGAATATTTCAGATTCAACCTTCAAAAGAAAAAAATGTCACTTCAGAAACATTTGTTTATTGAAAACACAGAAAACTTGGTGTAACATGTGAACTACAATTACATGGTTGGCATATCATGAAATTTAAAGAGCAATATAACCAAGTATCGGGAGCAGACGTTTTAAGAAAGAACAAGCGACACCGGTAACTAGAAACAACTAAAACGAAGCCTTAATCATGACTACTAAGACTCAGAAAAAACATGGAGCTGGAAATGGTGACAATCTAACCAACATACTAATAACTCCCGTCAGAGGCAAAAACAAAATATATTATAGTTCTTTCCAACATTATGTAATAGCATACTAACCAATGCTGTCAACGGGAAGTAGTCAAACAAATCAGTGAACATCTTCCAAACATTAGCACTACCATACCTGTGAATCAAATAAGAAGAATGTTCATTGATTCGGGATTGCACAACTTTAAATAAGAAATTGGAAAAGATATTAGTAATGAAAAAAATATATCAAACAGAAGAAAATGAACCACACAATAGTAAACGAGTTAAAATAAAGCATAAAACCTAAGAAGTGATATAATAAAAATTCTAAATCAACTATCAAGTCTATTAGAAAAAGGTAATTTAATATATTGTATAACTATATAAAACTTAAACCTGGATATTTGTGTGATAGTGTGATTACGAGTAACCGTAGCAAGAGATAGAACCCACCATTATTTATGTATGGTCCACTGAATCTGCTTGTCTTTCATTTTTTATAACATAACATGATGACATTGTTGTTTTACTAAGTAAAGTGAGAGGATAAAGACTAACAAATTACACGACTGATAGTATATTTATTAAGAGCTCATTTGTGAAAATTACGAAAAACAAACTTTTTCCAAAAAACCTATAGTATATTCAATGACATAACAAACTTCATAAATACCAGTCACGAAATCAAGTAATATGTCTTGGAAACTTAAATGAATTGATAGCTAGTGCTACTTAGAGATAAATGGTCTACTTTCGAACTTAATACATGACAGAAAATTATTATGACATTATCTGACCTGTGCAGTTGATCTATCTAGTAGGAAAAAGCCTAGCAAATAGCTATTGTTGTTAACGTGTTGTCCATGGCGGATGGCGAGAGGCAAAATCCCGCCATAGCGGCCACTTCGCGGCGCCGTTATTGCGGATTATGGCAGAAAAACCCGCAATAGCGGCTGATATTTACCATTGCGGCCAGCCCAAAAACCGCCATGTATATCCGCCATAGCAGCCATGGCGGGGCAATTTGATAACACTTGTTGTACTACTAAAGTTCAGTAATGTCATTTCCTATTGATCATGCATCAGATCTCAGCTTTTCAATCTTAATAGTTAAGCCAAACTGCAACAAAACCTATGCTATGATATGACAATGATATAACCTTTTCTTTTTGACTATTAGTATGAGAAAGAGGGCCAAATTAAAAATATCTAACTTTCATAAAAAATGAGATCTTGCATTAAAAAACAATAGATAATTCACAACCTATCACGAATCATATTTGATGAGATACCATTTAAATCCAAATCTCTGCTAATGATTTAACCTATAGTTTTCCTTGGTTTCCATCTTATCTCTAACTATTGGACTATCACCCCATTTAGTACATCCTTTTCATCGATGCTTACACAATCTTCTTCGTATATCATTAACAAAATTTCAAGTAACTCTGAAACATGTGACAATAGGAAAATAATACAAATTAACGATAGTGCTGAAATGCTAATAAGGAGTAAAGAACTCACAGTTAAAAAATTTCACAAAATTGTGTTGAATAGAAGACAGTGAATAAAAAATTTCAATGTCATCTTACAAAGGCATCCTGAAAAGGTGAATTTAGCAGATACTTACTTCCGTAGGCACTCGTCATAAAATCCATAAACTTGAGTAATCTGCATAAAAGCCAATATGATCCATAAGTGTTCAAAGCTAAAACATACAGAAACAATAAAACAAACTATTGAACTAGGAAGTCGTGTTTTACTCGTACTATAACTAACTTCAGCCATTTAAGTAATAAGTTCCAACTCCATAACTGTTTTATCAAATTCAATGGTATATTACTTTAAGAACGGCATAATTTGGTCCTCAGAAAGAGTAGGTATCAAATGTGCCTGATAATGTACATTATTTCTGTCATCGGATATGAGTGAAAGCATCCAATTGGGGGCAATAGTAACTTTCCGGTAAATTTAGATAGAAATTGGTTTTGCCGAAAATCCAGCCGATACTTATAATGCAACTGAGGACCTAGTTAGGAGTTTAATCACATATTTAATTCACTACTGTCAAAAAGATCACATGATAAAACTAGAACAAACCTGACGACTTTCATGATTTCCCCTCAAAATAGTGATACGCTGGCGATAACGCACTTTAAGGGAGACCAAAAGCTGCACAATGACTTAATTAGTGCCAAAAAAAGTTACCTACAAAAGATTCTCACAGACTTGTGAAAATATAATGACAAACAAAATGCTTCTGTTTCAAATACAAAAAAACAATAGTAAAGCATAATAGTTCATACTCACCGTTACGGTTTCGACAGAATAATAGCCACGATCAACATAATCGCCCATAAACAAGTAATTTGTATCTGGACACTACCAACAAAAAGATGTACCAGAAATTAGAATTTGACCATCAAATGTCTTATTTCAAGTACAAGCAAGAAAACATGTATTATACAAGTAATGTAATGCTAAATGCTAAATTAGAATTTGACCATCCTGATTTTCCAAGTATTTTTTTACTTTATACATCTGATATTGGCAAGTAATAAATGTTAAATATAAAGCTAACTATGAAGAAAAATACCTTCCCTCCGATGCGGAAAAGCTCTGCAAGATCGTGGAATTGCCCATGAATATCACCACATATTGTAACAGGACTTTTTACAGGCTGCAATTGTGTTGGCGAATGAAATAATCCTTAGTTTTCTTAGTCATAGAAACAGTATGGATACACTTAAAACAGAAAGTCAAATTCATCATACATGGAATACACACAGCCCAAACAATTACTGAGAACTCTTCAACTGACAATAGAGTGAAACAAAATTGAGGGGGGGAGGGTGCATAAAGCCAAAATGTAGGCAAGATATGAAACCAATGCACAAACTCCCCAAGGGCACAAATATATAAAACGCGCTGAAAAAATAAATAGACTAACAAACCTGAACATTGCTCTCTTCCATCAAAATCTCCTTCGCCTTATCACACAAAACCCTAACCTGTATATACAAGTGCAAATGTGACGTCAGAGTTGGATAGCGAAATTAAAAGGAACCACATTATCTCAGTGGGGCGACTTCTTTAGTGGAGAGGCAAAAGAGAATCAAACAAATACGAGATAAGGAACATCCTAGACTACCAAAACTGCTTTTTGGGAAAATAGATCATAGTCTCGAGGGGAAAAAGAAAAAAAAAAGTTGAGTAAAATAGAAAACAGAATAGTAATTTTTACAAATTTTGACTATTTTGACTATCTCAATTAAGAAACAGATACCTTAAGTTATGCTTGTATTCCGTTTCTGTGATATCAGAGTCTTATGTTTGGTATTTAGTTTTTATTTAAAACCGAGTCAAACTCAACATTTTCTAATTTCTAATTCAATTAATCAAGGTGCAATCTCGTCGATTGAGAGTACGGTCATAGGCATATATATGTGGACTGTTTGTGGTGCAGCAATACATATGTCACTCTATGTGGGTGTGTACAGGGCTGAAGAGAGAGTGAAAATACAATATAGCACTAAGTGTAAGTGTAAGTCTAACATACTGACACAGCTACAACACAAATTTTCAACTTTTTATAAATGAGTCTAAGAAATTTCAAATGCATAATCACCATAGTATTACGATTCAACAATTTAATCATTTAATTTAGTATCAATGCATAAATCTTGCACCAGTCTCAATTAATTCCAACTCTCTCAAACACACACATACAGAGCTATGTGAAAGAGGAAGCTGCAAACAACCAAATTGAGTATACAGAGGCTACAGAGCAAAGATCTGGAAACAGAGGCTGGGGCTGCAATGAAAAGGGGGTTTGGCCATCGTGCGTTAAGGCTTCTAGGGGGGACTTGGAAAATGGGTTGAAAACAATGTTTTCAATGGTGGATGACGGTTTATGGCTGATGGCCAAAATTCCAAATAAAAAGGTGGCATTCCGCCGCACCATTCTACCATAGCAGCTATTAGATAATTTGACAACATGGTCCTAAAAACACGAAGGGGCAACAGGTGGTGGGGATGGGGGCAGCTTGGTTTTTAATGGAAAAGGGATTACTTGGTTTCCAACACTAAAATACTTCCAATTAAAAGGTGTCTAATACTACAAATCAGGAATTTTCATTTACTAAAAGTGCACACAACAAACCATCTTTTCAGAATTTCTCCTTGGCCTAGCTGGTAGCCTCCTCGATTAAAGGGGACAAAGTCATTTTGCCATTAAACGCACACTACTTTGAAATCATCACAGACTACCCGAGCAGCTAAAACATGCAATAAACATAATGCTGTGGCAGTACAGCACCCCAAACTTCTTAGAGAAATTGAATACCAACACATATCAATCTTTTCTAATAGTTCGCAATTGAAGCACTTATTCCCTAGAAGTAAGTTCCCTTCCCATTAAAGCAGAGGCCATAAACTCAACTAACAACCCAATCAGCCAGACTCTACTTCTAAAAAATCCTTAGCAACACAAGACACGGAAATATACATAGGAATTTTTTCACCTTTTCAAGAAACAACAATCTTTCACCAACCAAAACCGCAAGATACAGTGAAAATAAATTAAAAAACGCATCCAAAACCTAAAATCACTTAAAAGAATTCCGCAAATCTCACAAATACGCAACAAAACGTGCATTCTAGCCGATATCAAATTATGAAAAACAATACAGATTCGCAAGAAACAACCAGAAGAAATCAATATTCGCTTACAAGATTTACAACAGATCAAATTGCAAGAACGAAATCAGCAAAAAAAAATCAAGATCCGCGAGTAGAGAAATGAGATTTACCTCTTGTTCAGACAAGGGTTTGCACTGCATGAGCTGAGCAATCTGCTCATCGAGATTTCCATGGGAATTCGAAGGCACCGAATCCATTTCGAAATCCTCGACCTTCTAACCCTTGGTTGGTGCTGGGTGAATATCCAGTTTTGGAATCGACGGAAACCCTAGATCTAAGTCGGAAAAGCCCTTTTTGCGTTTTGGATTATTGTTACTGGTTTGTTGTTTATGGCTTTTAGAGAGAGAAAGAGATGAAAAGGTGGTGGTGATGAAGAAACCAAAGCGTTGGAGGGTTCGATGGGCTCGTTTTGTTCGATAACCACTCCTTTTTTCGGGGCTAAATTATATTAATATCTCCTCTCCTTCATTAATCACTAATAATTTTGATATATCAAGGTTTAGTACAAAAAAAGAAAAAATAAATAACGACTATCTTACTTAACTTGTCTGAATTTAACTTTAAAAAGGTTGTGAAATAATATCTTAGTTAATTATGATAAATGTTATATGAGTAATGCTAACTACTGCTCCAAAGGTAGTAGATAAGAATAATTAATTACACACTAATTTATTATATCATGAATAGGAGAATTTGCAGTCCAGTTTAAACGGTTTTGACGTAAAAAATTATCTGAACCGTAAGAGAAAAATTTGTGCGGTTTGGTGTGGTTCGGTTGGTTTTTAGAAAAAAAATTAAATCAAATCAACGAGGTTTGGTTCGGTGCGATTGGTTCGGTTTTTTATAAATATTTTGTTTAGTCATACATACACATATAGATGACAACATAACTTTGTATTTTGTCATTTATACACTGCCAAATAATAATAAAATTCATCATATTTGGACAATAATTTTCCATTTAATATGTAAAAATTAAATTAAACAAAAGTGAAATAATAAACATAAATAATAGCATAAAATAATGTCAAAAATATTATAATGGAAAAAAATAGAAGAGATGAGAGACTAGTGAAGATGAAAAAGAAAGAACATAAGAGTGAAGATATTAGAGATAAATATGTGCAATAAAACGAAATTGAAAGAGAGAACATTTGCATAAAAATGAGAAGGTGAAAAGGAAAGAATATAAGATAATAGAGACTAAAGAATAAGAGGCAAGATGTAAGTGGTGAAGACTGAGCAATATTGCTATGAGAGATTTAAGAAGATTGAAATTGAAACCATAAGTGTAAAGATGAAAAAATTGTCTGTAATCATAAGCTAATATATAATAAGTTTAGGTTTGAGTTAGATGAGAGTTAAGAAAAATTTAGGTTGTAACATAATGCGATTTGATTCGGTTTGCGAAATACAAACCGCAAACTGAACCGAACCTTGCGGTGTTGTTAAAAGATGGCCCAAACAAATTCAAACCAGATACGATTTTTTGCGGTTTCGATTTGATTTGATTTGATTTGATTTGCGATTTTTTATTGGGTTGTTTGGCTTTGAACATCCTTAATCATTAGTTTATTAATAGTCTCATTGTTTCTAATTATAAGAAATATTAAATGATATTTAATCACACTTTATTTATTTTTAATATAATTATTAAATATATTTAATTATTATACTGATGCAAATTAATTTATTCATTCATTTTCTCTTTCATACATATTTTATCAACGTGAAAGTAAATAAAATTTGGAATTTAAATATTCTAACATTACTTCAATATTATTATATGATAACGTGATTTACTATAAATAAAATAAAAAAATATAAATAAATAAATAAATGTAAAAAGTTCAAACAAATTAAAAATAAAATATTACAAAAAATTAAATAAAATTTATATTTAATTTAAATATTAAAGATCATTTAATACTTCTTATAATTAGAAGCAACAAGATAATTAAAGAACTCAAGATACAATTAATTCATGATGCAATTAATGATTTTTATCTAGTGTCCCGGGGGTACTAGTTAACATTATCCATGTTATGTTTATGCATGATGTATAACCTTTAAATGAATTTAACTAATTAAAGACAAAATCACTTCAAAGTCGTTAAGTTATTTAATTATAACAAATCAATCTTTTATATTTTTTATTATGTGTGGATCCTTTATGTTAATTAACGTCTGCATTGTTGATTTTTTTTTCCAAATTCCTTTTTAAAAAAATTGAAGTGATACTAATGGTACTGATATGTCACTTAACATATTTCAGAGACCATCATTAGATCGTATAATAAAAAATTTAGAATCTTTTAATACATAAAAGTATTTTTAAACTAATTAAAATGCACGCAAAAGGAAGAAATTAAAGAAAAATAGTAAAACTGAAAATAAAATTCTCATAAAATTACACGAAGTGTAAAATGAGAAGAAATATTTTTAGGATTTTTTTTCATAATTTTTAAACCAAAAGCATGTTTAATATGAATTTTAAAAGTTAAAAATAAATTAAAATAAAATCAATAGAACAAAATAAAGCAGAAAAAAGACAACGGTACAAATGTTAGTTAACATAAAGGATTCATATGTAATGAAAAATGCATAAAGGACTGACTTATTACAATTAAATAACTTAAAGGATCCTGAAGGTAATTTTGCCCTAATTAAACCATAATGTTCGATAATTGGGCAACATCGCTACTTCTTAAGATTTTATTAAAAATGAGTCACCACCACAATCTTTCATGAAGCAATGTTTGGTTGGACAATGTCAAGGAAATAGTCTTAAGATTCGACATAATCCACTAGATCATAATGGACCATACTGAGATATCACATTTTTCCTAAATCACGCTCTCAAAGATATTTTGATTGGCATGTGATAAGTAGATTCATTGTTATTATACTAACAATAAGTACAATTAACGTTCATCGGTTGATCCGATAAAATATAATTCGGTCATACACTTTCAAGAGTTTAGTTCATCTTTCTATCGTTTCACAATGAAGGACACACGGATAATATTGAGTTCCTATGATCATGAAGCCCTGGCAAAAATGCAGGTCTATAAGCAATTGTTCAGATAGTCCAACAACAACAAGAAAATTATGTGTTAAAGGATGGGGTAGAGATCAAATATTCTAAATCTTTTTATTGAAACCTGGGATGTTATAGTCCCATAAAATATCAAGTTGCCTCATTTGGTGATTTTGATATGAATAGTAAGCATCATAGGTAGGGGTGGCAAAGCGAGTGGCTTGCTGCATTTACGCCCGCCCCGTTTAAGCCCGTCTAAAAGCGGGGTGGGGCGGACCAACTTAGGCGTTCGAGCTCAAAAGTCAAGTCCGTCTCATTTACTAACGAGTTGGCGGGTTGACGGACCGGCCCGCCAAATTTATAATTTTTTATTTTTAAATTTAATTTACAATATAATTTATAAAATTTTTAATTATTATCAAATAATCGACAATTTTTTAACGCATAACAGAACTTCAACATCTATTTCTAAAGAAAACATGTGAGCGAACGTATTCAAAACTTAATAATTTTGCATGTTATACAATTGTTCTTTTATTTCAAGATTATCCAATCAACACATGTATTAAAAAGTTATAAAAAGAACGTTGAGCTTATAATTCAATTTGTCTGTATAATAATTTAAAATACAATTTAATCAACATAATCCTAAAATAACAATGTTATTTTTTTAGTTAAAGTTGTTTTAATTCGAAGTAAAAAATAAAAAGTTTTAACAAAAAGTCTGCGGGCAAAACCCGTCCTGCCCTGCCTCGACCCGCTTTTTTAAGCGGGTTAGGTGGGGCGAGCCAACTTAAGATACTGAGTCAAAAATCTCAATCCAGCCCGCCAAAAACGACGGGTCAAACAGGACGATCCGACGGGCCCAACCTGTTTTGCCACCCCTAATCATAGGCATGCCATTGCCTTTATCACACAGATGGTAAACATTTGGTATGTGAATCTTATTAAATCATTTGTAACTAACTCTTATGATTTATCCAAGAAATTAATCTAACTAATATCGATCAACAAATGCTATGATGTTTCCATCACGGTTCTCTTCAATATATGTCAAGTACAATTTGTACCCTTATGTGAATACGTAGTGTGTTTTAACGAAGCATCCATCAAGGTGGTAAACATTAATTATGAGATGTTTGTAGAAGTCTTCAAGAATTGGCCGAAAGACGAATATTTCAATGAGCCCTTGGTCGAAAAACATGCATATGCAATGAAGGAAATAATTGTGATAGAAGAGTGTCATGAAAAGAGTGAGGAGGTGTTTACCGTGAAATTTAGTAAACAACTATTAGTCTTCCAAATTCTAATGACTCTGGTTACTTACAAGATCGACTGGATTGATCCTAGGACTATAGTATATATATTTTTCTTGATATTGATCTTATCAAAGATAAAAGAAACTTCGAATATAAGTGGCTAAGAAAATAAAGATGACAAAGCATGTAAATGAAAATAAACTAAAGGTTTTGACCGTAAATCTAAAGAAATGGTAAATGACTCTTAAACGTCAATTTGCATTGAACGGTAGAAAATGGTGTTTCAAACATACATTCTCAAAGGAACTTGTTTCTCAATTAACTTTGATACTTTGAGTTAATAGAATAATTTATACAATAATTAAACACACAAAAATATAAAATCAAAGATTCCTAATTATACTAATTTACTACGAACGATCTTCTTTTTAGAAGAGGACATGTTATCGCTTGCATGCATTTTGACTCTTCACAGACTTCCACAGTCTCTTTACGAAAAGAACATATAAGCGACAAATTTTAAATATCTATGGCCTTTTTTCAAATTATCTATGTCAAACTCGCTTCAAACATTTTTCAGATGTTGAGTTTCGAATTCAAACTATTTCGTTAAAACTATGGTCGAAAAGACCATTCTTGGCGTCTATCGGAACATCTCCAATAAACCTTATTTTCTTTTCAAAACCTTGATATCTTTATTTAACCTTTGAGCGTCGAGTTTCCAACCAACAAATTATTCCCCAAAAATGTATTTTTTCGATTATAAAGAGAAAAGGTCATTTTTTAAAAACTTTCGACTCATCAACAATTATTGTTGTGACGTCATGGTCATGATGACCACTTTTCATAAACGTATCATTGAGATGTCTGTTGTTGTTTTGAATCATTACCCCTAACAAAAGGAGTACAGAGGTAACTCATGAAATCAATCGCTTATGCATCTTGTAGAAAAATTACATGTGCCCCACTAACTTTCCATTTATCTTCCAAAATGAATTTGAAACGTTTTCTCTTCCTTCTTATGAATACCATCATATTTTACTTTCAACACTTTTCCAAATTCTGAATTCTTAAACTTGCATTCTTGAGTTTCTTCTTCACAACTTTCACAAAGATCTTCTTTCTCTACACTCATATCTTCAACATATGGTGCCTAAAGTCAAAGCATCATGATCTGAGTTGCTGGCCAGAATCTGATGTGCATCGAGAAGGTGATGATCTGCTCAGGTGGAATTGTTGGAGAGAAAGGGCGTACCTGCAAAGCACTCTAATGCTGAAATATGTAAGAGCATAATGAGGTACAAGAAATTATTAGGATTTTTGAGAGTGAATAATGGATACCTATCCCTCACAAGTTTGAGGGTTTGTATAGTTTTCCCCGGAGCTTGGCCATTGGTTACTATTTTTGGGCCTAGATATTTGGGTCCACAAAAATAGGTAACTGCCAAGACTTGGTCAAAATGGGTAATTATTCCCAAGACTAGTCGTTGCTCTAGGCAAGTAGAGGTTTGCGGGCAAATGTGTTCTGGGTCGTTTCCTGGTTGTCAGCTCGACTCGTGTGAAGCAACCGGGAAAATTATTGAGTGAACAATGAAGTCACCATCAAACGTTTTTATCTCGCGGAGGGTAAGGTGAACACCGAGTAAATCTGAAAAGGAGAAATCAAGGTCTTACAACCAATAGATCAGGTAAGGAAGTCGATTACGCGAGGGGAAATGTTAGCATCCCAATGTTCGTAGTACTCTACGGGATCCACTTTCGTTATCTATCAAAGAGTGTGGGTTTTTATTTCTAAATTTTATAACTAAAGGAGAAAAGCATGAAGTAAATTTCTACACCCACCTAGTGGATTTCTCCCACACCCCTGAAAAACCAAAAATGTCCTTCGTAAGTGCACTTACGAATTCACCTTATTTTGTATGTTTTATTCATTTAAACATGGTTTAACACATTCAGGAAATTGTTCGTAAGTGCACTTACGAATTCACCCGGAAAGGTAAATTCGTAAGTGCACTTACGAAACCTTTCCTGAATGTGTTAAGCCATATTTGAAACTATAAGTCCGATGCGGATTACATTTCCGTTTTCAGAAATTCACTAAAAGTCAGATTACATTTTCGTTTTCAAAAACTCATTAAGGAGCATTCTATATATGTAAACCATTTAAATATTACTATGTGATAAATATTAAGGAGAAAAATTGTCAAAAATATCAAATTACATAAATTGTTCCGAAAAAAATACGATCAAATAAAAAACATAAAGGCTAATGTGTATGTCTAATCCTTACCCCTCATGCCCTCCTTTGCCTGCGGTAATGCGTTGAACGCTCTGCCTTAGCAACCATCATCTCCACCACGACAACCACATCGGATCCACCCTCATGCATAACCCTGTCATCCAATGCCTCATATCCAAGCTAGCTGATACACTGATAGATAGGCACTAGATCAATGGCATGATCATCCTCGACTTGCTCGTTCTCCAAGAGCTCCTCATGTGCTAGCCTTGGCGGACGTCCTTCACCATTCAGTGTCATGTAAGGGGGCGACACTCTAAAGAACCATGTTGCGTACTATAACACGGTGGGAGAACTGACTTGTTTGTTTTGTGTTTTATCACAAATGTTGCGGTTAGCAAAAGTCACCACCGACTTTTCTTTTATCCAGTAAAGGAAAGGTGAAAAGAACATGAAAGACCTTTTATCGATTATTAGTTCAGGGGGTAGTTATGAAAAGGGAAGGTGTTAACACCCTTTTATCCGTAGTTATATACGGGCTCTTAATTGCTTTATCTCACTTTAGAAAACTTGCTTTTTTTGTGCGTGTGATTTGTTTGAAAATATTTTGCTTTGAATTTATAATGATTCTTGTATCAGTCCTCGAGAATGTATACAAAGTGTTTGAAAATATTTGTTTGAAAGTTTAACTTTGTAATGATTCTCGTATGAATGTATACAAAGTGTTTATTTGAAAGTATTTTTGAAAAGAGTATGAAGCGTGAAAAGTATTTTGATCGAACAAGCAATTAAGAGTAACTACATACTCAAAAGGTCGTTCTTTGTTATTTTCCTTCTCCTTTAGGACAATATTATCCATACCATTAGTTAGTAGGTAGCTCTATCCGTTGGTTGTGAAGGGACAGGAATAGGGTCATCGTATGGTCATTGAAGGCAACATTGTAAGGATACCTTAGCATTTCGAAGGGACGATCATCATTTTTCGTAGGCAACAATCGAGGGACGAGATCATATATTCGTAGGCAACATCGAGGGACTATGATATTTATATCAAAAGGACTATGATGATGTTATTCGTAGGCGTCTTTGATAATGGTATCCCTGCGTTCGAGGGACAAGATCATATTTATCCGAAGGCAACAAGAGAGGATATCCTAAGGGTCCAAGTGTGAGAGTGTATTATTTTAAGATATTTATCTTAATGTAGGGTTATCTAAGATTTCTTTTAGTCTTGCCATACAAACCCTAGTTAACATACATCTAAGCAGTTTAATATTTGCAGAAAAATAAAGTGCAGAAAGTAAATGTCACACGCTATTACAGGAATTTATGGCAGTTACATAATATGAGGTGCGCAAAGGTAAACTACCTAAACTATTACATCCCATGAGCAGATACATAATAATGAAAAAAATGCGAGAAAGTGTAAATCTACGCTATTACAAAATCGTCCTTGCAACCTATACATCGATTTATAGAATTTAAACGAGAATAAAGCATGAATAAATAAGAGGAAAATATTTTAATGAAGATATAAGTGTTCTAAACCTTAATTAAAAAAAGGAAATGTTTTTGGTATTTTTTGTGGTTATTTTAATTAGAAAAACCTAATTCTAAGTTAATTTGAAATTAACTAAAAAAAATGTTTTAAATGAAAATAAAAGAAAATGTTTTTGTGTTACAACTTAAATTAAGGTTTTTTAAACCTAAAACTAAAATGAAAACATTTTTTTAAGGGTTTTTTAAGATATTTACAATAATTTTTGAAAAGAATTTAAAATAAATTAAAAAACTAAAAGAAATAAAAGAATGTAAAGAAAAATAAGTGTTAAAAAATAGAGATGACCCCCCAGGGTGTTGAACTTGTGACCCTGGGGTTGTTGAGCCAAAATTGGACCACTAGGCCACTGGCCTATGATGATATGGGACAAGAGGACTAAGTGCACATCATATCACGCCTGCCTCCCTGAAGTCATCGTCGGTAAACCGCACTAGGTGGCGTTTCCGGTCATCTTCTCCGACAAGGAAAGAATCGGAACCTACAAAATAACACGAATAAAAACAAAAGGAAGACCCTACCCCCCTAAGTCAACCCTTGGGAATTCAATGGTGGTGTTCGTTTGATCTGAAATGGCCTGCAACTAGAGATTTGAAGTTTGCAAACAGTTGTACCCTAACAATGGCACGATGCAATTTAAGCCCTAAAGCTTACATCTAAAACGTCAAAAATGTTCTAATAAGGATCCTGAACACGAACAAACACATCAAACACGTTAAAATGCATGAAAATTGAAATCGATTTCCAAAAAATCTTACCAATCGGTGCAACCGAGGGAGGTGATTCTGGCTTGCTTCAGGTTTGTGTAAGGGTATAGAATGATTGTTAGGAGCCTCAGGAGGATGAATGAATGAATGGTTGAAATTGACTTAGAATGGCTGGAACTTGTGATATGAACTTGCCCTAAGTTTGCAAATTTTTGGAGTTGCTGTGTAGGATTTTGAGTGCAGCAAACCTTATTTTTCTCATCTGGTCTTGTTGTGCTTATATAGAGGGACAAACTAGGTCAACAAATATAAGAAAAAATATTGTATTGAATGTGAAATATATTTGATTGCCAATTTGCTTTAAAACTTTATTTTCTCCTTCAATCATGCTCCAATTTTGTTCACTCGTTTTTTCTAGCTACATGGAGATTGTTTGGACCTTAAGGAACTTGGACAACGAGCCCACATGCCTTTAAACCTTTTCTTGCATTTTATTTTAATTAAAATTTAATTTTAATGAATTAATTTAAAAATAAATAATATAAATGACAAAGGAGCATGTAATTGGACTTAGAGGTCATGGGCCATATTAGAAACAAGTTTAGATCATAAAACATAGGCCCATTTGGAAAATTCTTAAGATTGATCTATATTTTCTTCATGCACTTCTTCAAAATTTCCAAACTTGCATAAACTCTATCTAGCTCAATTTTCATCATTTGAAAGTGATCTTGGACTTTTTAGAAAACTTAAGATGTCCTCTAAGATCTATCTTTGGTTTCATCTTCATTGAAGATTTCATATTCATGTACGCTTCTTTGAGAAAAGATGACTTTTTGTTGACTTTTGAAAGGACCTATAATGTTTTAACTCATATTTCTCAAATGAAGCATTTTTGGGCAAACCTTGTGAGAGACAAAGTTGTAAAAAGTTGAATTCCCTTAAAAACGAGCTTTAATGGAAACATTTATGACAATGTATGTGGAAGTTATGTCTGGTCAAAGTTGTGTTGACTTTTCATAAACAAACCCTAATTTAGCAACTTTTGACCTTTGATAAATTCTTGAATTTTCTTGATGAATCATGATCAATCCTTGATCAAATGATAAACGTGATCTCAAAATCTTGAAGTTGATAAAAAATTGTGAGGTTTGACTGTATGTTGACCATAGTTGACTTTTTGTCTAACACAACTAACTAATTTTCCATCATCTGAGCAACTGACTGATCAAGCTTGGGCTATGAGGCTTGAAACTTGTCATGGTGATACTTTGAGACATATGGGGAAGCATGAAGTCCAATTGATCCAATAGAAACCATTTTTTCTTTTGAGGGCAACAAAACCCTAGTTGTGGGTTGATTGCTTAGGAGAAAAGGTTTGTTTGTTAAACCCTTAAGTAGTTCTTGACATGGAGAGATATTTTGACCTTAAAATATGAGGGGAAATTTTGGGGTACAACATTTGCCCCTGTTCAATCCTCTTGAACCCGAGGGGTTAGATTGGCGGGCACATCATTCGTGACCTGAAGGTGGAAGATGATTGAACACCCGAGTGCCCTAAAATTTGCACTCGTTGGTGCGCATAGTGAAGTTGTCGGCTGATGATATGCTTGAAGGGACAATGACGTGCAAGTAGAGATGAGCTTAAAGATGTCATCAAGAGGAGTTAATATTGTGACTTGTATCAAAACGAATCGTACGCTATACTTCATTCTAAGGGATATGTTGGTTGGGATAGGGATTGTTTTGGCAGTGTAGATGAGTCGCCCCGTCTTGTTTTGGGAATTGATCTACAACTTGCTTGTTGGTAAACCTGTCTTGTTTCGGGGGTTCATATTTGACTAGTTGTCTGGATAGTTTTCCCGTCTTGTTTTGGGTATTAATTAGTGGCTTTGCTTTTTGTTGGTACACCCGTCTGGTTTCAAGAATTCAAACCACTTAATCGTGTAGATTAGTCACCCCGTCTTGTTTCAGGAATTGGCCTACTTGATGATATAGATTAGTTTCCCCGTCTTGTTTCGAGAATTGATCTACTTGATTGTGTAGATTAGTCACCCCATCTTATTTTGGGAATTTATCTACGATCTTTTGTTGGTAAATCCGTCTTGTTTCAAAAATTTATATCGGCTTGGTCGCATGGATAGTTTCCTCGTCTTGCTTCGGGTATTAACCTTCGACCTGCTCCGTAGAATTTTGTATATAACTTTCGTCTGTTCATGAGTTAACCTGAAAAGATATGGTTAGCTTGATGCACATTGTGATGCATGTAATTTGAAATGATGCTCTCGAAATAAACGAGAATGATATATGCGTTTTATATGTATGCTATAATTTATAATGCATGTGATATTTCAAAATATATCCATCTTGAGACAGATGATTCATCGTTTCCTGTTGGAGATTCCTTACTCTAGTCTGAGAATGTTTTGTTGGGGATCCTCGACTTCTACTTGGGGATAGAAAAATGGTTGTTAAACACCCTGACTGGGGATAAAAAATATGTAGATTCCTCCAATGCACTATCTGACCAAGTTTCTGGTACAAATACTAGCTTTACTGGGGAATGATAAGTCTCGGGTACCATTCAGCTGGGGATGGAAATTGGCTGGGGGAATTAGATCTTGTGAATAGTATTGAGGAAGTAAACCTATGTTGGGGAATGACGTGATTTTAAATGACACAATAAGCTGATAGTTTGCTTGTTATTGCTCGGGGACCAATGTAACAAGGTGGATGATCAATGCTCAGGCACTAACGTGATAAGTTGAAAGTTGATTTGCGTAGATATTATGAATGAACCATCCTGCTATAGACAAGATGATGTAGTAATTTTGAAGGTGTGATAACTCTATGGGGATTGTGGGAGTATTTTTTTGATACCGACTCTGTGGGGTTGCGTTGGTGACTTGGGTCGTTATCCCAACTCCTAGAGCCCATAGCAACTGTTGTTTTAGTTTTATTTTGCATGCATTTGTAAGCGGATGTTTATTGTTAAATGCATGTGATCATTCAAAGCAATCATTGGACTTATGCAACCAAAACAGATAAAGTAAACAAATTTAAATTTAGAAGAGAAATTATATCGATTGAAAGAAATTGGCCTATGAACAGGCAATTTATATACTAAGAGACATATATCCTAGTAAGAGGAAATCGTCAAAATATTAAAAGCTATAAAGTGGTAAAAATCTATGTGGAAACGATTCCATCGAGTTTCAACTCTGCTATTGCTCATATATTTTCGAGTATCTCATCTCATTGGAGAGACATGGAGATTTTTGACATGATTCAACTGTAAAATTTTGGTTATGGGTACAACCAAAACATGTTAGTGGCTTCATTGTACTTATGAGATTCTACCCACAATACCTTTAATTTATCTTTTGGAATGATGACTCCAATTTATTCGATATTGCTGCCATTATTGGTCTTCTACCTATTGACGAAATTTTGATTAATTTGAAATGAATGAAGATACCATCAACTTTGCTAGAAGTAAACCTACTTTTACCCAATATAGCTGACCATCACGATAAATCCATTAAAAAAGTCTTTAATAAAGAGCATATTGCTTTCCTAGCATTATGGTTATCTCATTGCATTTTTTGCTCGAGCGATCCCTTAAAGTGGCAGAGAGATATCCCATAATGGCGAACCAAATCTATGTTGGGCACAAGCTATGTTTCAGCCAGATTATTTTGGATTCCCTCTATGAATCCTTAGGAGAGTTTGTCAAGATCTTAAGGAATTATAAGCTAGGATCAGACATCTTACTTGCTGGCCCATTCTGATTACTTTAGTTGTGGTTGAATGCCACTTCCGAACCCTCTATCTCAACGCACAATATCATCAATGAAGAGAATGATGGAATAAAGACTGTAAGGGTTGGATGAACTAGATTAGTCCAACTGCCTCTAGATGACGAAAAGGCGAACCTACGAGATTATTTTACCGATTTTATGATGATATTCGCCAAACGCAACAATTGTACTTTTTCGATGGCTCATTTTGCTCTGAGGATGCATGGCCCTGAATGGTTTACAAGTGAATTTTCTAATATTGCATTTGTGTGTTTTAGTGGCGCAAAGCCTCCACTTTAATTGTGGGTCTCTGAAGACATACCTCTCGCCGATTTGAGATCCAAACTGAACACTCTCTTGCAATATTCAAAAAATCAAAGAGTTAGCAAGCTCAAGTGTTCACCCTTAATTGACGAGGACGGGAAATCGCAAAACTTGAACTAAAGATGAATGAAGATTTAAAGGTTATGTGGAGTATATTTTACCGTTGATCATCAAAGGGTCTAATTGAAGTGGATGCAACAATTGCAAGATCGACTGGAGATATTCTAAAGATGTTGCAACGTTATAAACACCCGTTATAATTAATTGTAATGTTAAGTTTATGATAATGATTATCTATGTGGTGTTAAGTATCTGAGTGTTAATTTGTGTTGTTTTTCCAACTTTCTACAACTTTTTCCAATTTGACCTAACAAAGTATATACCCGAAGATGCATCTCCATAAAATTCACTGAGTTTTGAATAAAGGATTGCTACGGATACATCTCCGGACTCAACCTAATGTTGACAAGGATATGCATCTATGGACTAAATTTTAATAAATAAGGGTGCTTCAACATTTTAAGTAGATGAGTGTGTAAAAAAAGTACGTTCGCATCTCTAAATTCTAAAGGTAGTTGTAACTTTTTACCATGGTCGGGAAGCACCCTATGGGATTTAGAGAGCAATTCCCTAAAAAAATAAGCGTGTGTTTGAGGTAATGTGTGGAATATGAATTTGCAAAAGTTTATTAAATCTCACATTTAAGGAGTAATGCATTTTAGTAGTGTTTACATAAAGGAATAGAGGATGACCTCTTAGGCTGTATCCTAAAGGTATTCAATTTTGTAAAAGAGAGAAAACACATCACTCAAAACTATCACACATACATTCCATCGGCTCTCTTAGAATAATATCTGGAATTCGAAAAAATTAATTTATTATTAATTTTTATTAAATGTGTTATTTTCATTTGTTGTGTGATATCCACTTTTTTTTTTATCAAACCTTCCCAAAGGTTCTCAATTTTATATAGGGAGATAATGCATCACTTAAAACCATCAGACATACATTCAATCGACTCCGTTTGGATGGTGCCTGGAATTAGAAAAAAATAATTAATAATTTTTATTAAATGTGTTTTCTCATTAATAACATGTTGTCCAAATTCCACCTCTTACTTTCTAATTCAAAATTTTGAAAGCGTTTCATTTCATGGTGAGAAGAATTGATCAAGTTCACTCTATTTTTTTTGTCGTAACCATTTGAATTGCACTATTTTATTTTAGAAAGATCGTGGGTAGTAGTTTGTCTAATACTATTAAAAAAGTGTCGCAAAACGTCTTAAAGAACAAACTAATCTGTCACTCGACTCAATAAATTTCGTATGTGAAATATTTTCAAAATCATAAAACATATATTTACTTATCAATCTTAAAAATAAAATCTTTAAAAAAGTTTTAAAAAAATTCTTTCTTTTTCCTCTAATCTCCTTAAAATCAGATCCCACCGTCAATATCTTATCGCATTCACGCATTTGACATGTTTTTAATTGTTATATAAGAATAAACCATCTTAAAATCAGATCATACGGTGACTATCTTATTGCGTTCACGCATTTGACGCGTTCGTATATGTTATATCAAAAGAAAACAGTTTAAATTTTAATGTAGATTTTAATTTGTTCAAAATAAAATATTGAATTTAAAATTTCAGCCGTCGGATTTTAATCCAACGACCATGAATATACGTGTGAATTAGGTAAATATTAAATGTATATGGATATTGATCCATTCTCCTCCAAACGGATTAAAGACAGAAACAATAAAAGGTGTTTGAAGCCATGTGATAACCATTAACCATTTCCAATTCCAATCTCTAAAATTCCACAAAAGGAAGATATTTGTGAGACCAATACCCAAAAACAAACAAAAACTATTGACTTGTTTTCCTTTCTTTCTCTCTCCTTTTTTGCCTTCAAAGTTGGTCTAGTTTGACCCATCAACTGCAACACATTTATTAAAAGAGGACCATTGTCACAAGCTATGCGTCCTCTTAACGACACTTACACAATTTATTCATTCAACTCATTTTTAGCTTCTTTTATATTCATTTTCTCAAATCCCCAAAATTAAAAATTCTCACAATTTTTATGAGGCAAAGATTTGTGGTTTCTTTCACTACAACGAAAGGTGCAAGTGGGTGATGGTGAGACTCCGAGAAGAAGTTACCCTTTAATCTTGTCATTTTCCAATGACCCATTTCTTTGTTTCTCTTTATTTTGCAGTTTTTGTTGTAAAAATTCAAGCTTTTCTCGTTTAGGTAATGGATCGGATTTTGGGTTTTCAAGGTTAGATTCAAAAGGGGTTGAGTTGATCTGTGTCAAGATGGTTAATTTGATTTGAGGAATTACGTTTTTCTTAAACTAGATTTGGGTTTTGAGATGAACCAGTTGGTTGAAAGCTCTGCTAATTCTCAAAGGGTCTCTAGAGTTCAAGCTCCACTGGTAATTTCAGCTGTTTCAAATCGCATTTGTTTATGTTTTGCTTTACTTGTTCATGGTTTTTGAGATGTCTATTGTTCAATTTTTTTGTGTAGCTTCACATTTGTGTTTGTGTTTGTTTATGAAGATTCAATTTTGTTACAAGCAAAGAGCTAAGTTGAATATAGGTTTTGATTTCAGTTATATGGGGATAATCCTCTTTTGTTTTTTAGGGTTCTTTGTTTGGGCTAAATCAAGATTTTGATGTTGCATATGAATCAATCATTCTTCACTTGTTGTATACTTTATAGAATGAGGATATGAATGAAGTAGAGTGGATTTGAGCATATGTTTTTACTCTTTGTTCTTATTCACTTGTGTTTGGCTTGGGTGTTTTAGATAATATTTTTTATCTAGTTAAATTAAATTGTTTGTAATTAAACTATTTTATCTTACATAGAGTGTTCATCAAGGGCATTAAGAAATGACAGGAATTGTCAAAGACGAACGGACGTTGTTTGAATTTTCTATACGCAATGGGAGGTTCCTTGAGGCTAGAATGTCAATATGCCGATGAGGGAACATTGCTGAACATGTAGCTTGGGCTGAGTGTAACGTCGAGAGAACCATCCGTGTTTTCATTTATTTTGTTACGTCTTAGAACTTCATTAGGAAGACCCATTATTATGACTTTTTGAATTAGCTTCGTGAAAACACCAATGAGGCAGAAGAACATTGAACCTGGATCCTTTACCCCGACTTTACAGTGCAGCCGCTTGTAGACCGTTAGATTACGAGACATGTCTCGTTATCTAATTGTCTACAGTCTGGTGCATGCTAAAACTGGCTATAAAGGATCCAAATAGTATGGAATTGTCCACCTTACACAATGTATACTGTTTTGCGTTCACCAAATAAATATCCGCCAAACTCTCATTGATGCATTGTATGTGTTGGTAAGCTGCGTCACTTTCCTACCTGCCTTCCCTTTTTCTGATATCCTCACCACTCTTTGAATCTACTACCTAGCCCTCAGCCTAAACATCCTTTGCAGCATTCTGTGGGATACTTGTCATTTTTCCCTCTGAAATGTCAAATCACGTTGATGGTGATTGGGTTGTAATAATGTTAACCCTGTCTCCGCCTTTGTGTTTAAATGTGTCTTAAACTATCATATGAGCTCAAGCTGTTGTGCTTCTCCACAAATCTGAGTCTGTGATGGAAAATTCCGGGGTGTATGTGTGTATGCATGTATCAGCGGCTCCTTTTGGGACGTTATTTGTATGGTATTTCAATTTTTCTCTTGCAGAAAACACCAATACCTGAACTTTTAATTTCTTTAGATACCTATTTGGCACTCTGATACTTTCAACATATACTAACATGCAAAGTTTCACAGGTGGACTCTGTTTCATGCTACTGTAAAGTAGATTCAGGCCTGAAAACAGTTGCCGGGGCAAGGAAATTCGTTCCAGGATCGAAGATATGTATCCAACCTGACATAAACCCGAATGCACATAGGAACAAAAACTTGCGTAGAGAGAAGACCAGAGTTCAGCCTCCACTGCTACCCGGTCTTCCGGATGATCTTGCTATTGCTTGTTTAATCCGTGTACCGCGCGTTGAGCATAGGAAATTGCGTTTGGTTTGCAAGAGATGGTATCGCCTTCTGTCTGGGAATTTCTTTTATTCGCTCAGGAAAAGTCTCGGAATGGCAGAAGAATGGGTTTATGTCATCAAAAGAGACCGTGAAGGAAAAATTTCACTGCACGCTTTCGACCCTATATACCAAATATGGCAATCCCTTCCGCCTGTTCCTGGTGAATATTCTGAAGCATTAGGATTTGGTTGCGCTGTTCTTAGTGGTTGCCACTTGTATTTATTTGGTGGAAGAGATCCATTGAAGGGATCTATGAGGCGTGTCATTTTCTACAATGCTCGTACAAATAAATGGCACAGAGCACCGGATATGCTGCGGAAACGTCATTTGTTTGGTTCTTGTGTAATAAATAATTGTCTCTACGTTGCTGGTGGGGAATGTAAAGGAATTCAAAGAACTCTTCGATCTGCTGAAGTTTATGATCCGAACCGGAACAGGTGGAGCTTTATCTCAGAAATGACCACAGCCATGGTTCCTTTTATTGGTGTTATTCATAATGGCACGTGGTTTTTGAAGGGTCTCGGGTCTAACCGCAATGTCATATGCGAATCCTATTCACACGAAAGCGATACATGGACTCCAATAAGTAATGGAATGGTCAACGGATGGCGTAATCCGAGTATCTCACTGAATGGACAACTCTTCGCACTTGATTGCCAGGACGGCTGCAAGCTCAAAGTATACGATGGGGCGACCGATTCGTGGAAGAAGTTTATCGATAGCAGGATTCATTTGGGTAGTTCCCGTGCTCTCGACGCCGCTGCTCTTGTTTCACTTAACGGAAAGCTATGCATTATCCGCAACAATATGAGCATTAGTCTAGTCGATGTTTCAAGTCCGAACAAACGCGTTGAAAGCAATCCTCACCTTTGGGAAAATATTGCCGGAAAAGGTCCTGTTAGGTCTTTAGTTAGAAATATATGGTCAACTATCGCAGGGCGCAGCGGTTTGAAGAGTCACATTGTTCACTGTCAAGTTCTTCAAGCCTGAGATATCAACAGGTTCCCTGATAATACCGGGCTACTCAATGAAGAAAATGAATGGTTTTCGGATAATGTTTTGTAAAGATGAAGATTTTGGGAATAGAAATGAGGACACATCTTCAGAGTCATGAATAGGAGCATTATATGTAAATGTTGTTTCACTCTAAGGCTCTGGCTCTCTTAGTTACAATATATATTTAGGTTTTTAAGCCATGGATTGTTGTTGTATATGATTTATTTGAAAACAAGATATCATAGTTTATTTCTGTTAGTAGGAAGAAGCTGTTCCAGTTTGAAGACTATATAATTGAACTTTGAATTACTGAAGATTTACCTTGAATCTCAAAATGTTATCCATCATATGTATTCATGCATCGCTCTCACTCAAGAAATAACTAGATTATCATTTGAACACCATCCTCGGTATTCATGCATTGCTCTCAATCTAAATTTCAATGTGTAAAAGGGTTGAGGAAGTATAGAAGTCATTGCAATATACAAGTAGCAGCCGCAAAAGATCTATATTCTATCTGAAAATTGTATCTTAGGTCTCCAAGATATCAAGAATCAGAGGGTGGTAGAAGCAGATTTAAAATGTGCAACTTCAATACCAAACAAGTATTTGAGTTGGCCTAAATTGTTAATTCTAAATGAATCATTTCCTAATACCAAGGACAATTTTGATGTGGTCAAATTCAGAAAGGGAATTTCATCAAATTATTACATCATCTACATACATTAATAATAAAATGAAAGAAATATGGACATGTTTTATGAACAATGAATGGTCAGAGGTGGCTTGGTGATAGTTCTATTTGATTAATAGAGAATTAAACTTGACATACCTTTTTTACTATCTTGTTTAAGCTTATAGAGGAATTTAATGAGTTTACACACTTGGTTGGATTTAGAATGGCTGAAACAAGAAATGCAAAGAAGGGAAATTGAGTTGCGAAAAGAAATGAGGAGGCAAGCACAAGAGTATCAAGAAGCAATGCGGATTGCAAATGAGCGGGTTCTAAGATTTGATCAATTTTTTGCTTCACAAAATTCTGGTGGTGGATTTGGAGGAAGTAATGATAATGAAGGGGTTGTTGAAGAAGATGATCAAGGAGAACAAAATAAAGAGTAATTCTATAATTATGTTGAATATTTGGAGTTTTTTTTTTAAATTTGTATGATATTTTATTTTAAGTATGTAGAACTTAAATTTTTTATTTTAATTTTGATGAATTTTTAATTATTATATAAATTTACATTATTATATAAATTTTAATTATTATATAAATTTATATTAATTATATATAATTATTCTATTATTATACTTTTTAAATTTATATATAATTTTCAAATTTAACTTTTTTTTATAAAATTTTTTCTACAATTTGTCAGGGGATAAACTCCTGTGTACATGTCATCATCATTGCAATTTGCGAGGGAATTATCTCATGGCAAAAATCTGACGTACTTTAGACAACTCTGCGCACTAGCCTGCACCATCTGACTCTATGCCTGGGTGCTTTATTTATAAATGACAATTAGCGAGGGGATTAACCCCTGGATAAATAGCGTGGTGTTAAGCTCCTCGCAAATTGTTTTGCGACCCTTGTTTTGCTAGGGGAGCTGTCCCCTCGCAAACTATATATTTGTGAGGGGGTTTTGACATTTGTGAGAGGATAATCCCCTGGCAAATATTATTTTTTCTTGGTATTAAAATAATGATTCTTTTTGTAATAAAAATTTAATAAGGATATTTTAATAATATTTGTAGCCATAGTGTAAAATTTTCATTTTTATAAGTATTTATTATATTTTTTAGAAAAAAGTAAAAGTGGTTTTTTAAAATTTGACATTATTTAATTAGTATATATTTTTATTAATCTATTTCAAATTGAAAATAATTTTTTGAGTTTTGAAGCTTGTTATGTCTTAAATAAACAAATATTTGTGTTCACTGAAAAAATTCTCTGATTGCACTAATTATTTTAGTGGGTAGTTTTAAAATTCAATGGGTTTACTCATTCTTTTAAAAGTTTTTAAATCTTAAATTTTTTAATAAAAAATTATAATAATATAGAATATATAAATGATTTTATGGTCATAACTTTATTATAGAATACAGTATAATTAAATGATTGCGAAAATACAAAAATAATGATTTTTTTTTGTAATTTAATAATTTTAAAAATATTTAAATCTTAAATTTATTAACTAAAAAATTATAACATTATATAATATATAAATTATTTTACGGTCATAATTTTATTATAGAATATAGTATAATCAAATGATTGTAAAAATATTAAAATAGTGACTTTTTTTTTTGTAATTTAATAATTTTAAAACGTTTTTAAATATTCAATTTCTTAATGAAAAAATAATAATATTATAGAATATATAAATGATTTAATAATCATAACTTTATTAAAGAATATAATATAATAAAATGATTGGAGAAATACTAAAATAATAATTTTTTTAAGTACAATTTTTTTAAGGATATTTTGTAGCTACAGTGTAAGTTTTTTATTTTTATGAGTATTTATTCTACTTTTTAGAAAAAAAGAATATTTTTTTTTGAAGTTTAATGAAATTTATCTTTTTGGATAGAATTTCAATGGTTTATTTTAAAATTTAAGGGGTTAGAATTAAAGAAATTTATCTTTTTGGATATGAAATTTATCTTTTTGTTAGAATTTAAGGATTTACTTAACTGAATTAGGGTCATTTTAAGAGTATTCAACACGTGATAAGTGAAATGTCATTTATAATATCTTCCATCTTTCATACTCCAACTATATTAGAGTCATATATTTATAATATTGACGAAAATTAATTTTTTATTTTGTTTAAAATATTTATCGAAAGAAATATTGTAATTTCAAAAAAATATTATTAATAGTTAATATTCAATCAAATTAATTTTTATTTAATCTCTAAATTTCTAAGTTAAAAATTAAATAACTCATTTAATGAAAAATTTATTAACTTCTTTTTTTTAGCTTATCATCACCGATATAGTCAACCTTCATTTATCTTTCAATTTATATAACACGCTCAAATCATAATATTTCTCTTCATTTAAAAAAAAAAATTCATACTATCAAAATACATACCTATCATATTTAAGAAAATATAATAGGTATGTATAATAGTATTATTATTTTATAACCATAGAATAAATTTTTTTTTCTTTCAATTTTCTATAATTTCTATTTCAATGATAGTATTGATATTTTTTTTATATATAATTTTCTATGTTACACATACGATTTTGAATTTTTGTTAAAGATTCATATATTTTGCATGTGACATACAATTTAAAATATTTCTTAAAGATTTATATATTTTATAGATTTTAAAATTGAAATGAAGATAGTTGTTATGGCCAGAGTAATTGACTATGATTTTAATTTTTTTTATCAACAATTTATAATTCCATGAAATGTCACGATTATCTCTTGATTTAGAGAGAAATTTCACCATTTAATTTTACTCTCTCTCCATATTATAAGAAAACATTTTTACAATCAGCATTGTTTAAAATGAATAACTTATTATATGTACTTAAATTATTATTTTATATTTTATTTGAGTGATAATATATTAAATTTTTTTATAATTAATATATTTAATTTTTATTTTACAAACACTTAAATTTAAAATAAAAAATAAATATAAAAACATTTTATGATTACTGACTGCACGACGCGCTGGTCACACTCTGATATCTAAAACAATTGACACTGGAATTGCAAATTCAAAATAAAATCATTGTAAAATTCAAAAGAAAACATATATAAGAAGTTTCAAAGGGACGAAGAGTCATCCAACATGCTTGCAGTATATAGTGTAGTTATTCAATTTTTTTCTTTCTAATTTCTACGAATAAACAGTTGATTTGATTATTACTTTTTAGTTTTTTTCTTCTTTACTTCTTTTGCATTTACTTTTCCATTGTTTTAGATTTGAAACTCACTTTAACTATGAGTTGAATAAGAATTTGATCTAATAAACCTAACAATTAAAAACTTAAAAATTTAATTCATTATCATTCACTGAGTGATCAAAGTAATTGCCAACAAAGTTATGTGTATACTAATTCAAAATCTTTCATAGGGTTAAAGTTAGTCATGGTACAAGTTTGTTAAAAAGTTGAACCGAACCGAATCAACCATTATGGAAGGTCATCTGAATCGTATCGAACCGTTTTAATTTTTTAAAAATTGAACTGAATCAAAAATTTTGGTTTTGGTATAGCGGTTCGAAATTCTAAATCGTACCAAATTATTAGAAGATGATTTTTCTAAACCGAACCATTTGTTAAATAACCGAACTGTTAAACTTGATTTTAAATTTTTTTTAATAAAAACTATTTCAATTTATTTTTAGCATTTTTTTAAAACATTTTTAATATATCATTTTACATAATTTTTTAACTTAAAATTTTTCTTTTATCTACATTCCCAATCAAAATCACAAAATAATTTATAACACAAAGTGCTTATAAAACTAAGTAGTTAAAAATGTTATATAAGCTATATTTATAGCAAAAAATAAAAACATTAAATGACTTTTTGATCGTACCTGATCAGAAGGTCCGTCAAGGCCCAAGCTGCTGCTACGGTTGAAAGAGATGGGGGGTGCCTGCAAGATACTCTGATGCCAAAGTAAGTGAGGGCGAAAGGAGAGAGCAAGTAAGTGAAGAGAATAGAAGAGAATAAAATACCTGACCCTCTCGAATGAGAGGGTATTTATAACCCCTAGCGCTGGGCCAAGGTCCAGTTAGTGGGTAGTTTAACGAAGCCCACTAAGGGACTGTCAGGGTTTGCGTGAGCAAACAGTCCAACACGTGGCCTCCTCCCTGGTCTGCTGCTCCGTGATATGCGGGGCGGTTGACCCGTTATTCTCAGAGGACAGGGTGACGGTTGAGTAACCGTTGGCCACATGGCCCTAACACGCACGTGAGGACATCCCTAGCGGTTATGGGCAGATGGGCCTTCGAATCCTTACGCCCATTGGATCGGGCCTCTAACGGTGGGCCAAATATTGGGCCAGCCCAGAACAAGAGCCCCTAAGTTATCGTTCTCGAAGAGGGTGATGACTTTGAGTCGGGGAGTCGTCCGTCGGGGACCCTGCTGGTGTGGCTCTTCCCGTCGGGGAGAGCAGTTTTTCCATAGCGTGAGACATGATCGAGTTAGACTGTTTGGACAGATAACCACGGGCACGAGTTCGCCTTCGCTCCCCCGAGCATAACGAGAGTTAGGGATCTGGTCGTGAACGAGCTGTATGGCTTTATACGTCATCTTAGGGGTGACACGTGTTAACCCTCAGGCCATGCGTCCCGCTTGGGGAGGCGTGTGGAGATCCATAGGGTGTGACCCTTCGCATGCCCAGGGAGGTTTGGCTATAAAAAGACTGTTAGGGCTTCATTTGACTTATTCTTCATTTAGTCCGTCAATTTGGATCTTAGAAATCTCCGCACGAAGCTCCAAGAATCTCCAACGCGTTCTTAAAAAGATGTCCACCAATCCCAACAATACAGGTAAGCATCCTTTAACTTCTACGTGTTTTTTCCAAATTCGGGTTTTGGGATAAACTTGTCGCGAAGATTTATGATTCTCGCGAGGACGATCGTGAATATCTCGAGGAGGTATGTGAGTTCCGTGGGGACAACCATGAATCTCTCGTAGGGATATATGAGTGACGCAGGGACAACCATGAATCTCTCGAGGGGATGTATGAATCTCTCAGGGATAGTCATAAGTATCTCGAGGAGATACATGAGTATCGTGGGCATTATTATGAATGTTGCGGAGAGGTATATGAATATCGCGGGGATTTCGTTCCGTCTGTCTGGTCGACTCCAGGGGTTAAAGGGTCGAGTCGCGGGCTATCCCACGAGGCGTTTGCTACACCAAGCATCTCGCCCTTTCACTTGACTTGCGGTGGAAGGGTGGATTTGATAATGTCAAATTCACTTTTCTTTCTCTGCTTTTCAGGTATCGGGGTCCAGCCAATCGAGGATCCACACGGAGAAGGTACGAACATTCGTCGGCGAATTCGTATTGCTGCAGATTTCTCGTGGGTCGTGCTTGAATCGTGGGACTTTTGATCTGATTTTGCTGTCGACCCCTGATAAGTGTCAAACTTTAATTATTTTGTATATATGTTTAGTGGCACTTATCGGTTCTTTTGTTGATATTCTTCGAATAAATCCCTCGCTTTTGGTATAAATGTGTACATAATAGAATAATTGAGTTTTTGTGTAAATATTGTATCATTTGATAGTTTTTTTAATCTATTTTATAAGTATTCATTCATAATTGGATCATTGAGTAATAAAGTGTCGAAGATACGGCTTCAAACGCGCGATTTGAGCAACTCATCAACGAATAAGGCTCAAAATCAAAGAATAAAAATCATTAATTTGATTGATATTTTGTCATGGTTAGATAGGAAATTTAATAATCTTTCCAACGCTTCAAACCGGGCGCAATTCCGAGTTACGGTTCTCAAGATATGGCAAAAACAAGATGCTGATTTTTTTTCAAGACAGTGCAGACCGCGCTTAGCGCGAAAATACCAGGCTTAGCGTGCCCTGCGATTTCAAAAATCTTTAAAAGGGGCTAAAAACACATTTTTAGGTTATGGGTTGGGTATTTTTGAGTCCCAACACCATCAACATCATTTTTTTGGTCTAGAGAGCTTAGAAAACAACACTGGAGCTTGCATTTGGATGATCCGGAGTCGAATCTCTCGTCGATTGGTGTTGACAAACCAAGAAATGTTTGGTTCCTCTTCTTCTCTTATCTTTGTAATATCTTTTGTTGGGTTTTGTATGTATATCTACTCATAACTCATGTATATTTGTCGCCCTTGACGTTGTATAAAGTTTGCATTACGAATTTGTGTTGGTGATTGTCTTAGGTTTTTACTCTATGTTAGGGATTTGAGCTTTACTAGAGATAAATTGCCTAGATTCTTTCCTAGGATGATTATCTGTTAGTTTCTGAATGCTAGAAATGGGTTTAGAGCTGACATTCACTATAGAGTATCTAATCTTAATGCCTCTGCGTTGGTGAAGTAAGCTAGAGATGGGTATGGAGGTGACGCAGTTGACTTTTGTGTTGTTGAGATAGGCCATAAATGGATATTGAGATAATTCAGGAGGATTCTCAATTTGGGTTAGAAATAGCTTAGGTTGTGAGAGGTATGCGATGACACGGACGAGTATCGTAGGACGAGTATAACTGGGTGGTAGATTTAAGTCTGTGACAGGTAGTTTACATTCGTTCCGGATAAGCTGTCTATCCTTTATACTTTTTGTTCATTTACTTTTCGTCTTTTATTTTCATTTCTTTTAATCTCAAACTCATTAACGGTAGAATTGTCGAACGACGAATCAATAACCAATCTCTGTGGACACGATATGATATAACCTAACCGATATATATCACCCGATAAAGATAATACTTTACTCTTTGCTTGTTGCTATACCGCCGCAACAACCACTCTTCGGCTTTCAATGTTATTGAGGATCTAGACGAAGGTATGGAACGTTCATGGGCACTCCAGATCCCTGGCGAGGCTAGAAGGATATGCTCCTCTTACGCGTCGATGCGGTTTCCCATGTATGAGTTTTCCTTCCAGGAAGCGGGGATGCATATGCCTATTACGAGTTTCCATTCCGGGGTATTCACATGGCTGGACTTGGCCCCCTCGCAGCTTCATCCAAATGCCTGGATTTCATGAGGGTTTTTAAACTTGTTTGCCGATATCTTGATATTGGGGCCACTTTGCCCCTCTTCTTCCGGATATTCCATCCTCAGCGGCAGATGATCGACGATAAGTAGCCTGGGTGTCGCTGAAATAGTCCGGGAAGCTATTTCGGCTGTACCCGGAGTGTGTTTGAGACTTCAAGAAGCGTTTCTACGTGGTGAAGCCTCTTACTAGGGAGGCTGAGGATACACTCTTCATCAGGTCTGTGGAGGTCGATGAGCAGGGCAAAGAGGGAGAAAGGCTGAAGGCGTGGTTCCCGTTGGAGTGGGATAGAAAACATTACAACCGGGGAGCTGACTTCTATTCCGTAAAGCATGAGAAATTGGACATGCAGGATCATCTCTCGTACGAGAAGCTGGAGAATTATGTTAAAGTGTTTCGCTCGACCATCTGCGTGGATCGAGAGGGAAATGTCCTCCTGGATGATCACGGGGAAATTGAAATTGCCCGTCAGTATATTAATACCAAGGCGCTGCTCGATTGTCCATCGGATGTGGATGCGATGGAACTCCAAGGTAATTTCCTCGGGGACCATTGGCGGTCTCCTTTTATTTTGATTGTGCATCCGTTCTAACTTGATTTATTTTTGTTTGCAGCTCGAATGGCGGCTATGGAGGAGCGCATGCTGAAGTTGAGGCAAAAAGTTAATCGTGGTCTAGCCAAAGATCGCGTTGTTGAACTAAAGGAGCAAGCGAGGAAAGGCGGCCAAGCGACCGGATCAACTCCTTCCCCCGTGTCCTCTCCCAAGAATCCCTAAAGAGGAGAAGGGGGAGCATCTAGAGCAGGGTGTCCCGGGGATGTCGACTGTTGTCGGGGAGATCTGCGTGCTTCCCCCGTGCTATGGAAACCGACAAATTTTTGACGATGTGAACTCCCTGGGGGTGCCGGAACCTGAAAGGGAGACCATTCTTTCATGAGACAAGAAGACTTGAAATCAAGACCTCAACGCCGATGTGGCTGCTGTCATAAGGGTGCTCGAGACTATGCTGACGTTGAACGATGATGTCGCCTCCTCCAAAGCTACCCTCGACGAGGCTCGTGCTCGGATGTATGAATTGGAGACCCAAAACGCGGAATATTACAATGAGCTTATAAAGCTTCGGGTGTAACATGATAGGCATGTGCAACTAGCCAAGGAGCTGAACGAGTTCAGTTTGCAGGTGGACCCTTTGACCGTAGAGAACAAGCAGTTAGCTGCCCATGTGAAAGAACTCGAGGAGTAGGTGGCCCCAATTGAGGATGAATCTGTCGACGAGTAGGCTCTCTCTTTGAGGACGGATCTGATCGACAGGATTCGGGTGCTCGAAGATGATACCGTGGAGGCTCTCTCTTTTGGGTTTGACCAAGCTGTTCTCCAAATGCAGGTAGTCAACCCCGGGGTCGACCTTGTAATCGTTGAGATTGGTCATTTCCACTGAGTGGTCGATGGGCAGATCAAGCCTTTGCCCAACATCTAAAAGGTTGTCATTGTAAAACTAGTTGGACCTGCGCGTCCTTGTTTTTTCTGACCTGCGTGCCATTTTATCAGATTTGGAATATATTGGGCCAAGTCCCTACACATTTAGATTTGGGCATGTGAGCCTGTTTTGTAATATTGTGTCGGCCTCGGTAGCCGACTTTATTAGTATTTGTTGTCATTTCATATGCTCGACCTAATTTGTTATGCTTGATTTTTATCTTGCCTGCTAGACCTTGTTATTGTACTCGACGCACATGCAGGAAGGGGTGGCCTTAGAAGGCACCAGGCGAGGCCATAGCCGCGTTTGGGACTCTGGCGTCGGGGTGTGAACTATTCGTTGCGTGTCGGACGTCCTACCGTTGGCACTTCGTCGTCCATAGGGCTTGTTTAAGCGTCCATGTCGGGTAGAGGTTCCGCTCGAGCTACAAGGGGGAATCCTCCGCGCGTTGTTTTTCGGGCACGCATTAGTCCCCTTCTGCGACCCTTGGTCGAGAGAGTCCCTGCAGGCGGAGAGGGGATTTATCGATGACTAAGTCCCGGAGGATATGACTTGGGGGACTTAGCTGTAGTATTGTTTTAGCTTCGTAGAGTTACAAGGTCGAGGGAGTGGTACTCCAGCTAGATTTTCTAAATAATATGCCCCCATGCCCGTTTTGCTACGGATGCGGTAGAGGCCCTCCCATTTGGCGGGCAACTTCCCCTCACAGGATTCCTTTTAATTCCTTCGCAGGACTAGGCTGCCGATTTCAAATTCCCGCTTGATGACTTTGGCGTCGTGGCGCAAAGTAATTTGCTGCTTCAGGTAGGCCTCTCGGAGGGCTGCCCCTGTGCTGTGCGGATTTCGTCGACCAAGTCCAGCTCCTCGCGTAGCGCTTCATCGTTTATCTCCTCGTCTAGAGAGAATTCGGTACGCCACGACGGCTCCCTGATTTCTACGGGGATGAATGCTTCTGTTCCGTACGTCAGTCGGAAAAGGTGACTCCCCGGTGGTTGAATGTGGGGTTGTGAGATAGGACCATAACACGCTGTGTAGTTCTTCGACCCATATCTTTTTGGTTTCACCTAGTCGCCGTTTGAGCCCCCACAAGAAGACCCTGTTGGTGGCTTCGGCTTGGCCGTTGGTCTATGGATGCTCGAGTGAAGTGAAGTGTTGCTTTTACCTAACCTTGCGACGGAATTTTTAAATTTTTTATCGGTAAATTGTGTCCTGTTGTCCGTCACGAGTGCTTGCGGGATGCCTAAGCGGGCGAGGGCTTCGGCCTCTATCCACTTTGTGAAGTAGTCGACGACCACAATGAGGTATTTATTTTGGTAGGAGCCTTGTGTGAATGGCCCGAGAATGTCCATTCCCCACCAACTGAAAGGCCAAGGGGAGGTGAGCGTGGTGAGCTCGTGGGATGGAGCGACGTGCATGTCCGCGTGGCACTGACACTTGTCGCACTTCTTTATGTGTTCCTTTGTGTCTTGTTGTATAGTGGGCTAATAATATCTTGTCTGTAATTCCTTTTGGGCAAGAGATCGTCCACCCAAATGATGAGCATTGATGCCCTCGTGTATCTCGTGCAACACGCCAGATACTTTGGACTCCTCGATTCATTTTAGGAGAGGGATGGAGAATCCTCATCGATACAAGCATTTTTTGAGGACGACGTAGGAGCATGCCCGACGTTTGGTAGCGGTGGCTTCCTTCTTATCCGCGGGCAGTTCTCCCTTGGTTAATTAGTTGAATACTGGGGTCATCCAACAGTCTGCGTACCTGATGGCGTGTATGTCCAGCAATGTAGGGGACCTCTCAATGCTCGTCCTGGAAAGGGATTCTTAGATTACGAATTTGTTCTCACCCTTCTTTTTGGTGCTTGCAAGTTTTGACAAGATATTGGCTCGAGTATTTTGCTCTCGAGGAACGTGCTTGATTTTTGCTTGTTCAAATTTTTTCATTTTTTCCTTTACGAGGATCTAAGCGCACGAGAGATCCAAGGGCGGCGTTGTTGCACCTTCTGGCTGCTTTAATGTCCCCGTAGATGGTGGCCACGCGTCATCTCTTGGTGTAGAATTTCATTTTGAGGTGGACGGTCGAGGGGATGGCGATGAGCTCGGCCAGAGTGGTCCTCCCAAGAATCGCGTTGTATAGTGAGTGACAACCTACCACCAAGAAGTGCACCTTGACCTGTCGAGATGCGACGTCCTCGCCGAAGGTGACGAAGAGCTCGACGTAGCCCCACGGCCGAGAGGTTGAACCGTTGAATCCCTGCAGGTCGGATCCTACATATGGTAACAGGTGGGATTCGTCGAGTTAGAGGGTGCGGAAGAGGTGAGTGTACATCACGTCCACCGAGCTTCCCTCATCGACCAGGATCTGATGCACCTTAAAATTCGCTATCCTTGCTTTGATGAGGAGGGGAATGTGGGAGTTCGGAGCGCCACCAGGAAGCTCCTCGAGATAAAAGGTGATTGACTCGGATCTTCCACGGAACTGCTCGAGGGAGACCTCGTTGACGGGGGATTTTTCTATCAACTCGTCGAACTTCCTTTTAGCAAAGTTGATTGATAGTTGGCTGTCTCCCCCACCAGATATGACCATGCCCGCGGGGAACCTCTCCCACCTGATGTGGGTGAACAGGGGAAGGTCCTCGTCCATGGTTTCTGGGACTTTGAAGTCCTCGGGTCAGGTTACCGAGTAGGAAATCTGGAAGGGGCTTACATCCCCTTATGGCCTGGTCTCGTTGTCGACCTCTTTGACTTCCCTGGTTTCTCGAGACGTCTCGAATCTCTTGTACTGGCCGAGTCTTTTGCCCTTGATTAGTGTTTCAATCGCGTCTTTGAGATGGACGCAATCCTCGGCCAGATGGCCGTGGCTCCGATGGTACTAACAGTGTTTTGTCCTGTCCACCTCTAGTTTGGGGGGTGTAGGCTTTGGGCGTCTGACCCTGCCGTCCTTGAATTTAGTGGGGTGTACTCTGTAAAGCTCCTGGAAGGGCCGCGTTGTTTGCGGGCCTCCCGAGGCTTCTCCTCCCTCTGATTTTCATCGGAGCATCGGGAGGATCTGACTTCTTGTCGTCGGGCGTCGAGGTGTTGAGCGGAACCGGTTGATCTGCGATTCCTCGACTCTCGGGCGTAATTTGCATCCTCTTTCTCTTTGTACGTGATGTACGCTCGGGCTTTATTGAGGAGGGCGTCGAAGGTAGCGGGGGGATCAATACCGACCGCTTTTCTAAAGTCTGTGCCGGGGAAGAGTCCCCTCTCGAGCAAATACCTCTTCATGTGATCATCACAGGGGACCTGGATGGCCTCCCTGTTGAAGCGGTCAATGTACTCTCTGAGAGTCTCGTCGCTTCTCTGGATAATGGCCTCTAGAGAGGCTTTCGTCTTCAGGTGCTTGTGGTAGGCAGTGAAGGTGCTGATGAACTGAGTCTTCAGGTCCCTCTAGGAGTGTATAGACCCGGGGGGCAAGTCTTTGTACCAGTCCATGACTGTCTTCCTCAGCGTGGTGGGGAACAACCTACACTTGATCGGTTCTCCAATTTTGAGGTAATGAAGCATTACTTCAAACCCGTCGACGTGGTCGATGGGGTCGTCCACTCCATCGTAGCTGGTGAGTTGGGGAGGTTTCTCCATGCCCCTGGGGATGGGGACCTCCATGATGCTGGTGGATAAGGGACCGCAAGGGTCTTCTTCATTGCTTCGCTCGGGGGAGCGGGATGGGGAACGACTGTGGCAATGATATTTCCTGGAGGGTTCCCTCCACGATTCTTCCTCAATTCTTCCACTCCGCGCTCTCTACGGGAAGGGGAATGAGCTCTCTTCTTGATGGGCTGTTCAATAGGATTTCGCTCGGGGACGGGCCCTCGACCTTTCGATCGATGGGTCGGGCTAGGGGTGTCCCCCCTCTTGGTCCTATGCGGGGGAGTCCGGGAGCGATGTCTTCTTGGGGAGGGAGACCAGGAGTCTGGCCTTCGGTGTCTCCTTGGCAAACGACGGGAGATTTCTAGCATGTTGAGACGCTCCCCTTGGGTGAACAACATGAGGTTCGTCTGGTTGATGGCCGCGAAGAGGGCGGCGACGGTAGGGTCCGCATTGGCGGGCAATTGAATTTCTTGAAAAACAGCGGGGTCGGGGACGTGTTGATGATGTGTGTCGCCCCTGTGTGCGTCGCCCCTGTGAGACCCTGTCAAGGAAGAAGTTTTGCGCCCGTCCCTAGGGTCAGACTCGGGGATGTTGTTGTTGTTGACGTTGGTCAGATCGGTGAAGAGAGTGTTCTTGTTAGCGTTACCAGCTGGGTCGGCCATGATGACAGAGAAGAGTTTTTTGGTCCTTGGAATGAAAAAGACGGGAAAATAGGGATTCCCACAGACGGCGCCACTGATCTTACATGATCAGAAGGTTCGTTAAGGCCCAAGTTGCTGCTACGGTTGAAAGAGATTTGAGGGGGGGGGGGTACCTGCAAGATACTTTGATGCCAAAGTAAGTGAGGGCAAAAGGAGAGATCAAGTAAGTGAAGAGAATAGAATATCTGAACCTCTCGAATGAGAGGATATTTATGGGTTAAGGTCCAGTTAGTGGGTAGTTTAACGAAGCCCACTAAGGGACTGCCAGGGTTTGCGTGAGCAAGGAGTCCAGCACGTGGCCTCCTCCCTGGTCTGCTGCTCCGTGATATGCGAGGCGGTTGACCCGTTATTCTCGGAGGACAGAGTAACAGTTGAATAATCGTTGACCACGTGGTCCTAACACGCACGTGGGAACTTCCTGCTGTTATGAACAAATGGGCTTTCAAATCTTTATGTCTATTGAATTGAGCCTCTAACGATAGACCAGATGCTGGACCAGACCAAAACACTTTTATATATATTATAAATAAGTTTGTATAAGTCATTTATCTTAATTGCTTGTAAACAGAGTTAAAGTGAGAAAGATGATTTATAATTTTTATTCATTTTTATTCTGCAACCTCATATGGGTGAAACTAATATGTATTTAAAAAAATTAGGATTAAGAGACATACTAGCATGGATTCATCATATGTTTTGAATCCACCGTTACAATTACACAATTGTTAGAATTACACTATTATTTGTTTCAATGCAAAACAAAAGATTGGTGGTATGCTAGTATTTTATTTAGTCTTACATAAATAAACCAAGTAGTGTTATCAATATTGAAAATACAAATATTGAATACAAGAATATTGAACTAAACTGAAATAAAAGTAATGAAGTTATAATTATCAGACTCAACATTTCTTCAACATATAGTTTTTTTTTTAATGGAAAAAATTAACTTTTATTTTATTTTAGGGAAAAATTGACATTTTTATTTTTGACAAAATTGATTGTTTTTTTGGGAAATAATTGAATTTTAATTTTCGAAAGAAACTGACTTTTTTTTTGGGTTAACCTGACTTTTTTATTTTAAAAAAGATTGATTTTTTTTTAATTTTGGAAATTTTTTTTTTTTTTAATTTTTGAAAAAAACTGACTTTTTTATTTTTTTTTTGAAAAAACTCAACCTTTTTAACTTTTGAAAAAATCTGAACTTTTTTTATTTTCAGGAAAAATTAATTTTTTTAATTCATAACTACTTTGATATTGGGTAATTATTTAACAGTTCAGTTCTAGAACTATTACTAAAATATAAGTTCAATTCATTGATCATCAATAATGGTTCAATTATTTTAACTTTAATTCTGTTCGGTTCGACGATTTAATACGAATTTATGATTTTTTTAAACAATCTTAAATAGGGTATATACTATTTTATTTTTAAGAAAGCGCAGAGATTTTTCTAATTTTGTTGGGGTGCCTAATGTATTATTGACATAAAATTAAAAAATTTCCAAATAGTAGGTGGTTTGTTTTATTTCTTGGTTGCTTCTACAACACAAAAACGTCATATAATTTTGGCGTAAAGAAACTTCAATCATATTGTAATGGAGCTCATAAAGAAGAAAGTAGGTTGGCCAATTTCCAAAAATAAATGAAACTGATTTAGTTTTAAGCAGCAATTTTATTCTATTTTTTCTCCATCATTGAATAAAAATCCTAACTTTTAAATAGAAAATAAAGAAAACTCAATGCAATACGAAATATATTGTCAAATTTTATTAATATATGAGCAATAGCGATGGAATCTGTTGATTCACATAATAAGATCCACAAAGTATGCCGCGTCATAACCTTTACCCGCCTTTGAAGAACATCCCGGCACATTTTGAAACTGATTCGCCGGCAATTTCTTCGACAAAGCTCCGACGAAGAACTCAAGCATGCTAGAACGTGAATCAACTTCCATCCCGGTGACAGGGAGCCAGACGAAAAGCATCTTGGCCTGGATCCCCGACACGCCGGAAACGGAACCGTAAGTGAGGGTTCCGGTGATGAGGGTATTGTAGTAGACAATTTGATCGGAGAAGTGGACGTAACAGGGGGATTCGAGATGGAGGGTGAAGGAACCAGATGGGGTGATGGTGTATGAGGCGATGTTGTTGGGAAGGATGCCCTTTGGGAAACCGTAATCAGGGAGAAGGTCGTGGATGTCTGTGGGAGTGGACATGGTGGTAGCTGTTGTTTGGAATATGAATATGAATGATGAGAAGAAACATAGGATGATGTTGAACATGTTTTTTGTGGACATTGTCTTGGAGGATGAGTTGACTGTCGTGATGAATGATGATAATTGTTACTATGAATTTCGTTGGATTTGGGGTTTATAGAGATATAGGGGTAGAAAGGGAATTCTGTTTTCACACAAAAACTATTATATATTTATTTATTTATTTTTTGAAAAACGCAAAACTATTATTTATTTGTTTTGGATGGAAAGTAGTTTTGGCTAAAGATAGGATTATCATTCCCTTGGCTAAAGATAGGACGATGATTCCCTGCGATCGCAATTTCACACCTTCATGCATTCGAACAATAAAAATCGTTAGATCTTCATTATATGATTACGATTAAAAGTTAATTTCTTATATTATTATAAAATAAAAATAAAATAGGTTTTCTTTGAAGTGACAGATCACGATCAAACGATTACCGATATTTGGCGTGAATGTGTGATGATATTAATTGCAGTGAATTTAGATTCTTAAAAATATACTATTATTATGACATGGAACATGAAATTGATGATAGATTAATAAAGGTAGAAGCTTTCTAATTATGGTGGTGAATGTGTCATGTGGCTAGAAAAGACATGTAATTGATAAGGGGTGTTTGTTTTGAGTTTAAGAATTATTTCAGAATAATATTTAAAAAATAGTTATATCCATGTTTATTATGAGTTTGAAGAAAATTTATTTTTATGAAGAAATGTTTTAAAGAATGAAATAATTTATATAATTTTAAAAAGGTTGATCCAAATTATTGAAATAATATAACAAGTATGAGTAAGTGAGAAAATAATTTTATATTAAATAAGAATGTAGAGACTTAAACATTTATAAATGGGATAACTCACTCACTTATCATTTTAAAATTTTAAATGGACAAATATTGTGTTACAATAGTGTTTGTTCATCAATTTTATATCAAAGTTCTTACTATCAACTCTCTCTAACACAAACCACTTAGAGACCCTAATTTATTTTAACAATATGGTCTATAATAAAATAAAGTGTAAAATATTTAAAAAATATATTATTTTAATTGTAAATATCATAAAAATAAAGAAGAAAAAATTATTTAAAAATTATTTCAATGAATGCAACAATAATTTCGCATATTTTCGGTCAGTAAAATTTCTCTAGTTTTTAAAAAATTGCTGCTAACCCATGCAACCATATGAAGACAACGTACATGACAAACTTTAACAACCGTATATGACAAACTTTAATATTGTCATATATAACAAAATATAAAATACTTCTGATCTCCTATGTTAATCTCAGAATTTATTTTGGTCTTTTAACATAAAAAAAATCACAATTTTTTAACTCTTTAAAATATATCATATAAGTTCTTTTTTAATTAGCGACAAAAAAATATATTTAAAATCGATCATTGAATTTATCACTATACGAAAAAGACTAACATAATATATTTTAACTAATTAAAAGATCGATATAAATACTTTTTATTTTAAGGGATTAAAATTAATTTCAGGCCGAGACAAACAAAATATTAAATCAATAAATGAAAAAAATTATAAAATCTTATAAATAAAATAATTTTAGTTTAATAATGTATTATCTATTTAATGTAATAGCTTACTTTAAAATAACGATGAAATATATCTTTAATATATTAAAACACAATACACGTTTAGGTGCCAAGTTTAATATAAAGTCTTATCTAACACGTGTGACGTAAAAATACTAGTTATTATAGAATAAAATAAAATAAAATATGCCAAACCCTCAACATTTACTTCTTCAACATCAACATCCTCAAAAATAACATCTTCAATATTAACTTCTTCAACTTTGTGTTCAACATAAACGTCAACAACTTTAAACCCTCTAACATCTTGCACGAACTTTAACACATCTTGATCATTATTCAAAGGCCTAAGTCCAAGAGAAAATGAGAATTTAGGGTCCCGATACCATAAACACCGTATATTGCAATACCCATCACCTTTAATCAAACCTTCAATATCCATGTAGGACATTAGGTCCACATCCCAATCCCAATTCATTTCTGAAGTAGTCCCCCCAACATACGACTTCTCTGGATGATAAATCAAATGGCCCCTATGGTGTACTCTAACTCTAACCAATTGATCCTCAGCTGGCCTATACAAACAAAACAAACATAATCAATGCCAAACCCTAAACAGTGCTAACAATGGGGGTTTTCAACTCTTATCAAAAAACATGAATTGGGGTTTTTCAACCAAACCGAAATTAAAACCTAGCAAATACCTGCAAACAAAAGAAGGTTTAGACATGTCAGGCTGTGTTGTACGATTGCGTTGAAGAAGATGAAAACGGGCACCAAGCGTGACGGCGTGACGAAGACGTGAAAGTGAAGGACACGAAGACGACGACAAAGCACCAAGTGTCAGTTGTTTTCAGAAGGGAGCTTGTTGATTTGAGATGAAGAAGACGACGTCACTTGTTTTCGGAAGCGAGATTGTGGATTTTAGATGAAGAAGACGGTGTCACTTGTTTTTCTGAAGCTGCCATGAGAAATTGTTCAATGAAGAAATTGTTCAATGAGAAATTACATTCAATTGTTTAATCAAACAAGCTGCCATGGAAATGACGTGGAAATTAAATTGTCAACATGGACCTGCCATGTCATCAGCCAACCTGCCATGTCATAAAAAATGGGAGTCAAATTGGTAAGAGGACCAAAAGTAAAGAACAAAACTAAAAAAGGGACTAAAACTCAGGATTTTAAAATGAGGGGACCAAAAGTTAAAAACAGGGAAAATAGGGGGACCAAAAATGTAATTAAGCCAATACATAAAAAAGTATCTGGGCCCTCAACTATATGAGTTCCTGTGATGTGGGGCTGGTTGCACAGGCACAGGGTCAGACTTGAATTTTAATGATTTTATTCTCATGTAAGAATGCGTGAATGTTCATTTCTATGAAATTTTCTTTGATTTTTCATAAAAAAAATATAACTTTTAGTTTTTCTAAGAGTATTAAATAATATGTCAAACACATTTTCTTAAAAATACTCAGAATCAAATTTTTTAATTTTTATTCTTGAGTAACTTATTTATAGGAATCAATTTTGAATCCTTGAACCAAACGTCCCTTAAGGTTAACATTCTAACATTCAATTAAGTGATGTTAGAAAGGCGTAATTTGCTATAATGAATGAATCATTCATTGGTGTGTCATGTGATTGAATTTATATATTAAAATTGTTTAAAACTTATCTTAGCAAAGACTCGGGCAAACAAGTGTAGTTAGGAAGGAGCAGTGTTCAAGTGTTTCATATACTCTTCAAATTTATCGAGCGGCAACTTGAACTTCAATCGACTAAAGAAACACTCATAGAAAGGGATACAACATCCATTAAAATAACTGCAAAACCTCTTGCCGACATCAACATGTGAGACTGACCAGTCGGAAGAAGGGTTCACTTTTATTTGAGCCTCTTCCACCTTCTTGGTGTAACACCATGACTTCCCCATAGCATGTTTATATAATTATCAGAGTAATTTAAAATTCAAACAACACAAATCAGGATGTCACATGTTTCCAAAAGCCACAACGACTCATTAATTTGATACATAACACATAATTAAAATAAACATAATCTTGTCTGAATCAATTTTTTTATTGAAATAGAGGAATTATTTCAAATCCAACAAAACAACTTCAAATAATTATTCCGGAGTTTAAAATCTCTTATTGGAATCAACAACAAAAACTAAAACCATTTCAAACATTTCAAACGTTTATCCCCAACCCGAGTGTTACATATCAGAGCATAACGTCGACTCGAACTAAAAGAGGAGTAACCTCTTCGACTCCTGCTACTAGAGCTACTCCTGAATATCTGCACGTTACCCATGTAAAGGCAACATAACAATAGAAGGGGTGAGATATCACAACAATATAAAGAACAGTATAATAAAAAACATACGAAATTATCATGCATAATTATAAGTGTCCAAACATTTCATTACCTCAACACAATTATCATAATACCAACAATACAACAATACCATGCAACAATCACATTATAACACTGGAATTCTTCCAATCATGTTATAACACATACAATTAATGCAATACAACACGACTCTATGCATGTGGTACCAATCGTGAAATAAATTCACCATACTGTTCCATTCCAACTCGGACACAGTATCAACATCCGTTCCATTCCAACTCGGGCACGGATACGCCTCACCGCCCATTCCAACTCAGAAACGGTTATTGGCCAACTAACTAATTCCCAACAATGGGAATCAGCTACAACAACAATGATATGTATGAACATCTTTAAAACATGCATTATCAACACCGAATATGATAACAACTTCTATCATATACAACATATACAAGCAATTACATTCACAACTCATCATGCTATCACAACATGCACCATTCAACAACATCATGTATTCATAACCACAACACAACTACCACATTGTCACATATATACCAAGGTATGCAAACAATGAATACATGAGATCAATTCATAAAATCAACGCCAAGAAGTATTGATTTAAACATAACCAACACTTTATTGTTTCCAGCCACCTGCTGCAAACCAATAACAACCATACAACGCAATACAACATTGGTTTCTACGACGTCACAACATCAATATAAGGCACTAAAAGAAATACAAATCCCAAAATATTTGAGTCACTGGTTTTAAAAAAATATTTAAAAGATAGATCACATTTTTATCTTTCCAGTGGTCCGAACGGTGTCCACCAGAGCACAGAGTTATGATTTTTACAAGTTTTGAGAAAATACTGTCAGCTTCAGGTTTCCACACCAAATTATCATACACAACAATCAATTTTCAAATCAACACATCCACACAAAACAATCATACAATCAAACCCCACATACCTATGATTATACTGTCCATTAGAGACTTGGAACCACACCCTTACCTTGGGATTCAAGGTTCCCAAGCTTAATCTTCTTCTCCTCTTCTACCATGGAAGTCTTCCTCAAGCCCTAACTTTCCTTCCTTCCTCTTGTTCTCTATTTCTCTCAATTTTCACGATCGTAACAATGAGAACACAAATCCCAATTTTCCTCTTAAGTCTCTTTTGCCCTTAGGACCCTTAATATGGTTATTCTCATCATAACCTCACTTATGCCATTCAACTTTACCATAATGTCCTTCATTATTTCTCTACTCATACTATCAAATTTTAATTACTAAAATAATTATGAATAATTATTCTTAAATCCAAATAATCACAACTAAATTATTCAAATAAAATAATCACTAACTAATATTACTAATTAGTTACTCACAACACTCTTCATCTCTACACTATTGCTCACACACCTCCAACACCTTAAATATCTATATTCCCACTTTTTCCTTCATGAAATAATTATTTAACTATTATAAAATAATACTAATCCTATTATTCTACTAGTAATTTATTTAATTATTATTCTATGACATAATGTAATATTATAATTCAAATAATACTAGTAAAATATATATCCATTCACACTCTCTAGTTTCTACACATTAAGCCATACACCCTTATCACCTTAACTTCTATAATTTTCAACACATCTAACTCTCAAATTTGTGTCATAACGCACCATAAAATTCACCAACACTTTCAAATACATAACAACATCTAATTATTCTAAATAAAATAATCCAACGAAATCGGGGTGTTACACTTGGCACCATCAAAGAAAGAATTTGTCTCCACTAACTCAGGATCCTTCCAGTGGTACATCCCAACATCTAACGTCAATACTAAATATGCACCCCTGTTTAACCATTTCTTCCATTTTGTCATGTAAAAGGTAATATTGGTTAGAAACTGCATTATTGCTCCTAAAAACAAGATGATGTCTAAGTTCTATGCCACTAGGATCTTGACCATGCGCCGTCCTACAAGTATTGATAAAGAAGAGAGTGTGTCGCTCATCTCTAGCCATTGAATTAGGAGACAAAACGAGCAACCACTTCTTTAAATTTAGATTACTTGTGTTTCTGACGATACTTTATATATATATATATATATATATATATATATATATATATATATATATATATATATATATATATATATATATATATAGTCATGCTTTCATTTGTGCATTGTAATGCTTGTGCACCTTATCTCATACATCATATGCATGTTTACACGAAATAAGAGTTTCCACTAAATAAGAAGTTCTACCCCATTTTTTTACAACGCTTTCCCTTGAAATAGAAATTGAAACTAAAATATATCACTTTTCCTTCATCTATGAGTGATAACTCTTCATCTTCACTTTGTACATAATCTCTCTATATAATTTTTATCTCGTGCTCTTAACCTATACATCGGGAAGCACTACTATAAAATATACATTTCGTAACACTTTCTTACCACAATAATTCATCTGATCAAAATAATATATATTCATCAGACGCCTATTTATTTATTTTAAAATCACTTTTTTTACAGTTCAAATTAACAACCATGGTGAAATATGAAGAAGTGAGAGACCTCAGATACTTGCACAAAAACTTTATGTTTTTTGTTACTAAAAGGGCGTGCTCAGTTAATTTCTATTTTTGTAATAAAAATTAAACTATTTTTAACCATGGTCCATATTAACAACTGTGTTGAAATGTTTTACCTATATCAACTATCTTAATTCACTTAAGAACGGATTACGCTCCATAAGTGAAATCCTAACTTTTACGCCTTATCCCAATCTCACAAAACTCCATTATATATTTACAAAACTCCAACATAACTTTTTCAAATAGTATGAACCAAGGAAATGTGTCACGAATCTTTACAAGACATAAACAAGAAACTCCTTTTTTGTCTTCCTCTTTACATTTATGACACGTACGCGAAACATTTTACACCATTCTTCAACTTGTTGTAGTTAAAATTATTTGACTTTTAGGGTTTATTGTTTATCTTGTTGTTAAGGTACTAAATTATACACGTTGAATTTTTTCGATTGAGTTAATAAAAGATTTGCAATTTTTATCTTTGTTGTGGTTTTTGTTAGTTATATTGTTTTTTTTTTGTTAAGTTACATTATTTTAGTTAATATAAGTTAAAGGTTTTTGTTAACCCTAATGTTTTTGTTGAGCTATATATGTTGTTTTTGTTGAGTTATATATGCCCTTGTTGTGATTTTTGTTAGTTATGTTGTTGTTTGTTGAGTTATATTGTTGTTTTTTTGTTGATAGAAGTAAAAAAAAAATTAATGTTGAAGTTTTTGTTGAGTTATATATGTTATCTTTGTTGAAATAAGTATAAAACTTATGATATTGTTGGAACTTTTGTTAGTTATGTTGTTGTTTTTGTTAATCTTGATGTCACTACTAAGAAAAATCTCTTTTATCTTAGTTGAAAATAATATTTCCCCTCGATTTTATATGCGAGGTAACGAAGGACGTCGGGAAAAGTTGTTACCTTTTCCCTTGGTTATATATTCACCGAAGAAAAAATTGTTCAGTTCAAGAATTTGATCCCTTGCAACAAAAATTAACAACACATTACATAATTCGCAAGTGAACTTGCAAATTCTGCTGAAAGGTGAATTCGCAAGTGCACTTGTGAATTCTGCAGAAACAGAAACATATCAATTATTTGTACTGTTAATTCTAGATATTTAGATTTTGGGACATGACGGAAAAAACAAATAATTGTAAAACTAAATATAGATAATTTATTATATATCTATTGAAACGTATAGATTTTACAATATGTTCGACAATCCATTCAAAAAATAATTCTATTACATTCTAAAATGCACCGAAAAAATTGTCGTCGCTTAAATCTATGTTTCATACATATATAACATATTATCTATATTTAGTTTTACAATTATTTATTTTTTTCATATCCCAAAATCTAAAAATCTACAATTTACGATGTGAGTAATGAATATGTTTTTGTTTCTGCCGAATTCACAAGTGCACTTGCGAATTAACCTTAGATTCTTAAAAAAACACAGGACATAATTCGCAATTGCACTTGCAAATTCTGCTGAAAGGTGAATTCGCATGTGCACTTTTGAATTCTTTTGAAAGGTGAATTCGCAAGTGCACTTGCGAAGGGTATATTTGGGTTTTTAGTGTGAAAATTATCAATACTAGGTGTAAAGAGAAATTCCCCATCAATAATTATATATAGAAATATTGATGCACTGAGTTAGTTACAAATGATAGCTCAAAATTGACTGAGCTAGTTACACTAGTCAGCACAACTTAAACCTAACTAACTAACTCATTAAGAGAACTTAATTCTTCAAAGTGAGAGCTCTTCCTAGAGAAGACCCTCCTTTTACTCCAGAGTGGATTTGTCTCCTACTTTTAGTTGATCCATGAGTGGTAACAACCATGGTGTTGACAGAGGTTTAGATTATGCTTGACAAAAAGGTCTTGTTAATTACATTTTTCCTGAGAAATAAATTATCAAGCTCTATGTGCTTAATTTTTGCATGAAGAACAAGATTATGGGAGAGAGCAACTGTGCACAAATGGTCACTGTAGATAGGGATGACAACGAGTACCCATAAGTACGGGTAGTAGTCTTCCGCTACCCGCCCCATTTAATAAATATGATATCCGTACCCTCCCCATATCCGTGCGGGTATCCGTTTGATGGGTATCCGTGAAATTTGAGATATCTGCGGGTATTAACGGATATCCATGGATACTATTATTTAAATATATTTTAAAAATATGTATATTTAAATAATTATTTTTTAATATTTTTTAAAGTAAAAAAAAAATTTCAAAGTTAACAAATTATAAACATTAATAAAAATAAATCACTTTCATTTTATTTCTTCTTTTATCCAAATAATAATAATAATAGTAATAATAATATCGTATTTAAGAAAATAACAATAATAATTTTGATGAAACAAATTAACGTTTAAGTATTTTTTTAATTATTAACAGATATGGATATCCACGGGTACGGATACCATCAAATCCATATCTGTATCCGTAAATAATCGGGTAATTAAATATCCGTTTATTTTATCCGTGGATACCCATTAAACCATCATATCTATATCCTTGACGGGTTTTACCCGCGGGTATCCACGAGTACGGGTTTTTTTGCCATCCCTAACTGTAGAGAATTGGTGTATGAGTGAGAATTTTGAGTTCTTCAAGTAGACATTGAATCCTAAGAACCTCTACTACTATGCTGGTCAGGCTTCTGTATTCAACTTTTGCACTTGATATAGCTATTAAGGTTTGTATCTTGGACCACCGAGAGATTTAATTGAGACCAAGATAGATATGCGTGAACCTGATGTGGGCTTCTTATCATCTGATTTGACCCTCAATCAACATCAACAAAAGGAGTAATAGAAAGAGACATAACATGACTTGTCATAAGCTATATACCATGATGTAAAGTCCCTCTTAGTTATCTCAGAATTCATTTCACAACTAGCATGTGGCTTTGCAGGGGTCGAGATAGAAATTAGCAAACTTTATTTATTGAGTAGTTGATTTCTTGTACAATGATGGTAGCATATTGTAATTCCCCTACCACTGAATTGTAATAGGTTGGATCCTGCAGATAATTAGAGCCAAGCCTTATAAATTTTATATTAGAGACCGCAGGTGTGGGAATGCTCTTGGCCTCACTCATGTTAGTTTTGACCAAGAGGTCTCTAATGTATTTGGTTTGAGAGAGAAAGAGACCTCCATTAGACATATGAAATAATTTAATGCCCGAAGTAGTCAAGGTTGTCTAGTTGCTTGAGAGAGAACTAAGCATGAAGTTGAAACACTAGTTTTTAATGTGACTAGGAAAGTTTTATTTAATATTAATATCATCCACATAGACAAATATGTTAGAATATGTATAATTCAAGTTCGAACTAGTGTGTCGAACTAGTGTGTCGAAATAGTTGTAGTGTTGTGTGTGCTAATTGGATCGAATGCTTATGCGTGTTGGTCGAATAAGTAAGGTTGTCGAAGTCACTCTGAAGTATGTTGGAGTGTGTCGAATTCTTTAGGCCTTTGTATATTTTGGGCCTTAGTTTAGTTTACACTATTGGGCCTAAGAAATGTGTCTATATAAGGAGCATTTCTTTGTAAATAGAAATAACACAATCATTTACAATCAATTTTCATTTTCAGTTTTCACATTCATTTTCTTATCAATTCCCTTAATCTTCTTCTTTACAAATCTATTTTCTATCCTTCTATCTTCTGTTCCAACAAATTGGTATCAAGGAGCTCGATTGCGATTTAGAGAGAATCTAATGGCAAACAGAACAACAACGTCGACACAGATTCCAGCAAATCTACCAGTTTTCAAAGGAGAAAACTATCAACGATGAGTTGCACAAATGAAGGTTATTTTCATATTTCAAGATGTTGTTGAAATCTTGAATGATGGTGTATCAGAGCGGGAAGCAAATGCGACGGAAGCCCAGAAAGATGCGGACAAAGATCAGAGGAAGAAAGATTGTAAAGCATTATTCTTGATTCATCAGTGTGTAGATTTTGATGTATTTGAGAAGATAATCGAAGAAGAGTCAGCGAAAGAAGCTTGGGACAAGTTAAAGAGCTTGTATGGCAGAGGAGAAAAATTGAAGAAGGTGAAGTTGTAGATGGTGAGAAAGCAATACGGGATGATGCACATGAAGGATGATGAATTGATTTCTACATACTTCTCAAGGATTGTGATGCTGACAAATCAAATAAAAGCATGTGGAGAAACCATCAGTGACCTGCAGAAAATAGAAAAAGTATTGAGATCTTTAACTGCAGATTTTGACTATATTGTTGTGACAGTTGAAGAGGCAAAGACTCTATCTGAGATAAAGTTAGAAGAACTTCAAGCTTCATGGGAGGCTCATGAGATGAGATTGAAGCAAAGAAACTCAGAAAGAGAAAAGGTGGCTGAACAAGCATTGCAATCAAGATTCAGCAAGAAAGGTGAAAATCGAAGTTTCGAAAGCATCTTGCAGATGATGAGAAGTCAAGCAAGAATGCTGATTCGAGCAAAAAAGGTGTGAGCAATTAGTATTCTAGGAAGAAAGTTGACAAGAAAGATAAGAAATGCTACAATTGTAAAGGTTTTGGTCACTACGCTCGAGACTGTTGAAGAAAGAATGTAGAAAGGGCGAAAGAAAGTGATGAAGCTCAATATGCACATGCAGGAGACAGTGATTCAGATGATGTGCTGATGATGGTAAACTCTCAGTTGAACTCTGAGAAAACCAACATGTGGTATCTGGATTCAGGATGTAGCAATCATATGACTGACAATAAAAATTAGTTCACCGAGTTAGATGAGTCATTAAAAAGGGTGATAAAGTTTACTGATGGAAGACACATTAATTTTGGAGGCAAAGGAGATATTTTGATTGTAAGAAAGGATGGTGGAAAAGCTATTATCACTGAGGTATTGTATGTACCCTCTATGACAAGTAACTTGATAAGTGTAGGTCAATTACTTGCAAAAGGATTCAAGATGAAGCTTGAAAGGAATGAGATGAAAGTATATAGGGATGATGGGAGGCTAATCATAAAAGCACCATTAGCAGAAAACAAGACGTTCAAAGTCAAACTCAACACATTAGATCACAAGTGTCTTGCTTCGACTACATAAGAAGACAAGAACTGGCTATGGCACCACAGGTATGGACATCTAAACTTCAGAAGTTTATGCATGCTCAATCAGAAGAGGATGGTGGTTGTTTTTCCTTATGTGAAGGAACCAAAGCAAGTATGTGAGGAATGTTGTAAAGCTAAGAAGGCAAGGAAGGCCTTCAAACATGACTTGCCCATGAAATCCAAGCGCATGTTGGAGCTAGTTCACTTTGATGTGTGTGGACCATTTAAAGTGAAGTCAAATGGAGGCAACGGGTATTTCCTTACTTTTGTTGATGAATTCACCAGATATATATGGATTTATATCATTGAAAGGAAGAGTGAGGTATTCACACAGTTCAAGAAGTTCAAATTGCACGCTGAAAAGCAAAGTGGCTACAAAATGAAGAAGTTACGAACTGATGGTGGTGGTGAATACATGTCTGTTGAATTTTCCAAATTCTGTAATGAGGAAGATATAGAGCATGAGGTTATTGCACCCTATAAACCTCAACACAATGGCATAGCTGAAAGGAAAAACAGAAGTATGCTGAACATGTCAAGAAGCATGTTGAAAGCTAAAGATATGCCTAAGAGATTTTGGGCTGAAGCAACATCGACAACAATGTACACTCTAAACAGGTGTCCAACAAAGAAGATAGTTGAAAAAACACCTTATGAGGCTTGGACAGGATCGAAGCCAAGTGTGAGTCATTTTAGAGTTTTTGGATCAATGTGCTTCAAGCATGTACCTAAACAATTGAGAAGAAAACTGAATGATCGAAGTGAAGCTATGGTTCTTATAGGTTATCATTCCACTGGTACGTACAAGTTGTATTCGCCAATCGAAGATAAACTAGTAATTAGTAGAGATGTTCGTGTCGATGAAAGCAAAGGTTGAGACTGGAGTCGAAGTTCAACACAGGAATCAGACACTATTATAACTGTGTTCGAAGAAGATCCACAAGATGAGCCCTCAAATAGTCAAAGTGAACAAGGCAACGCTTCAACTAGTCAAAATGAAGAACCACCTAAACAAAGTGAAAAGAGGTCGACGAGAACAAGAACTGAATCAACAAGGCTAGCTGGGTATGAAAGATTTCCAGATCAAGTAATTGATGATGATGGTGATTTAGTTGGAGAAGCCATGATGATGGCTGAAGTAGAACCAATCGATTTGAATAAAGCAATGAGTAATTCGAATTGGTGCGAAGCCATGAAAAAAGAACTTAGAGCCATTGAGAAGAACAAGACCTGAGAGCTTGTCGAAAGAACGAATAAGAAGCCAATCAATGTAAAGTGGATATACAAGGTGAAACGAAGGCCACATGGAGAAATTGCTAAGTACAAAGCAAGGCTGATGGCTTTCTACAAAAGCCAAGAATAAACTTCGACGAAGTATATGCACCGGTTGCTAGGCTGGAAATAATTCGAATAGTTGTTTTGACAACAGCATATAGGGAATGGAAGATGCATCAGCTGGATGTAAAGTCAGCATTCCTGAATGGACCATTAGAAGAAGAAGTCTACGTCACTCAACCACCAGGATTCGACGTCAAAGAACAGGAGTCGAAGGTGTACAGATTACAGAAGGCTCTCTATGGTTTGAAGCAAGCCCCTCGAGCATGGAATAAGAGAATGATAACTTCCTGATCGAAGCAGGTTTCACAAAGTGTGTCTCTGAACATGGAGTGTATGTAAAATATGTCGACAGTATCAATTGAATCATTTTATGCCTCTATGTAGATGAGTTACTTATTACTGGAGATGATGAAGCTGAGATAGTAAAGGTCAAGTTGAAACTAATGCAAGAATTTGAAATGTCTAATTTAGGGAATCTCTCATATTTCCTAGGGATGGAATTCAAAAATACTGAAGAAGGAGTATTCTTGCATCAGACTAAGTATGCTCAAGATATTTTGGAAAAATTCAACATGAGCAACTATAACAAAGCTGTCACTCCATTAGAGACAAAAGCAAAGCTGAAGAAAGAATTGAATGATGAGTTTGTAAATTTGACATTGTACAAACAAATCATTGGATCCTTGAGATATCTTTTCAATACAAGACCAGATATTTGCCAAAGTGTGGGATTGCTAAGCAGATTTATGGAGAAGCCTTAAGAGTGTCATCTCAATGCAGTACATAGGGTGCTGAGATACATAAAGGGAACTGTCGACCATGGTGTGTTGTTTCCCAAGAAGTCGAAGAACAACATAGGCGTCGAAGTTCATGGATACACTGATTCAGATTTCAGTTGAGATCAAGACGAAAAGAAAAACACTGTTGGCTACATTTTTATGATTGAAGGTGCTCCAATCTCTTGGAGCTCGAAGAAACAAAGCATTGTGGCTTTGTCATCGTGTGAAGCAGAATATGTAGCTGCATCATATGCAGCATGCCAAGCAGCATAGATCGAAATGTTACTTGAAGAACTCAAGATAATGGAGCCTAAAAATATAAATCTATTTGTCGACAATAAATCAGCAATTAACCTGGCGAATCATCCAGTGTGTCACAGTCGAAGTAAACACATTGAAAGAAGGTATCGCTTTTTGAGAGATCAAGTCAACAAAGGGAAGATCAAAATAAAGTACTGCAAGACTGAAGTTCAACTAGCTGACATATTCACCAAACCTCTGAAGAAGGTCAAATTCGAAGAGCTGAAAGGAAGCATCGGGATGAGAAGTCTCGAGAACATGAATTAAGGGTGTGTGTTAGAATATGTATAATTCAAGTTCGAACTAGTGTGTCGAAATAGTTGTAGTGTTGTGTGTGCTAATTGGATCAGATGCTTATGTGTGTTGGTCGAATAAATAAGGCTGTCGAAGTCACTCTGAAGTATGTTGGAGTGTGTCAAATTCTTTGGGCCTTTGTATGTTTTGGGCCTTAGTTTAGTTTACACTATTGGGCCTAAGAAATGTGTCTATATAAGGAGCATTTCTTTGTAAATAGAAATAACACAATCATTTACAATCAATTTTCATTTTCAGTTTTCACATTCATTCTCTTATCAATTCCCTTAATCTTCTTCTTTACAAATCTATTTTTATCCTTCTATTTTCTGTTCCAACAAAGTATAATGATATTGTAAGTAGATTTGTTGAGTGTGAAAAGAAATGAACCACATTTACTTATGAGGAAGTTAAATATGTGAAGTGTAGAAGTTAGTCTTTCAAATCTAATTTCGGGGACCTGCGTCAGGCCATTAATGACCTTTTTGAGCTTGCAAACTAGAGAAGGGTTAGTGGCAAAAAAAGGTTTCACAACAAAAGAAAATGTGTCTTAAAAATCAACATCTTGAATTTGATAAAATTCTTTTGCCACAAACCTTATTTTATACTTCAGAATAGATCCATCAAGATCTTATTTAAAATTCTGAAAATTCGTTCGCATCAATTATTCTTCTGTTAGGAGGAAGTGTGGTAGAAATATTATTGTTTATTTGATATTATTAACATACCTAAAATAAAAAATTCTCCAGTAGGTGGTTTTGTTTGTTTCTTAGTTTCATATGTCCTCATCCATTACTTTCATATTTTTATCATTCAATCTCATATGATTTTGGCTAAGAAACTTCAATCATGCAACTATGTCAATGGGCCCGAATGAAAGTATGTTGGCCAATTGCCAAATGAAACTGATTTAATATTAGACAACAATTTTATTTTACTTTTCTCCATCATTAAATATAAAACCCCTAAAATAAATTTGAAAACAATTATACCAACTTTTAAACAAAGAACTAAGAAAACTTAATGTAATATAAAATTTATCATCAATTTTTATAATTTTATAAATTCATTTTTTTAGGAAAAATAGTTTATAGATAAAAATATTATTACATATATAAAAAATAGCATAATTAAGAATATGTTGTTAAAGAAAATTTAATACACTTAGAACAACTTTAACGCAATTATTCTCTAGTAGATAGATTTTGTATAGTTCACATTGTGTATAGTTTATCAACTTTACATAAAACTATATATGACAGTAGCAATAGATCACCATGCACTGTATACAATAAGTAATATATGAAACATTATCTATAATATAAGAAAAGTAGATGTTCTGGAAAATACTAAAATAACTTTTTCTCTTTGTCCTCCACCTCATTAATGTAGGGGTATTTTAGGTCTAAAAAATATTTCTTCTTTCAAATTGAAAAGTTGGTGGACCCCACCGATGTGTTTGATCACAAAATTTGTTGTGTTCCATGCACACTTTTTCTCTTTTAATTTTGACTTTATTTTTCAATTTTAATTTTTCTTTCTTTGATTTCTCTCCATCTATTCAAACTATTATTATTTCTCATAATTTTTTTTATAATTGCAAGAAACTATGTTTTTCAAACATCAAAAATCTTTTTCGTTTCAATCAATTTTTTTTTTCCATAACTAAACTATCTCTTTTCCACAAACAAATCTATTTTTCATACAATTAGATGTAAGATGACAATCAAATCAAACAAAACATGATTACTTTTCAACTTATCACTTTACCTGTTTTCACAAATCTATCACTTATCATAACATCACTTATTTTTTTATAAACACCGAATAAAAAAATATTTTTTAGAAAAAAACAAATAAATTATGGTTAATTTGTATTTAACAATATAAATCAATTATAATGCTCATAAATAAAAATAAATTTATTATTGATTCAAATATTTTTATAAATAATAACAAACAAAAATAATTTCAAATAAGAAAAAAATTTATTATTAATTAAAATGTTTTTTTATACGAAAAATATAGTGAGTATGTTTTGTTTTTGCTTGCTTATGTTCGCAAATTATGATGATATTTTTGTCACGTTCATATTAAACCATCATTATTCTATGTAACGTACAAGTATTTTTATTAGAACTAAGGTTAGCAAGTGAGAGACTCAGCTAACAACAAAATTGTAAACTGCATTTATCAGTACTAGATAAAATTTATTGTTGGTTTAAATATTTTATATAAAAAAATTATACTTATGAAACAATTATATTTTTCATTTAAAAAATGTATTATTGATCTAAATATCTTTATATAAGAAAATTTACTGTTGATCAAAATATTTTTGTAAAAGATACATAAAAAAATAATATTTGTTTACGGATAAAATTTTATTATTGGTGTAAATATTTTATATACAAAAATTGTATTTATGATCTAAATATTTTTATTCAAAATGATATTTGAGAAAAATATATTATTAATCTAAATATTTTTATATACGAAAATTTACTATTGAGAAAAAATAATATTTATATATGAGAAATATTTATTATTGATCTAAATAGTTTTATATATCGATAACAATATTTATGATTCAAATATTTTTATTCAAATACGATATACTGAGAAAAATATATTATTGATCTCAATATTTTTAAATCAAAAAATTTACTAGTGATCCATATATTTTTGTAAAAGATACATAAACAAATAAAAATAATATTTGTGGGGGATAAAATCTATTATTGGTCTGAATACTTTTATATACAAAAATTGTATTTATGATTCAAATATTTTTTATTCAAAATGATACCGGAAAAATATATTAATAATCTAAATATCTTTTTATAAGATAATTTACTATTGATCAATATATTTTTGTAAATGATACCTAAAGAAAAATAATATTTATAGACCGTAAAAATATATTATTGGTATAAATATTTTTATATACTAAAAACAGTATTTAGGATTCAAATATTTTTTTTCAAAAATGGTATACGGTAAATAATTGATTATTGATCTATATATTTTATATACGAAAATTTATTATTGATCCACATATTTTTATAAACGATACGTAAAGAAAAATAATGTTTATATCAAGGGAAAATCTATCATTGATCTAATTATTTTTATTTAAGAAAATGGTATTTATGACCCAATTATTTATAATTCAAAAATGGTATATGAGAAAAATCTATTATTGATCTAAATAATTTTATATACGAAAAAATATATTATTGGTCTAAATATTTTTTCTTTCTATTTTAATCTTCTATTTAAAATAATATTTGTATACGGGAAAAAATATATTATTGATTTAAATATATTTATATACGAAAATTTATTTTTGATCCAAATATATTTGATAACAATACCTAAGCAAAAATAATATTTGTGCACGGGAACATGAAGTTATTTATTAAAATATTGATTATTAACGGAAAGATGAAGTTGCTGATCAAAATATTTTTTTTATTAATTATAAATTCAATTATTTTTTTTTACGAGTAATCAAATATTTTTCTATTAAAATATAAATACGCCTCCCGTACCGAAATCCGTGCGAAATCGCACGGGTTTGTTACTAGTTTCAACTGAAATTTTAACAATGGTTATTCAATATTAAATTTTAATTATTTGTCATTGTAATTAATATTCATATTTATTTACAATTTAAATTCGAAGAAGAAAAAAAAAACAGAAAACGTGAAATCTGTTCATTCACACAGTAAGATCCACAAAGTATGCCTTAACCCGCCTGGGGAGAACTGGCCGGCACATCTTGAAACTGGCTCGCCGGTAATTTCTTGGTCAAAGCTCCGATGGAGAATTCAAGCATGTCAGAACCTGAATCAGCTTCTATCTTATGGACAGCGAGCCAGATGAAAAGCATCTTGGTCTGGATCCCCGATACGCTGGAAAGGGTACCGTGAGTGAGGGTTCCGGTGATGAGGGTGTGGTAGTAAAATAAGCGATCGGAGATGTGAACGTAACAGGGGGATTCGAGATGGGCGGTGAAGTAACCAGATGGGGAGAGGGTGTAGAGGGCGATGTTGTTGGGAAGGAGGCCCTTTGGGAAACCGTAATCGTGGAGGATGTCGTGGATGTCTCTGGGAGAGGGTGTGGATGTGGCTATCGTGTGGAATGTAAATATGAATGATAAGAAGAAAGGTAAGATGATGTTGAAGGTGTTTTTTGTGGACATTGTGTTGGAGAGTTGATATGAATTTGGTTGTAGGTGTTGGTTTTGGATTTTTGTTTATAGAGACAGGGGTAGAAAAGGAATTTGCTTTTACACCAATTATTTTTTTAATTTGATTCTACAGTAATTTTTTTTTTTTTTTTTGTTTAAGGAAAGCTACCTTGCTTAATTTTGAGATTTCTTTTTCTAATAACCATATACTGAAAAAAAATCGCAAATAATTAAAAATATTTACGCAAATAATCAGGTTTTAGAAAATAAATACACTTAGGCGTCATTTGAGATGACTCATTCACTGAGCAAATGCACTTAGGCGTCATCTCAGTTGGCGCCTCCCTTAGGTCAAGTCATTCCAGATGGCGCCTCCCTTTTGTACCTATGTCTCCTTCATTCTTCACATTTTCTCAACTTCTCATCTCATATTTTCTCTTTTTGTGTCATGACATCACCATACATCCATACCAGAGATGAATACGTTGTTTTCTCGGTCTTCAAACCTCCGATGAAAATGAAATTTTGGCACATTTTTACCATGACCAAACTGAAGAAAGAGTTGATGTGATGGTTAAAGGGAAAAATAGATGTAGACGTTATCGCGATGATGTATGGATCAAATAAAATTGTTTTGACGATTGTAGTATCTTTAATTTTTGTTTGTGTTGTTGATGTTATATTTTCATGTTGTTTTAGTTGTTGTTTTAAGTTATATTTTCATGTTGCTTATGTTGTTGTTTTAATTGTGTTGTGTTTTATTTTATTGTCTGCATATTGATGGTTGTAAGAAATGTTATTAATGAAAAGAAGTTTCGTTATAATATTAAAAAGTGCATATAATTTGCATACAAATTTCACGATGTCAAGCTTGTAACACGTGTGGGACAATTTTTTCGATTGTGTCCGACTTGACGGCATATACCACACTTTCTTTCTAGTTTGTCAAGGTCGTCCATTTTAATTGTGATACGTTTGCTTTTGGGATGACCTTTTTATTTCTTCGCATTTGACTATTGTGTCAAACTACTTCCCCTTCGTACGCAGGCCAATAATTTGGTTTTGCTACCGGTTCGAAGACATTGTTGTATACTGTTGCACCCCAAAATTTGCCCTCTTCCTTTTTTTAAATAAATAATTGGCTAACACTTAATCAATAGGTGCATTGCATACATATCATTCATACATTAACCATGGGATCTAATTTTTCTAATTGAGCGAGGGTGACCAACTTCGAAGAAGAGGTTTGATTTCCCAAAGTTGAGTATTTGAGGTTCAATTGTTTCCAGTGTTATCTCAGTGTACAAGACGTGTATGTCTTAACAGCTTCTGACTATATCTCGAAGATTGAGGTTTTGAGGTTCTGATTGCCTATCATGTGGATATTGATTACAGTTTCGAGCTACAGTGTGTTGTGGTCGAATATTTGAGCCCAAATTGATTCCATGGTATTCTGTGAGTCTTGAAGTATCTGTATATGACTTATCGATCCACGTGATTCATCAGAAAATCAAGAGCAGTCAGATAAAAACATATTTGAGTGTGCGTACTAAAAGTCAATAAAATTCAAAGTTTGACCGAGTGGAATTTTTGGTCAAAATTATTGTCAAAAGTCGACATTTGCAAAATGTGATCATTTTGCTGAGAAAAGTCGGAAGAATCAGAAGAAAATGAGGTTTGTGCCCACGGAGCTACGTTGTCGACTCTCTATCTCGCTCGTCTGTGGTCGGAAGTTTATGAATTGGTAATCGTTGGAAAGAGCGCATTTCATACTCCTAATTTGTCCTTGTGAAGATTTCTCCAAAAATGCACGGATTTCGAGTTATGAGGTTCCGAAGTTTATTATTCACAACTTTTGAAGTTTACACTTAATGAAATTTTGAGTGTTTTTCAACATCTTCAAGTGCTCGACTTTGGAGGTATTTTACACGTGTTTCGAGGCGTCGATTCAAGTTGTGTTCAAAATCAAAGTTATTCATTTCACAGCAATCTACAACTTTGCTGAAGGAATCGAATTAATTCGGAGCTCGAATCTAAAGTTATGAGGCTCAGAACTTATGAATTCATTATGTTACCGTATTCGACACTTAGAAATTTTTTGGAGTGTTTGTTTACATGGTCAGACTGACGATTTCAGATTCGATTTTATCATAGTTATTGGCTCTAAATTTTAAAATGTTCTATTGAAAAGTTGTTCATCTCGCGGCAGTCTACAAATTTGCTGAAGGAATCAAGTTCATTCGGGACTCGGATCAAAAGTTATAAAGCCTAGAAAATAAGGATTCATCATGTTTGCAATATTCAAATAGTTGTTGCCCGCATGTTCGAGGCTGTTTTTATCATCGATTCGATCGCTGCACGGAGAAACTCAAAACGTGAAAGTTGGAGTTTGTCATTTCCTCTGCAAGTTCCATTCACAAACGTTTTTGTTTCGGACGTTGCAGAAAAAGATAGGAAGCTTCGAAGTGGTTAAGTTGAAGTTGCCAAAACGCGAGATAGCATATACATTTTTGCCATGGCTACGAGAGCATTTTATCGAACAGTTGTTGTGCGCATGTTCGAGGTTGTTTTTGTCATCGATTCAATCGTCGCACGGAGAATCTCCGAACATGAAAGTTGGAGTTTGCCGTGTCCTCTACAGGTTCCGTTTAGAAATTGTTTTGTTTCGGACATCGAAGCGAAAAATATGAAGCGCCGTAGTTGACAGTTTGAAGTTAGAAAATTGCTGCAAGTCATGCTTGGAATTTGCCCAGCCCATCCAGGACTTTCATCGAACAGTAGTGTGGCAAAGTTCAAACACTTTTTTCTCCTTGAATAAGGCTCCCTTTAAGCGAGAGACAAACTACAAGGTTGTTCTATCCCACGCAATCTTTCCAATAGTGTCGGGTTTGTGTCATTCGGACGAATATCAAAGAATTTACAAGGCCACGAAGTAGTGCACTTAGCTATGAACAAATTGTTGGCAATACTTAGAAAATTCCGTGATAACGCAATCAGTAGTGACGCCATGACTTCGGGATCAATTTAAAGCATGCTACAGGCTCCGTTTCGAAAAGTTGTCAACACGAAAATTGTTCATGTAAATTTTCTCTCCGACTTTGATATTCGTACTTTTTTCAAAAGAGTGTCCGATTTCGATTTATAGAGTGCAAAAGGGATGGACATGAAAAGGGCGACGCATTTTGTTCCTTCCTGACCTCTCACGTCGTAACCATCTTGCTTCATCACAAACAACAGTAACAACCATTTTCATTTTTTTTTACCTTGATAACAGATGTTAACAAAACGGTTTTTTTGGAACAGAATGAAAAACAAGAACTCCCTGACTCTCTGATTCTTTTTCCATAGCAAACACCTCACACCTTACTCTCTCGGGCCATTTTCATAACAGAACTTGATCTCACCACTAACAATTTTACTTCTCTCTTGGTAACAACCATAACTGCCACCAATCTTCTTTCTTGAACTCTCACCTTCATCTTCACGCGGCCATAACAACAAAACTCCCACAACTCCTTCTTCCTCCATTTACCACCTTTCTTCCTTCAACACTCTCAATACAAGCGTCTTGATTCCATAAGCTCGCATGCTCCCTTTCTGACTTGGGAGAACCCAATAAAGACTGTACACTAAAAAGGTCACGCGTCTGAATCCATACATCGCGCGCCGTCTCCATCATCTTGCTAGAGTTCACCACCATCACCATCTTTGTCTCGCGTGTTGGAAGATATGACTGAGTCTTTCTCTTCGTAGCAACAATCACAACCTCGACGGCTGTGACTTCCGGCCTGTGTTCTTGTTTTTTAGCTTTTCAGGATCAAGTTCACGTCAAGATTTGATAAAGACAGAGTAAATTTTCGAGAAATCCATCACCAGATTCAGAATCAGCTCAAAAATCCGAGTAGAGGACACCTCTATTTTTTCGATTTTGACGATGAAAATACGAAGAACCGCCGTGGGCGACGTCGGATTCGGCGGAAGGGATAATCGGAGTAAGTTCCCAGCGAGCGGTTACTGTAGTGAGCCCTATACGTGGAAAGACGTCATTGGCCATTCAGTGAGTTTTTATTATTGCTATTCACGTTTATTCATTTTTTTAGTCTGGTAATTTAACTTACAAGCTGGACCAATTGATAATGTTTCCAGGCATAAGGCATGTAGAAACGTGACATAGCAATGATAAAAAAAAGAGGGAAATATGGATGTATTTTTGGATAAGCAGGCTTAAGGATAGACAGTAGAATGGGCCTAGAGAATCCTTATTCTCAACCTCATGCGAAGCCCAATTATGTGCATGGATCATAGTTCAATTTAGAAATTCAGTCATACACCCCCTATTTCCGTGCTTCATAAATTCAATACATAATCAATTTCTCCCATAAATTTCGATTCTATCAACTCATAAAAATATGTTTCTGACATTTTAGCATATTAGGATATTTTTTGTGAATTTTTTGTAATTAATTTCCTTTAGTTTTTAATCCATTTTTGATAATATGTTTAGAAACGATTTCTCCATCATACCGTGTACTTTTCGACGTGTTTTTCGATCGTTTCTCGACAATAAAAATCCGAATAAAAATGTTCCTGACTTTAGAGATTCTTAGGAATTTTTCCATCTTTTTTTGGGAATTTTTGTAATTATATTTCAATTCCTTTTTTATGGTTTTCGATAACATGTTTAGAGACGATTTTTCCTATAATGCTTTGCATATAGATTCAAATTTTGATCGTTCCTTAATCACATAAATTCCTAAAATTGATATGCTGGTCCTATAAAATGTTAGGAGCCTCTAGGAATTTTTCTCTTATTTTTAGATCTTTTTAGGTCTTTATTCGATTTTCCTTTTGTATCACACAAACATAGGTAATTGTTGGCTAGTTCACCTAGTTAGGAATTGATTTCTTTGCATATGATGTCTAATACTTGTTCTAACCCTCAATTAATCTTTTGATTAACATTTTGATATGTTTAGGTAGCTGTTATCTTGATTTAGAAACCATAGTTGAGTCATATGATTAGGGTATCATGATAATTAACCCTTAGAACAACAATTAATCGTTTTAACTTCGTTTTGTGCACAAATATGTTTCAACCATGATTTTTTCTTGTGAATTTTGGTTAGTATCATTTAGTATGAGTTATCTACTGACTTGTATAATTTTACATCTATTTGAATTCAATAGTTGCTAAATTCTCAAGTTTCGATTAACTTGTAATGTTTAAAAGTGTTTTTCTCCCTTGTCATTTGAATTGACTAATTGTAGGAGTGTAATACCATGTGTTTCTTAGGAACTTTAGGACATTTTTCTCCCATTTAATTGTAGCTTAATGTAAACTTTACCATTGTGTTGTAAGTAGAATTTTAAAGCTAACCCTTAGCGGTATAACTCTTAGGAACTAGTTTAGCAATAATATAGTTCTCCTAGGTTTCTCTTACATGTTTGATTTGAAATCTTTTCCTCTATTTTTAGAGATGTTTAGGATAGCTTTAGGATATTTAGTTACTTCCCTTACTAGGAAGTCATCCTCCATACTCTCTTCTGTCTTCACTCTCGTCAAGAACCATTCATGTTAACCACTATAACCGACTGTAACAGCCTCATCTTTTCTCTTTCTCTATCATATCACCACCACCACCACCACCACAGAAAGCAACCGTTTCTTTTCTCTCGTTCGCGACTGTCATAGTTCTTCCACCCTCTAACATCCATCCTTAGCATCATCCTCTGCACGCGCTTCCTCTTTCTCCAATCATCGTAAATTCAACTCCACAAATCACTCGCATCTTCAACAAACTTTCGCTCTCGTCGCAACTATCATTGGCGTGGATTTCGCTTTATCGTTCTCTGAAATTTACGAGCACAGAGTGATTCGCTTGAAAGAAGTACTCCCATGACCTACGCTTCGTCTTCTCGTGCCCAAAGCTGAAGAATTTTTTACTATCGTTATCTTCAAGAATCAGGAGTAGCTATAGAGTTTTCTCTTCAGCGTTTTCAAGCTTTGAATCGCACTCGAAGTTTTCCAGAGTGCTTTTAGCTTGTAGTGCTCTTCGGATTTAATATCCGTTTGGTATTTTCCATACCTTTTTTATCGCATTTCTTTTACCGCTTTTCTAGAGAGCATGAGAAGTAGGGTTTTACCCTTGCCATGAGAAGTAGGAATAGAGATGTATGAAGGGGCTTCCGTAGTTGGAGCATGTTCAGAAACCCCTCTGGTTTATTTAAATACCCATTTAGGGGGATTCTGTTTGCTAATTGTGTTTGATTTGTTTAAAATCCTCCATCGTGCATAGGGAGGTAATTCTCAGTAAGTGTTTATATTTGTGCTTGCATAGGTCAATAGTGGTTAGGACACCCGACGTGGCACCACCAAGCAAAGTCCCGCCTTTTATATTTCCTGCTATCGAGTCAATGATATATGGGCAAGTGGAAAGGGTCGACAATTGTCCCCCACAGTTCTAGTCAGTGTCTGTATGGTACGCGCGAATCGTGTTACTATTCATATCGAGTCGGTTACTAAAGTGGCAAGAGTCCCCTATTCTGACTCTCCACTAATTCATGGGGTTCACATTTATTGTTGAACTCGCATCATTTGCTCAGTGGGCTATGCCTACAAATTGTTTGACATTTGTTTGCGCATTGCATTGTTTGTGTGCTTCTGCCAAAGCACTTGTTTGCTTAATCCCTCTTCATCCCTTGGTCGTTCAACCGAGGTGGATGTTAGGATAGTTTCCCTAGGTTTTCTCGGTTAGGATAGTCTTCGAGCTTAGACTTTTATCCTCAACCATAGGGCCATCTTTGCATGTTAACATTAGGGATAAAGCTAGTTAGTTTCCCTTTCTTGTTTTCTAGTTTATTTTGCATCCTTGAATGTAATAAAACTAAAACTTGTTTTCTTATTCCTTTGCAAATTAAAACATTTAATAATGGTTCAAACTCCTTTTTCAAGGTAAAAGCAATCAACCAATACAAATCATTTTTGCCTACGGGTTTTATTTTTGTGATTAAACTCTTTTTCATAAGTAAAAAACACAAAACCCACCAAAATATATGAGCCGAACTACGGGGCTCTGACTTTCCCATTGCACGAGGGAATATGTAGGCATCTTGTCACGGGGCTCGATCGAGCAAACTTTGTAAATACTTCATTCTTTTCCCCGTGTTTTCTTTATTTTCTTTTCTTTCACATGCATTCTCTTTTAGCATTTAGATATAGCAATTAAGCAGGAAATAGATATAAACACACCCATTAGATAGAAAATAGAAGTGGATACCGTAGAGTACTACAGACGTGTGGGGTGCTAATACCTTCCCTTCGCGTAATAGATTCCCTTACCCTATCTCTCGGTCGGAAGACCGTGTCTTATCTTTTTCAGATTTTCGCGATGCGCTTACCTTTCTCCTTTTGTGAGATAAAAAACGTTCGATGGCGACTTCATTGATATAGTTATCGGATGATGTTCAGTCGGTTGTTTCATATACGTTGAGCAAGGTCTCGGACTTGTAAATGAGAGAAAGAAGTAGTAGTGCATCTTGATGAACATGTGCACACGCTGCAATGACATGAGAGCAGGGCATTCGAAATGCTTGAAATTTTCCACAGTCACACCAACGAGATGGTAGTTTAACCATGTACTCTTGTCTAGCCAACCCTTCATTGTTGTCGAGTGTCTCTTTGACAATGAAGTTATGGTTATGTCGGTCGAATCTTGTAACAAGATGAGTGCTGGCTTTGGCACTTTTGGCCTTAATAAATTTCATGCAACTTTCACTCCACAGTTGTCTCGATTGTACCACCGTGTTCCACATTTCACCTATCTCTGCAAACAACGAGACCATCCTAAAATATGTTGTACTCACTAAAGCGGTTATTGGGAGTGCTATTATGCCTTTGAAGACGCCGCTCATTGATTCGACTAGATTTGTTGTCATGTGACCCAACGCACTCCATTGTCGTAGGATCGTGTCCACCTTTCCACTTGCAAATTATCAACCCGCACACATGCATCTAGATTTTTCATTCTAATCTGACTGTGATAATATCTAAATTTTCTATTCTAATTACTCTAATATTCGAGTTTTTAATTTTATGTGTACATATTTGTCATCCCTAGATATTATTTTCACTCTAAAATTGTGTTTAAAAGGTTTATTTATTAGGCATAATTGAGTTTAAATTATTATAATCGTGATTACTCTAAATAATCGACTACTTGATTAAGAGTGGGGTCCAACTTCATTATCCAACAAAAACAATTGGATAAGTTTATTCTCTTGAGTTTTAGTTGTATCATTATAAACTCTCAAATTTTAAGTGTATCATTATAATATGTTATAATCAATGGGCTCTCAAACTTCAAATTCTGAAAATTTTGTTACTAATTTGTAAAGTATTTACATTTAATATAAAATATTAAATAATCAGTGTATGAATTCTCTCAACTAACTCGAAGATATAAAATATAAAATATTTATTTCTTTTACTATAATTCAACTAACAACTCGCAGATTTACACAAAAATTAAATAATTAAAATAAAAATAAAATATATATAGATATTCAATAATATTAAAAATCATGTAATGAATTTAATTGGATGACAAAATAAATTTTAAGACTAAGATTCTATTTAATAAAATTAATTAATAGTTGATAGTTTATAGTTAGTGATTAATAGAAAATAAATTAACTGTTTAATTAACTGATAAATACAAAAAATAACATCAATGCCATTTTAGAAAAGAATTACAAATTAAAAGCTACAAGTTCAAAATCTATTCCAAATAAATTTTACAAAAAACTAAAAATTAATAAAAAAACTATAACCTAAAAATTAAATTGAGTTATGAAGCAAATTTTTTTCATTAATATAAACTGAAAAATTAAAAGCTAAAAGTTATTTTTTCCTCTTACCAAACAGATCCTACAGACCCTGAAATAATGTTTTTTAAAAAACGATTACATTAAGCCTATGTTTTTCCAATAATAACATGAGAAAGATGTGTCAACACTGCGACTTGTTATGTGCTGGCCATTTACGGTTATCCCAGCTTGTTCTACAAAAACAGATAAACAGTTTTTGGCTTAACGGAAAATATGACACCGTTATCCGTTGAGAAAGGAAGGTGTCAATTAGATAAAAATAAAAGAATTAACAGAGATTAATTTCTATTTAAAAATAGCTTTGATTTTTCTTATGTTTATATTTTCATTTGTTTTTTTATTCTCAACGGATATATAAAAAACAAAACAAAAATCAAGGACGAGGTTGGTGGCATAGCAAATTCCTCTGATAAATATTTAAAAATCAAAATCATCTCATAACGTCACCATTTCAAAATAAAAAATAAAAAAATTACAGAACTCATCACTCTCAATCATGGCGAACAAATCCAACACGTTAATCTTCATCATCTTCTTCTTCTTCTTCGCCAAAACAACAGCCAAGGAATCCGTTTACGATTTACTTCCAAAATACGGTCTTCCTAGTGGTCTCCTACCTAACTCCGTCACCGACTACTCTCTCTCCGACGATGGCAGATTCGTCGTCTTTTTGGATAGTACCTGCTATGTACAGTTCGATTACTTGGTTTATTATGAGAAAAAGATTACCGGGAAGCTGAGCTATGGTTCGATTAGTGATCTTAAGGGGATCCAAGTTCAGCGGGTTTTTATTTGGTTTAATGTTGATGAAATTAGGGTTGATTTGCCTCCGTCCGATAGTATTTACTTTCAGGTTGGGATTATTAATAAGAGGCTTGGTCTTGATCAGTTTAAGACTGTTCGTTCTTGCCGCAACTCGCTTGGATCTTCTCCTTGTTCTTCCTCTTTATCACTGGTATTCAGTTTTTTTCTTTCTTTTTAATTGTTTCAATTTTTGAAGGACTGTGAATTTTTTAGGTTTTGGGTTTTAGGAATTTTAGGTTTTTTGAATTATGGATTAGGTTGAAGATTAAGATTTTTTATTTTGTTTAAATTGGCTTTACTATTATTAGGATCTGCGCAACTAAGTTAGGCTTGCTACTTTGGCCAATGATTTTTAGCTGATTTGTAACTGATTTTTAGGATCTGCTTGGATTTTTAACTGATTTGTTAGGTTAGGATTCACTTTTGGGAAATTTGAAAGTGGTTCTAAAGACATAAATTGATTTAGCTTAGTTTGGCTTTTGAGAAAAAGCACGGTGTTACAACATGTTTCATAGAAGCTTGCTATTGTAGCTTTTGAAAATCACGGTGGAAAGAGGGTCAAACGTGAGGTGGTTGTAGTTCACTTTGTTTCCAAACACACTAATATGTTTGGAGTTTTGGATAAAAATTGATTTTGTCTCTATGATTGATTTTTGTGTCTCTCTATTTGAATTTTGATAGAAATCTAAACTCAAATATCTGTTTTGGCATAATCTGCAATTAGTTTCCCAAAAAGGTGTTTGTGCTTGTTTGGATTCACGTTTGGAATTGTAAACGTACGTCTAGAATGGTTTCTGCCGTGAAAATACATAAGCTAGGATTCCTAGCTTTTGATAGACGCGCGTTTGGAGTTATTTTTGATGTGGAAACAAACACACCATTAGTTGTTGTGCTTTCGGATTCAGGGATATGGCTTAAAGGGCGTGTGATTTGCCATCCATATTTTGTTTTGTTCCATTCCATAACTCTTTAAAATCAGACACTTTTTTATGATGGCAAATCATGTGCTCTCTATGATAGGCAGACAGTTATTGATATTGCAGCCAAATATGAGGAGATGTAGAATTCACTCTCCCAAGGGTAAGGCTATCTGCTATGAATCTGATATGATTATATGAGAGTGTGTCTGTAATGTGGCCTGTGAGCATGTAGCGGTCGCATTGTTACCAATCATCTGTTCCCCTTGTAAATGTGCACAATTTCTCAAATGTTAAAACTTTTACTTTTCCACAAAATAAAGGCATATACTTGTTGGATTTAAATGTGCTGATTTTACTTCACCATCTCAATTCAGTACTGATTTTTTGCTGTTAAAGTTGTTCTTATAAGGTCAGAGAAAAACTAACTTGTACAAATCTTTTTCAACTTGCAGCTTCCTCCTCCACTGAAGGAAATTCCTATGCTTCTTACAGAGTAGATGAAGTTTTATACCGGTATTTTATGGCATGATGGAGACATCTTCACCTACAATTGTACCTCTATTGTTAGCTATGCTTATGAATCAAGAGTCTGGACTGGACTCACAAATCTCGAGTCTGGTTGAGCTGTATTAAATATCTACACGAGACCTTCATGAACATATTATATCATGTACTGTACATAAGTTCTGAGACTTTGATTTCATGCGTGCTTTCTATTTCTAGTTAGATTTAAATGTGCTTCATAAGTTCTACAACTTTCACAATTTTCAAGTCTTTTATAGCTAAACAAATCTCTTTGGACTAAGGATATAGAAATTTTACTAAGTGATGGAGCGATACCACGGTTCATTCGGTCGGCCAGATCCTGATATGTTATTAATAATTTTTTTACTAAAATTTTACTTTTTAAAAAGAAAATTAATTTCGAAATCAACATGTTTATCCTATACAAACAGTCAGCTTTTTGAGTCTAACAACACACATATATTCACTCTGTTATAAATTATATGATATTTTAGGGAATTTACACGAATTAAAAAATGTAATTATTATTTTATGGAGAGATGAAATAATGTATAATTTTACAAAAATATATTTTAATAATTACATTGAAGAACGAAATTAAAAGAGTATGAAAACGAAAGATTAATAATGATAGAGGATATAATGGGAAAAATTATATTAATGTTGCATTGAAATTATAAAGTAAATTATAATTTGGGACAATTTTTTTTTCAAAGCGTCTTATAGTCTGAAATGGAGGGAGTAATTGAAATAGTCAATGTCCGCTTTTATTTTTCGAATTCCCTGCTAAAGTTTTTAATACCCCGTTTTCATTATTTAAAATATACCTGCGATTTGTACCCAAAAATGTATATAACCATCATCATAGGTAATGTTATCTTATTTTTATAAGATTATATTTTTTTTAATAAGATAGAATTAATAAAAAGAAAATGGAACATGCTAGGGACCACACTAAAACCTTTTAAAAAAATCTAAAAAAAGGTAAATAAATCTATTCTTTATAAAATTTGTCCTTAAAAATATGATATTCCGCACATTAAGAGACTTGATATTGAAAAACAACCCCGTCATAATTTGTACTCCAAAGGCTAACTGCACAACGACATTCAAAAAACAAATGTCGATCAAATTCTTTAGAGGTACTGTACAAGTTGGATTTAGAGGGCAAAGAGAACTTTTGAACCTCAAGTTGCTCGTCAATAGGCAATTTCCGCAATATAAATCTCCAAACTATAACGAATTTTGAAGGAGGAATGTGTTTGGACCAAACAAACTGATGACACACAACAATAGAACTGAGAGAACACTTAAAAGAATAGGCTAGCTTGAGAGTCAACTCACCCGAAGAAGCATGCTTCCAAATACGTTTATCAGATTTGATATCAAAGAAAATATGAGTATTAAGAATTCTAACTTTGATGGAATTCAAGGAAAATTTAAAAACAGATAATTATCACATCAATTAATAATAACAGTTAAATTTTAAATATTAATAAAATAATATTTAGGGGTGATTTTGATTCACGAGCATCCAAATTAAACTTATAAAAAATTATGGGTAAATTTTTATATTAAATTAAACAAAATACAATCAAGAAATAAATCGCGTACTACATTACACTGAATTTACCTCGCCGGAAAACGCCACCGGTGCTGATCGTCAGCCGCCATAAACACCGAGAAACTCCGTCCAGGTTTTCCTCCTTTACATTTTATTTTCTATTTTCTCTTCCATTCTTCCGTTGCGCATGTGATGACACGATTCAGTCGCGATTTGCGGCCGCGATAGCCGTTACTCTAAGAAAACCCACCGGTGATTGAACTGCGTGGTACCACGATTCCACCACCGCGCGCTAAAGCGGTGCAATTGATAACATATGAATTCGATATACAATAGGTTGATTGAGAGAACTCGCTTCCTGTGTTCTTTCATTTTTCGTTCATAGTCCCCAATTTTATTTTTTTGCATTTTATATTGAATGTGTTCAAAAATGTTGTAGTTTACAGAGAAACACAAATGGATTCATCACAAAGTCCATCTACCGGGGGAAACGGGACGCCGATCTCTCAAACTAACGATACCGCGGCTTCTGCAGCAGGAGGAGCTGATGATTCTATGCAAAACCTGAACCAGATCAGCCACTCCATTCAGAAAACCTTGGGCCTTATTCATCAGCTTTATCTTACCGTCTCTACCTTCAATGCTGCCTTTCAAATGCCACTCCTACAACGCATGTATTTCTCGAGATCTTTCCCTATATTTCATTTTGTTTTACTTTTTCGTCCATGTACCGAGTTAATGATATTTTGAGTTTTTTTTTTCTTCCAGCAATGGTCTTGTTGCAGAGCTTGACAACATGGTCAAATTGGCAGAAAAGTGCAACATTCAGGTTCCTATGGAGGTTGTAAAGTAAGTCTTTTACCCCCTTTATGTACTTCTATGTTTTTGTTTAAGCGGTTTCTTTTAACTGATTTTAACTGTTCACTTCTTTATGGTCTTAGTTTAATTGATGATGGGAAGAATCCAGATGAGTTTACGAAAGATATTATTAACAACTGTATTGCGAAGAATCAGATCACCAAAGGAAAAACAGATGCTTTAAAGGTTGATTATGATTTTTGATTTGATTTGATAAAGCATTTGATAAAGCGTGTGCTCTTTTTGTTCACATTTTTGTTGTCTTCCCGAAGATTTAGTGAGCTGTTTTAGTTCAACTTAATATTTCATTTTGTGGCAGAATTTGCGCAAGCATTTATTGGAGGAATTGGAGGTAAACTTCCCTGATGAGGTTGAAACATTTAGAGAGAGTCGTGCTGCTTCTGCTGCGGTATGTGTTACTTATTTGGTCCTCAATTGAAACTTCTTTTGAATTACACGACTTTACATATTTCTTCTACTTTTGCAATCTTGGTCCCTATTTAGACAAGTTTTGCTGCAATCAGTGGCAAATTACATGCAAGATCGTTGAAAGATCTGTGTTTCTAAGAATTCATCTGAGCCCGGTATGAAAATGGTTTATGTATTGGGCAGATGATTTTTTTCGCTGTCTAGTCCATAACTTTCACGACATCGCAAACTTGAGGAGTTTATTTTTACTGTAGTCGTTTTCCCTCACTGAACCTTTGTGGTTCTTCCACCTCAGTTTTTGCATTCCTTTTTTTCTGGGTGTTCCAAGACTTAAATATTCTTTTTTGTCCTATGATGCTTGTGGCGTCATATCTGTCAGGTACCTGATATATATGTGTAGGCCCAATTCTCCTAGGCCTATTTGGAGTCATCCAAATAGGAGAATTAGAGAAACAAAAGTTAGTTACATGAGAGAATAGAGAAGAGGTATCTTTGGGAAATCCTTTGTGTAGGTTATGGACAGAAAATATTGTTCTTGGCTCTATGGGCATTAGGATATTCATCTTTTTCTTTCATTTACATGAATAATACACTACTTTTCTAGTATTTGTGCATTTTTTATCCATTTCCTCTATATTCTGTAAGTTGTGGTGATACGGGTACACAACAATGTATTTCTTTGATTATGCATTATTCGTGTGTATAGTGAGTGTGTTTGTGCTGAGTGTGAGAAGGGCTAAGTTTGCCATTGGTTCTCGTACATAAACAGATCCATATATGGGCTGTATTGCCGGCATTAGCTCTTTGCACGTGTCATGCTCTCACTTGTTAGATTAGATCCGTTATATAATTCTTAATAAATTGTGTTAGGTGGGATCTGATGGTTCTCGATGCCAATCCTATATGTGATCTATGATTTTGACATCTTTTTCTTTCTACATTGTTTTTCCAATGGAAAAGTAATTGATGGCTTTATCCGGTAGCCTTTCTAGCCCACGACCATCTAATTCCCTCACTTCCTTCTTCAAAGTTTGTTGTAATGATTAGTTTGTGTCTGCTTATGATCCTACATTACCCTGGATTCTGAAATGCAAATAGAAACCAGATTTCGTATTTCTACTACTTTTTTCACCTTGACTGGTGATGGAAGCTGGCAAGTAACATCAATCTGCGGAGAAGAAATATTTATAACTTCCAAGACACTGTAAAAGAAAATACAGAAAGGATAATGCAACTATTGTGGGGTTTAGACACAGTTTCCAATCCTAAATTATGGGGAAAAAGTAGTTTGTTCACATTTCGCCACACTACAAAGCTATAGTGCTGCTATACCTGCTTCTTCATATTAATAGCGAATCAAGGGACAAGATAGAGTTTGCTGCAATTTGACAACCCTAGGTTTACAAGCCTCGTCTTGTTCTGCATTCCTAATTAGTTCTCTTTGGATTCTCACCATTTTGCTTTCAAGTTTCTTAAATGACACCAAAAATATACAACAAAGATAGAACATTTTATTCATTTTGGTAAAATCTTGCATCCAGGTTTACAAACCTCGTCTTGTTCTCCATTCCTAATTAGTTCTCTTTGGATTCTCACCATTTTGCTTTCAAGTTTCTTAAATGACACCAAAATATACAACAAAGAAGATTTTATTTATTTTGGGAAAATCTTGCATCCATTATATTTGAGTGTCCCCTACCAAGCTTGATGCGTATCACTAGTAATGTTATATGAAATTTACAGTAGTATTTTTTATTTTTGTTTTATGGAATTTACTGCAAATCAAACAAAAAGGATATAACTCTGGCTAAATTGAGTCCTCGAGTCAACTATAAGATTTTACAATGAGTTGCTATAGACTTTTTATTAGCACTAATCTTTGCCTTATTGGATCTATGTAGGAAATGAAGCGTTTGGCACAGGCACAAAATTTATTGCCCAATGGAGATGCTAGGGTCAAAGCAGAGCATTGAGTGATATATTTCTGATACTCTTGCTTTTGTATAACTGGTAGTATAGAAGTATTTATATTTCTTGTTCAACTTTTTTTTGTTGGCTTTATTTTAATTTATTTGTATAGTAAATTTCAACACTGCTTGCTAGTTCTTGTTGTAGCTCTTGTAGTTTTGGTTACTTTTTTATTTTTCAATGGAATGCCAATATTATACAGCTGTGTCCTTGGTTGTGTTGTGTATCAATGTATTTTAACGAGTTTAAAGTAAATTTCTAGCCTGCTTCTTTATTCTTGTTCTAGCTCTCTATTTTGGGTTACTTTTTATTTATCAGTGGAATGCAAATTTTATGACTGTTCTTTTATGTGTATGGATAAAGTTGACGAGGATTACTATTCTTACACCAAAATGTTTACGCTTAAATACAACAAATTATACCTTCTTTTGTATTGGAAAAGTCAAAAAATGATTATTAAATAAAATAAAAAGACAACAAATTATGCCTTCTTTTGTATTGGAAAAGTCAAAAAAATGATTATTAAATAAAATAAAAAGACCAAACCGTATAAATATGGTGTAGTTGTCATATTTAAGTGTAAAAATATCATTCTTCATAGTTGACCGAGCTTAAAGTATTGAGAGGAGTAGAGTTTGTTCAAGTTGGAATACAATACTTTGAAAATCGTAGTAACTATTTTTATTTTATTTTAATTATAAATTAAGAGTAGCTAGTACTTTTACGACTAATCGTCAATTTTATGGCAAAAATATAAATTTATCAAAACTCTATTTCTATGTTATTAAATACAGTATTATAGATCCAATGAAACAAAACAAAAATAAGATAGGAAAATATAAAGGAAATGTTCTTTCTACTCTTATGGTGCTTTCGTATCATCTAGATATTTAAAAATGTACTTCATGAGTTTAGAAATGTATCTTTAGATGTATATGAAGTCACACAATTTATTTATGAGCTATGCTATACTTACCTTACTTTTTAACAGAGCAAGAGTTTACACCGTATACACACCCATCTTTTAGTGCTACACAATTATCAACATAAAAAAAATAAATTATTAAAAAATTGATAACTATACATTATAGTCTACTTTACCGTGTAAGTGTACACTTTAGCGTTTCTCTTTATTTATTTATTTATTTATTTATGATATCCATCTTAGAGATGTATTTTCGCATATTATTTGTTGTATTTAGAGATTTATATTTATAACTCTGATAACTTTAGAGATTTATATTTATGACTCTGATACCTTCTAAGCAGCAACCTTATAATAAATTTCATATTTTTTAGGACAACATAATTTAGGTTATTTTAGGCCATAAGTTAGAAAACAGGACAACATAATTTAGGTTATTTTAGGCCATAAGTTAGATAGAAAACATATACATTAGTTGATTCAAACATACTATACAATTATGAGAAAAAAATATACAATTATCAAAATGTAACGATCTCACATAACTTGTTCCTAAAATTAAAAAAATAATAAAATTAAACATAAACTACTAGATACGTCTAATCGTCACCTTCTCCTCCACGTGTACGGTAAGACATTTAATGCCTTGACAATCATGTCTTATACGAGGGTCAACTGCGATCTGTCTTCCTCAAAAAGTACAGTCTCTATGTCCGATCTCCCCATATCCATAATACACCAATAGACTGCCACTAAGTCTTTGATGTGGTCATCCCTATTGTCGCGACGTGAAAAAATAATCGAACGTACTGAAACACTTGAAATACAACAAAGTTGTCACCGAAGTTTATTTATTCCAAAAGAAAAGGGAAAACATAAATAAAACCCTAAAAGAATGAAAAATAACTATCACAACCAAATTCAGGTTCGAGAGTCGGTTATGCAAATTATTTATGAAACTTATCAGACGGATCAAGTCACAATTCCTTGATAGAAGACAAGTATTCAAACAGTAAGCTATTACGCCTATCATACAAATATTCGGAGATTAGAATGTGTATTATGCCCAACTAATAATTTTTCATCCACTAAGGAGCGAACTAAATCCGGATAATTATTGTGATTTTACAAGGAAGACGAATACTCAAATGGTAAGCTATTATGACTAGCATCCAAATATTAAGGAGCTATGACGGGTATTACGTCTAAGTAGTCGTTTTTCATCAAGTTTTTTTATCATGAAAAAGATTTCAAAAAGCTTTTGATTAAATAAAAAGCGACTTGATATTGATCAAGTGTTCGATTCACATTTGATTTTAAAAGACGAGTAGGATTTTAATGAGAAATGGACTTGATTTTATTATTTATAAAGAAGTAAATAACAACACTGGATGAACCTGCATTGTCATCAACATTTCTTATCTTTGTTGGAGCAGTCCGTGTTTCCTAGCTACCTACAAATCCATCATAAAGCCAAGAGCCCTCTCATCCTCACTGTCATCAAATGATTAACCATTACCTTCAAAATCACTATCATCAATGACATCATTGTCATCATTATCATCATGTTCATCTTCTTCAACATCATTAAGGTTATCATCAACATTAACATCATCACCATCATCACCAACATTGACATTAACATCATCATCAACAACATTAACATTAGCAACATTAACATCAACATTATCAACATCATCAACATCAACATTAGCGCATTATCATCATCAACATTAGCATGAAAGTTAGCAACACCAACATCATTAACATTATCATCAAATAATCTATGCTCGACATAAAGTCCTCACTACAACTCGATTCAACAACGTATTCATAAACCTTAGTAGCATCACTATCACTAACTATTCTTTTATGTTTGCATGATATAATGTTATACCACCATAACCAATAATTCGAGTACTCAAGATGACAAAGTTTTTTCACAATATCGATTGCTTCAAAGAAACTCCACCTATCAGAGTCAATGTCTACTATATGTTCATACTCACCTAGGTAATATACGACATTGTCCCTAACAAACTTCCCCTGTAATAAATGTTCACAGTAAATGTCATACTTGGAGCTATCGATTATCTTGCTCGATTGCGAATTTTGCTTTGTCTATCACAGTCGCTTCCCACAAAGCTCTCATTCACCTTCACTGAGTTGAGCTCTAACGTTTCCTTTTCTAAAACCTTAATTTACAAGGACTAAAATTAAAATTGGAAAATGATTTTTGATGGTCTTTTTTTTGGGGGGAGGGGGAATATGTTATCCACATGTAATAATAAAAACAATAAAAAAAATGAAAAAGTATCTATCAACTCATCGTCGTCTTGCACATAAGTTTTTTAACGAAACTTAGACAAGAGAGACTAATGTCAACCAAAAATAGACATAAGGGGACATGCACACAAAAATCCAAAGACAAAATTCAGAAAGTCGCTAACTTACACGAACCTAAATACTATTTAAGCCATATTTATTTCATTATTGCACTTTTGTGACAAACACAACTTGTTTTATTAGGCATTATGCGAATAATACTAGTTGAATTCAAATGAAAAAAAAATCAACTTAATTAAGACCTTGATGAACAACAAGATTCTTTATCTTTGATAAAACTAACCACATAGCTTTGTTAAAAATGCATTAGGATATTATAACTTATCAAATAGGAGAGATTTTGTAGCATTTCGTTGATACTATTAATCAGGATGGGCCTTGGGCACGATCAACAAGGCCCACATTCTAGGGCATCCAAAAAATAAGGGCCTCAAAATTATTATTTTATAAATTATGCATCTGAAATAAATATTTCAATATTTTTTGTTCAACTTAATGTGTAATGTAAGCTTGTTAGTGTAGTGGTAAATTTTTTCATTTTAATTAAAGATCAATGATTCAATCCTTTGTACCTACATATTTATTATTTAATATAATATTATTTATCTATCTTTTTTTTTATTAGGGCCAATTTTAAAAATTGGCACAAGGCCTTTAAATGGTTGGAGACGGCCCTGCCATTAATCATTGACTTAAATATATATCAATCTAATTTTTTGGAGTCCTTAACTCATGCAACCAAGAAATAGATTTTATTAAATGTGTTGCCTCTTTCTGTAACTAAGTATTGGCTTGACGAACTATTTTGCTTTAATCTTAAAAATATAACAATCGAGTAAAATGTATTTTTTTAATAATAAATTATTAGTAGATAACTGTTAGTATTTTTTTCTTCTTCTTTGAATCTATAAGGTCTAATTTATTTTAATTCTAAATCATTTGAAGTTGAACTACCACTAATTAATTTCTCTTTGAAATAAAACACAAACAGTTTTAAAATTCATATCCTCTATTTTCCTCACTTTGTGGAACGAAACATACCGTTGCATTACTATGAGAACAAACAACATATCAAAAGCTACAAAATGGTTTCATCAATATTCTAGGTTTGCTATACAAAAAAATGTGAATGAAATTTAGAGTCTGAGACACTGAATGTAAGAAAAGAAGCATGTGACACACTCAATGCCTAGGTGGCAGAGTTGTGTAAGAAATGAAGCTTCTATAGAATCTCAATATTCCTCATAATCTTCCAAGTATTTGGGCTTCTTCTTCTTCCTTTCGGACCTTACCTCTCTTTCTCGGTCCAAAGGTGGATCTTCTTCGATCATATCAATGTTTTTCTGTATCATTATTTTTGGTTACTATTCTGGTCGTACCAAACACAAAATATGAACATATATTTAAAAGATTAACTTCATGAAACACTTTAGAGTATGAAAAAAAGAGGAAAGAGAGATAATTTCCTTAAAAGTCTCATCTTTTATTACACTTTCACCCGCCACATAATGATGACAACAATATTTAGATTATCAGATTCAAGATTCACACTTCAATTATGTGACAAAGGACAACAGAATCAAATAATTAATGAATGAACAAGATAAATCATTTGTCAAAGATTCTCAAAAAGACTTATAGTCATAGAACATTAGCTATAAGAAATACTAATAACAGGCTTACATTTAAGAGAGAGATATTTTAAACATATGCTCATAAGTAGAGATAATTCTAACTTTACAACAATTATTTAAAATTGAATTAGACTTGATTCAAATTTTAAAATGCAACAATTACAATAACAAATTGATGGTAGTACAAAAGGTAATTAAATTCACCTAGATGCAAGAATAGTAACTCATTGGAACACTTTGACCCATAAGTGGTTTAATACTCCATTTCACTTCAAATTGCTTTGATCTTTTTGTAAGTAAGGATTGCTCCTTGTTGTATTTGGGATAATACTAAGTTAATACAAAGTTAATACTAAGTTAAAAAAAAGAGAAGAAGTTAGAAGATAAAATTTAAACACTAATATGAAAATTTTGTTGTGATTTTGATCGTGATGGATAAATCTGCCGCTAAATCAAATAAACAGAGTAATCTTTTTTGTCAATTAGTTTAGTAAAAAATTTCATTTTTAAAGATGAGTAAAAGGGATGATGCGAGTTCAAACTCACTCTCTTACATCTGATATCTCTACATAACTATCAATTTAATTCTTATAAAAAATTTATTTCAACTTATAAGTTCAATTCTCCTTTTTAAAATTGATTCCAAGTGAAGCTACTTTTCATAAATTTTAGGTCTAGCAAAATCTATTCTAATTCAAGGGACATGTGATTATCAACTTTAATTATGAAAACATATTATAGTGATTATTTACCAAGCTTCCATCCTTAAATTTAGGCTAATAGTGGTGTTTGACAATATATGAGGTATTGGACTTTTGTTGCTCAGAATACCCATTTACATTTTTTTAAAAGGCCCATGAATGCAATAAAAGATAAAATATATACCGTTAACTAATACTATATCAAGTAATTACGTAAAAATATCAAGAAAATTACATAAAAGAAATTATATTAAAATATCAAAACAAAATTCATAAAATAAATTACATAAGTAATATTTTAATCAATCATGTATATTTTAAATATTTTATGTGTAATATAAAAAACTTAGATATAAATTAAAAGACATAAAGTAACTATCCTGAAAATAATATTTTAAAAGTAGGTTCGGTCGTCTAACCATTGAAGGTATTAAATTACTCATTAAATTGTATCTCTAAACCGTATTAAACTTGATAACTCAGTTCAATGAACCGATCTCTATAACAAAACCATATATTTATTAAATCAATCAAATCAAATGACTTGGTCTCTAAAAATATCACGACAACTACAAAATTTTAAAATATCATATTTTCACAATTTTTTTTATTGTTTAAATTCAAATTTTAAATATAATCGTCACACACAACAAAATATTACAAAATAGAAATCCATAAATTTTAAACAAGGTCTATTCGTAAAGTAAGAGAAATTGTCCTAAATAAATTTTAGACAAAACCTACTTATATTTTAATTTTACTTTTAAATTTTTAATTTACTTTTAATTTTTTAATTTAAATAATTTGGTTTTTTAATTTAAAGTAACATATATTTAATCTACCGTCTATTCATTACTTTGTACTGGTTCTGACCAATTTCTCCCAATTCAACAATATATATTGAATCTAATAATCAGACTAGACCGATGACTCATTCAATTTTCGAGTCAAACAATTTTGTCCTGAGTAAAATATTTTACTCCCTATCATTGATATAATTTCATAAATATAAAAGAAGATAATAACGACATCACATCCTAAATAAAATTAAAAAAGTAAAAAAAAAGAAAGAGAGAGAGACATGGCCAGAATAAGAAATAGGTGGTTTTTTTTGAAAGAATAAGAAATAGGTGTTGAAATTCACTATACAAACAAATGTAAAAAATAAATAAAAATATCTTCAATCCTAAACTATAAATTACAAAAATAAATAAAATAAAACCAAAGACATCAAACTCCTTTAACACTAACATCTCCATTTGGCAATACACTTTGTGCCCGCGCCGTTTCAACTCCTATTAGATGCAACAACAACATGATTAGTGATAATGAAAAATAACAAAAACATCCTTAATCCTACACTCCACCTTTAGTTTTAGAAACTTGAAGGCAAAATGGTTAGAATCCAAAGTGATACGAGTGATTGACTATGAGAAAAACAGAATCTCAACGTGGACACGAGAATTAACGTGTGATCTATAGTTATCATTATTAAAAGTAGGAACAAATTGATTGGGAAAGTCCAGGAACAATACTAAGAAAAAAGGAATGACAGAAGCAGGAGAGGAAGAACCACAAAGGTTCAGTTGGATAAAAATACTCCTCCAGTTAGCGGCATTGGTCTTGCATGGACTTGCTTCCCACTAAAAGTACATCATTTCTTTCTGTCAATGTGTTGAATCAAGAATGCTTTTGTAATGGATTCTTGTTGAGACAGTTTGTATATTTGGAATCTGATGCCTCCGCCACTGCTGGTTCCTGAAGATGAAGGGCAGAGCAGCGCCTCGACTATAGCATCTGCATCTCCACGATCCTCGGCCTTCCTGGATCCCAGTCACCTGATGAGAAACAGCTGTTCCCTTTGCTTCCCACTAAAGATGGAATTTACTCATTCTCCCAGAAGACGGTGGTTTCAGGAAACAAAAGAGTTTTTGCCGACACAATGGATGTGTCCCCTGAGGTGAAAAGTTTAAGTATTTGTTTTCCTACGGTTAAAGGGATGTTCATTCATACTGTTTCCAATACTGAATCTTGAGAATCTGTGATGCAGGTGAAATATAGTAGTAATAGGCGTGTAAACATACTGCTCTCGCCTAGACCTTCTACAACTCAACCAGCTACAGTTAAAGATATATCAAGCAAAGTGTTACAAAAGAGCTCTTGTGCAGAAAATGGAACTGGAGCTCCCTCAATGGCAGTGCACTGGCTTCTAAGTAAGTAGGAAATGCTAGTTTACGAGACCTTTAAGCCTAGCTTTTATTAACATTAAAGCTAAAGCTAAAGCTGTTTGGTAATTGTTGGTATTTTCCAGCTTAGAAGGGTTTATGGTTTGTTTGATGGAATGATAGAATGAGTTAAGCACGTGACTGAGAAGCGATTGTTCAATTTCCCATGGCTCAGATGAATTCCTAGAACAGATCTTACGATGATCTTGCGAGTAATTTACCATGGGTCAGATGAATTCCTAGAACGGATCTTACAATGATCTTACATGTAATTTACCATGGCTCAGATGAACTCCCAGAACAGATTTTACTATGATGTAGGCAGATTGTTTAAAAACTATGATAAACTGAAATAAAAGACTAAATAAGGTAAGACTTACTGCAGCAGAAGCGGACGCAGGCGCAGGCGCAGATGCAGTGAACGCAAGCACAGACACAGCAGATGCAGCGGGCGCAGACACAGCAGATGCAGCGGGCGCAGACACAGCAGATGCAGCGGACACAGACGCAGCACGACCCTCTCTAAATGTTTCAACCACAGCAGGGATGTTTTTCTCCAATTCCTCAAATAGATCGTTGCGAAAATTCTGCACAAACCAAAATGCAAAGTCGGACTAAAACATCTCACTAAATATATGTGAAGAGAACAAAAAGCGCATGTATGTTTATCAAATAAAAATCAACCTGAAAATTTAAAGCTAAAGCTAAAGCTGTTTGGAAATTGTTGGTATTTTCTAGCTTAGAAGGGTTTATGGTTTGTTTGATGGAATGATAGAATGAGTTAAATACGTGAAAAGCGATTGTTCAATTCCCCATGGCTCAGATGAGTTCCTAGAACAGATCTTACGATGATCTTGCATGTAATTTACCATGGTTCAGATTTTACTATGATGTGGGAACATGTTTAAAAACTATGATAAACTGAAATAAAAGACTAATTAAGGTAACACTTACTGCAGCAGAAGCAGACGCAGGAGCAGCGGACACAGATGCAGCAGACCCAGACGCAGGCGCAGCGGACACAGTCGCAGCACGACTCTCTCTAAATGTTTCAACCTCAGCAGGGAAGTTTTTCTCCAATTCCTCAATTAGATCGTTGCGAAAATTCTGCCACAAACAAAAATGCTAAGTCGGACTAAAACATCTCACTAAATATATGTGAAGACAACAAAAAGAGCATGTATGTTTATCAAATAAAAATCAACCTTGAAAGCATCAGTTTTTCCTTTGGTGATCTGATTCTTTGCGATACAGTTGTTTATAACATCTCTAGTAAACAAATCTGGATTCTCCCCATCATCAATTAAACTAACAAGCAGAAATAATTCAAAAGTTAAAACAAACACATTCTTATGTGGTTTAAAGAAAAACATACAAATACATAAAAAAAAGGTAAAATACTTACTTTACAACCTCCATTGGAACCTCAATGTTGCAATTTTCTGCCAATTTCAACATGTTGTCAAGCTCTGCAACAAGACCATTGCTGGAGGAAAAAAAAACCATAATATCAGTAACTTGGGATATGGACAAAAAGTAAAAAAGATAAATATAGTGAAGGGATCAAGAGAAATACATGCGTTCGAGGAGCGGCATTTGCATAGCATCATCATAGTTGGAGATTGTAAGGGTAAGGTGATCGATAAGGGCCAAGGTTTTCTCAATGGATTCATTGATCTGCTTCAGGTTTTGCATAGAAGCTGCAGTATCGTTAGTTTGAGAGATCGGTGGCATCCCATTTCCCCCATCCGATGGACTTTGTGATGAATCCATATGTCTTCTAGTGTAAAACCACATAAGAGAGTGCAAAAAAACTAATGAAAAGTAAGAGGCCATATAGTACAAAACAATTTCCTTCAATAAGTATTATCATGATGATCCAAAAGAGAGTGATAATGAGTAAAAATAACTTTGTATTAACTATTAAGCATACAAAGTTTCCTTTCTTGATGGTTTCCATTTCACTCAAAAACCTTATCAATTGACAATTGCATACCGAATTCCTAACTTATCAATTGTACCGCTTATGCATGCGATGGCGGAATTCGATTAACCATCATCGCGGCCATAAATTGCAACGGAATAGCATCATCACATGCATTTGAAAAACTATATGGTATTGCATTGCAAGATACTAGGGTTAAATTCATATACTAATCTTAGTATGAACAGAACGATATAGGAAAGAACACAGTTACACAGCAAACTAGTTCTCTCAATCAACCTCCTAAGAAATCAATGGCACCGCGATGACGGAACTCAATCACCGGTGCATTTTCTTGCCGGAGAGGTTACCGCTGCGACAAATTGCGTCGGAATCGCATTGCGCAACGAGAAAAGTGAAGAAAAATTCGAAAATGGAAAACAAAAGAGGAAACCTGTACGAGTATCTCGGTGTTTGTTGCGGCGGACGAAGAATTCCGGAAGAGTTTTCCGGCGAGTGGAATTCGATACGACTCAACAGCTATTCGTATTCTACAAGAATGGTGGAGCTGTGGTTGGTCTGTTGTGTTTTTGCTTTTATAGTTTGTTACAGATATTGTTAGGGGTTAGTTATTAGACAAGAATGATCTTTTAGGCTTAAGCTTTCTTGTCAAGCGGTTTTGGTTTAGTTCCTTATGTATTTTATTTTGTTTTATTGATATTTCTTTTGGTTAAAAAAAGTTAGGATGAAAAAATATACTCTTACAACAAATTTATACGCAACAAAAATAGTTTTGATAGTTATTAAGAAAATGAATGGAATGTGGCTGATTTTTTAAAATTTGATAAAAATATTAATTAAATTTATTATAATATTTTCTTTATTAAATTTAATAAACCATTAAAAAAATGAAGTAGAAGGATATATTAAGAATTACAACATTAAATAAATTAGTTATAATTCTTATAAATATAATTAAAAGTTAAAATATTTTTATTAACCAAATAGTAATATTAAATTAAAATTTAATCTTAAACTTTATTTTAGTTAAAATTATGTACTCATTGAACTCTTTTTTATACCGTGGCCTTTCCCAATTTCTTTTTTAATATTCTCATTTTTTCTTTCGTATATTTATTATTGCATTGTGTTATCGTTAATCCTAGTTCCGGTCACAATTTGGGATGGTAAAACGGGTTGGGTCTATCGGGTCGGCCCGTTTGACCCGTCACTTTTGGCGGGTTGGACTAAAATTTTTGACTCGGTATTTTAAATTGGTCCGTCCGACCTAACCCGCCTAAAAAAGCGGGTCGAGGCGGAGGCAGGGCGGAGCGGGTTTTGCCCGCGTACTTTTTATTAAAACTTTTTATTTTTTACTTCGAATTAAAACAACTTTAACTATAAAAATAACACTTTTCTCTTAGGATTATGTTGATTAATTGTATTTTAAATTATTATATAGACAAATTGAATTATAAGCTCAACATTCTTTTTATAACTTTCTAATACATGTGTTGATTGAAAAATCTTGAAATAAAAGAACAATTGTATGACATGCAGAATTATTAAATTTTCAATACATTAACTCACATGTTTTCTTAAGAAATAGATGTTGATTTTAAGAAAAGAAGGATTTGATTAGTGTATACGTGTGACAAATTTAGAATTTAATTATTAAGGAAACAGTCAATATCTGAGTTTACATGATGTAAACATTGAGAAAGTCAAATGTTGATATTTTATGCACTGCGATGTATTATGTAGTGTAATTGTTATCATTGTTTCTCGTGTAAAATCTTAATATGGTTCTTTATTAGTTAGTTTTTAAATATGATTAGGATGATATATATCGTTTAGTTTTTATTTTGATATTCTTTTATTTATTGTGATTGAGTTTATTTTGTTATTTTTTGGTTGTAATTGGTCTTTATTTATTTTATTTTTTGAACTATTTGGAGTAACACATTTTGAAGTTCTATTATGGTTAGAAAAATTATTTTATCGATTATTTGGTAATAATTAAAAAATTTATAAATTATGTAGTAAATTAAATTATATATATATATATATATATATATATATATATATATATATATATATATATATATATATATATATATATATATATATATATTTGATGGCTATCCCACAACCCGCCAACTCGTTAGGACTTGACTTTTTAGCTCGGACACCTAAGTTGGCCCGCTCTGCTTTTGGACGGACTTAAACGGAGCGGGCCTAAACGGGGCGGGTAGCCCGCTTTGCCACCCCTAATCACAATTATAAGCCAAAATAACTATTTTTACAGTGATTAAAAAAGTTAATTAGGTGTAATTAATTATCTCGATTTCATGTACAATTAAAGTGAAGTTTACTATAATTTGATTAATCAACTAACAACATTAAATATTTTTGGTTTAAATTAAGTATAGTAATACAAGCATTAATTAGTTTATAAGTTAGTTGTTTTGCTTATAATAATGATCACAAATTAAGGCCATTTTTTTTTCTTATAATAGTGACCGAAGGGAGTACATTACTAGCACAACTCTTGAAAATATTATAATGTGTCTAAATTTCGAAGATATATTTTCGGACGCACCAAACGCATACAATCAAGGTTATTTTTGAATTAGACCTAAAATTTGTGTCTAGTTTTAATCCAGAGATACATCTTCATAAATCTTACGAAGATTTCTGAAGCGAATTAAAGCAGAAGTAGAAAACAAAAAGTTGACAAAACAAAAGCAAAAATAAAAAAGTTGACAAAACGAAATTACCATTGATATCATAAAATCATCACTACATAAGGGATTTTAACATAGATCAAACATTACATTTAAATATCCAGGTGGACGTTGCAACATCTTCATAATATCTTCGACCGATCTTGAAATCGTCGCATCCATCTCGATCGAAACTTTTGATTCTAAACGGAAAAGTATTCCACGTAGTGTTTAAATCTACGCCCATCTTCATATCAAAGTTGATGTACTAAGTCTTTCATTCTTTGTCAACGGATCGCGAACGGTACTCAATCTTCACAATTTTTTATTGTCGCCATATAATAGGATCTCATGCAGTGTGTATTTTAGATCTTCAAAAAGGGTGTACTCATTGACCTTAAATGCATGTGAGGGTTTCACACTGTTAAAGTAAACATTTTCGATATGCCAAATGATATTCATTATGGTGTAATGTGTTTTGGTATCAAACAATGAGACAAGAGCCCCATATTTATAGTAGTTGTAGGTAATTATGGACCTCAAAAATTCTATCTTTTACCAGAGGTTGTTTCAAAAATGTATATCTGGTACCACATTGTTATCTTAATCTAGAGATGTATTCCTGGAACCTCTTAGAACATAATACAATTTTGTTCAAGACATAAACATAACATGTAATAAGTGCATAATTTTTTGACAAACTTCAAAATATATAATAGACATCATTAACGTTAATACAATGTTACATACAATAAATTGATAAAGAAATACTATAATAACCAAAGGAGTTCTCGCCAGTAACATCTATAACTATTGGTGTTACCCTTTTTGATTTTTGTTAATTTGATTCTCTTTAAATCTCACTCAATTTGATGAACTCTTGCATCCTTTCAACAAAATGGTCTGACCAAGTCTCCGCTTTGGTTATTGAATGAGTTGTCCACTCTAATGATGTAAGTGATATAGGACAGTCTAGTTTTAAATAAACATGAACAAAATGTCGTGGATTGGAAATCTATTCAACACACATGATACAATCATTTAGATTTTGAGTTGGTGCAGTGCACAGTGGAAAAAATGTTTTCGAGAAACTTAATTTTGTCAGATTAATACACACTCTATCACACACACTTGCTATGAGATGACCCATTTCAGAGAAGCACATCCATTTATCCTTCAATGCATGTCCACTAATGCAAGGGACAAGAAAGTGATAAATTGTTTCAAAAAATTCTTTATTCTCGTATAGTCGTGTGTATGATTCTTTATTTCCCCTCAACTCTTGGATAAGTTGATAGCAAGTGTGTGATCCTTCTTTTACCGATCAAAATTGATACTGCTCGAAATTGCAGCATCGTCACCCTTTACATCGACGACCCGTTCAATATATTTGTGCATAAAAACCTGCATTTCGTTAATGAATGAAATTTTTTGTAGAGGCAATGAATTAAGTGGTTTGTTGAAGCGATTTCCCTTGAAAACACTTTCTTGAGATTTTGGAGTTGATGAATTCGGAAAAAGTCTGTCAACATGTTTAAAATATGAAGGAGACCGCATCGTTGAATTGTCACTTGGTGTAGGTTTAACCTTCTTATGAGCTCTTTTTGTTTTTACCGGTTGAGACGGTGATTTCAAGTCTGTGATTTTCGGATATGTAATATTCCTCAATTTCTCTTTAATGTGGAGTTTCATATTGTCATCGACTTTCAAAAATTTATCTTGTATAACTTTCTATTTGGTCAAGATAGAGATATTTGATTTACCATCTTCCATGACACCATCATCATCATCAAACCCAAGCCTTTTCCAGTGAGTGCAAACTTCATCTACTCGTATCGGGCTATCAAGCCCGACCTTTTTAGATATAAGACAAGCAAATGGAAGATTGTGCGTTTTCACAAGCGTGCAACCACACTTTGAGCTATCAGAACCTACATTATCAGCTCTTTTGGCTCTATGTAAAATAGAATTCATACCTTCTCGAGATATGTTGTCGACCAACTATAATAAAGATTATTGTGTTTGTATCTCATTATATTGATTTTGGATCATTTTGGTTCACAGAGTCCCAATATCTATACAAATCACCCTTACTATTTCCCAACCATTTCTTCAGAGTATCATGGACAAGCTTGTTAGAATACGACGACTTATGTAAAAGGGATGAGTAGATCCCCAATTAAAAATAACTTTAAAAATAATTATTTAAAAACTTATTTGAAAAATAATGTTTAGCGGAAGGTTTTTGGCATAGATCAAAATAGTAGCCTAAACGAACCTAGTTATTAGAAACTCGGATATGCACAAACTATATAAAATTACGATAATGATAAAATCAATCAACATAATAATATCTCACTTAACCGTTTAATATCAAACACAGTTTTCTATTTCCAATGAAATCAAGTTAAAACATAGCTCGACAATTTATCAAACTAGTAGCCTAAATTCTAAACGCTAACTACGATTTTTAGATTTTTTATAACTTTATTGATATAAAAAATTATTTACAATCAAAATAATTATAAGTTAATCAATAATCAAAGCATTTTTTTATATATTTAATAATAGAAGGAGTCTACATTGAGCCTTTGCTCTTTAGACCTTGGAAGGTCCCGAAAGGAAATTTGAGATCACCAAGTTCATCATATGATACAAGAAAAGTTCCTTATATACGTGCAACTTAAAAAAAAAGAAGACATTAAACCATAATGTGACATCGGATTTGAATTTGGAAAAGGTAAACAGGACATGCTGAATGTAGAAGAAGTTTAATTCGTTATCATCCTGAAACAAACTTATCATTCCTAAAACAAACTTGGTCATTTTCATTATAGATACAAACAAACCATGAAATATATGCTCTTTTTATAAGGATGAATGTGTCTATTCAAACATATTGAATATATGTCTCTTACACTTATCTATTTTTAAAAATAAGTGACTCATGAATTTGATTGTTGAGATTGTGGATTTGCAGTTTTGTTTGTAATCATCTAAAATTATTTTTAAGATTAACTACACTTTATATGTTTAATTTTATCTATAATAATCTTTATTGATAAAAAATGTAGCTTCAAATACATAAATACAAAAAGTATTTGATTTAAAATATATATATGAAAATTATTTTTACGGTTAGCAATTGCAATTTATAAATTTTAATTTATTTTCAGTTATGTAGTTTAGTGATTGAAATTCATCTTTTAAAAATAAAAAGGTGAGATGTTGACAATTATCACTGAATCAATTTTCTAACAGAATAATTTATAAATTTTAATTTAAAATAATCAATTATTGTTTTTTTTGTTTTAAAAGTAATTAATTTGTGTATAAACAATTTTTTTAACAAAATTAATTGATCAATTTTATTAATGCCGGTGAACTAACATTACTCATACTCAACTCACGTGAGTTTATCAAAACTCTTGTATATGCATAATTAAATAAATTAAAATTTAAAATAATTTGTACTATAAATACTGATATTCAATTTAAACTAATGAATATCAAAGAATTTATCATTAAAAATATCTATTAACTTATTAAAATATATTAAAATAAAGTCAACAAAAAGAAAAGAGAGAAATATCAAGGCAGTTGAAATCTTATCACTCAATGCTTTTCCTTTGCTTTGAGGAATGCATCTCCATTAGGAATCACTCTTTGTGTCTGCGCCAAATGCAAAAAGGACTACATTAAAAAGTAACAAAAACTTACAAATCTTACAAAATAAAATAAGAAACATTTAAGAATCTGAATAAGAAACACTTGCCGCGCTGCGCGACTCTCTCTAAATGTCTCAATCTCATCAGGAAAGTTTTGCTCTAATTCCTCAAATAGATGGTTGCGAAAATCCTGTCACAAACAAAATTGTTAATTTGGAGTAAAACATAATCAAAATCAAGAACATGTTTATCATAAAAATCAAAATCATAATCAACCTTGAAAGCATCAGTTTTTCCTTTAGTGATCCGATTCTTTACGTTGTTTATAACATCTCTAGTAAACAAATCTGGATTCTTCCCATTATCAATTAGACTAACAACCAAAAATAATTCAAAAGTTAAGACAAACATATTCTTATGTGGTTTAAAGAAAAACATACAATACAAGTACATAAAAAAAGTGAAAATACTTACTTCACAACCTCCATAGGAACCTCAATGTTGCAGTTTTCTGCCAATTTCATCATGTTGTCAAGCTCAGCAACAAGACCATTGCTGGAGGGAAAAAAAAAATCAAAATATGATTAACTTGGAACAAATTAAATAGAGAGAGTGGTAGAGAAATACATACATGCGTTGGAGGAGTGGCATTTGCATAGCAACGTCGTAGTTAGAGACGGTAAGGGTAAGTTGATGAATATGGGCTAAGGTTTTCTCAATGGACTCGTTGATCTGCTTCAGGTTTTGCTTAGAATCCATTTGTGTTTCTGGCTGCCAACCAATTCGTTTATGAACACTATGTCCTAGAGTTTGGTTGGGCTATTTATCCACCCTCTCATCAATCAAAATAAGATTTTTAGTAATTAATACTATAAGATTTACTTTGTTTATTTTATATATGTAAGCAATCAAATATTTTGATATTTAAAAATATATTTTAGGATTTAATATATACATGTGATAATTTGATTTGATGTATGTGTAAACTAAATTATAACGTATAAGGTTTTCGATTGCAATATATTTAATCTCATTAATATAATATATTAAATTAAAAATATAATAATAACAATAAATGTTAATTAATTTAATTGTTTTTTTTTCCACTATAGTTCTTAAGAGAATTAGACCTTAGTAATGCTTAGAGATCAAGGCACTGATCAAGTATCTTCTTATTCAAAATTAAATTTGATATTTTTTGTTTTAGCTCAAGTTTGTATACCACTCAAATCCAAATATTTTTAACTATCATAAGATTCTCATTTCAATATTACAATTATATTTATATGTAATGTTATTATATATAAATGTTTTACAAAATGGTGTATGTTTATATATATATATATATATATATATATATATATATATATATATATATATATATATATATATAAGTGATGATATGGTATAATTTGATATAGATAAAACTATATATGATCAATGTTTAACCATTAATCTCAATAATAATAATAATAATAATAATAATAATAATAATAATAATAATAATAATAATGTGAACATAAATATTTTTCTTCAAATAAAAATAAAATTGTGTATACTAATTTATATTTATTAAATTATAACTATTGTTGTTATTAATAATAAAATGAATTATTTTTAAAAAAATTATCTCACGCGAACTTATTCAATAATGGCAAAGGGGCGTTTGTCTCACGGTGTCAAAATTATTTCGTGAATTACTATCCCGAAAAATAGATATGGGAAATTTATTCCAAGAAATTCTTTTGAAAATTTATTTGACAAACATTTTATTATTCCTAGGAAATTTTATAATTTAATTTATTTATTTTAAAAACTATATAAAATTTTATGGGAGTCCACATTCTCATCCTTCAACATGAGAATAATTTTATGGAAATAATGGAAGTTATTTTGTTCCTTGAAATTTTTATATCTAGGAATTATTTTTTTCCAATCTTGTAACAAACATAGGTATCCTCTTTTATCCATATATTCCGAAATGTAATTCTTAAACTCAAACAAACACCCCAAAAGTAAAAAAACATGTAAATCTTAAACTTGAAATAAACACCCCAAAGTGAAAAAGCATTATAAAGGTCAAAAGAAAAATATAATTTAAGTTAATAATAAAAATATTATTATTATTTTTATTTTTATTTTTTTAAAAAGAATATATCAAAAAGATATAAAAGATGGGATAAGACTAAGATTGATAAAGTGATAATTTGGGAATCCCAATTTATTGTGGATAAGGGTATGAGGGTCCCTGAGGCGTGACCCATGTCGAGGCAAAGAAGAATTGAAAATCAAATATACTAACAAATCAGATATTGGTTTCCTTCTAAGAATTGAGTAATATGGAATGTTAATAGTCTAATTTTTACTAAACAATTAAGCCAAAGGGTCTAATGCTCCAAGGAACAACCTTAGGATCCTAGATAGTGACAAAACAAAAGAAGAATCGTTCAAGCCAAATACTATTCCAATGAAATTATAAGCAAAATCAATGACTTTAATAACCCCAAAAGCTCACTTAGATAGATGAATAACAATTAAGCCCACAAGAAACCCAAAAACAAAGTCACCAGAGCATTTATGAACCAACTTCCACAAGAAGCCAAACTTGTGGAGAATGAGTCCATGTTAGACTTTAGCCACCCATCAACCAGATACCTCCAAATGATTTCAACAATTCTATGAGCTTTAGAAGGATGCAACTTAACATTGAAGGTCTTAATGATTGTGAACTCATGGATATAAGACTCGGCCATCTTAGAAGTAATATTTCCTATGAAATCCACTTTGTCAAGAATTTGGTTGAGAACCATCTTCCAATGCGTTGTTCCATTACTGAATCTAACATGATTGCGGGCCATCTATATGTTATTGGTAATATGGACAGCGAAAGCCTAGATGATAGTTTTGCAATGAAGACTTTGGTTCTTTTCACAAATACCCAGAATAATAACAATATTGGACACAAGAGGGATCTTGATCATATTAAAAACCAGTTTCATAAATGCAATGCGAAAGGATAATAAAAGAAAATATGGTTTGAAGATTCCTGATGAGACTTGCATAACTACCAAATGGGGAGATTGTTAGATCCACGATTTTATGATTGACAACAATTTTGATAAAATATGGTTCTTATCTAATATTGAGCAACATGTCACAACATTTTGACCAACTGTCATGATAGGTTATGCTGTCATGTGTATCAGACAGATGTTGAGCCAAATGTCTTGACATCTTGGCCTATTGTACAACAGGTCTATTGTTTTTTTTTCTTGACTGATTTAATTTGATTTTATGAGATCCTATTGGATATAACTCACTTATTTTCGCACGTCAAGCAAATTTTATTAGGAACAATGCAAATTTGATTCAGTTTCATTAAAAAGATCTTTGAGAATTTATAGGAAACTTTGAAGATTGGTTTCTATTTTTGTTGAAGATCTCGCAACTGATTTATATTAGAAAATTGGATTTGATTGAAGAGTCCAATCCTATTTTTCAAGAGTCTATAAAAAGGAATTGTTAAACCTAAAACAACAAGCATTCGAAAAAGGCATTCACATTGAAGAAACCGTGGGTTGATAAGAGTTTAGGATTTTGAGATTCTTTTAGAGTTTTCGTGTTTTCTTTGTATGCCACTCGTGTATCTTCTCCGCCTTGTTCTTGGTCTTGTTCTTCTACACTTCGTTTTTATTTCTACGCGTCCTGTTGTTGTTCGTGTTACAAAGAGATGAAAAGTGAAGATGATGATGATTTGCAAAGGGAGTGAATTGGTGAAGATGAAGCGTAAAAGAGAGAGCAGAGGTTGAAGTTGAATGAAGATTTGCAGAGAGAATTCTGAGTGAGAAGTGATGAAAATCAATCGTGTGTATTTGAGAGTGAAGATGAGTGGGGTTATATAGTTTAATATGGTGGGAGAAAACGGTTAGAGATTGAGAAAATCTCTTCCATTGAACTAGAACTTTCTGTTATGATCATAGAGGGCGGGGATTAAAGATTAGAGAGGTAATTAAATTCTTTTATGGTGAATCAGTTAGAAGTTTGTGTTCTGCTAGTAATTTAGTTATGAGGTTAGGATTACTTAGCTGGAAAATGGATAAAGTGAAAATGGCATTCTGGTTTAATTTTCTTTGCTTTTCTATTGTTTTCTTTGATTTATTTGTTATGTAGGTTATGTGCAGGGGTTGGCTACAAAGTTGAATCTGTGAGTTCAATAGGTTTTCTAATTGTTAGCCTAAGCTTGAATATTTTTTAATTTTCTCTTAAATGTTAATGATGAGCTGGATTTTCTTTTCCTTCGACTATGCACTGTGTTATTTTCCAGATTATATTGCCTTTAGAATATGTGTTTACACTGCTATGATGACATTTACATGGTTGAATGAACTTGAAAAATAGTTGTGGACTATATATATATATATATATATATATATATATATATATATATATATATATATATATATATATGCTTTATTTGAAACACCTTCTATTTGAACTGAACTTGCGCATCACCTTGAGCTTTTTTGCGTCTTTTATTTTGAGTTCCTCTTTGAACTGGATCTTAAGTGTTGCACTGAAATTTTCTTCCTGAATTTTTCTCTATGCACTTGAATCATATGCTCTATTATGTTATGAAAATATACCAAGACGTGTATTTGAATGTAGTTCACTCTTCTAAATTAGCTTAGAACTTGAGTGATAGTGTGCAGATTTGTTTGCCTTAATTTGAATTTTTTTGAAGTTTAATGTGGCCTTGCAATGGTTTTTCTTTTAGGTCTGTTTTGAGTATATGTATCATGGTAATAGGCTATTTGGATTGAATTGAACTAATGTGGATTGTTTTGTTCATGATTTTCTATTAAATAATGTAGGGCTGTCGTGATGCTATTGATCTTTCTTTTTCTGTTTCGTGTGTTTATATAGGTTTCCATATGGATTATTGAGAATTGGCACATGGACGAAGCATGTTTAGAAGTTCTTATATTCTCTTGAACATGAAGGGATCAGAGGGATGAAGTGATGAAGTTAGAAGATGGAAAGAGGATGTAGACTTAAGAACTAGGTTCAGGACATGTTTCTAATCTTGTATTATAGCCTATACACCTTGAAATGTATCATGATATAACATATTTGCAAACTAATAAACTTTGATGGAATTTGGTTGAATATCATCGAATGAAACTTGTCCTTTTTTATTTGAACCCTTGTATCCATGAAAACTTGTTAACCTTGCTTGAACCATATTTGTGCAACCTTACAAGTTGGTGAAATTTATTTGACAACCTTGACTTCCATGTTTCAATTTAATCTTGGCTAGCCTTTCCAAATTTGAAGTCATTAGCATGAATTAGTAAGAAAATTATGAGAAACTTTGGTCAAAAAAATTGTTCGTATGGTTTGATCTTAATCCATAGTTATACTTGCTTCTTCCATAAGATCTTGTGAATCAATTAGCCTTGTATGCCATGCTTGATACTTGAAAATGCCACAAGAGTATATCCACAAGGAACTAGATCAACAATCAATCTTAATGCCATGTTTGAACCTTATTGTAAACCCTAATTGAATGCTTGGCCTTCATTTTATCAATACCTTGCACCCTAAGTCAAAACACTTCGGCCTTATACGCCTCATGCTTGAGGGATATGTACTGTTAGTCATAGTTTTGAAGGGTAGACGTTAACATATAGAAAATAAATTCAAGACATATTAATAGTCATGATTAATTGGTCTGGAACAAGGGAACAATAAACTTTATTCTCATTAATTGACTTTGTGTAGACAATGGGACACTTGACTATTAATTGACTTTGTGTAGACAATGGAACACTTGACTTAATGGCCATCAACCGACCTTAATGACATGTAGTTTTTGGAATCCTATTTATACTAGCAACCATTAAAGGAGAAAAGGAACAATTATACTCCATTCGTCCCATATTATAAGCAACTTTTACCTTTTTAAATTCATTGAATAATTAATATATCTGGTCTATAGATTCATTGAATAATTAATATATTTGGTCTATAGATTTATTAAATAATTAGTATATCTAATCTATATATAGACTTGATACATTAATTATTCAATGAATATGAAAAGATGAAATTTGATTATAATATGGGACACGGTAGTATGATTGTAGGGTTATGATTCTATTGGCCATCGGTGATAGAGTTATCATTTAGTGTATTTTTTACATGTACACAATTTGATCTAAACTGTTGACCAAAATTCGATGTGGACCAAGAGGATGCTGATCTCTCGAGCTTGAACTGTTGGAGAGGATGGGGTGTACCTGTAATGTTATACACTCTGATGATGAAGTAAGTAAGAGCACAATGAGGCATAAGAGAGTATTAAGGTTTCAGAGAGAGAATAATGAATACCTGGGCTTCACAAGTGTGGGTTTATATAATTTCCCGGTGCTTGGTCATTGGTTCCTATTTTCGGCCTAGATATTCGGGTCCACAAAATAGGTAACTTCCGTGAGTTGGTCAAACGGCGTCATGCTCGTAATTAGTCGCTGCTTCGAGCAAGAGGATTTGAGGCGACACGTTCTAGACATATCTACTTCTCCGCCGATTCGATCGAGCAACCGATGAAGTTACGGGCGTAAGCCCGGTTCGGGGCGTTAGGTAATGGAATTAGTCGATGTTGAGATTTATCAAGATTATCTAAGAGGCGAATTGGATTATTATGTTGTTTGGGCGGTTAAGTTGATAGTCGAGTAATTAGTCGGTTTAATCGAGAAATAATATTATTATATTGGATTATTATTTAATTAATTGGTTGACTAAGTTGTAGAATATTATCGATTAATTTATTAGAATAATATAAGACTATTTTATATGGGCTTAGTATATGGCGTGCGTAGTTATAATGGAGGTGTATGAAAGTAGGCCCATTAAGAGTTATAAGAGAATATGAGGTTTAGTGATATATAAAATATTAGGTTTTATTAGTAGAAAAAATAAGTATTTTGGAAGAGAAGGAGACTACGTGAGATTTTTGTGAAAAAGAAAAGTTGCAGAGAGAATGGCAAAGAATGAGTAATAGTAGGAAAGAATACGTAGAGCAATCGGAGGCCAAAACTGAAATCGAACCGAAAACTGTTAGAGTGACATTCAATCCAAGGTAAGGGTGGAGTTTAATCTCTATAACCAGGTATATGATAGACTGTATATGGGTTTGGTTGTATGAATTTTCCATGAATTAATTGTTGTTTTCTTGTGTTGTGTTGATTTGGTGAAAATAATTGTTGTTGTGTTGATTGTTGCTATTGTATTGGTTGTGGATTGCAATATTGGTTGAATCGATTGATAATATTGATTGTGTAAGTATAAAAGTGTGTTGTTCTGTTATGAAAATTTTAAGATTGAAAACAATACCAAGATAATCGAATTGGATAAATTGCGAAACAACACTTAAGGAGATGCACCGAACGACACACCTCGAGAGATAGGAGTGCCGAACGACACACTTGGGATGGTGATGATGGGGCTCTACCGAACGACAGGGTTGGTGAAGAGAGAGGGAGTGCCAATCGGCACCCCTTAGTGTAGGCACTTATTTTATTTTTCCTCTTTTCCTTTGCCACGCGTGTATTGTATGAAAGACATCTGTGTAGACTGTGTTATAACTTTTTTGTTATCTTCTCTCTTTCTGCCTCATAGTGTAGTATATTATGCCTTATGGAATTTTTGTAGATTAATAATTTAACTCAGTATCACTTAATTTGATTGAGTAGAAGAGTAATCAAACACATGTAGTCTATTTGTAGCGATAATGTATCAATATCGAAGCAACAATTTTGGTAATTTTAGCAGATGTTAGGTAGCTGTAGAAAATAATGGAACATTGTAGTTAATGACAAGAATATAATTTAGTAGTAATTGTGAGTCAATTTCAGTGGATTGAATAAATAGAAACAATGGAATTAATAGTATATGAGGTCGATGAAAATAATATCGAATAGCCATGTTAGTAACTTAAGTGGTAAAATTAATTAACCAGAATTAAGTGAAATTTGTCGGAGTAGTTCGTATATAGTAGTAGGTATTTTTGGTTGGAATTAGGTCGAATAAGTTTGCAGATGAAGTTGAATTGTTCAATGTATGGAATTGTATTGTTTTCTATTATTGTGATTGAGTCGTTGTTGAATACGTTGTTTATCTTGAGATGATGTGAATTATTGTTTTTAATAAGTTGTTGTTAATACGTCAATGAAGTTGTAGGCCTATGGCCAACATTGAAGTGACGATGAGTACCTCTATTTAATGGTACAATGGTGATATAGGCTTGTGTCTTGCGATGTTAATTGCGATGTTAATTACGATGTTAATTGCGATATTAATTACGATATTAATTGCGATGTTAATGGTTGTTGTTGTGTGTGATGTTGCATTCATTGAGTCACACATATTTGCATACTGCGATGGCCTGATTGACAAATTGCGACGAAGGCTTATGCCTTGGCCTTGATGGAAAACACGATGATGATGAAGGCTTATTTCCTGGCCTTGATGGAAAATACGATGATGATGAAGTCTTATGTCTTGTTGATGCCTCATAATATGGCGTTTTACAATGGGAGTTCGCTCCAATGGTACCACATGCTTATGCATTATATTGAGTTGTATAGTTGTGTCGCATTTGAAGTCGTGTTTTATAAGTTGTTATATTGATGTGTTGATTGATTAAAGTTGTTGTTGTTACTAAACCGTGATAAATTGAAGTGTATAATCGTTTTGTGAAGTGGTGATATTTGTATGATTCGATCTAATATATTATTTATCATACATTTGTTTATATTGGTTGTATCTCACCCTTCTGTGATGTTGCTCTACGTGGGTAACGCGGTAATGAAGGATGAAGAATTAGTTGTTGTTAGTCCAAGTCGTTTAGTTGCTCGATACGTAGCACTGGGGACCGAATGTTATTTGTTTCTATGTTGTTGTTACTACTCTAGTTGTTGAATAATTATAAGTTGAAATGCTTTAGTTGAATAAAGTTGTAAATGATTTCTAAGTAGAAAGTTGTGATTCCGATGCGTAATTAATTAAAAAAGTTGCGAAGTTTTCATATGAATAAGTATGTTGTACATTGTTCACCCGAATGCTATGTATCTATGATAAATGCAATACATGTTGATTATTTTATGTTGAAATATGATGCCTCGAATACGTTGAAGGTTTTAAATACTCTCATTTTGTTATAATTTTAGGTAGAATTTGGGGTGTTACTACTCCGAAAAGCAATCAATCGACTTACGAGTTAGAACAAATGGGCCAAAATCATTTGGACTGCATTGGAGATAGACATGGATTGACCATTCTAACAACTGGACCAATCCAAGACACAATTTAGTCTAGAAAATTTACTTTTAATTTTAAGTGCTACAAATATTATTTAAAAAAGATGAGAACACAAATAATATATCATTGAGTTTAAATATTAAATAAAGATGTTAAATATTACTTAAGTCATTTACAATTGATTTTAATTTTAAGTGCTACAAATATTATTTAAAAAGGATGAGAACACAAATAATATATCATTGAGTTTAAATATTAAATAAAGATGTTAAATATTACTTAAATCGTTTACAATTGATTCTCACTTGTTTTCATAAATTAAATATGAATGTAAAAGTCATGCATTTTAGTGTTGCTCTAATATCCAACTACATGTATGACACCTATAAATAATAAATACAAAGTGATTATACATTCAAACATTTTATTATACTCTTATACCATGTATTTACATATAATATTTATCAAATGAATATTATTAAAAAATAATTTCATAAAAATAATAAAATTTTAATAATTTATGGGTAAATTATAAAGGATAAAATTTAAGTATAAATATTAAATATAATTTTTCAAATGTAATTTTTACTATTTTCAAATAAAAATATTACAAATATATAATTTTTCCTACACATTTAATTTTCTCATATTTTCACTCTCAAAATGATATTTAACAAACCTCTTATCATATTTTTATTTAAGAATAATAAAAACAACAACTTTTCAGTTATAAATTATATTAGTTACCACTTTAAATTTCCTGATAAATATGGTCAATATTAATTACTCTCCACTCTTATTTATAAGTAAATTTTGACTTTTAAAATTAATTGAATAAACAATGTATTTAGACTATATATAAGTTAAATACATTAATTTTTGAAAGAACATAAAAAGTTAAAATTTGTTTATAAATAGAAACGGAAGAGTATGTGTTTAGTTTATCTATCTTCTTTTATCATTATAATATTTTAAAAATACAAAATAGGTAAGAAATACTCTTTTATTGTTTTAACTATTGATCTTGGTTTTATCAAATATACATATATATATATATATATATATATATATATATATATATATATATATATATATATATATATATATATATATATATATATATATATATATATATATATATATATATATATATATATATATATATATATATATATATATATATATATATATATATATATATATATATATATAATTACTTTTCAAAACTCTCAATCAAAGCCTAAATGAAAACATTTTACTTAACCTTCTCAATCGGGATTAGAAACCCTACAAGCTACATAAAAACATTAACGCCTAACACAAATTATGATAAAACTCCTATTTTACCATACAAATCATATTTGAGATAAATATTTTAAAATAGATAGAAAAGAATAACGTTATATGTATTTTTTTTTCCGAAAATCTTTATATTTTAAATATGCAAAAGAAAAAGAATAATTCAAGGTTACTTACTTAAAACAACTTGACTTGGGAAAATTATATCAAAAGCATACATGTCATTAACCCTCACATCTCCATTCGAAAATACACTTTCTCTATTTTCAAATATTTCAACTTTTAGATAAATTTATAATTTCACCAAGATCAATATTAAAATAAATTGTAGAATGAAGTTAAATTTATTTAGATTAAATAAATCACATATATATTTCAATCTTCTATCTCATATGATAGATAAATAGTTCCCAATAATACATAAAAAAATGTGAGAAAATATTAATTATTAATCTACAATATACAATTTCTCTCACATAAATAAATGTGAGAGAATATTATTTACTTTGGCAAGTGGTTGGTTTTACTTTGGCAAGTTCAGATGTACACTTAACTTTTTGATGTTGATAAAGTGAGAGATTATGGCAGAGTTATGTTCCGTGCTTCTCATTATTTAAATATGTTATGTGTTTATAAAGTAAGAGATTGTGGCAAACTTATGTTGTATGCTTCTCATTATTCAAATATGGAAAGTGAAGTTTCACATATAGCACACCCAAATATAACTTTCAGGATGATTCACAGGTGCACATGCGAAACCCCTCGATATTTTAAAATCTAAAGTTTATATATTAAAATGTGCAAAAGGGTGTCTTCGCATATGTGAATTCACAAGTGGTGAAGATCAGTGCTACTTAGTGAGAAATCCAAACTAATAGGATAACTATTTGTCACAGATCAATACCTAAATAAGAGATTAAACCAAATCAAATTAAGATCACTTAAAATATAAAAAAAAATGATTATAACGATTCTCTATTTATTTAAAATAATTATTTAAAATAATAAAAAAATGATTATAACTATTCTCTATTTATTTATTATAGTTATTTTATTCAATTATATTATAAATATCTAACTATTGCGTAAAAAACAAATATTTCAATAATTATGTTGTTTAAATATGGCTTATTTCATTCAATTATAATTAAATCTTATATTATATTTCAATAATTAATTAAATATTTTAGGAAATATGAAATTTTGATTTCATCCAACAAATGATTAATCGACACTTATTTAAATAAAATGACTATGATTATAGTATGAAGTAAAAGCAAATAAAATAAAATTATAAGGAGTATAACAGAGAAAAGTCTCTTACGCAAAAACCCGAACGTATTTACTTCTCTTCTCTACATTTACTTCGACTTCTCTTCTCGACTTTTTCTTCAATCAAATCCTTTCCATTTTCCAACTCCACCCTATCATTCAATTCATTCATTAACCTCAATATAAAGTTAATAGGATTAATATTCTTAAAATAAATTATTTCACCTAAATGTTGTTTGTTATATATTACACTACACCATTGCACATCGCTTGATTTCACTTAAATATTACTCCATTTTAAGTGTAATTAGCATCAACAGACATAGACAGCAGAACAATGTCAAAAACAACATGCAGAGTTTCCTGTCAGTTTGGCTCCCCACCATAAAGAGACCTAAGTTTTGAAGGTCAACACGTAGAGCAAGTTTAATAACAAATTTAAACTCCATGTCCCTCCTGCATAAAATAATTTAATAAAATAAAATTAAAATAAATAGACACAACTTAAACATGAAAATCAATTATCAAGTTCTCTTACTACCATCATAAATTGAAAGTCTATTTCTCGGGCGATAAACTAATATAAACAACCTAACCAAAAGTAGCACCAAATTATTGAGTCCAACAAATTACTATTAAGTAGGATTCTCAACCAAGTTTTCCAACTTGTATCTTTCATCAGCAACACTCAATATCCTTATTGCCAATAGCCCAACAACACTCGATATCTTCCCTGCCAATAGCTCAACATTTGTTGTATTAAAAATAGCAACACTGACAATAGGACACCTCTTGGCATCTACACACCCAAAAATCATTATTTGCCAATAGCTCAACATTTGTTGCATTAAAAATAGCAACGCTGACAATAAGACACCTCTTGGCATCTACACACCCAAAAGTCATTATTTTTAGTAAGAAATAGATAGATAAATCATAATTATTTGTAACAAACAGATAGATGTGTATCATATATTTATTATTTTATTTTTATTTTGCATTAATGAAATTTCGGTCCATTTTTGTTTTGCATTAATGAAATTCCAATCAGTATTTATAATACATGAGTTTATATTTAAAATCAAAGTTTATCCACAAGAAGATTTCGTGATATACCAAGAGCTAAAAATTGAAAGGTTTTACATTGAAAGTAACCAAATAATTAATACTTTGTTTTGCATTAAAGAAATTTCGACCATTATTTATAACCCGTGAGTTTTCATTTAAAAGCAAAGTTTATTAAATACAATTATTTTAGTGAGATAAAAAAAACAAACTTTGGCCATTTAAAGAAAATGCACTTTTAAATTTTTCCAAAACATACAATTTTCTTATATATATGATAGATAAATAGTTATCAATAATACATTAAAAAAATGTGAGAAAATATTAATTATTAATCTACCATATAAAAATGTTTAAAAAAGTAGGAAATTTCTTTCCGCACCCAGTATTCTTTTTTAGGCCAGTAGTCTTTTTTAGTCCTATTGGTGAATTATGCAGAAAAGCAAATGGAAGAGTTTAGTGTAGAATCTATTTTTTTGGTTTCTTTTGTTATGTTACCTCCATAGGTCACTCACTCACACAATTTAATAATATTATTTACTTTGGCAAGTGGTTGGTGCTATTTGAATTTACTGTGAATGAATCTTTCTGCTCCATTAGGTTCTTTTTCTCTGTTCGTTCATTCATTCATATGTACACTTAACTTTTCGATATTGATAAAGTGAGAGATTGTGGCAGACTTATGTTCTATGCTTCTCATTATTCAAATATGTTATGTGTTTATAAGTGAGAGATTATGGCAAACTTATGTTCTGTGCTTCTCATTATTCAAATATGGAAAGGGAAGTTTCACATGGAGCACACCCGAATATAACTTTCAGGATGATTCACATGTGCACATGCGAAACCCCCTCAATATTTTAAAGTCTAACGTTTAAATATTAAAACGTGCAAAAGGGTGTCTTCGCATATGCGAATTCACAAGTGGTGAAAATCACCGCTACTTAGACAAAAATCCCCCAAAAATGCCAATTATACACTATACATATTATTATTAATATTTTTGGGTTTTCAGTGGTGAAATTCACCGCTACTTAGTGAGAAATTCACAAAAAATATCAATTATACACTATACACTTTAATATATAACACTAATTTAAGTAATATAAAAACAAATAGGATAAATATTTGTCACAGATCAATACCTAAATAAGAGATTAAACCAAATCAAATTAAGATCACTTAAAATATACAAAAAAAAATGATTATAACGATTCTCTATTTATTTAAAATAATTATTTAAAATAATTATTTAAAATAATTAAAAAAATGATTATAACTATTCTCTATTTATTTAATATAGTTATTTTATTCAATTATATTATAAATATCTAACTATTGCGTAAAAAACAAATATTTTAATAATTATGTTATTTAAATATGGTTTATTTCATTCAATTATAATTAAATCTTATATTATATTTCAACAATTAATTAAATATTTTAGGAAATATGAAATTTTGATTTCATCCAACAAATGATTAATCGACACTTATTTAAATAAAATGACTGTGATTATTGTATGAAGTAAAAGCAAATAAAATAAAATTATAAGGAGTATAAAGAGAGAAAAACCCTCTCTTACGCGAAAACCTGAACGTATTTACTTCTCTTCTGTACATTTACTTCAACTTCTCTTCTCGACATTTATTTCAATCAAATCCTTTCCATTTCCCAACTCCACCCTATCATTCAATTCATTCATTAACCTCAATATTAAGTTAATAGGGTTAATATTCTTAAAATAAATTATTTCACCAAAATGTTGCTTGTTATATATTACACTACACCATTGCTACTACAGTTTCTTGATTTCACTTAAATATTACAACATTTTAAGTGTAATTAGCATTAACAGACATAGACAGCAATACAATGTCAAGAACAACATGCAGAGTTTCCTGTCATTTTGGCTCCCCACCATAAAGAGACCTAAGTTTTGAAGGTTAGCAAGTAGAGCAAGTTTAATAACAATTTTAAACTCCATGTCCCTCCTGCATAAAATAATTTAATCAAATAAAATTAAAATAAAATAAATAAACACAACTTAAACATGAAAATCAATTATCAAGGTCGCCTACTACCATCATAAATTGAAAGTCTCTTTCCCGGGCGATAAACTAACATAAACAACCTAACAAAAAGTAGTACCAAATTATTGAGTCCAACAAATTACTATGTTGCATTAAAAATAGCAACGCTGACAATAGGATACCTCTTGGCATCTACACACCCAAAAATCATTATTTTTAGTAAGAAATAGATAGATAAATCATAATTATTGATAACAAACAGATAGATGTGTATCATATATTTATTATTATTTTTTTATTTTGCATTAATGAAATTTCGGTCAATTTTTGTTTTGCATTAATGAAATTCTAATCAGTATTTATAATACGTGTGTTTATATTTAAAATCAAAGTTTATCCATAAGAAGATTTCGTGATATACCAAGAGCTAAAAATTGAAAGGTTTTACATTGAAAGTAACCAAATAATTAATACTTTGTTTTGCATTAAAGAAATTTCGATCATTATTTATAACCCGTGAGTTTTCATTTAAAAGCAAAGTTTATTAAATACAATTATTTTAGTGAGATAAAAAAAACAAACTTTGGCCATTTAAAGAAAATGCAGTTTTAAAGTTTTCCAAAACATACTATTTTCTTATATATATATATATATATATATATATATGATAGATAAATAGTTATCAATAATACATTAAAAAAATGTGAGAAAATATTAATTATTAATCTACCATATAAAAATGTTTAAAAAAGTAGGAAATTTCTTTCCGCACCCAGTATTCTTTTTTAGGCCAGTAGTCTTTTTTAGTCCTATTGGTGAATTATGCAGAAAAGCAAATGGAAGAGTTTAGTGTAGAATCTATTTTTTGGTTTCTTTTGTTATGTTACCTCCATAGGTAACTCACTCACACAATTTAATTATAGAGATTGTGACAGACTTATGTTCTATGCTTCTCATTATTAAAATATGTTATGTGTTTATAAGTTAGAGATTGTGGCAAACTTATGTTCTGTGCTTCTCATTATTCAAATATGGAAATGGAAGTTTCACATGGAGCACACCCGAATATAACTTTCAGGATGATTCACATGTGCACATGCGAAACCCCCTCAATATTTTAAAATCTAACGTTTAAATATTAAAACGTGCAGAAGGGTGTCTTCGCATATGCGAATTCACAAGTGGGGAAAATCACCGCTACTTAGACAAAAATCCCCCAAAAATGCCAATTATACACTATACATATTATTATTAATATTTTTGGGTTTTCAGTGGTGAAATTCACCGCTACTTAGTGAGAAATTCACAAAAAATATCAATTATACACTATACACTTTAATATATAACACTAATTTAAGTAATATAAAAACAAATAGGATAAATATTTGTCACAGATCAATACCTAAATAAGAGATTAAACCAAATCAAATTAAGATCACTTAAAATATACAAAAAAAAATGATTATAACGATTCTCTATTTATTTAAAATAATTATTTAAAATAATTATTTAAAATAATTAAAAAAATGATTATAACTATTCTCTATTTATTTAATATAGTTATTTTATTCAATTATATTATAAATATCTAACTATTGCGTAAAAAACAAATATTTTAATAATTATGTTATTTAAATATGGTTTATTTCATTCAATTATAATTAAATCTTATATTATATTTCAATAATTAATTAAATATTTTAGGAAATATGAAATTTTGATTTCATCCAACAAATGATTAATCGACACTTATTTAAATAAAATGACTGTGATTATTGTATGAAGTAAAAGCAAATAAAATAAAATTATAAGGAGTATAAAGAGAGAAAAACCCTCTCTTACGCGAAAACCTGAACGTATTTACTTCTCTTCTGTACATTTACTTCAACTTCTCTTCTCGACATTTATTTCAATCAAATCCTTTCCATTTCCCAACTCCACCCTATCATTCAATTCATTCATTAACCTCAATATAAAGTTAATAGGATTAATATTCTTAAAATAAATTATTTCACCTAAATGTTGCTTGTGATATATTACACTACACCATTGCTACTACAGTTTCTTGATTTCACTTAAATATTACAACATTTTAAGTGTAATTAGCATTAACAGACATAGACAGCAATACAATGTCAAGAACAACATGCAGAGTTTCCTGTCATTTTGGCTCCCCACCATAAAGAGACCTAAGTTTTGAAGGTTAGCAAGTAGAGCAAGTTTAATAACAATTTTAAACTCCATGTCCCTCCTGCATAAAATAATTTAATCAAATAAAATTAAAATAAAATAAATAAACACAACTTAAACATGAAAATCAATTATCAAGGTCGCCTACTACCATCATAAATTGAAAGTCTCTTTCCCGGGCGATAAACTAACATAAACAACCTAACAAAAAGTAGTACCAAATTATTGAGTCCAACAAATTACTATGTTGCATTAAAAATAGCAACGCTGACAATAGGATACCTCTTGGCATCTACACACCCAAAAATCATTATTTTTAGTAAGAAATAGATAGATAAATCATAATTATTGATAACAAACAGATAGATGTGTATCATATATTTATTATTATTTTTTTATTTTGCATTAATGAAATTTCGGTCAATTTTTGTTTTGCATTAATGAAATTCTAATCAGTATTTATAATACGTGTGTTTATATTTAAAATCAAAGTTTATCCATAAGAAGATTTCGTGATATACCAAGAGCTAAAAATTGAAAGGTTTTACATTGAAAGTAACCAAATAATTAATACTTTGTTTTGCATTAAAGAAATTTCGATCATTATTTATAACCCGTGAGTTTTCATTTAAAAGCAAAGTTTATTAAATACAATTATTTTAGTGAGATAAAAAAAACAAACTTTGGCCATTTAAAGAAAATGCAGTTTTAAAGTTTTCCAAAACATACTATTTTCTTATATATATATATATATATATATATATATGATAGATAAATAGTTATCAATAATACATTAAAAAAATGTGAGAAAATATTAATTATTAATCTACCATATAAAAATGTTTAAAAAAGTAGGAAATTTCTTTCCGCACCCAGTATTCTTTTTTTAGGCCAGTAGTCTTTTTTAGTCCTATTGGTGAATTATGCAGAAAAGCAAATGGAAGAGTTTAGTGTAGAATCTATTTTTTGGTTTCTTTTGTTATGTTACCTCCATAGGTAACTCACTCACACAATTTAATTATAGAGATTGTGACAGACTTATGTTCTATGCTTCTCATTATTAAAATATGTTATGTGTTTATAAGTTAGAGATTGTGGCAAACTTATGTTCTGTGCTTCTCATTATTCAAATATGGAAATGGAAGTTTCACATGGAGCACACCCGAATATAACTTTCAGGATGATTCACATGTGCACATGCGAAACCCCCTCAATATTTTAAAATCTAACGTTTAAATATTAAAACGTGCAGAAGGGTGTCTTCGCATATGCGAATTCACAAGTGGGGAAAATCACCGCTACTTAGACAAAAATCCCCCAAAAATGCCAATTATACACTATACATATTATTATTAATATTTTTGGGTTTTCAGTGGTGAAAATCATCGCTACTCTGAGAAATTCCCAAAAATATCAATTATACACTATACACGTTAATATATAACAATAATTTAAGTAATATTTGTCACAGATCAATACCTAAATAAGAGATTAAACCAAATCAAATTAAGATCACTTAAAATATACAAAAAAAAATGATTATAATGATTCTCTATTTATTTAAAATAATTATTTAAAATAAATAAAAAAATGATTATAACTATTCTCTATATATTTAATATTGTTATTATATTCAATTATATTATAAATATCTAACTATTGCGTAAAAAATAAATATTTTAGTAATTATGTTGATTAAATATGGCTTATTTCATTCAATTATATTTAAATCTTATATTATATTTCAATAATTAATTAAATATTTTAGGAAATATGAAATTTTGATTTCATCCAACAAATTATTAATCGACACTTATTTAAATAAAATGACTATGATTATAGTATGAAGTAAAAGCAAATAAAATAAAATTATAAGGAGTATAAACAGAAAAACTCTCTTACGAAAACCGAACGTATTTACTTCTCTCTCTACATTTACTTCAACTTTCTTCTCGACATTTACTTCAATCAAATCCTTTCCATTTCCTAGTCCACCCTATCATTCAATTTATTCATTAACCTCAATATAAAGTTAATAGGATCAATATTCTTAAAATAAATTATTTCACCTAAATGTTGTTGGTTATATATTACACTACACCATTGCTACTCATTTCTTGATTTCACTTAAATATTACACCATTTGAAGTGTAATTAGCATCACAGACATATAGCAAAGAATGTCAAGAACAACATGCGAGTTTCCTGTCGCTTTCCCACCATAAAGAGACCTAAGTTTTGAAGGTCAGCACGTAGAGCAAGTTTAATAACAACTTTAAACTCCATGTCCCTCCTGCATAAAATAATTTCATCAAATAAAATTAAAATAAAATAAATAGACACAACTTAAACATGAAAATCAATTATCAAGGTCTCTTACTACCATCATAAATTGGAAGTCTCTTTCCCAGGCGATAAACTAACATAAACATCATAAATAAAAGTAGCACCAAATTATTGAGTCCAACAAATTTAGGATTCCCAACCAAGTTTTCTAACTTGTATCTTTCATCGGCAACACTCAATATCCTTACTGCCAATAGCCCAACAACACTCAATATCTTCCCTGCCAATAGCCCAACAACACTCAATATCTTCCCTGCCAATAGCTCAGCATTTGTTGCATCAAAAATAGCAACGCTGACAACAGGACACATCTATTTGTAAGAAATAGATAGATGTGTATCATATATTTATTATTTTGTTTTTATTTTGCATTAATGAAATTTTGGTCAATTTTTCTTTTGCATTAATGAAATTCCAATCAGTATTTAAAATAGTGAGGTTATATTTAAAATCAAAGTTTATCCATAGAAGATTTTGTGATATACCAAGAGCTAAAAATTGAAAGGTTTTACAATGAAAGTAACCAGATAATTATTACTTTGTTTTGCATTAAAGAAATATCGATCATTATTTATAACCCGTGAGTTTACATTTAAAAGCAAAGTTTATTAAATAATATTTTTTAGTGAGATAAAAAAAACAAACTTTGGCCATTTAAAGAAAATGCACTTTTAAATTTTTCCAAAACATACTATTTTGTTATATATATATATGATAGATAAATAGTTACCAATAATACATTAAAAAAATGTGAGAAATTATTAATTATTAATCTACCAGATAAAAATGTTAAAAAAAACAGGAAATTTCTTCCCACACCTAGTAGTCTTTTTTTAGGCCTACTGGTGAATAATGCAGAAAACTGGTGAATAATGCAGAAAAGCAAATGAGAGAATATTATTTACTTTGGCAAGTGGTTGGTGCTATTTGAATTTATTGTGTAAGAATCTTTCTGCTCCATTAGGGTTCTTTTCCCTGTTCATTCATTCAGATGAACACTAAACTTTTTGATGTTGATATAGTGAGAGATTGTGGCAGACTTATGTTCTGCTTCTCATTATTCAAACTGTTATGTGTTTATAAAACGAGAGATTGTGGCAAACTTATGTTCTGTGCTTCTAATTATTCAAATATGGAAAGGGAAGTTTCTCATGTAGCACACCCGAATATAACTTTCAGAATGATTCACATGTGCATATGCGAAACACCCTTAATATTTTAAAATCTAACGTTTAAATATTAAAGCGTGCAAAGGGTGTCTTCGATATGCGAATTCACAAGTGGTGAAAATCACCGCTACTAAGACAAAAATCCCTAAAAAATGCTAATTATACACTATACATATTATTATTAATATTTTTAGGTTTTCAGTGGTGAAAATCACCGCTACTCAGTGAGAAATCCCCAAAAAATATCAATTATACACTATACACTTTAATATATAACAAAAATTTAAGTAATATAAAAACAAATAGGATAAATATTTGTAATGATCAATACCTAAATAATGACTAAACCAAATCAAATTAAGATCCACTTAAAATATACGAAAAAAATGATTATAACGATTCTCTATTTATTTAAAATAATTATGTAAAATAATTAAAAAAATGATTATAACTATTCTCTATTTATTTAATATAGTTATTTTATTCAATTATATTATAAATATCTAATTATTATAAAAACAAATATTTTAATAATTATGTTGTTTAAATATGGCTTTTTCATTCAATTATAATTAAATCTTATATAATATTTCAATAGTTAATTAAATATTGTGGAAATATGAAATTTTGATTTCATCCAACAAATGATTAATCGACACTTATTCAAAGAAAATGACTATGATTATACTATGAAGTAAAAGCAAATAAAATAAAATTATAAGGAGTATATACAGAGAAAAACTCTATCTTGCGCGATAACTTGAACGGATTTACTTCTCTTCTCAACATTTACTTCAACTTCTCTTCTCGACATTTACTTCAATCAAATCCTTTCCATTTCCCAACTCCACCCTATCATTCAATTCATTCATTAACCTCAATATAAAGTTAATAGGATTAATATTCTTAAAATAAATTATTTCACCTAAATGTTGCTTGTGATATATTACACTACACCATTGCTACTACAGTTTCTTGATTTCACTTAAATATTACAACATTTTAAGTGTAATTAGCACCAATAGACCTAGACAGCAGAACAATGTCAAGAACAACATGCAGAGTTTCTTGTCGGTTTGGCTCCCTCCATAAAGAGACACAAGTTTTGAAGGTCAAGACGTAGAGCAAGTTTAATAAGAACTTTAAACTTCATGTCCCTCCTGCATAAAATAATTTAATCAAACAAAATTAAAATAAAATAAATAGACACAACTTAAACATGAAAATCAATTATCAAGGTCTCTTACTACCATCACAAATTGGAAGTCTCTTTCCCAGGCGATAAACTAACATAAACAACATAACAAAAAGTAGCACCATATTATTGAGTCCAACAAATTTAGGATTCCCAACCAAGTTTTCTAACTTGTATGTTTAGTCGGCAACACACAATATCCTTACTGCCAATAGCCCAGCAACACTCAATATCTTCCCTGCCAATAGCTCAACATTTGTTGCATTAAAAGTAGAAACACCGACAACAAGACACCTCTTGGCATCTACACACCCAAAAATCATAATTTTTTGTAAGTAATAGATAGATAAATCATACTTATTTGTAAGAAACATATAGATGTGTATCATATATTTATTATTTTGTTTTTATTTTGCATTAATGAAATTCCGGTCAATTTTTGTTTTGCATTAATGAAATTCCAATCAGTATTTATAATACATGAGGTTATATTTAAAATCAAAGTGTTACATTGAAAGTAACCAAATAATTATTACTTTGTTTTGCATTAAAGAAATCTCGATCATTATTTATAACCCGTGAGTTTACATTTAAAAGCAAAGTTTATTAAATGATAATTTTTAGTGAGATAAAAAAACAAACTTTGGCCATTTAAAGAAAATGATTTTTTTAAAATTTTCAAAGACATACTATTTTCTTATATATATGATAGATAAATAGTTACCAATAATACATAAAAAAATGTGAGAAAATATTAATTATTAATCTACAATATACAATTTCTCTCACATAAATAAATGTGAGAGAATATTATTTACTTTGGCAAGTGGTTGGTTTTACTTTGGCAAGTTCAGATGTACACTTAACTTTTTGATGTTGATAAAGTGAGAGATTATGGCAGAGTTATGTTCCGTGCTTCTCATTATTTAAATATGTTATGTGTTTATAAAGTAAGAGATTGTGGCAAACTTATGTTGTATGCTTCTCATTATTCAAATATGGAAAGTGAAGTTTCACATATAGCACACCCAAATATAACTTTCAGGATGATTCACAGGTGCACATGCGAAACCCCTCGATATTTTAAAATCTAAAGTTTATATATTAAAATGTGCAAAAGGGTGTCTTCGCATATGTGAATTCACAAGTGGTGAAGATCAGTGCTACTTAGTGAGAAATCCAAACTAATAGGATAACTATTTGTCACAGATCAATACCTAAATAAGAGATTAAACCAAATCAAACTAAGATCTACTTAAAATATACAAAAAAATGATTATAACGATTCTCTATTTATTTAAAATAATTAAAAAATGATTATAACTATTTTCTATTTATTTAATATAGTTATTTTATTCAATTATATTATAAATATCTAACTATTGCGTAAAAAACAAATATTTTAATAATTATGTTATTTAAATATGGTTTATTTCATTCAATTATAATTAAATCTTATATTATATTTCAATAATTAATTAAATATTTTAGGAAATATGAAATTTTGATTTCATCCAATAAATGATTAGTCGACACTTATTTAAAGAAAATGACTATGATTATAGTATGAAGTAAAAGCAAATAAAACCTAAATGTATTTACTTCTCTTCATTTGTGAGGAGCCAGGGATCGAACCCTGGTCCTCTGGGTTATACGCGTGCTACCTTACCAACTGAGACAACCTGCATTTGTGTTAGCAACATGAAACAAATAGATTATAAGCGAAACAAGATTTTTGAAATTATTTAAAACGAAGAAAACACGCGTTGGGTCATCTTCTTCCTTTTGAACACAGACTTTTACCTACGGTTCTGGTTCGTTGCTAAAGTCTATAGTGACGGATTTTTCTGTCACTACAACACCTGCAAGTTTCAAAAATCCAAAAAACACAATATAAACTAGAGGTAAGGCCATGGTTCGATTGGAAATTTGCTCATGAGTATGATGGTGGTCATCGTTTTGCCTAATTTTTCCTAAAACACAAAACCCTAATTTCTAGCCATGGAAACTTCTTATACCTGTATTGAAACTTAAATCAAGCTATACAGAAAGCTTTGAAACTTCATTAAAAACACAAATATGCAATCAAAATATGTTAAATATGAGTGTATGCACGAAACCAATTTCAAGTTTCTTGAAGCAAATCGTGAATTGGATGTCTTGGTTCTGAAGGTGTTGCTGGCTTGTGAGTATGTGGAATGATTCAGAGGATCACCAGGAAGCGATTGGAATGCTTGGAATGGCATGGATCGAAGCAAAACTTTGGCTGCCAATTGCTTGAAGCTCACAGTTTTTTTGAAGCTAGGTTAGGGTTCTTGAGGCATGTTAGGATTAAGTCTTAGTCTGTACTTCTTCAGTATGTCAAATAGTTTTCGCAAATGATCGAGATGTTCTTATTCAGTTTGTGATTGAGCTATAATGTTGTCGACGTAGACCTCTATATCGTGATGAATCATATCATGGAATAAAGCTACCATGGCACGTTGATATGTGGCGCCACTGTGTAAGGAAAGTAGTCTTTCCCATGTTTTCGGGAGCCATTTTGATCTGATTGTAACCGGAGAAACCATCCATGAAGGAGAAAACTTTGTGTTGAGTGGTGTTATCAACCAGGACATCAATATGTGGAAGTGGGAAATCGTCTTTGGGACTTTCTTTGTTTAGATCTCGGTAGTCCACACACATACAAACTTTTCCATCCTTCTTAGGTACGGGCACCACGTTCGCAACCCACTGTGGATAAGAAGTAACAGCTAGGAAACCGACATTGAACTGCTTAATAACTTCGGCTTTGATTTTCTCGAACATCTTAGGACGCATATGATAAACCTTCTACTTAATAGGGAGAAAACCTTCTTTTGTCGGTAGTCGGTGTACTACAATGTTAATGTCTATCCCTGGCATGTCTTCGTAGGACCGAGCAAAAATCTCGATATAGTCTCGCAGCATCTGGGCCAATCTCTCTTTGCCATTGCTCTCAAGACCTGCTCCTATCTTGATTTCCTTTATGTCTTTGTCAGTACCTAGATTCACAACCTCAACTGGCTCCTCGTGTGGCTGTATAACCTGTTCTTCCTGTTGTAGTAGCCTGACAAGTTCTCCTGGCACTTCACAATCTTCCTCACCTTCGTCTTCGGCTTGGTAGATCGGATTATCAAAGTCATATTTAGTAATAGCAGAGTCGTTATCGACGAGATTCAGAGTGAATCTGTAGTGTATCATGTGGGTGTATGTAAGAACACATAGCTTTTTTGAAAGGGTGATAAAGCAAAAAGAAAGATAAAGAGCACAGTATTTGAATGCAAAAGTCCAATGATTTATTGAATGAAAATATGCGAATGACAAATAATAACCCTGACAAACGAGCCGTGGTGCCCCAGGCAAGGCACTAGGATTAAAATTTATTGTTCAAAGCGTAAAAAGTGAAAAGCATAACAGAAAAAAGCAATTACTCCTGTCTAAAGGAGATTGGTATAACATCTTCAGTCTTCCAATTGTTGAGTCTGTCGTCTAGAGTTGGGAAGATCCAATTGTTGATGTGCTTCTTCTCCATCGTCGTCTTCTATAGCATGGACTCCACTTTTCAAGACAAAATTTGACAAAATTTGTCCTCCTACTTCTCAAGACAATTCACATCTCCATACTTAAGGATTTCACAAGGCTTGACCAGACAAACCCTCTCCTAAGCAATCAATCCAAAAATGAACAAAACTTTGGCCAAAACATTGACCAGACATAACTTTCACATACTTTATCAGAAATTTTTCCACCAAAGCTCATTTTAAAGATAATTCAATTCTCTACAACTTCATGTCTCACAAACTTTGGCCAAAAATGGTTCATTTGGAAGTTATGGATCAAAACATTACAGGTCCTTTAAAAAGTCAACAAAAAGTCATCTTTTTGCAAAGAAGTGGTCATTAATATGGAAACTACAATGAAGATAAAACAAAAAGGAGTGTTTAGAGGACATCTTGATATTTCAAATAAGTCCAAGAACACCCAAAAAATTTGAAAATTGAGCAAGATACAAATTGTGCAAATTTGACATTTTTGAGGAGGTGCATGAAGAGAAATACTTGAAAAAAATAAAATTTCTTCTAAATGGGCCTAACTTTTCTTGGTTCAAACTTGTTTCTTATCTGAATTAGAACCTCCAAGCCCAAGGCCACGCCTTTTATCTTTTATCTTTTATTTATTTTGGATTTTTATTCACTTAAAACCAATTTAATTAAAATAAAAGATATAAAATCAAAACATTAA